>RCWM02000007.1:505000-1857500 GCA_003667255.2 Euschistus heros | reverse complement strand
TGGACCCTAAAAAAATACTGTTATCTGTCACCTAATTTATGGAAGTTACCATTTCTTATAATGAATTCAGCGCCTCACTGCTTTTCATAAAAACAATCCACAAAACGTGCAAAGCTCTCAAAAAAACTTACAAATTTACTATAGGCTTTCAATTGATATGTTAAAAGTAATGATTTTGTGTTTTAATTCATGGAGACATTTGCTGTTGAAACCGAAAAAAAAACATGGTGTTCTCATGTAGCATACAAATTACAGGACTACTTTGGTAAATTAACGACATTATGATAATCGCTTGATGAAAATCTGTATTTTAAATCAAAAGAAAACACTTCATTAGAATAAAAAGCAAAGAGACACATCTTGGTTAATTGGAGAAATAAAAGAATCACTGTAAATAAAGCGCCGCCAGAGTCCGTATTTTTATTAATTTTTCAAAATGTCCTCCATTATTTTTCGAATGCAGCTTCTTGACTCTTCGTTCTCCATCAGCCCATCCAAACGTCACTGCTAAAGTCAGACGCTGGTTTGCAATTTGTCTCTCGGCCCTCCAGAATTCGTCTGTCTGTAGGACCTCAATGCTGGTCCACTTCTCTGGCATATACCTCGCTTGTTATGAGCCCCACACAGAAAAAGATCGCATTGGATCTAAGTCAGGTAGGAACTAGCTGGGTCCACCTGTATCTCACCATTTTCTTAATAGAAATAAACGTAATTAAGTTAGTGCATCCCTTTGTTCGATTCATCTCTTTCAGGAGAATCTACTAATTGGGATGCTAAAATTTGAATAACTAAATTGCCCTGATAACTAAATTAGTTTTTTAATTATTCAAATTTTTTAAACTAAACCTGCATATAGTAATTAAAACAAATCTTTACAATCATAAATCAGGTATATTGATTTTTTTGTTTTCAGAGTGCTCCAACAACCCAATTATGTATTCCATCATAAATTTTTCCAATCGAATAACTAAATCATTAATATACCATATTTATGTATCAGCATAGATCAATAATAATTGTTTGCGCTATCGAAATTGACTAAAACTAAACATCAATATAACACTGATCTATTCGTAATCATTTATATTAAATGTTAAATATATTCTTTAATAAGATGAAACGTAATAATTTACGCAATTATTTAAACTAAAGAAGAAATAAGATAAGCTTAGAAAAAAAAAATTATTGTTAGCAGCAAGAATATTTTTGGATGATACTAAAGCGTCTGATAATGTCAGTAACCAGATATCCAATACTTTATTAACTCAAGACAAAAGAATTAGGATTGATGAATTAAATGCCACTTCTATTGAGAATATAGAAGTGGCATTTAATTCATCAATCCTAATTGTATTGATCCTTCTATATCATCATGCGTACCTCAAGTGATCAAGACAATAGCTTTACTTTTCTTCTATCAAGCTTTTAATTACTTAAGACTGGTTCTTTGTACAACAAGGTGCGGAAATTTCTACTTTTAAAAATACCTTGACAGAAGTATAATAATATCAAAGGGACAGAATTTAACACACGGACACAAACACACTCACACACAAATACATATATATTTTTGGTTTGTGTGTGTTTAATAAGTTTCTTGAGGTTCAGTCAATAAAATTAGAACTTATTTTATATAGACAGACAATGATTGTTCTCATAACTATGCCATGAAGTAAAAACAGTTTATATATTCTATATAAGATTTTATATATTTTATTGATGATAGAATTATTTTTTAAATTGCCTGATTGACTAATATAATTTTATTGTAACCAGTATTTCCTGTTTTTTTTCAAAACGTCACCAAAATAAGTTGTTCTTTTACTAAGTGAAATTCAAGAATCTTACTAAACATCTTAGTAACAGTCAAGAAAATATATCCATGTATATAAAATCTGATAATAAAAATCATAGGCCAGGAATTAGATATAAGGTGTAAATGAATGAGTACGAATAAAACTAGATCAGTCGCCAGTGCTGCTAATAACGCACTATTTCTTTAGAAATAAAAACTAATGACAGTAACGATATATTTTCAAAATACCACTTTACAAAATAGTACATTTTGTACTGCAGTAGTTCCGAATAATAAGACCAATTTTAATTATCAACATATTATAATATATTATCAAGTGCATATAGAAAATAATTATCTAAATTCATTGTAAATTGAAATTATAATTTGCACCGTGTACAAAATAAATTTCGCAAGACATATATTGTCCACAACATGTGATCTTTTAACAAAATATTGGAGCCTTGTTTCTTATCAAATGTTGAAATAAATAAATGAAATCCTTGTGATGCTCACACTCGTTTCCAAAACGATACAAGATCAGCAATTTTTTCACTACGTCACATGACTGATAAAAAGTGATTTCATCCCGTTTGTTTCAACAAGTCCCCTCCAATATTTATCTTCCCTTAGAGTGAAAAGAGCATTTCGAGCATGCTGAGATAAAATTATCAATTACCATTTGGAATATGATTTAGGAGGCTGACGCCATGTTTAAATATTAATGACAGATGGAATGCTACGGCTCCCCCTAACACTTTATCTGAAATTGAAATCGACTGGAAAACACGCTTGATTTACAGTCAACCGCTTTGTTATTTTTTATTTTCATGCTTGTTGTGAAAAGAGCTCACGCTGTGAATTTCCGTAGTATTGAAAAAAAGAAAACGAAAACAATATGGGACTTCACGGCCCTTGTTCAACTCCAATATTTAGGCAGGGCGACACATTCAATCATCTCTATGCGAATCTCGTACACTTCCAACACCGGCTTCGTCAGTAACTGGATATAAAAATTTAAAAAATTGAGAGAGATTATTTGTATATATTTTTAATAGATAGTCGATAACGAAAACCAATATAAAATTTCTCAATATATCCGATATTTTTTTAGAGGTGCCTTTAATGAAAAACCATACCTGCTATTTATTTCAACGATAACGAAGTTTCTTTGAAAAAAAAAACAAAACAATAATCAAAGCATTAAACCGACGTTTAAAAAAAAACAAAAAAAAACGTTTGTTCTAAAAAATATTAATAAAGTTCGTCAGAATTTAATTTTCATCGCTGAATCTCAGTATAGCTAAGTTTAGGACATTTGCGAAAAATAATATTCAGTTTCTGAATAAAACGGACTCAGGTGACCAGGATATTGGGAGATATGTACTGAAAATTTCCATGTCCACACTTCTCAATATCCGATTATCTCTCATGTAGTAGACTTGTTGCTTAGTGATTATTTGGGTTCAACATCAGTCGTGGATTTAAAATTCTTGAATTGTTGAATAAAAAGCCAGTTGAGAATATAAATTGTAAGTAATTAGTTGATAAATCGTCGTGAATTGTATTTATATTATTTTTCAATCATTTACTAGGAATCTGAAATTTTTAATACTCCAGATTCTTGTTCGTGGCTGTTCGAGGCAATACAAAATAGATTTAGTATAGGTGTGCCGAAAAAGAAAAAATTGTAAAAAGTGTAATGTTACAATGCACAATGAACATACTAAATATGCTTGTAATAATTGCATAGAAATACAGGAAAATGATCTAGCTGATGAAAAACATATTATTATCTAAATAATTAAATATTTAATTTTTGTTTGGTTTTTTTTTGTTGTTTTACAATAAATCTTGGTAAAAATATTTTTTAAATCCTTATACTCCATACTAAAAATATTGATACATTATGATGACATTTACTTACCATTTAGAAGTACATATTTGGCAACATAAAACTGCATTTTTTATAAAAAATCTATGAAGTACACTAACAGTATACCAGATCGACCAACGCCGGGTTAAAGATTGGTAAAAACATTAAATGTTTCTATATTATATATATATATATATATACATATATATATATATATATATATATATATGTATGTGTGTGTGTGTGTGTAAATATTATTACCAAGATTTATTGTGAAACAACAACACATTCATAAATCTGAAGTTTTACTGATTCGTCGATTCAAAGCATAGCACATTTAAGCAAAACTGGTCACCCAATTGACAGGATCTTTTGTCATATAAAAATGTTAAAATACCAACAAAAAAAAAAAAAAAATCCTTAACTTTCCTCTATACCGCTGGACACACCGGAATTCCTGGAAATGAAGCTGTCAAAGAAGCTACCAAGAATTATATCCCACCACTTAAGATATATGAACCGAATGATGTAAAGGCGTTTTTAAAGAACAGGGTCAGGAAAAATTGGGAATCCATGTGTGTCAAAACTTCAATGACCAACAAACTCAGAAATATAACAAAAAAAGTACAAAATACAGTGAACAAGCACCGTAAGAGGAAAATAAGTGAAGTGTTTACAAGGCTGTGGATCGGACATTTCAATCTCATTCACGCTTATGTAATCACAAAAGAGGCCCAACCATATTGTGAATGACAATCTCCAATGACTATTAAACACACAATAGAAGGGTGTACATTGCCGCGACAAGAGTTAGAGAATAATAAAATATCCCGATCCACAGAATTTGCTCTAGAGGACTAGAGTAATTCCATAGGCCAATTTATAAAGCTTTTAAAAGAAATAGAACGATATCATAAAATATAATATACAAATAATGTGCATACAAGACGAAAAAAATTAAACAGATGAAAAGGTCGTAATAATCTAAAAGTTGATGACCCTAAGAAAAACTACAATCTACAATTTACAAAATTAATTAAATTAAAACGCCCAATGAACTGATTTGTCACATATCACCATTTAATTGTTTGTTGAGGCTTAACGACCTTACTTTAACTAGATTGAAAACTATCCACCCTACCATCCATTACCAACATATTCTAGCCAGTGTGGGAAGATCGAGATTCATTGGGTTCACCACTAAATAAATTTCAAGCCTATGAGTTGGATTCGAAACGGTATCGTTTAGGATACCAGAATGCTAGAGTATCTGACACTTCAACGCGCTTCATCCAGTGTCAGTTATTTTTCATTCTGAGCTAAAGCGGCTCAATCCTTCTCTCCGTAGACACCTCCTCTCCCTTCCTATACCTCAAGGTAACAGAAACTTCAATATAGCCATAGAGTGGTTTATCAATTTAGAAGAAGGCTACTTTTTATTATCCTCAAAATAAAAAAAATATTTTCCAAAAATTGCAAAAAAAAAAAAAAAAAAAAAAAAAAAAAAAAAAAAAAAAAAATTTCCCCGCTATTCATTTTTTTAGCACACTATTTTTTATGTTCCAATCCATACCAAAGTCTTTCAACTTCTTCAATTAAAATTATTTAAATTGCTCAGTACCTACAGAATTTGTTCTTCCAATCTGTATAATTTTCCCAATGAATTGTCGCATACCACTACTACTTTCTAATCTTTTCCTTAATCTTGTAAAATTCTCTTTTGAAACATTCTTAACATTAGCCACGCTACCTCTTTAACTACATTTAAACATTTTCTTTTTTCCCAGTACCTCTTCCTCTTTCTAATAACTATGAATCATAAATATACAATTAGTTGAATATTTTTATTTTGTCTGTAATTCAGGTTAGAACAGAATGAAGTTGTAAATCAGAAAGTTGAATGTAACATATTACTGTGAATTGCTCGTTTCTTTCAAGCTTAGCATTAAATAATGTACTAACGAAGAATAAAGTGAAAATTTTAATTATTATATTATTATAAATAAATAATAATATATTAAATTTTTATATTATGTAATTGGTAAAAAAATACTAATTGTAAGAAATATTTGGTAACTCGAGCTGTAATATAAGGTTATCGTCTGACAATATTGAGTGAGCAAGGCCAACTTTATTGTGGCAAACACTTTGCTCATAAGTCCCTTGGTATTGGCTTGATACAAAGCATCTTCTGCAAAATATCTTAGTGCCTGGGCTCGGCCTATAAATACCTTATACAGCATCAGCTAACTCAACAATCATTATTTCAGTCTCTCGGGGTAATCAAGAGAAAAGTTATATATATATATATATATATATATATATATATATATATATATATATATATATAAAAGAGCAGATTGATATAGATATCTTAGATATTATTACAAAAATAATTATTTATTATTATTATTATATATAAATATTTAAAGAATATAATAATTCTATTTTACACAGGTTTATTTTTTTTTAAATGTTTTTTGTTGAGCTTTTAATAAAAAAATGTAGAATATTATTAGTAAACGAAAATTCACTATCGAAAATAGCTTCTCCTATTTAACTAATAACAAAGACAACCTTATAATTAATAATAGATTTTTTTTTTTTTCTACTAGGGAAAAATAGTGTTTTTTCGATTATTTAAAAAAAAAAAAAATCTTTTATTTACTAATATATGCAGGGAAAAATGCATTTTTTTTATTTGTTATGAGCGAAATTCAAAATTTACAAAATGTTGATTAACATATCAACGAAATTTACGTTCCTTTTTCTATCACCCTTAGCAAACTTCAGGTAATTTAAAAGTTAAATACCTTGACCTTCCGTGCGGGCGGCAATTTGGCCGCATTTTTAAAACATCGAGGCCGGTATTCCTATACTAGCATATTAGGCAACTGATAGCCGGTAATACCTCTCCTTCGCTAACAGTCTTTGTCAGTCAGTTCCAAAGTTGAGTAAGTCTGGTTAGGAGTGTTAGGTTGGCCAAATTGCTGCCGCGCGCCATTTCGTGAAGTGTTTTTTCTTGCCATCCAACCAAAATGTGATAATATATTTTTTCAAATAAAAGCGTATATTCAGTGTAATATGAATGATTGTCAGATAGTTTTGTTTTATACCATTTGTTTGCTCACAATTCAAACAAAAAATCTGCGAATTCTTCTCTCACACAGTGAACGTTACAGCAAGCCGGAAGATGTCACCATAACGTTCGTTTTGATTTATAATTATATTATATATATATATATATATATATATATATATATATATATATATATATATATATATATATATATATTAGAATTATAAGAATGGCATAAGATAGCTGAAATACTGTATATCGATAGTTAAGATTTTTATTTCTATAAAAAAATATAAATAAAGAATTCAAAAAAAATTATATAATGTAATGGTGTATTCCTAATGTATCTCTTAAAAAAAACAGGGATAAGTAATACAAACACACCATTTATATGCATAGAAAGTGAATGAAATCTGTGGCTGCCAAAAAGCCGCCCACGCCCTTTGGTGTAAGTCTCAACCGCGCGCTCGCTGGAAGGTTATAGAATAAGAAGCACTTATAACAGAATTAGTATATTTTTTTAGTTCAAGCTGAAATATTCCTAATACAAAAAAAGTGTCTTGAAGTGCAAAAGTCACCGAGCACTGCAAAGTCCTTTTCTTCAGCTTCCATCCATCAATCAAAGGAAAGTTTTTTGGAGTTCTGCCGTCGTCGATTCTTAAAAAATGACATAACCATTCTGTTATTCTTTATTTTATATCCTTAAATATGTTAAGTTTTACTCGTATAGTTCGTTTTTTCAAACTCTTCATTCACCCTTATACACTGCAGGCCCGTACATATTCCTAAGAAATTCTCTTTCAAATATCCGTAATTCATTCACTGCAGAACATGGGTTACATGTTTCAATTTTATCTTCGAGTCAATATTTTTCAACACATGGATATCAACATATTTGGAAACATCACTCAATGTACGAGTAAGGAGATGCTTCTATTAATTTAGAAATAGAAAACAGAAAAAAAATAAACTTGAAAATGCTTTCTTATAGTTGAAAATTCTAAGGCCTACTTTATTTCAAAGAATATCGTCCCGCCTCAAAACTTCCTTGTTCTCTTCTCTATTGTAAAGGCAACAGTGCTACAATTGTCAACATAACAAGCCTGCTATCTGAGGGGTAACTTCCTTCAAGTACTTCTGTCCCTCGGTAAAAAGTTCTATGAACTTTCCACTAAGAATACGTACTTTTCTCTCTCCGTCTCAAGACATTGTTTATATTCGGTACAGAAGAAGAAATCTGAAAGATGGGCACTCATATAACCTGTATGCTGGAGTCAATTAGTTTCCTTTTCAAGTTTTATTGATTAGAGAAATTTATTTATTGATAAAACAGCATACAGAAAAAACATTAAATAATTGACAATTTTTTTTTTCCATTGCAACAGAATGTGTCGTTCTTACTCCTACTGCCTGACAATTTGGCAAGTTGGAAAAAATTCAAAATTGTTATAACCGCACATTCATATTTTTTTTTTTTTGAAAACCTATTTTTGAAACGAAGCCATGAAAGCCCAACATTATAAAGTCCACGGCGCTTTTATAAAACTTCAGCAACGTGGTGTGATAGAAAAGCCGCCATGTGAATATCAAGGAGAGTAGACAGCAGCGGCGGGAAATTGGCTGGAAATTTAATAAATGAGGCATGAAAGTTGGGTGATGAATAAGCCGTATTAAGGACACCAAGGATCCGTTTAGCCAAGAGTTCGAGTATTGAGGATATCCCAAACCACTGTATTTTCTTGGCTAGTCCTTTCTACTTAGGAACCTATCATAGAAAAGTAGCTTTAAGAGCTAACGTTTGTTTAAAATTATTAAAATCAGGAAGGGTTTAAGTTTATTTTGGGCACAGCTTGATTTATGTTAAATAAAATAAACAGTAAATATATACAGGGATTTGGATATAAAAATACACATGTGAGTATAAATAATTTTGATTTACACGTATTTTTTTTAATAACAATTTTTTATAACTGTACAAAATTTATACATCAAGTAAATGTGCTGTTAACTATTACAATATCGTGACAAAACTTGAAAAGAACAACTAATCACTAACAATTTAATAAAAATTCTACACTAGAAGGTCTCTGGGCCATCTTCTTTTCAGACGCCTCGGAGGATTATCAGGAATGGTGTGGGAAGCAAGTTGAGAAATTAGGGGATTTGAGTGGTTATGGAGCTTACTATGAAAGGATAGATATTTGGTTTGGGCTGAATTTGCAACATATGGAACATTAACATTTGTATGGATAAGTTTATCGGTGACAAAGTAAGATGCATTGAGGATTTTTCGAAGGATTTTAAATTGTAAGGATTGGATACAAGATGAAGTGGATGGTTTAGTGGAGCCCCAAAGCTCAACTCCGTACGTCCAGATAGGTTTAATCACAATCATGTATATTAGTCTTTTGTAATTAATTGGGAGCTTTGAACGTTTGTCTAGTAAATGTTGAAGTAGTCTGTAACGACGGCCAGCTTCTTGTCGTTTTAGTCTTGCATTCATATATAAGTACATTTATCTATATGATATCGTATTTTTTCTCAAAAGCAAACCATAAGAAAATATGTGTATATTCTATATGTATTTTGTTTTTCGTATTATACTTGTCAGCATGGCTGTAATCTGACCTATTTGGGTATACATTTGCATGGTGCAGTACTAAACCATTCAATTCTTCCTATTTTCGATTCATAAAATAAAAAATCATTAATGCTTCTTATTATAATTTAATAAACTTAATCAAACCGATCTTAATCTTACATATGTTGCTGAATTGGCACAAACCATACACCTATCTTTCTATAAGCTTCATTTTCATTTAAATCCACAAGTCTCCTAACATGCTTCCTATCCTATTTCCAATAACACTCATAGATTTGCGAAAAGGAGACGGCTTAGGGGCCTACTAATATAGAACTATTATTTAAGTGTTATCAAATGGTAGTTTCTTTAAAAGTCATCCACATTTCTGCTAATTTACTTATTATATTACGGCACAATGTTTTAGATATATATATCTCTTAATAATTTCTTTTCAGCATTATTGAGATTTGGCTGTAAAATGACAATAGCAAAAAGCTAAAAAAAAATAAAATAGAATAATGGAATATTCAATGAAAAATTAACTACATAAATGCATCACCTCAATGTGAGGTATGATGTATATAATAAATATCTATTGATAAATAAGAAATATCTATTGACATTAATTCAAAAAAGTTCAATACTAAAATGTTACGAGGACATCTTTTTTTAAAACTCTTTGGAGGGTGAATTTTTATTTTGTAATGAAATTTGTAATTGACATAAGAATAGTGTTCCCAACCTAACGCAGTCGCACACGCTATCATGAATTAAATAAGTTTAAATAAATAAATATTACTCTTTTACAATCCTAAAGTAATTTTCTAGTTGTTTTTTTTCTTGTTTCTTTTATAATTTCTTCTTTGTTCTCTTTGCATTACCTAATACCACATATGTAACTATTTATGAGATACCATTTAGATCGGTGTGTTATCTTGCAAGCTAACAGAAAACAGCGTGGACGATAGAACATTTCACTTCATTTTGTCATCATTCGTTTTTCAATTAAGAATTCGAATTATTTATAAAGACTCAATTGTAAATTTATATGATACATTAGATCAATACTTGATTATTGCCTTAGCCTATAAATTTTATTTTATTTGATTTCCCAGATATTTCCGTTTTTGAGAGAAGAAGATAGCGACAAGAAACCGAGCTCATAAAACACTGGACGGCGATTACACGTCGCTGGTATTACTCACCGTTATTGCATTTTCCTGATTCACTTGGACAGTGCCTGATTTATTGAAGGTCTAGGGGGGTACTTTTACGATTCGGTAGTAATAAAGCATTTTAATTTAGACTTTTACTTTATAGATACTTTATGATTATTTTATTAAATAAAATTACGAATTCTGAGGATATCTGGATGTCAAAATACTTAAAAAAAAAAAAAAAAAAAAAAAGGAGAAAACGTAGAAATACTAAGAGGACAGACAATGAGTGTTTTTTTGAAGTTATTCCGTTTTAATTGATTCATTCTTTTAAAGTACTACTCCAAAATGTTTGGCCAAAGTTATTCTCTCATAAGCAGTTTCATAAAAATATGAATTTTTTAATCTTATTGCTTTTGCTTAGAAAATAACAAGAAGATGATTTTGAGATTTCCTTCCTTATATTGCGATCTATGGATCAAGCCCCGCAAGAAGTACTGCAAGATTGGGTCTGCCATTACAATAACCCATTGTTAGGAATAACTGAGTAGAACTCGGGAATATTTATGAATATTCATTTTATTTTTTATTTATTTAATGCATTGCTGTGCGGAATAGCAGGAATACACTATTTCCTATTTAAACGGGATGGTTTTCTGATTTTTTTTTATAGAACATCTTTTTACCTGCGTTACGCATAGTTTGACACCCTCTAACTCTGTTGGTATTTCCCGGATCAAAAATTTGACATTTTATTTGTCAAAAATGTAATAGAGAATATTTTTTGTTATATAATATTTGTCGCTAAGGCCTATAGCTTAAGAGCTATATTATTTCGAATGAAAAAAAGTACGTTTTATTTTACTGGTTTTGTGTAGGAGCTTTTCTTACTCGCTCTATCTCAGTCGATATATTGGTTCGAATGATGAAAGCCACGTTTAAAACCTTTATTTTTTTTCGAATGATGAAAGCCACGTTTAAAACCTTTATTTTTAAGAGTAGGGTATTACTAGCTCTATTCATGTTGATCGGATCGAAAATTCGCTCAATGTTAACATATCAGAAATTAAATGAAAAATATTTTTTGTTATATAACTTTTGTTGCTAGGATCTACTATTTAGTTTTGTTGTTTTTATAATAATCATTATTTTAATCACTATGAAATATCAGAATAAGCAATAAAACAAATGTGAAAGGAAATTACTATTATTTAACTAAAAGGAAATGAAGAATTGAATTAATCGTCTAATATAATATATCAAACTTTTATTTAGTTGTATCCCTTTTGTGGTTACAAAATTACTATCCTTTGGAAATAAACAATACAATCATACAGGTAAGAGAAAAAGAGATAAAGAGCATGAAAGGGTATAGACGGTTAGAAGGATTAAGCTACTTGATTTAAAAAAAAAAAATCACAGAAAACATTTGAGCATTCTCGGCCAAGAGAGCAACACTAAAACATGTTCAACGCTATTCTTTGTTTAGCCAACAGGCTTAAGGGGCCAGTTTTTTTGCTTTTAATAGTTTTCAGTTAAATAAAATAACCATTCATATATATCATTCCTAAAGTTAAAAGCAAAGCTATTAGTCACCGCTTTAATAAAATAGCAATATGTTAGATGGCATCAAATAATAGGGCGAAGGGGGACAAGGCTCTAGACAGGTCTCCTGGGAGTTGACTGTTAATTATCGGGCTTAACGCTTATAGTAAATTTAGCGCTCTCTTGTGGGGCCGCATTATTGCCTGCCTTGGACGTAAGCCTCAGTCCAAGTAATATCGACTGAAATAAATAGCCTTCTACAGTCAGCTTCAAAGAGAATTAGGTAATATTGTAATATCCATAATAGTGGTGTTATTATTTTTATCTGTCCCAATGATAGATATTTTTAAATTTTAATAATTAAAGTCGCACTTATATGAAAATAAACGATTTTTATTATTGTATGACGTTTGACAAATAACATGGCATAAACAACCTTTAAGAATATATTTTAGTGGCTCTTAAAAATCTAGTACTCTGAACTAGACATGCATTATTTTTATTCCTAGTGGAAATATCTTCTTAGATGTCAGCCTCCACTGGATTTTCACACATAGTTATATATAGTAGACACTCGATAATTCGTCATGAGTGGGGGAGAGAGGGTGACGAAATAACGGAAATGTTGAATTACAGAATTTTGCTGGTAAAGTAACAAAAAAGCGTTTTAAAAAACTATATAATTTTTTTTTTTTTTTTTTTTTTTTTTTTGCAAATTATTGAATATAAAAAACGAACAGATAAACATTATACACATATGACAAAAAACACAAAGAAAGCTAAACACTTGCCGCATCCCATCAGTTGTGAAATATGTGATTCACATTCCTGCGCGAAACCATTCAATGCACTTAGCTAACATTTCGTCTACTTCTTTGCATGGAATAGTGAAAGAATTAAAAGCGTCATCATCACTAGCTTTATTTTGAGCAGCACTTGTTCTATAATTTCATTGTCATTTAAAATTTTATATCATACATCCTTACTATCCATGTTGAACCTGCTGCTTACCTCTTGCTTATCTTTTCTCATTTTATAACCTGGAGCAGAAGTTGCAGAGCCAGATGCTAATGTTTTTGTAGGAAGAGCTTTCCAGTATTAACTGATTTCGGGAATTCGTCAACTGCACTCATACTTCCTTTCATCTCTTACTACAATCAATGGAGGGATCGACTCCGGGCTTATTCTGTTTGTTTTTGTTTTTCTCTATGAAATAATTTACAAAATGTATAAATATAGGCGTATTTTTTAATAACAAACCAAATGAGGCGGTTTAAAGATTAAATAAGTAGAAAGGGGAAAAAATGAATTGCATACGTATTTAATTTTATTATTTATAGTATAACCGGACGAATTACAGAGTAAAACGAATTATCGAGTGACGAAATAACGAGTTGCCACTGTACAATTATATTTGGCCCAACTCCTAATTTATTTATATAGATTGTTTTATTACATGTTTCAGAACTGTAGTTCCATCTTCAGGTTGATTATTTAGTAGACTAAGAGTCAATATATCCCTTAAATGGTTAAACATGTTAAATATGAGAGAGAGAAAAAGAGAGATTGTATATCCTTTAATCCCATTCCAAGTATGATTATATCTATTTTATTCTTAAATTATTTTTAATTTTCACTTTATTTGCTAACATAACTTTAATATTTATTTCCTTTTATTTTTTGTATGTTTTCTCTGAGATTATTTTGATTTTTTTTTTTTTTTACAGTATGAATATGTTCAATATAATTTATACATTCCATTCATTTGCTACACCTATTTTCTTACTAATCATCTTGAGTCTAAAAAATTTTCATTTAAAAGTAATTGAAATATTTGAAATTAAATGCTAACATTAAACTTAAATACATTTAGGGACAGATATTTTCATCGTCTGAAACAAAACAACAGTATCAGAAAATGGCCAAATCAGCAAGCAAAATCATCCGATCATTAAACAAATACAAATAAAACAAAAGCTCAACCAGCTTATACTCAAGAGATGAACATACATGAAGAGGCTTTTCGTTGTGTAAGCCGAATGATGATTAGCCAAGAAGCATTTTGATTCCAAATTAGCTGGCTGCCTTGTGCTGAATAAACAGTTATTTTCCAACAGCATTGCATTAACAGTTCTAAAGAGCTAATTTAGAAAAGTTTTATTTTTAATAAATGACATAAATATGTTGTTTTTTTATCAATTTGGAAAAATTCTCGGTAACTTTTATTTAAAAAAAAATTAAAAAACTTAAATATTTTCAATTTCTATTTGTCGGGTCTAAGTTTATTAATTTTTTTTTTTTTTTTTTTTTTTTTTTTTTTTTTTTTTTTTTTTTTTTTAATAAAAACGTCATACAGTAACAATTTTTAATCAAATAAAAAAGTTTTAGCCATTGACTTAATTGTTTTAATCCACAGAAATGAAAATTCAATCAAGCTGAAAGAGGCTAACCATTTCCTAATTAGAAATTCCTAATTACCTCAATAATGACTTTCTCAACTTCAGGAAAATTTTCGCTAAAATATGTAAAATGAATTACTTTATCGCTGTAATTAGCTTTATTACTTATTGCTATTAAGTTTGAAATTGTAATTTCCAAATTAAGCAATCTATAAACCATTTAGCGCATTACCTTATATACATATTTTTCAGAAAAACAAGAATTACATATTCACACCTTTAACTACATACAGGGTGAGTATCTCTTAGTGTAAAAAAAAAAGTTGGGTGAAACTAGATCAAAAATGTAGAAAAATTCCGCAGACCTCACCTTTCTATTCAAATTCGTTTCTTCAGCTGATACAATACGACAAAAAAACACTCGAAGACTTTATAATATGAGAAAACCACGTTTTTTTTTTTTTTTTATTTAGTTTTAAAAGCTGTGATATCTCCATTTTATTTTAATATTTTTCAAATTTTGACTACATTTTCGAATTAAGCATTAAATTTTCTATAATAGCTGAGTAACTGCAATCTTGAGTTTTACGCACTTACAATTAGTATCTATAGAACAGCTAGATCTTCAGCTTATTTAAGGAAGTTACAATGCCTTATATTACTTCAACGCTCACCGTTTTTCGAAAAACACTATCCACATAAAGTTAAATCCAACAAAATCTTGAAAATTTAATCAGCTTTTGAATAATATGTTAAACGTGATGATTCATACATTTTTTTTTAGCTGCAACTATAACTTAAAACCCTAATAAACTAACATAACAGCTCTCACCACGCATTACATGGAAACAGTAGTAATGAGCTGAAAAGTAAAAAAGTAAAATAGAATAAAAAAATGAAGAAAAAATATATAAAAAATAATATAAATTATGATAATAATTAAAACTAAATAATTCATATTCAACTGGTTAACGAGTCAGCTCATTACTACTGATCCTTCTTTTTTTAATGATTAAACATTTTTAAAACTATTGAAAAACCTTTTACTAATAGAAAAATATATAAGGTGTCACTACTCCTGTGTTGAACTGACTGCATTGATAAACAGCATTCATAGGATTAAGAAGTTAAATTTTACTAAACAAATTATAAAAATATTCCCTCATTTTTTAAGTTAACAAGGCATTAAGGTTTTTTTTTTTTTTTTTACATTGCTTTGGTGGCAACGATAAAACTACATGACTTTAATGAGGGAACTAGTTCTAAAAAATGTAAGGGAGAAACTTTAATAACTGAGCCATAGTATTAAAAGAAATGATGTCATAAAAGTTTTACAAAGTGTATTCCTTAATTCGGTGCTTGCAAATGATGACTAGAGTGCTACTTTTAAGTCTTGTTGAACGTTATCTTAAATGTCATTTTTGTGCTCGTTTTTAACTATACATAATTATAATAAGAACACCATACTATAAATTTGAAAAAAAATCAACATGTATTTTCTTTTTATATTCTTTTTTCTATACTTCAGTATATTATTAATTATTATTTGTTATCGTAACTCTAAATTAATGTTATTTTAAAATCTATCGTAAATAGTTGATAAGTATTTAATAGAAACTTTCACAACCAAAATATTTATTTGTTTTTAATTTTTGTATATTTTGATATTTATAGGTCTGAGAATAGTTTCGAAATCTATATATTTTACATGATTTTTAAAAAAAAATTATTGAAATTCACAACTGTACAAATTAACATCAAGTAAATGTGTTAAAAACGCTTACAATAACATACCAAAACTTGAAAAGAACTACTCATCAGTAGCATTAAATGAATAAAAAATCTACACAAGAAGATCTCTAGGCCATCTTCTTTTCAGGCGCCTCGGAGGATAATCGGGATTTAAGTGGGAAGCAAGTTGAGAAACTAGTGGATTAGAGTGGTTATTGAGCTTAATATGAAAGCATTGGTATCTGGTTTAGGCTAAATCATGGAACATTAAGATCTTTATGAATAAGTTTTTTGGTGACAAAGTAAGGAGCATTGAGGATTTTTCGAAGGATTTTGGATTGTAAGGATTGGATACGGTATAAATTGGATGGTTTAGTAGAGCTCCAAAGCTCAACTCCGTACGTCCATATTGGTCTAATCAAAGTCATATAAATGAGTCTTTTGTAATTAATTGGCAGCTTTGATCGTTTGTCTATTAAATGTTGAAGTAGTCTGTAACGACAAGAAGTCTTGTATTTGGATTCCAAGTAAGACGTTTGTCCAGGTGGAGAGTTTTGATTTTAACAATGACAATTATTTACTAAAAATAATTTTTTAATTTTTTTTTAAATGTTTACTATTATCGAGTGAAAATTATGATATCATCTCTCAATCACACAGTGCCCAAAAACACTTAGACGCACCTGAAAACAAAATGACTTCCTGATTATTTTATTTAGAACTTTCAATGAAGTGCTACCTGCAGGTAGTGGATCACAGGCAATTTTCAAGTTATTATGAGCGTTATTATCACTTCTACTGTATATATGTTATTTACTTTTTTATACAGCTGTAAATTTCAGTAAATAGATGAATAAGGAAAATATCTGAAATCGATTGGAAAAAACAAAACAAAAACAGACAGTTGTTGATGACCTTAAAGTTTTATCACTCAAAGCCTAAATAAACAAACTTGTATGTTATAACATTTTTTATCTTTAGTTTAAATTCACAATTTTTATTTTATTTTACATTGTAGTTCAATTTTATAAGTTATATTTTTGATTATTTATCAAAAAATCCTGACTGAGGGTTTATTCATTTCATAAGTATAATGTGATTAATTTTAATTATTGGAATGACATTTATAACAACATTACACTTCTGCAATAACAAACCCAGATATCCGTATTTAAATATACTCCGAAATCAGGTGAGTTTCCACATAATAGTTTGTTTTGTTTTTTTGTTTAGAATTGGGTAAAAATAATTCATTAAAATAAAAAAAATAAAATAAAAAATGTAACCGATGATTTTATATTTTGAGATAAAGATTGGTGGCCGGCCTAAACATGATTGACGTAGGGTATTAAATTTACGGATGGACATCAAAGCTCTTCTAACAACACCAACCTTCCATGCTTTTTTCTACCAGTTGACTGAATTTCAACTGGATTTTCTCGTTATCATTTTATTATCTGCCTAGATAAAGATTATGTTCGGAAGCAAAATACAATAAATCTTATATGAACCTACTTATTTTTATTTTATTTTTTTTTAATTTCACTATTTTGTTTCAATAAAAAAAAAAAAAATTATCATACAAAATAAGTATATTTAAAGAAATATATATTTGAGGAGTATAATCTCGTGCCTAGTTCAAACAATTAACATATATAATGTTACGTCCCTCTTGTTGTATTATTAACAAGTAGGCTAAAAATAGGTAAATATTTATCTAGTCTAATTTAAATTGATGTATTTGATTTACTAGATCATTAGTCAATTATAGCGGCCCCACCTTATCATTGAATCAGAACATCCAGGAAAAGTAATTAACAACCAATGTTTAAGACACAAAAAAAAAAAATTATTACAAGATTATTTAAACACAGCCATAGAGAATATAAACAGATATAAATATTAAATATGTTTTTCACACAGTATTTTTTCTATCGAAAAAACACAAAATTTCATTTAAAAAACGACAAGCTATACAAAATTATACTTAAAAACTTGTTCTATGAAAATAAAAAAATCCTTAGATGATAGAATACAATCATTACAAACATCATTTGAATGCTGTAAACAAAAATACTGCTTACATATCTCCCTTTTGAAACGGGTGATTCTCGTATTTTTAGTTTGTGAACATGGCCTATTTAGAAGGCTCTCGAATTTGAATTTCTCCGTTTTCTTGTTTCTCTAGATGCTCCTCCGAAAGCCTCACTTTATCTAAACTTTGTTACAAGTTCTTCTGTCCCTTTTGCACTTCTTTGTACGCGTTTCTGAACAAGTTCATCATAATATATTCTGAAATATCTTCTTCTCTTAAGATTATTGTTTTTCATTCTTAAAACATGTCGAAATAAGAGGGTAGTAAAGAGGGAAAACTCAAGACAGCTAAGAAAAGTAAAAACACATCTGGCACGTATTGACACGCCTATCGGTAAGTATATAAGTACATACCCGCACATATATTTATATTATATAATACTGCCAAACAATCCAAATAAAAAAATAAAATAAAATTAACCACACTGAAAAGTGGAATAAGAAACAACTGTATCCCACTTTTTGGGATGGTATAATTGTTATAATTTATAAAAATGGGATGATATGTTTATAAATATTATAATTTTACGATGTATAATTATAATATTTATATTGATATTATCTGCATATATAGTAAACTAAGAGACCTTCGTAAGTAGCTAGATAATCTGGTTTACATAGACCAAATTATTTTATGAGTTTTATTTCTATTTAAATTCTGGGATTAAATTTCTGGAATCTCTATTTAGGCTGTAACAATTTTATTCAGAACGCAATCGAGTTGGATAAGGAGTACTTTTGAATAATGGAATTAATGTACTAATCAAGAAATTAAGAAGTACAAAAGGGTTGTTCTCCATTATTCTTCATTATATAAGCTGATTCTTTGAAAGCCGTTGGTTTTTATAACCGGCTTGATCATTTTTATCAAGAGTAAAAAAAAAAGTTTTAAAACTTTTTAAAGTTTTAGTCATAACTTTATAAAACAATCTACCCGCTAGAAGTTTATGGATTTGTATTGGGAAATGGAAATGGTTTTCTTCTTCATTCTACTCAACCAAATAAAAATAAAATGGACTACCGTCCATGGCATAAAATATAGTTCTAAAATATAATAGAGTAATCCTCCGCCGTGGCTTCGCCCACTTTTATAGGTATTAAACTTAGATAATTTTAACTAACAACTGAAGTTTCATTTGCTTATCGATAAAAATCTTGTGTTGAAATTTACAACTGAGTATTATATCTTTAGTAATGTCATCACGTACAGCAGTAATTTTCCACCTGGTTAAAATTGTCATAATTAGATGTTTAAGGATTACGTAAAAAACAATTATACTTCCTAATTTAAATTTTAATGTACATGTTGGTAATCATAATGGGCAGAGACTATACAGAAACTATACTTACAAACAGTACTTACAACTAACGATCTATGAATCATATTTTTAAACACAATATAAAAAAGAAAAGGATCGACCTTTTTGATTTGGTAATGCTGTTTACAAAGTTGAAATAATTTTATTGATTTCAAAAGGTATGATATTAATTTCTAACCAAAAAAGTATTTGACAGTATGGCAAACCTCGTTTCTGCCACTCAGCTTATACATTTAAATTTTTACTGTTGGCAATTTTATTATTGCTAAATCTTACTAGAACTGTGAAAATGATGTAGTTAAAATCAAGTACATATATATTTAGTTGTTTTTACAATAGTAAACCTTATAGCGAAATGGTGTATACATATTGGTCGATTTTTGAACTTCACTAGGATCCACTTTTCACACCACATTTTAAAATCTTTCTTTAATAATTTCATTGAATATATAATAAAATTTGAAATTAAATAAGTAAATTCTATTATGAATATCAAGCTATATACGACACCGTAGCATTGTTACCTCATATATAGAATGGCGTTAGCCACCTATTGGACAATTTTCAAACTTTGCAGTTATCCATATATTACTTCTTCTTGAATAACGAATTACTTGAAAAATCGGTAAATTTTTTTGTTGCTAAATATTTCTTTTAGTATGAAGATAATGTGGTTAAAATTTTGTTTAGATTGTTTCAGTATATATATATATATATATATATATATATATATATTTTTTTTTTTTTTTTTTAACTTCTGATTAAGGAAAATTTTTTCTTATTTTTTTCATTTATTTCAGGCAGTTCTTTTAAAATTATCATGTATAATTTATTTTACTATGTCATAATTCGTCTTTAAAGGAGCGCATTGTTGAGCGCGTATTCTTGTCAAATTTCCTCTTTTTACAACCGTAAGCTCAGTAACAGTAAATCTTTCAGTACACCAGAACCAGACACTTCATGGGTTATATATATATATATATATATATATATATATATATATATATATATATATATATATATATATATATATTTCTTTTTATTAATTAAAATATACATTTTAACTGGCACATTCGGACGATCTGGCCTCAATGGTGGAGACTGAACACTAAAGCAGTTGAGCACTTTAAAAGAAATAGCTGAAATGGAAGGTTTGCAGATATCATTTGAGAAAACAGAATTAATGACTACAAATAGATTCTTTCTAAAGAAAATAGTAGAGACAAAGAACGGGAGAATTAAAGTGACAAATAAATTTAAGTACCTGTAGGAAATTATATGTGTTATTATATGGGGGAAAGATTAAGATTCGCGACAAGCAATTTATATAATAAAAGAAGCCTGTTAATAAACGCGAAGATAAGACATTACAATAAGGTCGTCAATCCGGTGGTTATGCTGTACGAAATGGAAACCGCTTCCCTCCCCAGTCTAAGAGAAATATCAGGGGTAGAAAGAAGAATTTACGGCTCAAAAAAGACACAAGAAAGCTATAGGTTGAGACCAAATTAGGAAATATACAAAGAAATGAATGATTTGGAAACATAAGAATGAGAAGATTAAGGTTCAATGGGTGATGATGCACCAATAAAAATTAAATACAGAAATCTTCTATAAAATGAGAGGATATAAGAGTGCCGGGGGTATATTAAACAGATGAAAGAAGAAACTGAGAGACGGAAAATAACAGACCAAGACTGTTTCGATAGGGATGACTGTAGGAAAAGACTAAAAGAAATTAAGGTCCTTGTGGGAGAGATTAATGCGAGAAAAGAAATAGCGTGGAAAGAAAGAGGATCCTTTTATATGAAGAAGGAAGAAGGAAGGAGCAATCGGAAAGAATGAGGAAAAGGTGGGAAAAGAGAAGGAAGGAGAGAAGATCTATGAAAAGAAGTGAAAATAATGATATTCGTGTGGTCTCTTAGGCCGTTCCGTGAAAAAAAAAAAATAAATAAATAAAAATACATTTTAAGATATTGGTCATCTTCAGAAATTTCAGTAATCCATATAATTTTAACTGATATAGACACTTAGATTTATTTAATAGTTTTAATGAATTTTAATCCTTTAAAATTTGTTCATGTTTTTATTGAGGTTTATATATTTTTAATGTGTAAAATCAAAAAATATATATTTTTTTTTTTTTTTCTTTCAATTTCTAATTCACACCTGTTATTATGGTAACAATTAGTGAATGTGGTGGAATTGAATACTTCAGGCCTTGTATGCGTGTGGGAGACTAGTACTCAATAGTACCTTCTCCTGGCATGGGTTAAAGAAATTTAATTGAGCAAATCTCTCATCCAGCTTCTTTTAAGCCTTCTGTGAGTATTTCCAGGTATGTCAGTCGTGGCCATGTCATTAATGAGTATGTTGTTATGTCCATGAAGTCTGTGGTGAAATCGTCTATAAAGGTCATGTATGTGTTCCTTTATTGTGGGTATTTCTAAATCAGTGTGAAGTGTGTGGTTTGAAACGTACCAAGGTGATTTCGTGATTAGTCTGAGTAATTTTGATTGGAATATTTGTATTTTTTTAAGGTGTGTATTTTTTGCAGTCCCGTATATTTGTGTGGCGTATGTCCATATGGGTTTAAGTAAGTAAGTGTATGTATTCAGTCGTTGTCGGAGTTTTAATGTTGACCGTTTATGAAGCATTGGATATAGAATTTTTAATCTCTTGGTTAGGCTGAGACGTTTTTGTTTTACATGTGGGCCCCAGGTCATTCTTCTATCAAATGTAAGTCCTAAGTAATGAATTTCGTTTGTTTGTGGTATGGGTTGATTGTCGATGAAGACAGGTGGACAAGAGTCTTGTCTGAGTGTAAAGGTTATGTGCTGTGATTTGGTGTAGTTTAGTTTTATTTTCCATCGTTTGAACCAGTCTTGTAGTATTGTTAAGTGGTGTTGAAGAGTTAATGATGCAATTGTGGGGTCTTTATGTCTAGTTAATATTGCTGTATCATCAGCGTATGTTGCTGTCAATGTTTGAGGGCTAAGTGGCATATCGTGAGTGTAAAGAATATATAACAATGGAGCTAGTATTGACCCTTGTGGTACTCCGGCTTTTACTGGATAAATAGAGGAGATTTCTGAACCTTGTCGGACAGAAAAAAATCTATCAGAGAGAAAAGATTGAATGATCAGATAATAGGTAAAAGGAAGAAGATTTTTCAATTTAAAAAGAAGTCCGTCATGCCAAACTCTGTCAAATGCTTGAGCTACATCTAGAAATGCCCCAGTAGCATATAGTCTTTTCTCGAGTGAGATTGATATGAAATCCGTTACACGGTGTAGTTGATGAACTGTTGAGTGAAAAGCACGGAATCCAAATTGATGTGTAGGCAGTACTTGTTTATCTGTCAGTATGTCTAGTATTCGTCGGTAAAATAATTTTTCAAAAACTTTAGAACACAAAGGAAGTAGGCTAATTGGTCGGTAGGATGAGGGTGAATCGGTGTTTTTGTTTGGTTTATGTATCATGGTAATATAAGAATATTTCCATTGAACTGGGAATTTTGTAGTCCTGAGAATTGCGTTGTAAAGTGTAGTTAGAAAGACTATAGCTTTTTTGGGCATTTTCTGGAGAAGGTCAGCGGTGATTAAGTCAAATCCTGGAGCTTTTTTTGGTGATAGCTTTCTGATTACTTGCAATACATCAGAAGGAGTGAAAGACAGTGGTGGTAATGTCAATTGAAGGGGAGCTATTAGAGTTTCTTGTAGGTAAGTTTCATGTTCATTGTCTTGGTAGTCTGTATGTGGTGTAAAAACTGTCGACAAATGTTCAGCAAAGAGTTCAGACTTTTCTTTGTCCGACATCACCCAGGACCCATCTTCTTTTCTGAGAGGCGCTATCACCTCGTGATGCTTTAAAAGTTTTTTAGTGTGCCTCCATAAGCTTCCGTCGTCTGTCGTGATATATTGGATAAGTAATAATCGTATTTGGTCTGTTTGATTTTCATAATTTGTCGTTTCAGTTCGTTATTCAATTTATTAAATGTTCGTCTGTCTGAAGGAAGTATTTAAATATTAAAAAAATATTTAAATCTAAATTTTTACCCTAAATTCTTTAAACGTAACTGAGCACCAGAAGAAGAAATTAGAGTATAAAATCATGATTAAAATAATGCGTTTCGGGGGGGAAAAAATGATCATGTCATAAAGTAGGTATATTGAGATATGTTGGAGGCACATTGTCTAACTTCCTGACACATATATAGGATTATTTATACTCTTTTACTGAATAAGGCGGAGATGGCACGCAGACAGCTGTGTCGGAAGCAGCACGATGGCCGATAAAAAAAGCGCTTAAAGAAAGGAATTGTCTCAGTGGCTCCAGTACCTAGCCGACAATTACCAACCACTCCATTCTCTTATTTCCTTCTTGACGCCGATGTCGTTCCAGGTAATAGCAAGCACTCCAGTCAGCCTAGGGCTTCAGTAATTCCCACCTGTTCGTGAAACCGGCCTCCTGAACAAACATTATGGCCCCGCTTTGGTAATGGAAGATCCAAGAATGTCTCAGGTTTAGCTACAATGCCATTTAGGAACTTATTTAAAAACTTCATTATTTTTATTCATGGTAATAAGCATATGATTCTTTAACCCATTACAGGACAACACTAATAACGCTAAAATTTTAAAACTATTTTTATTTATGTATATTTATTTTTACACTCTGACAAATGCAACATTTTGATACGCTTTAGCTCTTTTGGTGTTGCTCAATGTGAAAACTTGCCAACAATTTTACTGTCAGAAATGTAATAGAGATTCTCTTTTGTCATATTACATTTTTTACTAGGATTACTTTTTTTTTTGGGTGGTATATTGATTTTAATGAAAAAAGTCAGGTTTTAAACCTGTATTTTTCAAAACTATATTTTTTTGAATAATCAATAATTTTTTATTTTATTTAATTATTAATTTATGTTATTTAATTCTATGGTGTAAATAAGGAAAAGCAGATAGATAGGTATATCAAGTGTCTATTGTTTTTCCAGTTAAAAAGAAATTGAGATACTTTTTTGAGAAGGGTCAGTAAACAATTTGACAGTTTTGAAAATAAGAAAAAATATTTTCTTTTTGCCAGCATTTTGGCTATATCATTTATGGCTATCATGATATTTAAACATTACTTACTTTTTTTAATGATCCCTTTCAACAAGCAGCCATCAATGAAATAATTAATAGAATATGCATGCTCTTCATATTAAAATACCGGTTATCTATTTATTCAAATATAATTCAAAACAATAGCGGACCGTATTTAGTTATAAGCAAGGCTTAGTTTCTGCTGAATTTAAATTATCTTGCCTTTGTATATAACTTTTAGTCACTAATTCTCAAATATTTTGCGCGAAACCTAACATTCTACTTTAGGAATTTATTTATTTATTTTATTAGTAGGGATTTATTATATTTTTATCTTTTCTCACAGTACTTATTTTGTGTTTATAAATATGGTTTCCTTATTATTAATATTTTTTTTAATAGATTGAGGTACCCATGAATGTAAATAAGGATCAATTGAATTCCAAATAATAAATAATTTGCAACTTCTTTTGAAATTTTTATACAAAGTCTTGTTTCGAATAAAAAATAT
Organism: Euschistus heros; assembly: GCA_003667255.2. Classification (NCBI taxonomy): domain Eukaryota; kingdom Metazoa; phylum Arthropoda; class Insecta; order Hemiptera; family Pentatomidae; genus Euschistus; species Euschistus heros. Next base: position 1,832,317 of record RCWM02000007.1, on the reverse strand, counting down.
TTAGAAGAAATCAAAAAGGACTCTTGTGAACGATATCTTCTAGAAGCTCTCCCGTTGTTTGTTTCCTTAGGCAAATATCTACATGTCTGATTTCTTTTCTTACATTTTAAAATAATTAATAATCAATCTTTGTATCGAATTAATGGTAAAATATTTTCGTATTCTCTTTGGAATGTTTGACATTCGGACCAAGTCTTTGAATAAAAAATTCCAATAGCATTAATAAATAATTCTCTAATCCTAATTATCATTTTATTTATTTTACCAGATGTAACTTTATTTATTTCTGCACCTACTTGTTATTCTGAGAGAAACTTTGTCCCAGAATAAAATTGATTTTATATTCTATTATCTCCGAGTTCTTCTGAGAAAGTTTTTATTACTATTTGTATGTTTGAAAAGTATCGTTGGTGGAATAATTTAAGGCAATATGTATAACATCGTTTTTGAACAAATGGTTTCTCGAAGCACTTATGAAATTAATCATATATATATATATATATATATATATATATATATATATATATATATATATATATTTTTTTTTTTTTTTTTTTTTTTTTTTACTCATCAGTAGCACTTAAATAACGATTCTACGCTAGATGGTCTTTCGATGATCTTCTATTCAGAAGCCTAGGAGGATTATCGGGAATAGAGTGGGAAGCAACTCGAGAAATTAGTGGATTTGTGTGGTTATGGAGCTTTGAACGTTTGTCTAGTAAATGTAAAAGTAGTCTGTAACGACGGGCAGTTTCTTGTTGTTTTAGTCTTGGAAGTAAATTATATTTAAATAATTTTATAATAGTTATTATTATTCTTTATTTAAACACCCTGACAGATTTTCATTTTTAACTCCTTAATGAAGTTAAAATTTCGACAAGATCAAATTTCTTGGTAGAATTAGTCTTTATTTGCAGCTATCAAAATGACGGTTTTTATGTTGACCTAATAAAGTTAAATTTATTGTATGCTTGAAGCTAATTAATGCCCTAAATGCATTATTTTGATAAGTACTACTAATGGCGCAGATTTTGCTTGATTGTTGCTCGGTTTGTTGTTATTGTTGTTGTTACTGTTTGTTTGAAGTTTTGAGGAACAATAGGTGAGGGAGCCATTGCCGTGAGCTACAAGCTTGAATGTTCGATAATTACTAGCTGAGTCGATTGAAACCAAAACATCTCTTCTCTTAAAGTGGTTCAATCAGTTAATAAATGAGAAGATATAATAAAAGAAATATATTCTATGCTATTTTGTTTCTATTTACATTATTTATACATATTTTGTCCACTAATTATATTCCTAGTCAAACTATCAGGATACCACCAAGGCCTATGGCTTTCGTTATAATTTCATGTTAATTATAATTAAAATACATATAATTTTATCAAGAAAGAGTACCTTTGCTCCAAGGTGATTTAGTGCATTTTATCAATATTACTTAATCTTTGATACTCAACTGAAGACCTTTAATAGAATGAAAAAAAAAAAAAAAAAAAAAAAAAAAAAAAAGAGCTCACTTAGGACGAAAGTTAACCATTATCGGTAATGAGTTATAGAAAATATAGAACTTTAATATTTTTTTTTGTATAGTGGGGCGGTTTATTTAGATAGTTTTAAAGTTAATATTCGGTTTAAAAGATGTGTTAATCATTCATTATGATCACTAAAGGAGTTTATGCAATCATTAAACTCGCGTTCAAGTTTGATTGAACGTTTGATAGTAGACGATACATCTTATATAAGTTTGTTACAGTTAAGTTTAACAGTCTCTGTAACTAGTTAACTCGACTTAAATTAATCCTTAATAAGATTTCATATGCATATCTCTAAAGTGCAATATCTCTAGATCCATCAAAAGCATAAATCTATTATTAGGTTATAAAATATATTCATAAATCTTTTTATTTGTTAATATATTTTTCTATCTAGAATATATAATAAAAAAAATAAAAAGCCAATAGGTGGTCATCTGTAAACTCCAGAACTAACACAAGTATATGTTAAGAGATGGCCCCTTCAGAGGTTTAAGCTATACTACCAGCATTACAGATCAGTGATTTAGGCAAGGTATAGTCTGTAACGCCTTTCTTAACAATGCAGTCCAAGGATAATTCATTTTATATAATAATAAATAAATATGTTATTCTGATTTCGAATTAAAAATATTTGCAACTATAATATTGTCCAATTTTAGAATAATAATTACTTTAATAGCTTATAGCAGTTTTATTTAAAAAAAACTTCATGCTCTTTTTAATAATAAACAATATATACAAACTTTGAACAACTGTTATATAATTTTACACGCAATCAATGTATAATTTTTTTTTCTCAGTATTTTAGGACATTAAAGATAAGCCCAAAAAAAAAAAGGATCTAATTTCTCTTTTAGGAACATTCCATCTAAAATGGATCCATTCTTATGAACCTCAAAGTTCAAAAATATAATAGTTCTTTTTTTTTATAAAAATGTTATTGTTTGTTTCTAGGCTATCTACCTAGAAAGAATTGTTTGCTTACAAACACAGAAAAAAACGCACGCTAATTTTGTATGAATATAAAGCCAAATAAATCGTAGTACTGGAATATTTCTTAGCAGTACACACTAATACAATATTATGGTTGTATCTACTAATTGTAATTGGGTCATTCTTAGATCTGAGTACAAAATTAGAGATAAACAAAAAGACTGAATAGAATATTTACTGAGGTTATTCATTTTAAAATATAATTAAAGTTCAAAAGCAATTGAATCGCTACTCTTTTTTCTGTTTCTTAAAGATAATTTATTCCATTTTTACTGTTTTTAATTATATTTGTTATTACTAGGTATTAAATAGCTCTTCTAGCTGTAGATGAAGATTTTACTCCACATTTAGTTTTAATATTTATTTTATTGAAACACTTTTATGTCGCTATTACTCGTCCCTAATTTGATACAGAATAAACTATTTTTTTTCGAGTTATAAAACATTTATAAACCATGGTGATTTACTAGCAACGGTAGACCTAAAAGCAAATAAGGGGATGTTTCAGCCGTTGTGATGGATAGCAGAAAGTAAATTTTCTCCTCGTCTCTGAGCCCACTATTTACAACCCTGGGCAATTGGCTATTAATCGCAAAGTACAAACCTTAAAGCTTAAAATTGCTGATAAAATTGAATCTAATTTAAATTCCCTTTTTTATATTAACATAGAACAATACTTCAGTCAACGATCCTTTTTAATTTATTCAATGTTTAGTTTTCGTTTATTTAATAAACTGAAATTTATCGAAATCTTTCGAACAGTCTTTCCTTATCTTTATATAGTTGCACTTATCTCTACGATTCTTCTTGCAGGTTAAAACGGCAGTGGTCTTGAAATCTATTTTAATATTTGACAATATTTTACTTTGCTTACACTGTCTTAATATGGTCTGAGTATCTCTATCTCGAATATAAATATTTAGATAATGTTTTAATATTTTTTTTCTTTATTAATTGGTGTTTTTATACATTCTTTATTTATTAATCAAAAATTAAAAAATTAAAATTCCTGACCAAACCATCTTAATTCTTCCATTTATGATCTCAGGTTCCATATACGGTGCCTTAAAATTTTACTGAGCCTTAATTTCATTACTCTTTGGAAATGTTATTATTCCAAACTTTTGTTGATACATTATAATACAATATAAATATTTTATTTATTTATTTTTATTTTTTTATTTTAGTAATTGTAAAGTACAGATTTTATTTTTAATTTTTTGATACAATACCTTATTTTTTCTGATCTAATTATAGATTTAATAAGATACTATAAAATAAAAATTCTAGTAGTTTCCATGCATAGATTCTGTCGATTGATTAAGGTATTAAACACCTTGTTCGGATTTATATAAGACACCTTTCTTTATAATCAATAATTAAGAGGAGCAACTAAAATTATATATATACAATAGTATATTATAATAGATGTAATTAAGATAAAGTTTGATTATTTATCTAGTAGATTCGGTGTATCTTAGCATGAGAAGCTTCAGATTAACTGTTAATTATTCATGATAATTCGATACCTTGACCCAGTAGGATTATTTTAATTATTTATACAGGATTAAGCTATTGCTACTAATAATATTTGAACAGGTCTAAATAATCTCGCCAAATAGACGTATATAACAATTAATTACATTAAAACAATAAAGACTCCTCAAACACATTTTTCGTATAATTATTCTTGGCAAGTGTAAAGTACTCTGTGAAATTTGAAAGAGGTTAATTTATTTGACAAATTGAAATAGACAACAATGTACCTTCCTTTGCTCTTGTGAAGGGAACAAAGAATTTTCTTTTAAAATGAAATTACTATAAAAAGTAGTCACAGTGGCTGTTTTTTTGTTTTTTTTATACACTGTTGCTTCCCTTAACCTGCAATAATTTCACAAAACTATTACATTTTCCTGTGTTAGCTTAAACTGTTACATAATTAATCAAAAAACCTTTATGTAATGAAAAAAATATATACAGCTGGCATATATATATTAAAGCGAAATTTTAATTAAATGAACTTAAATGGTTTCAACTGTAGAAAACATGAGATGAAGATTTTTTTTTTTTTTTTTTTTTTCTCTTTCAGATTTTAATTCACACCTGTTATTAGGGCAACAATCAGTGAATGTGATGTGAAATTGAATACTACAGGCCTTGTATGCGTGTAGGAGACTAGTACTCAATAGTACCTCCTCCTGGCATGGGTTAAAGAGATTTATTTGAGCAAATCTCTCATCCAGCTTCTTTTAAGCCTTCTGAGAGTATTTCCAGGTATGTCAGTCGTGGCCATGTCATTAATGAGTATGTTGTTATGTCCATGAAGTCTGTCATGAAATCGTCTATAAAGGTCATGTATATGTTCCTTTACTGTGGGTATTTCTAAATCAGTGTGAAGTGTGTGGTTTGAAACGTACCAAGGTGATTTCGTGATTAGTCTGAGTAATTTTGATTGGAATATTTGTATTTTTTTAAGGTGTGTATTTTTTGCAGTCCCGTATTTAAGATTTTAATAAAAGATAGATAACAAATTTAAAATTAATTTATAAATTTATAATATATGTTTTGAAAGTTTTTCCTTATGAGATAATCAATAATATACCTATTTTTCATTAACTTTCTATAGTTGCATTAAAAAAACACAAAAAAAAAACATAAAAAAAGCCTTGTAACAATTACAAATATTTATAAACATTCAAATTAAAACTGTATTGCATAAGTAATAATGATTTAATTGCGATAAAAAAAATATTGATCAGAAAATAAAAATCACCTTCAACACACAAATTGATCAATATGCTTGTATACAAAATACTCGAAATACATCTTGGAGATAATTAAAAAAAATTAACTTTCTGATTTAGAAAGGAATTACTCAAAAATTATTATTATTATTAATTGTAAAAATTTTGTTCAAAAATAATGATCAAAATTTGATTTTTATCACTTATGATTAAAAATAAAAATCATCCAATAATTTTAAAAATTACAGATAAAAATCTTGATCGGATTTGATTTTTATTATTATTTTTCCTAATTATCGATTTCAAACCCTGGTTTTTTCCTTATAACTTCGATGATAGATATTCGTTTTTTCTAATTATAGCATTTTATTCATTGATAGTCACTATAATTACAGTTTTGAGGAATGGATACAATTTATTATGAAAACATATTCAAATTATTATGAATAATGGACCGCATCAACATTTTTTTTTTTTTTAATCTGCGTCCACTATTCGTTCAATATTTTTTTTAACTTTAGGGATAAGACTTGATAGGAGCGCCACTAAAATGCAAAGGCTGTTAAATAACATACGTTAATTACTATTTTTGTTGTGGATATGTAGATGATATTAGTGAGAAGAAACTATAAAACAGTGAAAACAACATGTTTACTGGATGACCTGAAAACGCAGTTAAAATTATCATCGATCTGAATTACTTAATTTTATTTTGTAAGATTATTATTTATTTAGCTCAACAACCCACAAACGGGTCTTGACTTTCTGCAACAGCAACCGCCACGCGTCTCTGTCTTGGGATGCTTCTATCCAATCCCTTACTACGGTATACCTTGAATCCTCTGTAACACAGTTCGACAATCGTAACCTTGTCTCCAAATTCTGCGCCGGCCGTTCATCTGTTCTGATTTTTTGTACCGTACGAGGTGTGCTGCCCATCTTATCCTCCTTGCCATAATAATAGCTACATCAGGCTCGTTATATAGACTATAGATTTCTCTATTACTACACCTTCTATGTTTTCCATTTTCATAGGTGGGCTCATATATTCTACGAAGAATTTTCCTTCCAAAAATAAGGAGGTATTTTACATCAGTCCAGATAAGTTAAAACAGGGGGAATAAGGGTTTTGTATACGATGACCTTAGTGTAATGAGAGGCAAGGTTACTAGAAACATGCGAGCGAAGTCCATAATAAAACAGAGATCAGATTTCTCCGGATCTTTGTTGAGATCCGTCTTACGTCACTTGTAAACCAAGGTATACAAATTCAGATACTCGTTCAAACATATAAATACTAAAAGCAACTTAGATACCAAACTCTCGAAGTAGCTGATCTGATGCTATATATCGTGCTTTATGTGTATCAACAGGTTAGTATATGTATATTTTTGTTCCGCTATGTAAAGTATTTTATTTGTTAATGAAAATAAATAAAATTAAATTTATTCAAAAGCATTGATTTTTTCCTTTGTATCAGGCACAAAAGTAACAGCAATGCCCGATTTATTTTCAGAGCAAGGTTAATAGAATTACAATTTCATTATGTGTGTATCACCATGTTTGGCTCCTTTTCTTACATTTTTAAAACTAATATGCATAACCTGTGAATCAAAGTCCTGATGATTTCAGTTTTTCGTATGGTTTTAGAACTGATTGTGAATGTTTAACATTCAGCACTAGAAAGTCAATGAAAAAAAAACAATAGAAGTGGAAAATAATTTATCGATTTCTTTATCCTTTACATGCAGTTAGCTCAAATGAAATGTATTGAGAAAGGTTGATAATAATATATTGACATTTATAATTAGCTGTCTATAATTTTGAGGAAAACAAAAGGGAGAAACAGCCATTAAGTGAATTTCGTAGTAACCTGCCAAGATACTAATGGAACTTAACAAGGAAATTGCCAAATGGAGCCCACACGCTATTGAACGCACCAAAGCGGTTCATTGTTGGGCCAATGGACTGTATACAATCTGACTTTGGATAAATAAACATATTGTTCCTCGACAGTTTGGATAACAGAGATACATCTGTTTCTGGATATACCAAGTTTGTATATATTCCTACTAGTGTTGATGTGTATCCTTACATGATATAAAGCTTACATTCTGTGAAATATACATTTCATACTAAAGAAAATATATCAATGATATATGTTAAGTCATATTTTCTTTGATAGCTTGTACAATACCGATCAATTTTCATAACTATATAAGAAATTGCCATGAGCCAAAATCGGTATTTAGTATAAAAAGCATAATTACATTTTTTTTTTTAATTTATATATTTATTGTTTTTTATTATTTATTGTTAAAGTTTCATAATTTATTTTTTTACGTCATGCCCATTTTGAGAAAAAAAAATGTTATACTTTATAATAAATACAATGTCGTGAATGAATATAAATATTTCTTCTTTCTTTTTCCCTCCCTGAATTTTTGTTTTGTGTTCTCTTCCTCCTGCCATCACCGAATTTTGAGGAGACTATCACCAGTTAGAAGATGTCTTTCAATTATTCTGCATTCTATATCAGAAAACTTGAACCAAAAACTCTTCTTTGTGTCATACATAAAACTTAATTATTTATCCGTTTTAATTATACAGTATAATTTTAATTTATGTTGATAATTATAGGAGATTTTTTCGTTTCTATTTTTAAGTTATTTTTTTCACCAATTTTTTTTTATGTATATTTATATTGTATGAAACATAGGAGATTTCCTTCGTTTCTAATTTCATATTTACTTTTTTCTCACCACTTTTTTATATGCATCTACACTATTAAATAATAGGACAAGCCATTTTTCGTTTGTGATCACTAATCACGTAAACTACTGAACCAATCTGTACCTAGTTTTAACCACATCTTTATATTTCCAGGAAGGTTTTGTAATAATAAAATATACTGATTTTCAATTGATTTGTAATTCAAAAAGCGATAATATGTGGATGACAGTGGTGAACATTTACCGATAGGTGAGGAGCGCAATTCTATATGAGAGGTTACAAATGTTTAATGTTATACAAAACTTGAAATTGATATTAAAATTTACTTATATTAAATTAAATAACTAAAAAAGTTTTAAATAAGTGGTTCGACATGTGGATCCCAGTAAAGTTTGAAAATCGAGAAACACCGCTCAGCAGTAGAGTTTACAATGGTACAACTCCTAAACCCATCTGTAACAAATTTAAACTAAATCATTTTTATGGTTCTAGGAAGCTTTAACAGTAATAAACTTACAATAATAAAAATTTAAATGTACAATGCCAGAAACGAGTTTTGCCATACTATAAAAATATGATTCAGAGAGCGTTAAGTTGCACTGATAATGAAGTCCATTATCCACAAGGGTTTCTTAAAGGTGTACATCTGTATTACCAACTCTTAAAATTAAAAATTGTATGTGTTATTATGATTTTACGTCATCTTCAAAAACCTAATCAACGGAATTTTAACCTGGTTAAAAATTACTGCTATGCATGAAAATTTCATTGAAGTAGTAATACTCAATTGCACACTTCGATACAAGATTTTGGTCGATAAACCTCAATTATTAGTTAAAATTATCTATGTTCTTTACTGATGAGTGCGGGTGAAGCCACGACGGGGGATGCTAGTATAATTATATACTCAGAGTTTAAAAATATATTTATTTTATTAGTGGTTCTTCCATTACTGTTTTTTTTATTGATTTGTTTATTTCAGTTTTTCCAATTTTCATAAACAACATACTGATAATATTTTTGTTTCTCCAGTTTATAATTAGGCATTGTTCGGATAATAATTTTTTCACCAGTGCTTACTTGGTGCGGTGATGGTTTTCTAAAAGCCCCCTCCCCAAAACTTGTTAAACATATCTTATAAATTGATAAATTGCTATAAATATTAATCCTTGTTCTTAATTGGGGCTTATTGTAATTTTTACAGAGTAAAAGACAATCGTACATTTTAAATACAATTTTTTTTTTTTTTTTTTTTTTTTTTTTTTTTTTTTTTTTTTTTTTTTTTTTTTTTTTAACGATTCGGAATGCCAATCATTCTTTTTTTTCTTTTTTCTTTTTAGCTATTGTATTTATTTATTTGAAAAATACAGTAACTTTTTTATCAGTTACACAATAATGAATATTAGAATGAACCAATCATATGCGTTTTGCAGTGACCTAAAATCAACGTGTAATACACAGAGACTGAGATGGAAACTTATTATTAAACAACAATTAAAAATCAAAAGTATTTTGTAAATAACATAACAGATTCATTCATAAGGAAATGAAATATAAAAATACCTAAAATAAACAAATTTAAGATAAACTATTTTAATAACTACACGAATATTCATTATAAAGTTAATATCTAGATTCATGTGGATCAGTTGTAAATGTCGAGGTTCCGGACAATGAAATAAACTCTAATACTTTGAAGATGATTTCCACGGGCGTAATTGTGTACGCTTCATGTTCTCGAATTCGAAGTTAATTTAAAAAGTTTTATTGAGACAGAGCAGAAGGAGAGGCTCGACAAACTGGAAAACTTTGTTAAGGTCAAGGAAATAAGCATTTCTCTTCAAAGCTTTCCTAAACATTTTAATTTCCATATTTCCCGGTTTGCCTAGGCCGAGGCGACGATCTCAGATTCCTAATTATGGAAGGTCATAGACGAATAATGAAAATCTGCCTCAGGCTGTTGAATGAGCAGTGAGAAACTATCGAGGGTTCAATTACAGATTTTTAAAAATATTTCAAATGGCATCTATTCTGTAAAAAAAAATCATTGATAGGTAGATGGACCAACCAAAATTTTATGATCGAATATTCTATAGCTGAAATTATGCTGTTCCTAACTGGAGAATAGGTCTCTATCTACATTCAACACCATTAGGACTTAGTAAGAATGATAAAACAGAATGTAAATATCTCATATATTTATAACTATTACAAATAAAAAAACTTTGCCTATGTTTTCAGCCGGCACCAACTAATCTCAATTGGTCCATTCACGGGTTAACTTGGTAATTTTTTATTTTTTTATTTGAAGAGTATTTAACAGTTCTACTGTTTATCCGATTTCGGTCTTTTTTTAAAAATAAATTAAAAATATTATGCACAAAACTATATTATATTAAAATTAGGTAGATAGGTTATCTAAATTAGGTTAATCTAAACATATTTTGAACTTAATTGCTTATTTATCAACATGTCCGGGATATCAGCGTTTGACATTTTTTATTTTTCCGATCACACCAACAAAAAAAATATAAATAAAAACCGTAAAATAGCTTTGGGAACTGCTCTTATTATTTTGTTTATATCTAATGAATGAATTCGTGTTTGTCCAGATGCCGATTCTACACTTTGCTGGAACTTTTTTGAAATTGTACAATCGGATTCATTTTACCTTCTCTCTCCCTTCAAATACTTGGAATATTGCTTCACTTTTGTTATTCTATTTCTTCCTGCCATTATTCTATTACCCAGCCTCTCACGCAGTGTCCACCAAAGCCAAAGTATAAATCATTTTATTCGTAAACTATTTATTTGAGTATTTCTAAAATGCCATGTACATGATTTCTCAATTGAGAATTTTAAGGGTGATTAAGAGGTTTTATTTGATAAAGTTGTATCAACTACTGAAACATTTTTAGTAGCACACAACATAAAAATAAAGTCCAAGTAAAACAAAGGAATGAAGTCAAAATTTAAAATGACTTTTGTTATGAAAACTACCACTGGATCAGAAGTCTGGTTTCGAAACCGATTGATGTTATACTTTATTCACGACCCTGATAATAACATTTTCTTATATTTTCAGGTATTCCGAAAATTTCTAGATATTAAATCAATAAAATTAGGATTGATGAATTAATTGTCTCTTTTATTGGGATTATTTTATTAGAACAATATAAAGAATTTTCAACACATTGATTTAAAGTCACAATTGATAATATTTAAAATAAAAATCTATAAAAAAACTATGAATAATATATACATAAAACACGCAAAGGATAAAGATAACCCGAAGAAATATATTTTGATACCATATTACGGCTCAATATCCGCCAGAGTTGGAAAGGAATTAAAGAAAATAGGTTTAAATCCTGCATTTAAAATAGATAAACCATTGTCATCATACTTCACCTTAAGACAAAACAGACACTTTCTAAAAAAGCGGTGTATGCGAACTAAAATGGAACAACTGTGAAGAAAAAAATATACGGGAAAAACTGGGCGATCGGTAAATCAAAGAGTAAAAGAACATACAATAATAAGACCCAAAATTCCGATTTCGCTATCCATCTAAATTAAAAAAAAAAAAGCTATAAATTTAATAAAGACTCGGGAGAAAAAAATACTAAATCGCGTAGAAAATAGCCTAAAATTAAATATTTATGAATCATTAGAAATATAAAAATCGTTTAAATCCGGTCTTTATTTTTGTTTAAATGCCCATATAAACATTTCCAATAGCCCCATTTTAAATTTGTTTCCAATAGGAACGGTAAAATTCAATGAGTCATAATGGAAAGCCCATAGTTAATCACAAAAAATTAACCTACCTGCCCCTTATCACTATCGATATATTTCAGTTATCTCTTAAACCTACTGAGGTGAGTTCCAATGTTTGATTTCTTGTCTTACATTTTTGAAAAGTTTAGTGTATGCAAGCCATGTAACATAGTACTGATGTGTTGAAAACTTGAAAACTTTTAGAACTGAAGATGAATGTTTAGCATTCGAAACTAGTATTCTAATAAAATAATCCCAATTGAAGTGGCAATTAATTCACCAATCCCAATCGTATTGATCCTTCTATATCATCTAGATTACCTCAAGTGATTAAATCAATATGAAAAAAAAATAAGCAGTAATAAATTTACAATAATAAAAATTTACATGTACAATGTTGAGTGACAGAAACGAGTTTTGCCACACTGTAAAAATATGATTCAGAGAGCGTTAAGTTGTAAGCATTGATAATGAAATCCATTAATAAATCCAGGGTTTTTTAAAAGTGTCCATCTGGATTACCAACTCTTAAAATTAAAAATTAGATGTCTTATTATGCTTCTATAATAAAAGCATCTTCAAACACACAATCAACGGAATTTTTACCAGGTTAAAAATTACTGCTATGGATGAAAATTTCATAGAAGAAATAATGCTCAATTGCTAACTTTGATTAAAGATTTTGATCAATAAACTTCAATTATTAGTTCTTCACTTATGAGAGCGGGCGAAGCCGTGACAGGAAATGCTAGTATATTAATATGCTCAGGGTTTAAAAATATAATTATTTTATTAGTGCTTCTTCCATTACTTTTTTTTTTTTTATTGATTTGTATATTTCAGTTTTTCCAATTTTCACAAACAACATACTGATAATATTTTTGTTTCTTCATTTTATAACTGGGCATTGTTTGGATGATAATTTTTTATCATCTATACTATCATGATTACCTCAAGTGATTAAATCAATACGAAAAAAAAATAATTTTTTACAAAACAAACAGTAATTTTTTTTTATTCAGACATTTAATTAAATGTGTGATAACTTTCCTCAATGACCCTTGCCATTTAATCATCGGACCGGGGGATTGGAACTGCCTACAATAGGCCCCTGTTACAGATCTATAGTCGAACGCCCGACATGATTATTGTTTCCCGAATCACTCCCAGCTTCATCAACTATCAATTAACAAGGCTTGTTGATGAATATGTCCGCCAGGCTCAATTATGTTAAAACATCTAGCACGCTCTTCATCTATTCTGATTCAACCTCAAACTCCTCTAACTTGGAGTACCATCACCTCGGCGACCTTATCAAGTCGTGGCAAGCAGTTCGATGGATTATCCCCTTGATCCACTTGTAGTTACGTAGTCCTTTCTTGTTTAATAGTTGCATCAATTAAACTACAATTATTAGAACAGTGAGATACGTATTAGAACATAGTGTACTATACATACTAGCATACCCCATCGCGGCTTCGCCCGCTCTCATAAATAAAGAACTTACATTATTTTAACTAATAATTGAATTTTTGTTATGTATCGATAAAAATCTTGTATTGAAGTATGAAATTTAGCATTATATTTTCACACATGGCAGTATTTTTTAACCTGGTTAGAATTGCATTGATGAGTAGTTTAAAGATTACATAAAATAATAATTAGACATGCGATTCGGCAGAAATAATTTTATCTATCTATCTGGTTGGATTTTAATTTCTAACCATAAAAGTATATGACAGTTTGGCAAACCTTGTTTCTGGCACACAAAACTATTCATTTTAATAATTATTATAGTAAACTTTATAACTATAAGCCATCCTAGAACTATGAAGAAGTTATAGTTAAAATATTGTACAGTTGGGCTTAATTGCTTAACTATTGCCAACTTTGTTGCAGAATAGCAATATATTGCCAATATCTTTTGATTCTAATCTGAAATTGAAATTCTCATTCTATAAATAACTAACACCTTATAAAATTATGAAAACCTGAAATTTTTTATCGTAATTAATAATGTTATGCTGTTTTGATCTCTCGGTAAAAGGTGGGATATTACGGGTCCATCTTAGTAGAGAAGTCAGTAAATAATATCTCTAGTAGGTAAAATACTTTTTTTTATTCATTTTATTATTAGGTGGTCGGGTTTTAACTGAAAAAATGTCGGCTCTAATGTTGGTTGACGTTTGATCGAAAAATCGGTTTTCAGCAGATTGGAAGAAATACGGTTCCAATGCAGGTATAGCCCAAGTCGGGGGGTACCGTCTGACAACTGTGAAATGAACTGATTTTGCTTAATGAATTAAACATAAATTGTTAAATTTGCATTATTTTTTTTATTGTGATTTTATTATTCGTAATTATTTAAGAAAGAAGATTCTTGAAGTATACAGTCATATATATCCTACGCGGTCATATCCATTTACTGTTATAATATAAGATCTAGAGGAGGGGTGAAAATGCAGTTTTGGTCCCTTCATCGGATTTATGAATTATATAATTTTATTTATTATGCATTATCTTTAGATCATTAATAATAATGATTATATAGTTGACAGTCTATTTTTTTAAGAATAAACAGTCTGAAATTGTGTCAGGAATAGAAATAAACACGTTTGTCAACATAGTTAAAAAATACTTTTATATTTAACTTATTAATAATATAGTTATATATCAATACATTTAACATATTCAATATTGAATATTACAAATATCTAAATATTCGCCGTATTCACTTTCTTATCACTACCATTCTTTCCAATACCTCTCCCTAAACGCAAGAATTTGAAACTTTAACTATTAAATCTTAAATTTTAAAATTTGAAATATTTTCAGTCATTATAGACTCATTTTACTCACTTTTATATTATTTGCAACATATCTAATTAGTTTTATTTACTACCCAGCTTCGTCACATTTGTTTAGAAAAAAGACTTGTAATGCAGGCCGAAGCGTTAGCATTCTATTGACAATTTTCAACTAGGACGTGTTTTTATTTTTCCTTCTGCTTGCATTTCAGACTATTTTATTAATAGAAAATATTATATTTAATTCGTTATGTCGCTTGAATCAGAATTCATTCCTTCTTGTAAAGGGTCACTTTCATACTCTCTCACCACGTCATTGGCATAAAATCCAATGGTGGGTGGTGGTGTTAAATCAAAAGACAAGCTGGCTATTCCCAGGACTAAAACCAATATTTCAGAAACTACTTCAATAACAACAGACCCGTAGCTTGGGTAAACGATCTTTACTCAATTGAGAATATATTTCCATATTAAACAGAACCCGGTCTGAATTTTATTCCATTGGGGAATACCAATGAGCTAAAAATTATTCACCCAATGTTACCTTTGCTTGCAAGATTAATAACAAAAGCATATCTCTATAGCGAATAATTAGATATATACAGTATTTTGTGAAGGAAAAAAAAAAAGGCCTGACTTCGAAACAAAATATAAGTTCAAACTAAAAAAAAAAAAAAAAAAAAAAAAAAAAAAAAAAAAAAAAAAAAAAAAAAAAAAAAAAAAAAAAAATAAAAAAAATACTACTGATAAAATAACCTAATAAATAAACATACTTTTTTTCCACAAAATTAGACAAAATATTTTAGATAGGTACCTAATCTAACTGCATTAAATGCATTGATTACAAATAAATAAAAATAGTTTTATTGTTTTACTATATTAACAGTTGACAGATTCTCCAAAGACAACTTGGGAGTAAGTTTGGGTTGTAATTTAAGATTAAAGTTTCTCTTTACTATTACACGATAATCCGACGTTTAGGCGGTCATCCTCAGTTGAGCACTTCTGTTTATTTATATGGGTGTTGAGATGAAGGTACAGTTGAGGTATTTTAAAGGCATATTTACATAATATATATTGAACTCGGAGTGCGCTAATCGATTGAAATTTAGACTTATGAGGTGATTCTTCATTGTAATTTTGAGGTCGACGCTGTGCCTAATTTCTAAATAAGGACAAGCTCCTTTTACTAATAGCAAGCAGTTTTCTAAGCTTCCTTATCCACTTAAAGGACATATTGTTAGTTTTACAAAAAATCAGATTGCCTATTGTAACATATTTTAAATAGTCATTTCTCAATAGTGAAAATATATTATAATTGATTTGATTCCACTATTGATATGCTTATTTTATTAAGTATCTTAAATCTAAGCTGGAAAGCCTGGAATATTCAAACCTAAAATGCCCTTCTAAAACAGAATCTTATTGATGGGTCAACATCCACGGGTCAATGGATATTAATATTAGCTGGTGAGTTAAAAACGGCAGTCTAGACAAAGCTGTTCAAAAAAAGAGTGAGAAATTTAGAAAAGATTAATAAATTGTTCAGCAAAACTAAATTAAAACAAAGTTAAATGTTGACTTTAACATCAGGTCGGATACAAACGTTTTGAAGGGAATTAAAAAATTTAAGGAAGTAATTAATCTACTTTGAATTAGATTAAAGCACTTTAAATCTAAATAAATAAAAAGAAAGAACATTTGGTTTCACTACTGTTACATCTGCACATATTAATCTACAAATTAATTACTCGTTATTTCTTCTTTTGACACTCATTCATATAATTATTAAATATGGGTACCTATAATTTTTATTGGTTATAGATTTTTGGTTTTCTGGAAATTGATGCTGGTTTACAATTTTAAAATAACAAAAAAAGAAACAAATTTTTATTTTAACAATTTTTATTAATCTAAATACTCTCTATACATTTCTATTAACAAATTAATAAATTTTCTATGCCTTGTGAACATAAATTTGAGTTGTTGATTTTGAGTGTTCTATCAAATTTTAATAATGAAATTTCTCTTATCTTAAAAAATGAACAAAGTGTCTAAATGAATATTAGTCGACTGATGAGAAGCAGTCTTTTAACCGTGCTCAAACATGTATTGTGACGACATTTATAATACAGACAATTTTTATTTTTCTGATATCTGTTCTATTTTCTTTTTTCTTTATTTCTTAGGCGTTACTCCATAATAATCGCGGATGTTGTCTTAACAATACCAAACAAATAAAATAATAAATCTTGAAAATAATAATTGATCTAATTACTGGCTTGGGAGTCGGCATTAATTTTAATGAAGCTTTGTGTAAGTTAAAAAATAAAAGACAAAAGAGCCGAGAACTGAAAGGCCAATATCATTCAACTTTTGTTCGATTACAATGAAACATTATTCTATTGTCAGCGCCCTCCACTAATTTCTGATTGTTTGTTCATTTTTATTTTTTATTTGTTTTTAAATTGAATGATTACTTACTTTTTTTTAATATATATTATACATTTTCATGCTTATTGCGTTTCATTTAAATGTTATTAAAGGGTAGTAAAGTGTGTTGAAGAACCTATAACTATAATATTAAAAAGCTCTAAGCTTGAAATTCCCACATTTTTACAACTATTCCTTAAATAGTTATATCCATTATATCCATATGGATGAAATGTAGAGTGGCATCACATATATGAAAGTAATTTAAAATGAAAAACACTCTAATAATCGAATGAATAAGAAATGATTTTGATGAAACATTTTTATGACTGTGAAATATATTTAAGGGCTTAGAAATATAACAATTACTATGAAACGTCGCCCGTATAATTATTAATATTTTTGATTAATAAAAAATATTTGTTGTTGAATATATCACTGCTTATTATCCTCATAAATATCTTAATATCCATGTATAATAATTACATATTCTCTAAAGATATTTTTTAGCTGTTTCGATGGTTCCGTTCCTTCCTGGATATAGTCAAATGAAATAATTTTGTAGGAAAAGTTAAACAGTTTTGATTATATTCAAACGTTTAAAGTTTGTAGCTTATGAAAAAGGTATCCGAGAGTAAAAAACAATGGGAAAAGTGTAATCTGCATAATATTTTTCTTCCTTTCTTGAAATTCGGATACTCGTAGGTCATTTCGTACATGTTTCTTTGTCTATTCACAATTTTTTTTATTTCTTAATTAATTAATTAATTACAAATCTCTTCCTGACGTAATACATTCACACGCATTTTAACGACGCGACGCATAATGGGACGAAACTATATTTTTCCTGGACATCGCATTTTGAGCCACTGAAAATTATTGCATCGACTTCAAATTTCATATGGATATGTCTTCAAAGGTGTAGAATTCGAATCTAAAGTCAGTTTTCTCCCATCATTTAAGGACTTTGCTCTGTTAACCAATAGTTTGTCTAAAAAAATCTAATTTTCGTTTTTTTTCATGTGCTCTATCGATTTTAAAAATCTGCAAATCAATCAGTATACCGTTATGTGAGTTATGCGGTTTTATGCCTTTTTCGTCGATCGGATTTACAAAAAAAATAAACAATATGCGGTTTGTCAGAAACCTGATAGGTAATTATTATTTTAAATATTGTCCCCAACCGAAAACGGAACTATTTAGTTATTTAATAGAAGTAATCAATTATAGCCCACAGGCTCCTACACTGTGGTTATCGAAATTTTATCGTTGGATCCATTCGTTCAAATTTTTCGTGTTAGTGTCAGCTTTAAGACCTGTTCCGATATCAATTTTAAGCATTGTTATTGGTGAATACCTGTGGGTAACATGTGTGAAGTCCTTATAGCAATTTGGACCACTTTTTTGTACAAGTTGAATTTTCAAAGTAAATTCAAATATTCTTCAAGGTCGCAGACCATTTCGATCTTGAGTTGCTTTTTATAATCGATATTTTAAATTAAAATGGGTTTTGACTTAAACAAGTATAAACATTTTTCAAAAATCAATTTTTTGTTGAAATTTTCAAATTTAAATGCATTTATTTTTTTAAATTATTATTTTTACAGGAAGACGTTTCACTGTCAATTGTTTTATCATGCTAAAAACTGTGAACAGCAAAAAATTTACATCGGATGTGTTAACAAATTCTAATGCAATTTAACAAAACGAGAAATTTGCGAGAACCTTTCAAACAAACGTAGTATATCGATGTTGATGTCCTGTTTTTACCTAAGAAAATTATGTTTAACGTACTGTTCTTTATCGACAATGACCACAGCAAACATTTAATAAGTGATTAAAGCTACAAATATAAATTTTTTTTTTCAACCAATGTTCAACAAATTACATAGGCTCGTCCCATAGTGCGACATGGGGGTTGAGAACGGAGGTCCTGAAGGTTGTGTATAAAGGCGCAATTTTGCCTATTATTACTTAAGGCATGGAAATATGGCATCCAGGAATTCAAATTAAGTAAAACAAGGCAAAGCTGGAAAGGGTCCAGAGGCTAATGGCATTCAAAATTACCAAAGGTTTTCGGACACTTTCTAAGCCACTTTTTTTTGGCCAAAATGATCGATATTAGTATCCTAGCTGACAAATATGTAGGTAAAATAACTCAATGGGATTACTGCTGAAGTGAAAACACTAAAAAGATATAAACAGACTAAAAAAAAGGGTTAAAACAAGGATTATAATGTGAGGGGAAGGAGTTCTGCAAATCCTATAAATACGCAAAAAAAATCTTTAATTCCAAATATTCTCCAAGGTCGCAAATGGTCGCAGACCATTTCGATCTTTAGTTACTTTCCAGTATTGATATTTTGAATTATAATGGGTTTCTACTTAAACAAGTTTAAACATTTTTCTAAAATCAATTTTTTTGTTGAATTTTAAAAATTTAAATAAATAAATAATTTTTATTTTTTGTAATCATTATTTTCGCAGAAAAATGTTTTATAGCCAATTGTGATATTATGCTTAAAGCTGTGAAAAACAAAAAATTTACATCGGAAGTGTACACTAATGCAATTTAACAAAACCGGAAATTAGCGAGAACCTTTCAAACAAACCTAGTTTATCGATCTTTTGTACTGTTAGTGCGTAATAAAATTATTTTTAACGTACTGTTGTTTATCGGTAACATTTTATCAATGATTCAAGCCATAAATATAAATTTTTGTTTTCAACCAATGTCCAACAAATTACGTTGGCTCGTCCCACTGTGCATCGGTAGTCAGGTATATAAGAAACACTGTATCTTCTTTATTATCAGGATAAAAGATGTTTTATAATGTTAGGTAAAGTTTTTTCTTTTACTTTGATTAAAGTCTACTTAAAAATACCATAATCATAATTAAGTACCCGAATGTATCAGCGTCTAAGTTAAGGACCTTACTGATTCTAGATGAAAATGTGGGGTTCCGAACGCTTTTTGATGCTTTAACACTAAACCTACCGACATTTCATGTATACCTATTTCTATCACAACGGGTAAAACGATCTTTGTTTTAAAAATTGAATGTTGGTCATTTATTTATTTATTAAAAGAAGCATAAAAATTTCATTTTTAGAAGTAAAATCATAAGCCAGCCAAAATTTTATACAATACATATCAGGCTTGTTTGGCATATATAAAAAAGACATTTAACCTTTGTTGAGAAAAGCTACTACTGTAATGTTACTATCGATAAACAGCTTTTCCTGGCTAGCATATGATTTTACCTCCAAATATGTTTTAAATGACTTTTCATATTCAACAAATTATATAAACAGTTTACTTCAGCTCCACTCGGAGAATAATTTTTAATTTAATTTAATTTGTTCAACAAACAGATCTTTAGGAAACTTCTGCTGTTCTCTCTCTCTCTCTCTCTCTCTCTCTCTTTTTTTTATTTTCTCATGGCAATTATTTAAGGGTATATTAAGTTTAAATATCTCCTGATTCAAAATTAGTTTATTATTAATGGGGATAAGCTTAAATAAATAATTTTTTACACTAATGTCTTCTTTTTTTACTACCTTTCGTTATGGCAGATTAGAGACCACTACAGGAAATTTCGCTTGATCTTATGGTTTCCTTATGAGGATTTTAAATCTTAAGCCCGCCCATTTTCAAATATTCTTTTACCAGGAAATTTTTATTTATTTTTTCCTTAAACCGAGATTTCTAATACTTTTCCTTCTTCGATTTCTTCGAATTACCCTCATTGCTCCTTACTTTGTCACCAATAAACTTATCCATAAAGATCTTGATGTTCCATATGTTGCTGATTTAGCCCACATAAAATAATAATAAAATTATTTAATTCTAAAATGTTTGGGAAAATCAGTAGATTATAGATAGACATATCCTTGATCTATTGTTTTTTCCCAGTCAGGGAGAAATTGAGTTTTGAACAGGGATATCTTTTAGCAGAGGTCTGTAATTTTTTGTTTTTTTTCAAATTCATTTAATTTACTTTCAGTTTCCAAAAAAATAGAAATTTCAAGTGGGACAACCCAGTATTTAGAATAACCAATAAATCCGAAATCGCGTAGCAGGAAAAGAGTTACTGTCGGTCAGCTATAATATAGTACAATTCGAAACAATTTTACTCCTCAAATCTGAAGAAACATTTTAACTACCATGAATAAGCAACAAGATTAATTTAAAATCTCATTTAATATTTCCAGCCTCCCGTAGAATGCGTCAACAAAGTCGGAATATCGTTAAAACATCGAATATTTCAGAAAAGTGTCCTTTTAAGGTCCGCCATTTTAAAACCGTTAAATATTTTAAAACAGTATCCTGGAGGACAACAATGGCGGAAGTTATCCTTCGGATAACTTAAAAACCGTTGAAACAGTATCCATAAGGACGAAAAAAAACTAATAAAATTCCGCCATCTTAAAGCAGCATCCTTATGGAAGATACAACTAGTTCTAATTGTAGGAGGAGAAAGTGGCAAAGGATGTCCTTCAGCCTAAAAAAATCTTTAGATCAGTGTTTTAAAACTGCTTTAACGGTTTTTAAGTTATCCGAAGGGCCAATAATAAAATTGACCATAGATACCTATCCTTTCATAGTAAGCTCCATAACCACTCAAATCCGTTAGTTTCTCAACTTGCTTCCCATTCCATTCCTGACAATCCTCTGAGTCGTCTGAAACGAAGTTGGCCTAGAGATCTTCTAGTGTAGAATTTTAATAAAGAGCTACTGATGAGTATTTCTTTTCAAGTTTTCACATGTTATTGTGATCGTTGTCAATAAATTTACTTGATGTATATTTTTTGTACAGTTGTAAATTTCAATAAATAAATATATTAAAAAAAAAAAAATAAATAAATCTTCATATCGAACTCTCTATCTATCATATTTGACTCTACACCTACAATGACAAGTCAAATGACCCTTTTTGAATTTTGTATAAGTTCTTGGAAATCAATTAGCTAGCTTTTTGACTTTACTATTGGTATTAAATCATTTTTCAATTGTGACTCTTCTCTTATTTTTTTTTTTTTTTTACAGAGAAATATATGTAATGGTTATCTACCGCGTTATTTGATCCCTAATAATAATAATAATATTTAATACACAATCCTGTAAAAATACTGATGGCTTATCAGTTGATATGAATCTTTGTTGAGACTTTACTTTGTTTCAATTAAATATATAAATGTGAGTTCAAATTAAGTCTCATAGATTTTATATTTCATTTGAGTATTGCAAGTTACAGTACTTCATTTGTGAGACAACAGTATATTTTTTATATTATTTCACTGATAATTCTTCTTTTGCAAGAACCATAAACAGTAATATTCTTAGTGCAATTATAAGGGTTGAATTCGCTTAAAAATCTCAACGAAGCCAAGATGTGCAAACTGATAAACTTTCACTTATTTCTGATGTATGGTCCAAATTTATCCAAAATAGGCACAATTTTTTTAACTCTGGTATAGATTATTTGGTATAAATTGGTTGCTATCAAGGACGATAGATCATGAACCTCAAAGACGTTTAATGTACTGCTAATAATTAAAACTACTAAAAAAGCTATTTTTTTTTTTGTGATTTCTGTATTTTGAGTACCTAAGATTTCTCTCTTCATCTAGAATAAATAAAAAAGAAAATTACAGAATAATAATATATAAATACATTAGTTTACTATTACGATTTTACTTTTCGTCCAATCCAATTTTATATTTTTTTAATATTAAAAACTATCGTAAATTGATATCAGTCAACATAATTCAAACAAAGTTCTCTTGTCGATGGGTTTCTTCCCGTAAAAGCAACCAGCCATATTGAAAACCTACAGGACTGCCCTTTTATCTGACAATGAGTAATAAATGTACGGGCTAAACTGTATTTACCTAACTATACAACTTCTCATTCCGTCCCTTTATACTGTCTACTTTAAATTCAGATAGATTTTGAGAAGCCCTTCTAGTTTGTTTCCTCAGGTGAATATTAACATTCTTGTTTTTTTGTTTTAAATATATAATATACAGGGTGACTAGAAAACAGATGCGGAGCCGGTAGGGGGGAGATAGTATATGCTAATCTGATTCGATTTTACTATCAGAACTACTGAAAATTAGCCATTTTCGAGTTATACTATTTTTTAAGAATTTATAACATTAAAGTACTTCATGAAATCAAACCAAAATCGTTCAAATCAAAACAAGTCATGAAACTTAAAAATTGGGTGTTTTATCTGATTTTTTGATTGTTTTACAATTGATACTTAAATGTACATCTCATGCTATAGCTTCAAAAATAGTTCAATTTTTTTTAAAAATCTCAAAAACTTCCATATACTAGAAAAAATCACCTACCAATTATTTGGTTATAATTTGGTACAAAATAATTTAAAAACATCTATGTTTCGTTACCTTTAAAATGAGTTATAAAAATCACATATCGGTTAAGAATTGGCTAAAATATGTCTATTAAAGAGGAGGAAGGAAAAACATACTACAAATACAAAATCATACTTCAATATACGATAATTTGTTTGAACCTACATTTTCAAGAGAGGCTTGAATTTTTTTTTGCTGTATGTATTATCCTGTTTCTGATATCTTCTATTTTATGTACATAATTTTGATTGGAATACTTAAGTTTTCATGCGATTCCACACAATTTTTTTTTTTAAAGTTTTATGACTTGAACGTTAATTTTATATAATCTTGAAAATTAGTATAACTCGAAAACGGCTAATTTTCGGACAGTAGTTCTTATATTAAAATCGACTCAGATTAGCCTGCACTATCTCCCCTTATCGGCTCTGCATCTATTTTATACTCACCCTGTATAATTTGTGTACCAAAATGCTGATATCTAGATCTGTCTTCTTTTGTTTCTAAAAACTGATGACGATTGTTCAAGATTCGAAACCAGTCAATGAAAAAAAAATTGCTATAGAGGTGAAAAATAATTTATCAATTCAAAATAGTAGTTATCAACTAATATAACTATTTGTAAAAATAGTAGTGGTTTGGATTTTACTTACTGTTCCTACGCCCAATAAAAAAACAAAAAAAACCCATCAAATGCGATGTGAAATTCGAAATTTTAAATAAATAGAACTTGTATGAACGAATTTTTACTATAAAAGTTTGTGTTTGAATATTTTACATCGTAAAATAACATGGGTTTGATTCAGATGGCAGTTCCAACTGACAGTGAAATAATTCGGCTATAACTATCGATTCTTGATTTATGACGAGTACCAGTGAGTTTCTTCCGCTCTATCTAAGTGGATGTTCCCTTCAGTTTTATTAGTTTTTTCCTTTATGTGTGTTATTATCTTTATTTATCGCAATTTTATGTTTATTTATATTCAGTGTCTATGGTTTCCGCTGTTCATAAACTGTAGATAACGAAAAAAAAAAAAAAAAAATGTACGTTGATTTTGACCAATATTACAGTCTGCCATAATTAATAAGCAATAGTGAACTTATTATTCATCCATATCTTATTTAAAGGAAACCCAAATAAATAAGAATAAGATTGTACATATAAAAAATACAATAATAAAATAAATAAAGTATAAATAAATATATTTAATATTTACACTCAGGCCATTACTATATTATTTGCCATTACTATTATATATATATATATATATATATATATATATATATATATATATATATATATATATATATATATATATATATATATATATGTAAGTTGGTTTTTAAAATGCTTTCTTGGTTTAAGAACAGATTTATTATTCTGTAAAGAATTAACAATAAATTAACATATATTTTATAGAACAATTAACAAAACTATAATAACTAGGCATACCTGTAAAGAATAATTAAATTACAAGTAGTTAAACCACTAACAAAAGTCTGAACACCAACTAAATAAAAAGTCTTATATCCTCCGCAATTATAACCTGCCACACATTGGTTTAGTGATTAAAACAGATGATTAGCCAACAAGTCTATTTACACACCTCCCCCTCTGAGGTTATCTTTTTCACGGAAAAAAGGACACAACTTGCTAGAATGAAAGCAATTTGAGATTTTCTGTTTGTTACCGCATCCAACTTCATAAATTGTTGAGGTTATGCGTTGCAAAATTGGAAAGGGGCCTATCCTAATCTTGTCTGTTTTTTTTTTTTTTTTTCGATTTAGTTTATTACCATTTTCCACGTATACCATATCGCCAATTTTAAATTCATACATTCTTCGGTTTTTATCAACTCTGGATTTGTTTGTTTCAAAACTCTTCATAGAATTTCGGAAGGCCTCTTCTCTATCTTTTGCTAAATCTCTTGCCGGTACTGTCTCTGGAGGGCTAATGTATGATTGTTGTCCAAAAAGTAAATATGTAGGTTCAAATTTAGTTGAACTATGTATTGTTTTATTGTATTCTGCAACACAATCTTCTGCAATCTTAGGCCAAGCACGGACATCACCCACATTTATTTTACATCTGATTCTATTTACCAGAGTTTGGTTCAGTCTTTCGTTGAGGCCGTTAGATTGCGGACAATCAATGGAAGTAAATATTAGTTTAATATTTTTCTTGTCCAAATATGCTTCAGTTCATTAGATTTTAGGGTGGTATACTGGTCCGCTAAGAGTATTTTTACTTTATGATTTTGTGCGATAGGATTAATGAGTTTAATGATATCGCGAGCACATTGACCAGTTGTTGCTGAGATCCATGCATAGCGACTAAAGTGGTCCACTAAAATATGCATGAATCTCTTTAGTGGTCTGTTTCCTCCAAACCCACCTACTGAATCCACAGACAGGATTTCATATGGCTCTTGAGCAGGTCCGAGTTTGGACATTAAGTCTACCTCGACGCACTTTATTTTCCACACATATGGTGCAACTTGCACAATAGTCTTCGATCAATTTATCCTGTCCCTTAAAATAATAATATCTTCTTAATTTTTCTTTTAGTTGGGCAACGCCAATGTGTCCATAATATTCGTGTATTCTTTTGATCAATTGTAATCCAAATTGAACCGAAACAAATATCCGAGATCTGTCTCGTAATACTTAATAAATAATATTATTGTGCTTCATCGTTTTCTTTGCGGAATGCAATTCAAGAGCATTTTTCTGTTGATCCTTAATAATCTCTTTTAATTCTATTATATTCACTACCTTAATCGCATCTTCGTTTTCAAAATAGTCCAAGACAGGCTGCCTGGACAGTAGATCTGCCGTTACATTGTCCTTTCCTTTCTTATAAATAATTTTAAAATTAAACTGCGATAAATAGTGAATTAAATCCCCTAAGTGTTCATCAGTTCTAGCTTTCGTACGCAAATTTTCTAAGGGCCTATGATCGCTACACACTATGAATTCACGACAAATTACATAGTACTGCCAGTACTTAATAGCCTCTTTGATCGCCTTACACTCCAAATGGATTAATTCCATCTTTCTCTCTTTCTCTGATAATCTTCGGGAAAAATAAGCCACAGGATGCAATACGCCATCTGCTTGCGGTTGTTTCGGCTGTTGCCCCAATACCGTTGTAACTAGCATCTGTTTCCATGTATAAATCTTTATTGATGTCGTAAATGGCTAAAATAGGTGTGGAACATAAATACTCTTTGATGAGATTAAAAGCTTTCTCACATTCCTCTGTCCATTGAAATTGCACATTTTTCCTTAGTAACCTATGTAATGGCTCAAATTTTTGAGCACTGTTTTGAATATATTTTAGATAAAAATTTATGGAACCTAATACACTGCGCACACCAGATTTATCACTAGGCCTTTGAAGCTTTTTAATCGCTACTAAATTTTCCTGGACCGGTGAAATTTTGTTTTCCTGAATAAAATGTCCAAGATATTTTACCGAACTAGCAGCAAACTTGCATTTGTCCAATTTAAGCTTAAAGCCTTCTTTCTGCAAAACTAGTAGCAACTGCTCAATATGATGAATATGTTCCTGCCATGTCTTTGAAAATACTAAGATATCGTCAATATAATTTATGGTGAAGTCATCCAAATTATTGCGTCTTAAGATGTTTGAGAGAGTCCGTTGGAAAATCGCAGGGGCATTTTTAAATCCAAAGGGTAAGACTTTGAACATGAACTTTCTAAACTTAGAAATAAATGATGTTTTTTCTCGATCCTCTTTTTTTAATGCAATACACCAGAATGCTGAATTTATATCAAGAACAGAAACATATTTACAATTAGATATTTTGTCTATTACATCGTTCACCGTCGGAAACGGATAACATTCTGGAATCACTAATTTATTTAATCTACGGAAATCGATACATAGTCTTGTCCGGCGACCATCTTCTTTTTTTTATGCCAGTGTAACAGGAGAGGCAAACCGTGAATCTGATTCTTCAATGAGGCCAGCCTCTAGTTGCATTTTAATTTGTATTTTTATTTCCTTTTTATCGATTATAGAACATTTATAAGGTCGCGAAGTAATGTTCTCATTTGTCTTCAATTTAATCTCGGCTTCCCTAGAACGAACTGTGCCAACATCAAATTTGTGTTTGGCAAAAATATTTGCAAATTTCTGTAATAAATTAAAAATCCGATATTTTTCACTGTCTTCGGTCAGATGCTCCAACTTAGGTAGATACTTGCTCAACTCAGTGTACTCATTAAACTTAACTTCAATGGAATCTTCCTCAATTTCTTCAGTGTCCTTCTTTCCAAGAACATTTTCATTGATTAAAATATTATCATTTTTATTGTTCATCTTTGTAACAGCATTGTCATTGGTTAAAACTTTATCATCTTTAATTTTCATCTTTATTAAACATTTTCATTAGCTGCAGTATGGTCATCTAAATAAATTAGTTCATTTTTATTAATTCTTTGTAATATTCTTAATTTTTCATTTTGCAAAAGTTTAAACTTAGTGATTGCATCGAGACCTAAAAGGAGATCAAACGAAAATTTATTATTTTTAACTACATACGTGTTGAGATTCTTCGTAAAATTACCTATTTTTAATGAAAGATTGGCCTGGGCTGTAGAGAAGTTCCATCCATTAATGGTTTGAAATACGTTTGTATGTCGAAGCTGATTTATTTTTAATTCATCTATCACTTTCTGGTTTATTAAACTAACGTTTGAACCACTATCATAAACGGCCTTTATTTTCTTCTTCTCGTCAACAATAACATTTATTTTTATTAATGGATGCAATCTCTCCGGGTCCTCTAGCTATTTGTCAGTTAAAGTAAAATTCATATTATCAGCCGTAATATTCGTTTCCTCATTAGCTTCATTTAAATTCACTTGTTTTCTCATAACGTTCAAGTGTTTATTCCGGCATTCACTAATCGGGTGAAAACGATTTTTCCATCCAAAAGATTCACGCAGAGTACAGGGCCGTTTTGTTACCATGGAAACTTTCTTCTTAACCTCCTCTATTTTCCCTGTTAGTGTATGGTCATTAAACTGAGAAATTTTCTGCAACTTAACATTGGAATCATCCAATTTCCCTAATTCCGTAAAAAGTGCCTTCATTGTAGTCACCTCCTGGCGATTTAGGTCATTTTGAACTTCCAAAGGTAGTCCAACAACAATCATGTAAATTCGTGCTGTCTCCGTGCCATTAACCTCGATGTCCAAACATAACCTTTCTTTCGTCAGTGCATATTCAACTAATGAGCCACCTAAAAATTTATAGTTAAAAACCTTTTGTATTTTAGACCACCCTTCATCTTCATATATCGTCAAAAAGAATCTATCCATTGTTCCAATTTTATAACCCAATTTTTTTTTTTTTTAATTGGCTTCATACCAATCTTTAGATGCTCCAGTTACAAAAAATCTTAGGATTTCTATCATTTTTGAGATATTTACAACCTTATGTCTAGCACATTCTTTTTCAAATTGTTCCCACCATTCTACAGAATTCTGTCTTCTATCAAATTTCTCTAAAATGAATTTCTTTTCGACCTCGTGCAAATTTACTTCATCACTATTCAGTTTTAACTCTAATTCTCTAATTCGGCTCATTAAAATTTTATTTCCAAGCTAGTATCCGGCGTAGAATTAATTTATTCTAAAAGGAGATCCCCGAAACATAGGTTACTATTTCGTCAAAATATTATTCTTTTATGTTATCTAACCTATCTCCAAATTTTCTATAATCGTTTATTGGTATAATGGCAGTGATTGCTCTTTTAATAGATGATTTAGAAAGTAATACCTGATGCATCTTCAAATCTTGGTTGTCTAAAGGTAAAGCGTACCACAAAACCTTATCTTCAGATATACCAGCCAATTCAAATTCATTCTCCTTCTTCTTTACAATGTGTACATATAGCTTGGGCTCTGTAGACATTATGTAATTTAATTTGTAAGTTGGTTTTCAAAATGCCTTCTTGGTTTAAAAACAGATTTATTATTCTGTAAAGAATTAACAATAAATTAACATATAATTTATAGAACAATTAACAAAAATATAATAACTAGGCATACCTGTAAAGAATAATTAAATTACAAGTAGTTAAACCACTAACAAAAGTCTGAACACCAATTAAATAAAAAGTCTTATATCCTCTGCAAGTATAACCTGCCACACATTGGTTTAGTGATTAAAACAGATGATTAGCCAACATAGACTATCAGTATAGTCTATTTACATATATATATATATATATATATATATATATATATATATATATATATATATATATATATATATATATAAGCAAGAGCAAGAAAAATGGGAATGGCATTCCAGCTAACAAAGAATGTGTATAACAAAAAGACAAGTTATTAACGCTGAAATCAGACACTATAACACCATGATTAAGCCAGAGTGCATCTGGATGTTTGGCAATGGACACCAACAAGGAAATAGAAGCTATAGCAAAGAAGGAGTGAAAAATCATAAGAAGAGCACTGGGTCCGAGGTTCGAAAATGGGAATTGGAAGCTTAGGAGCAATAGAGTATTGTATAACAAAATTGAGAAAGTGAAAAATACTATGAGGAAGATAAGAGTAAGCTTCTATGCCCATTTTAAAAGAATGAACGCAGAAAGGCTGACAAAGAAAATATTTATGTGTGTTGACAAATAACACAAAACCCAAATTACATGGTTCAAAGAAATCAAAGCAGACTTAGTGGGGATGGATATTTGAAATGAAGAAGAGAAGTACTGGAGGAGCAGTGTGGACAGAGTACCGAAGGGAGCAGCATAGACAGAGGATGAAGATATATTAGTAGAAGAGGAAAGAGGATGAACGCAATAAAAGAAATGTACATGGAACATTACTTGTTTAACGCGGTCCCTAAACGGCCAAAAGCGGGAAAAAAAAAAAAAAAAAAAAAAAAAAAAAAAAAAAAAAAAAAAAAAAAAAAACCTATGAAACTAGCAATAATGTTTAACATTCGAAATAAGTCATTGAAAAAAATGATACAATTAATCTATCCAAATTGTATTGACCCTTCGTTACCATCATGCGTACCTTTTAAGTTATATGATTAAAAAACAACGTTGTGGGCTACATTTCTAGTAGAAAAGAAAGAAGAAAATAAATTTTATTCAGGGGCAACCTGTTCCCTAAGAATAGCATAAGAGTAAAATGCATACATTAATCGTCTAGTTAAGATAATTGATAACTACTAACAAAATATAACTAAAATATGCTATTTGAACATCATTTACATAATTTTGTTTACATAAATATTTTACATTTGCTCGTAAGACTGACAGTTAAGGTGATAAAAAAAAAAATAAAAAAAGATAATGCTTAAAAGAAGTTAGAGTTGATTTTAATATGAAGCATACAATTAAAGGGTTTGGAGGATGAAAGGGTTACGTACCCAAACACAATTTCGAGTAATTTATGTTAAAAGTTTTTACATTTTCCTTTAGCAAGAGAATGGTACATAGACTCTCTTTATCTTCATTTTTTTTCTAGTTATTTTGAAATATTCAGATTTCGCTAACTAACACGTCTGTACATAACCCCTTCATCTACCAAACCCTTCAATTCTAAAACCAGCTAAATCCACTTTTTCACAGCCGGTAAAGGTCAGACTGAATTAGAAAGGTATATTATTTTTTGTATGGCCGTTTTCAAAGTGATTTAACTACTTTGTTGAGAAAATATTTCACCTAAAGATGGTTTCGAAGAAAATATATTTTGAAAAAATCTGAAAATTTGACTTATCTGGCTTCAACGCTTCATATATACAGAATATAAATATATCTGAGGGTATATGGTAGAAAATTTAATAAACTTATATTAGTGATGAAGAATAATAATAAGTCACAAATTAGTTGAATAACTTTTCAATTCAAGGTTTTGTAAACCGTTTCCAATATCCTAAATAGTCCGATAAAGGGAATTCGGATTAGGAAGAGGAGAGGATAGGCGGGAGACCATTACCGCCTGAGCAGAGCACAGATGTTCCAGCCCTACGTGACAACCCATCACAAGTTCCATTTCCCGGCTGATTTTCCATCCAAGGCCTAATAGACAGAGAAAAATCTTAAAACAGTTTTCCGCTCCGTCTGAGGGGGAAGATCTTCCAGGGCTAAATGGAGAGTGAAATCTCCCAGAGGATACTTTAACTCTACAACATCAGCGGCCATTATTTAAGCAAATAGTGAGCTCAGTTCTACTATTGGTCTATGGTCTGCTAGGGAGTATTAGATTTAGAGGGTGCAGTTCTAAGAGAATTTATTATGCGTCTCGAGAGACGTTTTAGATTACAGAAAACCCAGATAAAGAGAATTACGTTTATATATATCTATAGAAAAATAGTTACAATTTGTTTTAACCATATCTTTTTTTTTTTAATCCACAGTTGTAACTTATCCCGTGTCAGCCAGCAGAAGTGATGATGATATGAAAGCTAAATGACAAGTCAGGCAGAAGGGAGGTCGGCACACATCGGTACTTACCCCTAATAAGATATTTAATAAATCATTACCAAACAGATCCCTGAACCAACTACTTTTTAACTTTTGCCTTCTTCAAGTATTCCCTTCTATGGTTTGCATTAGATTGTTAATATGTTATATGTAAGACGTCTGGATGTGGGTTTGTAACTTGCGTAAGTCTGTGTGTAATGTTAAATTTTCAAAACCATGTAAAACTAACGAATGAGAAAAATCGAAATTTTTTGTTGTTGTTCATTTACTGTTGTATTATACGAAGCCTACCTTGTGATAAAATGCTAGAAATTCGTATGAATGACATTACTGACTTTTTACCACAAGACCTTGTAGAAGCGGGAAATGAAAGACATAGAAAAGTGCGATTTTTCACACTCGTCAGTTTTATGTACTGTTTAAGATATTAAAAAAAACAAAGGCTCCAGCAAAATAAAACTGGAGAAAGAAGAAATCGATCGTAGGGAAAGATTTTATTTTTAGAAAAACCAACCCCATTCATTCTGAAAGAAATTCATATTAAAAAGAAGAAAAGAGAAAAATGAAGACAAAAATATGTATAAACAAATAGAGGTAGAATTATAGACAAACTGTTCAATTATTGAGCTCTATGTAATTAACATGATAAATGCATCAAACTTATCAAAGTATTTATCTATCAGATCCTTCTTTGAAGGCGGCCATTCGCCCCCATTCAGTAGGACTTAGGATATCAGTTTGTGTCTGCAACCTTTCCAATTTTCTGCAGTCATAAATAAAATGGTCATAAGTATGTTAACTGTTTCCATCGCAGTTTCAAATGCTGTTGTCAGTTAGTTTAAATCTGTCTAAGTAACTTTTTCCGGCATGTCCTTTCAAAAATTGGGTTAGTTTGTATGTCAGTTTTTTAATTTTGTTTCTGTTGTCTAAAGTTTTAATGAATTTATAAGTATGTCTACATTTAGTCATTAAATTTATATTCTTATTGAAATTAATGTTGGAATTTTATTTCCTAAGGTATAACATAATAAGCTAGCGTACTTAACATTATTATATATTTGCTAATTATGATGTGAAACGAATATTGACAATATTATCAGTCATTAGAAATTCATTGGTGTGGTAAAATTTTATAACTAAAACTTCTTTGAAAAAAAAAATTAATGCATTTTACTTTAAAAATAAGAACAGCAAGAGCTATTATTGGTATTAAAATAGAAATTAGGAACTAAGACATTATGCATTCAGCTTATTTTATTATAAACACCCGAGAGGCATAAGGTGTTACTAACAACAGTAAAATCTGCAAGGTTAATATAAGTTATAGCTATAATGTTTTAATGACATAATAAAGATTTTTGTTAATATAGCAATAGCCAAGAAATTCGCCCAGTGTAATATATTGTCTACTTGCCAGTAAAAAAAAAATTATCAAGAAATATATTTGCTACTCCAATTCCAAAGTATAATTATTTTATGCTTGATTTCGCTTCAAACAAGATAAATATTATAACAGATCAGGAAATCGAAATTCAAGCATTATTGCTTATGACCTTATTGCTTGTAAACTAAAGCTAATAATGAACGTTACTATACACCGAGTGACAGATAAATAAAACATGTTTATTGTTTTCATGTGTTTGAACTAGTTGGTTAAATTATTGAGCCTTGCTATCGGAGTGTTTTCGAACCACTGGTCCGGCTAAGCAATTATTCAATTCCCGGCATTGCATATACTGAGATATGGGGTCGCCGATTCCGAGTATGAATTAATTCTCTTCGCTGTCCATCCGAATGTGAATTTTCCTTATCTTTTTTATTATTTGTTTTTATACAAAATATGGCATAGTTTAAATCGTGATACGAGCTATTATTGAGTATTTGAAACATTACTCTTCATAGGTTTAATTGTCAGTAGCTTTCTTATTTAGAATATATTTTTTTTTAGAGCATTTTTTTTTTTTTTTAATAATTTCACCATTGCGTTTTCTTAGTAATTTAGTGTATAAAAAAAAAAAAAAATTGAAAATGAAAAAAATACATAATTTCCGCATAAAATATATGATAGTATTCAAAACAGAAATCATTAAAAACATACATAGTATACATACCATACATCATATTATGTATAATATGGAAAGAAATAAATAAAATCCCTTCCAACAGAATTACTGCTGGAAGGTAATTATTAAAAGGAAAAATATTTTTTTATTTTTTTTTTTCAGGATTATGCGAAAATATCACATCCCGGTCCCCAATACGCCTTCCCTCCAATATCTCCTGTCAAAACTGTCTTCCTCAGTCAGCCCTCTAGCCGCCATTTCTTCTCTGACCTCTTCTATCCACTGTTTCCGAGGCCTTCCGCGTCTTCTTCTCTTCTCAGGACAGTATTTAAGTGCTCGAAGGGGCCATCGTGTCTCATTCATTCTCATGACATGTCCAAACCATAGCAATCTTCTTTCAGTGATGTTATTGAGAATGTTGATTTTAGCTCCTACCTGATTTCTTATAATTTCATTTGGGACCTTCTGTAACCTGGATATGGCGCAACTTCTTCTCCAGAAATCCATTTCTAGGGCCAGTAATTTATTTGCATTTTGTTTTGTCACCGCCCATAATTCTGAGCCATATAAAGTTGTGCCGATCAAGAAGGAGTGGTATATCCTCTTTTTGGTTTCTAGGGAGACCTTCTCATTCCACAATACACCGTTAAGGAGACCTATTATTTTTTTTACCTCGAGTGATTTTGTTCTGTATATCCTTTTGGACTGTGCCGAAGCTGTCTATCGTCACTCCAAGATACTTAAAAGCAGTACTTTGTGGAATCGTCCATCCTTCTATGCACAAAGATGAATGAGGGAAATTGCATGCCATATACTCGGTTTTTTCAGTATTTATTTCCAGGCCCCACTTTTTATACTCTTCGAGGAGTCTCCTCATCATAAATTCCATATCATATTCATCTGCTGATAAGACAACCTGATCATCTGCAAACTGTAGCGTAAACAGTTTATCACTTCCCACCTCAATTCCCATCCCTCGGCATATCTGTTTCCAGAATTTTAGTACCTGTTCAACATATATATTGAAAAGTGTCGGGGACAAGCAGCATCCTTGTTTCAATCCTTTTGTAATTTTGAAGGATTCTGACACCTTACCTCCTATCTTCACCCTTGATTCCGCTCCAATATATAAACTTTTTATGGCTTTTTTTAGGCCTCCACTTATCTTTATTTGATACAAGGTTTCCCACAGTTTTTTTAGAGGAACACTGTCATACGCTTTCTGGAAAAATAATAATAATATAAAAAAATCTGCATTGTAAATTTTCTACTTATGCTGAAGAAAATGATGAAAATAATTTTCATTAACACAGATTTAGTTAAACTGTTTGAGTATTTTTGAGCATAAAAAAAAAAAAAATCAACACTCATTTATCATGTTTTTTTTTGCACTATTCTGTTTCTATTATTTCAAAAGAGATTCGAATTAAAAGTACGCCAAGAAACGGTTTTTTTGTTTTCCAAACTCCATCGTTAAAAAAATAATTTTATACGAAATATTAAAGAAATGATAACCATTGAAAATTTTCAAAATCGTGGAATCAACAAAAAATCACGTCCTAAATCATAACACATGTTATTCGAATTTAATACATTTAGACCAATAATATACATTTACATTAACATACATCATATAAATCGTTTATCCACATTTTACACAAAAATACTATAATCCTTTTTCTATCTGGGAACACCACA
Organism: Euschistus heros; assembly: GCA_003667255.2. Taxonomy (NCBI): domain Eukaryota; kingdom Metazoa; phylum Arthropoda; class Insecta; order Hemiptera; family Pentatomidae; genus Euschistus; species Euschistus heros. Next base: position 1,796,655 of record RCWM02000007.1, on the reverse strand, counting down.
AGCTTTAGAAATGCCAACCCTCTCAATCCTTACCTTTTTTTAAAGATTCCCCAGTTCAGTTGTGTACTAGAATTGTTATCATTTAGTAGATAACAATAGCATATCCCCCAGATAGATAACTATATATATATATATATATATATATATATATATATATATATATATATATATATATATATATATATATATATATATATATATATACTATGTGACATGAGTTTCAAGATCCATGTCCAGATTTGTGAAAAAAAAAAAAATATAAGTGTCCCAAAATATGTTGAATTAATTTTTCAATTTATTTTTATTGTACATATTATGTAAATGGATCCATAAAGCCATCCTTAATGCCATATTTGAAACATATTGTAGTATTTTCTGATAAAACATTTATAAATTAAAAAAATATGTAGAGAAAATGAGACCTATAACCACAATATAAGAGCTTATGACGATTGTATTCAACTCTCGTTCCGACAAATATCACTTCAAGGTAGCCCTGGCTAGTGAATTTCCCCGGAAAGTAGTTTTTGGCAGATTTATTTGTTGTTTCCCAAGTCTACAAAGCTGCGCCATATATAAATGGACGGAATAATGGTTTTGTTGACTGGGAACACATTCACCAGGAGCAGTGTTAGATATGTTTGTATTTGTGGTCGGTGTCTCGTGTTTACTTTTGTTTAGCAGTGTATTACCTCCAATGAGACTGTATGTATCCGAAACATCCCAAAATCCCGGTTATACACTCCTACTTATCCACACTGGAAGGTTTAGGCAAAACAGTAAAGTTTATATGGATCCCCAGCCACGTGGGTATTGTGGGCAACGAGCTGGCCGATCTAGCTGCAAAGGAGGCTCTCGAACTACCGGGGCGAGGCAAGATCGCACTAACTCCATCTGATCTACGAAGAGCCCTAGAGAGGGAAATCGATGCTGGATGGCAGTCAATGTGGGACGAAAGCCCTCCGAATAAACTGAAAATGATTAAAAAAAGTGTCAAACCCTGGAATACATCCAGCCGCCAAAGTCGTAGAGAGGAAGTAGTACTGACGAGACTCAGGATAGGCCACACCAGATTAACACACTCCCATATTTTCACAAGGGGGGCTCCGCCCAGGTGCAAACACTGTTTTGGTATACTAACGGTGATACACATTTTTCAGGAATGGCCTTTTTTTACATCGCGCCTAAATAGCTTAGGACTAAATACAGACCTTCCAACAATCTTGGGAGACAACAATGAAAAAATAGAACTAGTGTTCAAATTTCTGAAATTGAGTGGTTTGTTGACAGAACTTTGACATAAAAGATAAATAAGCAATAAAATATAATTCGATATGAAAGATATCAATAAAAATAAGATAAATAATACAATACAGATGTGGAGAATAAAATAAGAAAGAAAATATGGCGTTAATAACCTATGCAGTTGTACGCCATTAAAACAAAACAAACAAACAAACAAACAAACCCCAATGAGCCCTGAAATGTATGCTTTTGAGCTCTTGATACAATCCTATCATCAGGTAATATCTAATTAAATGGTATATACTTATAAGTGGCACAAAGATATTTGTGCAGCTTTAAAATTTAAGTTTTATTGGAATCAATCGAATGAAATCATAGAGATATATGAAAAACATTCATAAACTTTTCTCCGAAAGACATAACTCTCAACGAAACGAGCTGCAAAATAGCCTTAGTGACTGTTTACTAGCGACGATAAACTAACATCCCCAGTTTGAGATAAACAAAGATAATAGCCAATCAAATCTTACTCGTCTTTATCGTTTGCAATCGCTTAACGTTTTATACATAAAATAATATTCATAAATTTTGAATTGATATATTTTAGATTAGGGTAAATCACTAGTTATGGTCACTTAACCAGTCATGGACTGGCTAATACAATTTTCGCAATAATAAGGTCGCAATCCATTTATTTGTGATATCACCAGGAGAAATATTTCTGAGATGTGTTTGAGATTCATTTACTTATAAACCCCCCTTCTATTCTTTCCAGTAGCCATTAAACATTCTTTTCTAAAATAGTGACCCGAAATACCTCTTTTTGTTTAGTGAGATCGTTTTTAAAACAGAGGATTCTTAAGGAATTGTAGTGAAATAGCTTCATTAATTTTCAGTTTTTGAGTTATGTAAATTTTCATTAGAATTCAGGCTTCCTTACAAACTCTATTATGTTGGACAATCTGATTTTAATTAACAATAATTCAAAACTGACCATAACCTGTGTATAAAAAGGCAAGATAAGAGTTATGGCCACCCCAATCCATTTCAATTATCGTTGGTGTTTAAAAAGTTTACAACCTTCTTTCTGCTGAAAAAAAAAATAGAATTCTCTTCATTGCATTATGTCTTTTTAAAACTTAAAATACTACATATTTTCTTAGTGGGGATGATCACCATATTGTATGCCGTTACTTCATGTGTAGAAGAATCAACAAAAAGTGGGACTATAAATTGATAAATAGTTGTTTAAATTAATTTTCAACTATGATTTCAAGACAGTTTTCCAAACTAATAAGTAACTACAAAGTTAGTGAATAGTTGCATCAAGCGATTTTTTTTAAATATACATTTTAATATTTTTTTTAAACCGCATTGTATAAGTATTAAGATTATTTTTACAGTTGTAGTGGTTCATTAATTAATAGCCATTTTTATTTAAAAAAAAACATTTCTCTAAAGATTATTTTGTCACATGAACATAACTAGATATGGCTATGACCATAACCGGTACATGTCCTTATCAGGTATTTTTTCTCTCTGTGAAAAATTATAAAAATTTGTTTGAAAGGAAGCTTAAATGTATTTGTCAATTTTAGATTCAATTAATTAAACTTTTGAGAATCTAGGTATATAATCAAAGATGTGATATTACGAACTGCATGAACGAAATTCCCTCTTAAACCGAGAAGTTTCCTTAACTGTGACCATAACTAGTGATTTTCCCTTAATATTAAAAATAAATAAAAAATCAAAATATTATCGAGTACACTTGTAGTACATATTTGATTAAATATAAAAGAATTACAAAAATGCGACCATAAAAAAAAAAAAAAAAAAAAAAAAAAATTATATTTATTATTTATATTGTTTTACAAGTCATAAATATTTTTAGGTATCTACATATGTAACCCCAAGATTTATTTTAGATAAAGGGAAAGTTTTTTGAATTTATTTATCGTCAGTAAAATTATGATAATTATTAATTATAAACATAGGTATATTAGGGACTTGTCGATTTCAGAAGTTAAAAGATTCCATAGATCCTTTAACAATTTATTGATATTTAAAAAAGTTCTGTGTTAACTAATTATGGATTTACTAGCATCTCCGTCCCGGTTTCGACCGCCTTCATTAGTAATTTCAACTAACAACTGAAGTTTTATCGGTTTATCGAAAGATAACCTGTAGCGTGCAATTGCACATTATTTTTTTAATAATATTTACACGCCTAACAGGAAATTTAAAAATAATTAAAATTGAACTGATTGAACTGTAAAAACATAAATAGACATCCAATTTTAAATTTTAATACACGAGTTGGGAATCCAGATGAACAGAGTTTATTAAGAAACTCTTGCCAATGATGGACAACATTATCCTAAAAGCCTCCGGATATTTTTTTACACATAATACAAAAAAAGCAAAAGATTGAAATTTTGATTTGATATATAAATCAATTCCTACTATTAATCAAATAATACATTAATATATATTATACATCTTAGCAAGAAACATTCATCCATTTAACCCGGCAATATCACTAAATCTGAAAAAAAAAAATAAAAAAATAACGCGTTACCTAGTACTCCTCACCTATTCAATAACATTTCCATCCTTGATGCTTGTACAGTACAGTAATAGTTAGTAATAGTTTAGTTTTCACAAATCTATGAGACTTATGTAGGCATATTATCAGTAACATTATAAGTAGACTCATACTCCTCCATATTTTTTAATTCTATTGCTTTTGTATATTTATATTTACACTGTTGTCAACTTTATTGTTTAAATTACCTATATAACTTATGTAATTTTATTGTAACCAGTTTTGTTTTCTGTAAGGCATGATTATTGGAAAAGTTTAGAAACGTTGTTGATTGAACCTCTCAAATAAAGAACTTTGATAATTTAAAGTATAATTAAAGTTTTATTGATTCATCAATAAAAATCTTGTACTGCAGAAAGCATTCAATAAGGAAAAGAATAAATTAATAGGAAATCCGAATAAACTACATTCCACGTTTTATCTCAAAATTTTATGAGAATGATTTGATTGTAGGTTTTCTAGTTCTGGGAAGCCCTACATACAATTAACGGTGAGAGAAACAGTCGAAAAATCCAATGCAGCGATGTCGTAAATATTTTAATGATTTAAATTGCTATGGCAGATTAGCAATAATTATTGGTATTCTATAAATAAATGCGATTTCTTCCTATTCCAGTGAGAATTATAGCCTCTATATTTACACATGTAGATATAATCTATAATTTTAATCTGGCACCATGGCACTGTTTAAGTGGTTTAAGAGTACGTAGAAGCATAATTTTAAATTTAAATAAATAAGTTGTTTATCCAATCGTACACAGAATATTTACCTACATATTATTATAAATATATTTGTCAATTTTTAAACTTCCCTGGGATCAACAAATTACACCACATATTTATATATATTTGGATAACAATTTTATTGAAATGAAGTTAATTTTGTTATAATTTTCAAGCTCTAGATAAAACCGTAACATTTCTTGCAGAGCGGCGCCCTGCCACCTGTCGCTAAATCTTCAAACATCCCTGGAATCACATATTTATTATAATTTTACTGTTGCTAAACCTTTCTTGCGCTATGAAGATAATGTAGTTAAATTTTAGTACAGATTTTTTCAGTACATTTCGTGGTTAGTGATCACATACGGAAAATTGTTTTTTTATATAATAGTATAAATGAATTGGCTGTTTATATTTATATTAAGGTATCTGAAAACAACGAGGTCATGTGAAGTAATGAAGAACAGGGCAGGTTTTACTGGCAGATATGTTTACACAATCAAGGTCTTTAATTCCCGCGATCTACACAGAGGGATATAAAGCTAGTTTGGAATCACTTTGGATGCAAATGACACTAACACTCTGATTACCAACTCAGATCAGATTCCAATCCCAACACAAATGTTGTTTACCCTGTACATTAACATATGTTTTCTCTCAGTGGTGTTCTAATTGACGTCACAGGCAACATGTTGGACATAAATAGAATGATCGATGGAATGAGAACATTAAAATTAGGCTTTTATGAATAGGCTCTTGATCTGAGACGTGATTTGGAAAAATAAATATTTTTACTCTTCATGACATATTTTTAAACATTGAATTTAATATTTTATAACATTTAAAAAGCACTTTTAAAGAAATACTTTTCCTTATTATCTTTATTTTTTTAAAGAAAAGCTGCTTTGAACATATATTAAAATAAGCCTCAATTAAAATTCATAGAATAATAATTAATTACGAACGTGTATTTATTAAGTACTCTTTTTCCTATAGGAATAGCAAACCAATTTGATAAATCGAATTGACTAAATTGAAGGTAAGAAAAGGAAACTTCTATTATTTTGTTTTTTTTATTTTGTTATACTTTTTTATTTTTTATACTCGTCAATCTCAATAAATATTCAATAAAAATGTATATGTAACGTAGTGTTTAATTCCGAAAAAAACATGTTTAATTGTTAGAAGAATCTTTATAAAAAATAATAATGTTTGTGTGGTGTCAGCTGTTGACAAGAAGTGTGTCATTTGATGTAATACAGCTGACCTTAAAATACTTAATATAAACTTTTTAATTTTGCAAGAAAATGTATTGATGTATATAGTTAATAAACTACTAAATTATTGAGGTACCATTAACTGTACTCTTTTTATTTTTTTTATTTATTTAAATGACATAAATGTGTCTTAAAAACAGGGTTGGGGGAGGGTATAAGCATATCTTAGCAAGAAATTTGAGCAAATTGTTTTTTCAAGCTGTCTATCTAGTCTGTATCCCAATGCACTATATAATTTTAGCCAAATATAATTACGGGAATATTTATCAGTATAATTAACTGAGTCAGTTTGCAAATACAATCGTGGAACACTATACATAAACTAAAACACGCGGAAATTTATATCTAATGCAGAGAATATAATTTAGCTTCCAGTCGACTAATGTGAAATTATATGCGGTACGATTCGCATGGTTCCTCCAAATACGGCCAGAGTCCGGAGTATACGTCATTTACCTCACCGATCCCAATAATATTTAGTCCATTTTCATAACAAATTATTTTGTAGATATTTAACAAATCATATTCTGAATTTCGCTGAATTGACTACCTAAAGAATACAATTGTAAGAGGCTTGAATGTAAATCTGAAAATTCGGAATGGCTTAGAAACGATGTATGATAGTAAAAATAAACTACATTGAAAACTCTGGGTAGTTATTGAAGAAACGAGACATTTATTTTAGAATATTTGCGACTTAATACAAGAACAAATAAATCCTAATTCTTATTACATTTTCAGTTTAATAGGCGCTAAAAGCCACTGAAGGGTAATAGATTCAGATCTGCCAGAATCTAACGATTTTTAACGGCAGAAGGATATCCTTAGCCACTCCTTCCCGATAAATTCGACCCCTTCGTACTTTCGACAATTTATTAAATTTTTTCGTTTCTTAAAAGAACTCTTTCACTTCCCAATTAATCCTTTTTACAGGCCATTCAAGAATACTGGTTTCAGATATTCTTGTATTTATCGATTTTTTGCAGCCAAAGAACTTTTCGTTATTTTTAAAATTAAATTAATTATTACGATTTTTTTTAAAAAAGGAAACTCTCTTTTCCTGTTTAATTCTTTTCAGAGGACATGGATGGATGCAAGTTTCAGATCTGCCAGAATCTGACGATTTTTGAAGGCTGAAATATACCATTGGCAACTGCTTCCCAACAAATTAATTTTCGTATTTAATTTTTTTTTTAGAATGACACTCTTTTTAAATAGACACTCTTGTTTTTCCTGTTAAAAAAATAAAACGGTTCTATCTGAAACTAAGACAGTGCATATACTTACTAAAACTCTTTTGGAGTTACGCATTGTAGATTTATAGAGCAGCCAAAAAAAAAAACTAACATATACAAAACTACAAATATTTCAATTAATACTAATACTAATTACCAGATCTTGTAATTGTATACGTTGGTGCATAATTAATGGAACACTGCGTATCGACTTACTTAAAATGCAGAATATTTCACGATAAACTTGTTCACATGATCAGAAACAGATGTAACAAATAACCTGTTCGTTAAGTAACAAATAACCTGAAATAAAGTCAGATGAAGGTACTAATGTGTACTTGTCTCCATGATTACTTACATCGTTCTATTTATTATGTATTCAGCATATTCACTGATTGCCATAAGGTAGATGACAATAAACTATGTTTAAAAAAATATGGACGTAGAATGCCAAACCTATGGACCAGCCAAAAATATGCATATTCGGATGTAAAGTACATATTTCAGTTTAATTTGATAAGGCTAATAATCTCGACTACCACGAACCACATTTTGAATAACTGCTAATAATAACTAGTTTTATGGCAAACTAAATGAAAACGTTAGCAGGCAAGTACAAACTATGGTATCTACAGAAATCCCTAATTTAGCACGGTGAAGGCAAAATAGGAGCTGATGATTATTGTGCTGTTATCATTAATATGATTGTAATATTGTATCACAAGTGAAAATAAAAGCTTTAAAGTCTAGACGATAATTTTATTTATCTATATTAAATATATTTTTAAAAATTAACTAGAAATAATAACATAACAGTAATGGCTTGATTCCATCTTTCATATTGACCAATTCCTCTCGAATTATAATAGAACAAGACAGAAAGAAAACTTTATCCCGGGGCAAAGTTCCTTATGAATATCCTAAAACAACTAATTTTTCGATATAGTTCTATAACTCGTTGCTGAAAACTCTATGCTGAATCTACTACATACCAGTATAATATGTATTTTTCATTGTTGCAAAATATTTATATATATATTTTTTTAAAACTACAATTTTATCAAAACCATATAGATACAAATATTAATAATGTCATCCAAAATAAAAGTATCAAATAAATAAAAAAAGTATAATGTTACAAAGAATAATTATTATCAGTCTTAGGTCCTATTATTCACAAAGATGTTCCGGTATATAACTATTTAGTGAAACCCAGATCACGTACAAGCGCCATGTTTTTCTTTCATTTCAATGAACGGCTGGCTACATTGTAAGGCTGGGAGAGTCTCACAAGCCCAAATTCAACCATAGCGTAATATATAATAAAATTAAATGCCAGAGATATCCTGGAACCTGGTATTTAAGATTCAAGGTGCTTTACATGAGTTTACTACTCTCAAATTATTCCTAGCGTCACAATCTATTTGATGTCTAAGCTATATAATCTAATAGATTATATCTGTCATGTTGACCGATTCCATTCTAATTAGAATATAATATAATAAAAAAAAAAAAAAACTTTATTCTGGGGCAAAGTTGTCTAGGAATAACAAAAGATAACAAAAACTATATCTGGTCTGGAGAATTCCAAAATCAAACAAAATAAATAAAAGGGATTACAGATTTACATTGTAACAAAAAAAATATATATATGGATAGTCAATATAGAAGTAAATATTATGTACAAAATTGTTGAGACAGTACAAAAAAAAAGTTATAGTGAACAAATAAAAAAAAATAAAAAATTAAAAATGATCACAGGACGACTATAAATTTAAGATGTTTTATTTCTGACATACTAGACTGACAAATTATAATACATCCATATAATTAACGAGCGTCAGTTTGTAGAGAAATAAGGTGATGGAAGAAGGGTGTTTTTAATATTCTTAGGGAAGAAGCATTGGGAATACAAGGGGGAAGAGAATTCTAGAGAATAGAGGATCGGACAATAAGGGACGTTGGAATGCAGTAGTTCTGTGTTGTGGGTTATAGAGTTCGGAATGACGAGAACTTGTATGTAGAGATTCGATTGCGGATTTAGTGGCAATTAGATGATGCAACATTAATAATGTTTGTAAATATATTTTATTTAATATTATGATTTTAAATAGAATGTTTCAGCAGACAATTTACATTTTTAACCTATTCTGATAATATAATATATGGTTATTTATCTGAACTATTATGAACTACATACAGCAAAGGCAGTTTCAGTTCTGTCACAACCACATACTTCGTCGACGGTCCTGTCTATCTTCCGCGTCGGTTCTTCATTATCGAGTGAATATTTAGTTAAATATGAAAGAATTACAAAAATGTGTTCTTAAAATATATATATTATTTATATTGTTTTACAAGGTATAAATATTTTTAGGTATCTACATATGTAACCCCAAGATTTATTTTAGATAAAGGGGAAGTTTTTTAAATTTATTTATAGTCAGTAAAATTATGATAATTATTACTTATAAACATGGGTATAATGAGGGCTTGTCGATTCCAGAAGTTAAAAGATTCCATAGATCCTTTAACAATTTATTGATATTTAAAAAAGTTCTGTGTTAACTAATATGGATTTACTAGCATCTCCGTCCCGGTTTCGACCGCCTTCATTAGTAATTTCAACTAACAACTGAGGTTTTATCGGTTTATCGAAAGATATCCTGCATTGTGTAATTGCACATTATTTCTTTAATGATATTTACACGCCTAACAGAAAATTAAAAATAATTAAAATTGAACTGATAATGTGTTTTATGATTTAGTAAAAACATAAATAGACATCCAATTTTAAATTTTAATACATGAGTTGGGAATCCAGATGAACAGAGCTTATTAAGAAACTCTTGCCAATGATGGACAACATTATCCTAAAAGCCTCCGAATATTTTTTTTACACATAATACAAAAAAAGTAAAAGATCGAAATTTTGATTTGATATATAAATCAATTCCTACTATTAATCAAATAATACATTAATATATATTATACATCTTAGCATGAAACATTCATCCATTCAACCCGGCAATATCACTAAATCTGAAAAAAAAAACAAAAAAAAAAACGCGTTACCTAGCACCCCTTCAATAACATTTCCATCCTTGATGCTTGTACAGTACAGTAATAGTTAGTTGGTTTAGTTTTCACAAATCTATGAAACTTATGTAGGCATACTCCTTCAGTTCTGTCACAACCACATACTTCGTCGACGGTCCTGTTTATCTTCCGCGTCGGTTCTTCATCCCTCTAGCATCTGATTCCTGCATCATAAGACCATTCAAAAGGCTTCTTTTTATTCCCTGGTTCCATCTTAAGTAGGCATATATTCCCTCCGTCTAACCTTTGAAAAACTTCACTTGTGTTCAGAACCCTTCGATTGAAGCTTTTTCCAGGATGTCTAAGTACCTTATCAACAAAGGATTTAATTAGGTCAGTGGCCATAGTAGAGATGAGTATAACCTAATGAAAAATCCCCGGATATAAGTATTATACACTAATTATCCTGCAGAAAGCCAGCATCTTGTTATAGCTGTTATTTGTCAAATAAGTTATTTTTATCAAGTGTTTTGAATTAGTTACCTAGGGACCAAAAACCTGATTATTACCTTCTGTTTTGTTGTATTACTAACAATTCAGCTTTTACATTTTACATTAACCCTTAACCGGCGTTGCGGAGTCCCTGGGACTCTAGCAGATATATGTATACAGTTTCATCACTAATGTAATTTTCGTTCAAACAGGATGTGTTTGCCGGTACCTTTTTAGGGTGAGGAGGCGTACCATTTGTTATATTTAGTACTCTATTGTGCGAATTAAAGTCGGCGTTACAATTGCTTTAGAGTCCGTGGGACTCCGCGACGCAGTTGATGCTATATTTTTAATTTTGCAACTATGTCCAGAAATCCAGAATACATTAGAACTACAGATACTAACTATGAGGAAACCCTACTAAAATGGCTTGAGGAATCTGACAGAGATTTTAGATCCGTGTTTGTTATTCAGTTGGTTGCAAATAAAGTATTATGTGTCTATAAATGCCTTTGATTATTATAATATCGAAAAAACATTATTTTTCAGGAAATTAAAGAAAAAAAAAAACCTACTTCAATGTTGGAGTCCTAGGGACTCCGCGACGCACAGAGTGTTAAACGTTTTTGGCCACGCCGGTTAAAGGTTAAGTGTTTGTGTAAACAAATAAATGATTTTTGATTATATTTATACCAATTTATTTATATGCTTGAAGATAGAAGTAGAATGGAATAAAAACATAATCAATAAAATAAACATATTGTCCACTAAAATTAACAAACATGTATAATAAGGTTGTATAATAGTAGGGCTATCTTAATTTCAAACGAAGATAATTATATGTATAAAATATAATATACGTACATACAATTGGAATTAGAATTTTTGGTATAGAATATCCCAAAGGTGCCGCTCCTTCTTAAGCTTTTAATATATAACAACTCTCAATATTATTTATTGCATTTATATCAGTTAAATACATATCAGATCATATAATTAAAACTGAGGTGTTCTATATATTTTATTCATACAGATCGAGTAGGAATATTTCAAGTATATTTCTCAGCAATAAACAATGAACAGCAGCAGCCTAGTGGAAAATTAGTTTGAAATGAACAGAACGATATTTCCTCGGATAATGGGAAATCTTGGAAAAGGAGAAACGAAAATGAGTTGAACCGTTTCGTGACAAGGGTCATTACAGAAGCCTTTTAGCTAACACGTCCCCAGCTCTTCCCACAAACCACACGGCCATTGTCCGCAAATATTTGTTATTCATTAACGTTGGATAAATAATAATAATTAACATGAAATGTTAATTTATCTTCAAAGGATTCTTGTTTGTTTAATACTAATAATATTGATTTTTCCGTTAAACCATGTCTTTTTTATACATAAAAAAAAGTATATTTAAATCTAAATTTTAAAAATTAGGATTGAAGGATTTTTTGTCACTTCTATTATTTATTTTTTTATTAGAAGAATAGTTTTAAATAAAAATTCACCATCAGGTACTTCTTTACCTCGTTATGTATCAACATGCTAGATTTCTTGTTTTACAATTATAATAAATTTATGTATTACTCGACTTCGACTTGGTCTGACACACAGCTATCTTATGACCAAAGAAACGGTACCAAAATGTCAGGACTGCCATAAAGTAATAAATAAAGTATATCTTTGAAGCCCGGCATGGATATGGAGGAGCATTGACTAACTTAGGAATTCCTTATTCACTTACGTCAGCAGTGAACGTCCAAATTCACTCTCTCAAATAATTAACTTCACCAAAAATGTAAGAATTTTCAATCATACACAGACAGAGTTTTACATTATTTTATACTTATTCATTATCGATCTTATTTCTTTCATTATCATTAAATTTTGCATACATTTAAAACTTCCGACATAAGCTCGATATTAAAAAAAATATATATAGTTAAACAAGGGCGATGTTAACCCCTAAAATCTAATATATAATACAATTTATATACCTAATCAAGATAGCAAATGTTGATGCTTTCAATTTTTCATATACTTTTAAGACTGTTGATAATTGTTTAACATCCGAAACGTCGTAAAATAAAAAAAAAAAAGATCAATTTCTCTCTGTCTGGTAAAACAACAGATCATAGATATGTCTATCTATAATCAACTGCTTTTTTCAGATAACATTTTGGAAATAAACGGGCCAAATTAATTAAATTATTAATAAAAATTAAATAACAGTCAATGATTAAAAAATATATATATATATGAGGATAATAAGCAATGATATCACCGAAACAAGTTTTATTAATCAAAAAAATTAATAATCATTTGGGCAACTTTTCATGGCTGAATTATTACAAGTTATTGATAATTTATTTTTAATTTATCATAGTATTATATTTGTCCTTAGGGGTTGAAATAAACAATTGATAATTAATATTTTTGATTAATAAAACTTGTTTAGGAGGTATCATATCTTATTATCCTTATAAATATCATATTTTCCTCGTATAATAATTACATAAACAAAATTGATTTTTCATTCAAACTAATACAGCTCTTAAACGGTAAAAATGTTCTCCATTAAATTCCTAATCAGTAAACTGTCCTTAAATTATGAATGATACAAGACTAAAAATATTTCTCATTAAAATTTTAATTTAAAATTGTCAAAATTTCGATTCGAACACCACTACAGACAGCGTATCAATGTCAATAACTGTCTAGTTTACCCTACTGATTGTGAGTAGAACAATAAAATGCATCGCTTTTTTTTTTTTTTTTTTTTTTTTTTTTTTTTTTTTTTTTTTTTTTTTTTTTTTTTTTTTTTTTTTTTTTTTTTTTTTTTTTTTTTTTTTTTTTTCTCACTCAATCACTGAGGAAGTTGAACTCGCATAAAAATTGTAATACGCTCTGTTAGCAAGGTAATTTTGTTCAAACTATTATAACATTTCTGGGATCTTTATTTGGACATATAATTCGTATTTTAAATAAAATATAGCAAACACTTCATACTTTTGTAATAAGTATTGAAAAATAAGTGGTCATGTGAAATTTATCACATGCTACTTGTCCAACTAATATTTTTTATTAAAAAAAAAAAAAAAAAAATCATATTTTATTTATGTAGTATTATGGTATAGTGTTTAGTTGTAGAAATTAGGGAATTAAAGTAATGTGGGTTTTATAAAAAATAATAAATCAATTTGTATATATTATTAACTTTATTACGATATTGAGGATATTTACTTAGCAGGGGGACGGCAAATTGTAACCAGTATGCTGAGGGGTTGACAAGTTCTTGAAATTTTTAATTTTACAAAATACGGGACGAATGTATCTAGAAACAAGTTGGTGTAGATTAAATAATAAAACGTTAAAAGTATACAAGAATCAGAGCTCACCCAGTAAACCAAAGGCTATAAAAAATCTTTAAAACCATGGCATACCCGCCAAGAAGGAGTAATAATCACCAACCTGATAACAGGACATAGCAAGCTTTTCCATCCACATCTGATTACAAAAGAAACATCATCGAGGTGTCAGAAATGCGGTAGCAGACTGACCATTCTGCATGTCTTTGAAGAGTGTCAACTCTACAAAACAGTGTTAAACCTGCTGGGAATACCAACGAACATAGCGGACATATTAGGAGACGACCAGAAAACTATTGATTTAGTGATAAAATTTATTTCAAAATGTAAATTTTAAAGTAATTGTACGCATTTTTTAAAAATTAATTACAGCATTGATAACTAAGTAGCTTTACATTCAAAAGCACAATATATAAATACAGAATATATGATTAGTTAATGTTTATTACATGAATAAAGTTTAAACTAATTAAAAATTTACTTACATATATTTTATAAAACAGTGAACTGTTTTATAAATTAAAATGAGTAATACATAGTCACATGTGCATGTCCCAACTGATATGAACATGCACATGTAACTATGTGAAAAATTCACAGTTATCCTGAATATGGAGCAAATGTACTCCGAAACATGTTGAAGAAAATAAAAGATAAATAGGAGTTATGCCTTTAAAATGAAATATTTAAAACTAAATCTCCTTAAATAAAATAGTTGATTATTAATATGAGTAATTTAGTATAAATATATTTTCTATAGTTTTGTAGTTAGTATAATATTAAAAAAAAATACAACTACTTAAGAGAAATGAGAAATTTCGTTGAAAAATTCTTTTTTGGGCAATGGAATAGCGAATATAATAGTAAATATTTTGAAGGAAAAGTTATTGGAGTCATTATAAAAGAAGGTTAATTTAAATATTTAGAAAACATTGACTATATTATTATATACATTTCGGTTTAGCTAGATTTATTTTTTGACTGTAAAATGGACATCACTCACCTCATTTGATGGTGATATTTAGTAAGAATGGGCATACTTTTTTAAAATGATGAATAGCAACATAAATGATATGGATGCTCAAAATAATACTTCTTCTTCTTCTTTTGCATTTCCCTTTGTGTGCCTTTCAGCGTCGGGGTGCGTTCAGCCAGGAATGCCATTCTTCTCTGTTCCTTGCTAGGTTCCTTGTCTGGCGGATATCTTTGCCTCTCTTTCGGCACAACCTGTCCATGTATTCGAGGTATGGTAATTTAGGGCGGCCTCGAGGTCTTCTTCCCTCCGGGACATAATCATAATACAAAGCATAAAATAATACAATACACATAAATACGTAAATGAGTCGGGAACGAAATTGCTTAGTAAAAAACAAACTCATAGTACATGTAATTAATGTGAATAGCTTCAATTTTCACCGCAAAACAGACAACAATCTGAAGAGACAATAAGACAGTAAAAAAGGGATAAAAATCACCTTTGAATATATTTTTAGAACACGTCAGAAATTGGTGCAATATGGGTCAGGAAGGAAAGATGATTGGAAGACACAACCATTCTAATAAACAAAGCAGTAAATGTATTCTAATAATTGCCTGGAATATTAAACAAAGCAATTAACTGCTGATAATTAATGGAATGTAGGTATCAGGTGAACATACGTAGGCCTCAAATAAACATCTATAGAAAATGGTAGTGACTTATCTTAGAATTAAACAATATGAATAAATAAATAAAACTAGCTTGTAGCTTTCAATACTAGAATCCATTTTTGTTCTTTTCTTTCATAGTCCTGTAGAATTATGAATTTTATAGGATTATTTGTTTATTAAAATCATTTCGTTTAACTTTAAATAAGTTCAATGTCTTATATCGAAAAATACCACAGTAACCAGCAAGCCACTAGAACAGGTAGAACAATGTTCATAATTTCATAATAATTACCTAAAAAAAGTTAATTTTTTTATAAGCGTTGTTGGTAAAAAAAAAGAAGAGAAAATTATAAATATATATATATATCTCCTAAACTACAAATATCATGAATTTTGGTCATATTATAATTTTGTTATCTTTAGTCCGACAGATTAGTACGCTGTGTTGTAGGAACCCAATAACGTTGGGCAGCATTAGGGTTTTTTTTGTATCAATAAGGCTTATATCTCTCTATTATGAATTATTGTTCAACATCCACGGACTGAATTATTACAGGACAAATCAAAATCAAAATCAACTTGAAATAATTCTTACAAGTGCAAACAAATAATAATGCTATATAGATTACTTTTTAAAAAATTGCATTACAAAACAATTTATCCAAACTCATACACTTTCCCATATTTTTCATGGAATACATCCTATATTGGAAGCAAGAATTAGTCTTATAAATGGACCAGCTGCTGCATAAATATCTTTTTAGAGAGAGGGCATACACTTCTTGGAATCTGCAGATCTGGAGAGAAAGAATATGTAAGATAAATTCTTATACAATCCTTCTCAAAATATGTATTAGTTAATGTAAATTTTCTTTCTTAGATTATAAAAATATATCTTAAACTTAATGAAACCTACAATAAAATTCGAATATGAAAAAAAAAATCTGTAATACTAGAACCTTTGAAGGGTTTTGGCTTCGGTACGGGCTCAGTTAGCCGAAAGTTAAAAAATAACCGCTAGAGTTTCACCCAATTAGACTCCCGAACCTGAATTTGAGTTACGGCTGAAATAACAGAATTCCATAAAATAACAACATTGCACAATAAATTAATGATAATAACAGTATAATGTAATAACAATATAATAATGAAATTACAGCATTACATTTTTGTCGAACGAAATCATTATTTTATTTCTAACTTTTTCAATTTTTGTTTGAATAATCGTATAAGTAAGAAACTCAAAATGCAAGGTACTTATAAATAAATTTATAGCACATA
Source organism: Euschistus heros (assembly GCA_003667255.2). Taxonomy (NCBI): domain Eukaryota; kingdom Metazoa; phylum Arthropoda; class Insecta; order Hemiptera; family Pentatomidae; genus Euschistus; species Euschistus heros. The sequence continues at coordinate 1,779,740 of RCWM02000007.1, read as the reverse complement.
TGATTTTTTTTTCTTGGTAGAGATTGACCAGATTCGTGAGAATACAGTCACTCATTCAGGAAGAAACACGAAATAACAAAAACACTTTAGGAATAATAATCGCTAAATAGGTTTTTTCATAAATCAAAAGCAAGTATGTGGCCTATTTTCTATTGATCGGTGTTGTTATTATTATAACAACAATACCAGGCACTTTTAATTCCTTAGTGCGAAGGAAATTTTTTTTTTGGAAATTATTAAATTGTTTTAAAGATCATTTATTTTTTCAAAAGTCTTCATCACTTTTACTGAATTAAAATTAATTAAGGAGAAGAAAAAGTAAAATTGAAAGTAATGGGAGAGTGCGCCAAATACTTCAACTTCATTTAAACAGAAACCTCACACAGTTTGGTGTTGACAGGCCCTTTTCTTTAAACATTTTCTCTCTGAAACCATTTATAGGATGAAAAAGAATTGTTTCCTTTATTAGATTTTTCTTTTACGTTTTGCGCATTTCATTGGTTTTAAATGCACGATAAATATGTTTATATTGTAAAAAATAATAATTTGGTTCTGGTATATTAATAGGGCGTATAAAACAAAACGACCGTTTTATCAAATTCCAGTGTTCAAGAGTCTGTAAATATCTTAATGCTATTTATTATTTACCAATACTTAATAATCCCTTCCGAACATTCCCCAAGCTTGCTTCTAACACTGGACTTCTTTAAAAACAAAAGCCTCAGTTCAGTTATTTTTTTTAAAAGATAAAACACGACAGTATTCTGCCTGAAACTTCGCTTATTTTCGTAAGGCATTACTAGAAAAAAAATTTCACAGCCCCTGAAGCAGCTCGTGAAATTATTAAATATAAAGGGTAAGGTGTCCTTGAAGAGCGCACTGCGCGGTGTTGTTTGAAAAATTTAGAAGTGGAGATACGACGTTGGAAAGGAAGAAGGGCTCCGAGCGGCCATTAATGGATATTGAAGAAAGCCGTTGAGTCAAATCAGTCCACAAGTACTCGCAAACTTGCCAGAGAGTGTGATGTGTCGAAAGATACAGTTAGTCGCCATCTTCTATCCATGGGGAAAGTGAAAAAGACCTGCAGACTGGTCCCTCACGAACTTACTCCTCAACAATTAGCAGTCGAACCAAAGAAAAGTTTAAAGAACTTCGTGGGTTTGAACTCCTGCCTCACCCACAATATAGCCCAGACCTCGCACCTTCGGATTACTACTTATTTCGATCCATGGACCATTTTCTTCAAGGGAAAAAATTTGATAATTTTGCGGAAGTTGAAAATGCTGTCCAAGAGTTCTTTGACAGCCATCCCAACGAATGGTGCGTGGCATCGAGCAATTGGCTAGCAGATGGGTAATGACGGTAGATAGCAATGGACTATACAGTGAGTATTAATTTGTATTTTATATCAAAGAAATAATAATACAAATATTTGTTTTAAAAACGGTCATTTTTTTTTTTTTTTTAGGTTTATATATATATATATATATATATATATATATATATATATAGATATAAATGTTCGTATTCTTTGTATCCTATAATAAACAACAATTGGAAGTTCTTGATAATAGTTGAATAATAATAGTTAAATTGTCCCAGAAATGTCAGTTGCTGCGATGGACTCAATGTGAATACCAATTCAACAATTAGTATTCCGTCGATCCAACGAATGCTTTCAATTAGAGCATACATTTACCATTATCATTTTTCCGTTAAATAATATTTAGAGATGGTTAAAATCGCCTTTTGATGATTTATGTTGAATTAATTTAATTATAAACTAAATATCAGAAATAAAAGTATCGCTAAAATAAGATTGACACAAAATGAAACTAAAAAAAAAAAAAAAAAAAAAAAAAAAAAAAAAAAAAAAAATTATTACTAATGTGACTTGGAAGAAAAGATCAGCTTTGCAGGAGAAATGACAAGAAATCACGCAAGAGGCTTTCGTTAACCTAATTATTATAAAAAAATTGAGACAGTGAGAAATAGGAGTATTTGTTTTTATTTATTGGGCTTTGAAACTCCAGATGTTCTCCCTATCTCTCACTAACAGAATACAATTAATAAAAACTAGATGAAAAATTCTAGAAAAAGTTTAAAAAAAAAAAAAGTTATTTTGGAATCAGATCCCAGGCTCATGAGGCTAAGAGAAAGAGATTTGTACAAAAAATACGTGAACCTGTGAAATAGGTGTATTGCTTTTACTTCTTTACATAGTATTATTTAATGTTTGCCACTATTATTTAATTTAATTTTAATTTTTAATTTATATATTTCACATATATGTATATCGCATATCCTATATTATTTATGTATAGCTTCGTTCTTTTCTGTTCCTTTTTTTTCAATTTTTCATTGATTTTTTTATTGTACATTATGTGTGAATGTAATTATAAAGCCATATATATATATATATATATATCCCAGGGCTTACCTCGGCTACTGGGCGGGTCCCCAGGTGGCGGATAGGGTAACGACCTACAGATATGCAGGCCAGCTGCGAATAAGGGTTTTCCCGAATAAGCAGTCCCGGACCAGAGGTGGCAGCATTATCAGGGGCGGGCGATTGAGAACTGGCTAGCTCAAACGCACTAAAATACCGCAAAACCCGATGACAATGTTGTGACATGGCGAGTAAGTGCCGCCATCAAATATGCACTGCCCTGTATTGCCTTATACAGTTTAGGAGGGGATCCTAAAGGCTAGGAGAGAAAACTTCAAACAAATCAAGAGTAGCATGGGCTCTTCAAGCAGTGGTGAAAGCAATCATGCTAGAGGACGGAGCCTCGAAAACAAAGCCCTGGCCCTCCAGGTTGGGGTGAGCGTGGGGTTAACGCCCCCACCTTGTAAAAATAATAACTGTTCAGAAAATAAACAACAAGAATACATCGGATTGGACTAAAGGTAAACGGAAACGGAAATTGGACTTGACCTTTGCGACATGGAATGTGAGGACGATGCTCCAACCAGGAAAAATGATGGAAGTTGTGGAGCAGATTCTGAAATATAATATAGACGTGGTGGCTCTGCAGGAAGTAAGATGGGATGGATCGGGCAGAATAGATAAAAGGGATTTCTCGATCATGTATAGTGGACCTAATATAAAGAACGGTAGATGTGGCACTGGCTTTCTGATCACAAGAAAAATAAGAAATAGCGTATTGCTCTTTGAGCCTGTAAACGATAGAATCTGTAAGATCAGGCTAAAAGGCAAATTCAGAAATATTACCTTAATTTCAGTGTATGCTCCCACTGAAGAAAGTGATGAGGATGTGAAATTGCAATTTTATCAAGAGCTAGAAAGAACATATCATGCGGCTCCAAAATATGATACTAAAATTGTTTTGGGAGATCTAAATGCACAGATAGGGACTGAAAGTTTCACTCAGACTGTTGCAGGTCCTTTCTCTCTACATAGCGAGACCAATGACAATGGTAAATTTCTTTGTCAATTTGCATTCTTCCAACGGAAAGATATATACAAAGGCACGTGGAAAGCACCCAATGGCACAGTAACCCAGATAGATCACATTTTGATAAATAGAAGGCATGCATCATCAATTATTGATGTAAAAACTGCCCGTGGTCCGAACTGCGATTCGGACCACTTTTTAGTTAAAATGAAATTTAGAGAACGATTAGCGTGTGTAAAATCTGGGGAGCGACACTGTAGGAGGAAATGGGACTTGGAAAAATTTAAAGAGGAAGATGTCGTTGAAAGGTTTAAAGACTCTGTGCATAGTAAACTAACAGAGAATTTAAAAGAGATTGAGGATGGCGAAGTTGAAGAGAGATGGAATAAGATCAAGATGGCTATTGAGAAATCTGCAGAAGAAGTAATAGGAGAGAGGAGATTAAAGAGAAATGAAGAATGGTTTGATGAGGAGTGTGCAGAAGCAATAAAAATTAGAAACAAACATAGATTAATGGTACTCCAGCGCTCTACTAGGCAGGCTACAACTGTGTATAATGAAAGTAGGAGACAAGCGAAAAGGATAATAAGAAAGAAAAAAAAAAGGCAATTTTTAAAAGAAAAGATTGAACAAATAGAGGAGCTTAGGGTAAATAATGAAAGTAGAAAATTTTATGGAGCCGTTAGATACATGAGTCAAGGATTCCATCCTAGGTTAGATACCTGTAAAGATAAAAATGGAAAAATTGTCGAGAAGGCAAATGTAATCAACCGATGGGAGGAGCACTTTACTGATCTACTTAATGTGGGCAATGAGAATCTTGACCTGGTACCGGAACTAGAAGATATTAATGACTTAGAACCATTGTCCATTGAGGAGGTAGTAGAATCAATCGATAAGTTGAAGAATAATAAATCACCCGGAGAAGACATGTTGATTGCAGAATTTTTTAAGAAAGGAGGTGAGGAGCTTACAAATCAAATGTATCTACTAATAGAGGATATCTGGTGCAAGGAGTGCATGCCAACAGAATGGAAAACGAGTCTGATATATCCTATACATAAAAAAGGAGATAAACTACGCTGTGAAAATTATAGAGGCATCTCACTTTTAGGAATTGCATATAAAATATTTTCCAATATATTGGTTAGTAGGCTCAATGGATTTGCAGAAAATGTCCTACAGGAATATCAGTGTGGTTTCCGTAAAGGAAGAGGAACGGTTGATCAGATTTTCGTTATGAGGCAGATAATGGAAAAATGTTGGGAGTTTAACACTGACCTCCATATATTATTCATAGATTACTGCCGTGCCTTTGATAGTGTTGTTAGGAACAATATGTTAAATACACTACGGGAATTTAATATCCCGAACAAACTAGTTCGTCTCATACAAGTATCTATGAAAGGTAGCAATGCTAAAGTGTATATTAATGGCCACCTCAGTCGCAGTTTTCCAGTTACAGCTGGAGTTAGACAAGGGGATGCGTTATCTGCTACATTATTTAATCTTGCGCTGCACAGTGTTGTAAAAAAGCTGAATATCAATAGAGATATACTGTACACGTCTAATCAACTTTGTGCATATGCGGATGATATTTGTTTGGTATCAAGGAGCAAGCAAGGCTTGCTAGACGTGTTTGGTTTGTTGAAGGCTGAAGGCGAGGTAGTTGGTTTGAAAATAAATGAGGTTAAAACCCAATATATGTACGTCAGTCCAAACCATAATTCAAGAATTAGAGAAAATCTAATCGCAGATGGATACTCCTTTAAAAATGTGAAAACATTTACCTATCTTGGTGCTGAGCTCAACTGTGAAAATAAGTTATCGTCAGAGGTGCAAAAACGGATTATGGCAGGTAACCGAGCCTATTTCGCGAACATCAAGCTTTTTCGATCATCACTCTTGTCACGGACAACGAAGGTAAGGTTATATAAAACCTTAATAAGGCCTATCGTGACATACTCTGCTGAGACATGGACCCTATGTACCCCCACAATAAACGCACTAAAAATTTTCGAAAGGAAAATTCTTAGGAAAATATATGGACCTGTGATGGTTGAGGGTGAGTGGAGGATTCGGAAAAGCAGAGAGTTATATGAGATGTACGCTACCTGTGACGTGATCCAGTTTATAAAAGCGAGAAGAATTGAATGGTTGGGCCATGTTATGAGAATGGAAGATAGCAGAGCCCCAAAAAAGCTACTACTGGGTACAATGTTTGGTACCAGGAAGAGAGGACGCCCAAGAAGAAGATGGCTGCAAGATGTTGAAGGAGATCTCCGGACCCTTGGTGTAAGGAACTGGAAATTGAGGGCATTGTGTAGGGACGAGTGGTGTAGTATTGTTGGAAAAGCCAAGGTCCACCCAGGACTGTAGAGCTACAGAAGTAAGTAAGTAAGTAAGTATATATATATATATATATTTATATATATATATATATATATATAATCTGTTGCCCTAATATGTGGCGGATTGTAATAATTACTGAATAAAAGTTTGTTTAAAAAAAAAAAAAATGTTTCATTTATTTCTTTCTTTAACTTTAAGGAAGATTTGACAAAACTCCTAATGTCCTGATCCTTATGCAATACAGTGTCTTCAACAAAAAAAAGAGATGTTCCAATTTTCAAAATATTTAAATAATATACACATAATTCATAGAAGTGAGATTTATATTATATGCGATAATGTGTATTATCTATGTCTTTTTGTGTACGAAAAACTACCATAATTGTTTATTTCCAATCATAGCGAATGTAAAACTTAATTTTTTTTTTTTTATAATAAAATCTTTTCATGTGCAAATTTTGTACGATAATTACATTATTTTTTACAGAACACACACTTTCGCGCTTTGGTAAAAGGTATATGTATGCACTCTTTGTGGGTCACTTTAATGTAGCAAAGTAAAAGTAACTACCAGTCGTGTGTCAGTACTAAAATTCGTTACCGGAACCAGTTCCAAAAAATCGATTCTCGATTCTCGATTCTTGGCACTTTGGTACCTCGGCTAAAAATAAAGCAATCGTTAAATAAATTAATCGGTACAAAAGCTGTAAAAGCATACCAAAAAAACAATAATAAATCCAGAACTAAATTATTAAACGGTAAATAGCACTTATTATCCGACAGATACAGATATGGTAATTGCAGCTCAAATAATGTACAATAAATAATTTTGATTAATATCAATTATTTAAGAAGATAATATTCCAAAGGTTCAGGAATTTATTAACTAATTTAGGAAAAGCAAATGTAGCAATGTTAAATTAAAATCTTTCACTAATCTATGTTTGTCGCACTGGTGTTTCTCTGGAAGTTGATTTTAATACGATATTAGGGTTCGAAAACCTCAAACTGGTTTTAATGAAATAAACACTAATTTTAGTTCTGGGTTTATAAAAATCCTCTAAGATTAGCAAAAAGTTGTAACTAATATTTTTGATGATTCAGCTTTAGCAGTATTTCTTCATTTTCCAAAAGCTAAGATATATTATCTCCACCAGTAGAAGTTTGGTAATCCACCGATAGGTGATGAGCACCATTCGAGAGAGGTTACAAAGGTTCGGTGCTATATATATCTAAACAAATATGATAAAAATTATTTATCCTCAATTCAATTATTAATAAAAAACTAAAAATATGGAGCGACATGTGGATCCCAGTGCACTTTAAAAATCGACTTATATGTGGCTATTCTGCAAAAGAGTTTGCAATGGTAAAACTAATAAACCTAACCCGACCAAATTTTAACTACAACATCTTAATAGTTCTTTATTATTATTTTACTATATACATTTTACTATATAGTATATTTTACTATATACTTTATAGTCTTGAGGTTTGCCAAACTGTCATATACTTTTATAGTTAGAAATTAAATTCCAACCAGAAGGAACGATAAAATTATTTCTGCCAAATTGGATGCCTAATTACGCTTTTATGTACTCTTTTAACACTTAATCAATGAAATTTTAACTAGGTTAAAATGACTACCATGCGTGAAAATATCACTGAAGAAATAATGCCAAACTCCATATTTCAATACAAGATTTTTATTGATAAACAAATGAAATTCAATTATTTGTTAAAATAATCAAGTTCTTTATTTGTGAGAGCGGGCGAAACCGAAATCAACATGATCCACAAATACATCAAACTCATCAAAATATTTGTTTATGAGATCCTTCTTTGAAGGCGGTCACTTGTCTCCGTTCAGTAGAACTTTGGTTATTAATTTGTGTCTGTACCATTCCATTTTTCTAAAGCCATAAATAAGATGGTCGCAAGTTTGTTCACTATTCCGTCGCAGTTGTCAGTTAGTGTAAATCTGTGTAATTAGTTCACCTTCCATCGTGTCAATTTCCGTAACAATAGTGGTCGCGGGTTTTACAAAGTACATCATCCTTTTTTTTATCTTAGTCCAATGTTTTTATTAAATGTATTTAATGAAATATTTTTATCATTATATATTTAAAGTAGAATATACGTACAGTATATTATCTGAGAGAATAATAATTTGAACGTAAATGATAATATGTTTAGGATTGAAAATATTAAAAAACAAGTTAATAACTTTTAAATAAATTTAATTTGCAATATTACAGACATATATAATTATTTGAACGACCAAATTTATTTTTTATTTTATTTTTTTATGAACTATTATAGCAAACAATTTTTTTTTTGAGAAATGATATTTAAAAATAAAATTTGACGTCCCCTGGCCACACCCTGAATCTGAAGAAAATTCTATCTTCATTACAACCTTCAACATAGGTTTCTATATCATAATCTAGAACGTTTTCTATTTCCTCTTCACTAAAATCCGCATTTTTATTTGATTGCCAGATCATTTTTTCTTCTCCGTCTAGCTTCTGCAAAATTCAAGGAATAATTTTTGATTTTATAGGTCTCCAACTACTGAAAACATTCCGAATAATGAATACCTTGCTCACTGGGATTAAAAAAAAAGTAAAAATTCAATAAATTCTAATTACATAAAAAACTTCAATAAATTCTAATTCTAATTCTAAGCTATCTCGAGGAATAGCTAAAGACAATTTTCCCGGAAACTCACCGGAAGCGAGAGAGGGAGAGAAAACAAGTTGAGTGTTGTACAAAATAAAACAGCGCGAAGGGTGGAAGGTCAAATTGATATAAAAGATATTTCAAAATTAATTGTTTTTATTTATTTTTTTTATCATTCTAGAGAAGAATCGATGTATTTATAACAAAACTTTATTCCATAATATCAATCTTTAGGAATTAACTTTACATTTTTGATTCTCGATACCGATTCTTTTCTCAAGAATCGGTGGAATCGAACATCGACACACCCCTCGGAAATATCATCGACTAATATCACATCAAAGGACCTGATTATGAAGAAAAATTAGTTAGTACTTTTCTCTTCAAAAAATCATCAGAATATCTGCAAAAGAGCTAGGGATTGTCACTGGGTACCGACTTAATGAGTTGTGATTCTACTAGCAGTGTTATACCGGACAGAAACAATTAGATTCCCCTCCCCTTCAGGATTTCATTATCTCTGTCTCCCTCCCTCTTTGTCCTAGTACTTTTCAAAGGTACCTCCAAGCAGTGCTAGAGGCCGAATGGTCTTATTGAGAACGGGCTGTCGTTTTTGCGAATTAAGGGCGGGGATTAGATTAGTAGTTAGCTAGGATCTACCTCTCGGGTCGTCGCACGATATCCATGACCTCCCTAGCCCTTTCGTCGCCCAGCCTCACTTGTCCGTTTTAATCTCCGTAGCGTTCCAATTACTGTATGCAAATATACTGGTTCACATATGTTCCTGGTACTCGTTAATTCATTTTTAATAGGCAGAATATTTTGGTTTTGCATATTAGCTGAACTACTAGCTCACTCTAAGCTCAAAAACAAAAATCTAAAGTGTAAGTTTCGGTTCAAATCTTCTTTCTTTTTTGTTTTGTCTTAACCTTCATTTTATTTTTCATGTAACCAGCACTCATATCATTAGTTAAGCTTCTTTGGGATCTTGATTTTCTTTTATTCTCATCGCAGTTTCATGATTTTCAAATGCATTTCAGTGTCAGTGTTTCAGATGCAATGAATTTTAGATTTTTCAGTGTTTTTCTGTATGTGTCTCTTTCCAGACAGTTTGTATCGGGAATTTTAAGGTTCTTTAATTCTTCTCTTATTTGCATCTTGTATCCTCCCATAGTTTTCATGTGGCCACAGAACATCGTCCATCTGACTCTAATCTCGGTTTCCAGGTCTTTGATATCTCTCTAGACCTTCACCTGTGAACTTCCTGTGTTTTCCTGGGCCCATAGATTTTCTTTAAGACCTTCCTTTCTATCCTTAGCAGCTTTTCCAAGTTGAGTAGAAAATCAGAGTACAAATCAAAGGCTTTATCAAAACGTTGTAATGCCTTAATTTAGCATTAGAGGGGAGGTTCTTTTTATCCTCTATTTATTAATATAAAAAGAAACAAAACAAGCAAATAATAATTTGGATGGAAGTATATTCTTTTGTCTACCCATAATTTAAAGATAAGTTACCACTATGATGACCCTGGCGCCTCAGTTGACTGTTCTCTTCCATTTCGGTTTAAATATGACATAAAAACTTAATTTAAATAATATTCTTAAATAATATAATAACATTTACAACACATTACTTTAAAATAACAGGTAAGTTTAATTGCTCCTATACTTCAAGAAGTGTCATTGCTAGACTACATTCATTATTTAAAAAGATTAATAAAAAGTACACACTAATATTTCGTCAGATCTATAAATGTAATAAATTATGTTCAGTATTTTTTTTTCAATCCTTTTGATAAATGATTCGTGAATATGAGCAGTTGGTAGTAAAAAAAATACTATTAAATTGTTTTTAAAAAAATAAAATAAATTATCCCAGTTTAGATCAAGGATCAAAACAAGTGGACATAGTACATGCTTTTCGTATTGGTATATATTTACATTAGGATAGGATCAGTATGTGCAAATGGTAAGAGCTATTATAGGTTTGGATACTACGTGTTGTATTGGAATTTTTGTTATTAATTAACTAACACAAAAATTAACGCTAAACTCTAGTGTGATCTTGAAGCGGGAAGTTAATATTAATTTTTTTTTATTTCTTACTTTTTTTTTTTTATCCATTTTCTTTATTTATACAGAGATAAACGAAAACTAAAACTAAATAATAATCGAGATGAAAGGATCTTGTTTTTCCTTCTCGGCAAATAAGATTGGTTTCTCTGGTGCCTTAGTTGACATTGCATGTCCTTCCTTTCCATGCCCGAATATCAATTATTAATATTAGTTTATTTTAATTATGAGTTACAATATTAATGGTTAAGAAAGGTAACGGACGGTTACTCCCATGAAACCCAGTTAGTCCGTAAAAACATGTACCATGTTTAGATAAAGTAAAAATTAAAAATTAAATTTTTTAAAAATATATATCATAGATTTGTTTTATTAGAAAAAGAAAGAGAAATAAGAAAGAATAGATGTTATTGGCTGTCAAAGAAAAATTCACAAAAATGCAACAAGCTCAAGATAGGAAAACAGTATTATGCATATTGAGTGGTCCGGAATATAAAGCTTCCTTGTTTTTTTTTTAAATCAGTTCTCTGTGTAATAAACTCTTTATATTTAATCGATTAGTTTTATGTGTGGATATCTAAAATAAAAACTTCTTTACATCTTTAGAATTTTATTACTCTAAAATAATTTAGTCTACCTATGAAAAACTGCTAATATTGTTTCACTAAATAAAACTGACAAGGGGGCGCTTGGAGTTGTAACTCACAGATTTAAATACAGATTTTTGTGTGGGTAGTAGGGACCTATAATAGTGCAAAACTAGAGTTATAGCCGCCAATGAGCATTAGGAGCCTAAAGAATAAATAAAATATGAAAATCACGTTTCATTTTTGTTTTCTCAGCTCTAAGTCAAGATAGAGAAATTATTCGTTCAAGTTTAATTGCAGTTATTTATGCTTTTTGATATAAAAATACTTTCGTTATACCCGAGACACAACCCGGCTTACGGTGCCCAAAAAACTTTAAGTAATTACAAAATTCCAAGGAAATCCGCTGTAAATCAGTGGAAATGTTTTTTTCATGAACAACTGACCTTAAATTTCGATTTAACACACAACTAAACCATTATATGTGAAATTTTATCAAAATCAAAAAATACTGATTTTTTAACCCATTCGAGGAGGTAAAAATTTTGAAGTTGAGATATCATCAACAACTTCTAGCGGCCATAACAACAGCTGTGTACCACCTATTACAATAGTAATAGAATCAATCGAATCAGCATGCATTCCGCTTTTTATACATGTATATAACATTACTCTATATTTTAGTGGACAAAAACAGATGTAAATGAAAACATCCGAGGTCAGCTATAACTTGAGATATCTCAATAAGGAGAAATCCTGCAACCTTCAGATTTGAACCTTGGTATTATCCAGAATGGCTAAAACTATGACGTTTTACGGATTCTAAATGACCCTTAAATTTGGTTTTGGTTTGGATAGCGCAAATTATTTACATTTTCACAGAAATTGACAGCATCTTGCCTTCTAAAATCACAAAAAATATACCAATGTTATATACATGTATAAAAAGCATACATTCTGCTGCTGATTCTATTGATGCTATTACTGTTGTAACAGGTCGAACGCAGCAGTTGCTATGGCAATTAGAAGCTGTTGATGATATCTCAACTTCAAAATTTTAACCTTCTCTAAAGGGTTAAAAAATCAGTATTTTTTGATTTAGATAAAATTTCACAGATAAGGGTTCTATGATGCGCTAAATCGAAATTTAAGGTCAGTTGTTAATGAAAAAAAAATTTCCACTGATTTACAGCGTATTTCCTTGGTATTTTGTCATTTTTTTAGAGTTTTTGGAAACCCTAAACCCGGGTGGTGTCTTGAGCATAACGTGAGCATTTTTATATCAAACAGCATTCATAACTGCAATTAAGCGGGAAAGAATTGTTTCTGTATCTTGACTTAGAGCTGAGAAAAAAAATAAACCGTGATTTTCATATTTTATTTTGTTTCTTGGCTCTTTATGTTCATTGGCGGCTATAACTCTAGTTTGGCACAATTATAGGTCCCCACTATCCACACCCACATTGGCATTCAAATCTGTGAGTTACAACTCCAAACGTCCTCTTGTGATTAAAAACATCAAAGAGCAAGACAAAATAATAAAAAGCGGGGTGACAATAGTGTGTGCATTGTTCAACAACGGTTTAAAGAATTTCAAGAAGACTTCAAACTTACAAGACAAGGAGTATTGAGGAAACTTTTATCTTATATGACGATAATTTGATAAGCTTTGGAGGATGAAAATTCCATTAATTATCAAAAACATGCAGATAAAATAATAATAAATTTAAAGAGGTTAACCGCTTCAAGGAAAACCTCAATCATAGATCATTTAAAATAAAAAAATCATCGTTATAAAAGATTTAGTCCTTATAAATAGTTGTATCTTAATTACAAGGATTCAAAAAGTTCATAAAAACGGTTAATAGGACCAGGAAAGTGAGGTTCTATGGGCACGTTGTCAGAATGGACAATGAGAAACTAAACAAAAAAGGTTTCGACGAAATCTGCAGCTATAGAAGTACGGGGGTATGTAAAACAGTAAACGAGGAACTGGGCAGGCTAAAAATCAAGGATTAACCTTCCAGCGCACAGTGAGGTATTTGTAACAAATTCTTGGACAAAATTATTTTATGGATTAAATCAACTCCAAATTACTACTACTAATATTAATTAGTGTCATTAAGCTATTTAATATAATTAAATGACATAAATCAACGTCTTTTATTGTTAGAAATTATATTTCACAATAATTATAAGTTGGATAATTACTGATGATAAAAAAAAAAAAAAAAAAAAAAAAAAAAATTTAAATACAAGATTGTTAGTCAAACTTTTGCCTGTATTGTACTTGTTGTGAACCATCACATCCCCACTTTAATATTGATTCCATATTACTGCGTTCCTCGTGACTTAGTTTATGCAGAAAGTCTTCTAAATGAAGTATCAAACGTGATGTGGTGTGATCTAATAATGCTTTTCAATTGATTTCTATACAAGATTCTGTCACTCTATAAGAGTCTGGTGAAGGATAATAATATTTTTTTATCTTTTGTAATATACTGTAACAAGGATAAAACCTTTTATCGCTACTCTAATAATTCCATATTGAGTTCTTTAAGTCCTGCTTCAACAAACAGGGAAAGAGTTTTTATATGTGAAAGTTTTTCGACTTTATTACTAACTGTATATGCTTTTCTGTATTTCTTAGCTCGATTTGGGGACTTAGTTATATCTTCTGATAGTTTTGAAGCGTATCTATTACCGGAAATATTCATCATTTTTTGTGTTACAAAAGTAAGTTTGTCTGAATCAATGTCTGAATTTCTCGAAGATATTTAGTTTTTCTCATTTTACTGCGATCGCTTAAAATTTGGAAAGGCTTCTCCGGTCGTCCACTGCGAGATGAAGTTATAATAATGCTTTCTGATCGTGGAATAACAAAAAGTTCCTTGAAGCCAATGTTCATTGTTTTTTATAAAAAGGTGAATCTCCCTACCTGCAGCTGCCTATCTTTGTTTGAATTAACTTCTAAGATAAGACAATTTATGCTTCAAGTCAGCACTTTCATGATAAGTATAAACATCTTGTGCCAGAAAAAAATTTTGTAAGTGATAAAACTTTTCATTTATATTACAGTCTGTATATTGTTGCATAATGTTATATAGTTGTCCACGTGTCATACAATTTATCCCTGAAGGCCCCCAGAAAGAAGAGAAGGAGCGTTAAAATTTTAAAGTATTGAAATATGCCAAAATGACTTTTTTTCACAAAATAATACTTAAAACATTTAGTCGCACATATCCGCAGCTGATTTCACTTAAAAAAGTTCGTATGATGGTTGCTCTTTGTGATGGTAAAAGAAATGTTATCGGGACGGACCCGGAAGGGAAACTTAATCATCTCTGAAGTTTATATTTTGTGAAAAAAATTACTTACTTGTATGTTAAAATCAAAATTTAAAAAAAGCTTTTAGAAACTATTCAAATTGAAGTAAAGCATCATCAAATAATAAAAGTACATACCTTGCTGAAGGTGATCCATGTTGAAATAAAAAACAAAATAATATAAAACAAGCTTGGAGAACGTGTTGTAGTATGAGCTAGAGAGCAAGGCTGAGTTAGCTATGAGAGAGGACTTGTCTAAGCGCGTTTTTGTACTTCGCGACCCGCAGCCCAAAGGCCTCTGATGGCCCTACTTAAGTCATTTTCTAATGCTCCAAGTATCTAGGTTCGTTAATTGATTGGAAAAATTTTTCTATTTTTAACTTCAAAAAATGACTTTTGTCTAGCTTTTGAGGCCGAATACCCCATTGTGCTGGAGGCGCGCGGGCGGAAATTCGTCCGCCTTTATCAAAAATCTTTAATATACTGTCAATAAGCAGCGTAGGAGGCCCACCGGTATTCCTATACAAACACATTAGGCAACAGGAAGTGGGTCAGTAACACCTCTTCTTCAAAAACTGTCTGTGTCAGTCAGTTCCAAAGTTGAGTACATCTGGTAAGGAGTGTCTGGGCGGCCAGATTGCCGCCGCGCGCCTTTTCGTGTACTGTTTTTTCTTGCCATCCAACCAAAATGTAATTATATATTTGTTTTCAATTAAATCGCACATCCACTATAATTATTATGAATGGTCGTCAGATAGTTTAGATTTATAACATTTTTTTGCCTAAAAATCAAACAAAATATCTGCAATTTATTCTCTCACACAGGAACGTGGAAAGATGTCACCAAAACTAGTAAAACCTTTATGTACTGAACTGAACGCCATAAGAATTAATAAGAATTTTAATTTTAATTAATAAGAATGTCATAAGATTGTATAGAACTGTATTTCGATATTCAAGATTTTATTTCCAAAAAAATAAAACGGTGGCTTCCTAATATCTCTGGTAAAAAAACAGCGATAATTAATACTAACACACCATTTATATACATGAAAAGTGAACAAACTCGGAGGCGGCCAAAATGCCGCCACGCGTCCGTTGGTGTGAGTCTCAACCGCGCGCCCGCTGGAAGGTTAAGACGGATTTTTTGGGGAAAAACTGAAAGAAGTAAGAGTTATGGTGGAGAAGACGGAAGAAAATGCACTAAGAAAGAGAGAGAGGAACAGTCCAAGAGGATGAGAGAGTATTGAGTAGAGGGAAGGCGGAAGGTGTAAAGAAGAATAAGTTGTGATATTTGCGTGGTCCTTATTCGTGTTAAGAAAAAGAATACTGAGAAATATAAGGTGATATATTGTGATTTATTAAAGATGATTGCACAGGTATACTTACTCAAGTATTTTACTTATTCAAGTATTTTTCAAAACAGTTTCCGATGAACATTCCATCCTTAATACCCCCAAAAAGTTACAAACAAACAATTTTATATAATAATTCCCGTAGAACAATGAAATAATATATTCCAGGAAAATTGTTTTATTTTTATTTTCCATGATTCACAACTGAGTATGGTATAATAAATGTGTATTGACAGTCAGCGGATCAAGTAAGAAAAACATGAAGTTGATAATGATGTGTCAGGCACGAAGAAGAATAATGAATACCTTGAGGTGTCTCTTCCGGGGCATTATTCCTGGTTTGTGATCCAACGGAAGATCTGTCACCCACCTTCTTTTTGTCTTTTCCAGCAATCTTCCTTATTTTTTTTATTCATAGTATCTCTTTTACTTTCCGTGAAACACTTAATATCTTATTTAAAAAAAAAAAAAAAAAAACAATCTTTATTCTGGGGCATTTTTTTCCTATTAATGATAACAAGTAAATAATTATGAAATTATATCTGGCTTTGACATTTTTTTAAAAACTATTTATCGATATTTAAACAATAAGTATAATTTTTCTTAATGTTTATACCACATTTTATTATTGTGCGAAGCGTGATATGTAAACTTCTTTCCAGGAATATGTTTTATTATCGTTTATTTTAGATTCTGAAAGAGCCTAATATGATTTTGTGAATGAAAAAAAACAAAACAAGAAAATCATTCTCTTGTAATTTCACTAAAATTATATGATATGTTTTTCTTTTCTTGTTTTGTTTTTTTTTCATTCACAAAATCATATTCACTTTAAAGCCTGCTGTCCTCTGCACCCGCCTGAAATACGCGTATCACCAAATTCCCTCCGTTTTCCGATCTTTCTCTGAACATGTGGAAGGACTTAGCTGTTTCTTTAAGTGGGACACCACTGTTGACATCCGTTGTTTGTTTTTTTTTTACTAAAATAAAGTAAAAAATATTCATTTCTTATTCTGTATCATTTCCCTTTCATTTTAAAACATCAAATAAATATCTTATATTCATATGTTTTTATTCAGCTACCATTACTAACGAACCCTTGTAGTTTTTATTACTTTTAACAACATAATAAGATTTCTTCACTCCTCATCAATTTTAAAGTATTATAAGTTTTCTCACTCCTTGTCATTTATCTATGATCCCTCAGAGTTTTTAGTAAATTTATTTTAAATTGCATAAAAATAATAAATTGCAAAACTTTTAAAAATTAGTTTTCTGGCTATTTTGACTTAATTTTTAGACTACCAAGTGCATAAAGTATTATAATATGAAGTGAGTATTTTCAAAATCAAATCTAATTTAAAACAAATCGAAGTACTATTTAACATGTTTTTTTATTATTATTATCTATTATTAGGAATCACTAGTCCTAGCCTGTTCAATCATAGACCACCATTTCTATCTTCCTGCCCACCAGTATCTGAAACCAAAGATCTCGTACCAGGGGAGCCTTGACCGTCCATCCCAACAACATGCAATCGCTCTGTCAGAATTTAAGAATTTACTAGACTTCTTATTTTCCTATACCTGCCTATTAAGACTTTTCTATTTTCCTATATGTTTGGGAAAAATAATAGATCATGTATATGTCTATCTATAATCTACTGCTGTCCCCAATTTAAATTTTAGAAATAACAGGATCAAATCACTTTAATTAATAATTAAATTAAATTAACAATAAATGATAATTCGAAATAAACTAAGTTGAGAGAAAATAGCAGTTTTAAAATTGACTTCTTTTCATTTGAACCAATATAGATCCTAAACAGTAGGTTCTAGCGACAAATTTTATAAAACAAAAAGTATTTTTCATTAAATTCATGATATGAAATCTTACGACAAATTTTCGATTTGGGCAACACTAACAGAGCTAGAGCATGTCAAAAACCCCCAACACTTAAAAAATGTAGACAAACCTTAGGGCCTTTTTTTATTCAAACCTATATAGCTCCTAAACGGTAGGCCCTAGCGACAAATGTTATATAACAAACCATATTTTCTATTAAACTTATGACTAGAAATCTTTCGACAAATTTTTGATTTGAGCAACACCATTGGAGCTAGAGCTTGTCAAAATGTTACAATTTTGACTGTGTAAAAGTGTGACACCCTAAAATAGACCTCCAGCCAAAAGACATATATTTGTCAAAATATAAGACCTGTGTATCCCACGTTAGGTACAAGGTATCGAGATGAGGTATTGTGGGTTCGTCTTTAAACCAGCCGGCTAGGTAGAGCGATACCTAAAGTTATTAAATAAAATATAATAAAAATTATTCCATTATTGTTTATAATACTGTATAAACATAGTTGCATCGGTGTGATAATGGAAGAAGTTGAGGTATTACAAATTAATACCTGTACAAGAGGCATGTCCTGTGGCGGACACAAAGAACACAGCCTAAACAAGCTTAGCGTCCACAATGCAAGATTATACTCGCCATTGTAAGGGCACAGCTAATGTTGACTTTCTGATAGTCCATTCAAAAACAGTCTTACCTGCCTCCCGCCATTGTTTTCGGGCTTAGTTAGTGGGCCGCTGTTTTAGGTTATAAGTGCAGCGCAAACACCACTCCCCTGATTTGGCACAAAAGAGTCTTTATTAAACAAGTGTAATTAAGATCTCTTTTAAGGTCTTGAGAAACAGCTTTTGAATAATCAAAATTAGTAACTCATTAGCAGAAGTTTAAAGTAGTTTCAGTTTGAGGCTGCTATGATGTAATTATAATTAATGAAAATTAGGAAACCAGTCTGAGGTGCCTGTCACTTTGAACAATTGTCATTTAAGATTCCTTTATTATTTAAAAAAAGATAGATTAATTAATTAGTTTATAGACCAGGTTGAAAACAGTAAGCAATAATAAACAGGATATGCCACTATTATAAAACAATCTATTTTTGATTTGTTTTTCTATATAATTGGAATTATTATGTGTTGTGAAATTCAAGAGATCTTTTTTTTCCATAAGAATACTTATTTTATTATTATTATCTATTAATTGAGTTTTAAAACTTATTATTAAGAAAAAAATACATCTAGTAAATCTGTTCATGATAACTGATAACGTCAACGCTAGCGAAGCAACTACCCACTGGCAGTACTTTAATAACAGTTCTGTATTAGAAGGTTCCGAACCAATCTACTTTTCAGACCGTATAGGATGGTTTTCAGGAATCGAGTGAGAAGTAAGTTGGGAGACTGGTGGATTAGAGTGAGTATGTAGCTTGTCATGGAAGGATAGGTATCTTGTTTGGGCCAATTCTGCAAAATATAAATAATATTAAGGCCTTTATGGAAAGATCATTTGTGACAAAGCAAGGAGCATTAAAGGATCTTTCAAAGGATTTTGGATTGCAAGGATTGGATACGAGATGAATTGGTTGGTTTAGTAGAGCCCTTAACCTCAACTTCATATGCCCAAATAGGTCTGATAACTGCTATATGAATGTGTCTTTTGTAGTAAGTCGGAAGCTATGAACGTTTGTCTTATAAGTTTTGAAGAAGTATTCAAGAGACATGAAGGTATTTTATCCAGTACACAAATATAAAACAGCAGTTGATACAATTAGCATGTTGTCTGTTCAGGATATTATTTATGATTGTTTTTTTCATTTTTTTTTCAGCTGTTTCGAGATGATTTGACAGCATATGTGAACTGATAAATTAATTATTGTTCGTTTGAAGAATAATTCAATTGGTCCATTTATTTCATAATAGACTCTCTGCTACACTCTCTCTGCCCATTCATAATTTTGGGCACACATATGATACACACGTACATATAAATTAAATAATTTATTTATTTAATTAATAAAGTATGTATTTATAGTATTAATATATAAGCCATGATTTTTAAATTAAATGTCTTTGATTTTCATATCTTTGACTACAACCATAATCACCCATATTTTATCAGAAGAGTTCATTAACCTAGGATTTAAGTTAATTTATGATAATTAAACATGGTTGGTTAGGTTAATATGGGCCCCATACAACTCTTTCTATTTTTAATTCATTCTTTTTCATTATTTGTTCTACACTACTTAGCAGTATGACAAGACTGGTTGAAATAATGGTAAATAAATGTCGATTTCATAATATTACACCAAATTACACCATATCTCCTTTACCCTCAGACATATTTATTGTCAACTGGTTTCAACCTGCAATTAACCAATTGCATAAACTTATTAAAAAAAAAATTAAAAAACATATTGAATGGCTCGAATAATAACTATACCAAAACTCACAAGGAAAAAAAAAATGGTAAAAAGAAAAGCCGTTAAATTTGTCTTCACTTCCAGGAATAACCTAAACCTCAAACCGTTTGATATCGACGACCATTCGTTTAGATCTATAAATTCTAGAATGAAATAAATGAAATTATAATTATTTTAAGACTGAAAAGAAAATTACTTAAAGCTTTGTACTAAATAAACCAATGCATATGAAAAATAAAGAAACTTGGACAATTTGAATAATTATAGCTGCAATTCTTTTTCACCTCAGAGCCCTAAAATAAAAAAAATCTAACGTGTATCAAAATAAATATACTAAAAAAAAAAAAAAAAAAAATGATGGAAACGATGAAAGCATTTTTGAGAAGTATTAGAATATAAAAACTATGAAACTTATTATAGCTACAAGTATGATCTCTTTGATATTATAGAGATAAGAAACCTGGTAGTTGTAACACTATCAAAACACCTATCGCACCCCAATATTGTGATAAAATAGATGACCTATGTTGTTATATAATTCTGGTGACGCTTTTCAACATGAATTGCTTTTACTCAGTGATGTACATAAGACCACCGTAAAACACTAACACGATTAAAGAAAAACACCTGAATAGGCTAGTATATGTTTTTCAAAATATTTACTTTTTTGAAACACATAATTTATTTGTATCTTAATTTAATTTAATTGTACATAGTGTTTGAATTGATTCTTTGTCATTCATATTATTCATTGCCCTTTAAGAGGCAGCTTGTAATATTTATTCAATAAAACAACTTTTCTCATTAAAAAAAAATAATTTATTTACCATTAATTGTGGTCTTATATTTTTATATCTTCATAAAAATAATATATATGTATACAGCAATAATCTGCCAATGGTTTACTGATTTAAGAAATCAACATTATCGATACTTACCTAAGGAAGCAAAATAAATTCGGTTTCTGAATGATATTAGAACCTAACGTAGGCTTAATGTTAAGAGACGAAAGAGTTAAGTCGAGAGGGTTTGTACTTTATATTTTTTTTTATGACTGGATGGTTTTTCTGTTCCTACTGGCAACAGATTGAAAATGGAACTTTTGTAAAAATTTATCTGTCATTAAAAAAAAAATCTGAATTCTTTTCGAACGTTTTTATCATTTCCAATAATTAGTAAATATTTAAATTCAGACAATTAATTTTACTTGATGTATTTAGTTTCACTCCCGAGTTTTAGTTGAATTTATGGTCATTTTCAATTAAATGGACAGTGATTTTGGAATTCTGGTCTTCTTAAGTAGTTAACTAAAGTAGGTAACCTAGTTCTTGCTAGTGAGGTTGATATTACGTGCGAACACCAAATGAATACAAAAACCACTATGTGTTCAACTGGAATTTTTGTTATTAATGAGTACTAATCCGAAAGTGTCAAGCATAAACTGTATAATATTGGCATTCTTGCTTCCACTGGCATCAAGAAGTCCCCATACATTATGGTTGATAAGCTACCAGAATTTTTCAGATACCCGAAATAAAAAAAATTAATTTTTTAATTTACTACAGCTGTATTACCCGCTGGATCCAGTCTAGGCGTTTGGTGGCACGATGAGGCCTCACTTTTTCAACATTAAGCCTTTTCTATCCAAGTACCATGGCAGTTATGTACCGATTAGTACCGTTGTTGCAATGTTTTCCGATGTGTTATCGTTACTAAAAATATCTCTCAATGCTACTAGTTCTGCAGATTTTAAGCGCGATACGCCCTCTTTCGTTACTTATATAGAAAAATATTATACAGTTATTAATAATAACTATAATAATTATTCAGATCAGACTACAATTTAACCTTGTAGCGGGAATTTTATATTAGAAATATTAATAATATTACTTTTTTTTTTTTATTAATGAGTAACTATAAAGTAATTGTTACAAGAAAAAACAGAAGTATGATAACATTCTTGAAACGAGTCAGGCCCCGTAAAAATATTAACTATGTTAAACGTTCCAATAGAAGTGGCAAGTGATTCACCAATCCTGATTGTATGGATTCCTCTTCAATATTATGCGTACCTCAAATAAAAACAAAAATTAAAGCAATTGAATGGGTCCGCCGAAAAATGTTCAAAGAGACGAACATAAAATTTGCAGTAATCAGTGAAAAAAATCATAATCTAAAGTTTTTGTTCGTTTTGTAGGTTAGATTTTATATTCACATATTAATTTGCTATATTTACATGTATAATAACATAATGGAGTACTATATAATTCTAAGATGTGCTATTATCGCATTATCACTATTTAAAACATTTAAAATCGCCACCTCGGAAACGTTGCTTAGAACGTTTTCCGTCGGAGCCATTTATTGGATTGGTTAAAGTCTAGCTGGATTACAAATACTCCAAAAAAAAAAAAAAAAAAAAAAAAAAAAAAAAAAAAAAAAAAAAAAAAAAAAAAAAAAAAAAAAAAAAAAAAAAAATATATATATATATATAACAATTATTTTAATATTAAGTTAGGTAGTATTTCTATTTTATTTATTTTCAGAATAGCGTATCATTAAATCTACAATCATTGACCGATTTACTTAGGTAGGGCAAACAACATAGTTATTAACACCCTTAAGTAACTATTCGGAAATATTCATACTGACTATGGAAAAAGTCATAATTCCTCAATCACTATACTTCAAGCTAAGCAAGAAAGTTCACACTAAACGTTATTCTTGGAATGTATTTTGTATAATCAGTTACTGACACCCTATGGATATCTTTTAAAATACGGACAGAATCAAAAATAATTTTAAACAGTTGAGTTGTAGGATTTAAAAAGAATTTCGTGATTTATTATTATCATTTTTTTTTTTTTTTTTTGGCTAAATATGTTTTTTTCTTATTTGAAAGGTAGGACATCAATAACTGTAAGGGGTATCAATAAATGTTTGTTTTACCCTGTAATGAAGTATAAATACAGTTAATAGTGGTAAAATATTTTTTTAGGTTCAATAAACAATAACAGTTAATTTGGAATATAAAAAAAATGTTTGGTAAAAAAAAATCTGAAGATAAACTATAATTTTCAGACCAACGGATCATTAAAACTCTCGAGAGGTAACGGCTATCGGTTTTTATTTCCAGAATGGAAGGAATAAAGTGGTGAGAGATGAAACCGTTTTATTTTCCTTTTGAAGACCCGACCACCTCTCATTGGAGACCCGCCGAGCCATCTTCCAATAACAGGGTCTACGACTCACCAACTCGGCTGGAATAATCTTGGCTTCCAGGTCTAGACAGCTTTGACCGTTCTTACCAATAGGAACGACATCTTTAAAATTATTGTATAGAAAATATTTTTTTTGTCCACCACTTCAAATAGCTATATTGTTCATAAAAGATTTATTGTTCTGTGTAATTTATATTTGAGTATGTTAATAAAATGTGTCATTAGTATTTGAAGACAAATTAATGACAGTCTTGTATAATGCAGTGGTAAAATCTTTACATTTTATAATTTTTTTTTTTAGCATGAATGATGTTATTACTTACGGTCTATCATTGAGGTAGAATCAATATTTCATAATCCAGAGAAAACAAATCTTTCCTTTCTTCTACGTTTCATTGAATTTGAAAGATTGGGTCAAATTAGAACTATTTTTTTTTTTTTTCTGAGCAATTCTTTACAAAGAATACCTTATTTAACAACTATTTAAAATCCTGAAATATAGTTCCCTCATTGCTTGGTGTTGTAACGTAGCTAAAATACTTTAGTTGTAAACTTTGAATGCTACATTTCTGACGTTTATAATATCAGCTATTTTACTTATTTTGGTTTTAAGTTGCATATTATTTTTATTTTTTGAAACTATTTTTTTCTGATAAACATTTCATTAGTCAAACATATCTCAAACGTTTAAACCTTCCCATTAATTACAAAAGACTCGTTTACGTAAGAGTCATTAGAACAATTTGGGTGTATGGAGTTGAGCTTTGGGGCTCTTGTAAACCATCTAATTTATCTTGCATCCAATCCTTTTAATCCAAATCCTTAGAAAAATCCTCAATGATTCTTACTTTGCCTCAAACACCTTAATATAACTTATGTTTCCGACTTAGCTCATACCAGATATCAATCCTTTCAAAGCAAACTCCATTAGTATCACTAATAAGAAGAGGAGCTACTATTTCCATTCCAGATAACCCCCCTAGGCTCCTGATAAGAAGATGGCCTCCAAATAGGTTTGATTACTATATTAATTTAGGTCTGATATACTAATTATTTTTTTTTATTTTTTTTTTTTTTATACCAATTCTTTCATAGCAAACTCCATTAGTATCACTACTTGCTACTCTTTCCATTCCAGATAACCCCCCAAGGCTCCTGATAAGAAGATGGCCTCCAAATAGGTCTGATTTCTGTAGGTCAGATTACTGATTACTTATTCCTTTTTTTTTTTTTTTTTTTTTAGTATCATTGGATCTATGTACCCTAGCTTGCGCTCTTATGACAGAAACAAATGATTTAAATCTAGTTCTCATTACTTTTGAAAATTGCTAAATAAGCAGTCACTCACTCAAATGGAACAGTATCTTTTTCTTAACATGAGCATTATAAAAAATAATTTATTTTTTAAGGTTTTACCATGAACGTACTTCTTTTATTTCGAATAATTTAAAATTGCATTTATAATTCCACATTGTCTCATGTCGAATCCAATCCTTACAATCCAAAATCCTCAATGCTTCTTACTTTGTCACAAACAAACGTATCCACAAAGATCTTAATGTACCATACGTTTCAGACTACGCACAAACCAGATAGTTATTCTTTCATAAAAAATTTCACAACCATTCAAATCCATTAGTATCACAACTTGCTTCTCATTCCATTCCATTCAAGGATAACCCTCCTAGGCACCTGAAAAGAAGATGGTCTCGGGACCTTCTAATATAGCACTTCATTATATAAGTGATACCAATGGGTAGTTGCTTTAAAACTAATTGACGTCTTTTTTAGCATTTGCGTGATGTATTATTTTTTTTTTGTTATGTACAGTTGTAAATTTCACTACATAGCTAAAAAAAAAAAATAATAAATTAATTTATTATTTCAAACAGGCTGAAAATGTTTTTTAAAACAACATTATGCATAATTTATTCTCTTAATAAAAAAATGTAATGCCACTTATTATAAATGCAATTAAATTTAACACAAAGAAGAACAGTAAACCATTAAAAATATTTAGAAGTTTTCTCCATTTTTCTTTCCCATTAAAGCCGCCTATGAAAATAAGCTTTCAGCAACCTCAACGAGCTAACATTAGCCGTCACTCATTCTGATCTGAGTGACAATGTGTGGCGCTTATCAGCCGTTGGCTTCGCAGTCCCGCATTATGGAGTCTCTTCAGTTATGGCCCTCTCTCTGATTACCAGACCCTCTTACTTTTTATCTTTATACGCAAGTTTTCCAATAATTACTTTTCCGATATCTCTGGCGTTTGTTTAATACATTGTTTCTATTTCCTTGACGACTAATCTGTTTTAAGAGTTCAAAAAATGTGTTATAAATATACCAAGTATATGCGTTGTACGCAGATTAATTTATGTTAACTACCTTAATCAGTTTTGTTTAATTTTTTTAAAATTATTTTATTATTGGATATTCAGATATGTATTACAAACAAAAAACAAAAAAAAAACGCGGTATACAATACAAAGTAATGACATGACATAAACTTGTAGAGGAACTTTCTATTGCAACCGCTCTAATAAATATCTAAAAAAGAAGAAGATCCCGAAGCCATCTTATTTTCAGACACCTCTGAAGATTGCCAGGAACGGAATGGGAAATGTGTAATTTACTCTGCCGAATAAAAACTCACCAAATCAAAATGTCGATTGTTTGTTTTTCAATATTGTGTGTAGAAATATAATTCGTAAGCCTTTAGTTATAAGCACTGATAATATAGTTCAATATTTGCAATATTTCTTATTTAGTTATTTATTGAAATTTACAACTGTATATACAACATACAAATATAACATACCAAGTAAATGTGACGATAATGATAAAATTGACATGTCACTTGTCACAGCAACTACCCATTGGGTTATCTGAAATGGAATGAGGAGCTAATTGTGATATTAATGTATTTGAATGCTTGTAGGGTTTCCAATGAAAGGATAGATATCTGGTTTGAGCTTAATCAGAAACGTAAGGTATATTAAGATCTTTGTGGATAACTTTGTTTGTGACGAAGTAAGAAGCATTGAGGATTTTGGATTGTAAGGATTGGATTCGACATAAATGTATTGGACAATCTGGATGGTTTAGTGGAGCCCCAAAGCTCAACTCCGTATGTCCGAATTGGCCTAATTACTAAATGAATAATTATGTAAATGAGTTTTTTGTAATTAATTGAAAGGTTTAAAAGTTTGTCTAGTTATTGTTGGTGTAGTCTCTAATTATATATACAAACACAGATGATATATCTATACATTAAAAAAACAGAAAAAAAATATAACTGGTTTAATTTATTAACAGTATAATAATAACTGACGATAAAAACAACATAACTAAAATTAAAACAAACGTATTGTTATACAATATAGGAATATGTTCGTACATATCTCAGAAGAGTAAGCATGCTTCCAGTGCGATGAAACTAATCAACTCTTATTTCTAGAGCACAGAAGTCTGGTGTGAATGTTAAACCTCGACCGTTATTTTAAAAGATTTCAAATCCTCTTGCTTTCTGCAATTTCATGTGAGTGTTTCATCTATTAAAAAAATAATAGATCAAATGTAATTCTTAATGATTCTTAGGGAACTCAAAAACTGTAATTAAACTTAAAATTGATATACAAATGTAATGATTAGTGGATTGATTTTAGAGTTATATTTGTTGCCTATGACTATGTCATTTTATTAACCTTTGAGGGAGAAATTTAATTCTTCTAAAATAAATAATAAAGAAAGTTTAAAAACATTTATAAAGATATATAGAAATTTGATCAATAAAAAGTCTTTATGAATACAATAGTAGATATGTAATAAAAAATAAAATAAACAAAATAATGAAAATAAATACGTTACTGTAAAACCAATACAGATTTTTGTTAAAATTACCAGATATATATATTGCCAATAGTCCCATTTTAAATTTGTTTTGGAAAGAAAAAACCAACCAGTC
This sequence comes from Euschistus heros, assembly GCA_003667255.2. Lineage (NCBI taxonomy): Eukaryota > Metazoa > Arthropoda > Insecta > Hemiptera > Pentatomidae > Euschistus > Euschistus heros. The sequence continues at coordinate 1,752,478 of RCWM02000007.1, read as the reverse complement.
ATAGGAAAAACCTGAATGGTCATCTCTACCTCACCCTTTCGCCTCTGAACTTCCAAAGTCCATTCTAGGTCGCCGTTCAGTACCTCCGATCATCGCCCTGTACTCTATACTTTCGAGGGTACTCCAGCCAGACCACCGGCTACGAAGTACAAGTTGAATGAAGCAGACTGGAGGGGGTACAGGGCCACAATCGAGAAGTGTCTCCCCACGGTGACGCCGTGCCTGACCCCTGGTGAGATCGATGCATCAGTGGAGAGCATCACATCCACCATCCTTGATGCAGCCAACACCAATATCCCCAAGTTCGCTCCTCTACCCAACTACCAGCGACCTCCACCACCGCACATCCTGGCATTGATAAAACAGAGAAACAACCTCCGGAACATATTCTGCCGCACCAGGGACTATGGCCTCAAGCGGCTATCAACGCCATGACCCGGCAAATCGCCAGGCTCATGAGCGACTGGAAGACGGCTCTGTGGCACGACCAACTGCTAAGGACCCACAACAAAACACAATGAGTTCTGGAGGTTGGTCCGAACCTTTGTCAATAAAAGGAGAGCGGTGTTCAAAAAAATCATGTTGAATTATTAGTATGGTCATTTTAAAATATCTAGGTTTTTTTGTACTCTTATTATCATGTGATTTAGCATATTATAAGTAGCAGATATTTTAGCATCTAACCTATGTATTTAAAATTCATAACTGTTTTCTTTTTTTTTTCAGTTTAATAAATATACGATACACTTATCCTATAACTGATAAATAGCTTGAAAAAATATAATTTAAAAAAAAACAACAATGAAATGCATAAAAATGAAGCGATCATAATAGTTAAGTTATACTTATAATGTTGAAATGTTGATTCTTCTGGAAATGTATATATTACCTTATATCTACCTATCAGATTGATACGTATGCTATGTTAAATGTTGAAATTATTTCAAATGGGTGGAATTACTCACTTAAATGTTTCTTTCTCATATGTAAAAATGATTATTTAAAAAAAATATACAAGTTAAACTAATTTCTATGTTTTGCTTACCCAGTGAGGCCCAAAGGAGAATGGTAGCAAAGTTTCGATTAAATTGTGCATAATTAAATCTGAATTCCTTCCAGATTAAAGCTGCGAACGTGACCGAAGACGACCTCATCTGAGATATTTGCAACGAAGTCGTGACTTTTCTAGACATTTAATTCAGGTAGGAAAACTATAAGGAAAGAAACCTACTTCAATATCTATATTTAACTAATAATATGTTTAAAAATGAACCTTTGTTAATTCTTATCATTAAATTAAATTGAATATTAAAAAAAAAAAAAATTAACAGGTATTTTACCTTTAGTTAAGTAAGCACTGTTATAGCAGACAGTGCGTTGCAACTTCACAACTTTCCGCAATCGCCTAGCTTAGTAAAAGTGATTTAAGTTGTTAAGACGTAATTATAGCCTAGATTGATTTGACCAATATTTTAGTTAATAATAAACCTGTACTTCTCTTTCCTTAATTACGTGATTGCTTAAATGATTCGCTAGCAAAATATTTCAAATTATTTGACTGTGAACACTTTTAATTATTAAATCTAATAATTAAATCAACCGATTAAATTTTAAGCTCAGTGTGTTAAGTAGTAGACTCCAAGTCCATGAAACCGAGTTCAAATCTTGCTGTACAAATAAAGTTTATTTTCTAATATTTGAGCCATAGGTATACTTACAGAAATCTAAACTCTATAAATTGTAAACCCTTAATTTTAAGGGGAAACGTGGTGGTTCAGAGCGATTTATGCGAAATCTTTTTTCTCCTTTAACAACTTTTCGCCTAGAAACAGTAATTTTATGAAATTTAATACTTTAGAAGGCAAAGTTATTTATTTTAGCCTACCCATATACAATTTAAGAATATTTTTTTTGTTTTAATTTCTTCCCACGTAGTTGTCTGTATAATCACTGTATTTTTAGTATTTCAGCATATGTAAATCATTCTCAAATTCTCTTGTTTCTCTTTATTTCATCGGTCCATAATAATAAAAGGAAAATCATCGGGATGAAAAGAATTTTTTCCTCATTCTGTACGCGCTCACATTATATGGTTTCCTCTCCTCTCAAAAAAAAAGTACAAATAATTTTTTTTATATTCTGGGTTTCTATAGCTCTGGTGTAACTACCACACTTCTGATCCAAACCATGTTATAAGTTTTCATATTATGAAAAAAAAGCCCTTAACATTATCTAGAGTAGATTATATAATATAAAATAACACGATAAAATGTTAATTGTTTATTCTTAATATTTTTAATAAAACTATTTAATAAAAAAAAATTATATTGTCGTTACAATCCTTATTATTAAACATAGTTTACCATCTTCAGCATCAAAAATTCTAAAAAAATTACACGCTTACAAGTTATAATAAATTTATATACATATGAATCAATGTTGTAATAATAATTAATTTAATTTATGGTATATACAGTATTTTCTATATTAATTTATTTAAAAATATTTACATTCTAAATAATTAGAAAAACGCTTATGAGTTATATTTCATTCTATTTCATATTGTGCAATGCAACTCAGCATTGACTTGTGGGGTTAAAAGTAGTATTACTGTTTACAATGCTACAATAAAAGTTTTATATTATCATCTAGATTTGACTAGATAAGTTTTAAAACCTTACAAATATTAAAAGTATTTTAATTTTTAATTTAATTTTATAATTTTAATAATTAATACATTAATAAATAATTTTAATTTTAATTTATTTTTGTAATTTTATTTTTTTTATTATTATTATTAATTATAAAATACTAATATATAACCAAGTCCTGAAACCAATCTGGAATCCAGCTTTGGGGATGCATGAGATGTCTAATGATTAATATTAGACAATATCAGTTCTATATTTTTTATCTATATATTTTAAATTTATCAATTATCATGGCATGATTTGTACCTATTTTATTAGTGTTTGTTTACAGTATTTTTTTTATGATACTTATTATTACTCCCATAATGAAATCTTACCAACGCCTAAAGACCACCTGAAATAATTTTTTTTAGCGGCATGGCAAACGTTGATAATTCCAACATTTTTTTTTTTATGTCTTTAGCAAATTCATTAAGCAAACATATTATATATTTTTTTCGTTTCCAACAGGTTTGGTTTTCATATAAAAATATTTTTTCACACTTTTTAAGTACCAACATTCGCAATTCCACTAGAGACATGAGGTCCTGCAGCTGACCGCCATGGAACGTTAATAAGGAAGATCTATCATTGTCTCTTTTTACCTCTTCTTTTCTAACGATTTTATCTTTGCTCTCTCCTCAAGATACACAACCTAAAAAACCTTCAGTTATTTTCAACAGAGCTATAAAGAAAATATAATAAAATAAATAAAATATCTAAATGCTTAAATGTATTGTATATAAAATTAAATCATAAGTCAGAAAAAATGATTATGATTTTTTTTTTCTTTCTATGCAGGGACTAATTAAATCTGAAAATACGATTAACAATGTGCTTAACCATAAGTGTCATTTTTTTTCAATGTAACTTATTACATCAAGCTTGACAGAATATAGTACTCTAAGGCAAAACGCGAAATGTTCTGATCCCTTGTATTACTGTGTTTTAACCTTTGTAATATATTTTTTATTTACGCTAAATTTTCGAGTTTTGTTCTTTTAGGTATACAGTTCACGAAAAATAAGAGACAAATTATTGTGAATTATCTTCTAGAAAATGATGAACAACGAATCAAACATTATTCTTTAAATCTAAGGATCCATGATACATTTTGTAAAAAATTCACGATATTAGTTTGATCAAACTGTAACAGATCAGTTTTAGAGCAAGAAAATAAAATGTTTTAGAATGCATCAAAGAGTTAAATAACACTCGTAATATTTATAGTACGGTGTATTACATTCAATAAGGAAAGTATTTTTCGTTTTAGTCCAATCTTATCCGATTTTTTTTATTTCGAATTTCGCTGAGTAATGTTTCAAATATATTAGCTTAGAAGTAGAATGACACAGTACAAAACTACCCATTACTAGCACTACTATATAAATTTTACATAAGGTCTCTGGGTCAGCTTCTTTTCAGATGTCTCGGAGTTTGTTGTGGATCGAATCAGAAGCAATTTGAAATACTGGTAAATTTGAGAGGTTATGGAGTTTACTATGTAAGAATAAGTGTCTGGTTTGGGCTAATTCAGCAAAATATAGAACATTGAAGTTTTTATGTATAAGCTTATTTGTGAAAAAGCAAGGAGACAGATTTGCAATTTGAAATAATAAAATAAAAATTGTTTTACCAATTCGACCGCTTTTTATTTTGCTGTAATTACAGGTTCAAATGTATACTTGACATAAATATATATTCAGGTTATTTATGACAAATGCATATGGGTCATTCTCCCATTTCCCGAAGCGATTGTGGTTTCTACATGAAATTTCTTGCAACCCAACTGTAACAAGTAGCTGCCAGATACTTACCTCTAAAACGTAAAGTAGTTTTTCCATGGTTATTTATTTGTATTGATGGTTAAATTTGAATTCTAAACGTCAAATTCCATTTTCCTCACATGCCCCATAACATGAGTTGGTAACGTTAAATGCGAATAAGTTATATATGTTGCAATATTGAATTTTAGAATTGAAACTGAGGCTAATTACTTACAAAAAGAAGAATGACTTCTAATGCCTGTGTCCCATGTGGTCAATCTATTTCCCTCACATATTTTAATACAAAAGCCCGCCAAAGGATAAAGATACATCCCATCATATTTCAGGCTGGCAACATTGCAGAAGCTTCCCACCAAACTGAGTTTAACCTAACAAACAACAAATTTCCTTTGTTAGTTGTCCTAAGTTTGTTTCGAATCAAGTGTTGGAATTGTGTCATTAATAATTCTATTTCCCTCATATAGTGTTTTTTCAAAGAAGGTAACTTTGATTCTTGTTTTATTTACATTGAACTATATTTTTCCCATGTAGATCGGTTTGAATTTTTTTTTTTTTTTTTTTTTTTTTTTTTTTTTTTTTTTTTTTTTTTTTTTTTTTTTTTTTTTTTTTTTTTTTTTTTTTTTTTTTTTTATGCGTTTGGTGTTAATTTTAAATCAAACTCAAAATTTTATTTTCCTCACACCTATGGCTAGGGAAATAGATTACAATAGGAAAAATTGTAAGTAAAATAAAATTAAAAAAAAGTTTTTTAATATATATTTTCACTATTTATACTAAGTGATATAATGTTAATCAAATGTTCGATTTCAATTTAAAGTATAAATTTTAAATGTATACTATAATGTCTTACCATTTTAATTTTTTTCTTTCAAGTTTTATGTTTAAATGTTTAATTGATGTTAACTAATGTCTTTTAATCGACTAGTAGATAGAATACTCATTAACAATTCTTTTGTACAATTAACATTTTATTATTTGAATTGCGAATGTTTTCTATATGTTTTCTGTAGAAACCTCACACCCTATCAGTTTCTCTTACTATCATGATTTCCATCATGATCATAAATGTGCTGATAGACTATATTCTATGTAGGAATTTTTCGCTAGTATTATTAGTAGACTTTTATAAAGATGTTTTTGAAGAAAAAAATAATGTTTACATAATATTAATTAATATTAGTAAAATTAATATTAAAACTAAAATATTAGAAGAGAAATATGAGAGAATTTAAGATAAATCGTAATTATTTGTTATTTTATTTTATTAGTTTAAGCTATCATATTAAATATAATTTAAATTCATCAATTTCACTCTTTACCTATATCAAGGTGTTGGTAAAATATATTTTTTCTGACTATGAAGGTACGTATTTCAGAAATAAAAAAAAAAAAAAAGTTTTAATTGGAAATAAAAGTTCCCTTTGAAGGTTAGGACCAACATGATTGATATAAAGGACAAAAGTCAATTTTCACAGAATTTCAAAAGCCTAACTCAATTCAAAGTATAGTTAAAAGTTCAAGTTTAACTTTTTAGTGATTAAGTAAAAGCTATATCATATATTCTTAATTAATTTGTAAGTTATTATTGTTTTCACAATATCTTTTTTCACATCAGAAATTATATCTTATTTAAATACACAATCAAGGCATATACTTACCTTAAACTTATGTAGCTAGTTTTACTAATTTAATTGTTTTTATGTTATTAATGGGCATAAAACAAATATTAACTTGTTTTAATTCTTTAATAATAAAGTAGAAGGATTATAGGAAGAATAAATACGAAATAAAATAAATAAAAAGGATTCTGGGAGACCATAATTCAATATCTTACTCCAATTTTATGTATTCACCATCAGCATATCGAAATCATGGATGACTTTTGTATCAAATGCTCTAATATTTTACCATTTTTACATTTTTTAGGGATGACTTTCTGAAACTTTTAGAATCTACTTATTTGAATGTTTCCAGCAGATTATATTTTAGCAACAAGATATAATGAAAGGTTCAAATCGAAGCTCATCTAAATTTTTATTCTTTTTTTCCTTTTTTCGTCGTTATATGCTGACCACATGCTTCTTCTTAAGCCTTGCTTGTATAGTCTTCGTATCTTCTTTCAGAACATGAAAGTACAATATAAAGGTATTATTTTCTGGCTGTGTACTTTTCAGACAGAAACTTTTGTAGAATTTGTTGTTTATATATATATTTTTTTTTTTTTTTTTTTTTTTTTTGTATTTATTGGAATTTACCAAATTTGGTTACCACTGTATACATATACGTGAAGTATGCAAATGTGAGGAAATTATTAGAATGACTTGTCAATAACACGTAAAGAACCACCCACTAGTAGCACTGTAGGTCTCTCGGTCATCTTTTTTATGGACGACTCAGAGGAATTTTGGGAATTGAGTTTGAGGCAAGTTAGAAGATTGGTGGATTCGAGTTCTACTCGAGAACTATGAAAGGATAGGTATCTGGATTTGGCTAAATCAGCAACTTATTAAACATTAAGATCTTTATGGATAAATTTTTTTTGGCATATTAAGGAGCGTTGAGGACTTTTTGAAGGATTTTGGATAGTAATGATTGAATAAGAGAAACGTTTGAAGGTTTAGTGAAGCCCCAAAGCTTGACTCAGTATGTTCAAATGGTTATAATTACTGTCATGTAAATAAGTCTAAATATGCGCTTGTATAGTAAATTTAGTATAGTATAGTAGTCGGAACAGAAAATCCGTCATCCGTTTTTTTTTCCTCTTTTTTCAGCCTTACCTGAGTGTTTACTAGCATTTATGCTTTGATGCCATTGATATGGAGTCAGTAATTGGTTCCGGTATTGCGTTCAAGTTCGTTAGTACATCAGAAAATCTATCATGTAACAAATGTTCGAAAATTATGGAACGGATGGGCAAGTATGCTAATACATCTGAATGATGAGAAGATATTTTGTCTTTGTTTGTTTTTGTGAATAAATAATTGTTAGAAGTGGTTTGAAGTCCTGTGGTAATGAAAGTGTCCAGTATTTTTTTTTTTTTCTAATCCCCTTTATTTTTAATGTTTTATAATACAATTACAAAAATTATGAATCCATCCCTTTTTCTGCACTTGATGCATTTTAAGGGATTTCTGTTTAATGTACAAAAATCATGAAACAAAAAAAAATAATTCTTGATCCAGTGATGGGTCTCACTAGGTGTTTGTGAAAGCGGGTCTGTTATTTTATCTCAGTCAAGTCTAAGTGTTTTAAAGTAGTTTTGCCACCTCTATGGTTTTTCAGTCGGCGTTAATGTGTTAAATAGTGGGTTAGTCGGGTGTTTGAGGCTACCAAAGAATTTGATATGTCTTCTTGTAATGCATTCTGTCACCTTTGGTAAGTCTAGTTTTGTGTGTAATATGTCAGCTTTAGTCCTTTGTAACGTTGTATGTCGAACGGTTAGTCTCAATACCCCGTTCTGAAACTGTTGGAGTCGTTTCGATGTTGATTTTGATATGTTTTCCAACATCGGAGGGAGCTTCATAAAGGAGAGCCGGTCTCAGCAAACATTTATAAATCATTAATTTGAGGCGGCCCAAGAGGTTTGGTGAACTGAACAGGTGATTCAGCCTGTACGACTTTGTTCTCGTCTTACGTTTTCGGTTGTAGTGGCCTGAAAATGTGAGGTGCCTATCCATATTGACACCCAAACAAAAATGTCCAGTAGGCCTGGTTATTTATATTTATTGGCCAATAAGTTATTGATTCAGGTAAGAATTTATTTTATTAAAACCTAGGTGGGGTAAAAATTACATTCCTCGCAATTGGAGTACTCAGTTGTAAACCTTTGGCGTTGTAGTCCCCTCTAGCATTAGAGCCTCTATCTAATTGTCTTAAGATATCACTAAACACAGTGGGTGTCAGAACATATCTTGGTGAACAATAAATACCTGAAAAAGTAATGGTATGGTGTCGAGTGAATAGTATGATGGCTGTAGCTTGAATTTCTGGTGTAATAATAATTTTTTTGGATTTTTTTATTTTTTATTTTATTTTTTTTTATTATTTTTTTTTTTTTTTATAGCGTTGTCTTGATGAGGATGACAGTACCTCTGGTGTGTTATTTAGATGGTCATTTCTACATATTCTATAATGTTGGATGTAAAATTTTGATGTAGCATCAAATGTGTTTCTGTTATCAGTGCAATCCCAAAATTACAAAATATTTTTTTAAAATTATAAAAGCAGAGAACAAAGAATTATTTTTTCTTAGAGTTCAAAACTTTTGTTTAGGTATCACGAATGGGGCATAATATAATAAATATGATGAACCAACCTTACGCCGCGAAGAGAGCAAGGATAAACAAAATAGGAGACAAAGGGCCGGGAGAAAATGTATTCAGAGAAATACAATCCTGCAACTGTGACCGACTCCGAAAGGAAGAAGCCTAAAGGTATCGACTCTTATTGTTTCCCCTTCCCCCCCCCCTCCCCCAGAAGTGCCTATTAAAGAGCTCTTCCATATATTCATGCAATCTCCCCTCTCCTTCAATTTTGGCTGTTGTTACTTTCTTTCGATAGGGACACTTCTTCGCATTTATCTTAGTGCTACTTCAATATTTCCAATTATCTGTTGAATGTTATGAATTTTCAAAACATATAATAGTATCAAAATACATTATTTTTTTCAATTAAATAATAAAATATACATTAGAATATTACTTGGCTATATTCTTTTCAGATCCTTTAGTTGGTTACTGGGTATTGTTTTAGGGTAACGTTGGAATCATGTTGGGAGAATAATGGGTTCGAGAAGGTATGAAGCTTATATTTTTATGAAGGAAGGGCAAGTATTGTGTTTGGTCCTTTTCAGCAACATGTAGGATATATATTCAGATCATTATGGATAAGTTTATTCGTGAGGAAATAAGAAACAATAAAAGGATTTTAGATTGTAATGATTACATTCGAAAAGTATTGGAGTATTTAGTAGAGTTTCAATTATCAACCCTTTACGTCCTAATAGGTCAAAGAGTTGCTATTATAAATGAGTATATTTTTTAATTTTAGGAAATTTTGATTTTTATAGTTTAATAAGTCTTGTATGTGGAATCTAGGTCTATTCACGATATGTAACGGATCTTTTTTTTTTTTTTTTTTTTTTTTTTTTTTTTTTTTTTTAAACATTTTTTTAAGGAAAGTATTACAATCTGCCTCAATGTGGGCAATAAGTAATCACAAAGAAAGTGAACAATATATAAAAGTGAATAATAAATAAAAATAAGTAAAGGATCTCATAATATGTAATACAAAAAAATTAATAATAAATAAACAAAGTACCTCAAACTATACAATACTTAAAGTAAAAAAAAAAAAAAAATAATAATATTCATAATAATAAAAATAAAAATTTATAATAAATAAAAAAAAATTAAATAAAATAATAATAAAAAAATAAAAAAAAATGTATGGATCTATTCAATAAATCTTGAATGTTTGTAATATTAGGTTGAAGTGTTTGAAATGAAGGTTTATTATTTACTGATAATACACGTGTATCATCAGCGTACGTGGTGAGAACGATTGATGAATCGTGATGTCAGTTGTAGATATCTTAATTTGGGGATTTCGATTCAGTATTCACTATACTGTTCTATGTATTTTTATTAGTTCACCGTTATTCAAAATATGTTACTACTTTAAGCATAAACAGATTCTAAACATTACTATGGAAACTCACTAAAACTTCTTTCTGATCCTAGTTCACATTCCCGAAAATCTGAGACGTCTAAAAATAGGATTGTGCCTTTTATCGTAAAAAAAAAAAAAGCTGAAACTTATGGAGCTAGGTTCAGATAAGCAAATTTGTAGGCTTATGCCGATGACGCTGTTGCTTATAGTAGCTTATTAAACGCCGCGAAGGGTCTATGCCATCCAGGGGAAGTTTGTAATGAAATCACGCAAACATTGGAATGATTAAATATTACAATATACGCTAAAAGACTAACTGTATTATCTTCTTCCAGAAAAATAGGCTTCCCCTTTCTAAAAGCTACGAGGCAGCATGAATCACCAAGATACCAGAAGGCAGCATAGTGTACCTACCTGGGTGTCACTCTAAACAGGCACCTTACACTATCAGGCCACTGCAGCTGGAAGCTTAAGTCGATGAGAACAACGTCTTACAGACTAAATCACCTACTAAGTTCACCACGTCTCTCGTTCCGCTTCTAATTAACGATATATAATTGTTTTGTAGGACCGATTCACCTTCATGGTGCTTCGATGCTAGCGGAAAACTCACATTCAACATCCAAAAGAAATCGCTATATTCATACTGCATACTGAGACGTATCAATCAAACAACACGTAACGTTTTAGGGTATTAAATCTGATATACTACACACGGCACTATATTTACAAAAGGTGACGGGATTTATTAGAAGAAGTCATATCTAATTCTCTGATAGCCCCAGGCACATAACCATAATTTAATACCTTCACACCCAGAAATGGATAAAATTTAATCATAGCTATTCGACAACTAATTTCCTGGAATCAATCAACAAATTTATTAATGGTTAAATATTTAAGTCAAATAATCATTAGTTCACTAAAAAGGACTGAAAAGATTTAATCATGATTAAATTAAGTGATTGATTCCAGATAATTAGTTGTCGAATAGCTAAAAATAAATTTTTGATATGATTAAGTTTTAACCAACTCTCTATACTCCTGCAGAGAAGCCACGTACGTGTAATAATACGTATTATAATACAGTTATAAATGTCAATAAAGAATCAATAATATAGTAAATGATAATAATAATATTTATTTATTTTTTCAAATAATTAAAAAAAAAAATTACATTTACCTCTTCCATCTGGATGGTCACAGATGATATGATCATGATATGGTAAATAAATATATTTTAGGAAAATGTTGGCCGGAAATCAACAGATCCTTCTGTTTTTAAAGTAAAAATATGAAATAGATTCAAAATAATAAAATAAACTTACAAATAAATATACGCTCCATTATAGTCCATTACGAATTTCTCACCACCTGTTGGTAGCTTTTCCATTTCCTCCAAATAACGTTTAATTTCCATTATTAACATATTTATAAAATACATATATTTTCTATTGTATTTAAAAGCCAGTTTAAGGTACTTTTTAGTTTACTTAATGTACTCAAGATCAACTCATATATCATTAGTTCAATATGTACAATGAAAAAAAAAAAAAAAGAAATAAAAAAAGCTCTTACTATAAAATTTATAAAACAATGTAATAAATATAATATTAAATTTATTAGAATAATAATAGTTGGACAAAATAAACTATAATACAGAAAAATAAAATAAATTTACATAATTTATTCAAGATACACAAGCATCTCGAGAAAATCATAACCACAGGCAATCATCCCCTCACTTATGCGAGGGTAAGCCAGAACCAAAAAGATCCCAACGCTGCTCCTACAACTGGTTATTTATTTAGGAATAGGCAAGCTGTTTCAATATAAATCTTTTTTTTTTTATTTAATTGAAATTTACAACTGTATATACAATATAAATATATTATACATCACGCAAATATGACGATAATGATAAAAATGACAGTTCATTTGTTTTTCAGGTACTATATCATAAGGTTTCGAGGCCATCTTCTTTTCAGGTGCCTATGAGGGTTTCTGGAATGGAATGAGGAGCAAGTTGTGATACTAATGCTTTGGAATAGTTGTGCAGTTTGTTAAGAAAGGATAGATATCTGCTTTAAGCTAAGTCAGAAACGTAAGATATATTAAGATCTTTGTGGATAAGTTTGTTTGTGACGAAGTAAGGAGCATTTAGGATTTTTCTAAGGATTTTGTATTGTAAGGATTGGATACGAGATGATTTAGATGGTTTAGTTCAGCCCCAAAGGTTAACTTCGTATGTCCAAATTGGTCTAATTACTGTCATCTAAATTAGTCTTTTGTAATGAATTGGAAGGTTTGAACGTTTTTAAAGTCAATGTTGAAGTAGTCGAAAACGACTTTCTTGTCGTTTTAGTCTTGTATGTGGATTCCAAGTAAGACGTTTGCCCAAGTAGAGTCCTAGGTAGCTGATCTGTACAACGGCGATTAGTGGGACATCATTAAAGGATACTAAGGACAGGAAGTCATAGGTTTACGACAAAGGGTAATGGTTGTTTGATGGGATTTATTTTGTTTTTCCATATTCGACACCATTCTTGAAGGTTTATGATATGGGATTGGAGTGTCTGGAATATCTTTGAAAAGAAAAATCTTTAAGTTTAAAAGCTGAATTGTGTTTACCAATTAACATATATGTCAATTTTTTTGCCATAGTGAATTTATTAAAACGAACGATTTTTAATGTTCCTTCGTATATTTTTTTTTCGTTTAAATTCGTTAAAAACCATAGATAACCATTGTCATCTATTGAAATAAAAAAAAATAAAATAAAGATCATGTGTAAGCCGTGATTTTTTTTATTTTTTTATTCTGATATATTTCGAATATAACCTGGACAATCCATCAAACATATATTAATTGTATGAATGATTTTTAAAGGTTCAACGAATTATGTCAGCTGTTATTGAGCAACATGGCTATGATCAGGTGTAAGCAAGATTGACGGTATCTCCAATATCGCTCGGGCCAATCTGTTAAGTGAATTGACTGCTGGGCATCATAGATGCCAAAACGTCTTGTCTGGGATTTGGCAAACCTGTTTTGACATGTGTCTGTTCCGTTAAAGCATCTTCTCCGAAACTCTAAATCTTCTATGTGGTTTATATGTTAGAAATGTGAAGTAAAATACAGCCAAAAAAAAAATATATATATTTTCTTTGACTCGTCAATAATAAAAATAAGACACAGATAATGCACTAAAAAAATATGTTCGTTGTTCTGTAAACAGTATAGGTAACGATTTTAATTTTTAAAATAATACATTTAAATATTAAAAAAAGAATTTATTTACTTTAGAAAATAAGAGGGAAATGCTGTATTAAAAAAATGCTGCCCATCTTCCTGTACATAAGACCGATCAATCGATTCAAAAACAAAAACGGTTAAAACATGTACATATTAAATTATTATTAATGTGATTAATAGCAATAATAACAATAATTATTAATAATGTAATAATAAATATTAAGATCATGAAACCGTAATGCATAAATGTTAGTATCTAATACTAGCAACCCCGTCGCTGCTTCGCCCGCTCTCATAAGTAAGGAACTTATGTTATTGTTTGTTTATTTCGTTTAACGTCACTTTATGCTGCTATGGCTAATCGGACGATGCTACGGTAGGAGTCCTAAATTTTGCCTATCCAGGTATAATTAGGATAGGGATCTTTAACGAGTACCTGACATCGCACAGGCTCGGGACCCCCATTTTACGTCCCTTCCGAAGGACGGCATAGCTAAGGAACTTATGTTAGAGATTATTAACTATAAAATTCGAATTCTTGTATTGGACAATGCTATTGAGCAATATTTTCACTCATAGTAGTAATTTTTAACCTTGTTAAATTTGCACTGATTAGGTGTTTGAAGATTACGTAAAAGCATAATTGGACATCCAATTTTTGTTTTAATATATAAGTTAGTAATCCAGAAGGACAGAGACTATTAAGAAACTCTTAGGGATAACGGACTTCATTATCAGTGGTTACAACTAATGGCCCATGGATAATATTTTTACACACAATATCAAAAATGAAAGGATCGATTTCATATGGTAATGATATTATTTTGCAGAAAAATTTTATCGATTTTATCTGATTGGATTTTAATTTCTAAACTTAAAAGCTAATGACAGTGTGACAAACCTCATTTATATCACTTAACATTGTACATTTAAATTATTATTATAGTAAACTTTACTATTGTAAATCTTCCTAGAACTATCAAGACGATGTAGCTGATAGGTTGGTTCAGATAGGTTCATTAGTTTTATTAAAACTCTGTTGCAGAATGGCGCTAGCCACATATCGCTCGATTTATAAACCTCACTGGAAACCAAACGTCACACCACATATTTATAGCTTTTTTGATAACAATTTAATGGAACTAATTGTAAGTAAATTTTATTATCATATTCCTTGTTCCATATAACACCGCATCCTTGTAACATTTCTTGAATGACGCTCGCCACCTATTGTGGTCAATTTTCAAACCATATATTTATCGCTTTGTAAACAGCAATTTAATAAAAATAAACTAATTTCATTATTGCTAAACCTTCATTAACTACGAAGATACTGTAGTTAATATTTGGTACAGATTGGTTCAGTAGTTTTTCCAGTTAGTGATAAAAAAATAAAAATGGCTTGTCCTTTTATACAGGGTTTCCCGAATTTAAATGGCAAAACTTCAGGGACCGAAAAACTAAGACAGAAAGTCCTTTAGAAATTTGCTCGTTTTTGCTTAGTTTTAGAGAAAATCGCAAAAAAATAAACAAAACAAAAAAGTTACTGGTAGCGATTATGACCTTATGCGCGCCGATTTCGAAATAGAAGAGTGCCTAATCGACGAGTCTTTTCGTTAGACTGGGTCATTCTTAATACGTAATGAAGGCGACCAATTCCAGGCAGCAATAAGAGCAGATTATCGGAGAAGAAATTGTGTCCAACGCCACTTCGATAACAATCCTGAGACTAGAATCCGAAGAGCATCTACTGCATTAGCAATATCGCAGCAAGCAATATGGCGAACTTTGATAGGTGATAATTGCTACCCATACCATCTTCCAAAAGTTCAGAATTTATTACCTCAAAATTATATGGACCGATGAAGCTACCTTTACAAGAGGAGGAATTGCTAATCAAAGAAATTACCATCTATGGGCTCTAGAAAATCCCAGAGATATTAGAGAGAATAGGTTTCAGCATGAATTTTCTATTAACGTTTGGCTTGGAATTTAGAACGGATTACTGGTGGGACCATATCTTTCATCTGGAAGATTGAATAGTATCATCACCTTTACAAATATTTTGGAGAACGTCTTCTCTAATTATTCAGATGACATTGCCTTACAGCAGCGGATTGAAATGTGGTTGCAACTCGATGGATGTCTAGCTCATTATAGCAGAGTTGCTCGAGCTTGACTGGATATAAATTATCCACAAGGATGGATTGAATGCGGAGGAGTAGTTCCTTGGCCACCCAGATCACCTGATATGACACCCATGGATTTCTTCGTATGGGGAACCTTGAAGCAGAAAGTTTATTTGGTGCCAATCAACTCAAGAGAGCAATTAAGAGACCGAATCATAGATGCAGTGCACCAAATATCATCAGAACAATGCTAGATGTAATGCTTGCATTGGTGCAAGAGGACAACATTTTGAGCAATATTTTTATTAAAAAGAACACAACATAAATATAAATGTAAATAAATAAGTATAAAAATAAAAACTTGTTTTGTTTCTTTTTTTGCGATTTTCTTTAAAACTAAGCAAAAACGAGCTAATCTCTGAAGGACTTTTTGTCTTAGTTTCTCGGTCCCCTATAAGTCCCTGAAGTTTTGCCATTTAAATTCGGGACACCGTATAATAGTATAGATATAGATATCCCACTCAAATAATTAAATTTATTATTCCATTAGGATTATCGTAATTTTTCGGTAATTCAAAACATTAATTCTGTTTGTACTCCTTTTAATTTCCATATTTTCTTTTTAACTTGTTACTTTATATTTTTTTAATTTTTTTTTTTTTAACCCATTGCACTCCGAAGCCGCGAACCCAATGCCCTGGCAAAGAACTCATATGCCGAGAATGAGCCGGCAAATCTTTTAGTGGCTTTCACTAAAGTGGCTTGGACTACTTTCCCCCGGCACTCAGATCGTTTTTAACACTTTTCTGTAGCATCATAATCAATATTTTTTCAAAAGGCATAAATTATATATATATATATATATATATATAATATATATATATACACACATAAAATGTTTAAACTTTTTTTAATACTTCAAGTGCAATGATATGATCCAAATACACACAATTTAAAAAATAATCAATAAAACAATGTTATCTTCAAGAGAAGATCTTGACAAGCCAGACAAGATGAATTTATAATCTGAGTGGAATTTAATTTATATTTTGCCGGATTGGCTAATGAGTGCAAAGGTTTAATAAATCAAATACATTCGTATGTACATGTATATGCATACATAAAAACAGAAAAATGTATACAAAGATATATTAATATAGTAAAAGTCGAATAAACAGCATGGGGATAACCATGCAAGTGGTGGTGGAGTATGTTTAGAAAATCTAGGATTATATTTTCGGCCATCATCCCAACATTCTCCAAGAAGTTCTTTTCCTCCTCGGTATAATTCCAAGAGAAATTACAAACCTTCCATGAAGGGAATTTTTTATCTTTGAAAATTTCGCGCCAAATTCCCCTTAAGGTACGGTACACACGAATATACTCGATTATTTGAAATTTTAATAGCCTTAAAAGAATTTTATTACGTTTATTGAACAGAAATTATTTAATAATTTTGTTGCTTGCAACGAAACATTTTTTTTTTTTTTTTAAATTCAAAATGTATTATACTTCTGATTTGCTGGTAGTTCAGTTAACCTTCTATTAGGGTTGTTTGGTTTTATAAAGAAAATATGGAAACTTTATATTTATTCAGAACTCATGATTCATTTCAAAAATACATTAGACCACAATGTTTCACAATGTCTGAAAGCAATATTTTTGTTTTTTGTGTCTATGTATATCTGTCATATTTATTCATTCATTATTGGCTCGACAGACGCATGTAGCGGTCCTTGGTTTGCTCAATTGCCAGTTGGCAGCGCACCTGATGGATATTCCATTCTTCCTTATATCTTCTTTTACATTCTCATTCCATCTAAATTTCGGTTTTCCCTTTAGACCTAACTTCTCATGGTAAATTCTTCTAACAGTTCTCGCTTCATCCGTTCTCAGGACGTGCCCCAACCATTTCATACCTTGTACTCGAGCGAAATAGGAGGTAGATAGGTCTCCGTACATTTTATACATTTCTTTGTCTTTTCTCAAGCGTGGCAATCCGTCTCCGAATTTAGGCCCTACCAAATGTCTGAATATTTTTTTTTCTAAACGGTCTCAACGTTCTGAAGAACGCATACGCAGAAACTGGCCAAATAAGAGTTTTATACAACTAAAATTTTGTTGCTCGACTTAGCAATCCACTATTCAGAAGGCTCGCTAGAGAATAATAAGCTCTAATGGTAACCATTATTCTAGTCGATATTTCCTCATCTTTCCTGTGGGTATCATTTATTATTGACACAATGTAAGTAAAACTCGAGACCACTTGAAAGGTATGGTATAAAAACCGTATCTGTCATATAAAAGCCCTAATTGTTAGGAATTATGGCCTATATGTTCGAAAAATTTAAGATTGATTATTTCCTTAAAACTAGTTTGAGAATATCTTGGATATTGCTGACTAAAATTAGCTGAAGTTTATTAGTAAACCTATTCTTTATTCTTATGCCATTGAGTGAAGTAGATTTTATTATTGAAAAAAAAAATACTGCAGCAAAGATAATAATTAAGATGGTAATGATACATATTTTTCAAATATCAATTCCCAGACTTTTATGTTATCATTTTAATCCAATATTAACAGTCTCAAAATAAAGAATTGTGCTCAACCGCAATACTAGACACAATATTGAGACTTACTTTACGTTGAAGCTCACAGATTTAATTATAAGATTGTACTTTGTGTATCTGCTAAATTCCAAAAGCTGAAGCAATTTAAGAAATTCAAATTCATGATCTTCTTATAAATATAATTCAGTTGGCTCTCTATTTGAAGCTATTTGATTCTTCCAACTGGTTGCTCCCCCTTCTTTTTCAATTCAAGATTCTTCTAAAAAATAAATAGTTATCATTTCACTTACCTTTTACTGAACATCCACTTACAAAACCACCTGTTTTTTTTTTTTTTTTTTTTTTTTAATCTTAATTTAAAACAACCGTAGTTTATGGAATTGATTACTTTATAAATATTTATAATTAATATATATATATATATATATATATATATATATATATATATATATATATATATATATATATATATATATATATATATATTTTTTTAATTTTTTTTTTTTTTTTTTTTTTAATTGTTTCCCTTCCATAGTAACCCTATGGAAAGGTCGTTTATTTTGATATTTTTTTACAGGTTCCATGCATATTTGCATACTACCTGTAATTAACAGGTGTGATATTATTTTTAATTAAGATGAATTACAATTGTAAAAGTTCGATATAGAAATTAGAACAAACGGGGAAAAATAAAAAAGGAAATAAAATAAAAAAAAAAAAAAAAAAAATAAAAAAAAAAGAGAAAAAAAAAAAATCATGAACAAAAAGAACTATTAATAGGCATAAATAAAAAAAAATAAATCTAAGAGAAAAGAAAGAGAGAGAGAAAGAAAAAAAAAAAAAAAAAAAAAAAAAAAAAAAAAAAAAAAAAAAAAAAAAAAAAAAAAAAAAACCAGTAGACAAGTTGATTTTCTGATGTGTCTTCAGGTATTTTTCTTAGATTTTGATGAGGGGTGGTCTTCTTTCTTCATGAATACGGTCCAATTGATGTAGCGAATTTCACTAAATGTTTCTTATATTTTTTATATAGCTTTGCTTCCTGAGATGGCCATGTGTCCCCATTCATCAGTACTGTCTTTATCAGTAAATATCTGTTGTGTTCGTAAAGGGTGCAGTTGTATAGTAAATGATGAAATGTTTGTGGAGTCTGTCCGTCGCATTCACATGTGTCTGTGTTTTTGATGTGAAATCGTTTCAAGTAATGATTAGTTTGTCCATGTTCCGTTAGCAGTTGTGTAAATTTGTGATGTGTACTTTTTGGTATATCGTGATTTTGTAGTGTGATGTTTGGGATGAATTTGTGCAAGGGTCGTCCTTCTTAGGTCCGCGATCTTAAAACCGTTAAATATTTTAAAACAGTATCCTGGAGGACAACAATTGAGGAAGTTATCCTTCGGATAACTTAAAAAACCGTTAAAACAGCAATCCTTAAGGACGAAAAAGCTAATTCTAATTGTGGATGGAGAGAGTGGCCAAGGATGTCCTTCCTCGGCCTCAAAAAATCGTCAGATCCTGGCAGATCTGTAAAACAGTGTCCTTAAAAACAGAAGCCATCTCTTAATCCCGCCCCGAACCCCCACCGCCACTCTTCTATATCGTACCTTTTTAGCAAAAAGAGTAAACGGGAAGGAGTCGTTAGCGTTGAAAAACTATCTCCAGCCTCCCGTAGAATGGGTTAACAACGAATTAATATCCTTCCGCCGTCTTAAAACAGTTAAATAGTCTAATATTTTTTAAAAAAGTGTCCTTCTTAGGTCCGCGATCTTAAAACCGTTAAATATTTTAAAACAGTATCCTGGAGGACAACAATTGAGGAAGTTATCCTTCGGATAACTTAAAAAAAACCGTTAAAACAGCAATCCTTAAGGACGAAAAAGCTAATTCTAATTGTGGATGGAGAGAGTGGCCAAGGATGTCCTTCCTCGGCCTCAAAAAATCGTCAGATCCTGGCAGATCTGTAAAACAGTGTCCTTAAAAACAGAAGCCATCTCTTAATCCCGCCCCGAACCCCCACCGCCACTCTTCTATTTATATATATATATATTTTTTTTTTTTTAACGTTTATTCAACTGAAATCAAAATTAAATTTATAAATATTTAGCATCGAAAAACTCAATATTAGCGTTCCACTTGATCCTGTGTGTAATGTTATTCATCAAGAGGCTTAGCGATGTGGACTAAATTATCGTCGATTAGTTGAACATAATCTAGAGAGGGGTTTTATCATGTGAATTTCGGTAATGCAAAATTAACGACACAATATATATTTCATTTATTTGATATCAAATATTGACTAAAGCTCACATTACAGGTATATATTTTTTAAACTTGAAGTTTCCGAAAAAAATGTCTTAACTCGGAGAAAAAAAAAACAGCAACAAATAAACAATATTTGCGGAGAATTAAAAATCTTGAAATCGTTAAAACAATCAGTAGTATTTATTTTTTTTTTTTTAAGTACGAAATAAATATTTCCAACAGTCCTATTATATTTTCTTTTCCCAGGAGGAACAGAAAAATCTATTATTGGGAAAACCGAAGGGTTACTCCATTTACCCGTGTACATTCCTGAATTTTATAAAACAAATTTATTTTATTTTTTTAAGAAGCTGTAACAACTTATACTGTACTACTGATTCACTTTTTATGACTCAATACAAATCTTTTTACCTTACAATTCATAAATAATCGTAAAACGTTTCTTACAAAACATATCTGATTACTATAAATAACATCATCGGATTTTGTATACCCAATGCTTCTCAGAATGAACTTGAATCATTTCGTCCAGCATTGGGGTCTAAATCTTATTTATTATCTGATTAACAACTTATAATCTTCTAAATCACGATAATCTGAAGGTGTTTTCCAATGGTATAACATTTCCCAATAGGAGCCAACAAATGTTGAGAAACTGTAATTAGACACTTAAGACAAGGCCTTCCGAGTCAAGTCACGAAGTCATCAATAGTCTTGAAGTTTGTCTAGACGAGGTGGGTCGCCATTGCGATGGAGTTTGGATAATCTCGGGGCGGTGCAGTGATTGCAAGGATTATCAAGTTGAGAACTTATCTCGATGGTCTATCAATGCAGTCTTGGGGCTTTGTCGCTGCCACATCTCCAATAAACTTGCTGACTTGACTTGTATCTCGTTTTGATCCAAACCTCCTCATTATTAAAGAAATAGAAGCTAATAAACTATTTCTAAAAATAAAGTCCTTAAAAGAACATTGATTTGTTTTATTTTTTTAAAAATAAATTTATTGAAATTTACAACTGTATAAAATATATAGAACATGTAAATTTGTTGAAAGTGAATACAATGGCATGTAAATAACATGTGAAGAACTATTCACTAGTAGCACTTCAATATTCTACACTAAACTGTCTCTAGGCCCGTTTTAGGTTTTTCAGACGCCTCGGAGGATTATCAGGAATGGAATAGGATGCAAGTTGGGAGACTAGTGGATTGGAGTGGTTATGGAGCTCACATATGGGACATTAAGATCTTTATGAATAAGTTTATTTGTAACAAAGTAAGGAGCATTAAGGATTTTTCGAAGGATTTTGGATTGTAAGGATTGGATACGAGAAGAATTAAAAGGTTTAGTTGAGCCCCAGAGCTCAACTCCGTATGTCCAAATAGGTCAGATAACTGTCATGTAAATGAGTCTTTTGTAGAAAATCGGAAGTTTTGAACGTCTGTGAAGTAAATGTTGAAGAAGTAGAAAACGACGAGCAGTTTCCTGTCATTTAAGTCTTGTATGAGGATTTCAAGTTGAACGTTTGTCCAGTTGAAGTCCTAGTTAGCGCATCTGTTCAACAGGGATCAGTGGAATATTGTTAAAGGATACTGTAGGACAGGAAGTCGTAGGTTTACGACGAAGGGTAAAGGTTATTTGGTGAGATATGACTGGATTTATTTTAATTCTCCAATTTTGACACCATTCCTGAAGGTTTAAGACATGAGATTAGAGTGTTTGGTTGGCAATGAAGGGATCGTTATTCACTGATAACCCACATGTGTCATCAGCATACGTCGTGAGGATGGTCGGGATATCAGCTGTATACACCGTGTAAAGGATGGGACCTGGGATACTACCTTGAGGAACGCCGATATTTTACAAAGAAGGAAGAATAGGAAAAGTTATGATTAACTTTGAAGTTTCTATCACTGAGATAAGAGCGGATGATAAGGAAGTAGGTTGGAGGGAGGAGATCACGTCGAGAAAGGTTCCCGTGCAGTACGTTCTGCGCTCCAATGCTGAGGAGATCACGTCCACCACACGATGGCATTGCTGGATAGTGGAGTGAAACATTCGAAAACCAAACTGGTGATCTGGGATGATGTGATTGGAATCTAGGATGGGATACAAACGTTTCAGAATGAGTTTTTCCAGGATTTTGCTCATAATAAGCAAGAGTGGTATTGGACGATATGAGGATGGGAGTTTAGGAGGCTTTTTGGTCTTAGGTATCATATTTACTATGAATAATTTCAAAGGATCGGGGAAATATGAAGTGCGGAGTATAGAATTATTTATAAATGTAAGAAATAGGATTGCTTTCCGAGGAAGGAGTTTTAGGATATGGGTAGTAATAAGATCATGTCCAGGGGCTTTGTTGGAGGGTACTCTGAGGATT
The DNA here is from genome assembly GCA_003667255.2 of Euschistus heros. Classification (NCBI taxonomy): domain Eukaryota; kingdom Metazoa; phylum Arthropoda; class Insecta; order Hemiptera; family Pentatomidae; genus Euschistus; species Euschistus heros. Next base: position 1,729,732 of record RCWM02000007.1, on the reverse strand, counting down.
ATATTTAATACTTCGGAAGGATGGAATGCATTAGGAGGAGGAGACATTTGGAGTGGAAGATTGAGTTCTTCTTCAACACATTTAAAGTGAACAGGATTGAAGACATCAGGATGGGGGTTGAGGGTTTTAAAGGGATGAAGACCGAAGAATTGAGATTTATCTTCGTCTGATCTTGTCCAGGTTTGAGAGTCTGTTGGGAGAGGGTGATTAAAATTTTTGTAACCAACGATATTTTTCGTCGTTATCCATAATGTCTGAAGTATTAAGGTTTTGAGTTTGGTTATGTAGGTTTTGGATTTTAAACTTTCTGATTTCTGCCTTTAGTTTGTTCGTTGAACTGTTTTAATTATGTTTATCTGATGGGTATCTAGTACGCTGTGGTAAGTTATTCTGTTGACTATCATGAATTTTTCGGGGAGCGGTATTTTCAGTAATACTAATTATGAGATTTATAAATTTGAATAAAAAAAAAAAAAAAAATGAAAACTAATTAAAAAATATATACTGCTTGAATAGATGGATGTTCTATGATGTTAATTTGAATAAAATCAGCGACTGGTGAATTCGCATTTTATTTTAGAATCCCCATAATACTAATTTCTTGAGCTAACATTTTATCGATGTAGTCCATGGTCGATAAATGAGGTGAAAAGCCACTGAATTATAATGGTTTTAGAACTGCCAGGAACTCACTATGTTTTACGGCCGAAGGACCTCCTTGGCCACTCCTTTCCGACAAATTAGTTTTCGTCCATTTGAAAATTGTTTAATAAAACTTTCTCATACCGTTTAAGAACATAGTTAAAACCCGTTTAAACATAGTGTTTTTACATTCTTTGTGCTATACTGTTCTTTACAACTATACTCGGTCTCATTTCTCACGTATGGCATCGTGATAATTGTTTGAGCTTTGTAATGGGACTCATCTACAATATTTCCCAGACCTCTTACCAACTGACTACCATTTTTAGTTACCATTTACTAACATAAACGTGTTTATATTTCCTGAAAACTTGTGCTTGATAAAGCCTTTACTATTTATAATCCTTATGATTTATTATATTATATAATTTATTATTCTATTAAATTAAATATGACCTACTTTCCAGAACCTTTATAAAAAAAATTTACACTGACTGAGTATAATGTTCGCCATAAAAAAAGTTAAAGTCCGCCAAAAGTTTGGCTTATAGAGGCAGTTGAACAAAACCAAGCGATTATGCAGAACTATCTTTCCTTGATTTTTAATCAAAAGAAAAAAGAACCTGTACTATTAAAGGTGTTAAAGAATTATACAGTACTTTGAGTATACAGTATTTTTTAATAAACACGTTCAGTTATAACTGCCATGGATTCTAACAATATTATATGCGTCCATTGTCCGAACGGTTGATTATCTTACCTGAACTGTTTATTTAAATTCCTTATTATTGCCAAATGACATCTTTGACTGTGATTGTATATAGGTTGAGGATGTGACTTGTAATGTAATACAGTATTCTCCTTCAGAAGCTCGGTTAGATTTCGTCATTCATTTTAGAACAAATATGCCCCAACCGCAAACGATTCTACGAAAGATTACATAGAGATCCTAACACACTCATATCGACATGGCAACCAAGCTAATTCTAGAAAATACTCAATGATGGCCAAAAAAAAGCTAGATCCTTATTTAAGGACTTCCTAGACTAGACTAAAAAAAAAAAAAAAAAAAAAAAAAAAAAAAAAAAAAAAAAAAAAAGGAGGAAGTGCTGATTGGTTCTGCTACCCCTCAAGCCTTTCGCGCTATATACAGGGTGTTTTAGGGTTAAATAGCCAAACTGAGGATTCAGAACTAAGGGCCTAAAAACAAAAAAACGTTATATAGAGCTACGTCCACAAACGCATTGTTTAGGAGATGTTTACACCCTAAGATTTTCATTTTTAATGAATTATTGAGGCATAGTAAAAAAATATAATTTATTTTATTCGTTCCAACCACATTATTCTGTGAATGTATGGTAAATATATGAATTTATATTAAATGTTTATCAAAGCAATTTCCTTGAACATTCAGACAGGCTCGGCATCTTTCTTCAACAACAGCAGTGGCAAAACGGCACTGGAGGCCATCGCCAAAACCGTACGCAAGCACCAAAAGCGGAGTATTCAGCATTAGTATAAATGGAACGCACAATGAAGAGTACTCTGTGAGAGCCTAAAAATACATGGCAATAGTTCAGTATATGCTCAGTAGTATGTACAGTTAGGGAGGAAAGGTCATATTATTATATCTAAACTTATGTCCTAAGAAATGCGTTTGCAGATATAACTTCATAGGAAATCTTTTTCTCTTATGTTGAGGTCCTTAGTTCAAATTTTCAGTTTGGCTACTTAAACCTGAAACACCCTGTATATTCACTAATCAGATTCGTTAATTGCCTATATTTTAACTGATTGGTGTGAATGAAGAAATAATTAATTTTAAAAAACGTTATAAATAATGACTATCATAAGATAAAAAAAATGGTACTTTTTTGAGGATGAGAATAGTATACATAATTTATAATTGCTGGTAATTATAACTGTTTCAAAGGTGTCAGTAGAATACAAGTGAGTACTTGGCTACGACCTTCCGGTAATTGTAAGTTTCCATGTTCTTTTCAAGTTTCTTTATAAGCCACCCTTAAGTCTATTATGATTGAAGTTGCCGGAGCATTTTGAGTTATGGGTAATTCCTCCTAACAAGTATGTAAAGTTCATATAAGCCGGAACCTAACTTGTTTATTCGAGTGCTTACTCAATTAAGCTCATCAAGCTCCAACCCACGTTTCCGGACTTATTAAAAGCTTACACCAAAAGTGCTAGCGAATTTTGAGTCCCTCTCATTCATAGAAGCTAGTTTCCTCTGTGCTAGTCAGTAGCGTGGTCTGGAAAAGCTTTCCTTATTGCAACCCCAGATCAGGCTAGAACCCTGAGAGAAAATTCGAGACTTGTGACGGAAGAGGGTGTAGCCAGCGCTCTCTGGAATCTACTAACAATGCATTACATTATGCATGAGCTCCAGGAAGGGTTGTTCTATTCGGGTAACTATGGAGTCCCTCATCTTCGTAAAAAGGGCTTTTTTGCAGCCATTTGTATAAAGATTTATGAATCGTTTTGATAGTAAATCACAATTACGTGGCTAATAAATATTTGAGAAAATATTATATAACATGAAAAATATATTTTAATAAGATGGTTGTCTAGGTTGCAGTCATGAGAAAGAATAAACACGTCCATGTTAAAAAGAAAATAATAATGGAGTACCGACGTTTAGTCCTTCCTTGAAGGTCTTCTACGTGGTTAAAATTAACAAAAAAATAGGTAACCTCTTAATTTTATATGATTGAAAAATCAACGAAATTACGATTGGATATCAAAACAAGTAATAACATAATGAAGTATGACATAGACATTACGATGTAGTTGAAAAATACAATAAAGGTTTATATCGTCAATTTAAATAAACAATCACATATAAAATATAAATCAGTTATGATAAAAACTCCAGTAAAAAAAAGAACAATAAAAAATATTTAATGGACAATGAGGACAATGTAAAATATTTAAAATAAATAATTAAAAATACATAATAAATGAAAAAATACATTGTTTATTGTTCAATCATCTAGCTTAAAATTTCACACAAAAAGAAAGAAATATCGTGTTGAATGATTAATTACTTAAAAAAAAAAATTCTTTTACCCAAGGGGTCATTGATATCTTCCTACAAACATTAATATTTTTTTTAATTTTTTTTATATGCATTTATTGAAATTTACAACTGTACAGAATATATAAATCAAGTAAATGTATTGACAACGATTATAATAACATGTTAAAACTTGGAAAGAACTACTCATCAGTAGCACTTTATTAAAACTTCTACACTAGAAGGTCTCTAGGCCATCTTCGTTTCAGACGCCTTGGAGGATTATCAGGAATAGAGTGGGAAGCAAGTTGAGAAACTAACGGATTTGAGTGATTGTGGAGCTTACTATGAAAGGATAGTTATCTGGAGTGGGCTAAATCAGCAACATATGGAACATTAAGATCTTTATGGATAAGTTTATTGGTGACAAATTAAGGAGCATTGGAGATTTTACGAAGGATTTTGGATTGTAAGGATTGAATACGAGATGAATTGGATGGTTCAGTGGAGTCCCAAAGCTCAACTCCGTACGTCCAAACAGGTCAAATCACAGGCATGTATATGAGTCTTTTGTAATTAATTGGAAGCTTTGAACGTTTGTCTAGTAAATGTTGAAGTAGTCTGAAACGACGGTCAGTTTCTTGTCGTTTTAGTATTGTATGTGGATTCCAAATTAGTCGTTTGTCCAAGTGGAGTCCTAGGTAGCGTATCTGTTCAACAGGGATTAGTGGAATATCAATTAATAATTTAAATAAATTTACACGTTTTCATGAACTGGCTGAAGAACTACATCAAAACCGTGTTTATTTTTGCTGTAGTTCTTCAGTTGAACCAGATATTATTTGTATTTTGTTCTTGTGTCAAAACAGAGTATTTACATAGTCGCAATGCGCTTTAGTAGTAATGATTAATTGTACATTTTACAAAATAGTGGTTCGTTTCCGGCTAAAGGCGGAAAATTTAAAGTCTGTCATTTTTACCATGAATCGAATTTCAGGTAGAGAAACGCTCTATAGGGGCTCTGTACTACAAGATTATTCTAATTACATTTCCACCTTCGACTTATAAATTTCGGCAGTCACTATTCTTATAAACGTTGATTTTTATAGGGTGAGTGAAAAAGTAATGACAAAAGTTTACATTATTTTTTAGGGTCGCAATCATTTTATGTATATTTTTTAAAATTTGTTTATGATTTATTTATTTGTATAAAAATTATTTTTGTTTGTTCAGGATTTCAAATGAGAAAATATTAAATGTGAATTGGTAGATTATCTAGAGACAATGGAAGACAAGTAGTACAATGGGTAAGCTCCTAGACTACCAAGCTTCTTTGCCCGAGTTCAAGTCCAGGTGTAGGCAGAAATGTATATATGATTATTAAGATGTAAGTTAGCTTTGAAGTCGGGAGCAAATCCAGCCTCTATAAAATAGATACTCTTCATTTTTTAGTGTGATTTTGACCAAAATCTCCTTTCACAGTGATGAATTACAGAGTACATCGCTTCATTTCAGTAACAGTACATTCTTACTAAATTAATGATTCAAAGACTCCCCATGATTTTTTTTATTATTTATTTATTTTTCGTAGTAGGGTAGAACCCAATAAAACCTCTTCCTGCCTTGCAATCAAAGTTTCTTGTTGGTTCATGAGCTCCCACATCCAGCTCCTGTTTAGTATTCTACGAGAGTTGTCCGGTTGGTTGTTTTCCCGTATTGTTGAAGTTGGTAATTTCTATTGAATTCTCTAAGTAACTTCATATATGTTCGTTGACTGCTAGCATCTAATATTGATCTCCTGTCGCACTATGGGGCTAGGGTTGTTATCCTCAATTCTCCTGACTAAAAACATTATACAAAAGTTTTCTTATGTCTTTTTCGATACCTATATTCAATTTTGAGCGGCTCGAACTGAGTGTTATAGTTTAAGCTTCAGACGTTTATTTTTTTTTTTTATGTGTAGGATTATTTAGTAAAACATAACTACAACAATATACCGTTCTGTAGAATCAATACATTTTCAACTAAAATCATACAGGTTAGAACAAAATGTACTTTTTCTCGGCTAAAGATTTTGATTTTTTCTAAGCGCCTATGGGTAGAAAAAAAACCAGCTCAATTTCTCCCTGACTGGGATAGAAAACAATAGAACATGGATATGTCTATCAATAATCTACTGATTTTTCTAATTTACATTTTTGAATCAAAAGGATTAAATAAAAAAAAAAAAAAATTAAATTTAATAACCAATAAATTATCATACGAAATAATCAACGTTGTGAGGAAATAGCAGTTTTAAAGGTGACTTTTTTCATTCAAACCTACATAACTACTAAAGCCTTGGACCTAATCACAAACGTTATATAACAAAAAAAAAAACATCCATTGAATTCCTGATCAGGAAACTCGTCAAATTTTCGATCCGAGCAACGCCTACTGAGCAAGGGCGTGTCAAAAATCCCTAGCACTTAAAAAAACGTAGTCAAATCTTTACTTTTTCCATTCAAACTAATGCAGCTCCTAAACTGCAGATCCTAATAACTAATTATAAGATAAAGAAAATCCTCCATTGAATTTCTGATGGTCAAATTTTTTAACTGAGCGTAACCAACACAGACTACACCAAAAAAGACTACATATACGACCGTTACAAACTTCCGATATTTAGACGCTTGAATAAACAAACGTCTCGATGAAGATGAGGAAATTAAAAGTCTAATTATATCAGCCAACAAAGCTTTCTTCTCTATATAAAGAATTATGAAGTTTTTTTTTTTTTGTTTTTTTTTATATACATTTATTGAAATTTACAACTGTATAGAATATATACATCAAGTGAATGAATGTATTGACATCGATTATAATAAGATGTTAAAACTTGAGAAGAACTAGCACTTTATTAAAACCTCTACACTAGAAGGTCTTTAGGCCATCTTCGTTTCAGACGCCTCGGAGGATTATCAGGAATGGAGTGGGAAGCAAGTTGAGAAACTAACGGATTTGAGTGATTATGGAGCATACTATGAAAGGATAGGTATCTGGTGTGGGTAAATATATGGAACATTAAGATCTTTATGGATAAGATTATTGGTGACAATGTAAGGAGCATGACGATGACATTGCTGGATTGTGGAGTGTGATGTTCGGAATCCAAGCTGGTGGTCTGGGATTACATGATGGGAATCTAGGATAGGATACAAACGGTTTAAAATTAGTTTTTCAAGGATTTTACCCAGGATTGGCAAAAGTGAAATAGGACGGTATGAGGATGGGAACTTGGGTGGCTTTTTGGGTTTTGGGATCATCTTAACTATAGATAATTTCCAGGAGTCAGGAAAATATGTGGTACGGAGGACAGCATTGCATATGTATGTTAGGAATAGGATGGCTTTTCGAGGACGGAGTTTTAGAATATGGGATGTAACTAGGTCAAGTCCAGGGGCTTTGCTTGAAGGTAATCTATGAATGATGTTTGATATATCTAAAGGATGGAATGCTTTAGGAGGACAGGACATTGGAAGTGGGATATTAAGTTCTGCTTCAATATATTCTAAATGAGTAGGATTAAGGATATCAGGATGTGGGTTAGAAGTTAGAAAAGGTGCTGGCCAAAAATGAGTAATTTTTCTTCATCAGATTTTGACCAGGTTTTGGCTTCGGTAATTAGGGGATGATTATAGTTTCTGTAGTTCAGTAGTTTTTTAGTGGTTTTCCACAAAGATTTGTCGGTAGTATTAAGTTTTTCTGTGTAGTCTTGTAATTTTTGAAGTTTGTATTTCTTAATTTCTGTCTTGAGTTTGTTTGTAAGTTTGCAGTAATTATTTTTATCTGATGGATACCTAGTCCTCTGCCACTTCGCTCTTGCTCTACGGTTTTCTCTTAACAAGACGCAAATATGTTGTGGTGAGTTAGTCTGAAGAGAATAATTTTTTTCCCTGTGTGATGTGTTTTCGTTAATACTGCTTGATATTGAAATGGTGAGTTTATCTATGGCAGTGTCGATATCATGTTTTGTTTTTAGTGGAATTTTTAAGGCTCACTTATTTTCTAAGTCATAACGAAATTTGTCCCAGTATATTCGTCCTGTGATTAGTCTAGAGGTATGAGAGGTGGAAATTTGGGAAGAAATGAATATATCGAGAATGCCTGAACGTTTTTTGATAGATGTAGGCCAATAAGTCGGATTTAAGGGAGAAAGGACAGAATAACAGTTGGAGGATGAAACACGGGATAAAATGCTGCCACGAGAATTGGATGTTCTACAACCCCATCGCTGGTGTTTAGCGTTGTAGTCTCCTCCAGCAATAAAGCGCGGACCGAGGGATCGGAATAAGGAATCAAGATGGTTATAAGAGAGGGAATTTCCAGGAGGACAGTATACAGCTGAAAACGTTACATCGAAAGGACGAGTGGAGACAATTATGAAGAGTAAAATAGTTAGTAATAAGTCAGTAGCCACGAAACTGGATAAGGAAAGTACTGAGACGTACGTATATTTGGTCCGATAAAAGATAATGGTGGCGAAGGAAGAACGGGGAACTATACGATTAATATGGTGACTTGCCATTGACGGCATTCATAAGAGTTCAACGGCTCATATGAATGGGAAATGAATGGTTCGATTGCGTCTCCGAGGACTTAAAACTATCTAAGATATATTTAAGGCTAGCTGCTGATCGGGACGATTGGAGGAAGGCTGATGAACAGGCCAAGGACAGCTTCATGCGTCTGTTGCACCAATTAAGAAGAAGAAGAAAAAAGTATGAACCCCCAGATAAAAAGCTTAACCATATAACCGTATAAAAAAAATATATAAATTTGTTAACTAATTGATTCTGCCATTTTACTACATCAAAGGTTCATTTTAAGAGGGTTCCGAGGAGGATTGGTTTGGACAGAAAATCATTAGTCACTCGCCTTAAGATCAAGTCAAATTACAAATTATGTTTCGATTTTAATCAAAAGCTCTTTTTAGTCCGAATTAGAAAAAATGTGTTGCATGAATGTATGATTTTTTTTTTTTCCTATTGAACGTTTTCTGAATTACAAGGGCATAAGTGCTCCTATGCTACCCTAGACCGTCAAGCTAATGGAATCCATTCAAGAGAAGAGTGCCGTAGTGGTATGTCGAGTATAGTGAGTTAACTAAAAGTTGCAGCGAGTAATATCCATTGGAGGAAGCAGCTCTGACACCAACGGGCTAACTTCTTCCCTTGCTCTGGGTGAAGCACATTAGCGGTAAACCTCTCGTCGCAATGGGTGCAGGCCGTGGTGAGGGCCAGGACTTTCAGCCAAAGTTAAATCATAACATAACTCTACCATATCCTAATGGATATACCATCTCTTCTTATTATTTTAAATATTTTATTTTTTAACTTATAACCTTTATTCACATGTCATAGCACTGACAGTCAGTAAATTTGATGGATGGGAGAATACAGATATGAGTATTCTACAAAGTTCGGTATCTATTCTTGTTTCCCTCTAATTTGACTACTAATGCATTATACAAATAGGACTCTCCGGTGTACACTACTAATGAACTCCTTTACTAAATTTATCATCAAAATACCCTTGCGTTCTCACATCTCCCACTGGTATTTTAAAATTTGGTGTCTTTATCCTTGTTTCCGACGTCAATAATTTCTAGGAACTGTTTAAGGGTTTCACGTCATATAAGGAATTTGGTCAAGGTGATAGTTTAGCATTCCTGTTATTTAGGCCTCGTAATAACTATGAGATGTATTGCAACTATGAAAAAAAAAACGTATGTAAATTCAAAGAATACACGCAGGTAAATCGGTTCAGAGATAAACCACAAGACCAAATAACTGTCTACCCAGCATAGTAATGAGACGATGTACAGAACAGTTTCTGTCGGAGATTTCATGTGGTTTGACAAGTTTGTATATCTTGGAACCCTGCTGAAAACCAATATATGAGGACTTAGAGCTTACTAGTCACATAGCAATAATTAAATAGAAGAAGATAAACAGCTCGATGGTATGACGATGAATTTCTGAGGATGCACGTAAGAAATATGGACAACTGGCATTCACTGCTATTGGAGACCAGGACTCACATCTGCAAGTTGTACTTTTGCCAAAACAATAATACTTCCTAGGTAGATTCAATGCTTAAAAACTATCAACATTCATCTCTGTGTAAAATATGAATTAATTTTTTTTTTTTACTAGACAAACGTTCAAAGTTCCCAATTAATTACAAAAGATTAATATACATGACTGTGATTAGACATATCTGGACGTAAGGAGTTGAGCTTTGGGGCTCCACTAAACCATCGAATTCATCTCGTATCCAATAAACTTATCCGTAAAGATCTGACTGTTCCATATGTTGCAGATTTAGCCCAAACCAGATATCAATCCTTTCATAGTAAGCTCCATAACGACTCAAATCCCCTAATTTCTCAACTTGCTTCCCACACCATTCCAGGTAATCCTCCGAGGCCTCTGAAAAGAAGATGGCCCAGAGACCTTCTAGTGTAGAATTTGTATTAAAGTACTACTAAAGAGTAGTACTTTTCAAGCTTTGTCACGTTATTGTAATAGTTAACAGCACATTTACTTGATGTATAAATATTGGACAGTTGTAAAGTTCAATAAATTGTTATAAAAAAAAAAAGTTTTTTTAAATCTTGATATATGTCGAAAAAAGTGGGAATATCCATAAATAAAATTGTTGAGGATGATTAATTTGATATTTTTTTTTCAAATTATATAATTAGAAAAACTAATTATCAGAATATGCAATTTTGGCTTTTTTCTCAGCTTATATTTTTTTTTATGGGTCTAAGTTAATTTTAACTATTAATAGTTATAGTGTTTTGAATTGGTATGAGCATTTTTTTTTCCAGTTTACATGTGTTTACAATATTTTTTTAATATAAACATTATAAATAATAACGTTTCATAATTTTTTTTTTTTAATTGATTACTACTCATATTATGGCTTTTTCATCTATCCCTTTCACATATAAAAATATCATCGTTTACATTTTTTACTGAAGAATCACCTCACAGGTGAGCAGCGACTAGTCTTGTACATACAGGTACCGTGAGTAACGGAAGGTTAAAAAGAAAAGATATGTGAGGTATGTTTCAGAAAACATAAATATTTAAGGAACTTTTATTATTTTATGAGCCAACATTACCTATAAAGTATTTATGATATTGGTTATGCATAAAATGCAGTATAAGTTCTTTGAATTCATTACTAATAAAAGATCTATTAAGTGAAACTTATATTATTCGTTCCTACAATGATTATCTACTTAGTACCTATGCATATAATTAGTACCTACGAAATAGTAATGCATCTACGCTTTGTGAAAAACTAGCCTGGTAATGTGTAACATTCGACATAAACAAATCCCTTTCAAGAAGAATGTTTCGTTCTCATAGTAACTTAAAGAAGTTGATTTTTTCAAAACTGTCGCTACTGTCTGCACCAGAGTGTTCAATATCTGTAATTTTTTTAAATTATGTAAAAACTTTGTATACATAAAATCGCTGGGTCATCTTCTTTTCGGAAGCCTCGGATGATTATGAGGAATTAAGAGTTAAGAAAGTAGGAAAATAAGTGGATTTGTGTGAGTATGGAGTTTATTATAAAAGGACAGGCATCTGGTTTGGGCCAAATAAGCAACGCATTGAGCATTAAGATCGTTATAGATAAGTTTATTTGTGACATAATAAGAAGCATTGAGGATTTTACGAAGATTTTGGATTGAACGAATTGAATACGAGAAGAGTTTGAAGGTATTTTGTTATTTATTGGAAGTTTTGAACCCTTGTCTTGTTAATGTTGGAGTGGTTGACAACGAAGAGCATTTTCGTGTCTTTTAAGTCTCGTGGGGAATTCAAGGATTCTATGAGTATTCAAAATAAGTCGTTTGACCAGATGGTTTTATATATTTACCTGGAATATGTGGGATAATTAAAGGATACTATAGGACAGGAACTCGTAGGTTTGTGGCTTGATGGGTTTTGTTCGGATTTATTTTGGTCCTCTATTATTGACATCCGTGAAAGTTTGTGATATGAGATTGGAGTGATTGAGATGCAATGCTATTGAAGGACCATGTGTGTTTTCACAAGTGTCACCAGCGAACGGTGCAAGGATTAGTGGGGATGTAGGATTTTAAAATAATTTATATAGCAAAGTTAATGTTTACCTCTAAGATTAAGGTTTTAAAACATTTTTAATTCATTGAGTTTTATTTAAAACATTAAACCGAAATAATCAGCATAAGGATATCTGCATAAGGAGTTGCCTAAATTTCTCTGTTAAATTTAAGTTTTCTCACAACGTGAAGTCCATTAATTGCGGCCTTCACTGAAAGCTGTCTTGAAAACTTTAAAATTTTCTTGTAGCTCCTAAAAGTTGTTATTACCCGCAATAAAATATTAAAACTGCAAGAAACACAAGGAATAGAAAAAAAAATAGCGGGAATCATTATGCTTCTTCTCCTGAAAAACTATACTGACTAGATTAAATTATAAGTTCACTGACCTCATTCCGTATCGTATTTGTTGTTTACGAACTGGTGGGTTTGAACAACAAACTTTTCTAATTGTTCGGAACACTGGTTTAAAACTTCGGTGACGTGATTAAGAGAGCAGCGTTCCTGTAATCCTGCGTCGTGTCCACTAAGTGGAGGACATGTGCGGTTGGGAGTTGCCCTGGATAAGTGAATGTACATTCAGTGAACCTCCAGTTGTTGAAAGGATTAGTAATCGTGGTTAACCGGAAATTTCTTGCAGATAAACTGTAAAATAGCCGGAAAAATACTAATTAAAAAAAAAAAAACTGCTTGTAAAGTTCTTTACAATAAAATGTATTTTTTTTATTAACCCTCCAATGTTCATAACATTGCTACTGTGTATTTGCTTTGACATGGATGAGTATGACGAGCCTAGAGTCTGCAAAGGGAGGCTAGGGGGATAGACTCAGTAGCTCTGTTAGTTGCTATTTGATATCCCCGACGTGTAATTCCCATTTGTTTTCGTTGGGTAACAATTGTCCTCCACGAGAACTTTCAATTACTTTTTTTTAATTTGGTCTACATTAGCAAAATTAATACAATGTGAGTTTGTTATAATTACATTGAATGCCCCCTATTGATATTTTTGAAGCACTGTACTATTTGAGTGAATTATTTCGTTAGTCTTCCACGCGACCTTCCTCGTAATTATTAATTTCAACTTGGTATGTGTAGATAATGATCTACGTACTTTCTTCATATTTATTTATTTTGAGTAAATAATTTATTTTCTTATCCTTTGTAAAGTACGAGTATTTTTGAAAAGAAAAGGATTAAAAAAGAAGCCTATTGCTAAAACACCAGAAAACTTAGTGTATGACTATTGTCATCCACGCAACTTTCCTTGTAACTGAGCCATACGTGACAACTCAAGGGTTAAACAATATAATTATTATTTAATAAATATTGTAGTTAAATATTATTTTCAAGAAAAAATAAGTCGAAATTTTTTCTGATCAATAAATGTTTTTTTATTAATCAGCACCACCAAAATGCAGAAAACTACTAACAATAAGTAACAGACAGTAAGTCAAATAGCATTATTGTGCTGAGTAAATTCCTTTCTTGACTAAAATATCGAAGTACATGTAATAGACATGAGGTAAATTATGAAAAAACATGTATGACACGAGAAAAGACACTTAATATCATCACTTACCTAAAATATTTAATTTTATTTGTTAAGATAAAAAAGTGTTTATTATTCTTCTTCTCCTGTGGCACTACAACTATTGTCTGCTGCTGCTTTTCAGTTTTGAACGCCCAGGAAGGATCTCACGTCGCTGGACACACCATCTCTCCTTCGTAACCGAGGTCTTCCCACTTTTCTCGTGGCATATATTTTTTCATTGAGGATTTTCCGAAGTATTTGGTCTAGGGTTATTCATGCAATATGAATAGCCCATCTTAGCCTCACCTTCGTTACCTTTACAATATCAGAACTTCTGTACAATTCCCTTAACTCTGTGTTGGTTCGTATCCTCAATACGCCATTATTATGTAAAGGAACAAATATTATAGTTAGAAGTATACGTCGTTCAAATCTAAGGAGATGGCCTTCCTCGGCTTTTGTTATTTTCCAACATTCCGAACCGTAGGTCGACACAGGCCTAACTAGCGTCTTATAAATGATTAGTTTCGTAGATCGGGTGACTTTGCTTTTAAAATGTTTATGAAGTCCAAAATAGCATTTATTGGTTGATAAGATTCTTGTATGAATCTCTGGCTTCCTGTCATTATTAGAGTTCAACTGGGAGCCAAGGTAAACGAACTCTTTAACCCCCTTAAAGGTATTGCTCCCTATCTTTATCTGACGGAGGTCATGGGTTCATCCGTGGGGTCCTCCAATCATTTTATTATTATTCCATTATGTAAGATAATTTATTTTATAATAATAATAATACATTTAACAATGACGTTTAGAAAATACCTCATTATGAAGGATTTTAAAAATGAGTTAGTTTCCTACGGTGGACCTATACTCCAAACTAAAGCTCCTTCTATGTTTAACGCTCAAAACGGTTTTTCAGTTTATTAAAAATATATAATAATGCAAGAGAAAAAACAAATTGTTAGCTCATGTTTTGTCCATATAAGTTTAATTAAGTGCCAAAATGATATACGAAATGAAAGAAAATTTAAGGCTCTACAACTTTGTGATTTCGGGACATTTTTGTCTGAGCAAACGATTGATGACGTCACTGGTGCTGAAATCCTGTTGGTCCGAACCGAAAAAAAAAAAAAACCGGTGCCTCTCTGTTTTTTTCCACCTACGGTTTGATCCAACAAAAAAAAAACAAAAAAAACAATGAATGGAAACCCAAAAAACTCATATAATTAATTTATTAATCTACACGTTTTTGTAACCTTCTCGATTGACGCCCGAGTCAAAGACCATCGGGAGGAGATATTTGAAAAAAAAAACTGATTTGTGGACCTTTGACCATGAATATATTATATAACATGCTGATGTATGGTGACTTTTCACCACTTATTAGACATCCTAACAACGAAAGTATACGCAACAACTTAGCTTCCATACTGGCTTCCTTTTCAAGATTTTGTTGTCTAAAACTCTTGATTTGACTGGGGCCTATTAGACTCTCAAAGTTCAAACATTCATATGCCCATATTATGTTATTCCGAGATATTCATTTGTTATTTAAATTATATTTATTATTTATAATAAAATAATTTGTAATGGATCGAATGAAACAAATCGGTAAGATGAATTTACACTTACTCATCCACTTACAGAGAGCGATAAAGTTTTCTTTTATACTTCTAATGTTCTTTGGCCGAAGTAGTTTAGTTCAGGACTCCTTATATTCCAGTATAATTTCTACTTACATGATGAAGGTTCTAATGAATGATTAATGTTAGGTTTTTAGTAATAAAAAATGTTTCATATACTAGTAATGTTCTCGCTAATATGTAATGTTGTTTTTATATTTGAAATTCTTAGTAGACATTCACGAAGCTTGATATCAATTTTGTAAATTCAAGCTGTTTACACCTTCTATATTACAAATGTTTTTCATGTTGAAGGGTTTCAATGAAACAGTTTCTTAGGAATTGATAAATTAAATTAACGTTTTATATATTTCTTAGTCCAACTGTTATCATACCATTAAAAATTTTTACCTTTCTTTAGTTTAACTCATTTATTTTTCCCGATTTATGTACCTGTTAATGGAAAACTAAACACTGGGTTTGGTCCTAATGATACTTTACACTTTGAAATTCCGTTGTTCGAATATAATCATCAGGAAATAAAATCCTCTTGAACAATGCCAAAAAATCTTTGTTATAGGTTATTTTTAATCACATGAAAGTATTCATATGTTAA
Organism: Euschistus heros; assembly: GCA_003667255.2. NCBI lineage: Eukaryota > Metazoa > Arthropoda > Insecta > Hemiptera > Pentatomidae > Euschistus > Euschistus heros. The sequence continues at coordinate 1,714,144 of RCWM02000007.1, read as the reverse complement.
CCCTCGTTATTTGTTCCAAATAAGCATTTTGTGTCTGATTATTATTTTTAATATCTCCTGGGTTTGAAAATGTTTTATAAATTTTCATATATTTCTACTATGCTGTAAAAGATTTTTTAACAATGACGTTTAGAAAATACCTCATTATGAAGGATTTTAAAAATGAGTTAGTTTCCTATAAACCAAACACAATACAGTGTTATTATGGCCAACACTTCTATTCATAAATATCAGTTTAAAAATTTCTATGCAAATATATTACTCTATTGGTGTATATAGTGTACCTATTTCCTTTATTTTAATAGGCATATAATTTTTAATATAGTTATAATAGACTTTTAACAATGAAAAACGTGTGCTTCAATGAAATTTTTGGTTAATCCGAACTTTTGGACGTCAGGGGTCGGATTATTGAGGTTCTACTGTAAATGGTTAAGTCCCAAATAAATGAACCCCTTATTTCTTTATAACTATAGAGATTAACCCATTTGTTTATGTCAACTTACTTCATTATGGGATCAGTTATCAGAGTGTGAATACTTTGAAAAAAAAAAATATTAAGAATAAGCATTTAATGAAACTATTTAAAGAAAAATAGTACCCTTGTGATCCCATCAATAACTAATTTGCAACTAGCCAACAAAACTCAGAACTTAGTTTGCTATCAAAAGCTACGTAGACCCTTCCCGTAGTTAACAACTAATTTATCATTATTTCTTGCTGCACCGGAGAAGTTCACGGCTAAATCGCTAGTTAAAATTATTCATAAACTTCTCAAGTTCCTCGAGGAAATTATCCTATTTATAACAAATCCATTCAAACTTTATTTACTGTATTACCTGCTTTTAACTTTAGAGAGTTTTAACTTTTATTTTTAAAAATACATTAACGGATGTTATTTTTCTTTACAGCTAATGTAATCAAAACAGTCCCAAAATAAATAGAGAATAGGGCATCTATTGTTGCTTGTGTATATGAAAAGAAAAGAAGGTGATTAGAGGTGTGATATAAAATATTTGTATAAATATTAGTTTGCCAAAGTTTCGCTCTACATAGCAGAACGTATTCAACGTTGCAAAACAAAACAAGAATGACTCTATTAAAGAGAAATATCAAACCTAAAATAAGTTGGTGAGTATGTTATTACAACATCTGACGGGTGTTAGGCTAAAAGTGGAAATGTTTTGAGAAACATAGTTTTTGAGTAAATCGAAAAAGTAAACAACATCGGGAAATGGTTCTTAAACTCCGAAATATGTGTAAATCGTCTTTCAAGGCTTCATGAGACCACCTTAAGTGAACATGAGACCCCTTACATAAAATACGATACTTAAATATACATAACAAATGGACATATCATCTGCTTGGAGGTAAAAGTCATTAAGTAACAAAATAATTTTTTTTTCTTAATAAATTCTTAGAAGTACATAGTTGGGGTATGCAGTCATAAAGATACACAGCAATTAAAAAATAAGTTTTTTAATTTTTAATTACTGTATATCTTTATACTCCATATATACATATACATATACTACCATATATACATATACATATACATACTCCAACTATCTACTTCTCCTAATACTTAACAGTCAACTATACCTCATCAATAATAATAAATTTCTAATAAAAAATATAAACTATAAAAATATATAGCAGGTATATTCAGTGGGTGACTTTTATACTTATGGGAATTGATAATGTCAGCACACAATGACTTTTTGTAGAATTTGGAAAAAAATTGCACAGAGTGACTTTTATCTTCAAGTAGACAATATACTAATATATGACAAGCTAACAGGAGCCGAAGAAATCTTATTTTAGATTTTGTTGGACATTTCCCCATCTAGTCTAACGCCCTTTATCTACGTATGAGGTATAGCAAGTATAAATGAAAATAAAATGCTAAATTAAAAATTATATTGATAGTATGATTATATTATATTGATAGTATCATTATAAAATTAGTCTAACGCCCTTTATCTACGTATGAGGTATAGCAAGTATAAATGAAAATAAAATGCTAAATTAAAAATTATATTGATAGTATGATTATATTATATTGATAGTATCATTATAAAATTAGTAAGTTACAAAACATATAAATAAAAATAAAAACGTGGCAATGATTCCTAACAATATCTTAAATCATAATACCTATGTTTTCTTTTTCTAAAATATTACATTTTGGTTTTTTGACTAGTGCTGTCAATGACTCTAACAATTATTACGGTATGTTAAACTAAAAAAAATTACTTTAAGTTAAATTTTTTGTTTTTAATTTCTTTTCACCCACTTTGGGGTAAGATAAATCAATCAGCGGTTAGTGAGTCGTATTTTCCTGTTCTCCCGGTACTTCTTCATCCTTTCTGATCTTGCTGCCCTCTCTTCTTCAGAAATCCTGTATAGTCTGGAACCTCTTAATTTTACCTTTGGCTATCTTCTTTGCAGTTCCATCTGTAAGCATCTCTCCTGTAATTAGTAATTCTCGTAGGTCCTTCTCAGTTTCCTTAAACCAGTTTGGCTTGGTTTTCTTATTGCAGAAAAATTCAAACATTTTTTTTAGTTATCCTTTTCGGGCCCATTCTTAGGATGTGGCTATAGAAATCAATCCTTTTCTTTATTGTGTTGGCAATCCTTTCGGTTCTCCTTTACTGGATTTCATTGCTGATGTGAGAAATAAATAAAGTTTCTTTACTTAAGATTAAATTTTTAAAAATTTAACCATTATAATATGAGGGAATTTAGATTTAAAAGTGCAATCGTGCTATTTGACATGACATTTTCGAATAAATATATTTGTATAATTTATTATTTTTTTAAGTATTTCAAATTACAAGTAGCCAGTAAATAATATAGAGCTATTTACAAATTCTGCTTTCTCGCATTTAGACGGGTGGTCGTTACTGTTTTTTCTACAAAGTCATAGCGGATGTTTAACAGTACTGCTTACAGAGAACGAAGTGAAACGAAAAATAAACTTTATTCTGGAGCAAATTGTCTCCTAAGTATAATACATAGGCACGATAACGTAGTGTTGTCTGGCCACGATAATTTTGGTGAAAAACATTTATGAATTTAATAGAAGATGCTTAAATGTATAAAAAATAACACAATTTTAATACTTCAACATTTATACAAGAAGACAGGACAATTACTAGAAACCACGTGCACATAAGAGAAGATAAGGTACATGGACACTTTAAAAACGGGAAAGAAAAAAAAAGTAATAATATATAAATATTATATAAATATATAAATATCGACCAAAATAAAACTAATAAATTCAATAAGAAATTACATGACATAAACATACACAATCAAAGTCTGCTTACTCACATTAAGGCGGATGGTCGTTGCATCTTGTATGAACATATTCTTAACATAAAATAAACTAAAATATATAAAATAAATTGAAAGCGATCTTGAGCCAATTCATTTACTTCATTCGGCCAATTTATTAACTTATAATGTTATTATGTATTATGCATCTTATATAATAATAGGATATTTTCGATTATTATTTAACATTTTTTTTTCGAAACTACAGGATTATATTTCCTGATCCCCAGTGTTAAAAAACGTACGGTTAAAAAATTACCCCGGGAAACATTACCGTATTGCCAAAAATAAGATTGCAATCCATCATATTTACCGGTTTAGTATTTTTTTAAAGATTTAGAACTTGAACAGAATACACATTGAAGGAGTACAATTTCATGTTTGTTTTCGCTCCTAGCTGAAAAGGAGATTATTTATGCAGGGTCACAACCACTCCCGGATGTAATATAGCAGGTGCTGTTTGTTTATAATTTGAAGGTTTTAATAAAGGGATTTAGAAGCTACATGTATTATTTTAGAAATATTTGAAAATAGCCATAAATAATATATTATTAAGAATAATATAGATAAAATAAAAAACTTTAATTATGATATTTTAATAAGATCAAGTAGAAAAGAATAATATCTAAGAAGTAAAGTTAATTTATTGATTTTGCATCAATACTTTATTTTAATCTCAATTTACTCTTGATTCAGGTTTTAAATTTCACTGGACACAATAATGTATCGCTGAGTTTCAAGATTGTTAATATTGACATGGTTTTGGAACAGTTTGAACTGCCCAACTATATACAATTCTATCATGTAAATCGTATTCAGTGATTATTATACATTAACCGATATACATAATTACCGATAATTAAAGAATAAAAATGCTATAATACAAAAAAATTAAGTTTTATTATTTGAAAAATAATTCATAAAAATGTTCACATTTGGAACTTACGCTTCTGAGGGAGCGTAATATTCATTATTATCATCATATTGAGGAAGTTGCTTTTTTGCGTTTGTATTTCGTGTTTGTATCTCTTCTAAAAATAGCAAACAAGTTTTCAATATAATTTATATAATCTAGCATTGTTAACAATTAGATTTTTTTTTGTATAATGTACCGCTGTTTGACAGCAGAAAACATAAACGATTTGTGCGACCTCAAGATCAAATAATATCAGAAAGAAACTTTCATTCTATTTTTTCTGCCGGTTTCGTCATTTTTTTTTTTTTTAGTTTCAGGGGTTTTCAGATTCTTAAACTTTTTTTTTCGCTCCACCCTAATATAAATGTATTTTCATAAATTCCCTTGATGTATCTATTGTGTGCAGTTGAAAAAACCAACAACAAAAATAGAAAATAGTTTTTATATAATTTGAACTAGTTAAGTGGAACCTGTTGATAGGCTGATTAGGGTCTACTAAGTATTTCAAAGAGATAAGAGGTGTTCGAAATCAGAAAGAACGAATAGAAATGCCCCTTGAGAACGATCCACCTCAAGCCCTTTCATCAGTCATGAATTATTTTCGGACTAAAAAATGTCAAATAACGTTGACAAATGCCGGTGCCCGAGGCAGCAAAGCCTGTAAATTAGATCGGCCATTCGGGTGGCGGTAAATTAGCAGGCTCTATATACTTACTTAATTTCTTGTCTTAATTCTTCCATTTATTAATCCTCCTTCCGCTAACTGATTGCTGTCCATTTCTCCTCCTAATTTCGCCGCGTTTATCCCTAACTTTTATTTAGCTCGGTTAGGGGGTGAGATAAATACGCGCAAATAAACAATGGAGGTAATTTATCAGGAATATTTATAGAAAAAAAAAAAAAAATCTTAAAAACTTAATATCTAGTGAGTTGAATTCACTTGAGTAAGAAATATACTCTCAAACTAATCAGAAATACATTTAGGCATTTTTTACTTTAGCCCTGCATTGAAAATTAGAATAAATGACTTTAATAGTTAAAGTGTAAATAGTATCTACAGTTACTATTTCAATAACTGTTATTAGTTTTTAACATTAGCAGCTAGTTTTAAAAATACATTTAAGTTTATGTTATAGTTAATCTATACTATTATATAAAAGGACAAGCCATTTTTCGTTTGTGATCACTAGAGACCGGATTTCTGTGTTATTGTACATTTAGTTCGCTTTGATTTAGCGCTCTCTATCCCGAGTAGTTATCTCATTTATAACCTAAGGATTCTTATTCTTAAATTTTATTTTGCACGAAATTGCACAATTGAACCAAATTCATCTAATTTTATTCACTTAACCATTTATTTTTTGAAAATTCTACTTACGATCATTAGGCAACATTTATAACAATGGTTTATATTAAATAGGTAAATTAGTTTTAAATTGAAAGTAAAAAGTCGCTTACATCAAATGTATTTGTGACCTACTAATTTTAAATGATCGTATTGAATTGGGAGCCTTGAGAATTTAGGCAAACATTGAGGATCGACGTACTTTCTAGAACTAAGACGTTCCCTCAGGAAATTTTACTCCCCGCTTCCCATTTCATTCCCCACTTCTGATTTAGCACAAAGGGCTAATTGTTAACAAGATTTTAAATTATCAACTTTGAAAATGCCAAAAACGTCCGCGAATATTTCTACAAAATTGAAACAATGGACCAATGGATATCCAGAGCAGATATTTGTTTGAAACTCTCGAAGAAAGCTTAAAAAGAATTGAAAATGAAAAGGGAAGATGTTTATTTTAAAAATTCGAGTAAATCCTTGAGAAAAACTACGGCTAAATTCGTTAAAAAAAAATTAAATTATTGTATCAACGGAAAGGAAATAGAAGCTGATAATCTGGATCCATTCACAATCGCATGCTACAAAAATTGTCCTGTTACGTTCATAGATGTAGAACGTTTCTTTTCTTTGCTAAAGAACATTTTATGAAGTGACAGGTGGCATAATTTTACTGAGAAATATTTTGTAAAAAAAATAGATAAAAACTAATTTATTTTTCAAAAACATTTTATTATATTTTGTTTCCACGTAAAAGGAAATTTCATAAAGATATTTTATATTCCTTTTAATTAACAATTTTTTCATCTCCTTTTTTTCCCAAATTTTAGATTGAATTAACTCTGAAACGGAACGTTTGTCGAAACGTCCTTAACTTTATATAAGGCTGGTTAAGTTTTGCATATTTGTGTAAATAAATGGATTGCTGCATGTATTAAGTTTTAAATTCACGTTTTGAGTTTTTTACTGCGCGATTTTGCATATTTTGAGTTTTTTACTGCACATTTTTTGATTTTTTACTGCACGAAAATCCGGTCTCTAGTGATCACTAACCGCAAAAGCTACCGAACCAAACTTTACTAAATTTTGACCACATCATCTTTATAGTTCCAGGATGGTTTAGCAAAAATAAAATCTGCTGATTTTCTATTTTTTTTGCATTTAAAAAAGCAAAAATAAGTGAATATCAGTGAGGTTTGGAAATTGACCGATAGGTGACGGTCGCCATTCTATATGAGAGGTTACTAAGGGACAGTATTATGTTGAGCTTGGCATTGATAACAAAATTTGCTTTTTTTCAATTATATAATTATTAAAAAAGAAAAAGTGATCCCAATAAAGTTTAAAAATTGATCATTATGTGGCTTGAGTCATTCTACTACATCGCTAACATTGGTAAAACTATTGAACCCCTCATTACCAAATTTCAACTACATCATCTTCATAGTTCTAGGAAGACTTGCAATAATAATAATTAAAATGTGCAGTGTTGACTGTCAAAAACAAGGTTTGCCACAACGTCGTATATCTTTATGGTTAGAAATTAAAATCTTACCAGATGATACCATTAAAATTATTTTTACCAAATTGAAATTATACTAAATCAAAATGCTTATCCTTTGCTTTTTGATATTTAGTGTAAAAATATGACTATGGGGTTTCAGTTGTAAGCACTGATAATGCAATCCATTATCGTAAGCTTCATAATAGCCTCTGTCTATCAGGACTACCAACTCATACATTACAATTAAAAATTGGATGTTAAATTACTTTTTCAAGTGAATTTTATCCACCTAATCTGTACAATGAAGCCAGGTCGAGAATTACTGCTATGCTTGGAAATATCATACTCAATTGAATACAAAATTTTTATAGATAAACTTATAAAATTTCAATTATTACCATAGTTAAAATTATTTAAGTTTTTTACTTATGAGAGCGGGCGAAGCGGCGAGGAGTGCAGTAGTGAGTTATAATGAAAAGTGACGAGAGTGTTTTAAGATTTTGTAAAAAATTTGGTATTAAAAAGAAAAAAAAGGAATGCATAAAATGACATTGGATGAAGTTATATTATAGGCATACTAAATTACCTTGATGGAGGTGCAATATACTCGGTTGCAGGAATCAAGTAAGTATAATCAAGAGAACCTGGTTCGAAAAAATAAGATTATCTTTAAGAAAATCACTATTATTTATCTAAGCATAGTCTAATAAATATACAAGTATAGAATTTTGCAAGAAATAGTTGTAGATTAGCGCCACGACAGTTTCAGTTTGGAAGAATATGCTTCGTGAGCTTTGTGCATCTGAAATCTTAGCAAAACCAATGATCATCGGAGATGAAGGCTTAACTGTTGAAATAAATCAGAGGTGTTATACCCGTAGGAAATACTATGTTGGACGGGTTTATCCACAACAATGGGCGTTTGAAGGCGTTTGTCGTGAAATTCGTGGCTGTTTTCTATATACCATTCCTGTTAGAAATAAAGATACATTAACAGTGTGTATTACCTACTCTGTATGTTCGGGAACAACAATATACTCAGATAGCTGGGGGTCGTAGAGTGGTCTTATGAAGGTCCCTGGAATGAAATATAAACATTATGCTGTATAATCCAACACTTTTGTGGGTATAAATACAGGAGTGCATACACAACGACTCATTAAAAAGAAGAACAAAAAGAGAATGTGCAATTAGAAGGAGTATGATTGACTCATACCTTTTTAAGTTTATGTGGAGATAAAGACACAGAAAAGAGGATCTTTTTCATGTTCACGTAAAAAAAGTTCTAGTACACAATATTGCTTATTGATGTTTTCTCATATTCTTTACTTATTACTTATTATTTATTAATAAGTAAGTTATCCACAAAAGTGCATCTACAGTGATGTGGTTCACGTCCAGACCGAATAAAGGCTGGAATTCAAAACAAAACAAAAAACATATTTTATAAATATATGATCAATTTACCGGCAGTGATTACAGTAAAATAATTATTTTTATTTTTTTTCTGAGCCTTGCGTTCCTTATAGTAATCACGAGATTGATTATTTGTCAAGTGCATGTACCAATATTTTGAACCCTTTACCAGTAAAAGGCAATTCAAAAGAAAGTTGTTATCCTGAATATAAATTTTTAATAATAGCAGTCAATGGGAAATATATGAAATCCTGCTCATCGTAAAAAAAATTAATCTGGTGTTTACAACCCTGACTTTTTCCTCCTGTATTATTTTAAAAATAAACCGTCGTAGTATATTTTATTCCATTATTTGTTCGGCCGCTTTTACAGGTTTCTCTTTATTGTGTAATATTTCTATTTTTGCTCTTTTTCCTCCTTCTTTTTTCCTCTAATTTTCAATGTTCAGATTTAGCATCTGAGGATTTATTTATTAACAAATACTTTTTTTGATCTTTTTGTTAACTTTCTTTCATAATAAGCATGCTTTGAGTGAATAATGCCACCTTCTGCATTATCTGATCTTTTGTCTTCAATAAAAAGTCCTTACACAATACTATTTATAACTCCATCAATAAACTTTCTCAATAGAATATTTGTTTCCTTGCTACAAAGCGACTATCCTTTTGTTTAGCCCAATATGAATCATAGCTCAATAATATAATAATTCCATTGCATTTGGCTTTAGTACACATTTCGAATAATGTTAATTTTATTTATTTTGATATATACCGCATAGTGTTTCAAAAGCCAAGTTATCGATTATAGTCATTTTCGGTATAAATTGTCTTAAACAAATATTATTAAATTAATTAAAACTTACAATTAAAGCAAATCTTAAATTTATTTGATTATTTAGTTTTAGCTATTTCTCATCTATATATTATTTTTCTTTACTGCGTCCTAGATTGATTATGGGTTACCAGAAAAAAGATACTTCGAGAAGAACAAAATTGTATTCAAAAAAATGTTTTTCTTTTGAGAAAATGTAAATCTAAAATCTTGACGGACTCATGTATATTTATGCTCATGTATATTATTTAAGAGTAACACTAAAAAATTCTTGATATATATTCCATGCATATATATTCAAGGGAATAGAGTTTAATATCATGGTGAGATTTCACAGAAAGAAAATTTGTAGGATCTTGCACGAATATTTGAGCGTGATAACTGTTCACTGGTACTATTTTTCTTTATATTAAAAATGGGACCAGTATATTTCAAAAACTTCATGGGCATACATCTTAATTTTTTTAAACCTTCATTCAATAAGATACTATTATGATAATAGATTTTCGTCTAGTGTTTGAAAATTAAACAATTGCTGTAACTTGTATATTTATTTAAATCAGTCTATTGTAAGCATAGAAGAGTGAAAAAGAGTTGAGAAAGAGATCTTAAGCAGATACATATCATAAATTACTCATGCTCATCTATTTTTAAATTGTAAACAGTGTGCTGATATTTGTTTAGTAACGGATTCATTAAAAAAAATGTTATTAAAGTCAGTAATAAAGTACAAATCGTAAGGACGTATAGTAAAGTTCGCACAACTCAAAAAGCTTCATTAAAAAACTGTTAAATCGCACAGTCTTGTATGAAATATCGAAAGTGTACCTGGATTATCTTTTAATCCCAACCGCAAGTGGGGTGTATCAGGTGGGATTTGAAGTTGATTCGATACATTTTTGACGTTTCATAGAAAACTATTGAACTTAACCACGATGATAGCTCAAAAATACATATTTTTTGAGTTGCGTCACATTTGAAATACATGTGTGATATTAAGAACATTATTAGTTATCACAGAAATCAAAATAAATTTTCAGAACATGATTCTAACATTTAAGTTCAAATTATTTTGTTGATAAATTATAGTTGTTTAATATTCCTGGGTTGCGTATTATTTATGATTGAAGTTGTTTGATCCCTAATATCGATATTTATACCAATAATTCGAGTTTCAATTTATGATTTCGATACCTCTTTTAAAAAATGTTATTTAAATAAATTGCTTCCCTTAATTTTTTGCTTAGAAAATTTAAAGAAATATATTTGTTTTCCTTTTCAAATTTTGATTCACACCTGTTATTAGATTAACAATAAGTGAATTTTATGATATTGTGACACTACAGGCCTTATAGGCGTGTCGGAAGATTTTTAAAGAAATATTTAAAAATCAATAATAATTTAATAATGAAATTAACAAACACATAATGATCAAAATTACATTATAAGTTTGCCTGATTAAATCCAAAGAAGGCTGGAGAGGAGTTGATTAAGAGATCTTCTAAGATAAATCTAAACAAATGCATTACTGGAGTAGGTACCGATGGGTACTGACCTCTCTCATGCCTGACATTCTAATGTTACATATTCATTTATATCACATTCGCTTAATTGTCGAGGTTTGAGCGACAGGTATGGATAACAGAAATATAGTGAAAACAAAATATATTCTAAATCCAACCGAATATACCAAACAACTTTTTAACGAACTTTATTGAGAGGAAGGGGGTATATTTTGCTGCTAGTTGTTTTAAGGTTTTAATAAAAGAAGCTGGATGAGGGACCTCCTACATTAAAAATGAAATTAATAAATAATTATTTAAAAGAGGAGTACGCGCCTCTTGGTTCTGTTCCCCCTTATTTCTCTTAAACCTTTATTCATTTCATCCGTTTCTATAATTACCTAAAATAGTTGCAAAAAAGATATGAAGGATAAATGTCATAATTTTTTATTGGTACACTGAAACCAGTATAATGAAACGTGGGCTCGTTCTTTATACTGGGTATCTTCTATATTATATTTTATCTAATTTTGGAGAGGAATAATGAAACATAATTCCAAATAATTATGTAATTATTAAAGCCAAAGTATCTTAAAATGAAGTGAGGTAAAACCTACTCATTTACAAAGGATATGAAGAAAATTAAGTTTTTTTTTTATTTAAATAAATTATGAAATGATTAACCTATATTAATGAATTTTTAATGAAACAATATTTTATCTGCTACTCATATAAGTTTGACAAGAATTGTCACTCAAGCAAATGAAGTAGCTAGAATGAGGCCAACATGATCTTTAATGTTCTCGTGTATAACAAAGGCTTCTTCTCAAGGAGCAGTCACAAAGGATACACGATTTATTAATTTCATCATTTTCCCTTCGGGAATGTTTTCTCCCAACTCTGTTGCCACCCTATGGGAAATTTAAAATACTAGGGCGCATGTGCTGCCATGCTTTGAAGCGTTCACTTTTTATTCAGGATCTAGTTTTTATCGAAACAATATTATCTAGGAGTAAATTTTATGAACATTTAGACGGCTAATAAAATACAACAAAGAAGTATGTATCTCTTTTTTTTTATATTATTTTTAAGTTACACCTCTCTTCAAGCTGAAGACAATCAGTGAATGTGATGGATAAATAAAAAATAAGAAAGTAGCGCGAAAAACATGAGGGAGACCACCAACCATTAGTACATCATCCTGACTTTATTTTCGGTTATAAATAAATTTGTTATTGGAGATCGTCGTAACCTACGAACTCCTGTCCTCCTGTATCCTCTAATGATATTCCACTAATCTCTGTTGAACCGATTCGCTGCCTAGGATTCCACTTGGGCAAATGTCCTTACATGAAATCCAACTACAAGGCTAAAGCGAAAAGAAGCTGCCCGCCGTTACAAACTACTTTAACATTTCCTAGACGAACGTTCAAAGGTCCCATTTAATTACAAAAGACTTATATACATGTCTGTGATCAGACCAATTTGAGAATTGAGGCTCAACTAAACTATACCATTCATCTCGTATCCAATTCTTATAATCCAAAATCCTTCGAAGAATCCTCAATGCTCCTTACATTGTCACCAATAAACTTATCCATGAAGATCTTAATACAGCATATGTTGCTGATTTAGCCCAAACAAGATACCTATCTTTTCATAGTAAGCTTCATAACCCCTCAAATCTACTAATTTCTCAACTTGCTCCCCAAAACATTCCCGATAATCCTCAGACGCTTCTGAAAAGACGATCGCCCAGACACCTTCTACTATAGAATTTTTATTGAAATGCTACCGTTGATTATTTCTTTTCAAGTTTTGACATGCTGTTGTAATAGTTAATTATATACGTTTACATGATGTATATATTTGTACAGTTGTAAATTTCAATAAATTAATATTTAAAAAAATGTTATTAAAGGATATCTTTCATTCAACTCTTTTTTAGCCTTAGGTATTTATTGTCAGGAATAATAGTTGTAGGCATGTTTTGTATTGGCTGTTAGGAGGTCATAATGTTTTTTGTAAAATAAAACATGATCTATTACTTGACTTACCATAAAGATATTTCTAAGTGTAACAGTGTTTAAGATTGAAATGTTCTTAATTTTTATAAGATTTTTGTCTGTTCTATACAACTGTAGTCGACAACTCCAAATTGGATTTTATTAAGTGTATGAATTCAGGCGCTGTCTTAGTTTCGAAGAGGTTCTGTCTGTTCTACCTAAAACAGCAAGTAAAACAACAGGATTTGTTGACGTTTGAAGTATGTCGCCTCAGTTTAAGTGAAATATGAAGATAGTGTTATTCACAATAGTATGTCTATGCATCGTTGGAATTGAATGGAAAAAGTTTATATAAGTAATATAAAAAAAAAAAACATTCCACACATTGTATCCATGAAGGATGTTGTGTTTAGTGCTTAGGTAATGATCTACTTTTATTACTGGGCCAACGGTTGTGAAAGGAGAAGAATTGGCCGTAATTAAACTCAACCGCCAGACTTTTTCCTCCAATTAGGGGAACCCACTTTAACCGCTTATATACACAAAGTAATTAAGCAACATAATTAACGTTATAAGTGAAATTATAATAAATTAGTGAAATTATTTCTACAAAAATATAATTTTAATTGAAAATTACTTATTACGTAATATGTTTTATAATCGTTTAAACAATCTATATTCGGTTTCCTAGGATGAATAATCTATTATGGATTCGACAATGGTCCTCTGGCAAACTGATGCCAATGCTCAGCTAAGTGGAAAGCCTTCCAATATAGATAATGACCCTAGATGTGGAGATAAGCCACCAATTATAGATCGATAGCGCTTCTCTAGGAATACATCTGCGCTAAATAGTTCAAGTCACGAATAGTTTTCCCTTCTGCAAACTAGCTCAAATTCTCATTTATCTCTAATTTTCTTTGAATGGTTGAATAAACAATGGTAATTATTATGAGAACTATTAAGCTTCTAAAAATTTTTGATGTCAAAATACATATACTAAGAATATATATTAGGAAAACCAACTCCAGAATATGTATACAGATCCAAGACATAAAACTTAAAAACTAAATAATTTTTTCTTCTGTAATTAGATATATTTGCAAACCTGCATTAATTAATTAATAACATTAATTTATAACCAGATCTTAAATAATATCATTAGGATTGAATTATTGCCATGCAGATTTAAATGTTTCAAGTTAAGAATGTGTCGATTCCTAATGTCGATTGTCAATTTCACAAAACTCGGTATCGAGAATTGACGATATATTGTCGATTTATAGGAACCAATCGATGCGTTTGTGATACCTAATTATTTAATATTGGCTATAAATCGATTCTTCTCTCTCATAAAAAATATGTTATTTCATCTTTGATAACAGAGCAATATTTTCATTGAGAAATGAAGAAATGTGGTTACAATTTTATATTGCCGAAGCTGAAGCACAAACGAAATAATTTTATTTGGGCAAAAGGCATTTTATTATATTTAGAGAATTAGTTTTAACTAATAACTTTTGAAAATTGATTGAAGTTTTTAAATAAATTTAGATTTTTTTAAAGCTCTTGAATGGATAATTTTTTTGTAACAGCGATTTGTATTTAAACAGAGAATCGAGAATCGATCTCTTAGTAACGAGAATCGACCTTTCTTGAAGAAATTGTTTGTATTTTTCGATAAGTTAATGTAACACCGGTCGGGGTCTCGTTGGGAAAATTAGTTATATTTTTGGGGATTTTTTTTTTTTATCTAGTGATGTTAATGAGTCACTGTTGCTAGTCCGCAACTTCTTAAGTTACTTTTCTGGTGTTGTGTTTTTTTTTTGGCTACAAGATATTTAACTCGAGCTTTATTAAGTTGTTGGAGAATAAAAACTCATCTAATGTGGAGGATGTAAAGCAATAATTTTATTCCATGCCTCATAGATAATTTTATTTTTTACCAGTTGTCTTTTATTATGGTCTATGGTTCTTTATCCTGTCTTGTTTAGAAGTATATTGAATATTCGTAATAAGTTTTAAAATTTACAAAAATTCATAACATCAGCAATACTCACCGAAATAATCGAAGCGGAAAATACCTATTAGTAACAACATGGTTAACTTCTTGTCTTATATTTTTAATATTCATTTATATAATCTATAAATAGAAGTTGAATTAGTGTATATTTTTAGGACTGATAATAGAAACTAGTCTTCGAATAAAAAATACCAATAGAAGTTGCTAATGATTCATCAAGCCTAATAGTATTAATTCTTCTATACCATCATTAACACATCAAGTGATTAAACAATATCATATGTATAAAAATAAGCATTTGAATAAATACTACACCTTTTTAGAAGTTCAAATCGAAGAAAAAATATTTTTCATACCATTCCTATTTCAGAACAGACTAGTTTATACTATAAAAATATGATTAAAAATGTTTTGGAATTGAATTTAAGAAAACAAAACTTTTTCATCAGACATGCCAACAAATATTTTGAACTTTTATCATGTTGTGAATACGAACAGATAAATTCAAAGCAATACGGACATTGCCGGTCTTCTGAACCGCTGGAAATTCATAGATCAGAAGTTACTTAGGTGCTGAGCCCAAATAAGTCGACTTTATTGAGGTGAATAACCCGAGTCCTACACCCTTTTCATTAGCGAGTTAGGAAAAAAAAAAGGAATTCACATATTTTTTAAAAGACTGTTGTCATTAATTTAAAACCTCTCTTCTGTTCCTGTGGTATCTTCATCAGTTATCTTTGATATACTTTTTCACTAGGATCTCTTTATACACTGTTCAGATCCCTTTTTGACTTTTTTTAATTCCCTGAAGAGTATCTTCTTGGGCCTTGATTGTTTCTTTGTGCTTTTCTAGAGATACTAACGTATTTGTGGGAAAAGTCTTTTTATTTTCTAATTTCTTGTACCTAACCATACTACTCTTACATTATATTTTCACATATAAATCACACTCAAATTTCAATGTACATTCACCAATAATGGCGCTTATACTCATGCTGATTCTAAAAAGCATTACTAAGACTGTAGTTATAAAAATTACTTATAATGTTTCTAACATAAATTAAGTACCTAGTAATAGAAATATCAAATATAATTGTTGAGTTCTGGCCATAGATTAGTATAGTTCTTTTGGGCTTAAAAGGATCATATTTTAGTTTTACTTAATTTTACAACGTTTTATTTCACAAATAATAATTATATCAATACTTTATTTTATCTTTACTTATCTTCACACCACTCCCCTTTCCTTTTAAAATACATTATTTCACTTTAACAAAATTTAACAATACTTCATTTTATTTGAACTAAGAACAAGTATAATAAAGTATTGTTTTAATAATTAAATAAGAATAAAATTGTTAAATTAAGCAAAATTTTATGTGCTTATTTGAATACAATTTTTGCTTTTGTGTAACCCTAGGTTAGATTAACCCTAATAGATAACGTTGAATTAGATGAAACGATTTTTTTTTTTTTTTTTTTTTTTTTTTTTTTTTTTTTTTTTTTTTTTTTTTTTTTTTTTTTTTTTTTTTTTTTTTTTTTTTTTTTTTTTTTTTTTTTTTTTTTTTTTTTTTTTTTTTTTTTTTTTTTTTTGAGGAGGGTAAAGAGTTTGTTCTAGTTTTGGGGCTTCAATGTCTAGCAATATCTCTAAAGATGCAACGAATTTATGGATGGAAGAGTCGGGTGCAATTATCCACAAAGGTGCTCTGTTGTCAGGAGGTCTTTTACTTGATTTAGGGACTTCTGCCCAGAAGTTGAACCGTGCTTCTCTGCAAGGATTGGATTTATTGAAGTCGTATAGAGTTATTTTAATATTGGAAAAAGGGAACATACCTAGTTCTTATTTCCTTTACGATTTTGTCGACCAGTTCATTTCCTTCCAGTGTGACTAAGACCCAAAGAAATTATATAATTTTATTCGTGTTTAGGACTGATTTCATTATTTTCATCACGATGGGGTTTTCAGATAATTGGAAGTTTCAGATTGCCTGAAGGGTAGAGCAAGAATCTTTGCATATTGTCTGCTGCCTAACTTATCAATTAAATTCATACATAGATAAATTGCAAAAAACTCAGTGGAAAAGGTAAATTAAATGTTTGGAAGACTGTATTAGATGATTTCTGCAGATAGGACGACTGAACAGCCAACACTCTCCTTATTTTTTAAAGGCAAATATAATTAATGTAACGGTTAAAGAGCAGATTTACAAAACTTTGTTTTAGAGCCTCAGGAAAACTTTTTATTTTTTTCATCTGGTTCAAGGAAAGGTAAAAAGAAAATATTGTATGCGGTTTCCATGGTGGTAGTGGGTTTGGAGATAATAGAAACAGCTGTGGTAAACGACATGAGTCGGATAATGGAGTATAGCTAAAGACAGAGACAGAAAATCTGTAACGCGAAAATTCGAAGAACTGTGGCATTGCTTTAACAAGACCTAATAATCTTAAAAAAATGATAGTTGTATAAGTCACGCATCTGCCTCCCTAAGTAAACTATAAATGAGACTAGGTTTGAACAATCCCCATTGTTCGACAAATAGTCACCCTGCGAATCATTAAATGGTGTACTGGGTCTAACCTTTGTAAAATTATTTTAGATGAATCACCTATTCACTCTCAAAAAGCAAACGTTTAGTTTAGCAATACTTTACTTTAAATTTACCAAATTAAACAATACTTAATTTTACTTAATGTTACTAATTTTGTTTTATCTTTCAAATTTTTATTCATACCTGTTATTGGACAACGGTAAGTGAATTCCCTCATTGTATAAAAGTACAGACCTTACAGACTTCAGAGGAAGTTGAACTCAACAGTAATTCGTCCTGGCATGGATTAAAACAATAAACAAAAAAAGGATTTATATAAGCAGATCTCTCATCCAGCTTATTTTAAGCCTTCTGAGGGTATGTCAGTCGTGGCCATGCCATTGATGAGTATATTATTATATCCATGGAGTCTTCGAGAAATCGTCTATAAAGGTTATGTATATGGAAATACACTTATATTGGCAAAAACTCCTCTTTATTATACTTCAATCAAATAACATGTTTCGGGACTTTAGTCCCATCATCAGACTTTAATAGTATTCCTTCATGGTGTTATTACACCGTGTCTGTCCTTTACATATATTAAAATAACAATACTTCTACCTAATGGGTACAAGGGTCTTGTACTCACCCTTGTACCCATTAGGTAGAATTATTGTTATTTTAATATATGTAAAGGACAGACACGGTGTAATAACACCATGAAGGAATACTATTAAAGTCTGATGATGGGACTAAAGTCCCGAAACATGTTATTTGATTGAAGTATAATAAAGAGGAGTTTTTGCCAATATAAGTGTATTTCTATAATTGTTGGCTCCTTATTTGAAGAATTGAGTTATGTATATGTTTATTTACTGTGGGTACTTGTAAATGTGAGTGTGTAGTTTGAAATGTAATAAGGTGAACTAGTGGTTAGTCTGAGTATTTTTGATTGGAATATTTGTATTTTTTTAAGGTGCGGTTTTTTTTTTTGCGATTATTGAACACACTTTTATTCAATTTATACACTGCTATGAGGACACTGTTTTACAGATCTGCCAGGATCTGACGATTTTTTGAGGCCGAAGGACATCCTTGGCCACTCTCTCCATCCACAATTAGAATTAGCTTTTGTCGTCCTAAAGGATTGCTGTTTTAACGGTTTTTAAGTTATGCTATAAGGACAGTGTTTTACAGATCTGCCAGGATCTGACGATTTTTGAGGCCAAAGGACATCCTTGGCCACACTCTCCATCCACAATTAGAATTATATTTTGCGTCCTTAAGGATTGCTGTTTTAACGGTTTTTAAGGACACTGTTTTACAGATCTTCCAGGATCTGACGATTTTTTGAGGCCGAAGGACATCTTTGGCCACTCTCTCCATCCACAATTAGAATTATATTTTGCGTCCTTAAGGATTGCTGTTTTAACGGTTTTTAAGGACACTGTTTTACAGATCTTCCAGGATCTGACGATTTTTTGAGGCCGAAGGACATCTTTGGCCACTCTCTCTTTCCACAATTAGATATTAGTTTTCGTCCTTAAGGATGTTTGTAACGGTTTTAAGTTATCCACGCCATTGTTGTCCTCCAGGATAACTGTTTTTAAGGACACTGTTTTACAGATCTGCCAGGATCTGACGATTTTTTGACTATTCACACTGCTATTTAGTTTAATAATAATTTATTTTAATATAGCTTAGTTTAACAATTTTATCTTTATTCCCACATTTACTTACTATTTATTTTGCCTTTTTTAGAAATACGTTATTTTACTTTTCTTCAATGTAACAATTATTAATTTTATTTTTAATTTACATAGAAATACTTTATAGTAATGCAATGTACAATAATGCTTCTTAGTTGAAATATAATTTATTTAAATTTTTACATGATTTAGCAGTACATTTTTTCACTTTTAATAGTTCACCAATACTATCTTTTACTTTTATTTTTCTAAACACTTCATTACTTTACTTTTATTTTCTTTAATAATACTTGAACTAATAATTCCTAGGTGTTCTGGTTGATCCATTAAAAATCCTATAAATCTTAATTGAATAAAAGATAATTTATAAATTAAAAAATAAAAATAAAATTTAATTACTAGCAAATTAACTATTCAATTTAAGTTTACATTGATTATTATTGAATACAAAAAAAAACTAGAATTGTTTTCATTTTTAAATTCTTTTATATTTAAAGAATTATTAAAGCAATCCTAAAATTAAATATTTTCCTTTTTAGCATTAAGTATTTAAGCCCTTCTTCCCTTATTTTTTTATGAATTCATTTTAATATTCGCTCATTATTCACTTTGTCTACAACTTTCTAACATTTATTCTCATAGTTATTGTTACCTCACTTTATTATACGGAAATGTTCCCTTTTCCTGAAGTTTCCAAAGCTTAAGCTCAAATATTTCTGTACCTGAGCGTTGGGGTATTTTGTTAAAACTGTTTTGAATCTGCTTAGCCAAACTCTAGCTAGTTCATTTCGACATAGTTGTTTTCAGAAGGTACCAACTTCTGACAGCGACTTATTGGACTAACATACATATCTCCACTAACCAACTCCAACAATAAATAAACTTGTTTATAGGAACTAAAGGCAAAAGAGTAGCATATATCATGATTTACATTTTAAATTAAAAAAAATAAATTATCTTGATTTTTTTTTTTAAATGGCAATAAAACATTATAGATGTTTTGTTTTATTTAAGTTTCGTGGTTGAATGTAGTTTGCTTGAAAATCTATTTTTTTTTTTTTTTTTTTTTAGAATTTTATTCACCTAAAATCTATGAAGCAGCTGTATTTTTTCTTACATCTGCTTTTTAAAATAAAAATAAAAATTATGTCAATATTATGTTTTAAACTTTATATATGCTTCTAGAGCCCATTAGTCGGAACGGCAGAATACATGTCTAATATCTATTTATCAGGAGCATCCAAAAAATTGCCAACAAGCCTCTCATTGCCGTGATAGACAGTGTGTTCTCCCCTAGTTAGTTTAAGGTTTAATTTTTATTTAACATTCGTATGTCAAATTGTAATGATCTTATATATCTGAAACATTATAATATAGAAGTAATATTTCTTATAATTTAAATTTAATCCGTACTTCTAGAAGAACTTCTATTATAGAACTTTTGTAGTAGTGGTACCAATAGATCGTTGCTTAACAAGTTATTTACATGTTATTGCAATCATTTTCCCACACATTTACTTATGTGAGTTATTCAGTAGTAACAGTCATAAAAAAAATCATTAGTACTCTTTACTCGGAATGCGATTTCATTCCTTGTGTTTATATATAATCCTTTTTTGTAAACTACATATATTCCAATTGGAAGTCTCCGTTGTTAAAATAATTCCTAAGCTCAAAAAAAAACCTTTCATAATCTTCATACCCAGTTGAATCCACCAGTTTTCTAGCTTACCACTCTATCCAAAAAAAAATCTCTGTCGAGTATGAAAATAGTAAAGCTTCGTAAAATTATGAAGATATTTTTTATAAACTTTCTTAAATTAGGGAAGTGGAAATAAGAAAATATCAAATTTCTGATAAATTTTTACCCTTTTTTTTAAATTGAATGTTTTTATTGAATTAATATAACGATATTCCTTATCTTAATGTATATAGAATAAGTAATATAGATGTAAAAAAAACCAATTTACACAATACGTAAAATGAAAACTTCTCACATGAAGGAAGTTAAAACTACAAAATACCAGTACATTCAATACTAAATCAATTTTGAAAATGATTTTGTTAACTTTTACACAATTAATTTAGATAGAAGTTTTTACACATAGAGTTACACTTTCTCACACTAGAGGGGAGGAAATAAGAAAATATTATTATGTAAAACCCGAAATCTATGTTTTTTTAACATGAAAAAAAAAGATAAAGTAAAGAGTTAGAAAACTTAATTTTTAAAATTTTCATTTTTAACTTTTAAATTTATATTTAATATGGCTTGAATGACTGCTTTCAATAATCTTGGCTTTATTGTTAATAACGAAACGAATGATAAACCTCGACTGAAGGAAAAAATAATTTAAAATTCCATCGTTTGTTATTAATAGGGAAAAACATTGATGTATCTAATCCTTAATGTCTCGCGTTTGATAAATAATATTAATATGAATATAAACCAAGGATGGATTAAGGTATAAATCAGGAAAATCTCAAGAAATATAGGTGTTGCAATACTTTTGACGGTGAGTTTATTATAATATAAATATTTTAAGATATGTGTAAACAATTTGTAGAATTCAATCTATTTTTATTTTGATATGGGTTTCTTGTTACTAGAAGGAAAGTAGAAAACATAGAAAATACGATGATATTAGCCTGTGCGATGCCTGCGAGAGATGCCGAGCGGTCTTAGCCGTGATGGATGGCGCCGTTCCCAGCAGAGAGGAACCTCTTTTAGAAGAGCTATTATAGAACTGGTTAATAGGACAAAGCTACCTGTTACTCAAGTATTGTTCATATTTTTTTCTGTTCAATATTTAACTATAAAAAATATTAAACGAAAAAAAAAATATTTATAAGCAATTTTAAGGGTGGAGGCAGCAGCATACGAAAGATAATGCTGTCAAACATATATATCAAATATCTCAATGAACTTTAAACTGTAAATCGATAATGATTATTTGAAAGCTTGAAGTTATAACAGGAAAACTTGTTCTTCATAACATATAAAATTTCTATATTATTCCAAATACAACCAAGTCCATTTTTGAATTTATTTCAAAGCAGGTCGATAAAGGTAAAGGTCTGGCTGGATTATGAAGAGATCTTACTTTTGTGAATTAAAAAGGAAAAAATTCTAAATTGAAAATTGAAATTCTTGATAGATATATTTAAAATAGAAATTCTAGATATAATAATAGATTTATTTTTTTTAAATATCAATTTATTGAAATTTATAATCTTAAAAATATATACATCGAGTAAATGAGCTGATATCGATTGCAATAACATGTAAAAACTTGAAAAGAACTACTCATCAGTAGCACTTCAATAAAAATTCTACATTAGAAGATCTCTATGCCATCTTCTTTTCAGACGCATCGGAGGATTATCGGGAATGGAGTGGGGAGCAAGTTGAGAAACTAATGGATTTGAATAGTTATGGAGCTTACTATGAAATGATAGGTTTATTTCAAACAAATATAGCTTCTAAAGGTTAAATCTTAGTGAGATATTAGTATATTCAAGAAATATTCTCCAATCTTCTCTTTCATAAATTCAGAAAATTGTCGTCTACTTTTCCATCCTTTCAACATCAACTAAAAATTAATAGACACCCCACCAAAAGACATATAAATGTCAAAATCCAAAGAGTACATAAAAAGCTATATTATGATCAAAATTAGCGATTAATTCACACACATTGAAAATCACCTGATGTACCAAATTTTAACCACATCATCTTCAAAGTTCAAGGAAGGTTTAAAATCAATTATATTGCCATAAAAAAGCGATAAATATGTAGTGCGCAGTGAAGTTTGGTAATCGACCGATAAGTGGCGAGCAGCATTCGAAAGAGTTCACAATGGTACGGTGTTATATAGAGATAGACATTTATGATAAAATTTACTTACTTTTGATTCAATTGTTATTAAAAAAAAAGCTATAAATATAAAAGGTCACATGTGAATCCCAATGCAGTTTAAAAACAGACCGATATATGGTCATTCTGTATCGGTGTTTATAATGGTAAAACTATTAAACCCAACTGTAGCATATCTTAACTATAATATATTCATAGTCTTAGGAAGGTTTACAATAATTACTTTTTCAGAATAAAAATAATTAAAATGTATATTCTTGAGTGCTAGAAACGAGGTTAGCCAAACTGCTGTATACTTTTATAGTCAGAAATTAAAATCCAACCAGTTGGATCGATAAAATTATTTCTGAAAAAATGGAAGACTAATTATACTTTTTACGCACTCTTCAAACAACTAATCAATGCAATTTTAAGAAGGTTAAAAATTACTGTCATGCGTATAATTGAATAAATAATGCTAAATTCCATACTTCAATACCATATTTTTATCGATATATCCGTGTATATATATATATTTATATATATATATATATATATATATATATATATATTTATATATATTAATCAAATAAAAAAGAAATATTATATCTCTAACATGCTCATAAAATCATTAAAGTAACTTCTTTGATATGCGAATGTTATATGATGAATTTATAGATGATGAACTTGTCAGACTGTCCATTCACATGTATCTATTCCACGACAACATTATCTCAAGTGGAAATTCTTATTTTATGAGAGAGGGTGGTCTCTATAAATCGGCCCCGGTACGGCGCTGGGCGTAGGCTACTCACGCAAAGCAGTTAACCCCCACTCCCTCTCCTAATCATTGCCTTTCCTCGTTATATCTACAAGATCGCTCCCGGAATTTTCAATGAATATCCAATAAATTAAGCCAGGAAATGCTCTTATAAGAGCTTCGCCGTATGTTGCTAACTTCTTCTCGCTATGGAGCATTAAAGATGTCGTTTCTATCAATATTAATAGACATTACATAACTCTTTAGTTGAAACTAAGTGAGGTAAAAACTCATCAACAAAGAAACAACTCAATTGGAAAAAAATCCTCCTCCTCAAAGACAGTGATTACTGTAATATTGTCCGAGTTTCACAGAAAAACAGCGCATTCCTGGAATTTTAATAATATGTCAGCATCGATTAAAAGAAAAAAAACCAACGACAACTAATGATGGAATCTCCTTTATATTCTGAGAGGAAAATATACAGCAAGGAAAGAAACATGATTTTATTTTTATGTTTTTAATAAATGTATTTACATATAATACAGGGAAAACCGTATTTCTCAGTATCGAATGCAATATTATGGTTATTAATGAATTTCTTGATGTTTCTTTTAAAAAACATTTTTTTTTTTATATTTTTTCATATACTGTCTTTATTATTTCTGCATATCTTTATTAGTATTTCTTAGTAATATAAATGAATCCAGTAAATATAAGGGAAAAATCAGGCGGATAATGAAATTATTCTTTGGAAGTTGCAACTTTTACAAAAAACAATTAATCTAAAGAAATTCAGTATCCTAATTTTTGTTTAGTTACTTTTGACAGCTGAATGACAGAGCTATAATGAAAAAGGAAACATTTCAGTATCAATTTAGAACTCAGTACACTTTTTAGCCAGGAGTAAAAAAAAAAAAAAAAAAAAAAAAAAAAAAAAATCAAATAATCCACTTGCATACTGAATAAAATTCATCATTGACGATAAGGGTATTACTTATATTAAAACACTTGGTTTATCAGATAACGTAAAGAATGTATATTGAGCCCTAAGTGACGATTCAGCTAACATAAAAATAAAAAATGTAGTCCAAAGCTCCGTTCTGGTGGGTCGAAGAACATAGCATTTGATGGGTCTCTTAGGAACCTTGAATACCTCCTAGAGATAGATATTACACCTTACGGCGTAGGAAAGACGATGAGCCATTTTGAAGTAAAAATGTCACCTTTAAGAAAGTACGATATGCCCTCCCATCTAGTGACCCTAATCCGTGCTTCATTTTTTAACGACGCTCTATACTAAACCAGTCATAAAACATATAACTACCCTAGAAATAATTTATAGTATACTACTTTTTATACTATAAAAATTTTTGTGGCATTTATTTTTATTAAAAATAAATGTGAAGGGTTAATAAATTATTGGCATAGTTGAAAATTCTGTTCGTTTATAAATCAAATGCAGCTGTTATAATTTTAAAAAAATTAATGTCTGTCATATGGAATTATGACTAGCCCTAGAACATATAAAAACACTTGACATGGACCAAAAAGAATACGTAATTTGCTCTGACTCACTTTCGGCTCTCACAAGCATTAGCAACAAAAACCATAATGTTAAAAACTACATAATATCTGAAATAACCAACTTAATTGAATCCATTTCGAAATTCAAAATTATTAACTTTATGTGGATTCCAGGACATTCAGGAATAGAAGGTTAATGAACAAGCGGATTTAGCAGCCAAAGAAGCGTGTTCCCTCTTTCCATTACCCTCAATCCCTATCCCTATAACTAAAATTATCTAAAATTATTCTTAAAACGTCATATCAATATAGTTTGGCATGAAAGATGGCTTGGAACCGACAGCAACAACAAACTAAAAAAAATTAGATCAATTCCAGGACCATGGAAAGAGGAACCAGGACCAAGAAAAGAACAAGTCATCTTTACAAGACTAAGAATAGGAGACTCAAAATTAACCCACAGTTACTTATTGGAAGACAAACAACCCCCAAAATGCAACGAATGTCAGGTAAATCTGACTATAGAACACATTCTTATTGAATGCCAAAAATACAAAAAGCAGAGAAAAGATAACGGTCTGACGAATCAAGACATTGCAACATTACTAGAAAACAACTCGTATCTCCACAAACACATTATTCAATTCTTAAAAGAAACAAACCTGTACAAGGAATTATAGTTCTGAATCTGATTATGGTGCCTCTAACCAAATGTGGTGGTACATGGCACCAAAATGTAAATAAATAAATAAAAATATGGAAGAAACTAATGAAATAAAAATAAAATGGAATTTAAAAAAATAAACTTTAATCTAGGACTTACTAAGAATAAAAATAATGCACAGTTAAAAGTACAATTGTCTGTCCTATTATTTACAAATTAAATGCTTCAGTAATTACAGCATACATTTTTTACAGGAAGAAAAATTAAATTAAATTTAAAAAAATAAATAAATATATGAAATTAATGAAACTAATAGATCATGAATACGTCTATCTATATTCTACTGCTTTTCCCAATTTGCATTTTACAATCAAACTGATCAAATTAATTAAAATGATAATTAAATAAAAATAAAATTAACTGATTAGGATAAATAACAAAGCTAAGAGAAAAAAAGTTTTTCAAACGTGACTTTTTTCATTCAAACTAATATAGGTCCTAAGGTTTTTTTTTTAGCTCCTAATCGGTTGGTCCTAGTGACAAATGTTATATAAGAACGAAATATTGTCAATTAAATTATAATAAATTTAAAACTTAAATTATAAGTCAGAAAATCTTCAATCCGAGCAACACCTAAAAACTAGGGCGTGCCAAAATGTTTATATTTATTTTACCCATACTTCCTTAATTTAATAAGAGTAAAACAGTCTCAAAAAATAAATACAACTTCAAAATTAAATTTTATTAATTTTGGTAAAAGTGAAAAAACGAAAAATAAAATTAAATAAAATCTGGAATGAAATACTGAGGTTTAACTTATTATTTAATAATAAGAGTTCATATGTAGGACAAATCGTTATGTTTTTGAGGGTAAAAAAAATGTTACACCAAAAACAGTATCGACACCAGCCTAAAGACATCCATGAGAAAAGATCAATAATTCAATGTAAAAAAAAAATTATTACTTACCATAAGTCTATTAATTATACATTATTAATTATATAGTATTATTAATAATGACTAAAAGTTATTGGCCAAAATAATATTTCTTATTTCCCTACAACATTAAAAAAAAGATATTTCTGATTATATAAGAGTGATGTTTGAGTTAGTAATAAGAATATATTTGTAAAAAAAAAATTAATAAAAAAAATAAAAGTGGTTGTTATACTTCAGTTTCGACATCATAAATCATGCAAGAAGGTGTTTAGATCACCAAAATAAAACTAAAACTGTTTCACCCAAAGAATGAATAAACAGTCTGATTGACACTCATAGGGAATACTATCATATCAAATGTCCATAGGGGGTGATAGTAACAATGCAATCAACCTTTATCAGGGAATTCATCAGTTTCTGCTTCCATCGCGTTTAATGATACTTCTGGAAACTCATTATCGCTGTTCCTGGACGCAGTTGCCTCACCACTGTCGGAATGAGTTTTCCAATGAATTTTAGAAGAGGAAAGACTTGAATATGAATAGTTTCATATGAAGAAGACACTTCAAATTAAAATAGTTTGCGTAAACTTGCAACCACGCAAATCACAATTTTTCTCCTTAAAAACTTTTAAAAATAAACAATGTGTAGAGATTTAGATTTGTGTAGTGGCCACACTTTTTATAATGTGGTGCCTTTATGCCCAGAAGGGATAGGGAAATATATTTTTATCCTGATACCATAAGTTATTCAAAGAACACAAAAACATAAGTTCTGATATACTTTTAATAAGTAAATAAATAAATAAAATATTTAGGACTTCTTAAAAAGTTTTAATGATAAGTGAAAAGGGACAAGCTTTGTTTCGGCGTTCTCCAGGTTTGTATATATTGTATACACAGTATGATATATTTAATTTTTTATATTATTTCATTTTATTTTTTTAAATAATTTGCTTTGATTTTATATCCGTTAATTTAGAAATTATTTTTATTTTACATATTGTATCCATGGATTCAAAACCATCGATATTACTTAAAGCCATCAAATAAGATATAATGTTATGTTTATTGAATAACGTGAGCAATTTTTTAAGTAGAGCAGTTATACTAACAAAGCAAAATCTCTTAAAAGTGTTTAAGTTTAAAAATTTTGGAGGCCATATAGAAATATAATTAACTTTTTTTTTTTATTTGCTTTGTTTCCTTTAAAAACGCTTCATAGTAGATGCATGAGAATTCTTTAACTAGAAAAAAACAACAAAAAAACGTTTCTTGGAATATAAATGACGTGGGGACATTATCACTTTAAAGAGAAATCAAACATATTTCCCATTTTCCTAAAACCATTCATAGCTATAGTCAAATTATTATATGATTTTATAGGTAATAATTCTTACTAAAAAAAAAGGTGTTTTTGAGTTGTGATTGCCAGATTTAAGAAATTCAAATTTTATTCAGCTAATGTCCAAAAAAATTTGTCTTTATGGCTCAGCTTATGGTATATAAACAAATTCAAAATACAATTTTGTTACAGACTACTTCAACATTTACTAGACAAACGATCAAAACGTCCAATTCATCTCGTATCCAATCCTTTGAAAAATCCTAAACGCCCCTTACTTTGTCACCAATAAGCTTATCCATAAAGACCTTAATGTTCCATATGTTGCTGAGTTAGCCCGAACCAGATACCTATCCTTTCATAGTATGCTACATAACCACTCAAATCCATTAGTTTCTCAACTTGCTTCCCACTCCATTCCCGATAATCCTCCGAGCCCACTGAAAAGAAGATGGCCTAGAGATCTTCTAGTGTAGAATTTTATTGAAGTGCTATTGATGAGTAGTTTTTTTCAAGTTATTACATGCCTTGCAATTGTTATCAGCTCATTTACTTGATGTACATATTTGTATAGTTGTAAATTTTAATAAATTTATATATAAAAAAAATAAAAATAAAATTTTATTTATTTTAATCAGAAAAAATAATCAACAATGAAGCACTAAGGCTTAGTTTCTTCTTTATTAATAA
Organism: Euschistus heros; assembly: GCA_003667255.2. Lineage (NCBI taxonomy): Eukaryota > Metazoa > Arthropoda > Insecta > Hemiptera > Pentatomidae > Euschistus > Euschistus heros. The sequence goes on along the minus strand of RCWM02000007.1, from coordinate 1,685,245 downwards.
GAGTTCATAAGTGGGAAAATTGTTAGAGCATTTAAAACTTTAAAGAGCCAACTTTCTTTTAGAGTAAATAAGTGGTGAAATTATAACTTTTAACTTCTAAGAGAAGCATTTTAAATTTTTACAGAGGTTTTTAGAATGAAATTGAAAATAGCTATGCATTCTATAACATTTTTTTTTTCGTTGAATGTGTAAAATGTGACTAAGTGTAACAGTCTAGAATTTGATCGTTAGTTTTTGGAAAGAACTGTACAACTTTTTTTTTCTTTACAAATTTTGTAATACACACACAATGTGTAATACACATTAAATTAACAATTAATGATTATTCAAAATAAAGAATGTTGAGAGAAAATAGTGGTCCTAGAGACAAATGTTTTAAATATAACAAAAAAAAAATATATTCCCCATTTAATTCCTGCTCAGGAGACTGTTGTCAAACTTCCTATCCGAGCAACTCCAATAGTGCTGTTATATTTGTATTTAAATGTTATGTAAAAAAAAAACATTATACATTTGAGGGTGAAAAAAATTTACGTCTTTTTTTTTTTTAATTCAAACAAATATAACTCCAACACGGTAAATCCTAGCGACAATTATCTTATAAAAATATTATTCAACCAATTTCTGATAGGAGAACGGTCATCAAATTTTTGACCTGAGCAACACCAGCAACATGTAGACAAACGTGAATTTATTTATTTGAAATAATATAGCTTTTAAGCAGTAGGTTCTAGCTATAAATTTTATAAAACAAAAAATATTTAGGTACATTAAAGTATTGATTAGGAAATCATGGTCGAATTCAATCCAAACAACACAAACAAAGCTAGAGCATGTGTAAAATTAATGTTAAAGAAGTAACACCTAAAATGTGTAGCCACAAAACAGATCCTAGTTTTTTTTCCAAAGAAAAAACTAGTTTTTTTTTTTTATATTTCAGTTCATCTCATGGTTTTTCAGGCTAACCAGAGGGTTTATTTTTTTGATACACGATTTAAAATAAATTTGTATAACATATACAAGTATTAAATGTTTTTCATTTCATAACACGTAAACATTATTCATTTTTATGTTTTAAAAATCTGCTATAGTACTTTGCAATATTACAATTAAAATGTATCCGTTACCCTGAATATGTAATATATGTATATAAGTTACAGCCCTGAAGATGTTAGTCCCAAAAGAAACAAGACAAAACTGCTAATTATTGCTATACGACTTATTGTCACATGGGGCAACATTTCTTACTATTGTAGAAAGAAGTTATTTTTTAAGAATAAATCTTTTCAATTTTTGTCTGATATTTTACTGAAAACATTGTAAATAAATATTGCTTGATTCATTAAAAAAACCCTTTATATTTATGTTGGAAATATTCGATGAATGAGAGTTTACTGCATGAAGTCCTAACAAAAGCTTAACACAAATTAACACGAAAGACGAAAAAATTCTGAACTCTGAGGAGTGGAAAAATTAATCTCCACCTCAAGTCTCCATTGTGCTCGTGGTGGCTGAGTGGTGCCATTTAAATTATTTTATTTTTTTTTTACCTCACTCTTTTTTTTTCGTTTAGCACTAAAAGAAATTAAGATTTCATTCGTAATTTATTAGTGGCACAGCAAAGAATAAAGACCTTTAAATAGAACGTATTTGAATTTTGAAATATATTTTTAGAAATTAGTTTCCTCTGGCTGCTCTAACTGGTTTCTCAAAGCTCCCGGGTAATGAATTTAGATTACTTCGCTTTATTTATATACATATATATTATTTATAAATATATTAATAAATTATATTTATATAATTATATTTATTATATTATATATATATATATATATATATATATATATATATATATATATATATATATATATATATATATAATTAATATTTTACAATAATCGGGTTATAGGTCCTTTATATTTAACAATATTTTGTTTAAAAACAATATTATTATTTATCTATTTTATATATATATATATATATATATATATATATATATATATATATATATATATATATATATATACATTTCCTTTTTTCCTTCTCCTCTCTCCTCTCTTTATTGACGTTTCGACCCCTTATTTAATGGGGTCCTCTCAGAACTGGAAAAAAAAAACAATACCATTCTTACAACATCATTTCCGACATTGGCACCCCTCCAGTCATTAATAATACAAAATTTGACAAATACACACCAAAACCGGGTACCCCGAAACTCCAGGCCAGTAAGCCCACCGACTCCTGTAGCAAGTGCCTTGCCAGCTAAGACACCAGGGTACTGAGCTGCTCGGCGGACTACCCGGCCAAAGAGTCCGAGGTCCAATTACATAATTTTTTTTCCTTTTTTAAACTAAAATTTAAAATCTATAACTAAAGAAAAACAATATATAAACATTCACACACACACACCCATATGACAATACACACAAATCTATAGGGGATATTTCCCTTCGTTAAAATCCAATAAAACAATTATGCTAAAACAATACCCAATTAAATATTTAAAACAATTTAAAACTTAACAATCTATTTTAAACTTTTAATATAGCAATTAATATAACCTAAAAAAAAACATTTTTACAATTTTATATCCATCATTTTACAAACAATAAAACAGACCCTCCAATAACCTAAAAACAACAACAGTATTTTGACACTTTTTATATTTTAAAACATTATTTTCAACTAAAAATTTTGATAATTCAAATAACAAATAAATAAATAAAAATTTTAAATTTTGACACTTAAAAGTTTACAATTTTGGCAATTAGATAAAAGTAGACCAAACATGAATATTTTAGAACAGCCCATCTAATTTTTAGCTTATAGCCTTTAGAATATTGTGGTAGGCCTGATTTAATTTGGAACAATCATTTCTCGTGTTGATGCTGTTAATATCTTTTTTTATGTGCATCATTTCGAGGATGAGCCTTTTTTGTTGATTCTTTTCCACATCTAGTATCCTCACCCTCTCAAAATCAAACACGTGATTATTTTTGATAGCGTGTATCGCTAGAGCTGTGTCCTCTTTACCACTTTCTATGCTATATTTGTGGCTATACATCCGTCTGTGGAGGTATTGGGAGGTCTGACCCACGTATCTTCCCTCACAATTCTTACAATTTATTTTATAGATTACGTTTGACAGTTTCTCTTTGATGGTTTTGTCTTTTAATTTAGAAAATATTAGTTTGTTTAAATTATCATTGTATTTATGTGATAAAGTAATGTTGTAATCCTGAAAAATCTTTTTTGTAGTCAGTGCCAAAGGTTTGATATATTCTATTGTAAAAAAATGATTTGTTTGTTTACAACTATTGCGTTTATGGGACAAACTGTCAAAAGCATCCTGTAGACAATATTCTATAATTCGTTTGGGGTAGTTATTATTTATTAATATATTTTTAACTCTTTTTATATTGTCATTTTTGTAAGAATTACTGCTGAGGGATATAGCCCGGTAAAAAAGGTTTTTTGCTGTATTTATTTTGATCTTTAAACTATGGTTAGACTTAAAATTCAAAATTCTGGTACCATTTTTATTTTTTTCCACCCAGGATACCTCTATACCTTCCCTCACTCGGACTAGTTTGGTATCTAAAAATACTATGGTACCCCCCACCTCCTCCTCCACAGTAAACTTTATATGTTGGTCCTTATTAAAATAATGTAAAATATCTTTTACATTTTCTGACGGTATGCTTAGTAAAGTGTCATCCACATATTTCTTCAAAAATTGAATCTTGAATGGAATCTGTCTCATGACCTCATCAATGAGGTCATCCATGACAAATTCCACTAATATAGGTGAAAGTGACAGACCCATTGGAAGCCACATTATCTGTTTATAAAAATCATTTTTATAAGTAAAGTATGAGGCCTCCAAGCATAGCTCTATTGCGCTTATGAATAAAGTTTTCGGGATAGAAGTAAATTTTGTAATACATTTCCATCTCTTTAAGATCGCCGTTATAGCAATTTCTTTTTTAACGTTAGTGAATAATGAAATGACATCTAAGGATATTAATTTATTATCCGTCGGAATTTTTTGCTTTTCTACGAATTATTTAAATTGAAATAAATTTTTGACATTCCAGTCATTATCTGTTTTTTTTGCTTTGTTTAAAATTCCCGCTATGAATTTAGATAATCCAAAAGTTGCTGAATTTATAAATGACACTATGGGTCTGAGTGGGATGTTAGTTTTATGTATTTTTGGAAGACCATACATTTTGGGTGCTAAGGCGTTGTTGGTATATATTTTATTATACTGGTCTTGGTTTATGGTTTGTAAATTTAACAACGTTTTTGCCATTTCATTATTCTTTTTTATTATTTTCTGTGTAGGATCGGATATTTTCTTATAATGAAGACTGTCATTCACTATTTGATCCATCTTTTCATAATATTTCTGTCGATGTATTACTACAGTCATCCTTCCTTTATCCGATGGCGTGACTAATACGTCCGGATTGTTTAATAAAAATATTTTTGTTGCTGCTATTTGTCTATCAATGGGATTTTTTCTATTACCACTATTCTTCTTTATTGCATAAATTTGTTATACTATTATGACCACTTTTAATCTGAGTTCATTTTGTTTACTATCATCCTTTTCTACCGTTTGAATCATGTACTCAACATCAGAAAGAAAATGCGGAATTTTTTTAATAACATTTTTGTTATTAATTTCTACGTTGAACTTCGGTCCTAAAGCCAAAATATTTTGTACATTTTCAGGTATTTTTACATTGGTAAGGTTTATTAAAGCTGTGGTTGGTAATCCTGACGATGATTCTTCATCTACTCTTCCACTAATTTTTTAAAACTTTTTTATCAAACTGTTCTTTTTGTAAGTTTTATTTACAAATAGCAGCAACGAAAATGTAAACATTCTCACACACACACACACACACACACACACACACACACACACACACACACACACACACACACACACACACACACACACACACACACACACACACACATACACACACACAAATACGACAACACACACAAATATATAGGGGATATTTCCCTTCGTTAAAATCCAATAAAACAATTATGCTAAAACAATACACAATCAAATATTTAAAACAATTTAAAACTTAACAATCTATTTTAAACTTTTAATATAACAATTAATGTAACCTAAAACCATTTTTACAATTTTATAATCATCATTTTACAAACAATAAAACAGCCACTCCAATAACCTAAAAACAACAACAGTATTTTGACTCTTTTTATATTTTAAACAATTATTTTCAACTAAAAATTTTGATAATTCAAATATCAAATAATTTTTTTTTTTTTTTTTTCGATTCACGCAATCAAAAACAATCACGTGTTTGATTTTGAGAGGGTGAGGATACTATATGTGGAAAAGAATCAACAAAAAAGCCTCATCCTCAAAATGATGCACATAAAAAAAAGATATTTAACACTATCAACACGAGAAATGATTGTTGTAAATTAAATCAGGCTTACCACAATATTCTAAAGGCTATAAGCTAACAATTAGGATAGATGGACTGTTCTAAATTATTCATGTTTGGTCCAAATTTATCTAATTGCCTAAATTGTAAACTTTTCTAAGTGTCAAAATTTAAATTTTTTATTTATTTATAGCCAAAATATTAAAAAAAAAAATATATATATATATATATATATATATATATATTATATATCTTTAGTTATAGATTTTATATTTTAGTTACAAAAAAGGAAAAATTATGTAATTGGACCTCGGACTCTTTGGCCGGGTAGTCCGCTGAGCAGCTCAGTACCCTAGTGTCTGAGCTGGCAAGCACTTGCTGCAGGAGTCGGTGTGCTTACTGGCCTGGAGTTTCGAGGTACCCGGTTTTGGTGTGTATTTGTCAAATTTTGTATTATTAATGACTGGATAATGTCGGGAAAGATGTTTAAGAATGGTATTGTATTTCCAGTTCTGAAGAGGATCCCATTAAATAAGGGGTCGAAACATCAATAAAGAGAGGAGAGAGGAGAAGGAAAAAAGGAAATGTATATATATATATACATATATATATATAATATATATAAATATAGATAAATAATAATATTGTTTAAACAAAATATTGTTAAACATAAAGGACCTACCTATAACCCGATTATTGTAAAATAGTTAATTATATATTTTCTAAGGGTCGACAAAATATAATTTTGATATATATATATATATATATATATATATATATATATATATATATATATATATATATATATATATATATATATATATAAATGAAATGAAAAAAAAATAAAATCTTTATTCTGGGACATATTGTCCCCTAAGAATAACAGACATGTATAATAAGGTTGTACAATAGTCTGGCTATCTTAATTTCAACCGAAGATAATAATATGTATAAAAGGTAATATATTTATATACAATTGAAAATAGAACTTTGTGATAAATATATACATGAAAAAAGAAGAGAGAAAAAAATAGGACAACAAAATAATAATAACCATATGCAAATATAATAATTACAATTCGATCAGAAAATTAAAGAAATATAAAAAAGAAATCAATTAAATAAAATAAATATATGAATAGAAATGAAAAGATACATAGAGAAGAAAAAATATTAAGACCTATTTGAATGTTAATACGACAAAATATTTACAAATACCAGAAAGGTAATGTAAGTATATACGATTGATAATAGCACTTTATTAATTAGAAGAAACAGAAAAGAAATAATAATCATAATAATAATAATGGCTATATGATATTATAATAGTTATATGCTTATATAATTACAATGCGTTCGAGAAAAACAAAGAATAATCTAAAACAAAGTACAAATAATGAATAGCAACGAAAAATATGTAGAGAAAATTTAAAAACTACTTGAATGTTGAGGAGACGAGACATTTACAGATACACAAAAATATAAATTCATACATCTGTTTCCAACTTATGTAGATATAGGTGCTCACATAAATATATATATATATATATATATATATATATATATATATATATATTTAATTATAAGAGGTCTGATATACTCGTTATATTTGTTTTTTGTTTTGTTTTGTTTTTCTATTGTCTTAGATTTATTTATTTTTTTTTTAACTACGCCTATTACTAGTTCTTTTTTGTTCATGATTTGTAACACAATTTGTAATTCATCACAATTAAAAATAATATTACACCTGTTAGTTACAGGTAGTATGCAAATATCCATGGAACCTGCAAAATTTCAAAATAAACGACCTTTCCATAGGGTTTAGTAACAATTAAAAAAAAAAAAAAAAAAAAAAAAAAAGAGGTCTTATACATGGCCAATGATCTCATTCTTAAATTATGAATATAAAATAAATAATAAATTAACTTGGAAAGGAATCTTATAGTCTAACTTTATTTTTATTGTTTGCCATACTTTGCCTTCAAGAATACTGAGTGTGGTGATATTAATTTCCTTAAATATAAATATTATATAGAATAGAATAGAAAAAAAAACTTTATTCTGGGACAAAGTCCCTTAAGAATAACTTTAAAAACACAAAGTAAGATCATAACTGGCCGAGAGCTATTCAAAATAAAACATAGGCAAAATTGAATACAAATATTTATGAAAAAAACAATACAGAGAAAAAATAGAAAAATAAAAAACTATAAATAAAAAGAGAGTGAAATAATAAATATACAAAATAGAGGTTAATATTGTAAATAAAATTTCAGAAGAGAATAAAACTAAACAGAAACCTGTTAAAAAATAAAAGATGAAAAATCAAAAATTATCTTTACAAGAAATTAAAACATTATCATAATCAAACTATAGTTTATGCTAATGTTTAATGTCTGACGGTCTTAGTAATTAAATTAAACGATTGCATACATAATGCATACATCCTTATAATTTGAGAGCGTCGAGTTGGAGGGAAAGAAGATGTTGAAAGAATAGTGTTTTGAATGTTCCAGAGGAAGAAGCATTGCGGATACAGGGGGGGGGGGAATTCCAAAGAGTAGAGTGGACAAGGAAGGAACGTTGGAATGCAGTATTTCTGTAGGATGGAGTATAGAGATCGGAAAGACGAGATCTTGTATGCAGTGATTTGATAGCAGACTTGAATTTCAGGTTACTGTAAATAAAGGGAGGGTGACGGGTGTTGATAACTTGGAATAGTTAGGTGCCTAGGAAGTATTTTCTGCGGAAGGAGGGGAAAAGCTAATTTAATTCAGTGTAGAAATGCGAAACATGGGAAAGTCTCGAGGTTTTGAAGACAAAACTAAAGAAGCAATTCATGATGCGTTTTAATCTGTCTTTAAGAACCGTCGAGAGCCCGCCATATATCACACAACCATAGTCAAATTGTGGGAAGATAAGGGAGGATACTAGAAGTTTGCGTGTGGGTAGGGTATATATGTATATGTAAGTTGTTAGAGTAGAATGGGGTATGTCCAGTAATTATAGTTCTGAGTAAATCGCAACATTAAATTTCAAAATCTATATTGTTTCTCTTTAGGAACGGGTTCTTAAACTCCAAGTCTAGCCTCCGTGAAACCACTTTAAGAAATAGTACACGGGACAAGCTAACAGGTTGCGATGAAATGTCAGTTTCAATTTTTTGGACATTCTCTCTTTTAGCCTAACATCCTTCATATTAGTACAATAAAACATTACAGACAATAACTTAAACAATAACAACATCATACTTCGTTAGAAATTCAATCTTAAGCTGCTACAAGGTTGCCACAGTCTTCTTCGGCGCCTATTTTTACACAAAAGCTTTCTAGTGCAGGTATTTTTCTTCAATGATTAATTGAGGAAAATCATTCTCTGAGAGAACTTAGAGCCCAGTTTCCACCAGTACTTTGCCCCTGGTGCTTCAGCCGTCTCCGGAATTTCATATCCGGAGTATAAGAGATCGATGCCTAGACCTTGGCTATGAAGTTTAGCCCGGAAACCCCCTTATCCTGTGAGGAATCGTGATAGCCAGAAATCAGGGAGTACCAATTTCGCATACCAATGTGACTGAACGGTGGGAAAGTACTTTCTCAATATAGCACCTTTCTAAGTGGCCACCCACCGCTGGTTTCACGTTTCTATATAATCATTCCTATTTAATTTAAGTTCCTCTGCAACTCTCACTCAGTTATTCTATTCTTGCCTCACTTCAAACCTTAATACCGAGACAGCTAGAAGTATTTTTTCTTTGAAATATCTTTATCTGTCAATACAGTACAAATCTAAAACTCCTTATTCTAATGAATATTTTTCTTCTACTTGATACGTTTTAAATTCCCCAATCCTAAAAACTACTATTTTCTTAGCTTGCTTTTAAAAATAGTTAAATAGGACCTTCTAATACAGAACTCAATTGAAAGGTAGTCAATAGGTGGTTACTGAATCCCTCGCATATACTGGATTTATTTCTACATAAATTTGTAAATTTAAATAAATACATTTTAACAAATCACATTCAAATATTTGAATATTCTGTGATTATATCATTTTTTTTTTAATGTATAATTTTAAATTATTTAAAAGTGTTTATATCACTCAAAAGCTGTTTTAATTACCGTACAAAAGAAGAAATATGGCATCATAAGTATCCTTTCCAACGAAGCAGTAATATTAATTTTATCAAGAAAAATACCAAGTGGCAACATTGTTCAATGGCACGTGTAGGGATTTGACAGCAAGAGTTACGTCAAATGACAAGTTGTGTTCTTGTTCAGTAACTCTCTCGACGTGTGATTCCGGATAAGCGGGTTCTGCAACTTCCAAGTAATTAACTATAAGAATTAATGCTACTAGGTTTTAATTTATAAAATACTAAGAATTTTATTTATAAAAATGTAATTTAAATACAGAATAATTATTATTAATTATTTTAGTTGCCAACTTTAGAGGATTTCTTAGAATATGCGGACTGAGGTCCTTATTTCACAATGTAGTACTGAAATACGATATTTCTATTCATTAATGAACGGTAATGGGACGAACATACATCTTAATTCATATTATAATAGTGTTAAATCTTTCAATTAATTAAAATTTTAAAAATCTAAGTAGTTCTTCCAACCATATTTTTAGGAAAAACGAAAAATAAATCAATCAATTGTTTCATTAAAGGAGATTAATTTAAGTTTTTATTTTTTTAAAAGGCATAACTCCCCATTATTTTTTATTCAAGTTCAAATATTGTTAAGTGTAATAGTAAAACAGTATAGAATTGTAAATGATAGAGCAGTAAATAGAACGTGAAGATGGAGCAACTGAGCTCTGAAACATGCAGAAATTAGTGATGGGTCGTTCTGAGTGGAACGGAACATGGAACTGGTTCCAGCCTTGAACCGGTTTGGAACGAGACGAGCTACCTAACTTTTTCGTTCCAACTGGAACGAAAACCAACGCCAAAATATCTCCGGTTTCGTTCCGTTGGTTTAGATAGGGTATAGATTGCATCTCCCGTTTCGTTCCACCCAAGGTCGTTCCGACTGCTGATCTCTCCTTCCTTTACTTGATCCCTTACATCCGCACATAGCCCTACAGCCATTGTTCTTACTGCTCTTAGTTCCCTCCCCTTCCCTCTATCACCTCGCCATACCGCTTATAGGCATCTTCAAAATAAACTGCTTTCTGTGAAATGTTCTCTTCTACCGACAGAGCTTGGCTACTTCTTTCGGATTCAAATATACTTGGTTTTTAAGAATGAGAATAAAGCTGATCATGCAATTTGATTTTATAAAGTATTTTGGCATTTATTAACTAGCAATAATTATTTATACTGTTTATTTTTCAAAGGATAATAAACGGTGTTACGATTATTATACATATGTAGTTATAATTTTTGATTCGGATAACTTATACTAGAAAATGGAAATAAATAAAAAACACTCGATAAAAATGTTTCAGGAAAAAACAACTAATATTGTAAACTGCGAAAAATTACTTTCAGGTTTGTATCATACAATGATCCAAATAATGTTGATTTTTATTATTTGTAAAAACCGATTATTAAAAAGAAGTACTGATCAAGTTATTAAATTCACGAGTAATAAAATACAATTGCCATATAACGAAGATTTTTATTACGTATTATCAATGGTTGTGGACATATCAACAATCTAATACAAACCATAATTTAACTTTCCTCTTCTTTCCTGCATCATCAACCTGCAATTTGATCTTTCCTCAAGCCTGCATCAGGGAACAAGTGATGTCAATAGGTACTATTTCTTGTAAAGGATAGGTTGACTGGTATAAACTTCCAACGGTCGCGCCAATTTCCGCAACACGAGTGGTCGCGCGTTGTACCAAGTACAACACCTTGTTTTTTTTATCCCTTGTATGGAATCTATTAAATAAAATGTTTTGACGATTCTACCTTTAAAAGAGAGTATATGTACAAAATATTACATTCTATTTGCATTATATCGAATCCAGCTGATTGCCGAGATGTTTATGAAAAAACAAAACAAAACGAGAGCGGTAGCTTGTACTTTGTGCAACACTGAGGACTAAATATTTTTCAATCAGGAAACTATCACTCCTACCACTTTGAAAAGTTACTGGCGGCAAACAGAGAAGTATATCGAGGGATAGCTAAAGCTAATTTTGCAGGAAGCTCACCGGAAGCGATAGATAATTAGAAAATAAAATGAGCTTAACAACCCGAATTCACAACAAGGGATGGAATGAAACTGCATGGAAAGTAAGTAGTAGATTAGTCAAACTGGCGTGGAACGAAAACTGGAACGGGTTCCAATAGTGGAACGAAACCGAAAATCTCATTCCGCTTATAAGTCGGAACGGCTCTTCACTAGTAGAAATGAATGAATAAGGAATAACAGGGAATTATGCCTTTTAAAAATGAATCGATAAATCATTAATTGTAATTGTTTCCAAAAATAAACTTTTGTACTTATAAAATACTTTAATCCGAACGTTTTTATTATTTGATTATCATTTTTGGTGCTGTGTACAACTCAGGCTAGAGGAAGAAGCCTAATGTTTAACCAAATGTTTTGGTTAATGTTTATTCACTTATTTTTATCAGTTTTTATCAGGAGGAGTTTTTAAAACATGTGGACTGTTTTCCATTTACAAAAAATGTAATAAAATTGCTGTATTAAAAAAAAAGTGATATATACCATTATAGAACATAATAAATTGATATATAAAAAAACATTTATTCCTCGTTGGCGTTTACAACATTTACTCCCTATCCAGTTATTGATAGATTTAAGGAAAGCTTCATAGAATAATATTTTATTTTATTGAATGCAGTGTAACAGTTTTTATTGGCACTTATTTTTTTATTAAATTGATTTAAAATTCTTTGTTTAAGTTGGAGATACAGAGACTTAAACAAGAAAAGGGTCTTATTTACAAATTTTCGAACAGATCTCTTATGTTAAACGAGAAATCACTAAATAAAAAAAAATACTGAAAATATTTGCAAATATTTCTCTTCAGGCTTTGGGATTTTCTTCTAGTGTCGTCTGATATGTACCTTTTTTACTAAAACTTTTGTTGTTGTTTAATAGTACTAGATCTTCCATAGTAATTTATTTTTAACAATTTGATTTTATAAAGTATTTTGGCATTTATTAACTAGCAATAATTATTTATACTGTTTATTTTTCAAAGGATAATAAACGGTGTTACGATTATTATACATATGTAGTTATAATTTTTGATTCGGATAACTTATACTAGAAAATGGAAATAAATATAAAAAAACACTCGATAAAAATGTTTCAGGAAAAAAAAACTAATATTGTAAACTGCGAAAAATTACTTTCAGGTTTGTATCATACAATGATCCAAATAATGTTGATTTTTATTATTTGTAAAAACCGATTATTAAAAAGAAGTACTGATCAAGTTATTAAATTCACGAGTAATAAATACAATTGCCATATAACGAAGATTTTTATTACGTATTATCAATGGTTGTGGACATATCAACAATCTAATACAAACAACAAAGCAGTTACAAAATTTTTTTTTTTACATAATTTAACTTTCCTCTTCTTTCCTGCATCATCAACCTGCAATTTGATCTTTCCTCAAGCCTGCATCAGGGAACAAGTGATGTCAATAGGTACTATTTCTTGTCTGCTTTGTTGTACAATAATAACATATATTTATAAAAGTTTTAAAATATTAAATGTCTATAGTATATAAAACAGGATTAAAAAAAAAAAAAAAAAAAAATTAAATTATGTCACAACTTTGGATACTCTTGTATTGATAATTATAATTTTTTTAATTTGTTTAAACCCATACCAGTCACTTATTCCGTGACAATAAGTAGATGTGATGATTGTATGGAAGATATTTGGCATGCCAGACATGAGGGAGGTCACCACCCAGCGGTACTTACTTCTGACGTGATATTTAATTATTTTTATCCTTTTAGATCTCTTAACCAACTCCTTTTTAAGCCTTTTTCAGGTACTTTCTTTAATGTTCATCCAGGCCATGGTTTGTATTAGATTGTTGATATGTCCACAACCATTGATATACGTAATTCTGAGTGTAATATTTTGTTATTTACGTTCCAGAGTAATTGCTTAATGACTCTTACTGTTTTTAAATGTTTTTAGCTATTCCGTAAATTGTTGAGGCTGTAGTATCTGTTGTGGTTTTAGTATGTTTAAGCATTTTATCTTTGCATAATTTTCAATGTTGATCGTTTATGTAGAAGTAGATAAATAAATCTCAGTATTTTCTTCAGGCTAATGCGTTCCTGTTTCACGAGTAAGATAAATGAAAATGTGAATGATTTTTTTACTATCCTTTAGTATAATCAGTACAGGTGTAAAAATAATATTCTACGTTGCTGCTGTTGCGTTTGATTTCACTTTTTTTTAAACGAAATTAATTTAATCATTCAAGCAATACATCAGATAATATCCTAGAAATTAGTAATTATATATCTTGTAAAAAAAGAACATTATTTGTCATATATACATTCTCTGTTCACCATCTATTTTGATCAAGATCCCTTCTCCAAGATTATTATATTTTTTTTTTTTTTTTCATTTCTCAATAAATAAATTTGGAGGATTAAATTAATAATAAAAAAAAATAAAATAAAATAAATGTCTAAAATTCTACAGGCACATTTAGAGATTAGACCAAGGGAGATAAAAAAAATATAGTCTTTGTTAAAATCCATGAATACAAGAGCGTTTAACAAATCATATTTGTTAAATGAGAGAGGAAACAGAAAAAATAGAAATAATAGACAAAAACTATCTAGTTAAAAACCAATACGGAAGGGAACTAAAATATATCAAGGTTGTTGTCGAAAATAAAGAAAAATGGAAGGGCACAGCGTGGTAAAAGAAAAGGAAGCAAAGACAAGGAGAAATTAAAAGAAAATACTGGGAGAAAATGAGAAAGGAAAAGTAATGATACTCGCGTAGTTTTAAAAGACAGTTTCGTAAAGAAAAAGTTGAAAGATTTGAAAAAAAAAAAAATCGATTTGCTAAGTATCAATAGATTTCAAAATTTTTGTTAATCTAAATGTTAAAAGATAATTTACTAACGATCTTCTTCATTTAAATATTTACTTTGGTTTCGAGCTAGCCTAGATCTTAATTTTTTCGGACGAGCAAGACTATTGGGTGATAAATGAGCAAAGATAAGACGATATTCTTTGACACATAGAGCTGACGAACCCGAGTTCTCAGACAGAGCCATAACCCTCAAGAACTACCTGCGATGATCACCTCAATTCAGGCCAATGTACAAGACCTGGAGGGAGGTCTCTACCGAGGTGGCTGTCAGGTAAGAGGGATTGCCGCCGTCAGGGTCCCATATCCAGGCGGTGAAACATCGGCATCCACTTTTCTCCAAGGCATGTTCTCCAGCATGTTCCAAATACTGTAGCAACAACATGATTAGATGTTATTAATCTTTTGCGGGCTTCCTTTTATTCGAGATTCCAAGGATATTTGTAGGAGCTTCGCATCAGTTCGGATGTAAGTAATCCCCCGACGTCGTGTAGTATATTCATCTTATCACAAAATAGCTCGCATTCGTACCTAGGTGATCAAGTACAAAAGGGAGAAGCACCAGCAATTAATTATTTTGGTCAGGGATAAAAATCGTTATTTTAACTCTCTATACTATAAAACTATAAAATAACTCCTTTTAGCTAATCGTCATTATCATTGACGAATTGATAAGTCCGTTTATATATTTGATTTTACCTTCTCAATTCGGCAATATAATTATAACATCTGGAATAATTCATATCCAATCCTTCATATCTCAGAAGAATGGGGTTACGTGAAATGAACAATCAATATATTAAATTTATTTAGCACTAGGTCAATCTGGAGATAAATAGAAACAGTTCTTGCAATAGCTTTGGTTCAGGAGATATTTTATAATTGGTATTTTTTTATACCTTGCAGCTTGAAAAAAAATGTGAAAACATAGAATAGTGAACAACAACGAATTCGTTGGTAAATCTTTTTATTATTTATTTTATTTTATTTTAGTCAGTTAATCTCTTATTATATACTTTCAGAAGTTGCAATAGCTCTTTTAAAAAAATGTTATATTAGTATTATGCAAGTTTTAACAATTATATTTTTTACATTCTATAACATTACTTTTAAAATCACATGACTGGCATAATCTCTGAATACATGCGTACATACATCGGTTGCTCAACACCCCGTCAAGAAGACTGGGCCTCCTCCAAAAGCTTTTGCCAGTCAATCCGTTCAGCTCCAGCAGCTCTCCAGTCCAATGTCACCAAATCTTCCCATCTTACATTTGGCCTGCCAACTTTTCTTCGTCCATGCTATCTTCCGGACAGTATCCTCCAGGGAATCGCCCAGTCATCCATGCGGCGGAGCCCACACGCCTCATGACAGTCAAGTTACTCAATTAACTGAATAAATGAATTTCTAGAATAGCACACCCACTCTCTATTGGGGCGAAACCAGGTGGTTAAGCTTGATTTCGTCTGAATCTCCTCCTTTCACAACCGTTGGCCTAGTAACAAACAGTACATTCTTTCCTCTAGTTTGGGTTCAGTACCTACTTTTATTTTTTTTTCTTTTGCATATGATCTCCTAAGGTGATGACAATCAACAAGTATGATTTCATGTGTTATATGATTTAAAAAAGAAAAAATAATAATATAGATATTTCATGTGCCAAAGTTTTAGTTATTTATTTACATTTTGGTGCCATGTACCACCACATTTGGTTAGGCCCCATACTCAGGTTCAGAACTATAATTCCTTGAACAGGTATGTTTCTTTTAAAAATTGAATAATGTGCTTGTGGAGATACGAGTTGTTTTCTAGTAATGTTGCAATTTCTTGATTCGTCAGACCGTTATCTTTTCTTTGCTTTTTGTATTTTTGGCATTCAATAAGAATGTGTTCTATAGTCAGGTTTACCTGACATTCGTTGCATTTTGGGGGTCGTTTGTCTTCCAATAAGTAACTATGGGTTAATTTTGAGTGTCCAATCTTAGTCTTGGAAAGATGACTTGTTCTTTTCTTGGTCCTGGTTCTTTTTTCCGTGGTCCTGGAATTGGTCTAATTTTTTTAAGTTTGTTGTTGCTGTCGGTTCCAAGCCATCTTTCATGCCAAACTATATTCATTTGACGTTTTAAGAATAATTTGAGATCTGTTATAGGGGTAGGGATATTGAGGCACAATGTTGTGCCAAAGTGCAAATATTGTGAATTTTTTCTATGTTTTTATAACTGTTTAAGCCATCTTTACAATGCCAAACTATATTCTTTACTATTTGACGGCAAATATTGTGAATTTTTTCTATGTTTTTATAACTGTTTAGATAGATAATAATACTTTATTTACATTGTTACAATTTACAATTCATATTAAATATTCATGTCCCGGCATACGCCCTCTACATGAATAATATAATTTTGAAAAGGCTTTACTATTCAAAATTTATCTTTAAACTGTAGGAAAAATAGAAAGAAATAACCTACACAACAAAAATAAATAATAATAATAATCAAATATAATAATTTAGTAAAAATAACAATAATAATAATAATAATCATAAATAAATAAAATCAATTAAATCAGCTTATAAGTATATATCATACATAATATAGTAGTATAAAAATAACTAAAAGAATGTATTATAACAAATACTGAACACAGCTAGTAATGGATCTATAAATTAGATTAAGTGAGGAGTATATGTTCTGTTCTTTTGTGCGTATATCTTTTAAGTGATGTTTTATTGTAATTACCGATTTCTCGGATAAGTGAATTTTCCAAAATTGTTGTTTTTCCAAATTATGTTTTTGTTTGATCGTGGGCGTGAAGTTGGATAGGGGTAAGGTTGAGATCGTGCAGCATTGTTGATATTTTTGTTTACCGAGGGTAATCATTAGGGTTGTGAATTATATGCAATAAAAACTCAAAAATATGCACATATATTTGCAAACATATAGGGTAAAATATGCAAATAAATACCGAAATATGCAACTATTTACATTATTTGTTTAGAAAAAAAATGCGGTACGTACTTATACATAATTACTAACTCAAGTTTAAGTAACTAATTGTGTTGAAAAGGGAAACGATTCGAAGAAGACTATTAAAAAACAAAAAGACAAGGCGAATGTTAAAAAAGAAAACACGTATGGAAGGGTATTTCGGCTGGACATAAATCATTATCGAAACCAGAATTTGGTGAATCCAGCGGCAGTTTGTGTAACAAATTTTTTTTTTAATTTTTATTTCTTGCCTTTGTTTTATAAGTACTTTGCTGTTTTTATGTTCAGTAATTGACGCAACTTTATCAAAAGAAACATAATTTAAAACATCTATATCGCACTTAAAAGTCCCGATTTTGAGAACTTACATTCTTTCCGAGATCTTTTGTCTTTGCTAGAGTAATTTTCGAGAATAAATAAAATTGAAGTAATATTCCAAGTATTTGAGTAGAGGAAGAACAAGAAATTAATCTGATTAAATAATTCCAAGAGAAGCAAATACGATCCAAAGGGAAGAATCAGCATCTGGATAAACCCGATTTTATTCAATAGGTAAAAAAAAAAAAAAAGAATAGGAGTTCACGTAGTTATTTTTTGGTTTTTATTTATATTTTTTTTTTTTCTGCTCAGAAACTTTAAAAAAATTGAAAAGTCAAATAATGATATGCCGGATATTTAGTTAAATAGGCAATTACAGTTCAAAATATGTATTTATGACAAAATATGTACAAATATGGAAAACAAAAATGCCATATATGTAGATAAATATGCAGTTGAAGTTCCATATATGCAAAAATATGTATTTATGGCAAAATATGCAGAAATATGCAAAATAAAAATAACTCAAACTGATCCCAAATGCCTCAAAACATATACATAATGACGATATTAGATGTTTTAGTTGGCTAGGAGAAATATGCAAATGCATATATTTCACAGCCCTAGTAATCATCATTGATTATTCTCATACACAAGTTATCCTCTCGTGTTTACGGTAGTTGGTTGTACAATTTTATTTAAACCGTTTTATATAGTATAAGTTTATTTTTAGGACTTAATTTAGATTTTTTGGGAAAGTAAGGGGACATCTTGTATATGATTTTTTTTACTCCGTATACTTTATCGTTTATGTGGTCTGTGTAAGTTAAGGATCTGTCTAACGTTAAACCAAGGTATTTTACTGGTTTGGACCAAGGGATGTTTTATCCGTTTAAAGTAATATGTTTGTCTATGAGTCGCCTTCATTTAGTAAAAATAATGGCATCTAAAGTAAAACTTCATTCATTCATTTTAATTCTGTTCGTCTTTCTGAAGTGATTCATTCGTGCTTCAAGTGCTATAAACTGAGCGTAAAAAAAAAAAAAAAAAAAAAAAAAAAAAAAAAAAAAAAAAAAAATTGAATTACAATGTATAAACTGGTTGGATTAGATTTACAGCAGAAAATATTGTTTAATTATTCTGGAAATTAAAATAGCTATCAGCTCGTATAACATGAATATTAGAAGCCTTAACTAAGGGAATAACAAGTAAGGTCTATTGTTTACTTGATGGAACAGAGGGTCTATTATCTGGCTTCCTGGTAGTTAATTAGGAGTACTCAGGCTCCTCTATATAATAAGGGTTTGTTTTTCAGGTAAATCGGGTTTATTCAGGACTACTTACCTTGAGATGCGTTGGAGCCTTATGGCGTAATGGCTCACTGAAATTTCATAGATTATGAGTAGAGACCGGATTTTTGTGGAGTAAAATATTAAAAAATGTGCAGTAAAAAACTCAAAACATACAAAATCGTGCAGTAAGAGACTCAAATCTAAAAACTTAATACATGCAGCAATCTATCTATTTACACAAATATGCAAAACAACCAGCCTTGAATAAAGTTACGGACATTTCGACAAACGTTTCGTTTTATTGTTAGTTCAATCTGAAATACTTTAATATTTGGAAAAAAAAAGGAGATGAAAAAAATTGTTAATTAAATTAAATATAAAATATCTTTATTAAGTTTCCTTTTACGTGGAAACAAAATATAATTAAATGTTTTTGAAAAATAAATTAGTTTTTATTTATTTTTTTACAAAATATTTCTCAGTAAAATTATACCACCTGTCACTTAGTAAAATGTTCTTTAGCAAAGAAAAGAACGTTCCACATCTATGGATGTAACAGGACAATTTTTGTAACATGCGATTGTGGCTAGATCCAGATTATCAGCTTCTATTTCCTTCTATTTCTATTTCGGCTACGAATGTAGCCGTAGTTTTTCTCAAGGATTTACTCGAATTTTGAAAATAAACATCTTCAATTTTCATTTTCAATTCGTTTTAAGCTTTTTTCGAGAGTTTCAAACAAATATCAGCTCTGGATATTCATTGGTCCATTGTTTCAATTTTGTAGAAACATTCGCGGACGTTTTTGGCATTTTCAAAGTTGATAGTTTAAAATCTTGTTAACAGCTAGCCCTTTGTGCTAAATCAGAAGTGGGGAATGAAATGGGAAGCGGGGAGTAAAATTTTCTGAGGAAACGTTTTAGTTCTAGGAAGTACGACGATCCTCAATGTTTGCCTAAATCCTCAAAGCTCCCAATTCCATACGATCATTTAAAAGTAGTAGGTCACAAATACATTTGATTTAAGCGACTTCTTACTTTCAATTTAAAACTAATTAACCTATTTTATATAAATAATTGTTATAAATATTGCCTAATAATCTTAAGTAAAATTTTCAAAAAATAAGTGGTTAAGTGAATAAAATTAGATAAATTCGGTTCAATTGTGCAATTTCGTGCCCGAATTCGTGCAATTATGCTCATAAAGTCAAATTTGTGCAATTTCGTGCAAAATAAAATTTAAGAATAAGAATCCTTAGGTTATAAATGAGATAACTACTTGGGTTAGAGAGCGCTAAATCAAAGCGAACTAAATGTGCAATAACACAGAAATCCGGTCTCTATTTATGAGTGTCAAGTAACAGAAATAATCATTCTTCTTTTCTTTTTTTTTTTCTTTTTTTTTTTTTTTTTTTTTTTTTTTTTTTTTTTTTTTTTTTTTTTTTTTTTTTTTTTTTTTTTTTTTTTTTTTTTTTTTAAAATAAAATTTTGGTATATATTCAAAGATTTAGTGAGATTTATGATTTTTTTTTAGTAATATAATATTAAAAAAAAATGACAAATTATTGAATAGATCTTTAGGCAAATAGTAATTGTATTTGTATGTATTAATTGTATTTTAATTATACACAAACTACAGTGCTCTCACTCAGCCTTCACCGGCATTTTCTTTACACCAGTGACGCAGCTGAGAGAGAAACGCTGGGATCTCTTGGTGCCTGGCTTGTTTTCTACAGTGATGCAGTTGGCCCCAAGAGCACTTGGGTTACCTGAAATCATTTTTTGCCCAGCTTAAATGTACGACAAGGGTTACAAAATATACGGTCAGGGTTCCTTTCACTGATGGTTAGTAACATTGCTTACAATATGACATTATAATAATATGTAACCAAAACAAATTGATTATATATGCCCATTATAAAGAAAAAACGTCTATTGAAAAGCAGTAGAAAATATTCAGAAAAGATGCGTTTAGAGTTCAGCTCGTTCCCTTCAAACCCTCTTAACATATCTTTATGAAACAATATTTAGAATATGTATACGTTTATTGATACAACTGTATATTGCAGCTATGGTTTGCCCAGGTGTTATGCTTAGTGTGGTGCTGTTATTTTCTGTAAGTGGAAGTAGGTGAAAAATTGTTAAAATTTTAATTATTAGATGATATATAGAAAGAAATAAAGAAACTCTACCTATAATGAGGATAGAAAATACACATGTAAATAAATACACATATGTCAAACACCTCTGCCACTGATTGAATATCTTCTCAGACAGGGATGATGTGATGAATCTGAGATGAAGTTTCACATGTATAGGCTAAGATGATGGTTCCCAAGGCAGGTTATCGAAGGTTACGTATGCATGTGCTCGCTTCGACATCAAAGCTGAAGCCAGGTCTCTCGGGAGGGACCTCCCAGCTCTCTGAATGATTGAGAGGATCCAACTTGAGGTTTGGGAATGTAACATTCAAGTCTTATATTCATTTTATTTCTATTATCAATATTAATGTATACAATAAAGTTTCATAAAATCAATATATATAGTTTTATTATCCAGTTAATAATATTGAGAATTTTTAATTTATTTATTTTTGTGTATTTTCCTAAAACACTAACAAGGGGAGGACACACTCATTCTCTCACGGATCTTGCTGGCAATTTTTTTGGAGGTTCCTGGTCAAAAAATATTAGACACGTATTTTGCCGTTCCGACCAATGGGCCCTAGGAGCCGAGAAAAAAAAAAATAAAATAGCATTAAATTAATTTATTTTTTATATCGAGTTTAAAAAATGATATCGACATGATTTTTGAACCAAGATTTTTTAGTTTTGATTGTGGATTTAAGAAAAAATATAGTCGCTCCATAGATATTGGTTTTGGTTAATTAAATTCTAAAAAAATGATTAGTTTTTCAAGAAAACTACCTCTACAGATTTTTTCGCACAAAAATTGACGTCAGATTCTAATTCAGCACCCTCAGAAACATTAAAAAACGGTTATTCAACAAAATCAAAAAATATCATTTTTTTCACCCTCTTCGAGGAAAATAAAATTTTTAAACCGATTATTGCTTACATACCTTTAAATCGCCATTACTTTGTCACGCAATTCACTGGTTGGTAACGCTGGAAAGAGGAGAGTCTAGCTCTCTTTTGATGTATATAAATGTAAAATTCGATGGACAAAAACCTATTAAAAAAATTGGAAAATCCGGAAAACATTTTGATTTTTAACTTGAGTTTGAAACCAGATAGGATGATTAAACCAAATACATTCCAAGCGTATTACCACGCTATATCTTGTGTAAAAAAATAAAATTGAAACGTTAAACTGTCTAAGCGTAATTCATGTTTTTATCAATTTAAACAAAAGTTGCCTACCATTTGGTCATTATGTTACATATATATATACTAATTTGGAGAAAAATAATTTATTACACCTTAATATTTACATAATATACAAACAGAACCACATAAAAGATTTGATTGTTATGTATTTACAATTTTTGTTTTATTTTGCAGTTGAACATGTTCAAATATGATTGTGATAGTTGACATAAAAAAAAACATAACTGCCTCACTTCCGTTGCTGACAGGATTTTGTTGAATATAATGAAAATGAAATTGTAAGGTAATAAGCTTCAGTTATTAGAACAACCCAGTAAACAAGGATTACAAAACGGATTAAATAAAATAAAAATTGTTAATACTTAACAACCAAATCTTATATGTGGTTCTGTTTGTATATTATGTAAATATTAAGTTTTAATAAATTATTATTACAATAAATAATTATAATTACTTTAATAATAATTAAAGTTACAAATTATTTCTCCAAATTAGTATATATATATATATATATATATATATATATATATATATATATATATATATATAATATATTTGTTTAATAATATATTTTTCTATTTGGTTGAAATTTCGTATTTAAGGGTTCTTTTGAATGCTAAATTCGAATCCGATGTCGGTTCTTAGGAAAAAAAAATATATATATTGAACGTACTTCATTTGAAACATTTTAGCTTTTACACTGTAAAATGTGGTAGAAAATGTGTTTAGATCTAGAATTCCATTTCAGCACCCTCAAAACTCAGGAAACGTATTTTATATATATAGATATCAATTAAACAAATATATTATATATATATATATATATAATAATTTGAGAAATAATTTGTAACTTTAATTATTATTAAAGTAATTATAATTATTTATTGTAATAATAATTTATTAAAACTTAATATTTACATAATATACAAACAGAACCACATATAAGATTTGGTTGTTAAGTATTAACAATTTTTATTTTATTTAATCCGTTTTGTAATCCTTGTTTACTCGGTTGTTCTAATAACTGAAGCTTATTACCTTACAATTTCATTTTCATTATATTCAACGAAATCCTGTCAGCAACGGAAGTGAGGCAGTTATGTTTTTATGTCAACTATCACAATCATATTTGAACATGTTCAACTGCAAAATAAAACAAAAATTGTAAATATATAACAATCAAATCTTATATGTGGTTCTGTTTGTATATTATGTAAATATTAAAGTGTAATAAATTATTTTTCTCCAAATTAGTATATATATATGTAATATAATGACCAAATGGTAGGCAACTTTTGTTTAAATTGATAAAAACATGAATTACGCTTAGACGGTTTAACGTATCAACTATATTTTTATATACACAATATAGGGTGGTAACACGCTTGAAATGTATTTGGTTTAATCATCCTATCTGGTTTCAAACTCAAGCTAAAAATCAAAATGTTTTTCGGATTTTCCAATTTTTTTAATAGGTTTTTGTTCATCGAATTTCACATTTATTTATATCAAAAGAAAGCTGAGGCTCTCCTCTTTCCAGCGATGCCAACCAGTGAATTGCGTAACAAAGTAATGGTGATTTTTAGGTATGTAACCAATAATCGTTTAATTCCAGTAAGTTTAATTCCTGTATTTGCAAAATTCTTTTCCAAAGCCCTCCAGAAGAGATTAAAAAACCAAATAAACGAAAACCAACCTCCAGAACAAGCTAGATTCCGCAAAGGGTACTCCACAATTGACAATTTACACACAATCCACCAAATTATCGAAAAATCCAACGAATATCAAATACCAGTATATTTTGCCTTTATTGACTACAGCAAAGCATTTGACACCGTAAAGCATAATTTCCTATTCAAAAGTCTTCAAAAACAAGCTATCAACAATGACATAATTCGTATTTTACAACATTGGTATAACAATAGTAAAGCCCGAATAATTCTCGAAAAACCTGGAGCTGACTTTCCGTTAGAAAGAGGAGTAAAACAAGGAGATCCTTTATCACCTGAACTCTTCAATTGTATTCTAGAAGAAGTATTTCGAAAACTGGACTGGGAAAAAATGGGAATAACTATCAATGGAGCAAAACTATCGAATCTGAGATTTGCGGACGATATTGTCCTGATTTCAGAATCTATTGAAGAAATAAATTGCTTGCTACAGCAACTAAACGAAGAAGGGCAGGACTAGAAATCAACTATAACAAATATTTCCTAATGACAAACAGAAACAAGGAAGAAATTTACGTAGAAGATCGGAAGTTAGAATGGGTAGAAGAAACCGTTTATCTCGGGCAATATATATCTTTTGAAGAAAGATTTAAAAAAGAATTAAAAAGGGAACCAAAATAGCTTGGTCTAAATATTGGTCAAACAAAGATATATTTAAAAGTAACATGCCTATCGCCCTGAAGAAAAAAGTCTTCGATATTTGCATTCTACCTTCCCTAATTTACGGTTGCCAAACTTGGCCTTCAAACAGACATATAATTAATAGCCTAGCTATTACCCAAAGAGCGATGGAAAGGAGCATGCTAGGGATAAAGCTAAGGGATAAAATCCGTAGCAGGAAGATCCGCAAAATAACCAAGACAAAAGATGCGGTGACAACCTTCCTAGAAATTAAGTGGAAATGGGCAGACCACATAGCAAGAATGGACAGTAGAAGATGGGCCAAAAGAACCACAGATTGGTATCCTGTCCATTCAACACGGAAGAGAGGAAGACCTAGTTCGAGATGGCGGGATGACATCGAAGATCTTCTGGGGTGTCTATGGCACCGGTCAGCAAATGATAAAGACATTTGGAAAAAAAACTGGGAGAGGCTTATGCCCAAAGATGGGCCACTTTTCCTTGAAAAAAAAAAAATGTTAATTTCTTTTATTATTTTGTAATTATCTTATGTGGAAATAAAGGAGCTATTATTATTATTATTATTATTATTAACCAATAATCGGTTTAAAAATTTTATTTTTCTCGAAGAGGGTGTAAAAAATGATATTTTTTGATTTTGTTAAATAACCGTTTTTTAATGTTTTTGAGGGTGCTGAATTAGAATCTGACGTCAATTTTTGTGAAAAAAAAATCTGTAGAGGTAGTTTGCTTGAAAAACTAATCATGTTTTTAGAATTTAATTAACTAAAACCAATATCTATGGAGCGACTATATTTTTCCTTAAATCCGCAATCAGAACTAAAAATCTTGGTGCGAAAATCATGTCGATATCATTTTTTAAGCTCGAGATAAAAAATAAATTAGTTTAATGCTATTTATTTTTTTCTTGGCTCCTAGGACCCATTGGTCGGAACGGCAAAATGCATGTTTAATATTCTTTGACTAGGAGCCTCCAAATAAAATTGTCAACAAGATCCGTGAGAGACTGAGTGTGTCCTCGCTTTGTAAGTGAAGTAACTTTTGGATTAAGCTAGACAATCAATTTCTTTTAGAAGATGATTTCAGGGGGCCAAAAATCAACAGATTGTAGTTATAAACATACATTGTATATACAGACGAATATAATTGTTATAAAACTCACCTTATTACTGCAACAGTTTCTAGTATACGTTACTCAGCCCAAAAACTTATAAGAATATATTTTTTTTTTCATTTATTGATATTTACAACTGTACAAAATAATATACAACAAGTAAATGTGTTGACCGTGAATACAATGGCATGTAAATAACTTGTGAAGAACTACTCACTGGTAGCACTTGAATAAAATCTCCACTAAAAAGTCTCTAGGCCTCTTTCTTTTCAGACGCCTCGGAGGATTATCAGGGATGGAGGAGGAAGCAATTTGGGGGACTAGTGGATTGGAGTGGTTATGGAGCTTACTATGGAAGGATAGGTATCTGGTTTGGGCTAAATCAGAAACATATGGAACATTAAGATCTTTATGGATAAGTTTATCGGTAATAAAGTTAAAGTAAGGAGCATTGAGGATTTTTCGAAGAATTTTGGATTGTAAGGATTGGATACGAGACGAATTGGATGGTTTAGTAGAGCCCCAAAGCTCAACTCCGTACGTTCAAATAGGTCTAATCACAGTCATGTAAATGAGTCTTTTGTATTAAATTAATTGGGAGCTTTGAACGTTTGTCTAGTAAATGTTGAAGTAGTCTGTAATGACAGGCAGTTTCTTGTCGTTTTAGTGTTGTATGTGGATTCCAAGTAAGACCTCCAAGTCCAAGTAAGACGTTTGCCCACGTGGAGTCCCATTAGCGGAAATGGGTTTGGTGAGTGATAACTTTGAGTTGAAGGAGTTCGGAAATGTAAGGTGGACGTTGGGATTTGATTGTTTGGAAGAGAAAGGATACCAGAAAATACTGGTGACGATAAGAAGGAAAGAGTTACTTTCTCTTCGCATAACCTTGCGACGTGGGTGTATCTCGGGATCCCGCAAATAAAATAAATCACGCAGTTTGATAGTATTTTGTGTCTGGCCTCAATATCCCCAGAAACACCCCCATACACATCACAGTAATTGTCGATCTAATATGTCCTAACATTATAGAATATGTTAGACTGGAAACCGTGTGTTAAGATTTATTCGAATCTAATACATGAATATAAAGGCTCCATATTTCTTAAAGTGAGCTCATACTATAATTCCATATTTTCTATGTTCTTATTCTAGATAGAGTTTCAACATTATAAATTGAATTTCTTCGTGTTTGACTGTTCTTCTTTTTTTTAACAAAACTCCTGTAGAATACTATTCTTCAATCGGTAGTGTAAATATGACATGGTTAAAACACATATATAAGACAAAACTGCATACACTAGGATCATAATGATGTAACACAAGTTCTGATCGTCCTTTCACGAACCGTTATTAATCAATATTACAAAAAAGATGTCAGGAAAATTTAACTAAAAAAATATGTATATATCAGAAATGTTTTGATTCCAAAAGTCCAAAAGGTGTCGGTACCAAGATTCTTTATGGGGTAATACAAAACTCCTGTAGAATACTATTCTTCAATAGGTAGTGTAAATATGACATGGTTAAAACACATATATAAGACAAAACTGCATACACTAGGATCATAATGATGTAACACAAGTTCTGATCGTTCCTTTCACAAACCGTTATTAATCAATATTACAAAAAGATGTCAGGAAAATTTAACTAAAAAAAATATGTATATATATCAGGAATGTTTTGATTCCAAAAGTCCAAAAGGTGTCGGTACCAAGATTCGAAAAATGTTGGTACCGACACATCACTGATATATATATATATATATATATATATATATATATATATATATATATATATATATATATGTATATATATAAAGTGTAAATATAATATTACCTATTAATAACTAACTCTGAATTTTCCTTCCTAAGCTTTATGGGGTAATTCATATTCAAGAAAATGTCTCAACGCTATTGCGAGAATTATGTTTCCACAGTCAAAACGCTCCCCACATAAATTTGCATTCTTGTAACATAAATTTATTCCGGAATTTCACAATATATTACATCGTGAAGAAACTTTGATGTAATTAATTGAAGAATGAATAGAAAGTTATCTTCTACCTGGAACCAGGGCATTAGTGTGATTAATGCCCCATGCAATGGTGACATAGATCACAACAACCTTGCCCCTGACATGGAATCTTGTTGGAATCCATTGTTTCTCTTCCGGCGATAAATCAGGGTTACATCAGGTTAACTGTTGGACAATTTAATTTGTCTCTGGCTCATTAGTGGATAGAGTTTAAGTAGTAGGTATTATCAATTTTATTAATCGAGGGATTGATAACAATATTACTGCTGGTTAAAATAAATCTATCCTATTCTATAAAAAGACAAGCCATTTTTCATCTGTGATCACTAACCTCGAAAACTACAAAATCAATCTATACCAAATTTTAACCACATAATCTTCAACGTTCAAGAAAGATTTAGCAATAATATTCAAAGAATTTCAATTATATTGCCATAAAAAAACAGCGATAAATATGTGGTGCGCAGTATAGTTTGATAATCGACCGATAGGTGGTGAGCACAATTTGTGAGAGGTTACAAAGGTACGGTGTTATATAGAGCCAGAAATTTATGATAAAATTTACTTATTATCAATTCACTTGTTATTTAAAAAGCTATAAGTATATGAAGTGCATGTGGATCCCAATGCAGTTTAAAAATCGACCGATATGCAGTAATTCTGCAAGAAAGTTTGCAATGATAAAACTATTAAACCCAACCAAATTTTAAATACAACATATGTAATGTAAACTAAAATGTATAGTCTTGAGTGCCAGAAACGAGGTTTGCCAATATGTAATATGATGGTTAGAAATTAAAATCCAGCCAGATGGATCAATGAAATTATATCTGCCAAATTGAATGTCTAATTATGCATTTAAGTAATCTTCGAACACCTAATCAATGCATCTTTACCCAAGTAAAAAGAAATAATGCTAAATTCCATACTTCCATACAAGATTTTTATCGACAAAAAAATAAAATTCGTCTAAAATCTAAGTTCGTAATTTAAGAAAGCGAAGAAGTATGCTATTTTCTTATAAAATCGTAATAGGATTTGATTAGATTTATTTATTTTTGTGCACTCAACTCTCAAGGTCTTCTGTGTCCTGTTCTTTAGTGTTTGTTTATTATATTTTTTGGAACAAATTATATTGTGCGAGAAAAATAATAATTTTATCGATATTGGATTTAATATCTCCAAGCATTGTGAAATGTGTTCTTTCGCGCCGTTCCTGCTGGAAGTAGGCATAGTACAGTGGTCCTTCCTTAGGAATGTGTCTGATTGTTAAAGGAAAAGATACACACTTCGGCGAATATGGCCAATCCTTAATCTTGCGATCACCAATTCTTCTCTACTTTTTGATGTGATGTAATTTTCGTTTTATGACTTTTTTAATACTTTTTAAATTTATTATCTACAAAAGATTTTTACCATGATTCATAACAAGCATTCTTAGCGCGATATTCTAAGACGTTGCACAATTGGTAAGGTAGAGATAGTTTTGAAATTGAGTGATGGAATCGCAGCTACCTCGCCTGCCTGATCAGCGGCTTCGTTTTCTTTTATTCCACGTGAGACGATATCTTAATGAGTACCAAGCTCTTATGCGAGTCCCTTTACATTGAGGCATATGTTTTAATAATGACTGGAACCTTGGTATATATGTTAAAAAGAGATATTAGAGCAGAAAGTGTATCTGTGAATATATATGCGCACTACAGTTTTAACTATGGTTTTTGTTTCTCAGTTTTTGTTCTTCAGTTTTAACTATTATGTTTCTCTACTAAACCATACAATTCATCCCAAATCCAATCCTTACTATCCAAAATCCTTCGAAAAATCCTCAATGCTCCTTACTTTGTCACCAATAAACTTATCCATAAAGATCTTAATGTTTCATATGTTGCTGGTTTAGCCCAAACCAGATACCAATCATTTTATAGTAAGCTCCATAACCACTCAAATCCACTAGTATCTCAACTTTCTTCCCTCTCAATTCCCGATAATCCTCCGAGGCGTCTGAAAAGAAGATGGCCTAGACATCTTCTTGAGTAGATTTTTATTGAAGTGCTACTGATGAGTAGTTCTTTTCAAGTTTACCTTATTATTGTACGCGTTTTTAACACATTTACATAATATATACAGTTGTAAATTTCAATAAATTGTAAAAAACAAAACAAAAAAAAACTATGATTTAATTTTATTATATTTATTAAATATGTACACATTGTAGTTAGCAAAGCACATAATATGCTCATCTGAGAAGATCTAACAGATTTTCGAAATCTATTAAGAATGGAAGGGTAAGAGCTAGGTAAGTTAATTGGTTTGGTATTTTTCCATGGGTTAGGTAGGCTAACTTTTTGGGGTTTACTATTGGATTTCCCTTATGACTAATTAGATTTTGCCGTTCTTATTGGAATTTCCTATGGAAATTCAAAATGGGACGATTGGAAATGTTTATCTGGCCATTTAAAGAAAAATTTGGACTGATTTCGAACCAATTATTTCTAATGATTAAAAAATACTTAATTTTAGGCTATTTTCTATTTGGTGTATTATTTTCACTCCCTAGTCCTTATTGAATTTATAATTATTTTCATTTTGATAGATAGCGACGTTGGAATTTGGTTCTTATTATTCTATCCTCTTATATGTTATTTTAGTCTTTGATTTATTGGTAAATCATCAGTCTTGTGAATAGAAAAGGAAATAAAATAAATGTATCAAGCAAAAGTAATATGGTCTTGATGAATTTGGTGGATCAGTGGTTCGATGACGTTACCTAAATTACCGAAAACCAAAAAATAAATAGGAATATTATTGCAAGGTTATAGAAATAT
Source organism: Euschistus heros (assembly GCA_003667255.2). NCBI lineage: Eukaryota > Metazoa > Arthropoda > Insecta > Hemiptera > Pentatomidae > Euschistus > Euschistus heros. The sequence goes on along the minus strand of RCWM02000007.1, from coordinate 1,654,436 downwards.
TTAATATGACATCTCATAATAAAAAACAAAACAAAAATAGGATATAATGATATTTTTGTCACCGAAGTATTGTGTATCCATACTCAGAGCTCACACAAGGTTTATATTTTACAAGGCGTGTGTACTTATAGGATTAGGTAGATATGTTTATGTATTTAGTTTTTCGAACCAAACATTAAATCAAATAGAAAAAAAAAAAATTTTAGAGGTCTTTTAAAAGTAACACTAAACGGCAATCTTTCGTTGCTCTATCAAATTGCCAACTACAATGTTAGGCAAACATTTGCAATTATAGCCGTTGTTTGTTTACCGCAATGTATACAAAGTCTTGATGATGTACAAACACTTTAACGACATATTCATTAAAAAAGGAAATTGATATTTACAACGGTATACATACGTTATATACAATAAGTAAAATATAGGAAATTAAAACAATGACTAGTCAATAACATGTAAAGAACCACTTACTGGAAGCACTTAATTAAAAAAAAAATTATATAAGAAGTTCTCTCGGCCATCTTCTTTTCAGACTCTTCGGAGGATTATCGGGAATAAAATGGCAAATTAGTAAGGAAGTAATAAATTTATGTTGTCAACCTCCCTTGTTTTACAAATCAAAGTAATCGTAGAATATTTCAAATATGAATTAAACAAACTGATAATTTAAATTTAAACTTTCAAAAACAAAGTAACTGAACATAGTTGTGATATTTATTATAAAACCAAAGAAACAGAAATTTTATAAAATATATATAATTATTTCATAAATTATATGTATCCCAATGTAGCTGTAAGGGCTCGGTAATATAATCCATTTGAAATATAAATTTTGGTTTCTTTCTTGATGAAACCAATATTGTTGAAATTTAAACTTTTTTGAAACTACAAAACACTTTTTATGACTTTTCTGTTAATAACCTACGTAGTTTTGAAATTACTTAGAACATATGAGTTAATAATAAATTAAGGATAAATTGTTAAATTGATAAACATTGTGTACTGTATGATATATTTTTATCAGTATATTCTGGATGATTGAATGTAGAGAACAGTCTTGCCTTTGTAAAATTTCAAAGCATATAAATTTTTTTTTTCTTTTTAACTTTTTTAGAATCACGGACATAGAATACTTGAAAAAGGCTAAAAATATTTAATATTTTAGGAAAATAAATTCTATCCCAAGTTACCTCCAGTTAAAAAAAAATAAAAAAATAAAATGAAATTAAAACTTTTTTCTTAAATAAAAGTAAAACTTTTTTTTTTTAAATTAGATAAAACAAATAATAAATTGACAGAGAAAAGAAAATGAAAAAAAAAAAAAAAAAAAAAAGATTATGAGATTTTCTTATAAAGAAAAAAATCATGTTTTTAATAATCCACTCCTTTTTAAATATATTTACTTCATAGCATTGCTATAATATTCTTATTTCTAATGTGACTCAAAATTTTACAACTTTAAGTTCTTACCTTGCGAAGATAACACAAAAAATCTTCTTTAAGGGATAAAAAAAATTCGGAAACTATTATACCTAAAAAAAAAGTTTTCTAATTTGATACATATAGACAAAGGTCTCACTGACAAAAACGAGTTATTTCACTCCCTTTTTGAATGCATGGGTGTTATCTAACCACGGTTCTGTGTGAAAATTTATATATTAGCCAATCTAAATGACAACCGAAACAAAATGGCTGCCATTAGAATAATCTTAGCAATATAATATTTAAGTTATTTCATAACTTTTTTTTATTTGTCGCTAATATAAAAATAGGAAGTGTCTCATTTAGAAAAAAGTCACTTAATGTTGATCGTGCGGCGCATTTTACTGACAAAATCCAAAATCTGCCTTTGAGTTAGTTTAGAATTACATAAATATGTCATGTGAAATAGAAATAGCAGATAAATGTAAGAAAACTCTAAATCATTATTTATTCGAAAAATCTATATATATATATATATATATATATATATATATATATATATATATATATATATATATATATATACATCAGCATCGCATGAAGTTAATTAATTAACTTGCGAGAATGCACTGCTATGCACTAAATGTACGTTTTCTAGTTGAAGAGGCTACAAGAAAAATGTTTTTTAACGGTGGAAATGGAAATAGGTGTTGTCAAGAATAAACAAAAAAATAAAAATAATAATAATAATAAAAAAGTAATTTAATTGCCAATGTAATAGAAAACATTAGGTTCTTAAGAAGTTTTCATGAACGACAGCAAGTATCGAGATAATATTGTTTAGAATATGTCAATAATGTTATTACAGACCCTGTACTTTAATAATTACTTTAAATATAGTAAAATAGTATTTATTGTTTTATTGTTAGCTATTATTATATTTTTGTTTGTGCATCTGATATGTACACCTCATCATATCTAACTGCTTTTTTAATGATACCTTACATTAAAACCTTTAATAAATAATGCGTTTATTTAATAAATAATGATTTTTTTTTTTAAATTGAATAATTTTATTTTCGCATAAGTGCCTTTATTTTTCACTTAAGAAATTCGTAATAATTAATGTTTATTATATTGATTCATATTATCGTTTTAGAATTATTATATCCACACCTTTATTTTTATTTTAATTAAATAGTCTATAGCAACAAAAAGTAGACGGTTTTTTTTCGTTTGTTATAAAAAAATACCTACAGGAAAAAGCTCCTTTTCAGCTTTTGTGTATTTTTACAAGCATGGCATCCAGGACTGCTTTATAAACATTACTAATTCCTTCCTTTTATATGTATATAAATCATCCTCCATTCCTAGCGTTTCACCTATTGTTACAATTTAAAAAAAATCAACTTAAGAAAAGTAAAAGCAATATATATATATATATATATATATATATATATATATATATATATCCCAGAATAAGAAATAGAATTGATTTGTTAACAACAACTTGAACGAATGGACATATTTATTTATTATATTAATAGAAAATACGTATGAATGTGGATCAGGATATACATCCCATATTATATTCATAAACTTTATAATTATTGAGTAATTTAAAAAAAAAAAAAAAAAATCATGATTCATCTCTTTTATTATATGTATTCTCTAATTTAGTTGTAAATTGAAATTTAAAAAAAAAAAAGAAGATAAAAGTTGTTTTATTTTTTTTTTAACATGGCTTCGTTTCGTGGATGCTATCTCATATGCATTAGAGCGCCTAACGTTCTGCGCGGGTGTTTTGTTTTTGACAATGAACAGGATTTTGATGTCATGGCATCCAGGACTACTTTATAAACATTACTAATTCCTTCCTTTTATATGTATATAAATCATCCTCCATTCCCATCGTTCCGATAGAGTATTTAAAATTTACCACAATTCTACATACTTATCCAACTTTTCTCACACTACTCTTATTCAAGAAGACAGTATTCTAGGTCCCATTCGTTATACCGCGTATACTGCTGATATCCCAACTCCTATTAATACTATCCTAAAAAGCTATTCTGATGACTCCAGTGGCTTATTCAATGACTACTACTGCATCCCAGACTCTCCAGTCATACACAGTTCTGTTGAAGAATGTAAAGCCATAACTGGAGATTTAAGATGAATCCCAGCAAATCTCATAAAATAAACTTTAATTTGCTTCGGAAATATGCCACACCCTGCCTTCTTGTATCCTTTAATGGAGAACTGATGACATGAAACCTACATCCAAGATAGAAAAGACAAGAAGCTAAACCTAGATTTCGACTGCTCCAACACTTACTTCCCAAACGTTCTTATCTCCCGATCATTATCATACTTGTTAGGACCCACGGTAAAAAATTATAAGGTTCCAACGAACGATCGAATTTTTTACGTTTCCAACTCTACAGTTAAAAATGCTCGTTACTTAGTCACAAAGAAACTGATCCACAGTGACCTTTAATATCCTTTGTGTTGCTAATTTGACACTAAACTGATACCCTTGTTTTCATAAAAAACTAAATACTCATCCAAATCCTATTGCTTCCCATTAAGTGTCGGATGATCTCGGGATCATCTTTTTATATAGATCGTTTATTAGGTTGTTTCTCTACGAGTTTTTAGCTTGTCGGTACTGTTTATTCCCATTATCTTTTTATTTTATTTTTTTTTTACTGTTGTAAATTTTAATTAATATATGGGAAAAAAATGTTTGAACTGGAATGTTTGAAATCGTAATAAAAATTATGTTTATACACCTACACCGAAATTGAAGATGTAATTAGCAGAATGTTGAGAGATAGGAGGAGAGAGACGCTGTCACATGGCCGACTAACAAGATAACGGCTAAGTGGATGCAATTAGTTGAGATATCATTCTAGGAAGGTCCCTGCCTCTGTGTGTGAGTCTGGGAGGGATATTGAGTCTGAATTAATTAGATACGGATATTAGAATGAGCCTTACGAGCCATCAACGGGTGATTGGCTTTAATCAACCTTCAACAAATTACCTGTTAGACTGACATTGTCATTGATATGGATGGTAAACCAGTCCATCAAGTGTCATTGACAATTTTAATTGGATGTTCTATTTATTAATTTCAAATATTTTGCTAAAGTATATCAAAAATCGATACTATAACACTAGCATCTCTGTCGCAGCATCGCTCGCTCTCATAAATAAAAATTATTTTAACTGGTAATTGAATTTCATTTGACTACCAATAAAAATCTTATATTGAAGTATGGAATTTAGCATTATTTCTTTTATTATATATATTTAAGTTTGGTAGTGATTTTAACCTGCTTAAACTTGCATGGATTAGGTGTTAAAAGAGTACTTAAAAGCATAATTATACATCCACTTTGGCAGAAATAATTTTATCGACCCATCTTGTTGGATTTTTATTTTTAAGCATAAAAGATTATGACAGTTTGGCAAACCTCGTTTCTGGAAATCAAGACTGTACATTTTAATTATTATTACAGTAAAGTTTATAATTATAAACCTTCCTAGAACTATGAAGATTTTGTAGTTTTTGGTACAGTTTAATAGTTTTAACATTGGAAACTCTATTGCAAAATGGCCACATATGGGTCGATTTTTAAACTGCACTGGGATCCACATGTCGCTCCATATATAATAGCTTTTTTATTAACAATTGAATCGAAAATAAGTAATTTTTATCATAAATTACTGGCTCTATGTAACACTGTAACTTAGTAACATTTCTCGAATGGTGCTCACCACCTATCGGTCGATTACCAAACCACATATTTATTGCTTTTTTGCGGTAATATAATTGGAAATCTTTAAATTTCATTATTGCTAAACCCTCTTTGAACTATGGAGATGATGTGGTTAAAATTTGGTACAGATTTGTTCAGTAATTCTCGCGGTTAAACACAAACGAAAAATGGCTTGCCCTTTCATATAATAGTATAGATAACAGGACATGCCATTTTCCGTTTGTGATCATTAACCACGTAGTAAACAGTAATGAACCAACTTGCACAAAATTTTAACTAAATCATCTTCATAGCTCAAGGAAGCTTTTGCAATAATACAATTTAACGGTTTTCAATTAAATTGTTATTAAAAATGCGGTATATGTGGATTCCAGTGACGTTTGAAAATCGACTGATAAATGGTGAGCGCCATTCCGCAAAAGATGCTACGTTACGGTTTTATCTAGGGCTTGAAATTTGCATTAAAAATGTTATTTAAAAACCTATAAATGTGTGTTGCGACATGTGTATTCCAGTGAAATTTAATGATATGTCGCAAATACTGTAGTAAGTAAATATTTTTTATCAATCTGGATTTCCGACTCAGCCATTAAATCCCTTTAAACCCAAATCCCCCAGGTCGGCCAAAAGTGCGATCCTCGCATCTAAGTCTTGGTCTATCCCTCGGTCGTTTACCCAACGGCTTAAAATTGATTAGTTTTTTTGGAATTTGGTCATTACTAAACCCAACGACTTAACATGTCCATTTTAACTTTCGCGGTGCTATTACCTGAACTCTACCGGATATAACTCGTGCAGTTCCGCATTTTGAAACCCTCTAAATTCTCCCCTTAAGAAGTGAAATTCCAATTATTCGGTTATCCGATTACCCAGATTGATTTGAAAAAAAATTACATATATGTACATATATATATTACAAAATAATTTTAATATACATTAACATATATTGTAGACTGTGATTCGGAGTTTACGTAAAATACAATTGTAAAACTAAATAGACTAAGTGGTAGCTACAGGAACTGCGTCTCAGAATGCGGAGCCCATAACAGTCAAGTTCTGAGTAAACCTACCTAGTGAATTTCTGGAAGCATAGCACATCCTACACGGGTTACTTCCAGTCTGGGGCCTATTGCCGTCATGAGTGGTCTCTTTACAAACTTAAACAGTTGTGGCACCTAAAAGAAAACACGTTGTATTAACTGTGTCCGAAAAACTGTCGATAGTAGAACTTCTAAGGAAAAGAGAATCTGGGAAAATATTGGTGGATGAGTTCTGTGTCGGAACATCCACGATTTTCAATATGGTAATGTTAACTAAACTTTAACATTAAAACATCCACATTTTAATTATTCAATAAAATACATAGAAAATTACACGTGTCTGTATTTGTTATCTCAATACCCTAATTCAATTGTAATTTATTCATGATTAAATCTTTCAGTTTTTTTTTAATCAACTAATGATTTAGTTTATTGAAAAATCAGCTCAAAGATTTAATCATGATTAACTTAGGTGATTGATTCCAAGAAATTATTTTAAAATGTTGAATTATGATTTAATTTTGCTCAGATGTGATCATATGGTGATTAAAGTGATAAAAGTTGTTAAAAGTTATATTTTCCTAAAATTACCTTTTTTACTGGTAATAACTTTGAAAATGATCTTTTATTTCTGAAAAATGAATTGTAGAAGATACTAGTGACCTGAATAAGTTTTTTTTTTTTTTTCCTTTTTTATTGTGTGATAGGACACTTAAAAAATGACCGAAGCAGCGTCATCATTAACAAACATTTCTATCATGGATGCTACGGATAGTATAGCGGAAAACAATTCTCAAAATGAACAAGGTGTCTGGGAAATCGTTACAGGTCGTAAACGTCTCTCAGAAATAGAAAGAGATACCAGGAAGCAAAAGAAGCCAAATAACCTCCCATCTATCACCCCTGTTCACAATAAATTCAGTATTTTAAGTGATAACTCACAAAATATATCCAACCGGTCAGAACAAACTGCTCCAATAGCTAGACCTCCACCGATTTTCGTAAAAAAAGTAGAAAACTACCCAGCGTTTGTTGGGTTTTTAGAACAGGTAAGTGGCCCATCTACATTTCAGTTAAAAACCACACCAAAAAATATTTGCATCAACCCAGAGACTCCGGAATCATATCGTGCTATAGTGAATTCACTTAGAACACAAAATGCCGAATTTCACAAGTTCCAGCTACCCCAAGATAGATGTCCAAGAGTAGTAATAAAAAACCTACATCATTCAACCCCAAAATCAATTATCATTGATGCCTTAAAAAGTAAAGGTTATGAGGCAACTAATGTTACTAATGTGATATCAAGGTTAAAACTACCTTTACTAACGTTTTTCGTTGATATAACCAAAGAATCATACAATGATAATATCTACTAAATTAAAAGCATTTTCTACACTCGAGTAATAATTGAAGAGCCACGAAAGAAGAGGATGATACCTCAATGCAATTGGTGCCAACAGTACGGTCATACTAAGACCTACTGCAATTACACACCCAAATGTGTAAGATGCGGCCAAACACACGCAAGTTCCTCATGCCAGAAAACGCGTGATACCCCAGCTACATGTGCAAATTGCCAGGGCGCACATCCTGCGAACTACAGAGGATGTCAAATCTTGAAGGAGTTAGGAAACATGAGAAATTCACGAGTTCTCCATCATCGAAGGTCTGCACCCTCTCAATCTACCTCTATCTCAATTGGGCCACAAGACTCTCCTCCATTACAGCAGCACTCACAGCAACCTCAGCTCACTCAACTAGATCCAAGAATGCAGCAGAACCCACAGTAACCTCAGCCCACTCAACTAGTTTCAAGAATGCAGCAGCTCCTGAAGGAAGACAGCAACAGAATGCGTTCATGTCAGGTATGAGGCAGAACATTGCTCAGCCGGTAGCCCCAGCTGATAATTATCCTCCCCAAATATTGAATTTGTTAAATGGTTTAGATAACCTCATCGAACCCCTTTTTGGTTTCCTCCAACAACTTACACAAATCAGACAAGCCTTCAACCCCGCTTATGGACCCTAATTATTTAACTGTGGGTACCTTGTCCATCCTTCTTTGGAATACGATCGGACTTCTTCAACATAAAACAGAACTTGACATTTACTTACACGAGAAACGTACCGACATCGCTTTTATTACAGAAACCCACCTCACTTCACGTCATAAAATAAGTATACCGGACTATACCATCTACAGGACCGATCACCCAGACAATACTTCGCACGGTGGGACTGCCATCATCATCAAAACATGTCTCAAACACCACTCTAAACATATTCCAATTACACCAGACATCCAAGCAACAGCCATAACTCTTTACACAGCACAAATAACACCAACATTAGCAGCGGTGTACTGTCCTCCTCGGTATGCGCTGACCTCTGACATGTTTTGTAGCTTTTTTAAAAAGCTTGGAAGATGTTTCATAGCAGGAGGTGACTATAATGCAAAAAAATCAACTATGGGGTTCACGGTTAACTACTCCAAGAGGTAGAAACCTTCATTCTGCTCTCCATAAGCTTTCTTTAAACACTATAACTCCAAATTCTCCGACGTACTGGCCTACATCGGTACGTAAGACAACAGACTTACTAGACTTCTTTATCACTAAAGGACTACAGTCCGTACCTTACACAGTTAGAACTAGTTTTGACCTCTGTTCTGATTATTCCCTTATTCAACTGATCTTGTTTGAAGAGCCATGTATGAAAGAAGAACGCCCCACACTCATCCAAGAAAACATTAATTGGGACTGCTACGAAACAATTTTAAATAAAAAACTCTCAGTTCCACTTTCATTGAAAACAGGAAAAGAAATAGAGGACGCTGTTGACGTTTTCACAAAATGCATTCAGGAATCTGCGTGGTCCTCATCAGTTCCCAAAACCAAGAAAAGTTACCAGCCAAACTATCCACAGTATATAAGGGATTTGATCAGAATCAAGAGAAGAGCTCGTAAGGTATGGCAGACTAACAGACTACCATCGGACAAACATACATACAACCAAATAAATAACGAATTAAAACGACAGATCCAAAAACTCAAACAGACCAACTATGATAGATTCTTAACAAATCTCAATACTGACGATGGAAGCTTATGGAGGCATACAAAAAAGCTTTTAAAGCATCGTGAGGTGTCAGCACCACTCCGAAAAGAAGATGGCACTTGGGCCGAGTCGGAAAGCGAAATGTCTGAACTCTTCGCTGATCATCTATCGACTGTTTTCATACCTCATACAGACCTCACTGACAATGAACACGAAATTAACGTACAAGATACCCTTGACAACCCCTTACTACTAACGTTGCCTCCACCAGCCTTTAAGCCATCTGAAGTAATTCTAGAAATTCAAAAATTATCAAAAAAAAAAAAGCCCCAGGACATGACTTGATTACTGCTGAGCTACTCCAGCATATGCCCAGAAAAGCTACAGTCTTTCTTACAACACTCTTTAATGCAATACTAAGGACAACTAAATTCCCATTGCAATGGAAATATTCACACGTATTAATGATACAAAAACCAAATAAAGAACCCAACTCTCCTTCTTCGTACAGACCCATCAGTTTACTTCCAATTTGCTCAAAAATTTTTGAAAAAATTACTGTATAGACGAATTCTAGACATACTAACGAACAAAGACATACTACCTGAACACCAGTTTGGATTTTGTTCACAACACTCAACCATACACCAACTTCACAGAGTCACAAACTACATTTCAGTTGCATTGGAGAAAAAATTATATGCTACTGGGGCATTCCTGAATGTATCTCAAGCATTCGACAGAGTTTGGCACAATGGACTACTATTTAAACTTAAATCATTCCTTCCTTCCACTTACTATCTTATCCTTCTCTCTTTCCTTTCTAACAGATGTTTCTCTGTTCGACAAGGTTCGTATATCTCTTCTGTTCGACCAATTAGGGCTGGAGTACCGCAGGGATCGATCCTTGCACCTCTGCTATACATTGTTTACACACACGACATACCCACTTACCCTGACACTATAATAGCAACATACGCAGATGATACTGCAATTCTGACTAGACACTCAGACATAAATCAGGCTTCACTGACTCTCCAACCCTATTTACAACAGTTATAAGACTGGTTCAACAAATGGAAAATTAAACTAAATAACGACAAATCACAGCACATAACTTTTGCACTTCGACATAACACCTGCCCCAACGTTTACATCAACAATGTTCCAATTAAACAGACTGACACTGTTCAATACCTAGGACTAATGTTCGACAGAAAGATGACATGGGGCCCACATATGAAACAGAAACGCCTAAGCCTTAACAAAAGACTGAGACTATTATATCCAATTCTACATAAACGATCTAAATTGAAAATTACGCAAAGACTAAATACATATACTTACTTATTAAAACCTCTATGGACGTACGCCTCACAAATTTACGGAACTGCTAAAAAAACACACATCCAAAAAATACAGACTTTCCAGTCAAAAACTTTAAGACTCATTACACAATAACCCTGGTATGTCAATAACAAAACTTTACTCACAGACTTACACATACCCATGGTACAAGATCACATCCAGACTTTATATAAAAGACTTCACGACAAACTTCACGGACATATCAATAATTTAATACAAAGTATGGCCTCCATAAGCTTGCCAGATAATACCCAAAGGAGACTAAAAAGGAGTTGGTTGAGGGATCTACTCCGTTAAAACTAATTAAATATCATGTTCATGTTAGGAGTAAGTACCGCTGGGTGCTGTCCTCCCTCATGCCTGACATGCCAATTATCTTTTATACAATTTATCACATCTGCTTGTTGTCACATGTTAAGTGACAGGTGTGGATTAAACAAATAAAGAGAAAAAAAAAAATTTTGCTCAACTCTGCTTACTTTTGAAGAAACTAGAGGTAGCTTACTAATGAACATCTCGGAGAAATCAATATAAATATCTAATGAGGTATACAAATATATAAAAGTTAGGTGAGGTATTTAATAAGAAATAAAAATAACGATCGCGCAGCGCTATCCTATTCATGCTACAAATCCTACAGCTAAGTTATAAAGAGGAATACAGGGCACTGAACAAATAGAGCCCATAGCCAGCCCATTATGAAGGTGGGGTGAGTCTGATTTAGTACGCCTGGCAATATCTTTTTCCCAGTTTAGCTATACAGCTCCTCCTAAGTGGAAAGTTTTTCACGGGCGAGAAAGTCGCTACTCGGTTGGCTTGATTTAGTGGGGGTTGTAGTGGCCCTTGGCCAAACTGGCTGCAATTAGGCGGGGGGTCACACCTCACTAATGCGCCCCCTCCTGGCTTTATAGTTTCCTTCAGGTTCTTAGATATTGAAAATCTCCGATAGAAAATCAGAAAACAGGTATATACGACCCATCCACAAAATGTGAGTTACACCAATGTTTGAGCAATTCGGTAAGCCCATAAATGCAAAATATTACTTTCTTATAATATTGCCAAATTATTTTAATTACAATAAATATATTCATGAATACTAAACACCGAAAAAAGAACTAAATATTAGTGAATAACTAATATAATAATAAAACTAATAAATAACTAAACGGGATTTATGGCCCAAGAAATGAATAAGGAAACTATAGACTTATTGTGAGATGGAATATAGAAATATACGAAAGGACAAAGAACAACAGAAAGTGTTATGTGGAAAACACGACGATGGGTTTCTATAGTCACGTGGATAGGATGGATCCCAAAAAGTTGAGTAAGCATATATTCGATAAAATATACAACTTAAAAAGCCCGAGTGGTTATGTTAAGCAGAAGAAAGAAATGAAAAGACTTGGAATCACTGAAGGGGACTGTTTAATCAATGATCGGAAAATTTCCTGATGCAATTTTAAAGGAAGGGTAACTTCCTCACAACTCAAACCAGCCTCGAGAGAGTGGACTGTATATAATTTTATTAAAATAAATGCTCGCAACTTCGGGGAAACTTGTAGTAGAAGATATTGATATTAATGTAATCCTCATTTTTATCTTTTATAATATTCTTGTTTTATATATTTCGTTTAGTTAATAATAAGTTTGTATTGGCACCATTGTGATTTAGGCATCAGTATAAGCTGTTGTAGTTCTCGCCCCACCAACTTGTCTAACTTCTCTCAATATTTGACCCGATTAAATAGGTTATGGACTCAGGGTCACGTTAAGGAATAAGTTTTTGTTCGAGAGAAGTTTTGTTGAGACTTTTGGAAGTATTGTTGGTGGCCGAGTTCCCGCGTTCCGGTTCGTGTGTCGCGTGGTCAGGTTTTCGTTGTGTTCGGTCGGTTCGAGTGAGTTTTTGTTGCTTCAAGTGTTATTATCGCGTGTCCGATGGCGAATACGAACGTGATGAACAATATCCCGTACGGAACCAAACCTTTTGATGGAGGAAACGGAACCTACTGGTCGTTTCGTATCAAGCTTCTGTTGGAGCAAGCCAATGTTCTCCACGTTTTGACAGAAACTCCTCCCACAGATGAAGCAGCCCTCAAAGTGTTTAAACAATCGGATGTGAAGGCTAGAACTATTATTGTGACTGGATTAGCAGATAATATTATCCCTCTGATCAAGAACAAGGTTACGGCAAAGGACATTATAGATTCTCTTTCATCGACATACGACAAATCAGGTATGAAAACAATGTCCAGCATTCAAAAATCTTGGAGGAAGGTGGAATATAAATTTGAAAGGCCTCTTCAAGAATTTCTGCAAGATTTTAAGACCTCGGCAAATGAGTTGCGGATTGCAGGCGGAAAAATCGATAACGAAGATATGATATATCAACTGTTAGGATCGATGCCTCCCGATTTCGAACCAGTGGTGTCAGCCCTCGATATTTTGTTTTCAAAAGACAAGAGTTCTGTTACTATTGATTATGTGAAAAATATGCTGTTAATGGAATCTGAAAGACTTTCAAAAAGAGAAGAAGTGCAGAATCATGCGTTTACATCAAAGTTTTTTAAGAAGACATCCGGGAAAAGTCCACCTGACCGAGTTCCACAATTCAAAGGAAAGTGCTTTTATTGCAAACGTCAGGGACATATTAAGACTAACTGTCCGAAGTTGAAAGGGAAGGAGACAGCAGCAGCAGGCTGTTCAATGGAAAATAAATTATTTACATTTGTGGCAGATGATGAACCAGTGAGCAAACCTTCCCCTGAGGTAAATAACCTTCCATATCAACAGTGTCTATCAACAAGTGATAACGAACTTTTGTTTGTCATAGACAGCGGTGCTAGTGCTCATCTTATAAAGTCAAAATACTCTTCATTTTTAAGTGACAAATGTACTATTAATTCAAAAATATGTGTTGCTAAAGCTGGAGAATCTGTGAAAGCAATAGCTAAAGGTAATCTGTTTTGTTTATCTGAGAATGGTGACGAGATTAAGCTATCAGATGTTCTTATTTGTGAAAACCTATCTTTCAATTTATTGTCAGTCCGGAAATTAGAAGAAAAGGGTTGTAGTGACATTTGAAAATTCAAAAGTTATTATAACTTTTCGTGGACGAAGTTTAGTTGGTCAAGTTTTTGGAAAATTGTATGTTTTAAAAGTGTCATTAATAGAAGAGCATGCCAATAATGTGACAACTAAGAATTTTGACATATCTCAGAGACGGATGAGACATTCATCGAAGTATCCTGTTAGTGGTGTTTGTGAAGTTTGCCTGAAAGGAAAGCAAACTGAATTACCCTACCACACAGTACCGTCTGAAAGAAGAGCTAAAAGACTTTTGCAAATTATTTCTTCAGATGTTTGTAGTGTGTCTCCTGTGACCTACGATAACTATAAATACTTTGTGACTTTTATCGATCATTTCAGTAATTTCTGTGCAACCTTCCTTTTAAGCAGAAAGAGCGAAGCTTTAGAAAAATTCAAGACATACTTGGCCATGGTAGAGGCAAAGTTTAATTTAAAAATAGAAAATTTTCGCTGTGACGGTGGTGATGAGTATACCTCCAAAGAATTTAAGAATTTTTGTGGAGCTAAAGGTATTCACATTAGTTACACGATGCCACGTAACCCTTCTCAAAATGGCAAGACCGAACGAATGAATAGGACACTGTTGGAAAGGGCACGCTGCATGATTTTTGACAGCAGTCTCAGGAAGGAGATGTGGGGCGAAGCCCTGATGGCGTCTACGTATATTACTAACAGGCTTCCAACGTCGGCCCTATCAACCTCTACAAAAACACCAGCTGAACTGTGGTACGGTTTCAAGCCCGATTTATCAAAAATAAGAGTGTTTGGGTGTGCGGCCTACTCTTTTGTTGCTTAATGTATATTAAGCCCCCTGAAGGCTATGAAAGTGCAAAAAGAGATAGTGTTCTATAAGTTAAAAAAGGCATTATATGGTTTAAAACAACGCCCTAAGGCTTGGAACGATCATTTAAATCAAATGTTTGTGAAATTATGTTTTATAAGATCTAAAGTTGATCCTTGCTTATATTTTAAAAATTTTCTGTAATATGGGATTAGGAGGGTGTATTGCTATTAATGTAATCCTCATATTTATCGTTTAGTTAATATTAAGTTTTGTCAGTTTAAGTTTTTATTGGCACCATTGTGATTTAGGCATCAGTATAAGCTGTTGTAGTTCTCGCCCCACCAACTTGTCTAACTTCTCTCAATACATCACTCTTGTTTTCTAGTGATTTCTTCTTCTTTCTTCCCTGCTTTTGACCCAATTTAATAGAAGATATCTAAACCAATCATAAAAATGAAAATAACTCACCCATGTACTCTCAAGGGCCTCAAAGAGACTCACCGGTGGCTGACTTGTTTCTGGATACTGAGATAATCGGTTAAGAAATCCTCCTATTAGATCACCACTCATTTGCAAGGGAAAATATAATGTCTTTGGATGTCATAAAGAAAACACATTTTAAAAAAACTTCGGAAGGCTAATTTTAGCCATGGGCATGAAACAGACTGAGGAAGACCAAAGGGCCTTGGGCAAAGAAAAGTACGTCTGGTTCGCTCAGCTTCTAGCTTCAGAAAGAGGTCTAGTCCCGCAAGGATTAGCGGGAGACAAGAAAGTTAGTTATCAGCTGCACTCTAGGTAGTCAATCTAAAACTAAAGGGCCAGTTGACGGAAGAAATTCGATAGAGGATCTAACTATATACATTTTTTTTTTCTTTTTCCTTTTTCACAAAAGGATGCCTGTTGGCATGAATGGAGTTAATACATCTCTATAAGAAAGCCTATTGGCGCGAACAGGGACTGTCTGGATAGAGAGATGTTTAGAAAACGAGCCAAAAATATCAGGGTTCTTGTGGAAGAGAGAACAAGGAAAGGATATCAGGATGGATGGAAGCAGCAGTTGGAACGAATGAGGGATTATTGGAGCAATTGTAGGAATGAGGTCACCATAAGAAGTTAAATTTGGTATTTGCGTGGTCTTTTGTTGGCCAGTTCGCAAAAAAAAAAAAAAAAAAAAATTAAATTAAATTAAAAATAACTAATATTCTCAATAAAGAAAATAATAATAATATCCAATGACATAGAGGTGATTAAAACTGGATAGATTTTGAGCTTAGGATTAGGATGATTGGATGGATTTTGATGAAATTTCGAAGCTTTAAAAAGGATGTAATCAAGGTCAAAAGGTATCTTTAGTATCACACTGGGATGTTTAAGTAACTGCTTGTTTTACATATTACCCAATTCAGCAAGATTTAGATTTACTAATTATACTAAACATAATTTCAATATATAATCAGCCATAAGGTCGAGCACTATTTCCATAGGTGATCGAAGTGAAGTATTGCCGATCTATGTTGCTATAATTTACGAGACAATTACCCTACCTCCTGAGTAAGTGAGGGAGGTCATTCTACTGGAGGCCACTCGCACTCACCCCAGGTGCGATGAAGCTATCTCACACATATAATACGGGTATCGTGTTGTAGTTTCCCAGGTCATATAATAGCCAGAGGTTAGGCCTAAGGGCGTTCTATTTCGGGGAAAGACGTATAGGCCCAAGCAGGCTTGTTGACACTTAGCAACCATAATCTGTGGATCCAGACCAATCTGTTCCTTGAGCCCGAGTGTTTGAACGTACGTAAATGGGAAGGGCACAGTCAAATTGCTTATCAGTAGCCTGCCGCTATACGTTGAAAACCATAGTTTGCTGCAGTGAGTACGATGTGCGATAAATTTCTTAACTTAATTATATAATTATTAAATATAATTAATCTTTCAATTAATTATTATTTAATTAAATCTTTAGCAACGGATTTTTTTTTTTTTTTTTAATAACTACACTGCACTACACTAAACCAATACTCTTTGATTCCAAAATCAACTTATGGGTCAATATTTGGTACTGCAAACGGAACATTTGTGATAGATATGTATTCGCTTAAGGGATATAAAGACAACACTCTATCAAGGCTCACCAAATAATGGGTTGTATAAAAAAAAAAAATGTCCGTTTCTTTGACAAATATTTGTATTATTATTTCTTTGATATAAAATACAATTAAGACTCAAAGTATTGTCCATTGTTATCTACCGCCATTACCCATCTGCTAGTCAATTGCTCGATGCCACGCTGAAACCATTCCTTGGGATGGCTGTCAAAGAACTCTTAGACAGCATTTTCAAATTCCGTAATATTATCAATTTGTTTCCCTTAAAGAAAATTGACCATGGATCGAAACAAGTAGTAATCCGAAGGTGCAAGGTCTGGACTATATGGTGAATGAGGCAGGCGTTCAAACCCATGAAGTTCTGTAAACTTTTCTGCTGATTGCTGAGGAGTAAGTTCGTGAGAGACCAGTCTACAGGTCTTTTTCACCTATCCCATGGAGAGGAGATGGTGACTAACAGTATCTTTCAACACACCACACTCCCTGGCAAGTTCGCGAGTACTTTTGGACGGGTTTGACTCAACAGCTTCCTTCAGAACCTCATCAATATCCATTAATGGCCGCCCGGAGCCTTTCTTCCTTTCCAACGTCTTATCTCCACTTCTAAAGTTTTCAAACCAACGCCGCGCTGTGCACTCTTCAAGGACATCTTTCCCTTCATATTTAATAATTTCATTTGAAGAAATTATTTTATTTCTTAAAATTACAAGAATTTCGTAGGACACTGTCATGTTTCTTCTTTGAAATAAATAAATGAACTGAGGCTTTTTTTGAAGAAGTCCAGTGTTAGTAAACAAGCTTAGAGAATTCTCTAAAGGGATTATTAAATATTGGTAAATAAGAAATAGCATTAAGATATTTACAGACTTTTAAACTCTGGAATTTGATAAAACCGCCATTGTAGGTCCTTAACTTTGAAAAATTAAACACACAAAATTTCTTTCTAATACAACTCCCTCCTTTTCCCTCCTTTTTGCTTGCTCCGAGCAAACTTTCACCCTTTCTTCCGTGTATAGATATCTTTCAACCTAACGTACAAACCCCTTTTCTGGCTGATTCAATTCACCATCTGATTTTACTCAACAACATGTACACTCAATTTCAGAAAAAAAATTTACCCTATTCCCATGTGGAATCTAAATATTGTTATAATTATTACTATTAGAATTTGTTTATTGATAAGTTTTTCTATTATTGTTACTTTTTTTTTAAATTTTCTATAAAATGTAATAGTGAAAAAACCCTCAGATTTCTCTGCTATGTAAAATGTGAAATAATAAGCCAGCATTAGACGCTATTATTTCGTTCCTTTTATTTGGACTCATAAAACCTGAATTGAAGTCTCTGTAAAGAACTTTAAATATTTTAGAGGAAAAATTCCCTTCCAGCGAGTTTTTAAGGTAAGAGTATAAGAAACTGGCTTCTTATTAAAAGGGACTTGAGCTGACGATCCTTAGAACAGAATGGGTATTAAACTAAAGGCTTTCATGGGAAAATATATCCACCGAAAGCTTTACAGGACCCGTAGCGTATTAAATTCAACTTAGCCCTAAATTTTTCAATATCCGAACAAGGATATTACTCGGTGATATGGTTAACGTAAAATTTTATAATAATAATTAAATTTGAGTATGTTGTCAAAGAAAAATTGAATCAAAGGGTTCTTTTTAAATTAATTTATCTTATTAATGAATTTTTGAAATTGCCAGAAATGAATTAATATTCTAATAAAAAATAATGTTTATGATGAAAGATGTAAGGAAGGAAAGCACTCAGCAACACAATTAGTAAGAATGAGTAACTTCGGCAAGAATGACGTAAGCTTATATCGCATCCAAATTTATTATTAATTCCTCTTTATTATAATAAATTTAATTACATTTAATTAATTAATTTAAACTATTCCAATTTTAACTACTCGTATTATCAAATACGTCATTATGTACATATGTAATAAATGTAGCTGAGATTTTGTATGAAATAATTGATTGTCAGTTGAGTTTGATAGTCTGTAGAGTTTTGTTATTCAAGTACCATGGAACGCCAAAAATGAACAATGTTTTCGTAAAATATGTTTCTTTTTGAACGATATTAATATGACGGAACGTTCAAATACACGAAAGTAAATAGATTTATTTAGTTTTGAAGGTTAAGAACAGCTAAGTAATTTCTACCTAGAGTTAAGTGTCGTTAGTTCCATTTTAGTTAAAATAGTATGACATCAAAGCTGGCTCAGAATTGACGACATTAACTCTAAAAAATAAGACCTACTCCAGGACCATGGAAGCAAGAACCAGGAACTAACCCACTGTCACTTACTTGAAGATAAGCTTGAAGAAATTTTTTTTTTTTTTTTTTTAATTCAATCAATCTTTAGTATAAATGGGAAATGCGCTTTTATAGGCTAATAGTTGTCTACAAAAGTAGTTGTTTAGCCGTTTTCCTAACTAGCCGTCCCATCTCAAGATTTATTTATTTTTTTTTAACGTTCCTGGATGCATCCATGATTAATTTGATAAAATACGTATTCATTCAATTTACCATGTAAAAATAAATATAAATATAAATAGACTCCTGATCAACATTATTGTATATTTTTTCTTAATAATCAATTTATTAGGCAATAAATTTCATAAATAATGCTTTCAATAGGTAGTATTTCTGATGGGAATATACTTATTGTAAAAACAAAAAAGGATATTTTTTATTCAAAAATGTTAGTTTTGAACTATTAGCGCACTTTTCGTGAATGATGAAAATAACCTCGAAAAAGATATTAAAGTCATTAATTTCGATAAAAAATTGAGGAAGCGTTGCAAAAAAAAAAAAATAAAAATATAAAATGAAAATAAAAAAAAATAATAATATTAAAAACAATTTGTATTATATTAGGTCAAAGTATTTTTTAAAAATGCTGAGCATATTGCGGATCACGAAAAGTTTAGGGTAACAACTGTTTGCTGAAAACGCAATCTACCCCAGATTAAGGTGATATTTTTATTCCAAGATAGGGCGCCAAAAAACTTTCCGAGTTTACGGAGAAGGCGGAGTTAATTTCGGATGAGAAGGATTTAAGTATATTTGGAGTAAGGAATTAAGATTCCAGCTGGAGGGACTGTTCACATAGGAAGGAGGGGGGTCTAATTCAGTTAGGTCTATTATGCCAACAGGAAGCTCCAACCGCCCGATTAACACCTAAGCTCTTTCCACGCTCATTACCTACTAAACGAATCCCCACTGTTTTATGTCCGTCTCCAGATAATTGGAAAGATTTAATTCCACTAACTTCTTTTCGGATTGGGTTATTGATCGGTTCTGTAAATCTTTTTGTTGAAGTGCTTAGAGGAAATTGACATTTTAAAATTTTAAACAGCAGTAAGAGAAGAATATAGCAGAAATTTATATGTAATTAACAATTAAAAAAAACAAACTATTTATCGCTATTTACAACTGTATACATGTAAATAGACTATACTGATAGTCTATGTAGGCTAATGTAGTTTAATCACTAAACCAATGTGTGGCAGGTTATAATTGCAGAGGATATAAGACTTTTTATTTAGTTGGTGTTCAGACTTTTGTTAGTGGTTTAACTACTTGTAATTTAATTATTCTTTACAGGTATGCCTAGTTATTATTTTTTTGTTAATTGTTCTATAAAATATGTGTTAATTTATTGTTAATTCTTTACAGAATAATAAATCTGTTTTTAAACCAAGAAGGCATTTTGGAAACTAACTTACATACATTATAAGTCTGAATACATCATTATAAGTAAATTTGAGGAAAATGATTAAAATGACATGTCAAAAACATTTTAAGAACTACTCACTAGTAGCACTTCAATAGTTCTACAGTAGAAGGTCTCTTGGCCATCTTCTTTTCAGACGTCTGTAAAGATTATTCGTAATGGAGTGTGAGGCAAATTTGGTAAAACACACCCCTCCGCACTAAATTTTACTTACATCATATTCATAGTTCTAGGAAGATTTATCTATAGTTAAATTTACAATAATAAAACATAGTATGCATAATGTTGATTACCAGAAATGAGGTTTTCCACATTGTCATAAATTATTATGGTTATATCAAATGAAATTAGTAGAATTATTTCTGCGAAATAAAAATTATTACCGAATCAAAATGTCAATCTATTGCTTTTTAATATTTTGTGCGAAAATATGATTCGTTATCCTTAAGATTTTCTTAATAGCCTCTGTCCATCTGGATTACCAACTCATGCATTTAAATTAATAATTCAATTTCCCATTATGCTTTTACGTAATCTCCAAAAGTCTAATCAGTGCCATTGTAACCAGGTTAAAAATTACTGCTTGGCGTGGAAATGTCATTGAAGAAATGATGCTCTTTTCCATACTTCAATACAAGATTTTATTGATAAACAACTTCAATTATTGTTTAAATGTATCAAAGTTCTTCACTTGTAGGGCCACGACGCACACTGGAGCCTTAAATAGGGCGCTCGCACTCAAAACTTCAAATGACGGTTTTTTCCTTTTATAAATTTATTTTAAATAATAAACCAAATGATAAAGTTTTAATTGAGTTTAATAAGGCATATTTTTTATTAACAATAAGTTATAATTTAATAAAATGCATAACTTTTAATAATGTACTTTTATTATAAATTTAATATAATTTTTTTTTTAATAGAATTATCGTAATGATTAAAAACATGTAGAACTACTTATTGAACAACTGAATAAATACATAAAAGTAATAAAATTTACATAATAACTACCAATACTATAAACATAATAAAATATTGTAGGTACACATAATTCGCAACATATCTACAGATAAAACAATAAAATACGAACAATAAGCATTTACTATATTTTATGTATCAATCATATTATCTTCAGGATTATAATTAAAGAATAAGTATGTAATGTTTTTTTACGTAATCTCTTTAAATATTTTATTTAATATTCACGTAAATTTTGAAGAATCATTTCAAATTTTAATATTGAATCAATGTTAGTTTTACCTGATCCTCTAAAAAAAATGTATTATGGCTCTAATCAGAATGATCCGAATCCTTAATATGATGCAAGATGTAAGGTGACATGTAATGATGTTTAAGATAGATGGTCCGAGTCCATTGGTAAAATGTCTCAAACTTCGGGGTCGAATGATTTCGTTTTATTGGCATTTTTCTGAGTTATTTATCAATAGATCGATGATGTTAGCAGCCGATTAAAAACGTCTGTAATGTTATGTGAAGTCCTCCTACTAAATTGTTCTCTATAAGGCTTAAAATCTTTGTTGCGGGCCTTTCACTAAATTCAAAATTTTCAATTTCTTAATTTTGCGCGAAGGAATTTCCCAATCGCCTTCGAATTTATGTATATAAGAGCTTCTAATATCATATTAAAATGACAGTTTTACAACTCCCTTCCACTAAATTTAATTAATCAAATTCAAAGATTTAGGCTTCAAATTTTAAAATTTAAAGATGTATTTTCAATTTCATCCTTAAGATTTTATTTATTAGTGTTTTATATAACATGTCTATTGAAATCTAGAATTTTTTTAACTAAAATTTTCCCTGTAAGCCTAAAAATCTTTGTTGTGGGCCTTTCATTAAATACAAAATTTTCAATATCTTAATTTTGCGCAAGGGAATTGCACTTTTGCCTTCAAATTTATTTTTACAAAGGCTTCTATTATCATATCACAATATTTTTATATTTTCGCATTTTTGCAATTCCCTTGCGTAAAATTGAATTAATCAAATTTAAGTTTTAAGAATTCTTATTTTTATATTTCATCCTTAATATTTTATTTATTAATATTTTTTATATTTTACACCTTCACTTGAACACTACATAGTAAGACTTGAAATATTAAACTTTAAAAGAAAAAAAAAATAGCGTATTGAAATGCTTTGCAACAATCGACTGAATAATGCTCTCTAATTATCCGTGACATAAAAGGATTAAAACATGGAAAGTAAACAAACAGAAGCGCGTGTTGTTTACTAGTTGATTTGCTATATTATGTGGATTATTTTAGACACAAAAAATAGTTAAAATACCAAAAAATCAAAAATAGAGTTTTGAGCGGTGTTAATGAGCAGATGGTCCCAGTGTGTGACGGAGGCTCTTAGTTGTCAATAAAGTATGTCTTTCTTTTTAACTTATGATTTATTCTTATTTTTGCTTTCACTCATATTATTTTTTTTAATGTAATCTACTTTATTGCCTTTTTTTTTTTTACTTTAAATATTGTATTTTAATCACTTAATATATTGTGAGGTTGTTTTTTTTATTTTCTTTCTATTTGTAACCTGTTGTAAATATTGTGTGAATGGATCCATAAAGCCAACCATATTACTTATTGCCTACTTTGAGGTGGATTGAATAAAAGAATTAAAAGAAGAAGATGCATGTATAAATTTTTGTCGATAAGCAACGCCGAGAACGTAAATTTTAAAAACATGTTCTTAAGCTAAATTGTTTACCGGCATAAAAAAGATATATGACTTTCACCGGAAAACCTTTCACTAAGAAAACAAAAAACATATAAAGCCCACTCCTTTTCCCCTTTGTATTGAAATCCAAAGAAGTCGCTTATCCTACAAGAGCAGTTCCATTCAGAAGTTCTCAGAATTCCGAACCAAACAACTCCGGATACGAATAACTCATCTTTTTATTCTGTTTATTCTAAGAAATAATCTAATAAAGCTTTTTTGGATTCTGTGTTTTTGAGAAGTATTCTGAAGTCAGAGTTCGAGCCTGATTTTTCTTTTGTTTCAATATTATGGTAGATTTGTGAATTTAGTCATTCTGTGTAACAGTCAGACTGTGAATTTTAATAGTAGAATCTTTGGGAAATTACAATTTTAAAGATACATCAATCCTTAATTAACCCGAATTTGTTTAAATAAATATAAATATGTATAAATAAAATATAAATTTATAGATTAATTGTCTTACCAGATACACAGACTCGATGTTAACTGACCGCAAACCTTTTTCCATCCCACCCTTTAAAACCAGAACCCACAAGATCCACACTGACCCAATCATCCCATCTACCCCTCGGACTTTTAACTGATGGTTCAACGATGGATATCATAGGTTATTATTAAATCCCAAGACTTTACATGCCCATTTTAACTGTCGCATTGTTGTTACCTTAACAATTGTGAACTTATAAATATTCAGGAAATTATCATTGTGCAGCCTGCCAGAGCCTCCAGTGTACACATTTTTTTCAGTCAGAGAACTTTACGTTATGGTTCATTTTCGAAATCTTAAAGACGCCAGTGAAAGCGGTTCGCAGTAAAGAGTTTGCAGTTTGCATAATATTTTTAATAAATCTGAAATTTTATATAAATAATAAGACACAATAGAAATATTTATATTATTAATATGACTTTAATATTGTATTATACGTGTAATTCTAAAATAATTCAAAAATTCTCGTATATCAACTAAAACGTAAATATGTAAACCGACACCACTGTATCATTCGTCATTATTTTCGTTTGATCTGGTTTAATTTCGAGATTTAATATAAATATATCACCTATTAGATGACCCGTTTCTGAGTATGTTTTTTCAGAATGATAAACTTATGTTTAATAATTTTATAACTTATATCTTGTAAAGATGCATATATATGTACAACTGCGTATTGTTTATTAATTCATTACAAATTTTATTGATAAGTTGTTCTTCATAAATTTAATATCCAAGAGAAGAAAATAATTTTTTGTTTCTGGAAGAGGTTTTTTTTCTATATCTATACCTTTTTTTAAAAAAGAACATTTGCATCGGAAAATATTTTAGAGGTCGTTAAATTTAAAATTAAAATTTTCCGATAACTAACGAATTCCATGATTGTTATATGCAATTGGTTGATGAGTTTGAACGTGTCTATTAGTGATATAAAATTCCCGGGAATTTAAAATCGAGGAATTATTCCTGGGAATTTATGATTAATTAGCAAGATAGCTCAAAAAACTGTAAATCAACGGGTAAAAGCAGTAATTATATGGTTAAATCAAATTCAAAAACTGGTATTTGGATCTGTACTTGACCTCAATTGATCAATTGATTAAATATTATACTAAGCTTTGAGTGCCCCCTTATTTATTAAAATTTTAATGTACTAAATAGTGTGGAAATATTGACGGTTATTGTCCTAACAATTACAAATTGTTAAGTTAAAAAAAAAAGACAGGTTATAGAATATTCCCGGCAATATTCCCATTTTATAATTTATGGAATTTATAAAAATAGGTAGTTTTTGAATATTTTAGACCTAGGATGTTTGAATATGAGTTCCAAGGAGAAATTGCAAGATTAAACATGGTTGGTTTTTAATAATGGTTAAGGAATTAAAATCCATTATTAATTTATTTTCATTTTATAAATACCCAGATTATTGTTTATACCGGAAATTAATACATGTAATGATAATTCTTGGATTTAAATGTATTAATTTACTTAGTTAACCTAGTTTTAAGGTTCTTTAACTGTTAATAAGCGTTAAAATATTAAAAATATAAAATGTTTCATAAATCTCCAATTTTTGAGAATCTTCCTGGGCTAAAGAAATACTCCCGGCAATATTTCCATTTTATAAGTTCGGCCTACAATACTAGAGTCTATAAATATTAATTTTATTTAATTTTTTTCACAACTATATACATTTTAAAAATTTACAATATTAAATAACTCCTAGTTACAAAATCACTCTCATTATTGTAATAGACATAAAAACGTAACAAAAGCCGAACACTGTTGAATTGAGACATGTAATTACGTAACGGTCAGTAGTGTACTAAGCGATGCATTACTCCCGTCTAATTAGTTCTCGCATTACTTCGTGGCTTCTGAGCTTAAATTGCAGCATGATCAATACTGGCGATTCGGGATGTTCTAGGTATATTATAAAACCAATCAAAGGAGCTATAACTTTTTTTAATAATAATTGTTCAAAAATTATATTTATATTATTATAAAAATAATTTTAATCTTCCACTGTCAAACAGAGAATCGCAAGTCATTACCCAGAGATGGGCTCGAGGGACATCTGTTCCTCGTATTAACATATCTTGTTAGTTCAGGAAGTCCCCTATCCTTTCTCTGTTTGTTTTCAGTATTTGAGTTGTCGCCATGTTTTTATGAGGGAGTCAGGGTGTCCAAGTAATCTTTTCTAAAATTGTGTGCCGTGCACTGTTTGTTCTGGAGTGTTGTTTTGTAAAAGGTCTGTCTATATTTTAAGTAACTTGAAATTTTAGTACAGTCTATAATTATGTAGGTGGAAAACAATTTTAAACATAACATATATCATAAATAAATTCATCCCTAATCATCTTTATGGGTGATTCTCAATCAATAAAAATGGATAGCTACCGACGGCTTTTATTGCCTCTCAGCTTTTGAGAAATACAATTGGTCGAAATCAAAAAAGATTTTTTCACGAGAAATTTAGAATTTTAAAATTAATAAAGTAATGTAAGTAATACAAACTGAATCTTTGTAATGACAATCCGCATTTTTTTTTTCGGTAGCAATCAATTTCGATTTGGGACGAGTCATTTTGTAGTTGGGTGCCTAGGTTAAAGAAAAAATAACCAAACGAAGTAAAAATTAATAAAAATGTTCATTACCGAAAAGTTTATGTCTTTACCGCGCTTATAATTCGGGCGTGAGAATGACATGGGTTTTTAACTTGGTAATGACATTTGCTTTCATTTTGTTCGGTACAAACCGCTACGATTAAAACAAAAAAAATATAGCTTGTGCCAACTGTTTAGGAACAAATGACAGTCAAAATTTAAATAAAGCCAATGAAATAATTTGAAAAGCAAGAGTGATTATACTAGTCGTGGTAATGATGACAATAAAGGTACGTGACTTACTTCTCAGGCTGTAAACACGTATGAGGGAACTACCATACTTTTGAAAAAAATTTCCCAACTGTTCCATTTCTTCAAGTTGATTTCCCTAAAAATTTATTTCTTGCTTGGTAATGACATCATAGTGATGGGACCAAGTTTGGAGCAATATAAACATACTATATTATGACCGAAAACACAAAAATGAAAACATTTAGGGTCTTTACGTTATCTTTAATGAGAGGAAAAAAAATTTACTACCATCCGCCGGAATTAACGAAACCAAAGCGGCCAATGTTTAGTAAAAACCATGAGTGGGACACTCCGTGGTAATGACTTTTTCATTGTTTATAAGCAATTTTCAAACCAAATTACTGGTTTTTGTTTTATGTCTAATATTTTATTATAAAAAAATGTTTCACCACCCTAATATCATTGGGTAAAAAGTAAGGTAGGACTTATTTCATTGATTAATAATCTTATGGGACTAAAAATTGACCGTAATCTGAGAATCACCCTTATATTGTATATGTTGCTAAACGGGTCCGAACCATGTAGCTTTTCTACCATATATAGGCAACCACATGGTATCGTTCATTGCTAGGAAAAAACTATTTATACCTCATCCTTAAGGTAAAATTTCGCGCTGGATTCATTCCCGTGGCTATATTTCGAGAAAAAACCCGAAGAAGACATTGCTAGAGTTGGGAATAATGAGATATATTTAAAAAAAAAAAAAATTGTCAAATATATCGTTGACTTGAAAAATGTGAAATGAATATCCCTTAGTAAATTTATTGTATAAATAAATAGTTTTTTAATATACCTAGTTATAAATATTTAAAAAAAGACATCAACCAATTTAGTACAGGTTGAATTAAACATTAATTCAGTAAATATCTCTTCTGTATCAGAAGTGAAATATATCACACATATCGGTGGTCATGGGGAATAACATGGTTAGTATAAATTCGCAACTTTTCTTGGCAGCACATTTTAATATAAAACTTCTACAGTAAAACTAGTTTTTGTATTTTTTTTTGCATCCAAGTTTTAGGCTGATATTTTTTTGTAGAAAATTTAATGATCTGAACCCAATCAAAGATTCTTTTTCTGTTACCTGATTATTCACTTTGTTGTTAACTTATTCAACGGACCAAGAATATATTTTCGAAAAATATAGTTCTAATTCAAGTCGCTTTTGAAATTTCTACATTTGTTTTTATTTGCATTTTTTGCAAAACATATCTTTCATTTACTTCATATAAGCATTCGTACTAGAGCCTTTTCACTATAAATTTATGTATAAGAATGAACCCTAACGTAAAACTTTTCTTACTGAATCTTACAATTTATGTAAGTTGAAACTCTGATAAATAGTTTCTTAATAGTTATTTTAGAGTTACTTTGATGAAAATGCTAAGGCAAAGACAAAGAAGACATTTTAAAGGACTCTCCTTATCTCAGATATTGCAGCAATGTTATTAAGATCCTAAGTCAGATAAACCCTGAGATGCGCTCAACATTGAACCCTAGGATATTTTCTGTCTGGACTTCGAAGATTATTTTTGTCAGCTATAAAATTTCTCCTGTAGAGGCAACGTTTAATTGTTATTAAAAATTACATTAAAAACTTCAATGCGGATCCAAATGGTGCAGTTTAGGCTATTGATTTTCACTATTATTATAATGGTTTCTGTTGTGGTTTTCAAAATAAATACATTATTTTCGTTAAGAATCGTTTTTTAAGCATTATATTCTCTATGCTAGAGCGACATAATAAATCGGAGGATTTAAAAGTAATATATAAAGCTGCTATCCTCCCTAAAATGCTTTATGCTGTTCATGTTTGGCATCCAGCTATACTTCGTAAAAAATATGTTGTAAAACTTCAAAGGCTATAAAGGATCCTGGCAATTTAAAATATGCAAAGGTTATCGCACGTTGTCACTTGATGCTGCGAGATTATTAGCCGGTCTTTTGTCTATTTAATTAAAAATTTACGAACTGACGACGTTATTTAACATTAAAAAAGAAAATACATGATATAAAGACCTAAAATTAGAAAAAATAGAAATTAACACTGACTGCAAGTTTTGGATACTTCCAGCATCAAATTTGTGGAGTACACTAAATGTTATTCAGTTGATACCGACAAAACATAATTATATACGGACGGCAGTAAGGACATCGAGAACGTTGGGTGCGCATGGTTATTGAAAACTCAAGATGGCAGAACCATAGAACACCAGTACAGACTAGAATCGTACTTTTCGAATAACCAAGCCGAGAAATTAGCTGTTTTAAGAGTTACGGAGTACCTAATTAACGACCCTCAAAAGACTGACGCACATATTACAATACATACAGACAATACCTTTTTAATAAACTCTATTAATAATACAGACATTCATGACTATTTGACTGAGCTAATCAAACGAAATTCAATAGTCATTAAAAACAAAGGGAAAATGGTCTCTATAAAGTGGTTTAAGGCATATTCTGGAATTGACAGTAACGAAAGGGCCGATTACTTAGCGAAAGAAGCGGCTAAAAGTGATTTGTTACCTTCATATAGCGAAGTTCCCTTACCTTATATTAAGCGGAACATAAGCTCAGATATGATTGAAAAAATGGGATCAATTGTGGGTGACTTCATCAAAGTTAACAAGTTTAACCCCCAAGAGTTTAGCCCTATAAGAATGGGCCAATTCGAACAAGCTGATTTTCGCCTCAAAAACGCTTCTCGACGTCTTCTTCAATTTAACCCTCTTAACCCAGGAAAGGTAACCTTGCTTTGCAATACGTGGTAGGTAACCATGAGTCATTCTGAATCACTCTGACATTTAATATAATAATAAATAATAATAATACTTAATAAGTCCTCTACAAAGAACTAAAAACAGATGACTTTCAGTATTATAATTTAAAAAAACAGGTCTTAGGTTGGTAAAAAAAAAAAAAAAAGTTTAAGAATAAAATGAATTTAATATATTAAAGATATGAGAAACAAAAGTAAAATAATATAATAAATAATAATAATAAAACACGAAAGAATAATAATAAGTCTTATTCGTAATTTCAGTATCCCTTCTTGGTACACTCCAAGCAGATTTTTTACATATGCTCTATAAAAACATTTTAATTGCGTCTTCCGCCGCTTTTTGTAATGACAAAAGCTGCAATAAACACAAGATGCAAGTGATCTTCTCATTTCACTACTTTCATCACCTGGTGTATCCGTAAGGTCATTTTGAACTCCTTCACATTATCGAATTATACAATCTCGCAGGCTCACGGGGATCTTGAGAGTCAATCTATGTTTCATCATGGTTGTGTCGACCAAACATAGCCATTTTTTCCAACTAAAGTGACTGAATCCCGATTTTCCGTCACTGATTCGGGATTTTCTTAGAAGTAGACGACGTCGGTTTTGACCATGAACCTCCTACTTTATACTTCTTAGCCAGGTTTTGTTTTGTTTTGCTACCTAGTTTGTTTTTCTTGTTAGTTACTGAAATCGAACTCTCTTGGTGGTCATCATCATCGACAAGATCTGCAACTGGTACAAAATCCGAATCAGAATCCTCATTGGTAACGTTTTCGAGAATATTTTCAGCTCCTTCATCATCGGATTCCAATGTAAAAAGAATTTCATGCATTTCTTCATCAGTCATAAGTCTTTTTGTATCCATCTTGAATTATAAAAAAAACTGAAAAGGCTTCTTAAAATATCAGAACTTAGAGGAGACAGTGTAATAGTCAAACGGGAATGTAGGGTAGTAAGGTAAATATAGTAAACTCTTGCATTTAAAGATTTTAGCAGCCGTTGCATTTCCCTACTTACGTAAATATCGTAAATATGTTTGATTTATTTTGCTATATTTTAAAAATTCAATATATATAATGTGAGTTTTGAAATTTTCGTGTGTTTTTAGAACTGATGCTGAATGTTTAACATCCGAAACTAGTATTTGAATAAAAAACTCCAAAAGTAGTGAATATATATATTTCACCAATCCTCGTCGTATTGATCCTTCTATACCGTCTCGCGCACCTCAAATACTACGGTGTCAACTGCGTATTGTTTATTATAGTTAATGATAAATTATGTTGATAAGTCGGTTTTCCTATATTTCTTATTCAAGAGAAAGAAAATTAATGTTTTTTCAGTAATTTTTTTTCACAGGTCAGGTTATGGGCATTCCTCTACGTTTTCCCTATGACTGGTCGGTTTGTCTATTCCTCACAGATAAAATTATTAAATGAGACAATTGGGAATATTTAACTGGTGATTTAAACAAAATTTTGGATTGCTTTTGAACGATTCCATTATTTCTTATGATTCCTAAGTTTTTTTTTTATTATTATTATTTTTTTTTAATGGGCCAGCAGAGTACCACGTGCCAATTTAAATTCTTTCTCTCTTGTTCTTTTATTTTTTTCCAGTATGCTTTCATCTTTTCACCATGTTTCCTCTTTCTGTCCTCAGACCATTTTGCACCAATCCTTTTCACTTTCCTGCCTAGGAATCCCTCCATTTTCAATACCTTTTGCCGAAAGTCTTCTCTATACTTTATTTCTTCTATTTTTATATTGTTTTTTTCTAAATCCCTTTTTACTTCATTGACCCAGCTTGTTTATTTCTTACCCCATAGATATCTGAAAATCTTACTTGTCAATCTACTACCTATATTCGTAAGTATATTATTTTAGACCATTTTTTTTTTAGTTTGACTCCCAAGCCTTTGTTGAATTTATGTTTATTTTCATTTAAATTGAAAGTGAAGTTGGAATTCTATGTCTTATTACATGTTCT
Organism: Euschistus heros; assembly: GCA_003667255.2. Lineage (NCBI taxonomy): Eukaryota > Metazoa > Arthropoda > Insecta > Hemiptera > Pentatomidae > Euschistus > Euschistus heros. The sequence goes on along the minus strand of RCWM02000007.1, from coordinate 1,623,083 downwards.
TTTAATATTTTATTTACTGATCATCCAGTTTTTGCTGTGTATTTAACTTTACTGTCATTACATTATAGTTCATATACTATTATTTTATCCTTCTATCATCTTTCTACACCATTATGCGTACCTAAAGTGATTAAGAATACTTGCTACGATTTATAAACTAGGCTTAACTTTATTTATTTAAAAAAAACTATTACTACACGCAAACTCCTAAAAAGATTTCAGAAGAAATCATCACCACCTGAAAGATATTGTTTACTGAAGATATACCTACTCTAAGACTATCTAAGTTTAGAATTTACTACCCAAAATATTTTTGATATAACTTCCCTTTTTAAAACTTTCCCTTCTGCACTTTCTCGGTAAAAGAGGGTCTCCTTACAGGGAGGAACAGGCTGGTTATAAATTAATCAGAATAAATTCAGCCATTCGCCAACTAAATTCGAATCTAGGATCTTCAGATAATTATTGATTTAAATAGAAAAAAAAAATAAGAGAACTCCACCGTTTTCACTAGGATAAAACTTCTATTGATTATATAGGAATTCAATAAGGAAACGAGATAAATAATGCTTTAGAAATTTAATTTAAAAAAAACCTTCGATCCCAAATGGAATTAAAATTATTTCATCAATAAATACTTTCTAGAGGAAACTTTTAGTCCGAAGGATACAGGAATAAAGTACCAATTTAAGGAAATGGTTCTTAGGAAGCTAAAAATAACATTCGAGGAAACGATATATAGATTATATTGAAGATACCGAGAGTTTTGAAAATTGTTTATTATATATCTATATTCAACTATATTTTATATACCATACGGTTAAAAATGGGAAATACTATGAAATATCTGGAGAAGGGATGGAATAGCAATTAGATGCCTATAAACTATAAAACATGGCGTCGAAAAGCAACATGGGGATGGTATTTTTCAGGCAATTTAAAGTGGTTTTGGTTCGGAACCGTTCAAATCAATAATGTACATTTGTCATAATCCATAAATCTTGACTGGTTTGTTACAGACCTTAACGCTTCAGTACAGATACCAGAGCAACATTTGTGATTTGTGGCCAGTACCTGCTCAGTCCTACTTATCCTCCTAATTTAGTGACACCCATACATCTGAGTTGTGGTTTTCTTCTTGAGCTATCACCTAAATTATCTCTGAGATTATTTTCAATTTTTAAACTGATAATTAGTTTTGTTTTACACTTTTGAGAAACCTATAAAAATTGGAATGTATAGAAGTTTAATTTTAAATCTATACCTGAGTTATATTCTCGGGGAACGGAAACTAGGTACCTTTCTGGAGATGGTTTCTTCAATGCAATAAAATTATAGGAAGAAAGCTACAAAGGACAAATAGGCCAACGGCCTGGTACCAAAAAAGGGCTTTAGTTCGTAAAAAATTGAAGAGAGCTAAATTTTTGACCTCAGGGTTTCTTCAGAAATAGTTAGAAGCTAAACATAATAAAAGACCCCGCTCCTGGGGGGAGAGCTTACGGTGGGAGGGGAAATCGATAATTTTCGCAAAAAAATAATTTATACCTCATTTTTTGTCAAACATTTGCTTCTAGTGCATTCTACGATCGTTTCTCAGAAAAAATGTCGGAATCAAAGTTGTAGAGCATTAAACTTCCTTGAATTTCATATACACGTTTCTGGCTTTTGAAGAAAATGTTTGAAAAGATGTGAGATAAATATTATTTTTTTCTCGAAAATTATTGATTTTTTAATAAAGTATATCTCGAAATCCGTTCAAGGTTGGACAAATATGTATATGTACAATTTTATAGAAAATTTAATAAGCTTTAATTTTGATATGAACAATATTATCCTAGAGACCACCGTTTTCGAGATATAATCGAATAAAAACAAAAAAATGGGACCTTCTCCCACACTCCCTACCGTTAGCTCACCTCCCCCTCCGGCGGAAACATTTAGTATGCTTATCTTCTATCTACTCCTAACAAGGCCCTGAGGTCAAACATAATCGCATATTTCATGCGTTCTACACCCCTCATTCAGCAATCATTTAGGCTACACTACCAATTTTTACCTTCTTATTTTCAAGCAAATTTTTTTTAATTTATGCACAAAACACAAATCACACTATATTATTATGCGGAAAACGTGCTAGTTGGCAATTTGCTATACACTACTATAGAGAAATCGATGTCTGAGCAAGGGTCTCAGTGCGCTCTGCACAGAAAGTCATGGGGTTATATCACCTATGAAGGTTGAAATTCATATCTTTGCGATCCCATCGAACATAAATGTGAGGTAAAAACTATAAATCCCCAGCCAAAAGACGTATCCATGTCAAAAAATTGAAACTAGTTTCTCCATCAGTGAACACGATACCAAGTAACTATTGATTCGTAAAACTAAAAGTTTGTGTAAAATGTGCACTTTAAGGTAGAAGTTCAATTTTTGAGTTCCAACAGAGTATTCTTCTTTGTAATAATATATTCTATTATACAAAAAGACAAGTCATTTTTCGTTTGTGATCACTAACCGTGAAAACTAATAAACCAATCCGTACCAACTTTTAATTATATCATCTTCATAGTTCAAGGAAGGTTTAGCAATAAAATTTTTTACATATTTTCTATTAAATTGCTGTTAAAAAGGTTATAAATATGTGGTACTCTGTGAATTTTAAGATTGGTGGGGAGCGCCATTCAAGAGAGGTTACAATGATATGGTGTTATACAGAGAGCTAGAAAATGATAATAAAATAAAATTAATTCAATTAAATTGTTACCAAAAAAGCTATAAATATTTGGTTTAACGTTTGGATTCCAGTGGTTCAAAAATCAAAAGATATATGGTAAGCGACATTCTGCGATAGAGTTTTAGTAAAACTAATGAAACTATCTACACCAAATTTTAACTACATCATCTTCATAGTTCTAGGAAGATTTACAATAGTAAAGTTTACTATAACAATAATTTAAATGTACAGTATTAAGTAATAGAAACGAGGTTTGTCAAACTGTCATTGCTTTTAAGGTTACAAATTATAATCCAACCAGATAAAAATCGATAAAATAGTTTCAGCAGAGGAAAAGAATATTTCCAAATCAACATGTCGACCCTTTGCTTTTTGATATTGTGTATACAAATATGTTAATTAAGCACTGATAATGCAGTCCATTAATAGTCTCTGTCTGTCTGGATTACCAACTATTAGATTAAAATTAAAAAATGGATGAGTACAATTTTAACCAGGTTAAAAATAACTGGTACGTGTGAAAATGTATGTAAAAATAATGCTCGATTGCATCGTTCAATTCGAAATTTTTAATAAAACTATTCGTTAAAATTATCAATGTTATTTACTTATGAGAGCTGGAAAAGCCGGGGCAGGGGATGCTTGTAAAGATATATAACTTAAGTGTATAGACACAAAGATAAAGACAAAAATTAGTTTTCTACTGATACCCATAACCCAAAATTCACAAAATTGCCATTAACATACTATTTACATGTGCTTCAGATATGATCAAGACTAGAGCGACTTTCATTCCCCATCTCTCCTTTAGATTCTATTTATTATAATCCTCCTTGATACTATGGTCTATGCAAGATAAAGAGTAGAACGAACTATAAACTACTTATAAATAGAGAAGAAGAAAATTGATGTTCAATCCCATAGTTTTAGCATTCAGCATATTAGTTTTCAAACCATGTAGAAAGGAGAAGGACGGGCGATAAGATGGGAAGACAGAAGATTGGTGCCCTGGCAGCCGATATATCCCCTCCCCTATCAATCCCCGCTCCAATCCTCCCCTCCAATCCTCCTCTCCTGTCGTCCTTCCTAAATGTAAACAATCTGAAAAATGGTGGGTCCCTGCACCTTCGGATCTAGCGGGAGCTAACCCTGCATCCAGTATCGAAGTATACCTTGCCAGTATCGAACCTTCTGGCTTCTCCCCGAAGTATGATATATCGTAAGATTGTGTACACCAAATTATCCCGACGAATGAGCAAAAATTGGTACAAGTTGTTATACTTATCAGTAAGGTAAAACACTAGTGATGGTCATAGTTAAGGGAACTTGTCGATTTAAAAGGGAATTTCTTTGACACGGTTTGTAATATGACATCATTGGTAATATATTTAGATAGTCAAAAGTGTTTTCTATCGAATGTAAAATTTACAAATACACTAAAGCTTCCTTTCAATTATTTTTTAAATATTTTTTTACAAAGAGCTAAAGATACCAGTTATGGGCATGTTATGCAAGATAACCATTAAACAAATGTAGTTAATAACTTAAAAATGAACATGTATAAACTTACCCTGTAATATATATACATATATATATATATATATATATATATATATATATATATATATATATATATATATATATGTATATTATTTTATATATATTATCATATATATAAAATAAACGTCAATATTTAATATAACGTTTGATGAGATATTATTGGTTAAAATGCAATTAATCACCGACATCTTACATTCCGATAAAAATAACACAATTTTAACTTAAAAGGTCTATTTGAAAGTATGGTCAACTTCTTTTCAATAGAAAATAATAGAAAAAAAAATTGATGAGTACAAAATAATGAAAAAAAAAAAATCTGAAAATTTACAGAATATTGGCGGATACCATTTTAACAATTGTCCATTCAATTTCTTTTGACTTATATTGTTGTTCTTTAGAGTTTAAGAGCGTAAAACGTCTAGGTCATCAACGCTGAGTATTTTGACTTACTTCTACAAAAGTTATCCTCATAAAGTATTTCTTTTAAGATCACTTTATTCCAGAAAATAAAGATTGAATAGATATTTTATTAAAAAACATATTAAAAAAAAACAAAAAACCAATTATGTATGACTTTTATAGTATCCAGAAAAAAAAACCCTTCAGGAATGATAATTAGAGAATGAATGTATTAATCTAGTAGTAGTGCTATTATGAAAACGTATCTAATATCTTTTTTATTTCCGTAAAACAGATTTATTATTCAACCTAATTTCAAACCTCAGTCCCACTGATATTCAATAATATATAGTTGATTCAATAAATAAAAAAAATATATTTTTACTTACCTTTAAAAATCCCCGATTTTTTTCATAATTTGTTCTCTCACCTGAAAAAGAAAAAATGAACTTTATTCTAAAATATAAATACATTTATATTCCAATGTGGCCTAAACAAAATGTTTATTAAAACACATATGAAAAAATTTCGAATTTTTTTTTTGAGAGGACCATAGAAAAGGGAATATTGAAAAGGTGGGGAAAATTAGACCGCTTCAAACCCCTCTTTTTCCCGCTTTGATGAATTTCAAAGAGGCCGGTTGAAATTAACTTTTCGATTGGTTCCAATGCAAACGAGTTGCTTCATGTTCGATCAATGATGAAGAATATTTAAAACAGTATAATACTCATATCTGATTGATATGTGAAATATTAAAGAATCTTTTCCTAGTTTATTTTCATGCTATATTTATTTCCTTTGATGTATATATTCAGAACAGTTATTTTATTTTTTTTAACATCATTTAATGATGTAATATATTCAGTAAACCGAACTTAAAAGACAATAAACTATTCCATTTTAGTATCATAGTAATATAAATGTAATGCTTATCTTATTTAAATTCTGAAATAGATATTTTAAAAAATAATAGTTTAGAAAACTAAAAAAATACCCTTAAATAGCAAAGAAAATATGATAATTATCAAGATAATTTTTGAATATTCATAATTAAAAGCGCTTACTTGCACAAGCTAATGCTTTTAATTATATTAAATATAACAGGTCACGTTCAAGTAGTTAAAGGATAAAATTTATTACTTAATGAAAAGCACTAAAGAAAATTAATATAATAAATTAGAAAATCATTTTTACTCAAGAGGCAACAGACATCAAGGAGGATTTCTTATAAAAAAAATATATGAAAATACCGTATTTTCTCGAATAAGGAACGTTTAAATCCAATTAACGAGACTACCATAAATGCAAACTTACGACTCATAATTAGATAATTACTTTATCTTTTTAATGACTATCCAGATTACTAGTAATTGGAAAATATAAAAAAATTACGGGTGCTGATTTACAGATACGTAAAAAAAAAAAAAAAAAAAAAAAAAAAAAATTAAATAATTTAAATTTAAATTTTTAATAATTTAATTTATTTAAATTAAAAAAAAAAGTTTCTATATTTTTCATTTATTTTCTTATTCTATAACGAAAAAAAATTATTTTGGTTCCTTTATTAAAGTTATAAATATTTAATTTATAACTAGGTGCTTTTATAATTAATAATAATCATAAAAGAACGAGTTATCACTTATCATTAACATAAACTGAATAAAGGCAATAATGCGAAGTTATAACGAAAAAAATTAAGATAAAATTGGTCGAAATTTATAATTTTATTTATAATTTAATTTTCCTAAAGAAACTTTGTGAATAAGTCAACCTGGAAGAATATTGAAGATGAATTATTATTTTGCGTAATGTTATATAAAAAAAACCAGGACCGGATGAAGACAGTAATTACTAGACTTCTTAAGAGTTATTGCAAAAAGATATAAAACCTAATATTTAAGAATTTCTCAGTTAGGACTACATTAAATCGAAAAGAAGGGGAACTAGCAGACTGACTAACAAGGGGAGGACACACTCAGTCTCTCACGGATCTTGTTGGCAATTTTTTTTGGAGGTTCCTGGTCAAAAAATATTAGACACGTATTTTGCCGTTCCGACCAATGGGCCCTAGAAGCCGAGAAAAAAAATAAAATAGCATTAAACTAATTTATTTTTAATCTCGAGTTTAAAAAATGATATCGACATGATTCTTGCACCAAGATTTTCAATTTTGATTGCGAATTAAAGGAAAAATACAGTCGCTCCATAGATTTTGGTTTAGGTTAATTAAATTCTAAAAAAATGATTAGTTTTTCAAGCAAACTACCTCTATAGATTTTTCCACACAAAAAATTGAGGTTAGATTCTAATTCAGCACCCTCAAAAACATTAAAAAACGGTTATTCAACAAAATCAAAAAATATCATTTTTTTCACCCTCTTCCAGGAAAGTGAAATTTTAAAACCGATTATTGGTTACATACCTTTAAATCGTCATTACTTTGTCATGCAATTCTCTGGTTGGTATGGCTGGAAAGAGGAGAACCTCGGCTTTCTTTTGATGTATATAAATGTAAAATTTGATGAACATAAACCTAATAAAAAAATTAGAAAATCCGAAAAACATTTTGATTTCAGCTTGAGTTTGAAACCAGATAGGATGATGAACCCAAATACATTTCAAGCGTATTACCACCCTATATTGTGTGTAAAAAAATAAAGTTGATCCGTTAAACCGTCTAAGCGTAATTCATGTTTTTATCAATTTAAACAAAAGTTGCCTACCATTTGGTAGTAGAAAATAATGGGGAATGTATAACTTCAAACAAAAAAAAGAAAAACATACCACAAAAAGTGAGTCAAGAGCAGCAGAAAATCTAGAATGTGAGAAGAAAAAGAATGTCTACTTAGGCCAATAGCAGTTTACACCATGGGGGGAAGATTCCCACCCAAATTTACTGGTAAAAAAAGGTGCTATGATATGATGGTCACAAATAATGGTGTTCTTGTTATGTATAATTTGAACCGATGCCAATTCGCTAGGAAAATCATTTCATTAGAGATAACGATTTAGATATGAAGATTAAATTACAGTTATGTAATCAAATCAACACCAACGGAATTTCAAGCAGTCCACGTTATTACAATTGTTAATTGTAGAACGTCTACAGTTTGAACTTAAACTAATAATACTTGCATATAATTTAATTTTCATGGATGTGATTTAGTTAACTATAATTTAATACCGAAGATGGTTTGATAAAAAATTTTTTTTTTTCAATACTTTAGATTAATTAAATATTCAATAAGTATCTAGTTATTGTGATAATTGAGCTCAACGGATAATAATGTTACTTCTGACGAATAGAACTGAGAATACAATCGTAGCATCAATTCTGGTTTAAAGGAATGATTCGAGAAAAGATCTAACAAAACAATGAGAATCCAATACCTGCCCTCTAAATTATGCTTTCCTAATACTTAAATTTAGTAAACTAAATTTTCTGTTTTAGCCTGATTGGAACTTGAGCCCCGGAGCTAGGAGTATAGTGTCATACCCAGTGAGCTACCTCGCCCCTGTAGCATCCATCTAGTAAAGAATTTAATTTCAAATTAGGTTGAACTTATGCAGGTATTTTTCAGAAGGTATACTATAAAACTAATTAAATTGCTTAAGATTAACTTGTTTTGGCTCTAGGTTAAACTATGTGGTTTCTTTCATAGAGAAGAGGTTGCTGAAAATAGATCTACTGAAATAGGGGTGTAGCATCTGGAGCACTTTGATTATGGATTCATGGCGTCCTATAGATTTTTAGACGACCAACCAATAGTGCATTTAGTTCCGGGGAAAAACGTTTATTTGTTTATTTCGTTTAACGTCACTTTATGCTGCTATGGCTAATCGGACGATGCTACGATGGGAGTCCTAAATTTTTTCCAATCCAGGTATAATTAGGATAGGGATCTTTAACGAGTACCTGACATCGAACAGGCTCAGGACCCCCATTTTACGTCCCTTCCGACGGACGGCATAGCTAAGGATTTTTTACTCCCTTTTAAAAAATCCTAAGGTCATCTGCCGGGCTGCGAACCCGCGATCTTGGGTTTAGTAGGTTGCTATGCTAACCACTACACCACAGGTGACCCCACTATAATTTAAATTGCTATAATTATAATTATACTATAATTATAAATTGTTTTAAAAAGTTTATTTAATTTTATTATTATTATTTATTTATTTTATTTTTTGGTTGAGCTTAACACCCTTATGAACTAAAAATTGAAAAGGATCGGTTATCCTACAGGTTACCAAGCTTATTTAGCTTGAGTGGGAAGAATAAAATTCTTAAGATGGTAATAAAACCTACAACCTTTAGTACCGAATTTTTTAAAACCCTGTACCAAATTCGCTAGGCCCATATTTTCCTCATCATGGTTTATTGTTTGGTTATTTGTTTACATTAAGGACACAATTATTCTTCGTAAAAACCGTTTAGCTTTATAAAAACAAAAGGTAAATAAAAAAAAGCCATTCATATAAAAAAAAAAAAAATAATAGTATTCAGACTGTTATTCTTACTTCCCAAAATTAATGAAAGCCATGAAGGGGTTTTATCAGTGTCCTTATTTTGTTTATTTAGCCGTTAAAACTAGGCAAATATGTTCCCGATTCCCTTAACATAAATTTTTGATAGCGTATTTCATTTTTTTTTTCTTAGACCATTTCCTCTGTAGAGTGCATTGTACTAAATATCCTCTCGTTCATCTATCTCTTATTTTTGACATGAATACTTCTTTTGAGTGTCTATAGTTTTCTTGATTTTGACATGCTCTTGCTATGCTAGTGCTGCTCAGATCGAAACTTTGACAGTTTTCTTATCAGAAGCCGTAGATTATAAATAGACATACCCATGATCTATTGCTTTTCCCAATCAGAGATAAATTGAGTTTGCGTTTACTGGCCTGCCAAGGAAGAAAGCAGTAACTCAAAAATTGTAAGATAATGACTTATTGGTGTCGTTGGATACGTGTGAAATTCTTGAATCGATAAAAAGTAGAGAAAGCAGTAATTGTACACTTTAACTTCGTCACTATGGCTACCCGTTGTAAATGCACATGTTTTTATTTTATTTTATTTTTTTTTATTAATTTTTTTTTAATTTATTCATTTTATTTATTTATTATTTTTTATTTATTTATTTTTTTTTATTAGAGAAGAAGATAGTCAGGGATGCAGTCAAAGTAACACCACGTCAAAGAAGAATTCTTTAATACGTGCCCATAGATAATGAAAATGGAATTCTCAATATAATTTTTTTTTTTATTTATTTTTTTTCATTTATTATTTTTTTATTTATTATTTATTAATTTTTTTATATTTAACAAATATAAGAAGTGATGATGGTATGAAAGATAATTTGCATGACAGACATGAGGGAGGTCAGCACCCAGCAAAATAAATATTTAATTAATTTTAATCACTTAGATTTTTCTAAGGTATTAGGTATTTTATTGGTAGCAGCAGCATACATAAAAAACTCATATGTTAAACTTGCTGCTACCATAATCCCGTACGCAAAAGCTATTGTAGGGTAAAAAATAAAATAAATAATTTTAAAAAAAGTACATAAGGTATTAATGTACTAAATACAGATGAAGTGAGGCGTGGAGATACAAAAGGGGGGAAATCCACCTTGTATCGTTTTTTAATTTTTTTTTAGTTAGTGTCCTCAATTAGGTGGTAAATTGTCCACCCTTCAAAGTTTGGGTTGAGTGTATGTGTGTTTAGAAGTCATCATGGGTTCTAAGGGTGGACGATTTACCACCTTATTGAGGAAACTAAACGCTAACTAAAAAAATTAAAAATCATAAAAAGTGGATTTGCCCTCTTTTGCATCTCTATGCCTCAAGTTACAATTTTTTTTTTAACCTTCACACATATATATCATTAATTTGATAATAATAAATAAATTCAAGTGGCAATAGTTTTTCGATAAGTTTTTTTTTTTTTATTTAACATCTTTTACAACTTTCTTTTAGTAGTAAATCGTCACTTAAAAGTTAGTGCAATCTGCTTCTTCACACATTCCTTAATTCATCATTCCTTCTTTGACACCCTCAATCCAGTGCCTTCTCAGTGCCTCTTTCTTCTCTTTCATTTCCTGTATCCAGTATAAGATTCTTTGAAGCCAGCGTCTCGTTTCCCTTCTTATTACATGCTCAAATCTTTTAAGCCACTTTATTTCAATAGCGTGGAGGTTGTTTCCTTGTGAGGTTGCTTTCTAGCTGTAAAATACCATATAACGTTTGACCTCTATCCCACGCCTTTTTAACTACCAATATTAGAGAGAAAATATGTTGCATTTGTTTTCTAGGTCTCTAGTCTGTTCTTCCTCCAAATCGTGCTTCACTTGTTTCCTCAGCTTTGGTCATAATATTCTTATATATATTTTAAGTACAAGACTAAGCCGACAAGAAACTGTCCATCGTTACTAGTGATGGGTCGTTCTGAGTGAAACGGAACTTGGAACTGGTTCCAGCCTTGAACCGGTTTGGAACGAGACGAGCTACCTAACTTTTTCGTTCTAACTGGAACGAAAACCAACGCCAAAATATCCTCGGTTTCGTTCCGTTGATTTAGATAGGGTATAGATTACATCTCCCATTTCGTTCCACCCAATGTCGTTCCGACTGCTGATCTCTCCTTCCCTCACTTGATCCCCTACATCCGCACATAGCCCTGCAGCCGTTGATCTTACTGCTCTTAGTTCCCTCCCCTTCCCTCTGTCACCTCTCCATACTGCGCATAGGCATCTTCAAAATAAACCGCTTTCTGTGAAATTTTCTGTTCTACCTACAGAGCTTGGTTACTTCTTTCGGATTCAAATAAATTTGGTTTTTGAGAATCAGAATCAAGCTGATCATGCAAAAAGTCTGTAAAGGATAGGTTGACTGGTCTATCCCATCCACCGAGATACCGGAATCGGTGGACTCTACCTATTCTACAATAAGTGGTTACTACAGGGGCTTTTCCGGGTTGTACTCTCAATGTACTTCGTTTTGTTGTACGATATTTGTAATAATGCCTTTACAGCTGTCTCGTGTATTGATTGATATAGTGATTGGAGATCATTATACTTGGACTAAAGAAAGATTTGGAAGTTTGATCAGGCATGATAGACTTTAGCAATAAAAATCTTAACCTGTCCTGTGAAGATTTATTTATATATATTTATAAGCCAGTTGATTTATAGTTCATATGGCAAATTAATTTTACTACCGAATAAGAAATAAATAAAGAAGGAAAGATTTTCTGGAAGATTAAACATAAAAAAAAATAGTATTTATTAACATTAGAAAAAAAAAATTATATGCGTATACAATCATAAAACAAATAAATTTCCCTCGCAGCTGCGGACAAATGACGGGAACAAATAGATTATTGATAAAAATAAAAATAAATTAATTCTATTGAGAACAATTATTAAATATAATTATGTAAAAATAAAAAAAAAACTTTTTTTTAAAGTTAAATTGTTAAAGTCATAACAATTGTTAGTTAACAATTGAGACAACACTGGGCTTATCTTAAAGAAAGTCGTTGGGCAGTAAACATTGTTGTCCGACCCTCATTGTTTACACTAGTATATGAACACTTTACCACTAACAATAAAAATCCCGGTCTTCGTCTTTTTATTTATTTGAAATTAAAATTTAAATCCAAATCAAACAGATAAAAAAAAAAAAAATTAAACCTTTAATTCGAATATAATTATATTATAAACAAAGACAACAAAAACAAAGAAAAATAATGAATTACTTTGAAAATATTCTAAAACTAATTTTATTTAATTTAATTTTAAGTTTAACTTATTTAATCAAATGATTTAATTCAAAATAATATTGTTTCTGAAATACAGTTAATGAAATTAAAACCGAGACTTCTAATTGGATCAGAAAATCTGGGAAAACCGTGTATATTTCTGAATATGCAAATAAATCAAGAGTCAAGGATGAATTTGAAATGTATTAAAGAGGGCTAAGCTGCTAAAAAAATTAATGCGTTGAATAATTCTCGTAATTACTAAAAATATTAGATTGATTTCCATTTAACTCAGTTAATATTTGTTTCGTGGCGGTCCAATTTAATGGATATTTACTCTCTGTTAGTGCAGAGGCGGCAGTCTTTATTTAGTTGTCAAGGCTAGTTTTTAAGAACCAGCAGACACAACATACATACTGTAGATTATTTATTTATTATATAATTTGTATTAATATTTATTTAATATCAATTTTACATAATATCAAAGGCGTATTATTATTCATTTATTTATATTATCAACTTTTTCTGTCAAAAACGGAGTAATATTATGAATGTTCAATTTAGCGAATTATACAATTCATTACATTTACACGATAAATATTTCGGGTTAGAGAATAAAACCGAATTCCGGGAATTGATAACGCATGTGGTGTCCGTAAAAAATTATATGCTCACAGAAGCCGGATTCAGCAATAATCCCCTTTGGGTCGTGCCCAATTATAATTTTCAATTATGGAATACTTTTATATGGATTACTTCTTTTCATTGAGATGATACGTGTATATTTATATTATAAAATTTAATTTATAATATGAAAGTCATTTCATTCAGAGTGATCCAGGGGTGGTTGCTTGACCATTTAAAAAAAATATGAAACTTTCCGGGTCGTTCCTCCCAATTCTCAAGACAGACATCTGGCCGTTTCCGTTTCGCTGCACACGCCTAATTTTTCGGTTGTTTAGGTCTAACTGAAAACATTAATGACATTAAAAGTATGATCTTATGCGGTAGGAGATAGAAATCTGGAAGTTATACAAATTGTAATTCTTAATTACATGTTCCAAGAAAAAAAAAAAGAAATTAGTAATTGCCAGAAATAAAAAAAAACAGTGTAAATGTTCAAACATGTTCCATTGTTTTTAAGGTCCTACCGCACTTTTATTAGAATAAAGAACTTTAATTTTCTCCAACCCTATCATAGTTAAGAAATATCGCTCTCAAATGTTACTTCGATGTTCTTCAGTTATAACTTCGTTTGTAACATATAGATTACATTTTATTAACATCCCCTTGAAACATATAAATTAGAACTACAAATCGTTCAGATTTTTATCTTCAATCCTATCATAGCTATTGAAAGCCAAATGTAAAATCATTCAAAAAATGAGGATTTTGAAAATTCATAAAAATATATGTTATCCTACCAACATATATTAACAAAGGGAAAAAAAAAAAAAAAGTATCATATTGTAAATTGACTCTCTTTCTGCTTGAAAAAAAATTTACGAAAATTTTTACATTATTTTTTTTTCTGTAATTTTTATAAAGAATAAAGAAAGATAAGTAAATAGACTACTAACCTTTATTTTTCTTGAAAAATCATAAACCAGATAGTTTTGGTTTTATTTTTCTAAAAAAAATACTTTAAAAGTTATGAATGTTTTCGTAAACCTTTATAATCGAAAAATTATGTGTGTTCACCACAACAAAAATGGCCACATAAAATAAACTGAGTTAAAATTAAAAAAAAAAAAATAATAATCTACTATATATTTGTCAAATACCACTCACTCATTTAACACGAAATCTCAGAACCCACCGAACGGATTGGAATGAAATTCGATATGTAGCTTCCTCTAGGGCCCTAGGTGCTCGCTAAGAAAGGAATTTTAAAAAATCGGCCTGAATCGCGGCTAATTTGCGAAAAATGCTATTACAATTTTCATTGGCTGAATAATAATAGATTAATAGTCATATGGCATATGGAGATAAGCTAAGTTAAAAAATAGGTTAGATGCTTAAGTCGCACACTTTGACCACAAATTAAGTTCCTTATAGTTGTAAACAAACAAAAATACGATCGATGTCGAAATCCTATTGTATTGTACTTTCTGTGAACTCATGGTGTCTGCAGAGGTGTACCCTTACAAGTTTAAGTTGTTTCGTGACGAGAAGCTATAGACTTAGAACATAAGACTTATGTTCTCTGATGATGACATGTAAGGCCAATTTCGATGTTCATATTCCTTACGAGCAACTAACCAACCTTGCTTCACCCCAACTACTCTACCTTCAGCTTTCCAGTCGCAAGATAATTGTTCTGAACTATAATTGGCCCTTTTCAAATCGGCTTTTCTCAACCAGGCCCAAGTTATATTTTAAAAAAGTTGAGACTATATTCACTTAAAGTAGCCATAAGAAAAGCTGATAGTCTGGTATCAGATCTGGATAAGATGGTAGTGCTGCCTCAAAGCTTCACTGAAGGACTATCAAAATAATATAAAATTAACTTTTGCAAATTGTCAAATTTACTTATTGAAATTATTCCAAGAATGTAATTCTTTAGGATTATTTAAGTAATAATAATTATCAACGTTAAGCTTAACTTTTACTAATTTAAGTTGTTCTAAATCCTAATGATATTAAACCGTAGCGGAGCATGGTACTTTCAGCTAGTAAATAAATAAAATTGGTTTTGATTGTAAAGATATAGGGACTTATTAAGGTGAAGGTAGGGATTTATTAAGTAAAGAAGCTTAATAAAAAAAATTCTAAATGATAAAGTGTTAAGCTAAATGGTAAACAACTTGTGATGTTTTATAATTTTTATAAATGGAATGTAACCAATTTATTTAATTTTTATTTTTTTTAGATCACTTTAAATGGAATGACTCATAAATATTTTTAATATAAACAAATATTTGTTTATTTGTTTTACTTACACTATTTTATTAAAAAATTACTATGCCCGTATATATTTTTTTTTTTTTATTTTTTTTTTTTTGTTGTATATATATATTTATCACACACGAATTTATACGTTTGTGTTCTAAAAAAAGAATATATTAATAATAAGTAAAACTATTTTTTTTAAACACTAAGAAAGAAAAGAAAATATTGACAAAAATATAGAATTAAACAATAACACTTTAAATATAAATACAAATAGAAAATATAAATAAATATAAAATCCGAGTAATTCCACATCCTTATAATTGTCATCGCATGTTAAAAAGACAGTGGCCTCGAGATCTATTGTAAAATTCTACATAGATCTACTCATATCCTGAGTGACTGTACCAAATCACTCAGCCTCCACTGGGTTTTCACACTAGTGAGGCAGTTGAGGAAGCAGCGCTAAAATCTCTTGAGACCAGGCTTGTCCCTTTATCAGTGGAGGAACAGGTCTGGATTGGAGATCCCCAATTTAATTTTATTATATTTTCATTATTATTATTGTTTTTTAAATTTAATTATTTCACTTTATATATTTTATAATTTGAGTTTTTTTTTTACTTCTTTTCAATTATTTCTTATTTTCATATTATTTGAATGAAGTCATAAAACCATACATACAGATTATTAGCATCATTTGAGGCAGATTTTAATAAATACTCAATAAAAGTTCCTTTTTTAATATTAAAAAAAATATGCAGCTTATTTTTAAATGTTTTGTATATGCTTCTATATATTCTAACTAGAGGACATGTTCATCCTTACAGGATTCCAACAAACCATGTGTTTTGACTTAGTTAGTTAGTCCATTACATTTACGAGTGTCTGTTTTGTAGATGGAATCCCTTTAGGTTGTGGTTAGTTTGGCCCAGTTCTGTCAGTAAGTGGGTTAGTTTCTAATTAGTGCTTTTAGGCATGTTTTACCACGGAATTCGGGAGGTATTCGTGAAATGGATGTCCTTTAGTTAATTGTTGACTATACCTGTCTTAGTGTAACTGTAAAAGGAACTGAATTGTATTTTGTGGCTGTTGGAACAGAATATTTCAGTATAATGTGGATGCGAGAATAGACAAAGAAGTTTGGCGTCTGAAATGAGTCACAGCCGAGATGATTTGGTATGAATGAAAAAGGTCTTATTGGGTGTTATACGTAGTTCCAAACGTTAAGTTCAGAGTTATGGGCCAGCTCTTCACTTACCAACATTCATATTTTAAGTTGTTTCTTACAACTTAACATCTTTTAGTTTCTTTAAACTGAACATTCTACTTTTATGAATATGTAGAGGACCAAAATCAACTTGCCGATCTTCAGGTAAACCAGAATAGGCTTAAGTGTCCATGGTGCTTGGAAGTATTTTCCTATCATCAGAACCCAAGATTATACAAATCCAATTCCATAAGAAACTAACTTAAGAACATCTTTGATATATTATAATCTGAATATTTATTAACTGACTTTTCATATGCGCTCATATGCTCAGCGTTTTATTTTCTGTTGATCGTATAACATTATGAGTTAGTACTCTTTTAAATCATCTACCTACAAACGTTATCATCTATTTGAAGTTCCCCTCATACCGGTATGTACTTAGAATGGTAGTTTCCGCAATACCTCTAGTATTTCTACAGTTATTGTTATCCTTTTGAAATTGGTGACGTGGTGATGGAAAGTACATTGGTATACACCGATATCAAATGGACCATACTATCTCATGATATATGGAGGGGGTTGGATAGCCTGTTTCCGGGAGCTCTGGTATCGAACACTGCCGTCGTGTAGACTAGTGATCACGAATGTGCGAGTACATATATATTTTAACTTGTATGATTCTATGGATACGGGCATCAACTTAGCATCAATCAGCCCATAATTGAACCATACTGTAATAATTTACACTTCGACGGTTATTAAAAAATATATATATTTTATCTGGTTGTCTAGAAAATAATTCAATCTTTCTTCCCTTTCACGAATTATCCCCTCTTTTAAATACTGTTTATATTTAACCTTCCATTAGTCACGCGCCCAATACGGACAAGAGCTTTTACGAGGGGTGTTTTTACCTCAAACACAACTCAAAATGTATTTTATTTCCTGTTTGAAGGGTATATAAAAATATATATTAATTCTTGAACACGTTCTTTTTCATATAGTATAAAATTTGGTACCATTTTTTAATATTTTTTTTAGTCCAATAAAATCACTTTAACTTTGCGTCTCTTTCTTAAAAACTGTGGTCGGAAATGTTGAATGTATTGGTTGATATTAGCAACAATCTTGTTTAGGATTGCCTCGTAAAAATACACGACCAACTATCAAAAGCTGTTTTTGCTTGGCGGGCGCTGCCTATAATCCCTGGAAGATGCAATAATACATTTTGCTTGCCAAGTGTTCTCCCTGGAAAACGCTTTTTTTTTTTCACTGAAAAGAATCCACGATTTTTCTTCTTTCTTCTTAGATCGATGAAAAATCAGCATAATTTTCTTCTTGATTATCATCGTCTTCATCGTTGTTTTTCTCAGTAAGAAATGAAACTTATCTTTCTATCACGTTTTCATCACAATAAGTGTCTGATTCATCATCACTCTCGTCACTGATGTTGGCCATCCTCGTCATACAATATTTTATGGAGTTTGGCAATGTCATTTTCGTTGCTAAAATCGAAGAATTTCTTTTATTAAGCTATACTGAATTCGCCAAAATAATACTGAAGTAGGCGCGTGCACCTCACAGGTGTTTCTGAATTTGTAAGGATTGTTTACAATGTATTTCATTAAAAAAGATTTAAAAAGCTCTGTATTTGAGTACTTAAAAAACATGTAAAAGACAATGAGACAATAGCAAACAAAAAAAAAAAAAATAAAATAATAAGAAAAATAAATATGTATGTGTTTAGGCGCCTTGCACCTCCCGGGTGTTTTGATGTGCTGTAGACCAGAAAATGTCAGGGCGAAATCGGATTAGGTGCCTATCACTTGAAGGGAACGCTGGTAAAGAATATATGAACTGGCCCTCCTCTCGCTTGCTACGGCAGTTTGTTAAATAAACTGCGGGTTGACGATAGCATGAGAGTGTGAACCATTCAACGATGTTGCGAGGTTTAGTGCATGAAATAACGGTGAGCAAATTGAACGACGCTGATCACATATATCTATATCTATATCTATATATATATATATATATATATATATATATATATATATATATATATATATATATATAGAGGAGATATATATATATATATATATAGAGTGAGGGAGAGGAGAGAGAGTGTGCCCAGAATTGAATTTCTGTCTTGTTTTTAATTTTTAAAAATAGAAAACAGTAAAAAAAAAGGAGGATTTGAAGATTGAGGATAGAGGTTGAAGATCCTTAAACTTTTACTTCTAAAAAATCTAGTTAAAAATTAGTAGAAAAAAAAATTATTTTCTATTACTTTACACTTTCTCAAGTTGTGATATACCTAGTTGCCGAAATCGGACCACATGTAAAAATAACTAAAATTTTAAAAGCGGTATTGAATCATTAAGAATACTCAATCTAGTTTCAAATTTAAGTATAATATGACAATCATAATACAATACAATGAAGATTTTATTCTCAAAAAATGATAGAGAATATATTTTAAACAGAAACATAATATAATGCCTTATCGAAAATAATCTCAGATGTGCACATCTTTTTCAGCTCCAGCACAATCCACATGTGAGCAAATAACGAACACAACCCTATATTCCACAGCAAGGCAATAGTCTTCTTCAAGTTCTTTGCCCAAAACTGTAGGTCTGCCTCATTTTTTTTTTGCTACCTCTTCAGGAGCACCATACTTAATGTTAGACACCCTCATTAGAGTTTTTTTTCGGAACATTAAAATATGTACTGGCCTTCTTCCATCACATCTTCTTTTTCCGAATTGCTTCAATCACTGTCATCATTTTAGAAGGACTCCACTTTCTCCAATTTAGGGCACTTTCCTCTCTCTCTCTCTCTCTCTCTCTCTCTCTCTCTCTCTCTCTCTATATATATATATATATATATATATATATATATATATATATATGTCTAGTAAGGCTCTTGAGGTTCAGCCATAAAATAAAAAAACAACTATTTTGGCGACATTTGGAGACTGTATTGTTCTTATAATCATGCCCTACAGTGAAAAAAACAGGTTACAATAAAATTATATAAGTTATACAAGTTATTTCAAAACATAAAGTTAGCTACAGTACAGGTAGGTATATAACAACATGTGTAGGGTAATAAAAATATATATAATTACAGAATATAGAGGAGTATGAAGCTACTTACAACGTTACTTCATACTCCTCTATATTCTGTAATTATATATATTTTTATTACCCTACACATGTTGTTATATACCTACCTGTACTGTAGCTAACTTTTTGTTTTGAAATAACTGATGATTTACTTGTTGTACATATTCTATACAGATTAACATATCAATAAATAATTAAAAGAAAAAAAAAAGTGAGATCATACGCCAGTACAAATTAGGTCATACGTTAAAATAGTAAGAATCCATGGTACTCAGATACCAATAATTGGGTGCTATTGTGTCTCTAGGAACATGATCTATTATTAAAAAATATTAAACAATCCCTCAATAGTACAAGGAAATTATCATCGAACCTTGAACCCAAAAAAAGAAAACATCCTCTAAATAGCGTCGGGATTTGGTGGGGGGGCGGGAGGGTTGAGATCGTTTGTTCTTAGCTGTTTGAACAAATAATTAACCGTTACTTTTAGCACGTTTTTTGTTTCATAAATTATTAAAGCAATTTATATCGAATTTGATTCTGTTCATTTATTTTTCAGATCAATAGTTCTAGAGCAGTGGGTAAAGAAAAGATTGAAGAGATTTGCTAACGTGCGGAAAGTTGCACTTCGCAAAAACACGTATCTCACTACTGTTTTAGCAATAACTCCGAAACTTGTTATCAGCTCCTAATTTTCATCTGAATGCTGGTTAAATTTACTATCAGAAATTTTGATGGAATTCCGTGAAATAACCAAGCCAGCACGCAAAAAACCGCGTTTTGTCGTGGAATCTAAGAATTTCTTTTTGCACATTTTTCGTTGTAACTCAGAAAATATTTGTCCGAATTTATGTTTAATTTTTTTCACCCCAAAACTGATTAAATTTGCTATATATAACCACGGCACCACCCTTTTATTAAAGTGGTATTAACACATAGTTCTTTACTACTTATTAACATGTCATTGTCATATTTTTTTGATAATTTACTAGTTACACTTATTCTTATATAGATGAAATGAATAAATAATTTTTAAAAAAACCGACATCATCAGGTATTCTTCAAATGATTTTTTATTTGTAGACTTTAAAGAAGTGGTATGACTTTATAATATATTATTTAAAATTTATCATTAATATTAGCAAACATGTAAATCATAACTCCTAGTAAACGTATAAGAACCATTTAACTTTATTTCTGCACCGTTTGGCATTGTTAAAATTGCTTCATTACCAAATATATATGAATGCTAAAATTAGGAAGCTCAAACCTGAATACGCTATTACCGCTAATGGCACATTTTAGTGTATCCTGCTATAGATCCTGGCTTCCTCACTGTTGATTAAACCAGGCAGAGGTCCTCCCCCCCTTTCCCCGTCCGGGGCATTGTGATGGAAATCTGAGCTCTGTTGTGCTGCCTCATTTGGACCCACATTATTTAAACTTTTCATCAGCGGTAATTGCAGGTGAGTACTATTTTCCCCTTTGTTGTAGGGCATATTTATTAATAAGCGTCATTAGAAAACATGAGGAGTTTCAGGGTGTGATTAGTATACGATACCTTTATAAGTACAGGATGAAATAATTTAAATTCTGAAACATTTTCTGTAAATAATTATTCAAGTTTCTAAACACTTAATGTCTTTGTTTCTTCCTTTGAATATTTTTTCAGATCTTTATTATCGACCAATGCTGATTTCTTGATAATTTTACTCAATATTTTTTTTATAATTTAAAAATGAGTCAAGTTCATTGAAAAATGGTAGTTGGCTGGCAAATGGTCAGGAGAGTAAGGCGATTGAATGAGATACTCCTAATTAAAGTCTGACAATTTTACGATTGCAAAATATAACTTACAATGTTACTAGCTTCATACTCCTCTATATTCTGTAATTATATATATTTTTATTACCCTACACATGTTGTTATATACCTACCTGTACTGTAGCTAACTTTTTGGTTTGAAATAACTTGTATAACTTATATAATTTTATTGTAACCTGTTTTTTCACTGTATATTTGAAAAAATATTCTAAGGAGGAAACAAAGACATTAAGTGTTTAGAAACTTGAATAATTATTTACAGAAAATGTTTCAGAATTTAAATTATTTCATCCTGTACTTATAAAGGTATCGTATACTAATCACACCCTGAAACTCCTCATGTTTTCTAATGACGCTTATTAATAAATATGCCCTACAACAAAGGGAAAAATAGGACTTACCTGCAATAACCGCTGCAATTACCGTTATAAAAAACAAAACGTGCTAAAAGTAACGGTTAGTTATTTGTTCAAACAGCTAAGAACAAACGATTTCAACCCTCCTTCCCACCGAACCCCGACGCTATTTAGAGGATGTTTTCTTTTTTTGGGTTCAAGGTTCGATGATAATTTCCTTGTACTATTGAGGGATTGTTTAATATTTTTTAATAATAGATCATGTTCCTAGAGACACAATAGCACCCAATTATTGGTATCTGTGTACCATGGATTCTTACTATTTTAACGTATGACCTAATTTGTACTGGCGTATGATCTCACTTTTTTTATTCTTTTAATTATTTATTGATATGTTAATCTGTTTAGAATATGTACAACAAGTAAATCATCAAAAAAATATTGCAATAACATGTTTCCTTCTGTTAACTTCTGTATCATTTCTTTCTAAATTTAATCACTAATTTCTAATAAGTTCCTTAAGAGCGGTCGAGGCTAAATGCCTATTTAAATGAAACATAATTATCAAATTTCATTAAAATCGGCCGAACCGTTCTCTAAGTACAAATTTAGCTCCTCTCCTACCTCCCAGTAATTAAAAAAAAAAGTTAACACCATTTAAAAATGTTAGTAAGTAGAAAGGACTATAATTATTGAATTTCATTAAAATCGGCCGAGCAGTTCTTACAGTACAAATTTTGACCCCCCCCCCCCCCACCCTCTTCCCCAAGAAAAACATATAATATGGCGATAGTTGAAACCCATTACTAATAAAAAATACTTAGATAGTGCTGGTCAAAACAGGTATTCCTATATATATTTGTCTATTTAATGGAATAAAAATTGTAATCGAATTAATTCTGTAAATGATTCATATCTTAAATTATAAGTAATATTAATCCGTAATTGTATTACATTTTGGGATTGCATTTAAATTGAATTACATCCCAATTCAATTACTTTGTGAAATTACTGTAATTCACTCACGAACTATTTCGGTTACATTTATTGGAAATGAAAAGTAATCCAATTATCAATCAATTACAATGGAATTGAATTGTACCCTCTGAGATAAGTGTACCCGAATTGGATAACTTGCCGAATGTCAGCCCTGAGGTTATTTTTGTATAATATCTTGCATCTTATAATATAATAATTGTTAATATTATTTATTAATTTGATATCAATAAATACACTGCACATTGTTGTCTTCACCAAGTCTGGAAGAATAACAAAAATAAAATATGTGACAGCAAATGTATTCAAAAGAGAAAGGGAATAAAGACAAGTGGTTTGAAAATTTGTAATACGATGGTGAGAAAAAAATAGATAATATGAGAAAAAAATATAAAAACAAAAGATGAGTGGCAGTATACACATAAACCCAAATAAATTTCAAAATTTATTATATATTTCTGTTAATTCACTTTTTTTTTTCACCATTTTTTTAATATCTTCGGATTTGGATTGTTTATTCCAACTATTCCATCCATATTTTTTTTTTTTAATTCTTCTTCTGTAATTTTTTACCTTGATTAAATTTTAATTTTTTCTTAATTTCTTATCTATTTTTAATTCATTATTTATCATTTTTTTTCCGTAAGGCCGAAACGTCGGCACACTAAATTGAAACAAATCTATTGTGATTCATTTGCTCCATGCGATGTATGTCTTCATTTTTACCTCCTTGTTTATATTTAATCACTAATAATCGAATTTTCTCCAATGTATTTCTATTATTTCGTTTTAAAGTTCATTAATATTGAAAATTAAAGCGTAATGAAATATCAAAAAAATAATAGTAGCGTATTAAATGATAAGGATCTTGTTCAATTAGAATTCTATCGGACAAGCGTTGACAGGGGGCAGTGATGTATGGGACGTTATCTCCTATCTTGCTTTATGGCCCAACTTCAGCAGCGACTAGTATTGAGCCCCGGGCTAAGGAAACTTTCCCCGAAGGATGTGTTAATAGTTTGAGCTTGTACTCAAGCACGTTAGCACTCAAATCAGGGCGTAGTTAAACACGAAGAAATTACTAAAGCAGTTCCCTAAGAGAGGGCGAGTTTAACTAATTGTAAGTTAGACATTTTTTTGTAAGCTCTGTTCACCTAATTGTAAAAAAACATACAAATTCTAAGAATCGAATTTAAACAATATATTACTATCCACTAAAATAATAATAAGTATAACTTTAAGTGCTTTACCATTTCTTATGTTATCAACTAAATCAAAACTAATAATTATTCAAATTTAATTATGAAAAAAAAAAATAATCACAACACATCACTTTTGAACCTATGCGTAATACCTGCCCCCAATTTAATGCTCCTGTTGAATACACTAATATTGTGCAGTATTTAGGACTAATTTTCAATTCATAACGGCTAGGGCCACAAGACCTATTGTAATAAATATATACGAATCGAGTATTTGCAATGGTCAGCTTCTTTACTCAAGTTCTTAGCTACTGTAGTGCTCCCTCTCAGCCTCCATTGGATTTGACGTGGCTGAGAGGACAGTGTTAGGATTACTGCAGGCCTTGCTTGCCCTACTTTAAATAGGGTACAAGCTTAGTCCGAGGTTTCCCTGAGATGTTTATGTACGTTGTATATCTAGTGTGATTTTGGTTTTTAATTTATTAATTTTTGGTTTTTTTATTTCTTGGTATTTTTATGTCTCTTTATTTTTACTATTGTTTATACTTTCATATGCTGATTGATTTTATATTAATATAGGCATTTTCTTTTGGTTTTATTTAATTAAACTTACTGTGTTCTTTGTTATACATATCATTGCCCTTTCTGTATTATTTATTCAAGAAAACAAATCAAGAAAAGGATGACATGGAACCCTTATGTGACACAGATACGCCAAAGCCTTTACAAAAGACCATAACATTTTAGTCTTCTTCTACATAAACTATCAACATTGAAAATTATGCAGAGGCTTTACTTATACTTATTTACTAAAACCGCTCTGGAAGAGTGCTATACAAAGTTTTGGAATAGTTAAAATGACACGAGTCATATAATACGGACTCTCCAGTCAAAAATATTAAGACTTTACACAATTTTCCACGTTCGTAAAAAACAATAACACATAACCATGGCACAATACCTCATCCACATTTCATAAAAAAGATTTCATGACAAAATCTACGCACATATTAGCAATCTAATACAAACCTCAAGATACATGCCAGAAAATGCTCCTGTAATTTTTCATATCATCATCGTATCTGCTTGTCACGGGATTTAGAACAGGTGTGGTTTTAAAAAAATAAATAAAGAAAAAATATTATTATTTTTTTTTTTAATTTAACGATCATATATAAATATATATCCAGGGTGAGTACCTCTTAGTGAAAAAAAAATTGGGTAAACTAGATCAAAAACGTAAAAAAATGCCGCAAACCTCACCTTCCTATTCCAATCCGTTGCAGATATACGATAAATCAAAGACTTTTTTGGGGAAACCACATTATTTGTCATAAAACTGTAATATCTCCACTTTGTTTAAATATTTTTCAAACTTTGACCACATTTTCAAATTTAACATTAAACTTCCAAAAAGAGCAAAGAATAGCTGAAAAAAACTGATAACTATATGGAGGAAAATAAAGTTTTAATAATAAAGAGGAGATAAAATAAATTAAGTTTGCCGGAAAAGATTAAGTCATTAAAACAACAAAGGGTAAATTTCATATAAATAGGTAAAATGTTTATAAAAAAACAACACTTTATAAAACTAATAAACAAACGTTTATGGGCGTTATAAAGTTAAATTTGAAAAGGAAAAGGATATTAATCTTTTTTGTTTATGTAATAATCTTTGTTTTTCGTATCTTCGAAATTATTTCAAGCTATATGCTTGATGACTTCCCCATTTTCAATTCCCGTTTTATGATTAGGAACTCAACTACGTTATTCAAATAGGAATACTTAATATTATAAGTTTTTTGTTTTTATTTTATTGAAAAAATACGATATAGCAACCAATATACGCTTTTAATTGTTAAGATTTTATTTTATTTTTACGTAGAACTCTAAATTCCTAAATACGAAGTTTAGCTTTAAATGTCTCTTTGATCACAACGAAACATAAAATCAATGCAAAAAATTTATGAGCAAAACTTTTTAAAAATTCTCCTTCAATGGAAATCTGGTTTTATAAAGTGCGTTGGGACGAGGGACGAGTTTCGTAGGTCCAATTATCACTTGGGTCATAATTTATTTATTATTTTTTTAAGGTCTGAAAAGGATTATGTGGCATTCTCTCAGTGATAATTAGAATTTTACCAAACCAACACCTGTTTGAGTACCAGATAAAATTAAAAAAAAAAAATTAAATTTCTGTGACGATGTTTATAAAAAATCGAATGAAAAAGGTATTATATATATATTTTTTAATAACAAAAAAACAAAAAAAAACCTTAGGTGAAAACATCTTGGGAAGTAAGTTTTAACAACAGACTGACATTGTCTTACTAAAATATTTTATTATTTAACGTTCCTAACCTAAAAACTGTTAGATTTTTTATTGAACACTGTTAAATAACGTTAATATGAAAAAACATGAAATCAATACAAGGTTATGCTCCTTCATTTACGGAGAAACTCTTAATCCATGTTCAAACTAACATTAGCTTCTGTTTACCTTCTGATATAAAAATGATAAATAAGAAAATAATGAAGTGGGAATAAGAAAAAACAAAATACAAAACACTAAATCAATGTTGAAATAATATTATATTAAATCGGAATTAATACAATGCTAAATCACAAGTAATGTTAACTTCTGAAAAACTTTCTGATGTTTGGGAAATGTAATAAACAGATTATAAATATATAAAACACAGAATCCTTTCAAGCGAAAGGAAATTGAAAGTTCTTGAAAGTTATGATGTTAATTTTCCAGGGAAGTAGAAATAAGAAAATATGAATTTCGTGATATACTTTCTCACATTTATTTTTAGATCGATGTGTTTTATTGAACTAACAATATAATCTGTCTCACTTTAGGGCAATAAGTAATATGGACCACAAATAATCCATTCACAAAATATGTGATCTGAAAATTTCTCAGTTAAATTGATATAACAAATATAAATATGTAGAACATCAAATCCATGTAGAAATTATTTTTTTAATTTTACTATGGGAGTGAAACCTGGACGCTCACTGCGAATAACGGAGACATTATAAATAGATGAGAGAAGAAAATTTTGAGGAGGATATATGGCCCTACTAGAGATGAAGATGTGTAAAGAATAGAAAGCAACCAGGAACTAAGGGAAATGTACAAGGCTCCAGATTTGGTTGCTACAATAAAGCAAAAAAGATTAAGATGGCTGGCCATCTTCATAGAATGAGCTCCCACAGAATGCCGGAAATCATGTTGAATGGGTATCCCGAAGGAGGGAAGCGAGAAACAGGGAGGCCTAGATATCGCTAGAGCAATGACGTTGAAGCGGACCTAAAGACCCTTGGTGTGAGGTATTGGAGGAGAGCGACTGGTGATGAGAACAAATGGAGAGGAATCGTGGAAAAGGCCAAGGATCTGCATGGACCGTAGCGCCATTGTTAAAAAAAACAAAATCATTTTAGCTCAGTAAGAAAGAGGAAATAACAAAACATCAATTTATAAAGCACTAAATCCATTATGAAACTCATGTTGATAACTTCTGTTTACATTTATGAAGACTAAATATCAATATAACACACTAAACAACACAATACATATTGAAACTATAGAAGTGAATGTTTAAATGTAAGGTTATAGGAAACATCGATAGCTGTTATGGCTATCGATAAATGTAACTTCGAAGTGAAGCGTAAGGACCGAATTGGTTGTTGTAGTGCTGGATGGTGTGGGGGAGCCCCTCTTCTGTAAGAGTAACTTGCCAGCTTTAAGAAAGTAATTTTATCAAAGTTCTTCTCACACTAAAATTTCTTTTAATCAGGTTCAAAAAAAAAATTTATAACAGAAGAAGAATTTGCCTAAAAATATCGGCCTACGCCAAACTGCTCCCCTTCCTCTGTGCCTGGTACCAGCCACCATCCTCTAATCAGATCAGAACGGAACGAATTAACCAGAGACTTCCAAGTGATTCGATCATCAGCCGAGCCTGGGAGGTGGGGAAGGCCATTCCCAACCACAAATCGCATTTGCTTAGCCTCAATAACGTCAACTGAAAACCTTAGCCTAATAAGTTCCTCCCTTTTCCCTCATTATCTACTCAGTTTTTTTTTTAGCGGAGGAAATTTATTTAAAATGTAATTTTAACAAAATGTGGAAAGCTTTACAGCAACAAAATAAAAAAATTAAAAGATCAACAAGTATTCTATAAATCTAAAATTAAAAATGCAAATAAATCACGAACGTTACATGGAAATTAGCTTTGAACCTTAAACAAAAAAATTAAAAGGTCTGACTGCTGCCAATTATTCTATTTTTTTAAAACTATATATATATATATATATATATATATATATATATATATATATATATATATATATATATCTTTTTTATTGAGACTGCATTATAATCTGCCTCAAAGTGGACAATAAGTAAATCGATGAATAAAGTGTTTATCTTAGTTTTAGTACTAAACAAAAAAAAATCGAAATGTTTGACCGACATTATTTTTTTTTAGACAGAATCCAATTTAATTTTTTATTTTTATTTTAAATTATTACAGTCTACTCATGGAATTTGATTAAGTATGTTTTATAGAGTAATTTATTTTTATAATGCGATCTCTCATAATAATAATTCTAATGCATAATTCAATATAATTACAATTATTTCAATAAGGATTAAGATTTGATCGAATTTTAAGTCTATTAAAGACTTAAATAATTTCTGTTTGATCAAGATTTTCTAAAAGCCTAAAGTTGATGTGTTTTTTTTTTATTAATAATGTAGATTTAATATAAGTAGTTTTCATACATCCATTTTTATTTAATTAGGTTAAATATTTACAATGCATTAGCCCACCGACGCTCACGGGTATCTCTCAGAAAGGTATGTGTTGAATTATGATGGAAAAACGGAAAATTGGCGTTCTCCTTTCAATATAGTATTAATATACTTTTGTAATCAGGTACTTTTTCGTTTGTCAAATTTTTCGGACCATTTTACATTAGAATTACACGTCATTGTATACTAAGGATACACCGCGACCAATCGTGTAATTAACATTAATACTCCATTTTGTTTTCTATCAATCTATTGTTTTATTATTATTAGTCCAGTCAATAAACATATTGTGGAGTGCATAAAATATGCGATAATTTTTGACTTCATAGCTTCGTTAGGAATAGTTGGAAGGTAAACATAAAAATTCAGTGGGCTGGTTTGAGTGTAAAACGTGACATAATCAAAATTTAGTATATACGTTTTTATAGTGAATTTAAGGAGCATTCAGATAAAACATAGAAATTTTGAATGAGTACCAACAAACGTGTTTTCTCAGAGAAGTGCAACCCCAGATCAAGATTGCTGAAATGAGTAGTGCAGAGTGCATGAACTATGCGATAATTTTTGACTTCACAGCTTCGTTAGGAATAGTTAGAAGGTAAACATACTAAAAGCCCCCGCCCATGTGGGGTGAGTTAAAGATGGGGGGAGGGGAGAAGGTCCCAATTTTGTTTTTCGATTATATTTTGAAAACGGTGGACTATAAAAAAATATATTCCAGATCAAAATTAAAGCTCAATTAATTTCCTATAAAATTAATTATATACGTATTTGTAGAAATTCCAACGGTTTTCGAGATATACGTTATTAAAAATCGACAATTTTAGAAATAAAGAAAATGTTTACCTCACTTTTTGTTAAACATTTAAAGCAAATACCAGAAACGTATATATGAAATTAAAGTAAATTTAATGCTCTACAATTTTGAATCCAACAGTTTTTCTGAGAAACGGTTGTGGAACTTAATAGAAGGAAAAGTGACAAAAAGTGAGGTGACATTTGTTTTTTCCCGAACATCACCGATTTTCAATAACGAAAATCTCGTGAACGGTTAGAATTACGACAAATTTATATATAATAAATTTTATAGTTTTTAATTAGCTTTTATGTTTATTTGTAGCATATCTTTCTAGAGTAAACATTTTTCGAGATATTATTGATAAACCCAAAAAAATGGAACTTCTCCCCTACCCCCCCACCGTTAGCTCACCCCCAGGGGTGTGGACTTTTAGTATGTTTATCTTCCAACTATTCCTAACGAATCTATGAAGTAAAAAAATATCGTATGTTCCGTGCACTCTACACCCCCCATTTCATCACTCATTGAATGGACTATATCTATATTTAGGACTTTCTGTATAAACTTTAACGTCAATATCTGAGAAATACCGCGACTATCCTCGCAAACATATACTTTTGTTGTAGGCGAATTATTATTATTTAACTGATATATTTATTATTTTTTTTTAGGAATTAAATATTATAAATGTGTTTGAAAATGAAATATGAAGTTTTACGAGTTCATTTGTCAATGGTTACCATATAATCTTGTCATTAAATATTTTTAGTTTCATAATTATTAATGTTCGAGTATTGTGCTTATTACTAGAAGATTGATTTGTATATAAAACCATAAGACCAAAGATGGTACATGAAATACAATTATTTCTTAGTTATAATGCCTTTGTCTTTGGTAAGGTCTTGTCATTTCCTTATAATTTCAGTTTTTCCATTTCTCAGTTATTTCATTCATTTCAACATTAAAATTCAATTATTTTGTTCGTATTATGAATTTATATTTATTCCAAGAGCAGTAGACGGTAAGCAATATACAAAAACATTAAAAATTATGAGGACTATAAATGACAATAGTGCATCTCACAGATACTCTGCAATTTTTGTGTAACTATGCGATATATACACAGTAATTTGCGGCGGATTATTCCCTTCAGTTTCACTGCTGGAATACAATGAATAGACTATTTTTTTGCAGCAAAAGATCTCTAAGTTCAGTAGTACAAAAAAAAAAAGAAATATATTTATATGCATATTATACTGTTCAGGAAAAGACGCAAGAAATTCTATGGATCTATGGGTATAAAAAATTACTATGTATGAAAAACATATAACTAATATGAGCATATATATATATATATATATATATATATATATATATATATATATATATATATATATATATATGTATGGATAAATTTCTTGACTGTTAATATAAAATGTTTAGTAAGGTTCATGAGGTTCAGACAATAAATAAAAACAACTATTTTGGCGAAGTTTCGTGACTATATTGTTCTTATAATCATGCTCTATATTGAAAAACAGGTTATAATAAAATATTTTTAAGTCACACAGGTTATTTCAAACATAAAACTAGCTACAATATAAATATATAGAAGAATGTGTTAGAATATTTAACTACATATTGTACTACTACATGGTAAGTTCATACTCCTATATATTTTATAATTATATGTAGTTAAATATTCTAACGCATATTTCTATATATTTATATTGTAGCTAACTTTATGTTTGAAATAGCCTGTGTAACTTAATTTTTTTTCGGGTTAGGGCATGATTATGAGAACAATATAGTCTCGAAACATCACCATAATATGTTATTATTTTATTGACTGAACCTTATTAAACATATGTGTGTGTGTGTGTGTGTGTTTTATGGTTATATTTATGGCAAGTTGATTCTGACCAAGTCGCTAGGCTTGGGGATTTCTTATCCAACTCATTTTCGCCCTTTATCGTGATTAAAGGTCAGTTAGAGAACTAATGAAAATCAAGAAATAAATATACCTTTTTTCATTTTTTAATTTTTTATTTTATTAGTGTACATAATTTAAATTAAAAACTTTGTTCACATAAGTTTTTTTTTTTTTTTTTTTTTGTTATAGATGTTTCTATTATACTGAATTTGAAAAAGTTAAATGTTAAAAGAAATTTTGTCACTTTAAAATACTCAAATTAGCGTAAAAAAGAATCTAAATATTCAAGTGGAAAAATCTCGTATTCGTTGGATGTTTAAAAGCTAGAAATCTCGTTTATTTTTATCGCTTTCCTCTTTCGTGAAATTGTCTCCAATTACCAGAGATGGGGGAGAACTCTTTCTCAGGGACTAAATTAGCTGGTGGAGGTATCTTGAAGGCTGTTGATAAACCTTGAAATAGATTGACTCAATGGAAGCTTCTTAGGTTACAGTTCAGGTAGAGTGAGCTCTAACAGCTTTACACAGTGATAAGGAATCCTTTTAACAAATGTAATATAATGAAGTTAAATTTATATATCAGGCCTAACCGTCGATATGTTTTATTATCGGATTTAAGAAAAATGAACATTATTTTAATTTATATTGAAATATTATCAAAGCAATCATTTTTACTTTAAAGAAATTGATCATCCATTTAAAGCTTACCAGGCTGATGTGGAAATAAGAATAAATGTATATATAAATAATAAAAAAAATAAAAATTGAACTACAAAAATATTTCCCTTTTTGTTGGGATAATTGCTATGGAATAAAAAAAACAAAAAAAAAAAAAACAGTTAGGATTTGAGGGGAAAAAAATATTCAATTCAAATAAAATATCCCAACTAAAATAAGACATTTTAAATTTCTAAAATCAACATTTTTCTATCTATATAACGTTAATATTGAACTATCTATATGGTAATATTGAGCTAAAAAAATAAAAAAATAAACAAAAACAAACACACACACACCCACACACCCACACACAAACAAAAACAAACACACACACACACACATACATCTATTTATCTATCTCTACCGAGGCTATGATTAATGAAGGACCTTAGCCTAGTCCACGGTTCTTATCAACTACGACCGATCTTCTGTATTTCTTCTCCAGCCTGTCACTCATAGGGAACGAAGGTCCGTAGTACCGAAGGGAGTACTTCCTTGTACACGTACTTGTTCATTGATGCACGCGTCCCAAACATCGTATTCTTTCATTATTGGTACACAAAACCGAATCTGGGTCCCCGTACATAACCCAGAGTTCACTATTTGTCTTTTTTCTATGACCTTTTTCTATTTTGGTCGGACCATGTATTTTTCTTTGAATTTTTCTCTACCAATAGAATGTCTCACTAAAATTACATTACTACTAGCCGAAGGACGGTCTTATGTATTTTAACTTTGCTCTCTTGGAAAATGTCTGGATTTAGAATAATTTTCATTAATGACCGTAATATTTATTTCCGTTTCCCGTGCTACATAGATTATTAATAAAGTACAAAATTCTGGCATAATTAGTTATTTAAATAATCGTAAGAAAAAGTATCAAATTAAAAAGGAATTAATAAAACAAAGGTTACAATAAATTACTTATCATGCCCGCCATTAGCCAGTTTGTCAATGCCTATATTTCATATAAATGTAAGAAAGTTTTAAATGTTTCACCAGGCCTTATTTCATTCAACATTCGATCATTCAAAAAGGAGCTAAACAAGGGGACCCAATATCTCCAGTGTTGTTTAATACGGTGCTCGAGAGAACTATGAAGGCAACAAAAGGAAAGTTTAAAGGATGTATTTATAGGTATTTATGGTAGTGAGTCTTGGACATTAACCAAGTACCACCAAGTATGAGTTCAAAGGAGAGAAAGATTCTAAGAAAAATATATGGCCCTACCAAAGAAGGAAATAGTTTCCACTTAAAAACAAATAATGAACTGAGATTACTAAGATATTAGATCGACTATTTTTTGACATTATTTTTATTAGAAAAATGATTGAAAGTATTTTTGGTTATATTGTTATAACATTTTTTACTAGGACCTAGAGCTTAGGAGCTATATTGATTTTAATGAAAAATGAGATTTAAAAATGCTACTTCCTCTCAACTGTTTTTGATTTGTTGTGTTGCAGGTAGATGGGATTTCCACTGTGTAATATTTAAATGGATAAATGGTTCTTACTATGATGTATATATATATATATATATATATATATATATATATATATATATATATATATATATATATTAATTTAATGTAATGTAAACGAAGTTGTTATATCTACTACTTATTGCCTTCGAGTGAGGAAAACTGTAATATTCTTCCAATAAAAGCAATTCATCTTCTCCTTCATTATTAATGTTCGTTCTACCCTGAAATCGTTGCTCCATGGTTTAGTCTTCCTGGAAGGTATTTCCATTTTCAAAGTTTCTCGCAGTAACAGGCAGGATTTTCAAGAATTTTTTCCAATCAAAGAGAGGAAAAAATTTAAATTTATACTCATATTGCAACCCAGTTTCTGAAAATCTCCGAACACATTATTAACTATTTCTTTGTAATCGAAGTCATTCCTACTTCTTAAGAAACCTCCAATAACTGATTAAAAAGTATTTCAAACATTCTGTTCCAATCTCCCCATACATTTCTTTGTTTAAGTTTTTTTTTTGCCTGATATTAAAAGCAAATTTATTTGAGCAATAACTGAGAACCATTGAATATTATAAGTGATCAAACTCGTTTCCTTCTCTACTAAAAAAATATGCCTTGCCAAGATATACCACACATATAAACAAAAATAAAAAAAAAAAAATCTAAACGTGCCAGCGACACAATTTCAAATGATTTTAACACAAAAACCTTGGAGAATCATCCATTATTCAGTTAATATTATAATTACATAGTACAAGAAGTATAATTTATAATTGAAACAAATATCAATATACCCTATGTACAAGGTAAAACAGTTCATTGGTTACAGTAAGTTAATATTATCTGAGTTAGGAGTTATGAATAAATTTACTTGCAGCTAAAACCAATATTTGCGAACTCTGAATCTCCAGCGATGTTATATTAAACACAGGAGAACTTCGCTAACAATGTGGTCTATGGATCGGGAAATGTACTACTCAATCAATCGATCGAAACTATCACCGAAACTGTACAGACTGGTAATAAAACTGAGCGTTTACAACTTTAAATAAAATTTGTCATCACTGCAAATTAGTTTGTTGAGATAGGAGCTAATTATAAAATATATTCTCATATGTTAGATTTGAAAATTTGTAGAT
Organism: Euschistus heros; assembly: GCA_003667255.2. Lineage (NCBI taxonomy): Eukaryota > Metazoa > Arthropoda > Insecta > Hemiptera > Pentatomidae > Euschistus > Euschistus heros. Next base: position 1,588,120 of record RCWM02000007.1, on the reverse strand, counting down.
CCATGGATAAGGCAATGGACTTCAAATTATTAACCCAGGTATGAATTCATCTGACACAAATAATTTTGTAGCAATGATTTCATTTGTTATATCAGCTGAAGATAAATCATAGCGTTTGGAACCCCAGATGGTTCAAAGTACTTAAGTTATGTATAATTGTGTAATATTTTATTTTTGAAGTAAGTGAGTTGAACTAGACTAAAGCTTGTCAGCGTCCTGTTTTTAAATAATTATTCAATTTTTTAATCAAATTATGGTTGTTAAACTTAATTTCCTCTACTTGAGTTTACCAAGTTCTAAAAATAGTGTCTTAAGATCGGGGTGCTTAGGGGGTAGAAGGCACAGAACGTCCAGTTCTCCGGTCTAAGTTCAAGTCTGGCTGTGGATATTTATATTTGTTGTGAGCTAACAATCAACCCAGGGGTTGGGACACTCTACTTGGGTACACCAAGCGTCTTCGAAAAACCTGATGGTTAAATGTAATTTGTATAAGAGAGTCCTTTAACTGTTGGTATTCGAAAGTATCTTGAACTCTGTTACTGACGTGCCAGGGTGGTTTTTTGATATTTCGGAACGTTTTTGCCTGAAAACTTTAGAGTTCGTTAATATGTGTCTCTTTAGCTGTTCCTTGTATCCCAGATGTGAACGTCCAAATAGGTTAGAGTAAGTATAGGTGTTCAGTTTATGTCTAAGTTGTTTCTTCTTTTGTTGTTAAAAAAAAAAAAAAGAAAGTCATTTATTTATTTTTTTAATCTAATAAGCATTTTTTTTCTTTGCAGTTTCTTATTCAAAAGTTTTAACCCGAAGAATTAGTTGCAAGAATAAATTTTTTGTTATCTCTATAAGTTTCGAAAATAAAAAAATTAGAATCTTTTTTTCTGATACAGGAATAAAAAAAAAATATGGTACTGAAACGTCACTATAATATATTGACACAATGTGCACACTGACCAATTTTATGTACAAAAAAAAAATTCTAACTGACTGGAAAAAACAATGGTCTTCATGGATATGTCTATCTGTATTATACTTCTTTTCCCAATTTTGATTTTAGAATTAAAATGATCAAATTACTGTAATTAAAATTTAATTAAATTAGCAATTAATCATTACAATTAGTATTGATGAATTAATTGCCACTTCTATTGGCATTATTTTGGAAATTTTAATGGGATAATCCCTATAGAAGTGGCCATTAATTCATTAATTCTAATTGTATTGATCCTTATATTCCATCATGCGCACCTCAAGTAATTATAATATCATTATTCGAAATAAAAACAGTTGAGAGGAAGTAAAAAAAAAAAAAAAAAACCTGTACCACTTACAACCCATGAAGGGTCTCGGGTTCAGTACTTAGGTAGGCTGTACTGTTTCTAAGCCAACGGTTGTGAAAGGAGGTGGTTTGGCCAGAATCACGCTCAACCGCCAGGTTTTTCCCCAATTAAGGGTACCCACTTTTTAGGAGGCTGGGTGTGCCCCAGGAGGGTCTCCCGACCTCGAATTCGATCCACGGCCGAAATAACAGAAAATAAATTTTCTGCCTTCAGTCGGACTCGAACTCGGGCCCGGGAGCATGGTAGTCAAGTGCCTTACCCACTGAGCTACCGCGCCTCCCTCCCTACGTTGAGAGGAAGTAGTGTTTTTAAATTTGACTTTTTTAATTCAAACTAATATAGCTCCTAAGATGTAGGTCCTTGTAAAAAATGTTATAACAATACAACAAAAAAATGCTTTACATCAAATTTCTGATCAGAAAAATGTCAAAACTTTTCCGATCTAATAAACACTAACAGTGCTAGAGCGTGCCAAAAAAATCTCACATTCCTTAAAAATTGTTAGTAAAATTAACTTTTTTTCATTCAAAGTAGTATTGCTGCTCAACGGTTGTTCCTAAGTACAAATATGGTATTCACAAAATAATCTACATTATATTTATGATCGGGAACATGTCAAAAACATTTTGATACGGGCAACACACTAACAGAGATAGAGCGTGTCAAAATGTTACATTTTTTAACATGAAAAGAATTTATATCTGAAGTATGAAAAGTATAGAGTATAGACCTAAAAAGTTTTGATCACAAAAGACTTATCCATGCCAATATAACGATTACTGCATTTCTATTCAGTCCTGAAATTATTAATTTTATTCCCGCAAAATAATATGCATTATATCTTCACTAATATCTATATATAACGTTGGAATGGAGTATACAGTATTAATTCTGTACAGATATATAGATTTCCCAGAGGTAAGGTTTTTAATAAAAGGATTGCCTTCTGTAATCCGAGGATTAGGTCCCTTTGGTGGAATCATCTCAAAGCCTCAGATCAAATATATATAGTTCTCCTGAATAAAGTATACCTCATCCATTTGTGTAAAGGACTAGTGTAGGAGAATAGAGCAAGGGGACTAGTGCAAGGGGACAGCTGCACTATTAGGAGCTATGTAGTGGCCCCATTAGCTGGGTCTGTCTTCTGCGGCTGTATATGTTGTCATATCTTACCTCCAGCCTCTGCTTCTCCTAAGGTTCTAGCCCACTAGGTCAATACACAAAATCCTAAAAATCTATTTTTATACATAAAAAATTTCCTTGAGAAATGATCCATTATATCCCATTAAAACGCATTCTTTACTGTTGAAAAAAAAAAAAAAAAAAAAAAAAAAAAAAAAAACAAGAAGTAAATTGATAATAATTTTGTCTTAAATATCTGAATAGTTCATCATATTACTATTACACCATAAATAATGGGGTGAGTCAGAAAAAATTACCGTTTTTTTTGGTAAAAATCAAAATTTATTTTTCTTCTTCTTACAAGGTTTTTAATAATCAAAATATAAACCATTGTACTCAATGGTTTGACGCTCTCTGGAAGCCAGCTGTAGAATTCCTTGATGCTACCACTCTTTGGGGTTTGAATCGAAGAACTCACGAACCCTATTTTCAACGTCATTTAAGTTGTTGGATGTTTTTTCACGAAGGAAATGAGCCATTGATCTGGACAGGTGGTAGTCTGATGGTGCTAGGTCTGGACTATACCATATGCTGGGTAAAGGAGAAGCTTGATTCCATCCAAATTAGCTAGTTTTTCTTTTGTAAGGCGAGAGGTGTGGGGTCTGGCGTCATCTTGTTGGAACAAGCTTGCTTCCTGTTGACTAAACCTGTATACCGCTTAACCAAAACATCGTACATTCTCTGCAGTTGTTCTGAATTCTCTGAAGCGCAGAGCGTCCTGGTTGACTACTGAAACTATATTGTTCTTATAATCATGCCCTTAGTAGAAATATCTTTGTATTCTTCGCACTCGCCAGCTTTCTGTTAGATTTCTAAAGTTCCTTTATCACAGCGATTGCCTCAGGACCGTCGCACAGAGGGACGAAACGGTGTTTTTTCTGGACATCGCATTTTGAGCCTCTAAAAATTATTGCATCGACTTAAAATTTCATATGCGCATGCTTTTAAGGGTTTAGAATCTGTATCTGAAGTCTGTTTTTTCTCCATGATTTCAGGTCTTTGTTCTGTTAATCAATAGAGTGTCCAAAAATCCAATTTGCGTCTGTTCGTATTTGCAGGGTGCCTACTATCATTACTGCAGTGTGGAAAAACTTAAGAGAAGAAAAAATAACTAAGACTACACATTTTGAAATTAACAAAATACAATACTAAACTAAAAATTAGAGATTTAATTTTGTTTTTCATAACTGGGAAAGGTACAAATAAAAATAAATGTTGATGATTTAATTAAGTCGAATTACAACATTAGAAGTATATATACTATTCCTAAACACGGGCTAATTCGGCCATATTCGGAATATAATGGAACGTATTTATCTCATTAAACCTAAGGTAAAAATCTATGAAGTCCATTTTTTGGACAACTTTGGACGTTTTCTTTAACACGCAATAATGTACTCGAAACACCCTGAAAATCATTTTTTCTAATGATAAAACCGTCACTACTATTTTTTTTTTAGTTTGAATAGACATGTACGAACTAGTAAGAAATTTGTTATTTGAGATTATGAGCTATAATTATCAGTAAAATTAAAAACGTTACAGAAACAATCATAATTACTAGATACGATTTCGTGTATTTTAATGTCAATTTTCATTACTTTTTTTATCTCAGGAAAAAAAAGTAGGTTAGAAGATGGTGCAAAGTGGTCCAGTATTGAAATAAAATAATTTTTTTTTTTTTTTTTTTTTTGTAGAATCCCATTCTTCCATTATAGATATTTTCCAGTATTGATTCGATGCGTTAATATGAATATGTTTAATCGAGTCAACAGTGCAAAATATCTATAGTGGACGAAATATATCCATCTATATATATTAATTAATTTTATAAATTAGTTCTTTTCTATTCATTTTATATGGCTTATTATTTTTTTTTTTTTTTTTTTTATGTTACACAGTACTATGTTTATCACTTTTTTTTTTATTTAATTTTTTTAGAATATGGTGAATTAACAAACCGAAAAATTAATCTTATTGATGTCTCAGTCTACTTTCACAACAAATTCCAAATTAAAATTTTTCACTTTCGAATGAAGCATTAGACCAGCTTATTTTCCAGTTGGTGAAGGGGGGGGGGGGGGGGAGGTTGGGATGCTAAAGGAGTAGCAGAGCTAGGAACAGTTAGATGACCACTCCAATATCCAGGGCCCAGCTGCTATCCTCCAAGATGACAGTCATTGGTTGGAGTACAATTGGAATTGCCTAGATAACCAAGCACAATATCCTCAGCACTGTGGACCTAAAGCTATGAATATTTATGTCGAAACTTGCAAAGGGTTCAATTCGCGGCGTATCACGGCCTCGGTTAGTTGATGTTAATTAAACAGCCTTCTACAACGATATTCCATTATTATTGGGTTGTACCAGCTTACCTCTATTTGAATTTTACATCTTCACTCTCAAGTAGTCTCAATTTGCATCTGACATAAAAAGTCAGAAATTCATTTGAAAAGAGATAACACCAACCAAACAAAGTTGGCCCTGTTTCTTCCCCTAATGGAGAAGAAAATAATCAGGGGTGCAGTCAAAGAGGAACACTACGTCAGAACAAATACTTTAATTCGTGCCAACAGATGACAAACGGAATACAGAAAGGCATACATAAAAAACAATATACGAAAACCACATAAAAAGATCAGATACATAAATAACTAAGAATACAAAGCAGCAAGGTAAGGATAAGGACAAGACAGGAATGATAAAGGAAAACAAATAAATAAATATATATAATAAATAAATAAATAAATAAATATATAATAAATAAAATAAAAAATTAATGGTAATTGATAAAAGGATAATAAAAAGGACAGAAGGAAATGAAATGTAAATAAAAAAAATAGTAATGAATAAATAAAAAAATAAAATAAAAATATGGGAAAGAGCAAAGGAAATAATGTAAAAGGTGATAAAAGAAAAGAAACGGATAAAAAAATAAAGGTGAAGGAAAATACAAGAGGAAAGATAAAAGGAAAAGAATATCAAAGAACACTAACTCACCGAACCACACTTGTGAGAAGGACGATGGCTGATGTGAAACGGTAAGAACAGCTGGGTAGGTGAAAGGGAGAAAAGGCGCGGGACACATGGATACAGAATAGAAAAATGAAACAATGAAAATGTAACAAAAATATAAAAGATAAATGAACAACAGAGAGACTATAAGATAACAAAATAACAAATAAATACAAACAGAATAAAAAGAGATAAATACAATAATGGCAATGCCATCATGATCAGGATGCAGCAAAAATATAAAAAGATACAGAAATATAACAAAATGAAGCAAATGGAAATAATAATATAATGTCAAAATTACAAAAAGAGACGGAAAGGACCGAAGGGTAGGTTATTGGTTATTGAAGGTTGTACTTATCTTTACCTTACTGCTTTGTATTCTTAGTTATTTATGTATCTGATCTTTTCTATGCGGTTTTTGTATACTGTTTTTTAGCTATGCCTTTCTGTATTCCATTTCTCATCTGATTATTAGTCTGTAATGTTTTGTCACATCTGGTATTTTGCTCATTATAGCCCTGAAGAAGACCTGCAACGCAGATCGAAATGTTGGCACGTTCAGTATTTGTTCTGACGTGGTGTTCCTCTTTGACTGCATCTCTGATAATCTCCTTCTTCATTCTTCATACCAGTCAACTATACCTTTATCAAAAACTAACTAAATATAGTTTAGCACTAAAAACTAATGTCCTGATCTATAAACAAAAGAAAACAATGAAGTATGCCATATAAAAATTCTCCTTTAAGGTGAATAATATTCGAATATTTATCCATACTATACTTGTATATTATTAACCTTCAGATAAGCGGGCATATCTGTCAGATACTCAGAGGAAATTGTGGTTAAATTTTCTTTGAACCTATGAGCATAGGCTTGACCGACGATTCCGACGGCAAACAGCACGGTAGAAAAACTTGTTTTGTATATCAGGAATACCATCTAGTTTTTCAAATATTTTATTTTAAATTATCAGCTGTAAAATTCTCAATTTATTGGTAATTTAACTTGTTGGTGAAAACATCACTTGCCTGTACAATTAGGGGGAACAATCCGTCTCGCCTACGGGTGCTACGTTTTCTAAGGCGATGAAACCTCTGTATTACCAAAACCGGTAAAACCAAATCAGTTGTGCATTTTTAGTCTTCCTGTAATAGCATATTAGCTATGAGTATTTGATAGGAGATAATAAATAAAATCACTGCTTGACGTAATAATTCTATTCCAAAAGTTACTTTGGTAACATCAATCAAAGATAATCTTGTGGTAATATGAATCATTTATAAATAAACTAAATTACAAGAAAGATAGGAGCTTTTTATTGTATAAAAACATTATTAACAGTATAATGTAAAGGACAATTTCAGTCTTTCAGTATTATTATATTTTAGGTTACAAATTTTAATGCTTAAGAAAATTAAAACAAAAATCCCACAACTTAGATTTCCTCGACGCAAAATCTACAAAGCGTCATATTGCATTATTGGTAGTTCGGAGTAGCGTTTTTGATGCACTTGCTCATGGTTCTTCTTATTTATTTATTGTTTGTTTTGCGTTATTTTTGTTTACTCAAAGTTTTATTATTAATTAAACTAGTAAATTACAAATAAGTTTTCGTTTTTTATTTTTCTATAATAATTACGATAACTGTTGACGAGGTTGGTGACAGCAAGAGAGCCTAATCCCCACTGTATTACGCTGATTCCTGCTGCCTATACTAAGCAAGGTTACATATCTATTTATTTATCTATTTATTGACTCGCGCTAAGTTGAATATTTTTAAAATGGCTGCATGTTCAATTTGTGAAAAGTCGATCGCACGAGAAGAAAAAAAGATTTTTCAAAAATGGTAAGATTTATACGTTTTTGATGATGGAAATGATTTCCACCGGATATATCTCGCCGAAGAGATGACACCAGCGAACAGGCACCTATACTGGCTTGCACGTGCAGAGAGGTCCACCGGAAAAGTGAAATATGTTTGGTTTGCGGCTGGTAGAGTGCGCTGCCGGAAAAGATGACGGCCATCCGGTGATCTTCATTGGACCAGGCTCAAGACCTTGATGTTTTCGGATGACTAACAGGATTGCAAGTACCATCCAGTTTTTCTCGCGGATACAGCATTCTCTCTGATCTTCATTTTTTTTCGGCTTTTGGTATTGGTATTAGTCTTACAGCTTATTATATTTGACATTACATATTTCCATATATCTTTCTTTTTTCATTTTTACGCTTTTCTTACTCTATTTGTATTTTTTATTTCATGGATTCATCTTTACTTTTTCCTACATCGCAATCGATTTATCTATTTTTTTCAGAAAAAAATCATTTTTTCTACCAGTTTATGTAAATTTTTGTCTAAGTTTTAGTAATGATTTGACAACCATAATTTTTTCGTTAATTATTACATATCTAATCTCTATACAATGTAATATTCTTATTTTTCTTTTCTTGTCTCTGTGTTTTCAAATTTCCTAATGATAGATGCATTTATGTTTCCCGTTGTCTTACTACCCTATTGGTTCTGTGATAATTAATTGTTCCTATAAGCTCCATTAAAAATTTCCATTATCTCTCAAAGTAACCTTGTCCTCTTCTCTTTCCTATGTCAATATACTACTGACTGTCACGTTTAACTCCCAATCCCTCCCAGCGCACTTCGCTGAATTTCATGACTACTTGATCCATACCACCTATCATATCACTTGCTCATGGTTCTTCTTCTATTTATTTATATATATATATATATATATATATATATATATATATATATATATATATATATATATATATTTTTTTTTTTTTTTTTTTTTTTATATACGGCAGTATCGACAGTTCGTCTTTTTTTCCCTAGAAAATCGCTTCTTTGGAATATGTATAACATATTCTTATTCATATTTATTTTTTATTTTTGCCACTATGGGTCATGTTTACAAACGAATAAAAATGAGAATTACCTGTTTCAGGTGAGAGATATGTAGACAGTTTACTTGTTTGCAGCTGTCAAGCAATGTTTGCGATGATTGTATTTTATCTTAAACGTAATTATGCGATTTTTCATTGAACTAGTTTTTAATATAATTTTAAAACTTATCGTTTATTTCATGTAATTCTTCGTTTTTTCCGAGTTCTTTAAGAATATCTTAATACCCGTGCAATAAAACAAAACATGTTTATTTTTTAATTAAATTGTTATAATATTTTTTTTTTTTAACCCATGAACTATACCAAGTAAACTATATTAATCAACATGTCAGCCTTTTGAAACATGTATATAATATAAATACGGCGATTAAAAAGACTTATTACATACAAGTGGTATTTGTGGGATACGAGCGCCCGCTGTTGATCTAGATGGTGGTTAATTAGAATATCAGAAGCAGCTTTTTGTTTTTTAGTTAAGTAAGTATAATTACGATTTTCATAAACAATTTTCTTGTTGATTTTTCATTATTTTAAGAAACATATGCATATTATTAAAAATAAAAACATGTACTATTTTTTAATATATTATAATAATTAACATTATGCTGTTTGTTGATATAACTACAAAAAAAATATTCATTTATTTATATAGTAATGACAAAAGAATACCAGCCCAAATAAGTAAATGTTAGTAAGCAGATTATACTTAAAATATAATAAAATTTTACTTTTATGCAAGGTACATTTATGTTTAACTAATCGGGAATTCTCGGCATAAAAAACAACAATTTAATAGGATTAAAAAAAAATTCTGTTCAATAACTCATGAAGGGTGATGGGTTCAGTACTATTAGAGTATAGTTAGGATGCAGTACTACTGGGCCAACGGTTGTGAAAGAAGGAGATTTAGCCTAAATCACACTTAACCACCTATTTTCCCCAGTTAAGTTTATAAACTTTGGTGTCCCACAGGAGCATTTCAGTACTACGAAGTCAATGCTCGGCTGAATCAATAGACCACTATTGTTAAATCGTATTTTTCAAATTACGATCAATCTATGCAACTGAAAATTAATCTTTCTGCATTAACATTTGGCTATGTTGATACAATCTCTCATTTTTTAATAATTCAATAATTCGCCAGACATTTTTTTAAAATTGAAAAATAAAAATTAGAACAACGAAGCCTGAATTTAATGGGTTTTTTTTAATACCAAATCCGTTTAAGTATCTAATACTGATAATTCCAGTAACGAATAAGAGCGGAAATAAACATTAATTATTTTATAAATAGAAATATTTTGTTTTAGTTCGATTTTAAGCACCAACGCCTCACACAGGGCAAAATCACAAATTTAGGTGGACAAAAGTCAAGTCAAAAGTTTGGAATTTCTGAGTGCTTGACCTTTTTATTATTAGTTAGTTAAGACGCTTAATACTAATATTTCCCGCCGTACTTTGTTTACAAATAAATAGTAAATGACTGAATCATTCCTGTATACACAAGTGCCTACTAACCAACAGTGGGATTATCTTTATTTGATGGTCATTTATTATGTTCAAGGTGTGTGTAGCGCAAAGTCTTTTTGTTTTTATTTAACAATGGACCTTGCTGAGGCAGGTAAGACATTATATTTCCACACTCGCTATTGAATATACATTGTAATCTGCCTGTGCGATTTAAAAATGTTTGCCCCTATTCAATAAGAAAAACTATATAACCACCAAGTTACCCCAAGGATTCGTTTGTAGGATTTGTTTCATCAATCCTTATAGTCTTTAAATAATGCAAAGAATCTTTGCGATTTTTTGCGTTTTGGGTGATACATAATTTTTTTCTAACACAACACTCCGAATCTCGAGGGGGAAATTTTTTGAAGAGTGGGTTAAGTTTCCCAAACAAAACCGCCAAAACCATTTATTGTAACTTCCGCTCATATTAATAATCAAGAGAACGGGAGATTAGGCCTTTGAAAATTAGAATTTCCCGTCTTTCTGACAACATTTCAGAAAGATGGGACAAATATCACAGAAAGTTGGAAGATTCTTTTCAATAAATACTCTGGTTGGCTTGATTCCGATGACTTGGATTTTAGTATTTCAGTTATCCAGCCTACTTGTAAACGCTGAGGAAGCCCTGAAAAATGTTTCAAATGTTCTAGTGAAAAAAGTCAGCTAGTTATTGAAGGTTGACTGTGAAAATTTGACTTTCGCTACACAGCTCGCGCTTTATGTTTATGGTGAGCGTGGTTCTTCCAAAGTTGTGAAAGAGGCATCTACCTCTTAACAGCTATCTTCTTCTACAAGAAAATTTCACAGATAGTGATTTGTCGACAATGCTATTAATTTCATCGGACTCTATTGTTGCTTAACTACGAAAACCTGTCAAAAAAAAAATAAAACACCGTTAGATTCAGATTTGCTATATTTACTAAAGTGCACTACTCCGAACGAACAATTATCCTTATCAAACTTACATCTTGAGAAACCAAATGATGACATGTCAGAGCCAAAGTTATCAGATCAATCTGGATCATCATATTACGATACAAGTGAAGAAGATAAATAGTTGTTTAATATTCATAATTTTATTATATTTATCTACCTGAGCATAATTACGTTTATTAATTATTATAAATTATGCCTAATTTTATTTCTGTAATTGATTTAAATTCTATTTAATGTGCATTGATTATTAAAAAAAAATAAATAAAATAAAATTCTTACAATCTATAATTTGAAGAGTTTACTAAATGGTTTAAAATACGTCTACTAGCAGGTTTACGCCACTCCGAGCCGATAATGAGATTTGTATTATTTTTCCTGTATTCTGGGATCTCAACCGTTAAATGTAGGAAAGTTTTAGTACGTCTGTCTAACAATAAACTTTTTTATTTCTAGGGCAAAATTCTGAACTTAATTCATTTAATTTTAAGAGAAAAAGAACTTTTGCATGATTTTGATTGTATTTCTTAAAACCTCAATTAAGGACTGTTTCTAGTCGTCGTCCTCGCTCTTGGGCATTTTTCCGAGAAATCATTAATAGCTTTTTAGGTATAAAATAAAACATTATTCTGCCAATATTTAATATAGGTCTTTGTGTTATATTTAGGTCATTAATTGTATAGGTAATGCTTGTATTTAATTTTTTCATCGTTTATGAAACATTTTAGCACATCTATATGTAATGAAACCTCAACATAATATGTTATATTATATTATAATAAACGTTATGTCAAATATTTATTTAAAATATGCATGATGTGTGTATTTGAAACATAAATATGCAGAATGATAAAATATTTGTCAAATATGCAATATGAAAATTTTCCAAAAGATTTAGTGCAGGTTTCAAACATATAAACTCATTTTTAAGTAAAAAATAAAATAGAAATAATATTCATTTCTATAAAATCTTAGTGATTCCAAAGTTTTATAAACGAATTATGAAATCTAAACTGGAAGGCCATCTGCCAGCGCTGACATCCCCAGAAGTCTTGCATCATTCAAGATCAGCATTATTTTCTGTATAAATAGGCTCGTCAACCCTTTCGAAGTGTTCTTCGTCCATTTCAGACATATACGATGTAACCCTGTAATTCTGTACATTTTAATAAACGCTTTTTGTTAAAAAGCATTTATTTATCCACTTTATGTAATTTAAGAACAACTAAAGTAGCACTATTAACTATCGCTCTTCAGTGCGACAGAGTCTATTGTATACAATTTGTTATGTATTCTGTTTAATTTAATGTTAGAGATTCCATTTGTAGGTGGTCATATAGGAACCAATATTCTGATTATCTTCAACCTCTTTGCAGGTTTATTTACACTTATATTTTCTGTTGCGAAAGGACTTATTATTTTCTGCTTCCTGGAAAAGAGATCTTCAGATTCTTCGAATACATCACGGAAATTAGAATATATGTCAACACCATTACGGTTCAGTTCGTTTCCTTCAAAATAATGATGAATCTGATTATGTAGGTAAATATAATAACGTGAGTTATAATAAGAACAAGGTGGGAAAGCAGGTAAAATACATTTTTATTTGCAACATGTCATTATCATACAACCCTCAGTATCCTTCTTTTCTCTTTATCTTTTTTTTCTCTCTTATTTTTTGAGCATTTTTGGGATTAGAGATTCCACAAGCGTTGCTTTTTTTTGTTGTTTTATTTTTCGATTATATTTACTATTATCAGCCTTATTGGACTTTGGTACTTGATAATATTTCGATTTAAGGTTGTTTTATATTATCCGGCACGACACGTAGCGGACCATAACGTTTCAGACAAGACAAATATTATTTTAGTTAGTTTTATAGTGCCAGCGTATACATAGCGGATCGGATCCGGCAAGACACGGCACGTTTCAGACAAGACATTAAGACATTTCTCGAAAAGAATATTTGGTCAGAGCCGGTCCGTGCCGGACCGTGTTTTTAGGTGTCTTTTCGTAGTATACTTTACTTTCCGACTGACTGCACTGACTTTGCTCCGTTCCAGTTCTTTTTCTGTGTTTAAATTTGATTCCATTTTTGTTTTTGTTTTTTTGCAAAACTGGATGTTGAAAAATTAATTGAGTGCGTAAGGAGTAACACATTGAACATTTTATGCTAATGCAAGAATATAAAAACAGAAATTTGACATATGCAATTATAAAAAAAATCTAATCAAAACAATTTGTATAAATTTCTACTCGATGTTCAGGACATGTTGATTTTCTACATTTAGTGCATGCTTTCTTGACTTTTTTTATCTTTTTGTCTTAGAAAAATAACACACCTGGACTAAACCTAATGACTACCAAACAATAGTATGAAGTAATATACTATAAACAAAAAGTCATTAAAAAAAAAAAAAATCTCCGCTTTGCCTCTGCTCCCGGCCCGTGCTGGAACCCGCTGTGTCTGATAATATAAATACACCATGTATTTGTCTGACCGTGCCGTGTCTGATACGCTACGTGTCGTGCCGGATAATATAAAACAAGCCTTAGTGTTGTGAATCTGAAGATAAATACCATGAATATATTTGAAGAAAAAGCGATTTTTTTTTTTTTTTTTTTTTTTTTTTTTTTTTAATCTAAGATAATAAAAATGTGTTCTAATAATCATTAAATTTAACTTAATCTATGCGAAAAGGATAGATGAAGATGCAACACGAGAGTATATAAACAAACTTTATGTAGAGGTTAGAGGAATGGTATATAAGAATATAATGGTACCTCAAAAGAAACAGAGAGGAGAAAACTCAGTGCCAAATGCTGTTACTTTGGTATGGGTACATTCTTCAGAAGTAATTTTTTGTCAATGACTACCATGCTACGACGATATAAGACATTGGTTAGACCAGTCCTAACTTATGGTTTTGGAGTCATGGATAGTCTCTCGATGGTATAAACGAAGCCTAATGACCTTCGAAAGAAGTATTGTGTACCTAGGTTACCTAGGTAGGTGTACCTAAGAGAGTAGGACAGGCATACCTTAGAAGAAATAATCAAGAAGTGTATAACTCCTAAAAAAGCTCCTAGGACACAGTGAGGCACATGAGGCAGGGAAGACTGAAGTCGGTCGGCCATATTGCTTGTATGTCGGAGAATGAGATCCCTAAGAGATCAGTAATTGGGGATATAGGACCAGAAGCAGAGGTAGATCCCGCCTTAGATGGATGGATGGTGTAGTAGAGGATGGATGTTGGTCAATTGGAAGGATAAAAATAATAAATATACTGCAACTATATATAAATTAGATTAAATGCCTCCAATCCGATAAGAAATGTATTTAGAATTAGTTTTGGATTAAGAGAAATGATGGAACGTGTGAGAATAAAAGTGCTAACGAGTTCGCAAAATCATCATTAAAATTAAATTATTGGTTTCTTTCTGAATATGTCTTGATCCCAATTCATATAGTATGAAGCTGTATTAGATACCGGATCATAGAATTTACTATAAACAAACTAAGGTTGATTTATTTATGTTTATAAAAAATCCAGACATTATTCTGACACAAAATAACTTAAAGTAAACATTTTAAACAGATATAGTTTAGAATCATAAACTAACCAATATAATTTTAACCACTTTAAACAGACAAAGGGCAATAATAGGTATTTTATTATATTTTCAGCTTTGCCCATTTTTTTCTAAGAACATAATTTGATCAAGGTGTGAAGAAAAGTTGTATTTAAGGAAATGTTTTTATTTTATTGTATTTTATTATCTCGCTAATGTTAATTATTTTAATAACCTTGAAATTTATTTTAAAATTTGTAAGAACCAAAATCAAAATGCGGAAAATGAATATATTTCTCCTAATATTTCAAAATCCCTGAAAATAAAGTAGTTAAGAAGTTACGCCATCATAAATCTTAGCTGCGACTTAATTAACGCTTGCAATAGCAGGTGAACATAATTGGTTAATTCATAACACACGTAAACTTTTAAGCTGAGAAACTTATCTTATTAGTAATCGTAAATTGTGATGTTTATTAAAATATAATTTAATTAATTGATAAATACTTTTTAAAATAATTATATTAACTTATTTATTTCATTAATTTATCAGTATGAAGCCAAAGCTTTTTTATATTTATTACCTAGCAGAAAATGGATTTTTAATTCAATTTTAAATAATATTCTAGACCGATAATATTTAATAAATTACAAATACATAAAGTTAACTATATATATGCAATATCCTACACTTTATGTCTATAATCTATGTAACAAAGTGTTGATGTTTTGAAATTTTAAACTGATGATGAATGTTGAACATTCGAAACTTGTTTTCAAATAAAAAGAATTTCAATAGAAGTGGCAATTAATTAATTAATCCTAATTGTATTGATCCTTCTATACTATCATGTGACGCCTCAAGTTACAAATATCAAGAACTCCCATTATAGCACTCACTGAAAATTACAAGTGTGTACAAAACCTTGACAGTTTTTAAACAAACAATTGGAATACGGCCGATTAAGATTCAATTTTTGTTGGGATCTAGTGGTTTTTGACCTATTGCCTTTAATCCAAAGTAAAAGGCGCTTTTAAACTTACATTTGAAAAAGTATATATATAATTTCCTAAAAGTGATTTTAACGGGTTTGGATTTGTAACTTAACCGCTCATATATCGTAATTGTGCCTACCGAAAAAAAATCACTTCCTTAAATACTCAAAATAATAGCTTAGACTAATATTATATATTTTCGGGGACGTGATGGCGGAGCAATTTGTGGTGAGGGTCTCAGCGTACTCGGTACTGAAGGTCGGGGGTAGGAATCCCATCTGGGCGAGTTGTAATTTTTTAATAGTGGACCAACGAATTAAAATGCTTCACAATTATTCAGAAATTATTATTTAGTTCCGTAATAGCATTAGTCTATTAGAGACAAATAAGAGACAGAAAAATAATAGCTTTCTGGTGATACCCATAACCAGAAATTCACAAACGCCTCAACACAAAAAATGCACAAGGCCTACTATTCACAAGTGCCACAGAAATAATGACTATTGTCGGAATAATAAAATAAAATAAATAATGACTTGTGATGTTTGTTTATACTGATTATTAAAAAAAAATGTGCACTATACATTATATTTGACGAACAATTTTATTAGAAATATGCATGGAACATAAACAAGTATTATTTATTTCTTATAATACTAAATTTCCTAAAAAAAAAATATCATTTTTTTCTAAGAACTAAGAAACTATTCTAAGTCAAATTTTCATGAAACTTAATACATCTTCGTCGATAATGATGGCAATCTATACATTTTAGCTGTCGATACTCGTCTTCTTCTGAAGCTCTAATCAGGTTAAGCTCCTTTGATCCTAATGGCCTCTAATTGAGTAAGTCTACTCGGCCCACTCTCTTATATTAATCGTTGCTACAATTAATTATATAGATAATTAATTAACAGTTAAATGATCGACCCAGTTGGTTAATATCATAGTAAAATATATATTTTTATTAATATGGATCGATGTTTGAAATCATTTGGCGATGAAATTCTCATTTTTTTTCTTTTCAATTATTTTTTTTCCCTGTTTATAGAATATTAATCAGAATGTGGTTTCAACATTAAAACAATTTTAAATATTACACAACTGCTTATACAATGTATTCTTTTCTTAAGGCTCCTGTTGGCCTTTAATTCAGCAAAGACCTAATGAAACGATCAATAAATATTTTTGCTTAAATTGTTTTCAAGCTCCCACTTTGACAAAAGACTGACCTAGAATCTTCACACTAGAAATAAAATTCAAAACTCAATATCAGTGCATCCAGCTTTACTGGCTACTTTGCAAAAATTCTAATGGTAATAAACTCCTCATATATAAAACAATCTTAAAACCTATTTAGACCTACGGACTTCAACTTTGGGAGACAGCGAGACAATCCATCTCGAACACACTTAATCTTGTTAAACCAAAGTCCGAACAATAATTGAGTGGTTTAGATGCAAAGGGGTACAAGTAACAAAACCTCATTGTAGAGTAAAAGCCAATCAAACTATCCTTTTGCCACAAACACTTTCAGGATTTTCGGTAAGTAGTTAGATTTCTTCTCTATAGATGGCATCACCTAACGGGATATTCACTTGTATCTCTTTTCCCTTAGAATTATTTGTAACTTTAAGCTTCACAATATGCACTTATTCCATTTTTTCAAAATTTGCCACTTGTACCCCTTTGCATCTAAACCTCTCAATTATGGAAATAATATGGTGCATTAATGTAGGGGTTTATCATAATAAAACCCTACATAATAACCTAAAATATCTTTTGGATGAAGAAGAATACAATTAAGTATAAGGGCAAAAAGGAACACCACGCCCAAGTAGAAATTCTTTGATGC
Organism: Euschistus heros; assembly: GCA_003667255.2. Classification (NCBI taxonomy): domain Eukaryota; kingdom Metazoa; phylum Arthropoda; class Insecta; order Hemiptera; family Pentatomidae; genus Euschistus; species Euschistus heros. The sequence goes on along the minus strand of RCWM02000007.1, from coordinate 1,570,791 downwards.
GTGCCAACGTTTCGACCTGCCTTCAGGTCTTCTTCAAGGCCACCGAACCACAATGGAGAGGAGACGAACGATCACTCCTGATGAAGGCAGATCTAAACGTTGGCTCGCATTAAAGTATTTCTATTTAGACGTGGTGTTTCTCTTTGGTTGCATCCCTAATTATCTTCTAATCCATTCATCTTAACCGTCAACTATACTTTTATGAACAAAATACCTTTTGTTCTAAAAATTCATAAAATTTCATTGAAATCTATGCATTCGTCCTAATCATCAGGCCCAATCTTTCTCCAGTTTTAATCTTTATAATCCTCCCATGAGATTCAAACGGCAGTGGCCCCGAAACGTTATGTAACATAGATTTATGTTGGGGTCCTGGTAATGACCAGCTTCTCTACTCAGGTCCGTTTGTGTTTGTGGTTAAAAACAAACACTCTGCCTCCACTGGGTAGTACTTTCCCACTGTCTTCATTCGAAAGCATTCCAAAAATACTTGCCAATTGAGTGTTAGTGCTATTGACCTTTCGTGCCAATTCTCCCAACGCTTTCTATCTGCCTGTTGTAAACGAAGTAAAGTTGAATACACTGCAGGAATTTTAAAAATTAACACAAATTTGGACGAAACCGTATTGGAAGCTACGGTGATTGATATATCATATCAAAACACAGATAAATGGTAAGGGAATATTAGAAAACGTTGAGTTTATACAGATTCAGTGCCAAATAAGTTCTTTTAGTTTTCGTTCAAGCGTGATTAGGATGTTTTCCCCACGAAATAGCTTGTTAAATCAACGTGTTTTTTTTTTGTTTCTTTTTATTTGTTTAGCTTCGTTAATTTTTATTTATGTTTCTTAAAATGTGCTTGATTGAAACAGTTATAATTATGTTTAGATATTACAAAATCTATATGTAATATTCTGCGACCAGAAATAAACTCTAGGAACATTTTTCTGTCAAGTGTTAATTAATTCATAATTAGATATTTTTTATCCTTAAGCTGTATTCTTAAATATATATATATATATATATATATATATATATATATATATATATATATATATATATATATATATATATATATATATATATATATATATACTGTGAAGTATCAGACTGTTGTTGGAGTGAGTGAAACAAAACACTAACAAAATAAATGAAGATACAGAAAAAAAAAAAAAAAAAACCCTGAAGGGACGAGTAGGAGAACATTATTTAGCAGTGAGCTAACTGATCCCTTGATACAGAGGAGGTGAGCCGAGCCAGTTAGGATCAGGCAGTGACTTCCATTAACATGTCTCGTCCCTCCCTATTCCTCTTCTTTTTTACTGTTCTACTCCACCGCAAAGTCCACGAGAAAGTACAACCTTTCTTTGAGTAGGAGGAATTTCTTTTTCGCAAGGATTTCAAAAGACTTTTTTTCCTTGGGTGTAATATATAACAGGTTATGATTTTTAGTGCAGGTTCCAGATTAACACCCTTCAAGTTCTTCATTCAGTAATTCACTCATATTTTAGAGTTTAAACAAATTTGTATTTAATAACATGCAAACATTATTCATTGAAGTTTTTTTTAACATTTATTTACAGCCCGTCACAGCTTCGCCTGCTCTCTAAGTAAAAAACTAAGATAATATTACCTAGTAATTGAAGTTTAGAAAAATTTATTTATCAATAAAAATCTTGTATTGTACGCGGTGCCTAAAAAGAGTATCGGGTGTTTGTTACTTCGAAAAAACAAAAATTACTTAAAATAAGAAAAAAAGAAGTTTATTGTTAATTATTACAAAATAAAGTGGAAAATTAATTAGAAAAGATGATGTCTAAATGGTGACCGTTATAATGCTAACACTCTTCTAATCGGGAACGAAGATTGTCAATCACATGCTGGCACATAGCTCTCGATATTGCTGCCATTAATGACCTGGTGTTTGCTTCAATTGCGTCAGTTTCTTCAGATTATTCTCATAGACCCTACTTGTAAGGTACCCCTGTGCAAAATAGTCAAGTGGACTAAGGTCGGGGCTTCAGGGAGGCCAGTTTATGTTATCCCTACGCGAAATGATCTTAGTAGGGAATGATTCGTTAACAGCTTCCATTGCTTGATTTGATGTATGGCAAGTGGCCCCATGATTTTGGAACCACGTTCTTGAGTTGAAACCCAGAAATTCCTGTAACTTCGTACCCAAAACGTTCCACAGCATATCGCAATAATGGTCACTACTCACATCGAGTGGTCGGCCTTGCTGATCTTCATGAAAATAAAAACCCTTATTATGGTTCTAGCTGACATAGCGGCCCAAACAACGACTTTTTGGCTGTGCTGGGGTCGGTCATGCTTTCGTCTCAGATTTTCCTCTGCCCAGTACTGACAATTCTGTTTATTGACATGACCATTCAGATGAAAGTTTGCTTCATCACTGATGTGTATGTTATCAAAATTTTGTAGTAGTTTTTGTTTTATCGAAGTCATTAATACCCGATACTTTTTTTGTACATCCAAAATCTTAAGAACGTGGTTTCAACAAGATGGGGCCTCTTGTCATACCTCAAATCAAGCAATGGAAGCTGTTAACGAATTAATCCCTGATAAGGTCATTTCGTGAAGAGGAAACATCAACTGGCCTTCCAGAAGCCCCGACCTTAGTCCACTTGACTATTTTGCATGAGATACCTTAAAAGTAAGATCCATGAGAATAATCCGACGAACCTGACGCATTTGAAGCAAAGCATGAGGTCAGAAATGTGATTGCCAATCTTCGTTCCCGATTAGAAGAGTGTTAGCATTATAACGGTCACCATTTAGATAACATCATATTTTCCAAATAATTTTCCACTTTATATTGTTATAATTAACAATATTTTTTTTTTTAGTAGTTTTTATTTTATCGAAGTAACAAATGCCCGATATTTTTTTTTGGTACTCTGCAGAAAGGATGCAAAAACGAAAAAAATAACTGTGTATATTTCATATCTAGTTTTACCTCCCGATGTTATGATAATGGTTTGATTCTTAGGGTTTCCAGTTTTGGACGGCACTATGTAGTATTACTCGTGAGAGAAACTGTGAGCTCCAAGATCCACTACTACATTTACTAGTCTCGCATTTTATGATTGTTATAGCAACAGAAAGTTTAATTGGAAATTCCAATCGCATGAATGGAAATGGTAGATTAGTTTTCATTGAGATTCTCGGAATAAATGTGAATTATTCAGTCACTGTTTCAGCGAGAATTATATCTTAAATGAAATTTCCACGCGTAGCTCGAAAAAAAAAACTAACAAAATAAACAATAACAAAAATGCTTGTGCTTTTATATACTAATATAGATTATGCATAGTTGTTCATACAATTGCAAATATATCATTCAATAATGAAGACTATAACATCTATCCAAAATAAATATCGTAAATGTGAATAATGATGAGGGATTTTGATTTAAAATATTGTTTGACTTTCGTGTATTAGTAATTTATTTGTCATTCTCGAGCTAGAAAATTAATTGAAAGGTTAATTTCATTAAATCCATTTTGCTAATTGTTAAACTTAATAATAATTAATTAAATCAATGAGTTTATTATCAAAGTGTTCTTTAATAAATCATTATCATATCAGTCTTATCAGTGACATAATAAATATCAGAATTCATAGTTACTTATTAGATAAGCTTTAAGACCTAAATATTTACGTGTATTATTTATTATACATTACAACTTTTTTGTAAGTCTAGCCTTGCAAGTTATTAATTTTAAAAGCAAACAAACTTTAATTGTAAATTTTAATAAGTTGAATTGGAATGGTAGATAAGTAGAAATTGTTATGATTCTTGAGAGTTTACTATAGATAAGTTTACTTTTAAAATAATAAGCAGCGCTGAAGAGAAGACTTTTTATATTTATATTAATTTATAAATATAAATAAATTTATATTTTACTAGCGTCCCCCGTCGCAGTTTCACCCGCGTTTATAAGTAAAGAACATGAATAATTTCAACTGACGATTGAAGTTTCATTTGTCTATCTATAAAAAACTTGTATTGAAGTATTCAATTCAGCACTATTTCAATTACTTCAATCCACTTGTCGTACCTCATATTTCTTAAAATCTCATTTAACAATTTCATTGAATTAAAGTAAATTTTGTTATCAATTTGAAGTTTTATATAAAACCGTACCTTTGTAACCTCTCATGCAGAATGGCGCCACCTATCGGTAAATTTTCAAACTCCACAAATGTTCACATATCATCGCTTTTTTAATGATAAATAGATTGAAAATCAGTAGGTTTTGTTATTTCTGAACATTCCTGGAACTATAAACATGGTGTGGTTAAAATTTGGTACAGATTGGTTGAGTAGTTTTCCTGGTTAGTGATCACTAGGGTTGCGAAATATATATACCAATCCCGTCTTATTAAACTCTATACCCATCGAATTTCTTATAATCCTTCGAGGCGTCTAAAAATAAGATGTCCAAGAGACATTCTAATGTAGAACTATTGAACGGTCAAATCAACCTATGGTTTGGACCTTGCCGTCTCCGATTTATATGATTTTCGGTATAGAAGTTAGAAGACTAGTTAGAATGTAAGATATTAGATTTTTTTTTACTTTTAGTTTTTGAGTAATAAGCTTTTAAAAACCAAAAAAACTACTGTTTTCGGTCCTCACTTAATACATTCAAAATTACGCCATTAAAAAACTATTGCATCTAAAGAGCTTAGATTTGCGGCATTCTATTCCATTTTAAGTGCCCTTAATTTTGATACATCCCTCAATATATTTTGATATCTTCAATATATATCTGTACATTTTGAATTTTTTCGAAACGTCCAAAAACGGTTTTACAAAATAAGTCCCCTTCGATTTTTTTGTATAACAATATGTGTGATCCATACTAGAACTAACTACATACTAGTAAAAATTTAGAATAGGAAAGAAATGGATTCTTGATTAAAAAAAATATATATATTATTTTTTTTAAGGGATAGCGGAAAATTTTCAAAAGACATCGGGGCGGAGTTGTAAGTACATCTTCACCAAAAATTATAGAAATCGGATAGGTCAAGATCCAGATCTGGAATGACCCTGAAGTGCGCTACTTGTCAGTAACTCTTTACATGTTATTGACATTTCATTTTAATCATTATCCTCAAATTTACTTATTGTACATAATGTATGTAGTTGTAAATATCAATAAATATATATTTTTTAAATATTCCATAAATTCTAATAAAAATTTAATTCGATAGGAAACAAAATCAAGATCAGAGGTTTTTCATTAACTTAACTATTATTCAAATTTATAAATAACAATTTTTATTTTTAGAGATAAAATCTATCAAAGTATTTGTATGAAGAATAAGCCAGCTCGTTGAAAATGTTTTCAGCTAATATGGAAGACCTTGTTATAAGCAATAGAATCCTGACCTTCGAGGCCTTATTTACTCAGAGATTTGGGATAGAAGGTCCGAAGTTGGACGAAATAGTCCAACTCACCGAAGGGTCCAAGGGCTAAAAACATCCCCTAAAAGGTAAACAATGTAAGCCCCCACCCCGGGCCGTTGGGCTTCAACACACTTTTATACCTTGCGATCCACTCAACAGCCCTTACCCTTACTCAACACCCTGGATTTTAGGCTGACCATTTTTTACCTCAGGAAGTTAACTTTATGGTCTTTGAGCTTTTAAAGTTTTTTTTTTTTAATATTTTCAAAAAATTACAATCGTATTATTTCTCTTTTAATATGGTACAATGTTATACTAGAAATAACTGTTTTCAAGACTCTAACCTTCGTTACCTCTGGTAACAATTATTATTGTTACTCATTATTAACAAAATTTATTGATTAGTATTACCACCGGCAGAGAGTTCCCTTTAAAATTGACATGTAGGAGTACCTTCAGACAAAATAGAACTTCCAGGAATGGCAAAGAAGACGGATCTTAAAATGCCGAAAGTAGAAGAAAAACCTGTATTACTTATTACTACATTAGAAGGTCTTTTGGCCATCTTTTCAGACTCCTTGGAGGATTTTCGGAAATGGAGTGTAAGGTAAGAAGATGGAATAATGGATTCGAGTGGTATAGGGTCAACTATGAAAGGATAGATATCTGGTTTGGGTCAAATCTGTATAAATTATGTTGGAGTAGTCAGAAACGACTAGTAATTTTTTGCCTTTTAGTTCTAGTATAGGCCTCTATTTGAATTTGAATTGTAGTTTTATAGATTAGAAAGTTTTGATAAATTAATAATTCAAGAATAAATGAGAAACTAATGAAGAATACTATCCTTGAAATGTTTTATCCAGAACCTGATTAAAACGTCTTCCGTATTGAATTAAAAGTGGATATTTAAACTCCGTCACTTTCTAATTAAATGACGAATTGTTGCTAAAGCAATGAACTTATAATTTCATATTTTAAATTAAAAAAGTAATAATAGAAGAATAATCTTCTGAATACGTAAAACTCAATCGATAAATGGATTATTCGATTTCTACATTCTTAAAATTGCCTATATAGACTCGGAGATGCCTTACTTGCTTTCAGGTTATTAGCTCTCCACGTGCAGCTGCGACAAAAAAGTCTCTCCCCCCCTTCCCCCGAAATATCTGCGACAAACTGAAAGATGGATCTGACACTGCGGCGAGTAAAGGGACAGGTCTCGGGAAGAAAGTTCCCCCAGCGGAAGGTGGGGTGGGGTCTCGAGTGATTGATGGTCCAGGGGCTCGATTCATTGCTCAGTCTTCGGGGAGAGTCTTAGCCGTTGGCTCCTGATTTAATTCGGAGGTGAACCTATGGGTCATTTACCCGACTGGGCTGCACTACCTAGGAATCTCGGGGGAAGATAAAAATAAAACTGGTTTCGTGCCCTTTTTAAGCAATGGTTTTCTCTAATAGTACAGTTAATAATATTTAAAGCACTCAGTAGTCCTGATTCCTTCCAAATTTATACAGATGGATCGAAATCCGATATGTCTACAGCTTCATCTTTCGTTACTCCTAGCTCAACTCATAAAATGAAACTTTATAATTTATGTAGCACATATACAGCGGAGCTTCATGCAATAGCCTCAGCCCTTTATCACGCCATGTCCGTTGTTCCCAACACAATAACCATAATAACTGATTCTTTGTGTTCCTTAAAAGGTATAAAAAATCATCCCGTAGTCTTAAAAATTCATCAATACCTTTTTATGTTGGAAGATTTAGGCAAGTCGGTGTACTTTATATGGATTCCGAGCCACGTGGGGATAGTTGGGAATGAGCTCGTAGACCGGGCGGCCAAGCAAGCGCTCATCCTCCCTGGCCGAGTTACTGCCATTTTAACGCCCCGGGAAATAGTTGTTCCTCTGAAAAGAGAAATATCGGATGCCTGGCAGTCCATGTGGGATGAAAGTCCACCGAGCAAATTAAAAAAACAGTTAAACCATGGACCACGTCAGATCGCTCTAGTCGCAGAGAAGAAGTTGCACTGGCCAGACTTAGAATCGGACATACAAGGCTTACTCACTCATACCTGATAAGGAAAGAACTACAACCGAAATGCCAACACTGCGATAACACTCTTACAGTCAGTCACATCTTACAGGACTGTCCATTTCACATTTCCAATTTAAGTAGATTAGGACTCCAACCAGAAATTTGTTTTATTAAACAACGATGAATCGAATGTCAAATCCGTACTTAATTTTCTCAAAATCCACAATATATTAAATAAATTGTAGAAATGAATGTATATGTATGTATTTTTTTTTTTTTTTTTTATCATAAATCGTGATAAAAACAATAAATGAATTTCAGGCGTTGATGACCCTGGGGGTTTTACGCCTTAAAGCTCTAATAAACAAACAAACAATTTAAAGCACTCAGGTCACCTGGTTATTGATAGTCTAGTTCAATATAAGACTGGTCACTTATTAAATGTTATTTTTAGAAAATTGAAGTTCCCAATCTTTCAGAATCTATCAAAAATAATTTATTTTTATTTGTTTACTTTTTTTTTTAAACCTTTTTGTGCCTTTTTTTCAACCTCTTTGATCGTTATATATGGCACCTAAAAATGCAATTTAATAAATAAAACAAGCTAATTAATTTCTTCATAATTTTAAGGCTTTGCAAAAACGAGATGGCTCTATTAAATGAAAAATCGGAGCTTTTTACAATGTTGTGATAAAAAACATAATTCTTTATCTGATGGAAAAACTAAAAAAAATATAATCTTTAGTTCTCTTGAGATTTAAAAGATTAGACAAAGAAAGATCATATTAATTAGGAAGATTATAGCGAGTTGCGATGTTTACATTTCAGACATTGTTTTATTGTTTTCTAAAAAAATAATAAGTTGAGCTATCTCTTTTTTACAGCCAACTTCTTGATCGAAGTAGCATGTATTCGTTGACCATGTCTAAATTTCTTTTGCTATAAAATGAACCGAATTAAGAATAAAAACAATAAATAAAACTATAAAGAAGCTTATCTGCTAAGTATCCTAATACCTACATAGATTTCTCCATTATCTTTATAACAAAATAAAAATAATTTTGAAATTGCCTAAATGTACTTATTCTACTGTTTTATATATTTTTTTCTAATCTCTCCTCTTCAAACATTTCTAGCGTAGAGGACCTTCAATCATACGGAGCCATCTTTGTCTCCAGACATCTTCATTTATTAAAGCATTTTTCCTCTTTTTCATCCCAACCCTTAACCCATGTAATCCTATTAGAGAATTCTAGGGCGTCCTCGGAGTCTTTTGCGCAACGGCGGGGCACATGATCTTTCTTACTTTATGTTTCAAATCAGTGCGACTGACGACTTAAGCTATCAAGGTTAGTTTTGAAACATGGTGTTCATCATTTATACTCGTACTGCAATTTCACACATGGTTTCACTTGTTTTACCCACCACTCAGCGGAACAATTTGAATTCGATTCCTGTTATCCAGATCACAAAGCCATTAAGGATGACCCAGCTTTCACTTCCGTATACAGTGTATTTATAGGTTTTATGTATGAATGTGTTTGTGTGTGAAAAACCATTTTTTTTTTTTTTTGTTCTAACTGTGGGACAATATTTATATTTTAATTTTCTAGAACATAGATTAAATATTTCACTTTGGAGAAATATAGACAAAACCAGATACTAAAAAGCTTAACATTTTTGTGTCTCAAAAAGTATTGATTTTTAGTATTTATTGTGTCAGTAAAGTGAAATTTTATGATGTGAAACTGCTGAGGATCTACTCCAAGAACTACTCAGATAAGAACTTGAACTTTTTTCTTTATTTTTTTGAATAATTTATAATCACTAGAATTTGAGGTTAGGTTCTGTGGTGTGTGGAAAATATAGCTCTTTAACTCTATATTTAATAGCAAAGAAATGGCAGAATCCCCACCTTTAAAAAGAAAGAAAGGGAGATTTAAATGTACTGCTGTAGGGAATACCGAACAAAGAAAAAACTATCCCAAGTTTTTAATAATTAAAAGAAATGAAACGGATAATGAAGATAATTTATCAGATTTTAAAAGAGTATCACCTTTTTTAATCCATAAAAGTTTAAAATCATTAATAGGAGATGCTAAATTGATTAAAAAATTGAAAGATGGAACTCTTTTGGTAGAGGTATTTTCCGATTCTCAATCAGAAAAACTGTTAAAGTGTAACAATTTATGCAATAATTTTCCAGTTAAAATAGAGCCCCATGCTAGGTTAAATCTGAGTAAAGGCATAGTGTGGTGCCCTGATCTAAATTTTGTCGATATAGAAGAAATAAAAGAGGAGCTAAAACCCCAAAATGTTGTCGATGTTAAAAGGTTGACGTATTTTAGAAATAATGAAAAACATAACAGCCATAATTACTTATTAACTTTTGACAATCCCTCTCTTCCCTCCGAAATTAAATTAGGCTTTCATAATGTTGCAGTAAAGCAATGTATTTCAAACCCCATTCGTTGCTACGTTTGTCTTAAATTTGGCCATACTAAAAAAAATTGCACCAAAGAAGCTTTATGCAAGTTTTGTGGGAAAACAAAGCATGAGGGCTCTGAGTGTAATAATCCGAAAATGTGTACTAACTGCTTAGGTGACCACGATGCATTCTCTAAAAATTGCCCAGTTTTCATTAAAGAAAAAGAAATAAAGCGAATTCAAGAGGCGGATAAAATAACATATATGGCTGCAAAGAAAAAATACGATCTTTTGCACCCCATATCTACCCAAATTTCTTTTGCTAATATTGTAAAGACGAAAAAATCAGTTAGTGTACAAACGGAACAAATGATCGAAAATCAAGTTATTTTTAGAAACCCAGTAACAGCTGTGTCTACTAAAACAGTCACGCCAGTTAGTTGCTTGAGCGCTAATAGAATTAGCGATTCTCCCACTCCCGTCCCCACACCCACCCCTCCTACCCCTACTGACCCCTCTGCTTCATCTGCCTTACCCAAAAACCCTTCAATCCAAAATTCACAATCCTACGGTGGGATATCCGAAAAAAATTCGGAAGACCACCCCACCCCCTGTGAAGTCGCCTCTGAACCGAAGATTTTAACTTCGGCACAGACGACTTCTAATGAAGAAAAAATAAACCTCACGGCTGTCCCGATGGTCAACAGACTGAGTGGACAAAAGTTGAGGGTAGAAGAACTAGAAGTAAAACAAGGAAAAATTCTCCTAAGCGTGTACAAAGTAATGAAATAATGGAAACTAATTAATGAGTAATATTTCACTTAATTTTTGTATACTAAATTCACTTTTATTAATTATAACATCTGTTTTAATTGAATTCTGAATTTTTAACATTTGTTCATTAAACATGACTTCTCTAACCAATATAATCCAATGGAATTGTAACGGTATAACGGGAAAATTTGAGGAATTAAAACTTATAATTAATAAATATCAACCATCAGTTATATGTTTACAAGAGACTAAGTTACACACCAATAGAATATTTAACCTAAAAGATTATAACATTTACCGGAACGATTTTGAATATCGCAATAGAGCATGTGGTGGGGTTTTAACTGCCGTCCATAAAAAGGTCGTTTCTGAGTTGGTTCAGATTCATACCTCTCTGCAAGCAGTGATAGTCAAGGTCTTCCTTCATATACCTATTTTTATCAATAATATTTATCTTCCTCCTGAAAATTTTGATGAAGTAGAATTTGTTAATCTCCTGAATAATACCCCTTCTCCCTATATTGTTGTGAGTGACGTTAACGCTCATCATATTTCGTGGGGTTCTTCGTGTTGCTCAACCCGCGGAAATACTATTAAACGAATAATAGACAGCACAGACTCCATAGTTTTAAATTCAGGACAACCCACATATTTGAGTCCAGCATATAATTCCTTCACTTGTATTGACCTAACTTGGTGCTCACCTAGTTTATTTACTCATTTAGACTGGCAGGTTTCCCAGGACCAATATTCTAGCGATCATTTCCCAATATTAATCAGTTTCCCAAACATTAGTACCCGGATAACAAAACATGCTAGATGGATTACAGAAAAATCCGACTGGACAAAATTTCAAAATAATTTAGTTATTACGGCCTCCGATATAACTACCATTAATAAATGTGATGAAATTAATCACAAAATTACTTCATCTATTCTAGCAGCGGCGGAACTTTCAATTCCAAAAAGCTCTATAAATGTTAAATCGAAAAATGTTCCGTGGTATGACAATGAATGCAAACTATCAATTAAAAATAGAAGAAAGGCCCTTAAAGTTTTCCAAAAGGAACCTACTCAACAAAATCTGATAAATTATAAGAAAATCCGTTCGTTATCTCGAAGATTAATCAAAGAAAAAAAAAAAGGAATCATGGCAACATTTTTTGAGCAGCATTTCTTCAAATACCCCACCCAGGATTTTTTGGAAAAAGATAAAGAAGATTATGGGAAGACATGAAGACTACCAGCCAACCCTGCTAGTCAACGGACTAGTAGAACGAAACCCCGGTATATTAGCAGAGCATTTTGCTGAATATTACTCAAATATTTACTCATCTCAAGCACAGCTGACAATAGAAACCGAAGCAGACAGCGTTAACGATCAAAATGAAATAACTTATAATCTACCATTCACTAAAGAAGAATTACTTTCCTGTTTAAAAGAATTGAAACCATCCTCACCAGGAGCAGATGAGGTACATAATGAAATGTTGAAAAATCTACCAAGGCAGTCAATGGATGCACTTCTTGCACTCTATAACCAGGTGTGGAGCACAGGGGACTTTCCTGAGATATGGAGGAGATCAATTATAATACCAATTTTAAAAACTGGAAAAAATAAGTTGTTTCCCTCGAGTTACCGGCCCATCTCACTAACAAGCTGCGTATGCAAGTTGCTAGAAAAGATGGTTTTGAAAAGGCTTAGTTGGATACTAGAAAAAAAGAACTTACTATTTAACGCACAAAGTGGCTTCAGAACAGGGCGCTCTACAGTAGATCATCTCATAACAATGGAGTATGAAATTCTGAATAGCTTTGCTGAAAAAAAAGAATGCATAGGCATATACTTCGACGTTGAAAAAGCCTATGACAACTTAAAAACATCTCTCGTCCTACAACAGCTACGAGAATGGGGAATTAGAGGTCGCCTTCTCATCCTCACTGGTAACTTTCTGAGAAATCGAACATTTCAAGTTAGAATAGGTAGTCATCTGTCTTCCATAAAAGAAATGACTAACGGTATTCCACAAGGAAGTGTACTGAGCTGTACTCTTTTTGCGATAGCCATTAACAAAATTACAGAAATTATTCCGAAGCAAATTAAAACTTTTTTATTTGTAGATGATTTAGCTTTGTTATTAACATTCAAAAATGAAAATAGAATGCAGATATTATTACAAAATTGCCTAACAAATTTGGAAGTATGGTGTAGGCAATCTGGTTTAAATTTCTCCACAGAAAAAACTAAATGCCTACTTTTTTCAAAACGCAGGACACCTACTCCTTTTCCAGAGTTGGTCTATAGAAACACGACCTTACGTTTCGATACAAAAGTTAAATTTCTAGGACTAGTTCTGGACTGTAAACTTAACTGGAAGGAACATATCACATGTCTAAAAGAAGAAGCACTCAACAGACTGAATATTCTTAAAGTTCTGGCTGGACGCTCGTGGGGAGCAGATAGGTCAAGTATGCTTAAGGTATATACCAGTCTGATAAGAGCAAAACTAGACTATGGCAGCTTTGTTTACTCATCAGCCAATCAAAATCTTCTTTCAGCTCTAGATTCAGTACACCATGCAGGTATTCGTCTTGTTACTGGAGCCTTCAGAATCAGTCCAGTAAATAGTTTATGTGATGAAGCTGGCATAGCTCCTCTCGCTTTGAGAAGATGTCAACTTGCCTGCGGATACATTGGATGACTAAAATTCAACGCCAATAACCCCGCATGGAAACCCATTTTTCAACCAAAGAGAAGACGATTCATAGAAAACCAAAGACTACCTGCTCCGTTGGGTCTTAGAGCTAGCAGATATATAGAAGAAATCAGCTCCCTGCAACTTACAACCGATGAATTTCATTACCCACCATGGACTCTAAAATTACCTGCAATAAACTTAAAACTCCAAAAATTCGCTAAAAATAACACTACAGGACTTACCTATCTAGCAGAATTCCAAAAAATTAAAGAAAAATATAGTGATAGAAATTATATATACACAGATGGTTCCAAATTAGAGAATAATGTTGGATGTTCCTTTGTATCAGACTCCAGCAGCATTATCAAATACAAACTTCCCTCTCTAACCAGTACCTTCACTGCAGAATGTTATGCGATTTGTGAGGCGCTGTATTATATTATGCAATGTGAAGAAGATAACTTTGTAATATGTACAGATTCTCTATCTGCTCTAATGGCATTAAAAAACATGTACACTAAAGACCGTTAAGTAATGAAAGCCCAAGTCTATACAACAATGATAAAGAATATGAAAAAAAATGTACTACTGGTTCGGACTCCGTCTCACATGGGAATCAAAGGAAAGGAAGAAGCGGATCGAGCAGCGAAGGAAGCAGCAAAATCATCAATAGACATCACCAACATTTACACAACATCTGACATTTGCAATAGATTAAAATACCAAGTAAAAATGGACTGGGCACAGCTGTGGGAAAACACAGAAGAACTAAACAAACTGAAATCAATTAAAAAAGAAACAAAAATGTGGAAAAGCTCTTACCGCAACAATAGAAAAGAAGAAGCTGTTATAACTAGACTTAGGATCGGACATACACGCCTCACTCACGGACATCTAATAACAAAGGACAATCCACCAAAGTGCACATCATGCAATATACAACTAACAGTTCATCACATTCTAGTAGAATGCCCTAAATGGGATAATTATTTTCAAGAAGAAGAACTACAAATAAACCTCCCTACCATGCTCGGTGATAATAACCAGAATATCGAAATAACAATTAAGTTTCTTAAAAAATACAATTTTTTCAATAAAATTTAAAAAGAAGACATAGAAGAAAAACATAGATTGAAGGACACTAAAGACCCTCGAAGTTGAGTGTCCATAAGAATTTCAACCTAACCTAACCTAGACAAAACCAGAGTAACTCTAGCTTCTTATTAAAAAAAGCTTATTAAAAATTAGGTTAGGTCTTATTTAAAAATCAATATTCTAGTGGTATTCATTAAAAAAAACAGGTCGCTGATTTAATAATACATCTGATAAAAAAAATTGATAGGAGTACTTACTTATAGTAGTAAATACTTCCTCTTCTAACTCCCTAAGGTATTAGTTTCTCTTAAAAAAAAAAAAAAAAAAAAAAAAAAAAAATCTAGACGGCAATCCATGCTGAAATAGAGTACACCACACAAATTGAATATTATTTTAAAAAAATTTAAACCATGAGCCACATCGATTCGTTCCATTTGTAGAGAAAAGCTTCATGCCGAATAGGAATAGGCCATACCTAACTCATTCACTCTTATCTAATAACCAAACATCCACCACAAATGTGTCACTGTTATGAAATAGTTACAGTAAACTGTATTTTGTCCTAGAATGCCCATATTATACACCATACATAAAAAATACAGCACTTACACAGAATGTCAACATGATTTTACAGATAATGAGAACATTTTAAATCCAATGTTAAACTATCTTAAAGAGCCCAATTTATTACTCAACCCTGCAGTAGTCGCAACGATCCACTTAAAGCAATAAAACCATTTGATATAAAATCTTTTTACTTATATTTTTATCTTTTTTATTTTTCTCATTTAATTTTATTTGCTTTCTAAAGGAATGCCTATAAAAATACACATTAGCAAAATTAATAATAATATTTTAATTCTTCCGCGGCCGAAATATATCTTATGCGCCAAGTAAACGTAATTATTTGCTTATTTTACTATTAGATCAATTATTTGCTTGTTGGAAAAATATTCTCAAGTTTTTATTTCTGTTTCAAAGTTTTTTTGCTGTCCCAATCAGTCCAAATGTACCAAGAAACTATACGTTCTGGTTCTTAAATTTTTGGAATGTTCTTCCTATACTGTATTACTTTTAACTGAAAGGGAATGAAATCGCCATTCTTTGCAAAACTATCACTTTAAAATAATGCCTGCATAAGCAATAAGAACTATAATAAATAAAACATAAACAAACTGTTAGCTAAAAATTAATTGTAATGCATTCCTCATCACTAGATGTATCATCTTCGTGTTTTGTATCAGATTGCTCCATTATTTCTTCTGCAACTTCTTTGTTTCTTAGTCTGTTTCACTTTCATTGAAATTGTTCACATCATTATTTGTCTCTGTAGTACGAATATTGATGTTGCGAATCATTCCAATATAATCGGCATTTTCTATATCGAACGTGTGCTTATAATTCATGATGAAATAATGGTAGAATAAAGATTGTCCCGCCAGTAGTCGGAATAAGCCTAATAGGTCTTGTTCCGGCAACAGTTGAAAATAAAGTAAATAACAAAGTGTGAAGAGAGGGTTTTAAGGATTTGAAGTGACTAATGTATTCCAGAGATGTTAGCTGAAAGGTAGCTAATTTCGTTAAAAAAATTATACTTGGAATACTGCACAAAAAATACCACGGGTGATCTCTCAAATCGGTTAATATTTATCTCAAACATAAAAAATTAACAACAATCGTAGGCGTTTACGTATGGTTTTATGCTCCTTAACATAAACAAACTATTAAACTTTCTTGTTTATAACTATTGCTCACGTTACGTTATTCAAAAAGCATTTTCTTACAAGACCAAAATTTTAAAAGCTCATCGATGTATTTTGTCTGTGAGCTAGAAGTTGCCGTCATTGGAATCGATAATGCATTAATTCCAACCAAACCATAATAACTCAACGTCAAAAGAAAACGCCATTAAGAAAAAAGAAAGATAAAAACTTAGTTCAAAGATGGAGGTACATAGCGAACGAGGGTCTTTCCTTTATTTTCTTCAGGATCAGTTTCCAACTTCTTTACAAAGTCGATTCTTTATAATTTCCTATCATCGCAGTTCTTTCACCTCGAATCTTCTTTTCACTCCTCGATTTTAATCTTTTCTCCTTATACATCAAATACCAGGTAAATGAAGAATTTATTCATACATCTTTCTATGCAATACTTTTTATACTAATTATGGTTAGAAATAGATTTAAATATATGCTCTTAAATATATATAGTTTAATAGGTTTTCGATATACTCGCATCAAAAAAGCCTGCTATATATATCTGTACCATTTGGGAAAATCTAGATAAGTTCATTTTTTTCCACAATAAGATAAATATTTTGAGCAACCCATATTGGAGTCCTACTCATCATGTATAAGTAGGCAACTTCTAATGGCAATGACATCATTTTATACAATTGACATTACAGCTGGCCTACTTTTACCAGATGTGGAGGACTCCAATATGGGTTGCTCAAAACATTTATCTTACTGTGGACGAAAATGAATTTATCTAGTTTTTCCCAAATGGCACAGATATATACTAATATTGTTCTATCTTCTTTATTTAAATGATAGATACATAATAATTTTATTTATATAAGAACATTCTTGTACAAATGTGAGTCTGGTACATTCTTAGATAATTCTAAATCAATTTAATCAATAAGAAAGAATATATGAAATAAAAATAAACTTATTATATACAAATACATAAATAAATTAACATAAAAATATATAATATAAAAAATAAGTATAAGAATGATTTTTCTCGGTCATCTATTTAAAACCACAAATCAACTGGTAAGTTTATACACACGTGTATAGATACATATAAAAATTTTAAATACTGTTTTTCATATGATTCGATAACATACTAATTAATATCAGTAATATTTAGAATATTTTCATCATTGACAATGTCACAGGTGCCCATGATAAAGGCCCGCAAGTAGGTTTTCCTGGGCTCATTGAATTTATAGCAGTGCAGTAGCAGGTGGCTCATACAATCCTCCACAAAATGCTCCCAGAAAGTACAAATGTTGATGACTGCCAGGCTGGAAACTCTTATTTTTTTTTTATTTTATTTTTTTTTTCATTTTTGATATTAACAACTATACAAAATAATATACAACAAGTAAATTTGTTGACTGTGAATACAATGGCATGTAAATAACTTGAGAAGAACTAATCACTAGTAGCACTTCAATAAAATCTACACTAAAAGTTCTCTAGGCCATCTTCTTTTCAGACGCCGCGGAGGATTATCAGAGATGGAGTAGGAAGCAAGTTGGGAGACTAGTGGATTGGAGTGGTTATGGAGCTTACTATGGAAGGATAGGTATCTGGTTTGGGCTAAATCAAAAACATAAGGAATATTAAGATCTTTATGGATAAGTTTATTGGTCACATAGTAAGGAGCATTGAGGATTTTTCGAAGGATTTTGGATTGTAAAGATTGGATACGAGATGAATTGGATGGTTTAGTAGAGCCCCAAAGCTCAACCCCGTACGTCCAAATAGGTCTAATCACTGTCATGTAAATGAGTCTTTTGTAATTAATTGGGAGCTTTGAACGTTTGTCTAGTAAATGTTGAAGAAGTCTGTAACGACGGGCAGTTTCTTGTCGTTTTAGTCTTGTATGTGGATTCCAAGTAAGACGTTTGTCCAAGTGGAGTTCTAGGTAGCGGATCTGTTCAACACGGATGAGTGGAATATCATTAAAGGATACTATAGGGCAGGATGTCGTAGGTTTAAGACGAAAACTCTTAATTGATTGACAATTCTCACTTTATGGAATGCAACATTAAATGATAAGAATTTTTCCGGTTCTCCAATGTTAAAAATGCTAATATACCTGTAGATTGGGTTAGTGGCTGAATTGGGCCTGAAAAAGCCCTGTTTATATCTATGGACAAAAGGTTGCTTAAAATGACTATAGTATAATAAAGACCTTCGTCTCCCATAGTAACTTTAATAATATTAGATTTGATCGGAATGTAATTTATCAGATTCTTTCCCTAAAGTATTTCATAACTATAATTTACTTTATATAAATTAATTATGGCCAGAATTTTTCAGATTTGGTATTTTTTTAGTAATAATTGATTTATTTATTTTCATGAATCAAATTACCATGCAGTGGTTGGGACATATTTTTGTTTGTAAATATTACAATCAACTACAAATAACGGTACTATAAAGTACAAATTGATTCCTATTTACAAGTGAATTGAATAATTAATAATATAGTCACCTATATAAAAATTATCGAACTACTGTTTATTAGATTTTCTTTATATAAACTCAATTTTACCTGACTGGTAAAAACAATACACAATGGATATGTGTATCTATAATCTACTGTTTTTTCCAATTTATATTTTAGAACTATAAGGATCGAATTACTTCAATTAATAATTAAATTAAATAAACTATTAACCAGAGCATATGGTATTACTAAAGATCTTTACAATAAAAAATGCCTATCCTAAAATGTAAAAATAAGGCATGTGAGTGTCTGGCATTAAACTATAGTTTGGATGAATTGGAAATACTAGAAAGGCGAATCTTGAGGAATATATTAGGCCCACAAAATACAGTAGAAGGTTGGAAGTTACGAAGTAATGCTGAAATATATCAAAATGCATAAAATATATCAGATGTAATGAGAAAAGAATATCGATTGTTTTTGGTCACTTATATCGAATGCCTGATAGTATATTGAAAAATAAGATTTTCAGATATCTGTGGGGTAAGAAATCAACAAAAATCTGGGTCAATGAAGTAAAAAGGGATTTAGAAAAAAACAAAATAAAAATATAAGAAATAAATAATTGAGAAGACTTTAGGTAAACCTATTGAAAATGGAGGGATTCCAAGGCAGAAAAGTGAAAAGGACTGGTGCAAAATGGTCTGAGGACAAAAAGAGGAAGCATGGTGAACAGATGAAAGCATACTGGAAGAAAAGAAAAGAGCAATGAAGAAAGAATTGAAATTGGCACATGGTTCTCTGCAGGCCCATTCGAAAAAAAAGAAAAAAAAAACTATTAACTATTATTCGAAATAACTAAAGTTGAGAGGAAGTAGAGGTTTTAAACATGACTTTTTTCATTCAAACCAATATAGCTCCTAAAAGATATGCCCAAGTGTGGCAAATATTATTTTACCAATAAATTTCTGATCGGGTGATTGTCAGCAAATGTTCGATCCAAGCAATACCAACAGAGATAGAGTTTGTCAAGAAAGCCCCAACACTTAAGAAATGTAGGCACAACGTCAGTTTTTCCATCAAACCAATATAGTTCCACATGTATAACAAAAATATTCTCCATTTTATTTTTGATAGGGGAGCTGTCAAGAAATCTTCGATCCGAACAACAGATCTAGTGCATGATAAAATGTTACATTTTGAGAAAAAATCCTACACCAAAAAAAGTGTAGCCCCTCAGCCAAGAGACACGTCCATGTCAAATAAAATATTATGTTACCAAAAAAATAGTAAAGTAATGTGAAATATAAATAAATTAAAATGATAATGATATCGGTATATTAACGGATAATGATTTCGTTCGTTCTATAGGTTCATATCTTAACTATTTTCTAACCTCTTTTATAACGATGAAATTCTTATTTATATTTTACTTTCTGGAGATTTTATTGAGATCCGGTAGTAATTTACGGTGCCTCATATCACAATATTTATATCTCTGCAACCATAAATCAAATAACAGCTTCGAAAAGTATCCTGTATTGGTAGAGTTCTGGTTTAAAGGACAATTTATAAAGTAATAAATTTTACAGTTCTTGAACAATATGAGTTCAAGTTGTTTATGACTGCACTTTAGTTATACTTATTTTGACGTCAGAAAAATAAATTTTATTATGATGAAAACAGGTTTGTTCCTTCTCACAGATTATATGGAAGGAGATCAGACATTTGATTAATAATATCTAAACATCTAAACTTATAAATTATATAGTCATAAGTTAACAAATGCGGAATATCCTTCAGCTATCTTAAAAAACAGTTCAATCATCGAATATTTCGAAACAGTATCCTTAAGGACGAAAACTAAACGGACAACAATGACGGAATATCCTTCCACCATTTTATAAACTCTTAAATCATCAAACATTTCAAAACAGTATCCTTAAAGACAATATTGGTGGAATATCGTCATTACCCTGGCATATATATCATATATCGTCAGACCCTGGCAGATCTGAAATACAGTATCCTTACAGCAGGAGCTATCTCTTAATCCCACCCCGAGCCTCCATTAGAAAAAGCCAAAGCCTCCTAACTCCTGTAGATCTTAAAATCGTTGAATATTCTAATATTTAAAAATAGTATTTTTATAAGGACAACAATAAATTCTGGAATATTTCAAAACAATATCTTTATGGACAAAAACTAATGTCCGCGATCTTTTGTTTTCGCCAGTTTTCGTTCTTAAGGTTGATGTTTTAAGTAAGCGGAAGGACTTTTCTTTAACCACGCATATATATTAGTTTTTGTCCTTTAGGATTCTGTTTTTATTTTCATTTTCAAGATTTAACTATTTTATTAGTTATTCGTCCTTAAGGATAATATGTTGAAATATTTAACGGTTTTTAAGTTATCCGAATTGTTGTCATTATAAAAATAATATTTTTAAATATTAGAATATTCAAAATAATATTTTTAAATATTAGAATATTCAACGATTTTAAGATCTACAGGAGTTTGGAGGCTTTGGCTTTTTCTAATAGAGGCTCGGGGTGGGATTAAGAGATAGCTCCTGCTGTAAGTTAAGAATCATTGCTCTTAACAGGTATTTATCTTTTATTTAGAAACAAACCAAAGAAATAATTATAACAGTATGAAAATTAAATAAATAAGAAACCTCTCCTTCCATGACAAGCTACTAGTCTCCATGATGGATATGATAATTTTTCTGAAGTCTAAAAAAAATTATTTGAATTTATTTCCAAGACTAAAGCGACAAGAAACTGCTTGTCCTTACAGACTACTTCAACATTTACTAGACAAACAATCAAAGCTCCCAATTCATGACAAAAGACTTATTTACATGACTGTGACTAGACCTATTTGGAAGTACGGAGTTGAGCTTTGGGGCTCTACTAATCCATCCAATTCATCTCGTATCCAATTCTGACAGTCCAAAATCCTTCGAAAAATCCTAAATGTTCTTACTTTGTTATCTATAAACTTATCCATAAAAACCTGAAAGTTCCATATGTTGCTGACAGGAGTCCCAAACCAGATACTATCCTTTCATTGTAGGCTCACTCAAACCCACTAGTTTCTCAACTTGCTTCCCACTCTATTCCTGGTAATCCTCCGAGGCGTCTGAAAAGAAGATGGCCTAGAAATCTTCTAGTGAAGAAGTGCTACTGATGAGTAGTTTTGACATGTTATTGTAATCGTTATCAACAAATTCATTTTTTAGAATTTCCCTTGCTTAATGTTCGGTATGATCATAATTGAAAAAAAAAATTTAGTAAAAAAAAATTGAACTAGAATCACAAAAATCAGAAAATTGTGTAAGTAAATGTATACGTTAGTAAAGTGACCTAAATTCGAACTCAAAAATGAGAGATTTATGGCATAGAAATGTTTTGATCCTTTTTCTGACAGATTTACTATTAAATTCTATTTTTTATTTTAATTAATTATTATTTTTTTCTTTTGTTAAATTTCATAACGTAATAATTTACTTTTTTATCTTTGCACTATAACTTGGTTATATTTATAGGAATTAAATAAGATTACTAGATTTTTAAAAAATCTGTTTTCATTAATTAATTATAAGATGATGGGGTTCATTTTTTGTTTAAATAAGTCTAACCTATAAACAAAAAAAAATAAATGTCCATTACGAGCTATTTATTTATATTGGTCACAGTTGTTAAATAAAGTTTTAAGAATTCAGAGAGAGTACATCCAGGAAAATTTCTGTTTGCCCAAATTTATGGTGAGAGAGCGTTTACGATTTTCCAGATATTAAACTCTAAGGTCGTGTCTTTGAACCTCAAAGCGTGAATAGATCCGAAAATGTCAGTAAAGAACTCGGCTACAAGCTAAGAAAGTAAAACGATAAATTTAGCTCACTAAAAATTGTAACAAGTTTAGTATGCAAATCAGACATATAACTTAAGCAATGTTTGATATTTACAAACATATTTTTATTTGTTGCCAATCTTTTGGACATATTATTGACATATATTATATAGAGAAAATTAATAATCCAGTCAATTATTCCTTAATCCTATTGCAATTCATTGAGTGTTTTTATGGACCATTTCATGGATATTTACGAGTGCGGAATTCACATTAAAACATTTAAGTTTCAGCACGATTTTATTTTATTTTAAGATATAAGGTGTATTAAATAGCAATATGATCTATCATTATTTATTTAAAAACATATAATGCTAACATGATTCTTAAATAGGCGACGTTTCATGGCTATTGCCGCATTTTCAAGCCCTAAAACATTAAAAAACATATATGGACGATAAATACGAATAAAATATTGACAATGTGAACTAATATTCATCTAAATACACATTATATATAATAAATGAATTACCATTCTGTGTCCTATTACATTTGGATCTGTCTGATGAACAAAATTTTAACGACTAAAATAGTCTTGTCACTAGTATTGCATCTTGTTGTCATTTTTCTACATTTATTAAAAATTAAATAAATAAATAAAAAATTGAAACAATATAAATATAAAAAATAAATAAATAAAAATATGAAAAAAATGTATACTGTTCTATTACACTTATAATTATATTATATTGCTATTTAATATACTTTATAAACTAAACTCTCCTTTGGTTATAAGATATATATATATTTTTTTTTTTATGATGAAAATATATTTTCGTAATTTAAAATTATTATTATTTTCTCAAAATAATACTAAAATAACTGGACCTTCGTGTTCACCCTTGATTTTATTAACTTTATAGATAACAAAAATATGTTTGCTAAAGAAATCTTTCTTGTAAATTTACAAATTCCAAATATATGTTTTCTATAGAAACCTTGTAAAGGTATATCTCAAGTAAAAACATTCTAACTTATATCAAAGAGTTCTGCGGTTCATTAGGAAGGGAAAATACGAGGAAGCTTTTACAGCAGATTAAAATGATATCATATTTTTCATTGAATATAGTGAAAAGTATTTCTTTTTAAAGACTCCTTAATAAGAGATCCAATATATACTATATCAATCTTGGAAAAAAAAAATAAAAAATAAATAAAAAATCCTTTTTCCTTTATTTATTCTTAATCTTAAAGCATAATATGTTTCAAAACGACGACTTTAAAATAAAAAAATAATGTGATCCTCACCAATATTCAACAGAATACCGTACGTAAAATTTTAAGGTAATTGTTGGGATGTCGTAAATAGGGACAGTATTAAAAATAATACTAATGTGTTTTACAGTAACGACTTATTTTAAAAAAAAGAAGTGTGTGT
Source organism: Euschistus heros (assembly GCA_003667255.2). Taxonomy (NCBI): domain Eukaryota; kingdom Metazoa; phylum Arthropoda; class Insecta; order Hemiptera; family Pentatomidae; genus Euschistus; species Euschistus heros. Next base: position 1,546,838 of record RCWM02000007.1, on the reverse strand, counting down.
GAGAGAGAAAGAAAAAGAGAGAGAGAGAGGGAGAAAGAGAGTATATATAGAGATACCTAACTGGCGGTCTATGCTTGCACAGGCTGATTCAACAAATAAGTCATAACACTAGTTATTATTAGTAGTATCGCAATCAACCACAGTCAGTATGCATGATGATGAATCCATCCATAAATTGTAGATATTGACTTAAAATATATTTCTTATTCCCTAATCCTCCGATTTATTCAATAAAGAGCGAATAAATATGAAGATTGGTGTCTTCATTGATCCTGGTAATTCTGTTAACTACACGTCTTCCGAATGTATTTCAAGTAAGAAGGGATCACTCTGCTGGTACAAAAGATAAAATAAAATAATTTATAGAATAGAAAAGTAAAAAATAAATTTCCACTAGTATTTATCTCGGTTAGGGAGGATATATATCTTTCGTACCCAAATCCTAATGAAAGGTCTATCTCCTTAGCGTTTCCAGGTCAACTCTTCACTATTAATACAAAAATAGAACGGATAGATAGATGGGGAAATCAGAGAAAGGGTTGAAAGGGTCGGGAGATGGTTCTATTCACTCTAGGTCGACTTCTTTGTAAGGAAACATTTACCCTTTTATTGATCTATTCTGCTGAGTCCTTGTACTTAAGCGAAAAAAATCGAAGCAATGGAAATGAGGAACATACAGAAAACAAGGGGAAAACAAAAAAGGATGAGGTTAGAAATACTAAAATAGCAAGTGAACTGGAGGTGAAATTGGCCGAACAGATATTAGAATAAAATGGACCGGACATGTTAAAAGAACGAATGAGAAAAAAAAATGCCCAATATCACATGCAAATAATAGTTAAAAATAGATGCTCTAAGCCATTCTTTCAGAGGCCCAGATAAAGATGAGAAGAAGCAGAAATGAGGAACTCACTCTGATTAGTGGTAGAAAGGGGCGTGATAAAAAAGTATAAGGCGCAGTGCACACTGGATAAACTGGTTTTTCAAAACATGAAACTGAAGTTGCTTGCAACAGACAGATTAGATTAACGTAGGCTGGTGCACACAGCGTTTATGAAATGCTATTTTCATTGATATCAGGAAACTGAGTTTGAAGAAATACCTTGAATCGGTTTTAGTTTCACTAATAACAATGAAGGATACCGACTAGGGGTTAGCCCTGAGCGCAGGGAAAAAATTAACAATTACACTGAGATAAGTAAAAACAGTTTTATTACTTCGAAATGAAGTAATAAACAGGAAACCGATTCAAGGAATTTCTTGAAACCCGGTTTCCTGAAATCAATGAATCTAGCGTTTCATGAAACGCTGTGTGCAAAAACTTACGTTATTCTTATCAAGCTGTTGCAAGCAAGTTCAGTTCCATGTTTCATAAAACCAGTTTCTCCACTGTGTACCGCTCCTGAATGATTCAAATAAAACAAACATATCACATCTATATTACATAAAAATTTTAAACACACCCAGCCTGAAAACTCTTATCAAAGCCTGTTCCCTCAGTTATGAAAAACTAAAAAGGATATCAGGAAATTCCAGCGTTGCTTTCTCAACAGCGTCACTGGAGCTAAAAACCAGTGGATACGAAGAGAAAGAGTTTTATGTAAATAAAATTATAAAAAGTTTCATCTATGAATTTAAACTTGATCATTTGGAATAAAACCCCGTTATGTTCATTCTTCAAAATTTTACAGGAGGATACAAATTTCAATATACTTAGTTATGGACAGAAAAAAAATTTTGATCAGAAATTTAACCCATCGGGCTTTGTTTTGAAAGACGGCTAAAATATCAATTATTCGGTAATTTGTTGCTCTTTGGCGAGTTTCAATACTCTTGTATTTATTATAAATTATATATTTGAAATACGTCACATTTCATATTTATAATATAGAATAGAATAGAATAGAAAGAAAACTTTATTCTGGGACAAAGTCCCTTAAGAATAACATAAAATAACATAAAGTAAGATCATAACTGGCCGAGAAGCTGTTAAAAGTAAAATAACATAGATAAACTGAATACAAATATGTATGAAAAAAAGATACAGAGAAAAACTAGAAAAAGAAAAAACTTTAAATCAAAAGAGGGTGAAAAAAATTAGTATACAAAATAGAGGTTAATATTGTAAATAAAATTGCAAAAGAGAAAAGAAAAAAAAACAGAAGAAAAATAAAAGATAGAAAATCAAAAATTATCATTACAAACAATTAAAACATCATAATCAAAATATAATTTATACTTATGTTTTATGTCTGACAGTCTTAGTAATTAAATTAGACGATTACATATATAGTACATACATCCTTACAATTAGAGAGCGTCGAGTTGGAGGGAAAGAAGATGGTGAAAGAATAGTGATTTGAATGTTCCAAGGGAAGAAGCATTGCTGATACGGGGGGGGGGGGGGGGGAATTCCAAAGAGTAGAGGATCGGACAAGGAAGGAACGTTGGAATGCAGTACTTCTGTGGGATGGAGTATAGAGATCTTGTATGCAGTGATTTGATAGCGGACTTGAATTTCAGGTTACTGTAAATAAAGGGAGGGTGACGGGTGTTGATAACTTGGTATAGATAGGTGCCTAGGAAGTATTTTCTGCGGAAGGAGGGGAACAGCCAATTTAACTCAGTGTAGAGATGCGAAACATGGGAACGTCTCGAGGTTCCGAAGACAAACCTAATGAAGCAATTCATGATGCGTTTTAATCTGTCCTCAAGAACCGTCGAGAGCCCGCCATATATCACACAACCGTAGTCAAATTGGGGGAAGATAAGGGAGGATACTAGGAGTCTGCGTGTGGGTAGGGGAAGGAGGTGACGGGAGCAGTGAAATAGTTGTAGGATACCGATCGACCTTCGGGAGATTTGTGCAATATGGGATTTCCAGGAGAGGGTTTGATCAATGGTTAAGCCTAAATTTTTAACAGAGGAATGGAAAGTTATTGGATGACCATTAAGGAATAATGTGGGAATGTTGGCATTTGAATAAAGAAGGGAATGTGATCCTATGGCAATTGCTTGAGTTTTAGCTGCGTTTAACGTTAATTTGTTCAGATTTGCCCAGGCACAGATTTCGTCTAGGTATTCCTGAATTTTGGAAAACGCAGCTAACATTTCAGATGGAGGAAAGGAGAAGTAAATTTGGAAGTCATCGGCGTAAAGATGGTGGGAACAATGGTGAATTGAATGGGGAAGATCATTGATGTAGGAATTAAACAGTAGAGGGGAAATGCTCGAGCCTTGAGCTACTCCTGATTGTAGAGTGAGGAAAGAGGATAGGCCTTGGTTAGGGGTGGCGACTGCTTTGGCGCGGTGGGAAAGGAAAGATTGAAGCCAAAGCAAAGCGCTGTAGGAAAATTTAAGTGATTTCAATTTAGAAAAAATGATATTATGGTCTAAGGAATCGAATGCTTCAGAGAAATCAAGGAGGATCAGGATGGTCAGTTCTTTTTTATCCATCGCTGCTTGGATGTCAGTGATAACTTTGATGAGAGCGGATTGTGCTGCATATATGCAATATATGTTGCAAAGTGCTGATGTTTTGAAATTGCTGTGTGTATTTAGAACAGATGATAAACGTTTAACATTGGAAACTAGTTTCTAAATAAAAAGGATTCCAATAGAAGTGTCTATTAATCCAGCAACATTAGTTGATCCCTCTTAACCATCATGCGTACCTCAAATGACAAATAGAGGAACTCACATGATAGAATTTACTGAAAATTTCCTAAATTGTTTGTATACAAACTATGCGATAAAGGCTATTATGATTAAATTTGTTATTGGATCTAGTGGATTTTGATCTATTGCCTTTAAACCATGAGAAAAGAAACTATTAAATTTACATTTAAAAAAAAAAAAAAATATATATATATATATATATATATATATATATATATATATATATATATATATATATATATATATATATATATGTTTTTTTTTAATAATGTATGGACTGGTTTTGATCCTGAGTCGTTCATTAACCTTCGACGCTATCAAATTCAGAAATATACTGTTGCTATTTAATATTTCTCTCAAGGTTGATTTCTTTTGGATAACTTAATTTTTTATCTGAAATATTTACATTTACGCTTATAGGTAATCATAATGAAGACAGAGTGCAAAATAAGGAGTTCAATAAAAAAAATAAACCAATTATACTTAAAGGGATCTTCGGGATAAACAACGCTTTGTAGCGAAGCAGACGATAGCTAATTTCCTTGAGTGGTGAATATTATTACAGTAAGTAATTACGATATAATTATGTCTTTATGAGCAATTAACTTTTATGTTGTTTCTAAACAACAAAAACAAGGGATGTTCTGAGAACAACAAACATTCAAATAGATTGGAAGAAATAACGGTTATAAAATTTACAAAATATTTGAAAGAAAGAGGCCGAGGTATTTGTCCATTTTAGTATCGAGGAGGACTTGAATCAATTAAGGTAGAGTCATTGATCGGTAATCTATGCCTGACATCTAATTGCGACAGAAATATTATTTCAACATTTACAAGTCTTATTTTTACCACTGCTGGTTAAAAAAAAAAATGTATACATATATATACACACATATATATATATATATAATACAATAAACGATATTGTAAATAATATCATAATAACGTTAAAAAGAAAGACTAAAAACAACTGACATAAAATTTCGGAAATATATTTTAAGTCTAATTGCAAAATAAATTAAGTAATGATTACATTTATACTTTTATTGTAAATTACAAGCAAAATACCCTGTGTGAAACTAAAAAATATTCACTATGAGATTTTTCCTTGACGCAACAAAACATAGATACGGTTGAAAACAATACTAATCACTCATTGCATGCTGATAACAGGCCGCAGGCGATACCAAGCCTTAAGGTAAATCCAGTAAATTCCCAAGGAGCAATATAATAAACAGTCTAGTATAGGCCATATTTTTCAGGAATGCCGAAATTTTACTTTATACCTTAATATTTTTTTATTAAATCTTTATCAACAGCGTTCGGAGATAATAATTCAACTGCACAATGTGTATTCGAATACTTTGAATTAAGTAATGAAAGTTGTATGGTGGGTTGTATGATGTGCTGGTTGAGAAGATGGTCACAGATGCAATCAGTTTGATTGATAAATTATACATCAAATTTTAAAAAAACCTGATATTCGGAGTGTCGACGTCAATTATTACACCGCAACGGAACATTTTGTTGTACACATATATAAAATCTATTATTTTTTGCAACTTCCTTTGCAAACGCTTGGTAGAAAAACTAAATTTAAAAAAAAAAAAAGTTCAACAAATATATTAAAATTTTGACAAACACTGACTGAGTGAAACAATAACGCATGAATTGATATCCATATAAGTTTTTATAAGGATTATAAATAATAACATTAGAAAATGTTATCAAAGATATTGTAGAGCGTTAAGAAATTTCGGCATTCAAAATTATTCCACAATTAATGACGTTTTAAAGGACTTGAAAACCGACATCAGTAATTTTCTTTCATGATAAGAGATTAAAGGAAAAAAACTTTAAAAATATCAATTGAGTGAAAAAAGCAGTTATTAGAAAACCTAACGTTACAATATGCAAAAAATATTTAATGATTATTTAAAAAATAAATAAATAAATAAAAATAATTTCAAAACTCATTATATTTATATTTATACTCATAAATTATATAAAATAATTTTTTTTTTACGTTCACTCTTTTTAAAAAAGGTGAGTCTTACAGTCTGTCATTTTATATATATATATATATATATATATATATATATATATATATATATATATATATATATATATATATATATATATATATATACACATACATATATATATATTTTATTCAGCTTCAGTAGTATTTTTTTTTTATATCCCAATAAAAAAAAAATCCTCTCAGTTACAGAACACATTTTCTTAATACCTCAGGACACCTTTATGACGAAGCTTTATTGTCCAGTGGGTACGATCCGGGAAGAAGGATTTGAACAAGTAAAAGATTACAAGATTACATAAAGACAAATTTTTAAGTTTAGAAAGGATGGTATTGTGGTTGGCTGTGTCGAACTCCCTAAGAAATCTAAAAGGATAAAGATAGTTTTTCGTGTTTTATTGAGGTTTTTGGGTCGTGAATTCTTTTAAGAAGAATAGGGATAGAGTCGAAGATATCGGTTGGAAGCCGGATTGTGGAAGGTTTAAGAGAGCATTTTTCTAGGAAGAGAAGAGAGGTGGAACGGATAACCTGCTGTGTAGGTGTATTTGGAATTTTATTCAGACATTGAACTAAATAAAAGGTTTCCAAGAAAATAAAAAACGGAGTTTCCATTAGAAAATTAATAAATATGTATATCCGTGCTATGACTAAAAAACAGATTTTTATTAATTTTACTAATTTATAATCATAACTGTAATAATTAAAGACATTTTTTGGGTACATAGTCTATAATTAAGAGATGACTAATTAAAATTGTCTGACTGAGTCTATTCATATCCACCAGTAACATTGGCATGATTATGAGAACAATATAGTCTCGAAACGTCGCCAAAATAGTTGATTTTTTATTTTATGACTGAACCTCAAGAACCTTACTAAACATATATATATATATTATTTTTGAATCGGCATTATTTTAAACTATGGATTGATTGCGTTTTATTGTGTGACTAATTAGTGTGAAAAAAAGATAGAATCTATAGTGGAGAGAAGTTTAAATAAAACGTCATAACTTGAAATATCATAATTGAAGGGTTTGATGGATGTAACAAGATTGGGTTGTCACGTAAAAAAAAAAAAGAAAAGTTTAATCTCGTTCATTGAATAAAGGATTTATGTGCAGAACTGTAAGGTGACAAAATCTGAATATTTAAATACAACTAGAAAAAGAGAAATACAGAAGACTTGGTATGTAATGTACAAGGAAAATGCATATATAAAAAAAAATAATAATAAATTAAAACCTAAAACTCAAAATAGTGTTTTGTTACATAACCCCTATATCTACCAAACCCTTTAATTAACATGCGATGCACTTATGACCAGAACACCTAAAGCAAATTTTACACACACAAGCTGTAGACCAGTGGCAGAAACAGTGGAACACTACACACTAGATAAGACATCTAAATTTTACACTAACCAGTTATAAAAAGACAAAAGGACTCATTCCAGATTTATGACTTAAAATCATACTCGTAGACTGATTTCTACATTACACAAGGAATCATTGGACATGTGGTAGTGTATAATCTGAAATGAGATTATTAGAGAAAGGATGGAAGTAAGTAGAAATATCGTGGAGGAAATTGAAATGAGGGGATTAAGATAGGATGTGTAATAATAGAAACCCCAAAATAGCATTTGAATTTAAAGCAGAGTATGAGAGAAGGAGAGATAGGCCTTTTTTGAGGTGGGAAGATTTTGAGGATGTAGGGATGGCTAATTATGGGATTAATGGAGGATTAATGGACAGAAAGAAGTGGAGGAACTGACTAAGGGAGGAGTTTGGCTAAGAGAAAGTTCGAATGCCGAAGAAAATCCCTACAATGAATAAGATAGTAGTAAGATAGTAAGAATGCAGATAGTTTACCAACTAAAGAAGTATACAACCGACGGAAACAGTACTGAAACAAGTACGTTGCCCTTTAGTTAGATGATATGCTTGCTAAACCCCATTTTTTTTTTTTTTTTTTTACTTGCTATTTGAACTATTAAAAACATTAATTTGAAACACCAGTAACATCTCCGAAATTAATTTTTTTTTTATTACCTAAATTATTATTTATAATATGTTATTGAAGTAATTATGATGTTACAGTAACTTGTTGCTCAGTTTTCCCCTAGTGTGCTTTTTAATTTTATATTTTCTTGCTCTTTATTTTATTCTTTTGTATTCAACTTGCAATACATGTATTATTTATATTGTGTGTATATAAAATAATAATGAAAACAAATATTGTAAAATGTATATTATATACGTTTAACAATGAAGTGTACAGGAATAAGTAAACTCCCTTCAAACTCGGTTTCCACTGGAAGGAAAATACTAAAAAATAAATATATAGTCGTAAGCTGTCCGAATAATCAACTTTCAAACGCCTAAAATCTTAAGTAGATTCTATAATTAATTTAACGGGTTTCCCGGCAACAAAATGATAGCAGCCATATCAGGGTGTCGACAGGTCTATAATAAAAACGAAGGCTGGAACCATTTGGCGAGGCACTTTGGAGATAGGAAATGGCCCGTGAAAGCGATGACTCTCCGCCAAACGACCGCTATGACCAAGTGATAATAAACTAGCCGGGGGTGGTGAAGTGGTCAGCTATCCAGCTAGCCGCCGGCTTTATGTAAATAGTTTGCTCCTCCCCTCCTATAATTGCAACTTAATGCGCTTCTGTACGAGCAAATGACTGGAAAATAATGTCATTTGGATTCACTTTGCTTTCATTTACATTTACGAGCGGCCACTTTATAGTAGTAAAACAACACTGGGTGTTTTATTTTAAAAAATAAATAAAATTTCTGAATAAATTTAATAATAAAGAAGTTTAATACCTATAAGAAAACTTTATTGAAGTAATAATACATAAACTGTCGCCATTTAACCCTTGAATAGGCCCATTACTAGTCCGCACATGATTTGTCGCGTAGTTGACATATTTTTTAGTTTTAAACCATATTAATAAATATTTTTTATTAATTCATCTTTTATACCCATTTATTAGTCAGTAATTAAAGGTTTAAAGAAATAAAAAAGTTCAAACTAAAATATTATTTATTTATTAAAACTAAATAAAACATTAAACAGAGAAAATATAATAATTATTACAAAAATTTTTGAAGGGCTCATTACACATCCATTTTTGGCACTTTTCGCACTATTTCCTTGTAGTCCATTCCTGTCAGGTTTACATCCACAATCGTGGCTACGGCCTCTGGCACCTTTTCTTCCTGTCGGATCTGGTTGCTTCTCATCAATCAATCTCTGTTAATAATTGTACAACCTACAATAAAAAGTGGTGTGGCTGTCCCATGGACACGGCCGTTTGTTGTACTTGAATAAGTTTATGTACTGGGGTTATATTGTTTAAATACATTTTTTTTATTTTTGTATTTAAGATAAAAAGTAAGGCAACAAATAATTATTGTGTTACATTACAATATAGCTTTATTAATTGTAGATCTGTGATATGAAAAGTACGACACAAATGGCATACAAGATACATCTAGATTTCTAGTAAAGGTTAAATCAATACAAGTATTACCTAACGTTGTAGGAGAAGTTTCAATATAAAGCAAATTGAACTCGTTGAGCATGAAGTCGGGCTATGAGCGGTTTTGTGAAACATCAACATTAAAGTCTCCAACTATCATAACTGGTGTAGTAAGACCAGGTTCTTAATTCATGATAATTAATTTTAAAAAATATAATTATTTTAGCGATGTTATTGGATTTTTTTAACAACGATCGTAACATGAAGAGTTTAGTTTCTGCTAACGCTTTGCCCGGGTGGATATGCACACACCCGAGTACAAATTTGAAGATGTCATTGGCCTTCACGTTTACTATACAGACATCACCAGGTTTTGCATCTTTCATTTCCAAATAAATTTCGGAAATGTCAAGCCTATTCCAATCAGTGAAGCTATTGATGTTGCGATATATGGCGACTCCACCTGCTTTGCGACTTGATAGTGATTCCGCCACCGATGAATTAGTTGCAATTTTTCTGTTAGCAGAATCACATTATGATGTTAGATCAAAGTTAGGCACATTCACTGGCATAGAATTTTCCATCCAAGTTTTGCTTATTGCCAAATAATCAGATCAGTTGATGTTTGTATCGGTAGAGATGTCTTCTAAATGCGCGAACAAGCTTTGTGCATCAATGGCGGTAATAAGTATTAAACAATGCTAATCAGAACTTACAAGGGGACGTTTGCAGTTGTAACTGACAGATTTGAATGCCGATTTTTTCGTGGTTAGGAGGGACCTATAATAGTGCAAATCTAGAGTTATAGCCGCCAATGAGCATTAGGAGCCGAGAAAAAAATAAAATATGAAAATCACGTTTTATTTTTTTTCTCAGCTCTCAGTCAAGATAGAGAAATGATTCTTTCACGTTTAATTGCAGTTATGTAAGGTATTTGATATAAAAATGCTTTCGTTATGCTCAATACATCACCCGGCTTTAGGGTGCTCAAAAACTCAAAAACATGACAAAATTCCAAGGAAATCCGCTGTAAATCAGTGAAAACTATTTTTGATGAATAACTGACCTCAAATCTTGATTTAACGTACCATAAAACCGTTATACGTGAAATTTTATCAAAATAAAAAAATATTGATTTTTTTACCCCTTTCGAGGAGATTAAAATTTTGAAGTTAAGATTTCATCAACATTTTCTACCGGCCATAACAACTGCTGTGTTCAACTGATTACAAAAACAATATTATCACAAGAATCAGCATACATTCTGTTTTTTATCCATGCATATAACATTGGATATACTCCAGATTTCAGTGGACAAAAACTGATGTAAATGCAAAAATCCGAGGTCAGCTTTAACTTGAGATATTTCAATAAGAGGAAACCCTGCGACCTCCGGATTTGAGCTAAACTATGCAGTTTTAAGGCTTCTAGATCACCTTAAAATTTTGTCTTCGTCGGTTGCAAAATATGAGAGATAGCGCAAATTATTTACATTTCAGAAATTGACAGCCCCTTCTTGCCTTCGAATATCCTACAAAATTTTAAAGAGAAAATAAAATTATTTTTGATTTTGACAAAATTAAGTTTCTACATGTTTTTTGAGATGAGAAATCTGGAAATAATATCAGTTTTTAGTTTAAAAATTTTAATCACCTATATTATATACATAAGACATTTTAAAATGACATATTTTTATTTCAAATTGCATAGAAATCGTTAGATTGATGATTAATCTAAAATTAATATCAGCTTATGGTTTTAAAAAAAAGTATATTTTTTTTAGATGGTCTTATTTGAAATTTATTGTGTAAAAACTAAAATAATTATAAATATTATTATAAATAATTAATTGAAAAAGATCATTTTAAAATGTCTTGTGTATATAATATAGGTGATCAAAATTTTTAAACTAAAAACTGATATTATTTCCAAATTTCTCACTTAAAAAAACATGTAGAAACTTAATTTTGTCAAAATCAAAAATAATTTTATTTTACCTTTAAAATTTTGTAGGATATTAGAAGGCAAGAAGGGGCAAAAAAATCAATATTTTTTGATTTTGATAAAATTTCACGTATAAGGATTTTAAGGTGCGTTAAATCAAGATTTGAGGTCAGTTGTTCATGAAAAAAAGTTTCCACTGAGTTACAGCGGATTTCCTTGGAATTTCGTCATTTTTTTAGAGTTTTTGAGCACCCTAAAGCCGGGTGATGTATTGAGCATAACGAAAGTATTTTCATTAAAAATAGAATAAACAACTGCAATTAAACATGAAAGAATCATTTCTCCATCTGTACTGAGAGCTGAGAAAAAAATAAAACGTGATTTTCATATTTTATTTTTTTTCCTCGGCTCCTAATGCCCATTGGCGGCTATAATTCTAGTTTTGCACTATTATAGGTCTCTACTACCCACACAAAAATCGGCATTCAAATCTGTGAGTTACAACTGCAAACGTCCCCTTGTTAGTTTTTTTATCTTTCTCTATAAAAAATAAATTTTTGCTCACACCCTGATATTCAGTTTCCTCTTCTTCAGCTGTCTGCTCCCACTCCGAATCGTAATCGTTTATGCTTAGGTGGTCACTTTCTCCTGAATCCGATTCACTAGGGTCAATACCTTCCTCGTCACATGCTTCGGTCTATTCATCCAGCCACTGATTCCAAACTTTGGGATCTGAAGGTACTTCCATTCTTGATTTCTTAGGTTGTGGCTGTGAAGTAGTATAATCAAAATAATTTAAATACAGCAAACTCTTTATCATCGAATAGAGCAACTGCAATGAGCATATTCGTCTAATAATCCGCAAAATGGCCAAAGTAAGGAATAAATGTGTACATCAGAGCTCCATTAAATAAAATAAAAAATAAAAATTCAGGCACTGATTGTCGCAAATTGTAATTTTTATCAACATTAAAGCTTCACAAATATTAATTTTTTTAAATAAAACAACTAATATTATGATCAATCAAAATTAATGGATAAGTATACACCTCTAGGTAGTATGTGTATACTATTTACTACTACGGAGGATATTAATACAACAATGTAATAAGTCATAATTTGTAAATCTATCAAAATTAATTTATGATAACAATTAGGATAGATGGAATTAATTATTTGAAAACACGTTAAAAAGTCACTCGATGTACGTATGATGGTATAGAAGGATCGATAGAATTAGCATTGATGAATTAATTGCCACTTCTATTGGAATTATTTTATTAGAAAAGTAGTTTTTAATTCTAAACATCAGCGCTATGTAACATGGATTATACAGAATGAGTACCTCTTAGTGAAAAAAAAAAAAAAAAAAAAAAAAAAAAAAAAAAAAAAAAAAAATAAAAAAAAAAAAAAAAAATAAAATAAAAATAAAAAAAAAAAAATAAAAATAAAAAAAATAAAAAAAAAAAAAAAAAAAAAAAAAAAAAAAAAAAAAAAAAAAAAAAATTGGTGAAACTAGATGAAAAATGTAGGAAAATGCCGCTTACCTCAGCGGGTTAGTATGTACCGGGGGGGAAGATAGGTTATATGTTTGGGGTTTACCTAGGGATTTCCCCTATGCCTCATTGGATTTTTGCGTTACTATTGGGAACAAATTTAAAATTGTTTAAACGACCAGATAAACATTTCCAATAGCCCCATTTTAATAGTTTTTTTCTGAAATAAAAGTAAAAATTAAATGAGTCATAGGGAAATTCCCTAGACAAACTCCCAAAATTAAATTTACCTGCACCCTTCCCCCTTCCACGATGGATATATTTCATATATCTGTTAGATCTCTTCAGGTGAGTACCAATATTTGATTTCTTGTATTACATTTTTGATAACGTTAGTATATATAAGCGAAGTAACGTAGTGCTGTATGGTCATGAATGTATAACATTATAAATTAGTTTTTTAATAAAAATTGAAGTTGCAATTAATTCATCAATCCTAATTGTAATGATCCTTCTTTACCATGATGCGTACATCAAGTGAAATAACAATTAATGAATTCATTATGGATTGGATATTCTATGTTACTTAAAAAAAAAAATTAATTATTTTTAATCATTTTGTTATTTATTTAAAAAACTTCTTCACCTAATAATAGATATTTATTTAATTACGAAACACATAAAACCATTTCAATTTTCTTTTTCCATTCGCCTCCTGTAACTTCTGTAATATTCACTATCATTATACACTCCCTTCTTCTGTATCTTTTGAGGCACACTGAGAATATATAATGAATTCGAAATTATAATTCTCATTAATATTAATACTCAAGCTAAATAATGAGAATTCTGAGAACGGCAATAACCTTGAGAACTCTTAAAAGTTCATTCACTTTGGACCTTTGATATGAACTTCATGCCTAAATATTTACCCTCATTAGCAACCCTTAAGAAGTAACTTTTGAAATTATGTTTGTCTTTATAATGAAAAATATGTTTCAAATAAAAATTCCAAGTTCTCAAATTCATTAAAAAGTAATGCGATCTGAAATAAAATATTTACCTATTTATTATTAAAAGTCAGCATGTTTTTAAATTTTAATTTTTTTTTTTTTTTTTACACTTATATTTGGATTCTGTCAGCTTGTTTCTAGTTAAATCGCTTTAAAAATTCTTTGGACTTCTTTGCTATATCTATACACAGCTTGGGGATTCATCAAAAATTCACCTAGGTCTAGTTCCTAATGACACAATAGCCTCTATCAATTGGTGTCTGATCTTTCTGATTTATTGGACTCCACCATATCGTGTAACCAATTTTACAATTATTGTTTTGTTTATAAACGAATTCGATTATATTTTAACTGGCATCCACAGGCTCTGCATAAGTAAAAACCTAGATAATTTTAACTAATAATAGAAGTTTTATTTGCTTATCCGCCACCTCCGGTCCGTTGGCAACTACTAGAAATGTGACCATAAGGACATGTTCTTCTTTAGTTTTGGTAAATATATATAGCTTAGTTTTTAAGTCTCTCCACAACAAGAGCCTCATCACCTAAATATAAATTAGAAACCCTCAACCCAAGAAAAAAATTAACTTTCTGCAGGCCTTACAATGTACCCAGTACAGACACAATATTTGTATGCAATAGGGGCTTAGAAAAAAAAATTACTAATCAATAAAAGTCCTGCATTGAAATATCAATTTGAGCATTATTTCTTAAATAATATTTTCACGCATAGCAGTAAATTAAAATTGCACTGAATGGGGTTTTGAAAATTCCGTAAAAGCATAATTAGATAAATCCAGATGGACAGAGACTATTAAGATATTCTTGCAATGTGCTGACTACTTATAAATATGAATCATATTTTTACATACAATATCAAAAAGCAAAGGATCTAAAGTTACAAAATTATAAAATTATGAATCAAATTAATATAGACACTTTAAAAATGTATCCCAAAACAAATATATCTTTAAAGAACATTTGATATTGTTAGGCATTAATTAAAACAAGGAAAACATTCATTTACAAATTAACTTTTTGAATGTCCCTTTCTGACCACTCCATCATTTAGGAATTTTTTTCTTCTTCACATCAGGCATACTCATTGAATATTGAAACGGAAAAAAATGGATTTTGTTACCTTATGACTTTTACCTTCAAGCGGACGATATATTTTGCTCTGACGTAATATTTTAATAAAATGAATAATAGTAGGATTTTTTTTTTTTTTTAAGTTAGAGAAGTTTTTTAAATTTTATTATACATATTGTATGAACGGAATCTTCGTCATCCATATTATTCATTGCCTTTTAGAGCGGCAGATTGTAATATTTTTTCAATAAAACAATTTTTTTTAAAAATAGTATGGAATGGATTATTTCATCTGTCATCAAGATCATATTTTCTCAATAACACATTGAATTACTGAAGTACCTAATAAATGTGTAACATCTTGATTATTAACCATTGATTATTCTTTGTATAACATATAATCCATATCAGTCAGAAATTTTAAAAAACCTTTATCCGAAATAGAGTGTAGTCTATGAGTGACAAATTATTAAATCAGTTCTGATATCTACATATTGTACTATCACCAATCATCCATAGAATAAGGACCAGGCTGAAACTATAGTATGGAGATATATGAAGCCATAAGCCAGAAGCCGACCTACTGTTTAGTCACACCGAGACAGTCAATGAGGTGAAAGATTAAATATATCCGCGCTGTCATTGGCTGAGAGGAAACGGCTCAGTCCATTTCTTCCCCACTCAGCCATCACTCAATGTACTCCAACCTCTTACACTCTTACTTCCAATATCGACATGTCAGCGTTGGCCATTATTACTACTACTATCACTCCTAATATACTATAACGGCTTGGGAAATATTTGTTTTTCTCTTGGAAGCTGATGGTAAAATTAAAAAAAAAAAATAAAAAAAAAAAAAAAAAAGGAATATAAATGACTGGAATAATGTAATTCTATTCATTAAAATATTTTTTAAACCCAACAATTATTCAATTCAATCAGGGTTGTTAAAAATTGTCATTAAATTAAAATTATTTTAACTACTTAAAATTGTAAGTACTAACTATTCCATAATTATCCAGGAATTTCTCGTAGAAGAAATCAGGCGAGGATTGATCTCATGATACAGTCAAGTAATAAAAATTTTCTTCAAATGGATAAAAACCTATGCAAGTTTACATGGAAATGAGCGGTCAAATGCGGCAATGGATACACCCCTTCAAATTTTAATTAATAATAACATCAACTCGACAGATTTGGAACGAATGATGGAAAAATTCGACAAAAGGTAGACATACTTATGAATTCATTAAAACATGAAAAGACACAAACATTATTAAAAACTGACGTACAAACTTACCCAATTTGACAGGACATGGCGTAGCAAAAAGTTACTTACATGGATTTAAACTGACTGACAACAGCATTTGTAACTGCGACGGACAAAGTGAACAAACTTACTACTATCTTATTTATGACTGCAGAAAATTGGAATAGTACAGACACAAACTGATATCCAAAGTCCTACTGAACGGAGGCAAATGGCCGCCTCCAATGAAGGACCTCATAGACAAATACTTTGATGAGTTTGATGCATTTGTGGATCATGTTGACTATATAGAGCTAAACAATTGAACAGTTTGTCTATAATTCTACCTCTACTTGTTTATATTTATTCTTCTTTTTATTTCATTTTATTTATTTATTTTTTAATTTGATTTCGTTTTATTTCTTCATTTTCTCTCTCTTTTTTTTTTCTTTTCAATCTTTTTTCTTAATATATATCAATTACAAATAATTATATAATGTTTCGTTCCATAATGACGTTTGATATTATTTTCTTGGAGAATGGTTTTCAGAATGGTTTCATTGCAAATCAAACATAGCGGCTTTTTCCTGGACTCAATTACGAAATACTAAAAGTTCCTCTCCTCTTTGAATGATCTGCAATCTCTGTTCCGCCTATTTTCCATACTATTAAAACGTAAATATAAAAGTCAAATAAGAACACTGTCACGAAAATGTCTTTTAATCACGCACAAACACGCTAAGAAATTACGCACTACTACTTTAGCGCCGCTATATAGCGTTTTCATACTCCAATTACAGTCATCTAAAAGTGAATAGAATACACAAGAACTTTTTCGAACCAACGAGATTTAATACGATTTGAGCGCTATCTTCTAGCGAATGCTCACTCAGGGCGCATACTCGGCGACTAGTCTAGAAATTATATATACTGGCAGAAAAATTAAAACGGTGTTGGCCCTTGAAAGTAATCAGTATGGCCCGATAGCTGAAAAACTTGGAGACCCCTGATTTAAACGATGTCTAGGACAACAATATGGTTGGCCTGTGGTATTTACCTCATATTAGGCAGAAAAAAACTCTAGTTTTCCCAAATGCGGCAGAAAAAATGGCAGTATTATTTAAATTTAAAATCATATAATATATAATATACGATATAAAAAACATTACCGACTGATAACATTAAGCAAAAGTCACCAAAAGAGCATCAAAAGAAAAAAATGTTATGGACAACAATTTTTATTACATACGTAGAAAATAAATAAAAAATATGAATTTACAAATTAATTTAAAATATGTATAGAATGTTGCAAGAGTTCGATATTCTTCCGTTGTTTTAATAGTTTATTCAGCAATGGCTGACGACTATTATAGCGGCTTCATAGGTAATTAACAAATCCATGATAGAAGTTGATTGGTAGAATGTAAAATTATTTATTATTTTTATCAAATGTGGGGGATGATTACTGGCTATCGGTCAGAAACTAGAAAAAGTAATTTAATATAATAAAATAAACGGTAGATAGGTCTAAAACGCAAAAAAAAAAAAAAAAAAAAAAAAAAAAAAAAAAAAAAAAAGCAAAGAAAAAAAGAACGAAAAGAACGTGACGTTCATGGTATCAGTTTCATCGAAGTTCGAAAATTCGGTTCAAAATACGTCCGTTAAATAAGTGTAAATTATTTTAGTAGTTGAAAAGATTAAAAAAAAAAAAAAAAAAAAAAAAAAAAAAGAGGTTACCTACTATAATGCTACAGAAAATTTATGAGAAGTAGACGAAGATTCAATAAAATGACGAAGAATTAAAAATAAATTAGAAGAATATATATATATTAAAATAATTAAATAAAAATATATAAAAAAACAATGAAAACAGGTTTCACATTCAGCCAGGGATTAAATGAGAAGTACAAAATTGTGCGTTTATAGGAACACCTGCCAGATAGACGGATATAAAATCGCTACACTAGACGCTGCTTATATACTAAACAGCAAACATTAAGTACCGCCCGCCCAAATCTCAGCCCTTCAATCATTCTCCAGTAAGATTTAGTACATTATATACTAACTGTATCTATCTGACAGACGGATGTTCCGTTAGAAGGGATAAAAATGAAAAATCACTTGAAAAACAAAAAAGATGGTCCGAACACTTCTGAAGACGAAATCATACAGAGCTGAGCTAGTGTTTAAATTAATTTTCCTAAAAGTAGAGAGAATGGGATGATTATATTGTGCATTCTTACAAAAAAGGGATGTTTCTTGGAAAGAATTATGCCAGCCGTCCCGCTTCCTACAAAAATACAAAAAAGCCGAAAAGTACAAAAAATCCGGAATTTTGATAACAATAAATACAAAAATGCTTATGTATGGTACCGTTCCAAGCCATATAGATCACACATAGCGGTTGATAACATTAAACGTGATCACATTATGCGGCGTCGACTGTAATTGTGAAATTAGATAAAAATATTACCAAAAATAATACGTCAGAAGTGCTCTCGTTTTGGCAGAAACATCGATTAAATTTTAGTATAGCCTATTCACAAGTAAATATGACTTACACCTATAATATTGGTTAAAAGTATTTAATTTCAGTTTCTCGCTTTTTCTGTAAAATTTCCTCTTTGTTCCACCACATGAGCGTTAATTTCTTTTCATTCTGTGTGTTGAATCGATAAAAAGAAAATCGTATTTTTATTTTTTTCTGAAGCCTTTTCACGACACTTTCCTCTTTCCTAATATCAGTATTATCGCCCTGTATGCTAGATTTATAGTCTAAATAATAAATATTTAATAATATTTGAGTACTATAATATCGCAATATTTGATAACACAGAAGTACGAAATCGAACTTAACTAGACCGAGACAGTCATGTTTAGTTAACTTTTGGGCTTTCGGTATGAAAACAAAAGTACCAGGGTACACAAAATGACAAAGGTTACAGATTTTAATTAGCGAACCACGAGGTGCCCAGACCACAGCTGTCCCCGCACCAACAAGCCATTATCGGCAATTAACTTTCCGCCATGGACTCACCACAACCAGCCATTACCCACTATTTGGGGGGAGGTAGGGAGCGGTACAAAATGGGAGCCATTGGAGTAGGTCACTGTCCACCCCAGGGCCCGCAGCGATCTAACGATTACTAATGCCACCAGGATAGGGCAAGTAGTTCTTGTTTGTGGCTGCCCAAAAACAGAAATAATTTATGGTCGGAGAGATGATTTTGGATAGAAAACCAAAATTTTTCTATTGATATTTATAGCATTCCTCTAATCTCTGTTGAACAGACCCGCTACCTGGAACTCCATTTGGACAAAAGTCTCACTTGGAACCCACATAAAATACAAAAACGACAAGAAACGGCCCGTCGTTATAGACTACTCCAACATTTACTAATCAAACGTTCAAAGCTTCCAACAAATTTCAAAAGACTCATTTACATGGCAGTTATTAGACCTATTTGGACATACGGAGTTGAACGTAGGGGCTCCACAAAATCACCCAATCCTTCTCGAATCCAATCCTAACAATCCAAAATGCTCCTTACTTAGTCACAAATAAACTTATCCATAAAGACCTTAATGTTCCATATGTTTACAATTTAACCCAAATCAGAAACTAATCCTTCCATTGTAAACTCCACTCCCACTCGAAATCATCTGCCAACTTGCTTCACATTCGATTCCTGATAATCCACAGAGCCCTCTGAAAAGAAGACGGCCAGAGACCTTCTAGTTTAGTTTTTAATGATGTGCTAGTAGTGAGTAGCTCTTCATAAGAGGTTTACATGACATTATAATAATTTTCCTCAAATTTACTTGATGTATATTATATACACTTGTAAATATCAATAAATAGTTAAAAAAAAAAAAAATTAAAGCTGCATAAAGTATATACATCTAGTAAATATATGGGAGAATAATTACAATAACTTGTAAAGCAACTGCCGATCATTAGTACTTGTAAAAATTCAATAACGTTATATTGAATTAGACTGAGGCCAAATTATGAAATAGGGTTAACTATTATTCAAATAAAATTATGTAGAGATAGATTAAAAAACCCAATTTATCTCTGACTGGGAAAAGCAATAGGTCATGGTCATGTCCAATTTTCCCAATTTACATTATAGAATTTAAATAATCATATTACTTGAATTGATAATTTAAATAAATTAACAATAAATCATTATTCAAATTAAACATATGAGAAAAAATAGCGGTTCCTTCCTCAAAAAAAAAATGATTTTTTCATTAAAACCAATTTAGATCCTAAACAGTAGGACCTGGAGACAAATGTTATAAACCCAAAAATATTCTCCATGAGATTTGTGATCTGGAAACTGCCGTCAAGTTTTCGATCTGAGACACACTGACAGAGTTAGAGCTTGTCAAACAGTTAAAGTTGAGTATAAAAAAAAATAAATAAATAAAGTTACACTTTTGAATTCGAAAAAGAACGTCACAACGTGATTTTTTTTCATTAAAGCCAACTTAACTGCTATACGGTGAGTCCAAACGACAAATCTTATATAAAAAATAATATTTTATATTAAATTTTTGATAAGGACACTATCTTCAAATTTTCGATCCTAAGTCTAACGCCCTCGCGTTTCCCAAAACGAATCACTGTTAACCAACTAGGCCCCGGGTAAAAACATTTTAAATGTTAAAAATACCATTACTTACAAATATTAATAAATTTAATTTATTAGCTATAGAAAAAAATTATGTTCATTTTATTGCCACAATAAGCGTATCTTTTTATCAAGATAACTTCTATTAATTGTAGGAGAGGTTAGAAAAATGGAAGTTTAGCAGTAATCGTGGTTGACATGGTTTCTAGTAAAATTGTTAACATAGGCTACAGTTTAATTCTGAAGTCAAGTAAAGATATGCAATTAATACTCCAAACTCCTCTATATTTATAAATATTATTTAGATTTTGATCTCGTAGCACCTACGTCGGCTGATGACGTATGTGTGTTATACGTAAACAATGAACAGTTCATTGTATCCCAAACACTCCGGACATCCGGTTAATAGCTGCATTATTAAAAACCGCTTGATATTGTCTATTTTTACCTTTTTTTGTTCGCAGTGGTATGTTGGGGGTTAAGTAAGAATTGATGTGCGCAGAATCACTTATTTAACATTTATCCTTTAGTCGTATCTTAAGATCAAGTCTATGACTTGCGCACAGCCTTCGTTCACATATTAGCATTATAAGCAATTAGGAAACCTTACCTTAGTCTCTTACAAGATCATTGGCCATTCAGGCTTAAAAGCACTAAATATTAACTAGATCTCATTATCTGAACACACTCAGTGTGGGTGTGCTGACGACCAGACTCATCACAGAAAATTCTTCAATACGGTCGCTGATGAAACCTGTGTGCTATCAGTGAATAATGATCCCTTCATTTTGCATCCCAAACGACCCAATCTGATATTACAAATCTTCAATAATGGTGTCGAAATTACAGGATTAAAATAAATCCAACCCGGTCTGATCAAATGACCTTTCGTCGCAAACGTACGATCATCATTCCTAATGCATCCTTTGATAATATGCTATAGATCTTTTGAACAGATTCGCTGCCCATGACATCATCTGCAAATACTTATTAATAACACATCATTACACTATATACATATATGCATACAAATATTAGGTATATGATAGTAGTATAATCTTACTGATTAACTTTGTGTGTGGTGTTAATATTTACTAGAAGATAAACCGATATTTCTTGTGTTATATAGTTTTTTTTTTATTTTTTTTTTTATTTTATTTATTTATTTTTTATTTTTTGAAAAATATGTAAAATAAACATTTATATGTTTAATTTAAATGTTTTTAGAGTTTTATTACTTACTCTTTTTCAGCTTGTGGAAGGTTCTGATCAATAGTTCTCGTCTTTTCAATGCTGTGAAAGCACCCCTTCAACAAGGGTTCATGTTTAGAAAGGCACTGCTCTTGAGTTCAAACGTAGTTGAACTAAATTCTTCCTTTTTTCTGTTTGATGCTATGCACTCAATGCACGACTGTTGAGTTCAAATCAACAGGGAGATCAAAGAAACTCTTTTCCTCAGGGGATTTAAATTGATTTTTTTTTGTAATTTTAATTAAATTAGATTTAAATTTCAATTAAATTAAAGTGTTAACGCAAATGTGATTTTTTTTTTCATTTGTATTTTAAGAGAAAACATTATTTAATTTTAATTGTGGGGTATGAAAATTAAATTTATAATAACTCAGTGAAATAGTTATTTTTTTATGTTGCCCATTCTATTCTGATAAATTATCTAAAAATTTATTTATATATTAGTTTGATGCAAAAATAATGCAGGATTTTATTTCCGTTTTATTATTAATTCCAATTGTGTAAACAAAAATCCACAATGCTAAGTTATACACATCATTTTAAAGCCTATTTATTTTGCTTACTTTCCTATATAATCCTTCTTTTTTTTTTTACATTTAATTCAGTCCATTCAGTGCCTTCAGACAAAATGACGTCTGGAGTTCAATGAGTTCAAACTCGGTTAAAGTGCTGCGCAAACGGCTCGAAATATTAATGAAGTTTGGGGGCCAGGTACCATTAATGAATCTATAGCGCAGCGATGTTTCAAAAATTCTGTAGTGCAAATTTAGACCTTTCAAACAAAGAAGGTGGTGGCCGTCCCTCTGCTATTGACAACTTCCAGTTAAAAGAAATTGTTTAGGCTGACCCCACCAAAACTACTCAAGAAATAGTGGAAGAAATCGATGTGGATCAGACAACAATCGTACGCCATCTCAAGGCAATTGGAAAAACAAAGAAGCTCGCCAAGTGGGTGCCTCACGAACTGAACGACCATCAAAAATACGCAACAAACATGATTCATTTCTCAGTCGTATAGTAACTTGCGATGAAAAATGGATATTGCTCGACAATATGAAGCGTATCAAACAGTAGCTGGATAAGACCGAAAAACCACATTTTCCAAAGCCAAGCTTAGACCCAAAAAAAAAACCAGTGTCACTGTTTGGTAGTCATCTGCAGAACTCATTCATTACAGGTTCATCAATCCGGGTGTGACCAGCATTACTTAATCGGAAAGGGTCAATCCTTATTCACGACAACGCCCGTCCACATGTCGCATGGCAGACATTTAAACGTCTTCATAAGTTGTGTTACGAGACTTTACCACATCCTCCATACTCACCCGATCTCTCACCTACAGATTTTCACTTTTTTAAACATCTGGACAACATTCTGCGCAAGAAGCAGTTCAAATCCCAGAAAGACATTGAAAATGCATTTCGAGAGTTTATTGAGTCCAGAGACTCTACTTTTTACTCGTCTAGGATCAATGCATTAATTGTGCGTTAGCAAAAATGTATAAATTGTAATAGAAGTTATTTTGATTAAATATATTTTATTGAAGTTAAATTGTGACTTGTTTTTACTGAATACCAAAAACCTGCATTATTTTTCCATCAACCTAATAGTATTGAAGAATATTCCAATTGATTTTTTTGTTATCTTTAAGAATCATTTGGTGCTAAAACAACAGTTGCTGATTTTAAAAAACCTTCTTCTGTTTAAATTCAAACACAAGTATTCAGAATCTGAATATTAGCAAGTTCCTTTTACCTGCCCTCCTATATCTTTCAAAGTATAGGATAGACATTTATCTATTATAATATTCCATAAAAGACTTGAAACTAGACAGTAGACTCAAAAGGCAAGAATTTAA
This sequence comes from Euschistus heros, assembly GCA_003667255.2. Lineage (NCBI taxonomy): Eukaryota > Metazoa > Arthropoda > Insecta > Hemiptera > Pentatomidae > Euschistus > Euschistus heros. Next base: position 1,523,075 of record RCWM02000007.1, on the reverse strand, counting down.
AAGCATATTGTATCGACAACAGCATAGGTCGTCTCATCATTCCGTTGGCAAGCTTCTCATATACCAGGCCATCCCAAAATCTTTTTGGACCAACGGACCTGAAACAGCTAAGCAATCAAATATCGAACAAATTTAATCCTTCCAGTCCAAAGTCCCCTTATTTACAACTCCATGGTACGTTTTAAAGCTTTTAAATTTTAAAAATTTCTTCGAACCAGCCTATTCCTCAATCACTATCCAGTTCCAAACGTCCCTAACGGACTTTGTCCAAGAATAAAATTTATTTTCCTTTTACCTATCTATCTATGAACCTCTTTGCATATTAAAATGGCATTGATTCTGTGACAATATGATTGGGGATAATAGAAAATCGTTTCAGGATTAGGATAGAGAGAGAGGATACCTGTATCTGGATAGCTGTGTATTCACCGGATGTTGCATGGAAGGTATATGAGTCGTAGGAATATCTGTGGTGTAGGTAATAGGACATATCCCAGAATGCTACCTTGTTGTCAAAACGTCCATTGTGAAGCATTGCCGTTACGCAGCGAAAAAATAAATATTTGAGCTCACAAAACATGACAATATAAATATTCACAAATTGACTACGGTAATCTACGATTTTAAACATTGATACTATACATTATTATAAATCAAAACAATACGGGTACGTGATATATAATTTAAAGTAAGATGTATGTAGTATGTAATAAATACATTTATAGTACCTAATTGTTTTAAATTTATTCTTTGTTTTATTGGATATTTATTATTCTTATATTTATATTTTTTTAATGCGATCCGGTCTTCTGCGTACCACGCAGATGCAGACGCGCTATTCAACTGTACGGTGTTTTACATTCGCCAAGTGTTTCCGCATTATCTTTCGGTGAGCTTCCCTTCCTTCTTCAGTCCATATCCTGCCTGTTTTTATTTTAGGTATTGGTTGAAAACACTGCAATTTTTCCTGTTTTCTCTTCATATGATCGCGTTCTATGATGTCTTCGTGTGAGATACCCAGTTCCTGTTAGTCTTTTCCCACTTCTGTTAACCAGCTCCCTTTGGTTTTCTTTTCGTCAAAATACAGTCAGTTGCGATCGGACAACCTTTCGGGTTTCATTCGTCCCCAGTGACCATAGAAGGATATTTTCCTTTTGCGCATCAGCTCAGTTTTCTTCTCGAAATGGAGATATAGTTCCTCATTATATTGCCTACTGTACTTTCCCTGACCTTTGATTGGGTCCACGATCTTTCTCAAGATCTTCCTATTTTTTAATTTTATCTTATATAAATTAAATAATTTTTTTTTTTGGTAAATATGTTATAAGAGCTCATTATATCCCTGCCGCTTATGGTTCTAGGGTAAGGTAGTTAGTACTATTTTGTGATAATACTTTGCATATGATAAATATAAACAGTTAAAGAAACTGTGCACTTGACATAATATGTCTTTTTAATCGGTATACGAATATTTATTTATATTACATATATTGTATTATTTTATTTTTGGGCACAATCAATATTTTCACAAAATAATAGACGAACAGTTACCATCACTAATTGCTGGGGAAAGTAAAGAACTACCCTTCAGGAGTAAATAAGCCTCGTGGAGAAGACAGAGCATTAGCGTTCGATCTTTATTAGGGCCATTAGTAGGATGGAGGGCTGTAATTTTGTTTGTCCCTGCAGGGGAGGGGGAAGGTAGGGGGGGGCTTTGCGAGGGTTCTTAATTAGTTCGGTCAGGGGGTCAGTCTAGGTCTTTTGTTCTCTATTCGGTTTCTTAGTAAAACACAAAAGGAAGTCTAAAAAAATATTTTTAGAAAATAAACCTCTCTTGATTTATAATATTTATTATGTTTATTGATTATTTTAATTTCTAGCTATTTAGAATAAAAGAAAATAAGTAACTTTAAAAAAAGAAAAATAAAAATACATCATGAGATTACTCATCAGATGACCTAAGACCTATGCCAAAGGAGTGAAGTTAAGCATAGCATCCGATCTGAGCCAATTTGTAACAGAACACTATCAAAATCAAATTCGAATGAACACTATTTTCGAAACATCAATCGAAGTTAGTATGATACAACATTTGATGACTCAATCGGAAGTTTTTCGAAGTGTGTTCAAGTGAACATTTGGACTGGCAATCGACCTATGAGTAGAGTGCTGCTTTATAGAAGGCGCAGCTTTAGATAATGAGACGGTGTGCTTCTACAATTTTCCGAAAATTGACCTGAAACGTTGTTCTAAAAACATTTAACAACGCTTCCTTAAACACCTCAGAACATTTTTTGAATTTGAAAGTACAAAATGATTAGTACACTCTCTCGCCTTCTGAAGGAGCATCTTCCTTACCATGATAACATGGTTCACAGTATTATGAGGTGGTTTAAAACCTTGGCACACAAGGGGCCGGCAAACACGTTAAGCTGAGTCCACACAGGCAGACATGTTGCGCGATTTCGGTCTCGAGACGTGACTCAGGATATCCATGCCGAATTAAATAGAAAATAAATTTTATTCTGGGACTGTATCCCCTAAGAATAATGTAATGAACTGAACATAAATACAATGAGTCTGTTAATTAAACGATGAAATAAAAGAAATTAACAATCTGATTTACCACTTACAATTTTACAAAACAAAAATAAAAATAAAAATTATGGAAATTTAATAACGTAATTATTGGAAGAAATAAAAAAGTATGTAAATACTGCATTCATTAAGATACCGAATAACATTTTTGAATGATGTTTAGCAAATTAGTGTTCTTCTTGAGAGAAAGTAGGTATTGAAACGGGAGGGAATTAAATGTGGACAGAAATAAAATTACAGGTGTTACAGGTTAGTGTATTCTATAAGAAATTTGATCTGGAAATAAAGGTGGTTCGATGAATGGTCAAATAATGTTCTCTCATGGGAAGAAGTACAAATGTCTGAGGATATATAGACATGTCTATTGACCGAATCCCGTCTACGGGCCTGCTCAATAGGTCTAAAGTCGTAGGTCCAAAGTCACCTGATTGAAATGGGAGACTGCATGAAAAGTTAAACAGTTTAACATTGTAGACGTCACTCGGCGTCTTGAAGCACGTCCCAGTCTTCTCTAGCTACCTAGTGGTATGGTTCAGCTGTTTACAGTTATTTTCCAAAGTTTTACAATCCTGTCATGTGTCAGACCGCATATTTATAACTGATTTGAGACAGAGTTGGGCAAAATTTAATCATTGCTAAGAAATAATTAACTTTTAATCATTACTATTTGACAACTAATTTCCTGGAATCTTTCAGTCATTTTTTAGTGAACTAATGATAATTTTACAGAAAGATTGAATCATTATTAAATTAGATGATTGGTTCCAGGAAATTAGTTGTCAAATATGATTGAATTTCGATTATATTTTAGCTATGATTAAATTTTGTCCAACTCTGATTTGAGGCTCATAAATGAAGTCACAGTGATAGTTGAAGAGAAGCTGTCATAGTTTCTCTACATTTTGTAACTTCAGAAGTAAATCTTAAAAATTTATCAGCCGTTTGAAACTCCGAAACTCTATGGCTTCTTCCAATCTTAAGTTATTTAATAATGCATTACCGAACCTAGATACTTCTGCGAGCAATTCGTGCGTCCACCAACGTTTACGTTTTCACTTTTTCTCAATTTCGCGTTTTCACCACTAAGCCGAAATTCATTCCACACAAAGCAATGTCTTCAATGGTGGATTAAAAAGATGAGATTGAGAAATTCGCATTATAGTCTGAACTCACTATAATAGACCGTGTCTTGAGACCATCTCTAGCCAGCCTATAAAAAATTTGCGCAACATAGTGCGTACAAGGCCTTTCTCTATACCTGCCTTAGGTAAACCAGTTTTTCTGTGCAGCCAACAGCACTCACTGTGAACCGGAAGATTTTTACTCTGTTTAGAGATAGGTAGCATGCAAGAAGACGGCTCGATCGCTTTAATCGGTTTGTTAGTGACCATATAGTAAAAAAAAAAAAAGCTAGAACCCAAAGCTTGGTGTAAAGATTGGGTTTCAAAGAGAAATAAATACTCATATAAGATTAAGTTTATTCTTCTCTTTACGTGCCATACTTCTTACTTAAAGCCCGGAACACACGTTACGATTTACTGAAGAGCTTTTATGGTATAATCGTCTTGTACCCATAGGCCGGAGCCATGTTTATCAGCCATTGCACTTCATACTTCTCGAAATTCTTTTCTGTAAAATTTATACGAAAGTTGGAGCTAATTCTTTGGATAGATAGCGTCAGTCGTCATATCATTTACGCGTAAAACTGTGTTAACTAATGAATATACCTATAGCACTTCTGATTTTTATCTGTCGATCACCTCAAACCTGAACCGGTACCAAATGATAAAAGAGTTCCTGAAAATATAAAGATCGGAACCTTGTCTGTAGCAAGTAAAAAGTAAAGAGTATCTCGACAGTAAAAATAGAGATGCAGTCAATGGAAGACTTGTCATTAAATTAAAGTAACACGATGCTATAAAGAAATCTGTGATAAAAAAAAAAAAGGAAAAAAATGAGAAACAAAGTACAAAAAGGGAAAAAGATGATGTATTAATTTATTTATGTAAACTAATCCATTGGCTTCATTTGTAGACTTATAATTATTTTAATTACTTTAAATATTATTAATTAAATAATAACTTTATTTTATCAGTGGGGTGGGTTTAAAATAGCACTTCAGAATGATTCGTCATTCGTCACGCGAATATCATTCCCTCCCAACTCTCCCCACAAGTCCCCCTCTTCTTCTCCTCCCACCTCTTCTTCATTCTTTCAGACTGCATTCTTCTTTCTTCCTCGCTCCATACTCTCCTCCCCCTCACCTCCTTGCTACCCACAAGGACCTTTCCCGATATCTATCCCTATCGAAACAGTCCTGACTTGAAATCCCCAATTTCTCCGTTTCTTTCTTCATCTGACCAATGTACCCCCCAATCTCTTTATGGCCCTACATTTTCCCAAAGATCTTCCTATTTATTCTGCTCTAATTCATCCTGACCATATGGCCGTAGAAACGTAGCCTCCTTAACCTAATGTCCGTTTCCAGGTCATCCATTTCTCTGCTAGGCCTCAGGCTATATCCTTTGAAATATTATTATATTATTAATAAATTTTTTTTTTTTTTTTTGCTGGGGAGGAGGAGAGGGGTGGTTATATTAATTAATTATATTAAGAGATCTAAAACGACAGTATAGGGAATATTCAGTTTATAAAAAAGTTATTAAATTAAAATTTAAACACGTAAAAATAATTACGAGATGATTAAAAAAAGAAGGATAAAATTAAAAAAAAAATAATGATGAATAAGTAAGTGCAGATAAAGTGAGAAGAAACGCAATAAGCTCTCTAATTTAAGTATAATAAGTAAACATAAATATTTTCTTATATAATAATTCGTCAAGGGTAAATGTTTTTGAGCAAGTCTAAAAATTTTCAAGATTTAGTAAAGTATGTATCAACATAAAATTGATTATGCCCCGAATACTTGAGACTTCACAAATGGAAGCTCTCTAAGGACTATTTATGTAACAAGGTCAGGCCCATTATTGGGTGCTTAAGAGGATTAGCGTAAAATGTTTGAGAAGCGATCTTATGAGCTTGGGGGTATATTGTGGGCTTTAGATATATAGGTTTCTGTGTTGCACACCTATTTAGTACTCCATTCATACTAGAACAAAATTTAATATTATTTTTAAAATAGATTTTTAAAACAATCATAAATACCAATGTAATTAAGAAGCACATACACTAAAATTTCTACCTGTTATAGATAATTAAAGATTAATTAATTAATTAATTGAAGTCAAATCTCAATCTTTGATATAAACTTTTTTTTTTCTATTTTAAATTTTTATTACCTGGAACCCTCACACAAGATTGAAAAGACAAGAAGCTGCACGTCGATTTCGACTGCTTCAACACTTACTAGACAAACGTTCAAATCTCCCGATTCACTACAAGAGACTCATCTATATGACGATTATCAGACCTATTTGGACTTACGGAATAGAGTTATGGGGATCCACCAAACCATCGAATTCTTCCCGCATCCAATCACTCCAATCCAAAATCCTTCGAAAAATCCTTAATGCTCCTTACTTTGTCACAAATGATTTGGCACGAACCAGATACCTATCCTTTCATAATAAACTTACTCCCCATCCAAATCCACTTGTAGCACAACTTGCTTCCCATTCCATTCCTGGCAATCCTCCGAGGCGTCTGAAAAGAAGATGGCCTCGTGATATTCTTCAGTAAATATTCATTAGAGTACTACCAATGGGTAGTTCCTCTACAAGTTCTAATCATGCCATTATTTTGCATTGTTTACAGCATATTTACTAAATGTGTTTTTATTAATACAGTTGTAAATTTCAATTAATAAAAGAATAAAAAAAAATTAAAAAAATTTTTATTCACACATGTTATTGGCGTAACAAATGGGTGATTCTCAAACTACAGGCAAAATTCTAGCTTCCAAAACTCTAAATTTATGTGTTGAAAGATCTTGCTGGAAACATTTGATATTTCCTGGAGGCCACCTGTGAGGATTGTAGTTGGTGCAGCAGGACATGATTCACTTTACTTTTTCTAAAATTTCAGTTTATAATTTTAACCCATAACCGCCTCTCGTTTTTTTTGCTTAGCGTTCATCATCAGACATTTTTTGACGCACCATTATGACTCTAAAAATAAATAGAACCTCCATGACGCAATGACACTAAATTAAAATTACTAAAAGTTTGACAAAAGTACTTCATAGATAATGTCCATAAAACCAAAAACTAAATTAATAGCTAAAAAAAACAAAACATTAACATGAATACTCGTAAACCAAGTGGCCAAATAATTATTTTAGTCATTTTGGCCATAGTATTGCTAAAATGATTTAAAAATTAATTTTTAACATTGCCTTGGTATCTTAACATTAGCATGTCTTATAAACATACGATGATAATGTTAAATTATTGATGGCCACAACAATGTGAAAATAAGGTTAAAAATATAATAGCCGAAATCCTATTCATCTTTTTCGCATTTTCTTGGGAGTATATGAGGGCCGTAGCCTACTATAAAAACGCATGAGGCCCGTTATAAATGAATATTTGGTTAAATTGATTTATAGTGGACATGAAAATGTGAACAATGAATGTAATAATAGTCAGAGGTGGTGCTTACACTCGGATATTCCGTCGTATAATGGTTGTATGGTTAGGAATTGATACGTCCAAGAAAAACTGCTGCCTGCCACTGCAAATAAAAACTGAAAAAATCCGAAAATTCCTTCCGAATACTTTTTATCAATTTTTTTAGTAATGGCGCGCCAATGTTAAAAAAATTACAGGGACAAAAATAAAATAACAAGGAGATTGGTTACTTGGATATTATAATCCTGAAAAACACATTTTCACTTTCTTCCACCATTATACATTAATATTACAACCCATTAGTTGAGTAATTTTCGCCCTATGAAGTAATAATTATTCACATAATTGTAAATCCAAGCATAGGGCCCTATACAAAGCCACGACAATGTGAATCCACGTAGAATAACCTAAAAACGTTACCCTAAAATACTATTATCCCAATTAAATTCAATTAATATCATTAATTCACATAACATAAATCAAAAATTTGCCTGTAGTTTGAGAATCAGCCAAATAAGTGCGTTTGCTCATAGTATAAAAATACAGACCTTATAGACGTGTGAGTAGCACTCCACGATACCACCTCCTGGCAGGAATTAAAAACAAAAAAAAAATAGTATTTATTTGAGTAAATCTCTCACCCAGATTCTTTTAAGCCTCCCGAGAGTATTTCCAGGTATGCTATGTCATTAATGAAAATGTTATTTTTTCACGAAGTCTGTCATGAAATCATCTATACAGGTTATGAATGTTCCTTTGTAAAATATTGTAAGATAAACCTATGATGGTTAAGGGAATTATCAATTTCTGTGTGGCCTAACTGGTTACGCAGAATATTGTAAAATTAAGGATTGGTACTAAAAACCTGTGATTTGAATAAGCTCCTACTGCTGTCTATTTTCGAGAAGGGTTATGAATTCCCGAAGTCTTACTAAGGGCTCTCAGGATCTAATTTGGGTTAATTTAAAATGTATGGTTCTAAACAAAGCAAGGTTAACTACATATTGAATTGGTATTTGGAAAATATATCCATTAAATACAACTATTTTGAAAATAAACAGTCAATACTCAATTCGCAAAGAAGAGCTATTGATCAGATGACAGCCTTTAAGAGGCGGTGGATCTCCAAGGGCTCTTTGTTGAAAATAACTTTCCAATTATTTCTTTCTTCGGTAGAGAGCCTTGGAAGAAGCTAAGCTACCGCAAGGGAAGCATAATGCTTTTATTAAAGCGAATATTTCCTTCTGGCCTTTATATTCCCTTTTACAACTCTTTTTAAAAATCAATATCACTCCCTTGTGACCCAGATTATGATTATTGCAAATAATGCATATTATGTGAACTTTCCTTGTTTTTTTTTTTTTTTTTTTCAATATTACATAAATTTTAATTTTTATAAGATTTACCTAATAGTTCAATCATCATACTTGCTATATGAACTTGAGTTGTTCTTAAACGAACTAGTGCAATTACAATTGATGAATAATTTTTCCACTTCTATTCATACAATCAGCATTCTGCTACACTTTTATAAATTTTAAAAATGTAAGAAATCAGGGAATGGGAATGGGATGGAAATGGGTTCTTGATAATGGACAGTGGAAAATTTTCATACGACATAGGGGAGGAGTGACCCCCCCCCCCCAACATTAATTTATATTAGCGCCCTGAAAAATATTATGCTACTAGCATTTTTATATTTCACTCAAGGAAGTATTTACAAACAGTGACAATATCTAAATTTTATTTTCAATCTTTTAATATATTTTTTGGAAACCAAGGGATGATAACTTCAATCCATTAGTACTGTATAGAAAAATGGGGTTATAGAAATACGTAATATTTTACATTTTAACTACTCTTGGCATCTAAAACTTATATACAAAAAATCATAGAAATCGGAGAGGTCAAGGTCCAAACCATTGGTTGATTTGATATAGAATGACCCTAGTGAAATTTTGTTAAATGTAATTACACAATAACAATGTTTCCGTTACTCCATTACATCACACCATATAAATTAAGCAAATATGTTTATATATCTGATAAAAACATTTATATATTCTGAAGGCCTCTCAGCCAAATAAAGAATAAAAAAATTGTTGCCTAAGAAGCTAAGAGAGAGGGTTTATGTAACTGGGTGTTGATCAAATTCATTCTTGGATCAGCTAATATTTATTTGGGAGCTGTTCATTTACTAGTAAAGTATATATTCCGTAGTAATTCTTTTAATTTCACCACAGGCGATTTTGGAGTTTTCATGAAAAGAGTAGTATGTCCATCCAATATAAAAAGAATTTTAACAAAGAAAGGAAAAAGTAAAGTACAAAGAATAAAAACTAAGTGACTTTGAGAACGTTTCTGTGAATTTCTGGTAGGGTAAATTTAAAAAATATAGATAATTTTTTACTCAAGAATCAAATCAGTCACCATCAAAAGCTTAAAAGTGTGTCATTAGAATGAAATTTTTATCTCCTTTCTGTGGAGGTTTTCTCATGCCTTGAAACTCTTTCGGTAACCGTCTACTCGAGTATGATTTGGATATATATACATTTCGTTAATTATAAACCAAAAATTCCACGATTTCTAATTTATCCAGAATTATTTATTATTTATAGGGATTATTCAGCAGATTTGGTAAAGCTATATCTTTTTTCTTTGTCCGATTTCTGGTGGGTATATGCGGCTAAAAGAGTTCTTATGTATTAGGGGTAGGTGCTGTACCTAAAGCAAAGTTGTGCCAGTGGACATTTTTAATAAAGAAGGAGTGGGAGGAGGGAAATTGAGATTGTTAGATTGGTAGTGCTGCAAGCATCTCCCTGCAGCTGCACGTGTGTTTTCAAGATTGTCAGATCAACAGTTTAGTAGAAATTATTATTTTTAAGTTTTTTTCTTCCAAATCTTGACCAATCCAACCAGTGATTTTAAATTTTTTAAGACCTACACTTAGAAATTTTCTAGGCAGTAATATTTCATTGGGTTGTCCGATAAATATATCATAACTTCATATGCTTTCATATCAGTTATCACTTACGGGTTTTGTGAAACAGAGCTTTCCGCACAACATGTTCAGTTGTACCTGTGGACACCATTGCCAGCTGGACCTGTGGACAGATGGTTAAAGATTCCACAGGAACAACAGATTTTTCTTTTTGTTTATTAGTTCATTATTTCAATTATAAATATTGCGGAAAAGTTTGTAGGTATTCCGCCTGATATAAAATTTATGCCTAAATTTGGATACCTACTATTCGTATAACCTTTTTTTTATGAGGAGAAAACTAGCCACTCACTATTTATAACAAACTATTCAACTAGTGAAGATGGTGATTTCACAAATGTATCTTGGCTGATCCATCAAGCGAAGATTGTAATTTTTTGGATGAATTGATGAATGATTATGAACAAAGTAAAGAAATTGAAGATGAAGAATTATGTGTTGGTAGCTATGTTTTATGTTGTAAAGCATTTTATAGCTTTGATCAAAGAAAAAATTGACTGGTTCACGTTCAACATTTGCTTCTTGAAGAAAATTTCATCAGATGATAGAACCCCAAAATTTATTCTTCCGAACATCGCTACTGATTATGAAATTTAAATAAGAGATATGAAAAGAAAATTATCACCGCCATATTTTATAACGGGCACTGGGAGATTATGTAAACAATTACATTTTCCTACACCGTTTCATGGATACGATCTTTAATGATTCGATTTTTCCATAAAAAAGTCTGTGACACTCGTTAATAATAATTATAGGTACTTAAAGATTTATTTATGTTACAAGGTTTAAAAATAAGTTAAGTTTCTATTTACTTTCATACAATAAATTTAGTGCTGTCACCTTTCTAGTTGGCCTTCCAGTTCAATAATTTCAAGTCGACTTTTCTTGTTTAAATATTCTATTTTGTTCAGTACATTATATAAAAAATCATTGCTGATGTTTTTCTCTAATAAATATCATTTCAATTATCCCTATAAACTTATGAAGAAATGAATGTCGATTGGTACAACCACTAGTGTCCACAGGTACAAAGGGGGAAGGTACCTATAGGCACTAATCAGTAAGTTACAAAACATTATTTTCTATAAAAATAAAATGTCCAGATCCATCAAGAATCTCAAAACATACAGCTAGCTTTTAAAATTTAACATATTAAAATAAACTAGCCTAAACTCTGGTTTTAGTGTATTTCTAAAACTATTATTAATATAGTTTAAACATATTAAACATTATAATAAATGTTTTTCTTATTTTCTTTACCTTTTAATGGCAGAATTCATATCTTCCATTTGTAAAGAATAAATATTTAAAATTAAAATATAGCTAAAATGTTAAGGTGAAAATGTCCCAGAAGACTTCTTAGCAGTAAAGAAAATTTCCTTGGCTTTCCTCTTTACGATTCCCTCTGTTCACTGTTTCGTTCCTACATTGTTAAAGTTTTAACTCTAAATTCACCAGAGAATCTCACTACAACCCTATGAGATTCTGTTCCTCTGATCTCTGACTATAACGTAACACACAGTAATATTTAAATCTTCCTGGAACCTTCTGCGAATTTTACTCATTTTAAATATTCACGTTTACAAACGGAAAGAAAAATGATAAAAATATAAAGAAAAACGTAATGCTAATTCATTTCTTATTTTTTATTTATTCTTAAATTATATATTCTGCATGGAACCAGGAAAACAAGTGTTCCGGTATGACATATTTAAATATATCTCATATTTAAAAAGCGGCTTTTTAAAATGTATTCAACTATGAATACATCAATTATTAATCCCTAACAGCACAAACATGATGGATTTTAAGGACTAATTTTTTTTTTGTTGTAAATATGATGTAATGGGCATAACTTTTTTCTTTTTTTTTTTTTTTTTTATTATTTGTTTATTTTGTCAGTGACGGTTTCAAATTGCATAACTCAAAACCCTGAAAATGTACTAATGTCATGAAAAACCTGACATATAAATAAAAAAAAATAATAATGGACCATGGATATGTCAATCTATAAATTACTGATATTTCCAATTTACATTTTAGCATTAAAAGGAGCAAATTAGTTAAATCAAATTCACAATCAATGATTATTCAAATAAAACCAATTTGGGTTTCAAACGTGACGCTTTTTATTCAAACCAAATATAGTTCCTCAAAAGTAGGTCACACCAACAGAGCTAGAGTGTGTAAAAATGATACATTTTTATGTCAAAAATATTTTTTTTATATAAAGTGACACCGAGATAAACTGCTTGTTGAAACGCTTATTCATGGTGAATTTTATTAGAAGCTTCATCTTCCTTTCATGACAAAATACACAGATTGTGGTTAATTTTACCTCAGCTATTTTCCAACTATTTCGTTTAATCGTTCCCTAATACCCATTCTGACGTTGAAACTGCTACTGATGACAAATTTGAATTTTTTTATATATGCTTTTGTGCAAAATTTGAATTTAATATTTAATGAAAATTAAGAGTAACATATTATTGTACCTTGAGGAACTCAACATAAGATGAAAAACTTACTGTCTATGATTACTTTTTAAAAATGATTTTGTGACTTAATATAATTGTTCGAAGCAGTCAATATTAAAAAGTTTTTAATAAAGCAAGATACAAACGGGAGACTTTTATACCTGGTGTTCAAATAATATCGTGTTTTTTTTTAATACCTTTGAATACTTGCAACAACACGCCATTTTAAAAACAGAAATACATGGATGTATTTATTTCTAAATTAGATAAGAAGTGATAAGTTTGGTAATAACTTATACTCAAACTTATCTTACCAGTCATACAATTTTCTCTTCTTTTCCAATTTTACTAATTTCCAATGCTTTCCCATTTCAGAGTACAGGTTTCAAATTAAGACAGGTCTACGGTTCATGTCTCACATTAAAGCTGATTAAAGTCCCCACATATTCTTTTATATTTTAGGTCAGCACCTACAAAACTTGTCTCCATCTTAATTTTAGTTGTCTGTTACCAAAAGTTTTAGCTGTAATTTTACAAACTATATTCACATATTCTAACTAACAATATGCGTTATCCTCTAATTTCCTTTGTTATTTGAAACCTTATTTAGTGCAAATTATTCTTAGACCGTACACGTTAATTAAGTAAAATGTTGACGTGTCCGATTTTCCAATCTTTTCCCATTTCTCTGTGAAAAAAAAATACAATTTTTAATAGATACCGTTACGTTATAAAATCAAAGCTTATTAAATTTCCATTATATTCTTTTCTGAAGATATTTTTGGAAAAATTGTACTTTCGTCACGATGCGGCCGAAACAACCGTAACAGAAGAGTTACAAATTTTATGAAAAATTACACTTTTTTTTCCACACCCGATTGGCCTATAAAGCTGCAACTCGTTTAAAATTGTCACATAATAAGTGCTTTTTTAATAGTGCAAATATGCTTTCTCAGGCAAGGTCTCTTGATTTACGATATACAAGTGAAAACTTAAAATAGTACTAACATTTTGGAGTTTTTTGAGAACTCCAAAAATCGCACCTGATTTTGAGGGTTGCGAACTTGGATGTAAACTACCCTTATGGATCCTAACGACTTGTTAAAACTTTAAATTTTTTTTTTTTTTTTTTAGGTACACATCGATTGGAATACTTGTTTTAAATTAATTTTACGGCCTGAACGATTTATAAGCAGCGGTAAATTATATGGAGAAACTAGCATTGAAATTTCCCTAAAGACTTTTCTTTGAAGTGTGTAAATCAAAGACTAAGAAAAGACCGAGTGGGTAAAGCTGTTCCTCATCAAGACTCACTCGGCTACTAATGACAGCTTTCAGGAGGAAGATGGAGCAGGCGGTGGGGGGCTCTATTACCGCCTTTACAATCGCTCCCCCCACTTCCCCCCTTCTGGACATTCATGACTATAAACTGAAATCGGCTTTCAACTGCTATGCTCTTACACAACCTAGCTTGGGGTTTATTAAATCTTTTTAATCTATTGATGTGACCGAGGCTGGACCTAACAATGATGAGTCATAACGATAACTTCAATTGATAAGCTCTATTAACACTATGTTTCAATAAACATTAACCCTCCAACGCTCGAGCGTACCTTTAATGGCTGATTTGTGCAAATTAAGTCGATACTGTTTACAATATAAAATTTAACGCTAGTTGAATTGTATCTGAAAGACACCGCGGCTATCCTCGTAAATATTTTTTTTCGAAATAATTTATCCAAAAAACAAACATTTCATCTTGAAGACAAACAAATAATTAAGACTCTCCATAAAATGTTATATAAAGAATCAATATATCGTATTGATTCAATAGTAGTTGGCATTTAGTTATAATCCATTTATTGTTTATAATTATTTTTTATGATATGATAGTATTCTTTCAATTATCAATCTATGAATTCTTTAAGGAAGGGAAAAGTTGGGGGTAACGGGAAAGCCGAACCACGGGATAAAAGATAACGTTAAGAGAGGAACCCTTTCATTACGAGGAGGTGCGTAGATATCCCTAGGGATTGAGTACGTAGGGTAAATTTGGAGTTTCGGAATACAAGGCATATCGGTGGATAGTATTTAATCTTACAAAAACTCGTTGTAGGTGGTAAAAAAAAGAGTACAGCGGATGAAGAGGAGAACCAGGTGGTAATCGAACACCAAAAATTGAACGATAACAGGAGACATCAGAAGAATCCGATCCCATGGTTTGAAGATATCCCAGATCGGCTCAGTGGGGCCGTGATATTTAGCACCTTTGACCTCGAGGTGGGCTAACTATCACAACTTAGCCGAATAAAACGTACCATATTTACGCGAGAAACGCGACAACATGGGATAAGATTAAGCGGCTTTGGAAGGAGAAGGAGGTCGATTCGGATCGTATCTTTATCTGGTGCTCGTAGTCCAAGAGATACTTCAGGCGCTAAAGAGACGATGCTTATGCTGGGGGGGGGGGGGAAGAAAACAAACCGGTATGTCATCGGTAAAAATTTTAAATTTACAAATCATAATAAAAAAATATAATGACACTCAAATAGACCAATTTACAATTATTTATCTATAATACATTTTAAAAATATTACCTTACTAAAATCTATTACAACGAAGACATACCTTTTTTATAATTTTAATATTTAATACTAAAAATGTAATAATTGAACTTCCAAACTTATTTATCTCGGTCCTATTATGTAAATAATGTTTACTCGTTTTCACTAGTTAAATATTTCACAAAATTAATAATATAAGTTATTAGGAACTACCGAATACAATACATACTGCAATATTTAGGACTTTAATTATTTGAGCTTCAACATACTTTAATTTGAGATATATGAAATCAAAAGTAAAATTTACCTGTAAATTGGTCCACGTTTATTAACAAATTTTCAATTAAAGTAGCTTTCAAATAATAATAATAATAGCAATTCTGGCAAGGCTTAAAACATTTAATGTAAATATTAGTAGTCTAAATTAGTGGTAAAAATGAATCTTGCATTAATTTTTTTTTCTATATCATGTTTCATCAATATCATGTTGGGTTCGGTAAATTTCTAGAGATTTTAAAAATAAAATGGATTATCCTTCTCTTACTAATTATTTGTTAATCTTGAGCTTAGAAAGATCTCAGCAAACGACGGAAACTGGGCCTCCAACGTTGATGTTTCGGTTCGAGGAAATAGCCTATTATGGTAGACTTCCCCTTTGAATGACCAATGGATCCGAACTGCAAAATATTCGGTTCCGGTGAGTCATTGCTAATTTAAGGGATTATCAGATCAATGGGGAAGCTTCTCTGTGGCTAGAAAACAGCAAGGAGAGTCGAAAGGAAAGGATACCTCCTTTACATAGGATCTTCAAGATTACCCCTTTAGTGGATTATTCCAAGCCTAATCCACCACTCGATTTGATAAGGGAAAACAAATTTCTCTCGATTATCTTTCACCATTAATTTTTAGATAAACAAGACTCTTCGATCTCATCCACCATTCTTGTAGTTTCATTAAATATTCGGCATGAAAATAATTCTTTTTTTGCTGGTTTTCAAAACTCCATAGATACCGAAACAAAAATAAAACTGGTCAGTAAGCATATTCTGGGATATTCTCGTTAAAGTAAAAAATAATAATGTATCTTGCTCTTAAGTTTAATTAATAAATTTGAAAAGGTTTCAAACAATGAAAATTTGTACTAAATTGTAACAGGTATTATTCCCACGATTGGCCAAACAGACACATATTCGAACAGTCGTTTTAATTCAATTTGTTAAGATTAATAACGGACTCCTCTGCTTCAATTCCGAGCGAAACCTTACAGCAAACTCAAGTATCCTAACTGTCACGAAGAAAGTCGTCTAATACAGAAGAATTACAAACGATTTTACGATAAATTAAATGTTTGTTAATACAGTAGTACAAAATATGGCAACAGATATCCCTAATGTGGGAAGGCGAAGACCGATGAGCAACTGGATGAGTAATCTCCTTGCGTAAAATTTAAATACAACCGATGGTCAAACCGTGCCATTTTATTATTTTTTTCATTACAATATATTTGCTGATTGTAAGTTACGTACAAGTTACAGGTAGAAATAAAAGTTAAAAAAAATATTTAATGCAATAAAGCCAGCAGCAATCAGTCATAGAGTGTGAAGATGGGTTAGATAAAAAAAGAATGATGCTTGATGTGCGTGATGATGAGAATGTGGAGATCCGATGCTGAGAAAAATCATTAGAGAGATGATAAAGGAATATACCTACCTATAGTCACCGAGATTGCGGATGGCCACTGAGTTTTGGAGACGAGGGAAGCGACGTTGCCGGATCTACGTTACCGTAGCCGACCCATCACACTGCCAGCCCCTTTAGGCCTCACATAATTGACAAACTTATTGATTTTTCTTTATCAAAATAATTTTCAACATTTATAAGCATTTCTCTTGCTTCAACTTCAACGCTTTTCGCTCTTTCTTGACACTAGGTCATGATACTGTCGAACTGCATACACCGAAATTCAAACTAATAATAACTAAATTAAACTAATAATAAAACTAAAATGGTAGAATGAGATCGCAGAGAATTTGTCTATAGCGAGGCTTGATATTGAATGAAGTACTCAGTTGGAGAGCTGGCAACGGCGCAGCCCATTCATTGGCTTAGGCCGGCCATGCCTTACCCCCGCTGCTCAGAGCCATCGGCCTTCCGAAATCTCGGGGACTGTAGGTGCAGTCATCAACAGGAATGGAAAAATTGAAAGTGGGTTTCAAACGAGATCAAGAAGGCAAACAGTGCCGTTTACGAAATTTGTAACACGGAAGATGGATAACAGCGTGAAACTACAAATCTTTAAGGTCATTTATTTACCTACTCTTCTCTCTGGAAGCAAAAGCTAGGTTCAATTGCACAAGCTCTGTAGCCAAAAAACAGTAGTGGAAATGAGAATCTAGGAAGTGGCTCGCCGAACCAGAAGGGATCGGATCAGAAATGAGAGAATACATTTCAAAGAGGTTTTCCCATTTTATTACATGAAAATCAATATTCCGAGTTGATCGATTGTAAAATGGAAGAATACTTTGAGAGGTTACTGTTTCGTTCATTTCGAAAGCGGTTACGTTAATTCGGCAATTGGCAAGTTGGAATTAATTCTTAGCAATTACTTTCCCTATCCTCCCTCCCTTTCAGCCAGGGAAACTACGAAGTGCCGAATAGGCGAGGATAGAGAGTAGACAATTTTTTTTTTTTTAATAATTAGAAATTTAGTCTTATGTACATCACCTAGAAAAAAGTTTAAATTCAATTTTTTTTATTTTGGCCTAACGTCCTTATGTACTCCAACTAGGTAGGACGACTTCTACTACAGGTTACCAACCTATTTTAGTCAAGGTGAAGGTCAAATATTTACGAATTCTAGCTAGCAAAGATAACATGGTTGACTTTAAAATGTTTATGATAAAGATAGTCTGGGATGGAGTCAGGAGTAAGAAAAAACATCCAAATCAAAAAACTTTTATAGAAGTGCTGACGTTTCGGCCTGCATAGCAAGCCTTCTTTAAGGCTATAAATACGAAAAAACAACAAATAGAATGCGATATAGAAGGGCAATAAATATAATAAAGGAAATATTACAAATAATATAATTGCAGATGATTCTATTCTGATTAGATCTAATTGTATCGTTATTTTTTCATTACTTTATTATTATATTAATTATATTTAATCGCAGTTTATAAGACCATTCATTTTACAAACTACTATTTAAGAAAATAGATAAATATTCCGGATTCCATTAATTAGTTAATGCAGCAAATATGTTCAACAAAATCTTTTACTTAACACTGATTGGATGCCCTGATTTTTATCTGGGTCTTAATTTAAATAGAGTATTAGGGTCCAAAAAAAAACCCCAAAAAACTCTATCCTGGTATTATAAAAATTCTCTAAGAATAACCAAAAAATTACATTACTCTATAATGTAATAGTCCTTTTGTCTTGCAGTATTTAATGTATTAGTGCTTCACCTTTGGTGGTTGTGAAATAGTAATCCCTTTTCTTCATTTCCCAATAGTGAATAAATATTCAGCAATGTGACGTTTGGTTTGCTGTGGCAATGCTTGATTTTTCAAAGATATGCTGTGAGCAGTTTTGATTCAGTATATAAAAAAATATTCTGTACTTTTATTTTTATAATAATATTTAATTTATTTATTTGTAAGCAGGGCTATAACCTATTCAAAGGAGTTCGGTTATTTAGTATATGCCATAAAATTCATTGGAAATACTGATTTTCATTATATTCATTTTTTTTTATCTCTATTTCATTTTGTAGAATAAGAATTTGAAAACTGTCATTTGAATCAATGCCAGGGTAATAAGTGTCACGGTGGCCATTATAAATTGGGCAAGTACAAATAATATGTCCGAGGTTTTCATTAGTTTTCATATTACAAACTATACAGATTTCCTGTGGACTAATTTGTGTGATTTTATCTGAAGTGGTTATTTTTATTATGTTTTCCTGTAGTTCTTAAATGTGCAACTATTCAAGTGAAAATAATATTTAGCTGTACATTAATGTAAACAGGGATAGAACCGGTTGGATTAATGCTGTTGTAGAATATGCTAAAATTCGACTGCTGGCTAGAGAATAGAATCAAATTAAATAGATACATTTTTTATTTTTCTAATACAATAAAATGTTTTGCTTTTTTCTTTTATTTTGACTATATTTGATTTGGGTGGAAAGTCGATCTGCACCACACCTTTATTGATTATAATCAAGCATATGACAATATAGAGAGAAATTAGAATTCTTGGGATACCCTACAGCTGTCAAAAGATTTTAAAATTCATAAGGGTGTTAAAAAGGGAGACCCTCTTTCCCCAATATTATTCAATTTAATGTTAGAAGTAGTTACGAGACAGATCCGCAATAGATCAGGAGGATGTATATACCAGCGACTAACCCAACAATTAGCATTTGTGGACGATGTAGTAATTACAGGAAGAACTACAAATGCGCTCCTAGGAGCTTTCGAGGTTCGCAAGCAGCAAGAAATGTAGGACTCACAGTAAATAAAGAAAAGACCAAATACATAGTAACAACCAGAGAGGAAAGGGGACATATATACGTTGAGGGGACCGGATATTATTTTGAGATAGTGCCTAAGTTTAAGTACCTGGGTGCTATTGTCACTGAGGACAATAGTATCAAAGAAGAAATAAAATCTAGAATAATAGCAGGAAACAGGTGCTATTGGTCTTTAGTGAAAATTTTTCAATGTAGAAACATATCCTGCAATCTCAAAACAAGAGTATATCGAAGGATCCTTCAGCCGGTTGTTATGCTCGGGAGTGAGACATGGACCCTGACATCACACGGCGAAAAATTATTAAACATGTGGGAAAGAAAAATCCTTCGAAAAATTTATGGTTCAACCAAGTATGGACTGAATCTCTTACGAAGGAGCAAACATGAGGAACTGAGAACTCTATATGCTGCTCCAGATATTGTAGCCAACATAAAAAGAGGCAGAATTAGATGGCTAGGGCGTTTGCAAAGAATATAGGCAAGTAGGCTCCCTAAAATGAAGTTGGAGAGGCACCCGGGTGGAATGAGAAGGAGAGGAAGGCCTCGACTTCGTTGGCTTGAAGATTAAGAGGACTCTGAGTGTTAGAGGATGGAGAAGGGCTGCCGAAGAAAGGTTTGAATGGCACAGAATTGTTGAGGAGGCCAGGGTTCTACAAGGACCATATGATGATGACGATGATATTTGATTTAGAACTATTTCCCCTTCTCCGATTTTATCCAGTATATGTTTTTAGTTGTAAACACCACTTATACTTAGAATTAGTATTTCTACTTGAATAAGTCAGCTTGACTAAGTTATAAGTATTTTAATAATATAGTTTAACCGATATATTGTAACTTACTTATCGATATAACAAATATTTGAAAGAAAAATTTCGATTTTTATTTAAACATCGTGTACCGATGCTCACTATATCTCTCTTTATAACATATAAAAGCACCTTCCTTCTTCAGCTTACCATAATAGATATAATATATATGAAATGTAAGATTTCTCTATAATTTAGAACTGAAGATGAAAATATAAAACTTAAAACTAGTTTCACGATAAAATAAATATCATAGCAGTGGATGAGTAGGAATGAGGGATGTGATAGAACTAGGAACCTCTCTTAT
Source organism: Euschistus heros (assembly GCA_003667255.2). Taxonomy (NCBI): domain Eukaryota; kingdom Metazoa; phylum Arthropoda; class Insecta; order Hemiptera; family Pentatomidae; genus Euschistus; species Euschistus heros. Next base: position 1,502,190 of record RCWM02000007.1, on the reverse strand, counting down.
AATCAAGAGTGTGTTGATGAAACGATTTTAAGTTCAAGATGAGAGCGCTAAACAGAATGAGAATTAACTGTCCAAGAAAGTTTATTTCCAAGTCAAACAAAATAGAAATAAGAAAAAATGCGATTAAGAAAGCAAATGTGCTTTCCGATTGCTATCAGAGCAAAGAAATCTCTGTAATGGAAATTTGGCCTGGAGGTAAGAAGTAAGAGATAATTGTTTTTCCCGACTGGAAAAGGAGGGGACTGCGGTAGAAGTTCCAGAACTAAAGGCAACTTTGATTAGTACTTACATAAAGTCTATCTTCAGCTCCAGCACGTCTCAGTTCCAAATTAGTTAGTTTTCAAAACTGTGCTGAAATAATATTGTTTATTATCTTAAAGTTAAATAAATATTTTAAAACTGAAATGAATATAAACGTTAATCAGGAGATCTGATACTCCTGAATATTCCAAATCAAAAACAAATACACACTTTCTTTTCTATTCGGTATCTAGAAGCTAAGAACAAAAAATAAATAAATAAAAATACCGTTTAACAATCTTGAGTTAGAAAAAAGGATTCCTGCATGTTTTTTCATCAAAACATTGTTTTTAAGAATAAAATGCAAAAGTCTTGGGAGGGTTAAATTTTTTTTTTTTTTTTTGGGGAGGGGTCATAGAACTATTTAACAAACCTTTAAATAATCGAGAAAACAATCCTTGTAGATTTAGTAATACAAAAAATGATGTATGATCTTGATTTGACATTAAAAAAATAACACTTATGTTTAAATTATTAATTATTATTAAATCGAACGCCTGCAGGAGCATTTACATCTCCAAGCACCTTTCCAAGAAACTTAAACTCCAACATTACAACGCAGTAGTAAAGCCCTCTGTACTCTATGCCTCCGATTGCCTCTTGATGAACAGAAAGGGTCCACTCAGGAAACTAGAGCTCAAAGAACGGAAAATCTTAAGGAGAATACTAGGGCCAATACGAGAAGAGGATGGCACCTACAGGATCAGACATAATGAAGAGCTGTACCATCTCCAAGAAGACATAATCACCTCAATAAGGAAGAGACGACTGACTTTCTATGGACATTTAACCCGAATGAACACCAACAGACTCACAAACAGGATCTTCACTACGACAGGCAGAGGGAAAGCCTCCAAGAATAAATGGATCAACACAGTGAAATCAGACCTGGACCAACTTAAAATTCCACTGGAGACCATTCAGGATCGGTCCAAATTTCGGCAGATGATTTTATAAGGATTATTAGCTTTCTGTTAGGATAATTAGCTTTCTAGGGTTAAAATGTCTTAAAATTAAATGGTTGATTATTATCGAAGGAAATGTTAGCTCATTGACACACGTTAAGTCAAAAATATACTGTAATTAACTAGATCTAATTAGTTTTATTATAAAAATTACAATTAATATCTACATAAAAGTTTTTCAGAAAGAAATTTATGAACAAAATAAAAAAAAAAATAGTTATTTACGGGAGATTTTGAAAAATCAGCCAAACGCAATGATAAAAGAAGCTTTTGAACTGACAGAAAAGAAATATCTATCTCAAAGGAAACCTTAATAGAATAGAGCCATACAACTGTTTGTAAAGGGAAAAGAAAACATCCTACGAAAATAGACTATCTAGTGGAGATCTGTCTATTCCAAAATAATCCGGTAGAGAAACTCAAACGAAAAAATGTATTACATTGATTTATAAAGATGAAAATGTTATAAAAATATTATTATTAAAAAAGTATTATTTGTCGAAAATATTATAGGTAAACCGTAGAAGTTTAAATACGATGTCTTATTTACGAGTTATTGACATTTTAACTATTATCCTTCGCATTTATTATTGTTTATCAAATAATTACAATTTATAAATGTAGAACAATATATATCTACTATATTATTAATTATTTATTTTGGCGTAAATATAATATAATAAATAAATAAAATATAAATGGTGATGTTACATATGTATGAAAAAAATGATTTTGTATTTCTCCATGACTTGAAAAAAACAATATATCGTATGTCTATCTATAACCTACAGGTTTTCCCATTTACATTTAAGAATTAAAAGGTTTAAACTAAAACAACAAACAACAACTAAAAAAAACAAAACATTCTCCATTAAATTTGGAACCAGGATATTTTTGGCAAAATTTCAATCCGAGCAACAGAGCTAGAGCATGTCAAAAACTTACATTTTTGAGGATGAAAAAAACGTTATAACAAAAAGGTATACACCCAAAGCCCAAAAGACCTATCCATATCAAAATAATTTTTATGTATCTCTGAAACTAAAAAAAAAAACGATCACTGAACTTTATCAATTCCAAGAACATAACATTCTATGAACTTATCAATTTGGATTATATGAGTTCAAGCTAAATGAACAGATGGTTTATTATAAACGATATTAATTGTTAACTTAAAATGCCCAAAAAAGCTATAGTCTTTCTAACTACACTTTACAACGCAATTCTCAGGACTACGAAATTCCCAGTTCAATGGAAATATTCTTATATTACCATGATACATAAACCAAACAAAAACACCGATTCACCTTCTTCCTACCGACCAATTAGCCTACTTCCTTTGTGTTCTAAAGTTTTTGAAAAATTATTTTACCGACGAATACTAGACATACTGACAGATAAACAAGTACTACCTACACATCAATTTGGATTCCGTTCATTTCACTCAACAGTTCATCAACTACACCGTGTAACGGATTTCATATCAATCTCACTCGAGAAAAGACTATATGCTACTGGGGCATTTCTAGATGTAGCTCAAGCATTTGACAGAGTTTGGCATGACGGACTTCTTTTTAAATTGAAAAATCTTCTTCCTTTTACCTATTATCTGATCCTTCAATCTTTTCTCTCTGATAGATTTTTTTCTGTCCGACAAGGTTCAGAACTCTCCTCTATTTATCCAGTAAAAGCCGGAGTACCACAGGGGTCAATACTAGCTCCACTGTTATATATTCTTTACACTCACGATATGCCACTTAGCCCTCAAACATTGACAGCAACATACGCTGATGACACAGCAATATTAACTAGACATGAAGACCCCACAATTGCATCATTAACTCTTCAACACCACTTAACATTACTACAAGACTGGTTCAAACAATGGAAAATAAAACTAAACTACACCAAATCACAGCACATAACCTTTACACTCAGACAAGACTCTTGTCCACCTGTCTTCATCGACAATCAACCCATACCACAAACAAACGAAATTCATTACTTAGGACTGACATTTGATAGAAGAATGACCTGGGGCCCACACGTAAAACAAAAACGTCTCAGTCTAACCAAGAGATTAAAACTTCTGTATCCAATGCTTCATAAACGGTCGACATTAAAACTCCGACAACGACTGAATACATACACTTACTTACTTAAACCCATATGGACATACGCCACACAAATATACGGGACTGCAAAAAATACACACCTTAAAAAAATACAAATATTCCAATCAAAATTACTCAGACTAATCACGAAATCACCTTGGTACGTTTCAAACCACACACTTCACACTGATTTAGAAATACCCACAGTAAAGGAACATATACATGACCTTTATAGACGATTTCATGACAGACTTCATGGACATAACAACATACTCATTAATGACATGGCCACGACTGACATACCTGGAAATATTCTCAGAAGGCTTAAAAGAAGCTGGATGAGAGATTTGCTCAAATAAATCTCTTTAACCCATGCCAGGAGGAGGTACTATCGAGTGCTAGTCTCCCACACGCATACAAGGCCTGTAGTATTCAATTTCACATCACATTCACTGATTGTTACCCTAATAACAGGTGTGAATTAAAATCTGAAAGAGAAAAAAAAAAAAAAAAAAAAAAAAAAAAAAACTTAAATACATATACATATAAATCTATTTTTTTTTTCACGAAACGGCCTTGGAAACCACGCGAATATCAATTTTTGGCTCCTCTCTTGTTTTTTCTTTCCTTCCATTTTTCTTTCATTATTTCTCCGTGTCTCTTTTTTCTTTCTTCTGTCCACGCCACTCCCTTTTTTGAACTTCTTCTGCCCACAACAACCTTCAATTCCTTAAGTCTGTTTCTATATCTTTCTCTGTTCTGACAGTCCTGGTCCGTTATACCTAATCTTTCCGTTTCTTCTTTCATCTGTTTCATATATCCACCTGAGCTTTTATATCCATGGATTTTCTGAAATATTTGCTTATTTAGTCTTTCCGGGACCATTCTGATCATATGTCCGTAGAATTTTAGTCTTCTAACCCGGATTTCCGTTTCTATGTCCTTTGTATCATTATAGATTTCCCGGTTGGGTCTAAGCCTGTATCCTTCTTGAGTGTTTTTGGGGCCATAGATCCTTCTCAGAATTCTCCGTTCAATCCTTAGTAATTCTTCCAAACTAGGAATGCAAGTGGTTTCTGTACCGCATTAAATCACAGGTTTAACGACAGTGTTGTAGTGTCTTATTTTTGCTTTTGTGGACAGGGTTTTTTTGTTGTAAACGTTAGTGGTTGCAAAAGATAGTTTCTGTAGTTTAGTTATTCTTTCCTTTATACTTTCTTTTTCCGAACCGTTGCTACATATAGTCTCACCTAGGTACTTAAATTTGTTTGTTACTTTTATTGTTCCGTATTTGGTTTCCACTGATTTTTTTTTTTGAAGTCTGGGTCGGTAGTCATTAGTTCTATTTTTTTTCGTAAGAGATATCTAGACCTGTTTTTTCCGAAATTTCTGTCAGGATGTTTATTTGTTCGATCGCTTCTTCTTCCGTTTCCGCTAACAGGGCAAGATCGTCTGCGTAGGCAAGGCATCTTACTTTGACATGGTGTTCGTGGTCCCTATAATCGCATCCGTATTATTAACTTTCCATATTTCTTTCATTATTTTATCCAATACAACGTTGAACAATGTTGGGGAGAGGCTGTCTCCTTGTCTAAGTCCTGTTTTTATTTGGAAAGGTTTGCTGCTGATCCCTCTAAATCTTACCTTGGATTCGGTGTCCGTTAGTGTAAGTTCTATTAGTTTTCGAGTCTTTAGATCTATTCCGTATTCTTTTAGTATTTCCAGTAACGATCTTCTATCCACTGAGTCGTAAGCTTTCTTAAAGTCAATAAACGAGATGTAGAGGTTATTTTGGGTTTTGTCTTGTAGTATTTTATCAGCAATTTTATGCTTAGGATTTGTTCTTGGCACGATCTTCCCTTTCTGAAGCCTCCTTGATATTCTCCGATTTATAGTGGAACCAAAGCGAAACCCTCTGGAGCTAACAACTCTAGTTGTACTTCGTCGGGGTAACCCGACCCAAAACTAGTTTCTAACAATATAATTCTATTTAATTTTTAACTCTTATTTTCTTGTTTTATTATATTTAATTTTTTAATATTTTACTTTTTTCACCTTGTACTGTAACTCAGTTAAACTTTAAGGAATTTATGAGTAAACAAATTTATATTTAAAAATATTTCGATTTCATTCATTGTTTTCATTCAGTTTAAAAAAGCCTAAACTAAAACTGAAAACTTTTTTACATATTTGCCAACGTTGGGGGACTGGACTAACTATAATATTGTTGATGAAGAAGTTATTCCTAGACAGTGGTAATTTTGACTGGAAATGTAAATTTTATAGGTTAATAATTTTTTTTGTTTATGGTTGGTGATGGAAGCTTTTCAATAAAAAAACTTCGCCTTTTTCTATTATATATGTAAAATATGTATTATTTGTATAAAAATATATATTATGTAAAAGTATTAATGATTGAAATTCTTCATCAAGTAAACAGCAGTGATAACGTAAAAATAATCGGAGTAAGTTATGTGGAAGCACAATAATCAGACTATAAGACGTATAAAAGGAAATTTATTTTTAATTTAATACAATACAACACTGCTGTTCTTTCAGTCCACGAAAATCCCACTATTGTTTTGCTTGCCCCTCAGACCCAGATATACTCAGAACAATGGTTCTGAAAAACAGAAAATCAAAACAAACCCAACAATATCATCCTATGATAGCTTTCCCCCTCAGAACGCTATATGCCCTTCAACAAAGATTTCAAAACGAAAAAAAAAAAAAAAAAAAACTAGAGGCAATATAAAGTACTGTACCTGGACAAAAGACTGACCTGGATTAAGCCCTCAATATTAAATTAAAATAACTGAACATAGGGTTCAGCGAAACATGTATACCAAAGTAAAATATAAGAAAATATATAAATGTTTCTCAAAATTATTTCAATAAAAAAAATAATAACAAATTTCTCCCTGACTGATTATGGATATATCTATTTATAATTTACTTGTTTTGTTTGTACTACTTCTGATAGGGAAACCGCTGGCTAATTTTTAATTCAAGCAACAGCGTGTCGAAAAAAACTAAACTCTTAAAAATTTTAGCAAAATGAACTTTTTTTATTCAATTAAATATGGCTCCTAAACTGTAGGTCCTAACGACAAATATCGTATTAAAAAATATTTTCTATAGAATTTCTGATGAGGAAACGTCAACATTTCGAGCAACACTAGCAATTCATAAACTTTTGAGAGTAAAAAAAAAATTACATAACCCTTTTTGTCAGGACGCCTTTTTAAGTTAAAAAAAAAATAACAAAATTTTGACTCCCTGCCCAAGGACATTCATGTTAAAAATACACCATAACAGACCTTCTGTCAATTCATCCATTCTCAATAAATATAAAACATCACTCATCCGCTCAAAATAACCCCAGGCCGTTAGTCTATTTTTTTTTTAACTCCCTCTTTCCCACAGCGGGTGTGAAAAGTCATTGACCACTTAATCTCTTGTCTTCCTAGACAATTTCTTATTAATTCATTTTTTTTCTTTCCCAACAATTACTACACATGTCCTCAAAGCTCTTAATTAATAACAAAAGACACTTACATGACAATAATTAAACTCATTAGGACATACGGAGTTTGGCTTTGGGGCTCCACTAAATCTTACAATTCTTCTCTTATCCAATATTTTTTTTTTCTTTTAATATAAATTTATTGTAATTTACAACTGTACAAAATATATACAACAAGTAAATGCGTTGATAGTGAATACAATGGCATGTAAATAGCTTGTGAAGAGCTACTCACTAGTAGTCCTTCAATAAATTCTACACCATAAGGTCTCTAGGCCATCTTCTTTTCAGACGCCTCGGAGGATTATCAGGAATGGAGTGCGAAGCAAGTTGGGAGACTAGTGGATTAGAGTAGTTATTGGGCTTACTATGGTTTGGACTAAATCAGTAACATGTGAGTAATTAAGATTTTTATGGATAAGTTTATTTGTAACAAAGAAAGGAGCATCGAGGGTTTTTCAAAGGACTTTGGATTGTAAGGATTGGATACGGGAAGAATTAGAAGATTTAGTTAAACCCCAAAGCTCAACTCCATTTGTCCAAATAGGTCTGATAACAGACAAGTAAATGAGTCTTTTGTTGTAAAGTGGAAGGTTTGAGCGTCTTTCTAGTAAATGTTGCAGAAGTCGAAAACGACGAGCAGTTTCTAGTCGTTTTAGTCTTGTATGTGGATTCCAAGTTAAACTTTTGTCCATGTGGAGTTCTCGGTAGCGGATCTGTTCAACAGGGATTAGTGGAATATCATTAATGGGTACTGTAGGACATGAGGGTCAAGGTTATTTGATGGGATTTATTAGGATTTATTTTGATTTTCCATTTCTGACACCATTATTGAAGGTATAGGATATGGGATTGGAGCGTTTGAGGGGCAATGAAAGGATATTCAATACCTATATCCTAAAATCCTTCGTATAATCGATGCTCGTTACTATGTCACAAATAAACTCATCTATAACGTTCTAGATTTCTCATATTTTGCAGATTTGGCCCTACAAGATACCTATCCTTCCATGCCAAGCTACTATGAATCCATTAGTCTCCCAACTAGCTCGATTACCGAAAACCCTCTGAGGAGTCTAAAAAGATGTTGGCTTAAGGACTAATAATGACTAATGTAGAACTGTTATTGAAGTACTAATAATGAGTATTTCTTTACAAGTTATTGACATGTCATCATTTTAGCTCACATTTACTTATTGTATATATCGAATGTAAAGGTAAATATCAATGAAGCAAAAAATTAAAAAAAACAAAAAAAAAAACATTTTTGCATCTCGGGTGCTTTAGTTTATGAAACATCAGTATCGTTAAAAATACGTTCTCTATTCCCCCTAATTTTTGAGGTAGAACGCTTCTTGAGATGTTTTTAATAATTATAAAAAAGATATAAAGAAATTTTCTTTTAATAACTCAAGAAGTACCAATAAATATAATTCATATTTTTTTCCAAATTTCCAAAAGATACCTATCCTTCCATGACAAGCTACACACTCACTTGAATCCATTAGTCTCCCAACTAGCTCGATGGTTTCCCTCTTTACTATTTGAAAAAACTGAAAATCACTACAACAATCTGCATGAATTCTAAATATCTATTCCTCTTACGACCTAACTAATTCCCTCAACTCCAGTTCATAATAATAGAACTAGTTATAAGGCTAGTCATATTATAGGAGGGATAATGTTAAGAGATCCTATATAGATGAGGATTTTCTATATAGTATTGATAATAGTAGTAAGACTACGAATTTGAACGGATAATTGAGAAGTCTCAAGGGAGATGTAATGGAATAACAAATTTCTACTTGATTTGTTGTAACGGGAAGGTATATAAAATTATAAGATAATATTTCTGAAAAATATGTTTAATGCGTTATTCCCTAAGAATAATAATAAAGTATAAAATTATACGTTTGTCTGTCTTCGTTATTTTGGACCAAAACTATAACTTTCGCGACGAAATAACTCCTGAGATGCTGAAATACATGGGATCCAAAGGAAAAGAGATTATTTTAGTAATGGACTCAGCTATCCGAAAGGCAAAAAGAGAAAACGATGAAGTTCCACCTGGGTATGCTAACCTTCGACCAGTGAGCCTTTCGATACTTGCATTCGCACCTTCAATATGGTTATAAACCCCCCCGAAAACAGAGGTAATGAGGGTTGGGAAAAGAAACCGGAGCTGAAGATAAATCGTAAAAAACTTCAAATACCTGGGTGCAAACAAAAGAGAGGCTTCCTTAATAGGCGAAAATGGAAAGGAAAAACAAAAGTGGCTGTATTCAGATCTACATTTCTCCCCATTCTTACGTACCAACAAAAAGCATCATTCCTGAATTCAAGCGGCTGAATGAAAGATTGGGGGAAACAAGAAGAGATCGAAGTAACACCACCATAGATCAAACTTCAAAGTTAAAAAACCTGCCAAAGATTAGTAGAGGAAAACCATTGAAGTCTATGGGGCAATAGTAGAAGGAAAGCGAGGAGGGAAGAGGCCCGCCTAGAACTAAATGGGAGGACGAAGTTAAAAAGGACTTCCGAAAAAGAGGACTAACTGCAGAAAACAGCTAGTAAACGTCCCAATGAGGAATGACTATGATGATGATGAATGAACAACTATAACTTTACTTTTTGTACCAAAACTAGCTACAAAAAGTAAAGATTGAAAACATATGTTCAGGTATATAAAAAAAAAAACTGTTCTTAAAGCACAGCATTTCAGAAACCCCTAACTTGCTCTCCTGTGAACTGTAATGTTAGCATAAATTCCTAGAAGAAGCCATTGTAACCCTTATAAACCTCAAGAAATTTTGTAATTCCCTCTCAGTACATCCAGAGCGTCTCCACGCCACTCTTCTTTCTGATATTGTAACTTTTATTGAATAAACTTCTTTTTTAAAAAAGTCTTTACTTTTAAAATTGAAGATAACTGGCGCAGTCGGTAGGAAATCGTCAAACTGAGGGCATATCAAGGATCAGTATCAACTGTTTGCTGACGAGTCCATTCAGAGGAAGACGAGACGTTAAACTGGCATGGATCTGACTATCGAAGTCATCTTAGTGTAAGTGATTTTTTTTATTTAAGAAATATTAAACTTTTTTTTTTTTTTATTTTTCAATTTAATAATTTTGAATAAAATCTATTCTATTTTTAAAGAAAAGGTTATGATTTCATTACTATAACTATAAGAAATATTTTGTTATTTAAAATATAATTTTTTATTTAATATTAAGTTAAATATTAAGTTACTGTATATTAAGGATAAATTTAATTTTTCATTTCATATTTTTTAATTTCATTGATACTATCTCATTTTATTTTTTGTTTGTTATATTAAATATTTTATAAAAATGGCACCTCCCACATTAAAGAAAGATTTTCTAGAGATGATACCTGATTTCAACTAACGCGACAGAGGATAAATTTTTATAATCTCTCTAAAAAACGATGTCAATTCGTGCTAAAATTAAAGGAGCTAGGTTAATAGTAAATATATCAATACCTGGGACGATTTATTAAAAACTGCGTTAAAACTAAGCGACGCGTTAAATATTGAAAAGGGCAACGATCGAGAAAAAAATACAAAAAACATTACAGAATCGAAGGATGGAGGCGTTAGTCTCACGAAATATATCGAAAAATTAGCGAAAAAGGAGAAAGAACCGCTTGGCTCTCTTCATGAAACCAAAATCCGGTAAATCAGGCAATAAACCGTGAAAACACTTATTACGCCCACACCAAAACCATAACAAACCAATACACAAAAAATCGCAACCCCCAGTAAACCAGTACAAAAGCTTAACCTGCTAAAAATGTAATCTAATCAGAGATAATCAGTATAGACCCCAACAACCTAATCATATTAATCAATATATACCACACCAATATCATCAATATAGACCCCAAAGTCAACCCCTATTAGAATTAAGAAGTAAAGAGAAATGATCAAAGTCAATAAAATATAGTAGATAAATAAATGAGTACAATGTAAAACATAGGTACATATCAATTAGCATATTCATCGATTTAACTGAAATAATTAAAATAGAACAAATTCAGACATGAAAACTAGCGTACTATTGTACTCCAATGTTTCTTTATAGTTGCTTTTTTTTATATCTATTATTCATTAACGTTAAATGATCACTGGTTTTGATTTATAAATTATTGTACATTTATCCTCAGTAAAAGAAAAAAAAATCTATTATATGAAAAATCTATATTTATTGTAAAACTTTTTAAAGAAAAAAATAACATTTCTCTTGCTCTAATATTAGACCTTGAAAGTCAGTCTCAGGATACTTCAGCCACTTTTGATCACTCTAATCAGAAATATAGATTCTCCAATAATATCTGCTGTACAAATAAACGCTGCGCGAGTGATTAAGGGCTTACAATGTCTGAAAGGATATTCAGCAGGTGCCTCGCAATAGCAGAGCTTTGGGAAGGAGCACACCTTATATTAAGAAGGAGAGAATTTCATAAACGAAATGGGCAATAATGGTATGTTGAAAAGTTTCAGTTCCATGGAAAATAAGTAAAAGGAAAAAATGGATCTTATTGGTTGGGAATGGACGGAGAACTTAAATTTCAGTACATTTTATGTATAGGACGGTATAAGGTAATTAGTGATATAATCCAGAAATGTTCCTAGTATCTCATTGGTTCAGAATAAATTTATAATATTAGATTACATATATTTGAAATAAAAATATAGTTTCTGTCATTATGTAAAAAAAGGATATAAAAATAAAAAAATGTAATGCCTTCATCTTCCAAAACAAAACCGCTAAGCCAAATAATATTTTAAAAAATATATTCTCAGGTCCAAATATATATATATATATTTTTTTTTTTTTTTTTTTAGTATGATTCTTCAACCTTCTTGAAAAAGCTTTGAAGTTCTAGATTTGCAGTTACTCAGAAAAAAAATTTATGCCCAAGTTACGGTCCTTAATTAGGCCATGATTTTATAATCTGAAGAAAAAGCAAACTCAAATTAAATTATTCTGGAGGGGAACCAGGTACTGCAGGGGGTTTTTATGTAAGGCCTGTAATTAGAACTCAGTTTTTTTAAATATTCGCCTTCAAGTTTTTTTTTATTTTATTTTATAATGATACAAACCGAGTTAATTGATTTTATTTAACTATAAGTCTTATAAAATATTAGAAGATATTTATTTAAGTGTGTAAAAGTTTGTTAAAATAATTTTTACGACAAGTTAATTCCAGAGAAAGCTGATTGAACCTCTAAAAAAATATTTAAAAACGACAATCAGCAAATATGATTATAAAGCATGAAGGAGTACAGTGTCCAACGACACTGCTGTATTGATAATAAGATATCAGTTCGGAAGGCCTTAGCAGTGTTAGTCAAATTCGGTTAAGAAATGGAATCTTCTTCAGGTGATCTCCGTGTTTTATTCTGAACAGTTAACAAGAATAAAAACCTTATGTTCGTGTCAGTGACATGGTGTAGGAACATTTTATTCATAGTAATTAAATTATATTGTTATTATAGTTATTTAAATAAATAAACTTTCACATATCACAAAAGATAGTGAATATTTAAATGTTTCTTTTCTCGAAAGAAAAAAATAAAGCATCTACAAAGTAAGGGCCGTAAGTTTCCGTCCTGTCCTGATTCCCCCCCCCTTCAAACGTGCCGGGATCAGCATGCAGTTGCATGCCTGCTCACTCCATACCCATCGCCCGCACTTCCTCAGTCCTGTCAGTTAGTGACCAGCCTTGAAGGAAACTCCCCATTTTTACAATGTTTAAACTCGAGTACCGTGCGGTTAATAAATTATTTTGTAAAGAGGGTCTTACTCCTGCGCAAATTAAACAGCGCTTGGATTGTGTATGCGGGCAGTCCTCCCCCTCCTCAGTGAAAGAATGGGCAAAATTATTTAAGTTAGGGAGAGAACGTCTAGAAGATGACCCGCGTCCCGGTCGCCCATTGGAAGCTGTCACTTCTGAAACAATCCAACTTGTGGAATTTGAATTGCTGTCCGACTGCTGCGACTGAAAACCTATTTATTTTGCTATAAATACATATTTTGCACTGTAATTGCAACATATTCTGCATATCGGCTTTTGACATTTCAAAAATGTTTATTATGCTTTTTAGCATTAAAAAAAAAAAAAAAATGTAAAACCGAAAAATAGCCAAGGGAACTCCTATCCTTTTTTTTTCTGACGCTAATTCTTCCCTTTGCGCGAACTTTCGATTGCATTTGCTTTTCTTGGGATCGTTTAATCGGATTAATTTATCGTTCCTGATCCGCTCCAACACTTTTCTTATTTCCCTTCTTCCTAACATAATTCCATTATCCAGTCTCTCACGCAGTTTCCATTAAGACACAACCATCGTTAAATCAGTCTTGCAATAAAAAAATTACTCGTTTGAAAGTTTGTACGTGAGTTCTTAATTGAAACTTTTGAGGGTGATGGAGACGTTTTATTTTGTGTTTGTTTTGGTAAAGTTGTAAAAACTACTGTATGTTTTTTAAAAGTAGCAAAACACAAATAAAACAATTGTAAAAAGGCAAAATTTGAAGAAAAAAAATTGTTACAAAAAATACAACTGGTTTCTGTTGTAGTTCTGACAATGGGCAGCTTCTCTACTCAAGTCATGAGGGACTGTGGCGCTCCTACTCAGCTTCCACTAGATTTTCACACTGCCCTCTCATAAGATGGGGGACGAGCTTGGTCTGGCGTTTCCTTGGAATGTTTCTGTAGATTGTGTATATAGTATGATTGTGCGTTTAATTTTTTTTTCTGCTCATTTATTATTACTATTGTTTATATTTGTATTTTTTTTTAAATATTTATATCTTGTATAGTTAGAGGGTTTTTATTTTTATTTAATTTAATTGTACATAGTGTATGAATGTATTCTTTGTCATTCATATTATTCATTTCCCTTTAAGAGGCAGCTTGTAATATTTATTCCATTAAACAATATATAAACTAAAAAAAAAATAAAAATAAAAAAATAATGTAAATAGTTGCACAGTTTCGGTATAGAATAACATATTTTACCCAATACATTTAGGTATATGTGCATGCTTTTCAGTTTTATTTGCATATAACTCACAACACTTCTAATAATCCTAATAATAGTTAAAATAATTACAGTTGTAAGTCGAAAGCATTACCTACATTTCAATTAGATGATTTTTTTTTTTTAAACAATTTTGTTTAATCTAAATTTTATTCTGTAATACGAAAAGAATCTTTTTAATAAAACAGTTAATATTTTTATCTTTTGTTATACAAATGTATTGTGAATTCTTGTTTCCATAACTTATTTTTATATTCTTAACTTATTTAAATTAAATTAAAGTACATAAACTTGACAAAAAAAATAGGTCTCCTCATCCCATCCGAAAGAATTGGCCATCACGCAATCTAAAACTCGGCCGAAAAAAATAAACTTTTCAAGAGATTAAAAAACTTTAAACCTCATTGAAAATGTTTGTAAGTTTGATTGCTTCAAGTTCTTCAATCATTCACTGTTGGGTGGAATAATGTATGAGTGAATAAAAAGATGTGTAAGCATTTATCCCGTTCTTCAATTACTTTTATTAAAAACTTTTGTGTTTAATTTAGGAAATTTTCTCTATTAAAATTAATACCTATGTATTCCAGTTAGTTAATATCATTGACATTACCTGTTTTATATTATAATTTATTATATTCTAGCCCTTTATATTATTTCTTATATTTATTTATTTTATTTCTTATATTATTTATTTTATTTTAATTCTTGTATAATTAAAGGCTTTTATTTTAGTATTCTTACTTGATTTCTTCTATATTATTTTATATAATTTTACATATTGTATGAATCAGTCTTTGTCATACATATTCCTCATTGCCCTTGATTGAGGCAGATTGTAGTTATTTAAATAATTTTTTTTTAAATATATATATATATATATATATATATATATATATATATATATATATATATATATATATATAAGTTAGGTTCCTCCAGATAAGAACAAAAAAAAAGAAGGAAAATGAGGAACGAACTGACTCACTCAATACTGGAAAAAAGACTGCCTTTTATTTTCTTTATAATTCCTTTCATATACATTTTGTCTTATTAACATGTGTTAATAAGATTAAGTTAAGGATTATGTTTATTATTCCTAGTCTATGTACCTTAACATATATATATATATATATATATATATATATATATATATATATATATATATATATATATATATTTATATATATATATATATCATTGAAGCCAATCGACGAAAAATGAAGAATTAACAAGGATAAATAATTTTTTTTTTTACTTTTGCAGGGAATTATCTTAATATTGAGATCTTGAGTACTGAAATTTATTGAGTACCAAAAATTAATTAAGTTCTGATTTTTTTACAGCCCCTGATTTTAAGTACTTCCTATTAACCAATTTACTTTTAGTATCTCATTCATGAACAAGCTATAGATTCATACATATAATGGTAAAGTTAGGTGGTACATTTATTACCATTTATTATTGATTCATTATTTCATTTTTAATTTATTCATTTAGATAATAACTTTGTTATATTATTTTTGTAGCTAGGACCTCTGGTTTAGGAGCTATATTGGTTTGAATGAAAAAGTCTATATTGGTTAATGAAAGTTTCTTTCCCAGCTTCAAAAATATAACATTTTGATACGCTCAAGCTCTCTCAGTTTTGCTCGGATCGGACGTTTTCTTATCAGAAATTTAATATAGAATATTTTTGTTATATTACATTTGCCGCTATGATTCATAGCTCAAAAACTATACGGATTTGAATAAAAAACGTCAAGTTTGAAAGCCTTACTTTCTCTCAACTTTGTTTATTCAAATAACGATCAATTGTTTATTTAATTTTTTTATTAATTGAAGTAATTTAATCCTTTTAATTCTAAATGTAAAATGGGGACCAGCAGTAGATTATAAATACCATGATCTATGGTTTTTCCATTCAGGAAGAAATTGAGTTTTTATAAAGTTAAATCAACAGTATTTAATGATTCAAGTCGTAAATTATTTAATTTAAACATGAAAAAATATATCCCCTAATATAAAAATTTAAAATTCGTTATAATTTTTTGTTTTCTACTATTCAACTGGTAACTTTTAAAGTTATACTAAATTGTGACGAAAGTTTTTATTCATGAACATGAACCTTAATTTCACTTCTCTTAATTAATTCAAACAAGAATTTTGTTGTTCCTATTATTTATGTCAATATTTACTCTAAACTGTCCTTTAAATCTTTGTTACTTGAGTAGGCTTAGATTTTTAAGTTCCACGTGAATTGTAAAAAGAAATGAGAACATCATTTCTTTTTACATACAGCCACTGAAGAACTTATTTCCATTGAAGGAGAGTCAGTTATGTTTCGAAATATTTCCAAGCTATGGTTCGGTTTGGGAAAGCATTGCTTAGCGTATAGTTGAACTTCAAATGTCTTTTTATAAAAAATATCACAGTATATTGATTTATCGTGATATTTTGATACTGATATGTCGTGTTTAGATCTTAAAAATTGTTTCACTTCATAAAAAAAATTCTTACTTACTCCTAAATTTTTATTACTGAATTTCGACGGAGTGGATTTCTTAGTCAACTTCTTTTTAACCTTCTTTGGGTATTCTCTGGCATGTTTATTGAGACCTTGATTTGTTTTTAGCTGTTGACATCTCCGTAGGGTTTGTCGTGAAATCTTTTGCAGGAATACTGGATTTCTTGTACCAATATTTTGTGCAATGTTATGTTATTAACGTACCAGGATGATTTTGTAATGAATCTTAAAGATTATGACTTTAATGTCTGTATTATTTCGATAGGTTTTATTTAAGCTATTCCGTGAATTCGTGAAGCGTACGTCCTTAATGGTTTTATTGAGTAAGTATAAGTATTTAGTCTTTGCTTTATTTTTAATTTAGATCGTTTATGTAGATTAGGATAAAAACAACTTTTCGTCGTTTGTTAATGCTTATAGCCCAGTCAAATAAGGATTTCCCCTCGGAAATGAACCAATGAAGCTGAAGTTTTGCATATACCTTTATTTTGGTCCTCTAAATAAGTGATAATAAGTCACAGACCTCAGCACGTTAGCTCCATTAGATATTTAAGGTCAAAGGTCACAAAAATCAGTTTTCTTAAATATCTCGATTTCTATCCATCAGCCGTCAATCAAAATGGTTACAAAATTTGTAGACAATGAAATTCTCTACAATTTTGATATTATTCATTTTTATGTCTGGATTAACAGTCAAAACTAAAACGACAAAAAAAAAAAAAAAAGCCCGTCGTTACAGACTACGTCAGCATTTACTAGACAGACGTTCAAAGCTCCCAGTTAATTACAAAAGACTCATTTACATGACTGTGATTAGAGCTATTTGGACGTACGGAGTCGAGCTTTGGGGCTTCACTAAACCATCCAATTCATCTCGTATCCAATCCTTACAATCCAAAATCCTCAATGCTCCTTATTTTGTGACCAATAAACTCATCCATAAAGATCTTAATGTTCCATATGTTTCTGATTTAGCCCAAACCAGATACCTACCCTTCCACAGTAAGCTCCACAACCACTCCAATCCACTAGTCTCCCAACTTGCTTCCTCCTCCATCCCTGATAATCCTCCGAGGCGTCTGAAAAGAAGATGGCCTAGAGACCTTTTAGTGTAGATTTTATTGAAGTGCTACTAGTGAGTAGTTCTTCACAAGCTATTTACATGCCATTGTATTCACTGTCAACACATTTACTTGTTGTATATTATATTGTACAGTTGTAAATATCAATGATTGAAAAATAAGTTAAATAATGGATTAACCGTTTTCGAGATATGGTGCCCGCTTCTCCATCTTCGCGCTATATCTCGAAAAATATAACGTGCTGAGGTGGGTGACTTTTGACTTCTTATTTAGAAGACCAAAATAAATCTAAATAAGAAGTCAAAAGTCACCCACCTCAGCACGTTATATTTTTCGAGATATAGCGCGAAGATGGAGAAGCGGGCACCATATCTCGAAAACGGTTAATCCATTATTTAACTTATTTTTCAATCATTGATATTTACAACTGTACAATATAATATACAACAAGTAAATGCGTTGACAGTGAATACAATGGCATGTAAATAGCTTGTGAAGAACTACTCACTAGTAGCACTTCAATAAAATCTACACTAAAAGGTCTCTAGGCCATCTTCTTTTCAGACGCCTCGGAGGATTATCAGGGATGGAGGAGGAAGCAAGTTGGGAGACTAGTGGATTGGAGTGGTTGTGGAGCTTACTATGGAAGGATAGGTATCTGGTTTGGGCTAAATCAGAGACGTATGGAACATTTAGATCTTTATGGATGAGGTTATTGGCCACAAAATAAGGAGCATTGAGGATTTTGGATTGTAAGGATTGGATACGAGATGAATTGGATGGTTTAGTGAAGCCCCAAAGCTCGACTCCGTACGTCCAAATAGCTCTAATCACAGTCATGTAAATGAGTCTTTTGTAATTAACTGGGAGCTTTGAACGTCTGTCTAGTAAATGCTGACGTAGTCTGTAACGACGGGCTTTTTTTTGTCGTTTTAGTTTTGACTGTTAATCCAGACATAAAAATGAATAATATCAAAATTGTAGAGAATTTCATTGTCTACAAATTTTGTAACCATTTTGATTGACGGCTGATGGATAGAAATCGAGATATTTAAGAAAACTGATTTTTGTGACCTTTGACCTTAAATATCTAATGGAGCTAACGTGCTGAGGTCTGTGACTTATTATCACTTATTTAGAAGACCAAAATAAAGGTATATGCAAAAATTCAGCGTCATTGCTTTATTTCCGAGATTTGCTGTAAAAAACTTCTTATTTGATTGAGGTGTTAGGCGTTTCTGTTTCACAGGTGCGTCACATGTCATCCTTCAGTCGATAATCAGTTCTAAGTGCTAAATAGTGTTTCTTTCTATTTGGAACATTTTTAACGTGATCTGGGGAGGCAAGTATTATGTCAATGTGTAATAGTGATGTGCTGTGATTTGTCGTTGGTTTGTTAACTTTCCGTTTATTGAACTAGTCTTATAATCGTTGTAAGTATTGTTGGAGAGTCGGTGAAACCTAATTGGTGTATTAATGTCTACTCAGTATTGCAGTTCTAGAAATCCACATTAGCTTTATGTGGTGTTTTAATTAAAATAAACCATCAAAATATTATTAAAATGTATAAAGAAGACCGTTCTCGTTGATAAAGACCACTGTTGTTTGAAGCTTTTATCGAAGCATCTGGACTATAAAACCACTGAGATGAATGCTGACAGCATCTCGTTGGCCACAATTAGACCTCCACCGAGTCTCACTGAAAGGATAACTCGATTCAGTGCTCTTTATAACTTGTTCTAGAGCTCGTTAACTGTGTATGCTCCGTAATTAAAGGGTAGATCCAATTGTATTATAAAGAACTCAATCCCTTTGATCGTGTCATCCCAAGTTGTGAGTTTGTTGTAAAGAAATATGAAATCGCTTTGAATCTGCGTAAAAGGTCATGTATATATTACTCAACAAGGTTTCTGCTTCGTCATTAATTCATCTAAAAGGTAGACCATTCTGTTTTAAATAAATTCATATAGTACCCTTAGGAGTCTCTACATTCAACCCACTATATGATAGATATATCTTACCTCTCATTACCTATCGGATATTCCAATCATTTTAGAGTGAAATCCAGATTTCTGAAATCCCATCAAATATGGCAATAGCTCTACGAGAAAGGGACACCACAATTAAATATGTCTTATTCATATAATTAGAATATAATTCATTACAAAATATCTAATAAAAAAAATTAACATCTTGCTATTAGTTAAGAACAAGGAATTTTTCAAGCATCGGATTTCGGACACAGATCATTATGCAGATCTATCAAGATCAATTTTCGTTTGAATGATATCAATCATTTTAGAGACATGGGCAGTTTGTTATTTTATTCCTTCTTCTATCTTCATATTATGTTTGCTGTTACTCTGTTAACTTTCTGTTGGCTACCCATTAAACATTTTCAGCACTCTATTTTCCAATCGACATAGACATCTCCTTCCGGATTCAGATTGTCTGTGAGTCCAAGGATGTGCCTTGTTTATAAAGGTCCCAGTTTTCTGAATATCTTTCTCTCACTTACTTTTCATAAAAAAAAGAGAGAATTAATAAGAGAACAATATTATTATATCGTTTATTATGTCTAAAGTAGAGAATAATTTTTATTTCTATCCACTTTATTACCCATGTAGAATATACAGGATGAGTACCTTTTAGTGTAAAAAAAAAAAAACGTCGTCACGATATTCCACCTGAAGTTCAGCAAAATATGATTTTCCAACACCATGGTGCTCCTCCACATTATTCGACAGCAGTACATAAACCAATTGCAAGTTTTTGTGAGATTTGTAGTTTTGAGGATAGTTTTTTTTTTTCGAAAAACTGTGGGCAATGAAGGCATTGTAAACTGTGAAATTATAAGGCATTGTAACTTCCCTAAATAAGGTTAAGCTTATGCTGTTCTTTATGTCCCAAGTTTGTAAAATTCAAGGTTACATGTACTCTGCTCTTACTGGAAATTTAATGCTAAAACCGAAACTTTGGTGAAAATTTTAATAATACTTAAACAAAGTGGAGATATCACAGCTATTATGGCAATAAACGTGGTTTCTTCAATAAAGTTTTTGAATTAGCGTATATATGCAACGGTTTGGAATAGAAAGGTAAGGTCTGCGGTATTTTTCTTCATTTTTGATCTAGTTTTATCCATTTTTTTTTTATTAAACTAAGAGGTGCTCACTCTGTTAACAGGATTTATTTTTTCCCAAATTACATTTCATATCCGTTTGATATTTCAGAACCTTGTCAATTTGTGTAGGTTTTAATAAATCGAAACTACGGATTATCTCAATCCCTGGTAACTATTTTTATTTATTTATTTTTAGGAATCGGCAATTTTCTTTGTCAGAGGACAAACTTATTTGATCGGACTTACTCGATTATTTTTAAACATTGGGTGACATAATCAATCATGTAAAAATACATGCTATTAGTCTGGTACAGAATTATGTTTTTATCATAGTGACTTTAAATAGTAATGTATTAGCACCAAAAGTTTTTGATCCTTCATACCAATACCTACACATCCTCGGATATTGATTCCTAATAAAAATTATTCTTTTTACGATTATTCACAAATTCGTTTTATAACCGTAAAATATAAGATCAATGATCCATAAACTCTAGTTTATCATATATCTATTCAGTAGAAGACCTACAACGTCTAAACCAGAGAAGCTTCTAACATTTCTCCTGATACTGGAGTAATCCACAAAGGCAGGTAGAGACTACGAACAAATGGGACATAAGTCCACAAAGCGCCACGAGATTTTGCTGCTGTCTTGAGGCATTCGTCTTCATATCGGATACTACTTAGAGTTTATTGAGAAATAAATGAGGTCAGATTATATTTGATGAATGTTGTCCCATAGCAACTGTCTATTTTTTCTTTTTTTTCATTAAAAAAATAAAGTATAAATAAATATAACTTCAAAAATGGGCTTCTCAGCAAAACTGATTCTTATAAATAATAGTTCAACATTTAGTGTTATTAATTAATTTTTTTTTTTTAGGTAGCCCCTTATTTTATGTTAATCTAATTCAATGTTTTGCTCATTCTCCTCATACTGCTTCTTAAAATTTTAAGGTATTATAATCTATTTATCATAATTTTTCAAATCAATATATTTAGTTTAACAAATAATTACGCGGTGGTGATCACTTATTTTGATATGTGTATACACTAATATAATCTGAATCTGTTAGTTCTTATTTAAAATAGTTTTTTCCACCATTTTGGTGCTCGTATGGGTGAAATATGTTTTTAAAGAGAGTTCGAAATAAGGTATCAAAAAATTGTACTTCTCTTTCATTAAAAACTTCATATTTTTTTTATTTCTTATATATATTTTAATATTTTTTCTCATTATTCTATTTTAGAACCATTGTTGTTGGCTATTTGTTGTTTTTCCTACTTTTGAAGATAATGGTGCCTCATACAGCCGAATTGGACGGTTCACACATTTATTGAAGCGGTTAATAAGTGATTCAGCCTGTACGATTTTAATGTCGCTTTTCTTATTTTATAACGTGAGTGGGCAGTAAACGTAAGATGCCATTCAAATTCAACACCCAGACAAACAATATTTTTCGAAATTTTGTTCGCAGTATTATTAGTTTTGAAATTGTTCAGACGTTTCTTTTGGCCTTCTTGAAAATAAAAATAATACTTTCTTTTATAGTTTTTATATTTTATCTGGATTCACATCAAACTATGTTATAATAAAGGTTCTGCACAGAAACTAATCTTTCTTTTTCCATTGTTGGAAATTAAAGTGTTTATCTTGTCTAAACCTTACTTCACTAATACTTGTAAAAAATATTAAATACTTTTTAAAAAAAATATTAAAAACATTCATGCTATGTATGATACGATATGTAATCACGCTGTGTATGAAATATATATTCGGGGGGGGGGGGGGGGGGGGGGAATTCTTACGGCAAATAGTTAGAAAATAAATTAAATATTAAAATATAATATTAATTACGTGATAAGAGATTATTTACATACATTTGTGATGTTTGTTTAGTAAACAAATTTATTAAAAGTATACAAATAAAAAGATATGTATGTTTATTTTCTTTTAATTTTTTCCTCTTAAAATTAGTTAAATAAAATATCAAGTTTAATTTAAAAACATAAAGAGAATCAGTAATTGCTTCATCTCAAACAAGAATTTCCTGGAACTTCTATTTCTTTCTGAAATAGTTTTGCCATTTTTTTCTTAATTAATTATCCCTATTCTTGGAAACGTAAGCTAATAAACAGTTTTCATGAATAATACGGTTATTTTTATTTTATTTTATTTTTTTTTTTTTTTTGGAACGTTGGTTTAGTTTTATAGCGACTAGAGTTGGTCAAAATGTAATTATAACTAATTACTTTGTTACTAGTTTCCTGGAATCAATAACCTAATTAAATTATTATTGAATTATGTGATTGATTCCAGAGTATTAGTTGTCAAAGAATTAATTATAATTACATTTTGACCAACTCTGATAGAGACTTTACACCCATTAAATAGATTTTTAACCCCGGAGAAGTACCCTGGGTTACTGGAGTACTCCTGATATTTAATTACTTTCATATTAGTTAACTACAATGTGTTAGTGGCTTAGACTTTTTCGCAGTTTTCTATGTTTAGCAATGGATCGATCAGTGCTTTATCTGTATCCATTATTTTTTTTCAAATACTATTTGGGGTACACCACTACCCCAGTGTACGCTTGTGTAACATAAGTATATTCTTCTCATTATTTATTTCTCCTCATACTCTTATTATTTATGAAATAAAAGTTGCTGCATTTTGTAAGCTGTTTGTGAGAAATTGAAGACGGTGAACCCAACGCAGTAAAGATTCCTGATATTGTTGAATTCTAAAACACAATTAAGGGTGGTGATGACATTTGACATTAATTGTGCCACACATACTTGCACAAGTAAGAAAAACTGGCTCCTTAGAGTCAACTCAGGTGGAGTCAACAAGTTGATGCTGTATAAAGGTTCGAGGAATCCATTTAAAGAAAAAATTAAAAAAGGAACTAATCTTCAAAAAAGATTTAGATAGGGAACTTGTGAGACCCCATATGTTGAACTATTAAAAATAGTCCGAATTTAAGATCTTCTCTCCGCTCTATGTTGATTCAAGTCTTAAAACTTAAAACATTATATCGAATAAGGTTTTTCATTTGATTTTAAAAAGGACCTTCACAGTGCATAAAGTGCCAAAAGTTCATTTGTTCAGATCATTAATTATTTGTGCATTGCTCAAAATATTAAACTTTCCTTTTTACAGATGTTAGCATGTGTTAATTATTTTTACTTATGCACTTTAAATAAAAATAAATATACCTAAGCATCTATAAAAATATTATTTTTTGTTTGGGTAGACCAGTACTTCAATATATCTTTTCTTTCATACATTTTAAGTGTTTCTCTACAGTAGATTGAAGCGAAAAACACCCCAAAAAAAAAAATTTTTTTTTTCCAGAGAAAAACTGGGAAACCCTCACGCTAAAATAGTAGCGAAACAGGATAAAATAAATTATGTAAAAATTAGAGACTGAAATATGACAATCTAGAGGTAGCACGAATCGTTTGAAGTTTTAGGTTTGAACTAAAATACGAAAAAACAAAAATTCCTAGTTTTATTGTTTGCTAGTCAGAGAGCTTGAAAAAATATTCATACAATTTTTGATCATTTGGATAATTGTCCTGAGGTCACGAATTATCAGTTTTTAGAAATTCCTTATTGGTGTCATATCTTGGAACTTCCTTCCTAGAGTTTGGGTTCTTATGTACCCTTCTTGGTTTCTCATTTTCTCTAAGGCCTCTTTTACTAGCTTTACTTGTCTCTCAACTGCATTTTAGTAATGTCCATCAATTTTGAGTGCTTAGTTAGTTAATCGATTGGGATCTTCTTTATTGACATGGAATAAAACAATTGTATAATATTCAACAGCAATAAAGTCCGATTGAGGATCCTTGCATGTTTTTTGGCTCCCCTTAACCCCTGGCTGGCATCCCTGATCTTCTAAAAAACAGTTCACTAACTGGTGCTCATGCAACTTTGTCAAGATGAAGTTCTCACGGAGTGCGAAAAAATAATTGTTCTATAGTATTTCATGAATTTTTTTTTTTTTTTTTTTTTTTTTTATGTACATCAGGTAGGTATGAGCTCCTTTCTCTGCTGGAGAAATAAACATTAATCTTAGGCTTCAGTTGCCACTATAAATAGTAATTATTTTAATATCAGTCGTTTGCCACCTTGAGTGTAACACTGATCCATGCACTTTGCGAATTTCTAGATCCTTACTTACATAAAAAAAGATTCCTAATGTCTTTGATTAATTTTCTCGACTTGGCTACGATCAACGACTGAAGATGACATAATTTCGGAATGAACTTTTTTTGTTAGCCAGTTTCGCCACTTTTCTCGTATCAAGAATTCTTAAATCCTCAAAGCTCTACTCTATGGGATTTAGAAATATTCAGTTATTAGAGATTATATATACAGCTCAAAAAAAATTATTGAAATAATAATAATCTGGAACCTAAAAAATAAAATAATTACGTAAAACCAAGGGCCTTCAGAGCCTTAAAATGAAATAATATTTTTATAACAAAATAACAGATAAAAAAAAAAAATTAAAAAATAATTGAAATGTCATCAACTTCCTAAACACAACCGCTAAGACAAATAATATTAAAATATAAAGATATTAATAATAAGTAACAGAAAATTTGACATAAATTTTTAGAGAAACAAAAAGATTTCATGAATATAAATTGTTCATATTTTTAGCAACTAAAAAGTGGCTATTGACAGTTTTTGGAGGACAGGATCTGGGTGGATATTAAGTGGTATTTGAAAATGGAAAGGGTAATGAAATGATGAATGTTAAGAGGTATGGAGTTCCAGAGAAAAGAGGATTGGATTACGATAGATCTGTCGAAAGCTGCTGAGCAATGAGCAGGAGTATATAAATCTGTTTGACGGGAAAGAATTGAGGACTTGGGTTGAAGGAGTTCGGAAATGCAAGGTGGATGATGGGATTGATCGGTTTGAAAGGGAAAGAATGCCAGGAAATATTGGCGACAGTATTTAGGAATGAGCCACTTTAACTCCGCATAAAACTGCAAAACGTGGGCGCTTCTCGGGATCTCAAAAATAAAACGGATAAAGCAGTTTAATAGTCTTTTGATTCTGGCCTCAAAATCCCAAGAAAGACCCCTATACATAGCACAGCATCAGTCGAAGTAGGTGAAGATGAGAGAGGTAACTAGTAACCTACGGGTTTCGGAAGGAACGTAATTGAGACGCTTTAGGTCAGGAATGGTGCGGCGGGATATTATGGATACGTGGTTTTTCCAGGATAGAGCTTCTTCAAAAACGACTCCAACATTTTTCAAAATACTTATTCAAGGTTTTTTTTTCTTTTTTTTTTTTTTTTTTTTTTTTTTTTTTTTTTTTTTTTTTTTTTTTTTTTTTTTTTTTTTTTTTTTTTTTTTTTTTTTTTTTTCTTTTTAATTGAGTAGCTTTATTTGGAAATTTCATGGATGTTATTTGAATGAATGTGCTAAACATCAAAATTGTTTTTTGGGGCATAATTTCGTAATGATAGTAATTTATTAAGAAAATGTATGCCAAAAAAGTCCGTGTGTACTATTCGTATACAAAAAGTATCCAACCCAAACTTGTTGATCCTCTGAAGGAATTCTGGCGTTGTACTATTTTGAGCTATTTCTAATGTTATAATGTCTGTTGCCGTGCAAAGATGTGAATAAAAAATTAAATTTTTCACATCATAGAGATTTTCTTAGAAGTCAGAAAACTATTATCATTTTAAGGAAGAAAGAAAGGTTTTGGGGGAAATAGGCAATTTAATTTTTGAAATTAAATTTAAGTTTATCAGATTAAACTTACATACAATCAGAAAAATAGGTTATAATAGCCCTAACAATGAGACTTTTTCATTAAAGTGAACTAACGGAATCAAATAAGATAGCAACAAATGATGTAAAGTTAGAAAGGGATCTATAGAAGGGGCGCTCTAACCGACTACGGAATTCTGGCAACTTGCCTTTGAGTCCTATCCCAAACTGATAAAATTCAAACTCACAATTCGTTTGAACTCGGTTTTCAACTTCTGTGTTAAATGCCGACATGGACCATTTGTGAGATGTGCCATGTTTGGCTAAAAGTCCCTCCCTTTTGTCCTCGCTCGACGAAATATTTTTTCCTCTGAAGTAATCAAATGAATAATAAACTTTTACGTTGCGGAATTTGTAACGATAGTACTAATTAAATTTCTGCACCTCTGGATGTATTTAGATGAATTAATTAAAATTTACTGGAGTGCTTCGTTTTGTCGAATCATTCAACGAATAAAATTCTATATCGTAATATAGTGTCCTCCAGGAAAAGTTAATTAACATATGAACAAAAAATTATATGAAAAACATTTTAAAAAATAAATAAAAGTTAATTATTGTAAGGCTTTGTTTTTTTAATGTTTGAATTCAATACCTATTTAAGCAGGTCTTAAAGTCATGTATAACATAAAATAAAAATATTCACTCTAATAATCTATACCTCGATTAAATATGTAATGAAATCAAGTAATAAAATATTAGTTATAATAAAATGTAGCTACATTTCATCACTTGTTACAGGGTGTTCAGCATAAGGCTGCAGTAACTTCACTAGGTGATTTTAGGCATCATTTGCACCAAAAAATTTCATATAAACTATAGCTCGATTCTTATCCGTTTTATAGATATTTTTAATTTTATGTTCTATCAAGAAATTTCTAATTTTGTGACAAATAATTGTCTATATTTCCCGAAATATTAAACCTAGAGCAATTTCATTATGCTCATTAGAAAGAAGATTAAATTTCATTTTAAACTAAACTTATTTGAACTTCAAAATAGCAGCGTCCAGTATTTAACTTATTGATCCAAACATATGAAATAACAAGTTTCTGATTGCGTTCCAAAACTTTGGAATATTTTTCTCAAAAATATTACGTATGTTAGAAACGTGCACTACTCGAAAAAAACTTTTACACACATACACCTTTCGAATGGTATACCATGAATAGTGATAATTTCTAAAATTAATACTGAAATCACTTATTAATTACAAAAAACAGGGAGATGCAACATCGGCATTTTGGGAAATATTGAAAGAATGCTCAAATACTTTTATTATGTTTTATTAATAGAAAAGTAATTTAATCACAATTACCTATTTATCTTATTCTAATGTTTGAATTTTAAGATAGTTTAATTAAAATTTACATACTTAATTTACAATAATTGTTCAAAATGTCCTTCCTCTTCTCTAATACACAGCATCGATCTTCTTTTGTACTGCAGCACTCATAAATTATGTTTTATCAATAGAAAACTAACACTGAAATATTTGATCTATTGGAGTGTATGTCGCTACAGAGGAGGGAACTGCTGCAATATAATGCGGCAGAATTATGATGAAGTTTGCCTAGCAGTAGATGCAGTCAAAAGAAGATCGGTGCTGTGTATGAGAGAAGAGGGAGGACATTTTGAACAATTATTGTAAATTAAGTATGTAAATATTAATTAAACTATCTTAAAATTCAAATATTAGAATTAGATAAATAGGTAATTGTGATTAAATTACTTTTCTATTAATAAAACATAATAAAACTGTATATTATATGTATTATATATTATATATTATCTATTATTACATAACAAGATATCCAAAGGGTATCCAAAATACATTTATACTTTATCTCAATCCAAATTAACTATCCAATAAAAAAACTACTCAGCATTATTGCACTGTAAAAAGACGGTAAATCTGTTGACAATGGTGATGAAAGCAGAGGATGTACCGATATCAATATAAGATTACCCGACTTGCCATTAAAGACCTTGGAAGTCCTAATAGCCCCTGGAGGCGGTGGACCGAGGAAAAACGGTTTTCCTGTTTTCCAGACACGGAGGCATTAATTTCCTCGAGGAGGCAGGGGCTGCGGTGAGGCGGGGCTGGCGAGAGGCGGCAGCTCGATTCCCGGCAACCCGTTATTACAGCATTCCCCTAATTATATGACGTGGCTGGATACTGGGGTGACGTAGGTCTCATTATTTTATTTCACTCTCCTTTGAACATTGTAATTCCTAAGTCAAATAAACCGAAGATTTCAGGGTTTCATTAGTTCATTATAGCTGGTTTCAAATGACGTTTTAGCATTACTTAATAAATTCCACTTTCAGTATTTTTTTTGGCTGGGGGTCGATAGTTTTTTTTTTTGGCAACGTTTTATTCTCCTCGAAATTCCCATGTTCAACTTTGCATAATTGACATAGAGGTTTAGATCGAAATAACATTTTATTCTAACTTACCATTATGGCTAGAATAGAGTGATAACCAGTGGAACAATCCGTTATTCCTCCTCAATGTTGGAGTTCATGGGAAAGATGCAGATAAACTGATGGGTACCTTTTATATTTTTATATATGTTAGACATTGAAGGCATCCGCTATGCAATCAAATATTTAACAAGGCAAGTACTGATGGATTTAAAGGGAGATTTTCTTGAAAGTGATAGATACTGACTTGGATGAAGGGCGTATGTTAAGAATATCAAATCGTAAGTGGTTATGATGAGGATTGTGGAAATATAAGAAGTAAAGAAACAAAATAAGCCATAAGGATTCTGTGCTTATCGCTCTCGTAGAAAAAAAAAATATTAGAAGACGTAGATAGTTGGGGTATGCAGTCATAAAGGTACACAGCAATTAAAAAAATAGTTTTTTAATTTGTAGTGCCAACGTTTCAACTTGCATTGCAAGCCTTCATCTGGGCTAGAAGTAGAAAACAAACAAAAAGGTATGACTAAATAGCAGAGAGTATAAAAAACAAAGGTATGAAAAGAATAAATGTATAAGAGTAAAGACAATAACATAAAGGCAATATCTAAAGTTAAAGAAAACAATACATAAGACTATTGAAATAAGATTAAAATTAAAAGATATTAAAAGGAGTGATAGATAATTAAAAAATTAATGAGAAAATTATACAATATAAT
Organism: Euschistus heros; assembly: GCA_003667255.2. Lineage (NCBI taxonomy): Eukaryota > Metazoa > Arthropoda > Insecta > Hemiptera > Pentatomidae > Euschistus > Euschistus heros. Next base: position 1,472,537 of record RCWM02000007.1, on the reverse strand, counting down.
TGGTAAACATAAAAACTGAGTAGACACCAAGTTAATGAAATAGTATTTTGTTATTAATCTTATTCTATAAATTTTGTATTTACTCACCATCTCATTAACTTTGTATCTACTCTTTTTTATCAAATATATTGCAGTATTTACTCATTAACTTTTCATTAACTATCACTCTGTTTAAGTTCCATTCAATTTAAATGAATTCATTAATCTTCATGCATTATTCTCCATGGCGTTTAGATATTAACTCATTAACTTGTCCTTACTATTTCATTGACTTGGTGTCTACTCAGTTTTTTAATTTACTCATTAATTTTTTAATTATCTATCACTCCTTTTAATATCTTTTAATTTTAATCTTATTTCAATAGTCTTTATGTATTGTTTTCTTTACCTTTAGATATTGCCTTTATGTTATTGTCTTTACTCTTATATATTTATTCTTTTCATACCTTTGTTTTTATACTCTCTACTATTTAGTCATACTTTTTTGTTTGTTTTCTACTTCAGGCCCTGATGAAGGCTTGGAATGCAAGTTGAAACGTTGGCACTAAAAATTAAAAAAATTATTTTTTAATTGCTGTGTACCTTTATGACTGCATACCCCAACAATGTACTTCTAATACTTAACAGTCAACTATACCTCATCAATATAAAAAAAAGTAGGGAATACGATATGACAGAATGATATTTAAATGTTCTTCTGCCTAGCCCACTTATGTAATAAATAGAGAAAACTTAGATAAGAAGTATGTATATGCGTAAGGACGGCAATTCCATTCAGCTTGAACAAATTTCAAAAACCCCTAATATTAACAGATAAATGCCCATTTTGTATGTCAAGCCTCAACAGTTTAGGATTTAATACTGATCTTCCTACAGTCCTTGGAAATAATATTGCAACCATAGAATTAGTACGCAAATTCTTAAAATCAATTAAATTCCTAAAATATTTTTTAAAATATAGCATACATTATCAGTAGGTACTAACACAGAAGTCCATACAGAATGTATAAATAAAAATAAACTAAAAACTAAAGGTATTTATATGTACAAAAATAAAAATAAAAACGAATAATTGGCGTTAGTAAACGAAGTAGTTCTATGCCATAAAACAAAAACAAACAAACAAATCCTACGTGAGAGATAATCCCTCGGGCGAGTATTGGCGCATCGCTAATCCTCGCGAGTATTTCTAAATTATGAACTCTCACATACAAAGTATAAAACAGGACTTTCAGTCACATATATTCAAACCCTCAATTAGCAGATGATACAAAGTTACGGGGTTTACCAAACCATTGCTTGTACTTCAGCCTTAATATAGAGGCTTCAGCCGGTTCGATCAAGTGGGATTAGAGGGATGAACAGATGTAAATAAGGATTTCTCCAGATGGTTCGGATGTCCGGAAATGTTTTGATTAAAGTTGGGTGTTCTAGGAAATGAAATATTAACGTTTAAAATAATTGAAATTGTTCTCAGAATCTTGGATTAGATAAAATTAATATTTAAAAATTTAATTAAGTTCTTTTATTTGTTACTAGCATACCTCCGACGCGACTCACTGTTATAAGTAAAGAGATTAGATAACTTTATTAGATAACTAATAATTAAAATTTCATCTATTTATCGATATATTGAGCATTAGTTTTTCAAAGATATTTCTACGTTTAGCAGTAATTTTAACGTGGTACTATTGCTCAGATTAGATGTTTGAATTACACGTAAAAACATAGTAATTTTAATTTAAATGTATGAGACAACTAAAGGCCCATGAATCATATTTTTTATCAACAATATAAAAAATCAAAGGGTTGATATTTTGATTTGTCACGACTTTGATTCAGCAGAAATAATTTTATTGATTTCATATTGTTGGATTATAATTTCTAACTGTAAAAGTATATGACAATTTGACTCACCTCGTTTCTGTCAATCAAGATTGTACAATTAAATTTTTACTATTGTGAATTTTACTATTGCTAAACCTTCCTAAAACTATGAAAATGAGATAGTTAACATTTGGTACAGATGGGTTCAGCAGTTTTGCGGAATTTACATTTACAAGACATATTTGCAGCTTTTTAAATAACAATTTACTCGAAAATAAGTAAATTTTATCATAAATTTTTAGTTTTATATAACACCATGCCTTTGTGACCAATCTCGAATGGTGCTCTCCACCTATCGGTCGATCATCAAACTTAACAGCGCTCCACACATTTATAGCTTTTTTACGATAATTTAATAGAAAATCCGTAAATTTTATTTCTGTTAAATCTTCCTGAGATGATGTAGTTAAAATTTGGTACAGATAGGTTCTGTAGTTTTCGCGGTTAGTGATCAGAAACGAAAAGTGGTTGTCCTTTTATATAATAGTATAGCTATAAGTCAAGATAGGGCTGAAACCAGAGATAAAACCTCTTTGGAGTGATTTAATACAAAGAGAGAGATATACTTAATTAATACAAAAATACATTGCTGTCTAACTTCATCGGGTTAGAACAAACTGATCTCTCTCATCAAAGATAACACTCTAATTAACTTTAAAATAATAATTCATTAGAATTTCCTCTCAGTCTCTGCTCATTTCACATTTATCTTTCAGTTATATATGTTTTTCTTACTTAACCAAAACGACACAAAAATCAGTCTGTTATAGAATCAAGATTTTTTACAGTTAAAAAAATATTAGAATGCTATAATCTATTACATACTGAGAAGGCGATTGGGCAGAAATAGCATGCAATAAGGGAATTCCTTGGACTGGTCCTATATTTCGTTTGTGTCCGGAATCAGATAATTCTATTTAAATTTAAGTAATTTATTCTACGAGTCTGTTATCATATTGTTTATAAAATTAAAAAACTTTTAAATCTCGCAAGTAAATATCAAGTAAGTACAAATCTCAGGGAATTATTTTCATTAATTGACAAAGCATTTCCTTTTAAATTTTATTGACGTTCGAATTATCTACAAATTTAAAGAGGAATAAATTATATTATATAACTAACGTAATTTATATTATTATTTCAAATTTAATTTATTTTCTCAAGATAAGATATATTTTTAGCCCTCTCTTTAGTACATACAGTAGGTAATTTTCCATGTATTTTTTTTTTCTGTTTTCTTTTTCTTGCCTTATTTTAATTTTTTTTCCTTAAAATTTCGTTTTGTTTTTCATGTAATATTTACGACGTATATATATTAATTTTTATACAATCAATAAATTTTAATGGTGTTTTCTTCATTAGTATTATGTCCTACAACACAACATCTCAAATCCGTTTTGTTGACTGCGTTGTTCTAATAACTGAAGCTTAATACCTTACAATTTTATTTTCATTAAAATCCTGTCAGCAATGGAAGTGAGGCAGTAATTGTTATAATCTTTTTATGTCAACTATCACAATCATATTTTAACATGTTCAACTGCAAAGTAAAAAAAAAATTGTAAATACATAATCAAATATTATATGGTATTCTGTTTGTTTGTATATTATGTAAATATTGAAATGAAATAAAACGAAAATAGTTTTTATTGTGCAACTAAATAATATATACAATTAAACAATAAATACATACACATTTATCTTCCTTGCACTAGCCTTCCTCTTTTTAAGAGGAGTAATGGTCTTACACTTCCTAAGGTGACCAGTCCTACTGTAAATATTAATGTGTAATAAATTATTTTCTCTCCTAATTAATACACACGCACACACACACACACACACACACACACACACACACACACACACACACAGATATATATATATATATATATATTTCATTCCCCTGGAAGAGGGTGAAATAAATGAGATTTCTTGATTTTGTTGAATAAGCGTTTTTCAATGTTTTTGAGGGTGCTGAATTAGAATCTGACGTCAATTTTAGTGTGAAATAATCTATAAAGGTAGTTTGCTTGAAAATCTAATCATTTTTTTAGAATCTAATTAATCTAAACTAAAATCTGTGGAGCGGCTGTATTTTTCCTCAAATCCGCAATCAAAACTTAAAATCTTGGTGCAAGAATCATGTCGATATTATTTTTTAAATTTGAGATATAAAATAAATTAGTTTAATGCTATTTTTTTTCTCGGCTTCTAGGGCCCATTGGTCGGAACAGCAAAATACGTGGCTAATATTTTTTAACCAGGAACCTCCAAAAAAATTGCCAACAAAATCCGTGAGAGACTGAGTGTGTCCTCCCCTTGTCAGTATCCCCTGGAAGAGGGTGAAATAAATGAGATTTCTTGATTTTGTTGAATAAGCGTTTTTCAATGTTTTTGAGTGTGCTGAATTAGAATCTGACGTCAATTTTAGTGTGAAATAATCTAAAAAGGTAGTTTGCTTGAAAATCTAATCATTTTTTTAGAATCTAATTAATCTAAACTAAAATATGTGGAGCGGCTGTATTTTTCCTCAAATCCGCAATAAAAACTTAAAATCTTGGTGCAAGAATCATGTCGATATTATTTTTTAAATTTGAGATATAAAATAAATTAGTTTAATGCTATTTTATTTTTTTTTCTCGGCTTCTAGGGCCCATTGGTCGGAACAGCAAAATACGTGGCTAATATTTTTTAACAAGGAACCTCCAAAAAAATTGCCAACAAAATCCGTGAGAGACTGAGTGTGTCCTCCCCTTGTCAGTATCAAACCTTAACCAAATCAAAACATCCGAAAGGACTATTTCAAATCTATACTTAGATATAGTATATTTTAATGGCAATGTATTAATATATTATTGTTTAAAATAAGGATGAAATGAAGTAAAAAAAAAAAAAAAATTATCGGAAATGTTTCTCACTGTAAGATTTAGCGCAGATGTTTTACTAATATTGAACCACATCATACAAACATTGAATAGGATAATACTGTGTCAAAAATACAGTCAGGTATGTCATATTTTATGATATAATTAAATCATAAAAGAGAGCTGGATGATGGATCTCACAAGTGACTGACATTTAACATCATGAATGAAAGAGGATTATTAAATTTCTGGCATTGGGTCAACTCATTTTCAGCTTGTGATTCTGACAGGTATGAAATTAAGTTAAAACATTTCTTTACTAACGAAATTTAACGTGCATTGACGTTATTGATCAAACATCATGATTCGTTTTTAATATGACACTTCGTATTGTGTTCCCTGAAAAATCTGATGTGCTAAAACAAAAATATTTAAATTGAAAATACGAATTTTAAACAATAATCTAACTCTTTTAACATACAAGACAAAACGTTCTGTATCCGGGTGTCATCGGAGTGAAGGAAGGTTTGAACATGTTAAAAGGGAACGAAACTTAAATAAAAGCTCCTTCCTACATCTCTTGAGGAAGACAATCCGAACTGAAACTAAGAAGAGAACTCAAACAATTACTGATAAAAGGACTTGAATTCTGAAGTTATTCTCCACATGCCCGAGTTTTCGAGCAGTCAAATTATATGAGTATGTTTATAATCGAGAGTAGGGATGGGTATTGTAAGAACAATATCAATATACCGTATTTGTTTTTCATTTCTTTTTTTTTTTTTTTTTTTATGAAATGCTATTTTAAATATTCCAATCACATTTCTGTTTATTTTATCGTTTTAGCTAACTTAGGTAACAACATCGAACCACTGCCCCCAACAAATTCGTCTAAAATGAATTTAGAGTTTTACCCGGCGTTGGTCGCTAGCCGATCTGGTACACCGTTAGTCGCTAGGTGAGCATTTACATCACCTCTTTAATTTACATAAAAAATGCAGTTTTATGTTGCCAAATATGTAGTTAAAAATGGTAAATAAATGTCATCAAAATATATCAATAATTTTAGTATGTAGCATAAGGATTTAAAATATATTTTTACAAAATTTACAAAGATATTTATTATGAAAAAAAAAAATAAATATTTTACTATTTACATAATAATGTGTTATTCACCAGCTGGATCATTTTCTTCTATTTCTATGAAATTATTAAAAGTATATGTACTATGTTCATTGAAAATCGAAACATTACATTTTTTACAATTTTTTTTCGTTTTCCTTTTTTTTATTTCTTCAGCACACCTATTTTGTATTGCTTCGAGCAGCCGCGAACAAGAATCTGGAATAGTAAAAATCATTTCAGATTCTTAGTAAATGATTGAAAAATAATATAAATACAATTCATGACGATTTATCAACTGATTACTTACAATTTATCTTCTAGACTGGCTTTTTATCCAATAATTCAAGCATTTTAGAACCACGACTCGCTTTGAACTTAAATAAGCATTAATAAATCAAAAGAAATTAGAAAACGCGCTCAGTAAAATGTCACTAATAAACTGCACGAGAGATAATCTTATATTGAGATGAGTAGACATGGCAATTTTCAATACAAATCTCCCAAAATCCAGGCCACCTGCATCTGTTTTACTTATAAACCAATTATTCTAATTCGCAAATGCCCTAAACTTAGCTATAATGAAGTTCTGACGGACTTGTTAAATATTTTTTAAACGGGCGAGAGACCACACCTAGCGACCAAAATAAATAAGTATATGTTTTACATATTGATATATTGTTATTTTCACTTTTCTAATGTGAGAAATTTTCATTTTTTATATTGTGTGAATGAGTTTTTTTTTTTGTCATCATTATTGCCTTAACACTTTGGTGGGTTAATATACACTTTAGACGTGAGTTGATATCATTTTTTCAGGCATTCCTAATTGTAATTTTGGAATAAGTCTAATAAATAAACTTTTTTTTTATTTTATTTTTTTTATTTTATTGTTTTAATGATACTTTATTTTAATATTTGCTCAAACATCAATATTTGCGTCTATATAAAATTTGGTTCCTCCAATTTATTTAATCGAACTTTTATAACGTTATTCCGTATTGTCGGAGTAGCGCCGTTGATTGTTTTAGAGCCCTACTAATAACTATTCCTCTTGCCTAAGAACATTTTGTTGTATCTCCCTTATCGCTGAACTCGGTTTCTGCAATTAGTCTGCGCCTTGATGTTGCAACACAGGTTGAGGAGATATGACTTAAAAACTGGCTGACAGGCCGACATCGGAACATGTCAAAAAAGGAGCACTTGAATAGTAGGCTGGCACTCAATAATACTATAGCAGAAATATCAGTCTGACAGGCAGACTTACAAACATACTGTAACTGAAATATCTATCTCTGAAACAGATAAGGTTCCAGAAAAATGAAGCTTACCTAAACTGAGAAGGATTGGAAGCAAAATTCATTCTTTTGCATGGCAACTTTTACAAGCAGATTAGCTGAAGCAAGTATAGTTACCCTCAACCGAAGTTTAAGGGGCCCGGAATTAGTGGTTATCAAATAAACTACACCTGCCTGAGAGGCAGATATTCCCACTGCAGGGTTCTGGTAAGGCAGAATATTAATTTAATATAGCATTTCTAACTGAAAATAAATGTCAGTAAGTTTATCAGAAGTTAAAATAATGCCTTTCAACCTATATTTTGCTAGTTCCATTGTCTGACGTGAGAAAGTTTATCAGAAGTTAACAACATTACCTTAATCATTGATTTAGTGTTTTATATCTTGGTATATAAAGACACTTTGGATGGGAGCAAGGAAGGAGCAGTGGTTGGTTCAATTACGTTAATTTATTTTGCAAAAAAAAAAAAGTAACACAATTATTTCAAATATAAAAGTAATTTATCATGAATTAAACAGTAGGTAGTAGATACATATAGTTAGATATCAATATTATTAGACGAACAATTCAATTCTGACATATCTCCATCAGTGGATTATATGAAAAATAACTATCCTAAAATTTTCCACTCAATTTATTCCTTGTGGATGTTTTGCCCTCCTAAAGAAAATATTCACTCTGTTAGCATAGAAGTGGTATATTTCCCAGCCAACCTATATACAAATTTTATAAGGTTTTGGTACTTTTGTTTCTAAAAATATATACAGGGTGTTCGGAAGAACGTTGACCAAAGAGTTATCTCGGGTAGGAAGTTAAAATAATGGCAAAAACCAAAAATGTATGCCTTTTAACTTCGTTGTTTACTGATATATCAACGTCATTTTTTTTTTTTTTTTTTTTTTTTTCGAAATTACTAATACATTTTCCATGTTGAATAAAAAAGATTTGATGCAAAAAACAAATACGAAAAAAACAACAAAAAAAAACAAAAAACGGGAGATCGTTAAATCTTATTAAAGGAAAAAAAAATCAGAACTTCAAGTTTAGGTTAAAATAAAAAGCCAACATTTAGCCAAACATATAGCCAACAGCCAAATCCAAATTATCATAAAAACTTCCCTAGTTAACTGAAGTTCTCATTTTTTATTTATTTATTATTATTTTTTTTTTTAAACAAGATTTAACGATCTCACGTTTTTTTTTTGTATTTTTTTTTTTTTTTTTTTTTTTTTTCATCAAATCTTTTATTTTACATGGACAGTGTATTATTAATTACATAAAAAAAAAAAAATAGCGTTGACATATCAGTAAACAACGAAGTTATAAAGCATACATTTTTGGTTTTGGATATTATTTCAAATTTAAAAAAAGTAAGACTTTGTATATAGGTAAGTGACCTTAAATAGGTTCAAAATGAACCTCCCTACCAGAGATACCTCTTTGGCCAACGATCTTCCGAACACCCTGTATAGTTATATGTTGTAATTTTATAATTTAGAGAAAACGAATTATCGATACATCGTCAGAAAAAATATCGGATTATCGGAAGGAAAATAACGTGTATATCGTGTATATTCAATATATCGTGTATCGATACCCATATCTAATCGAGAGTATGTTTTTCTAGCGTATTCAGTCGCTGATTTAACCTTAACTATTGTATGAATCTAGATTTAGCAAATGCTAATACGTATCAGGATAATCAGGTTTTCCACACTACAATAAAGTGATAAGGCCCAATTTTCCAGATCCTGGAAACTTCAGTTAAATAAGGCAATTTAAATTCTACAAGCCTCGATGAACGATAAGGTGATATAGTTCTTCTCATATGTAGATCCACTCGGTTATGCCGTAAGCGTTTCGTTCCTAAGCGCCTTTAGTAGATGGTTCCCTCATTCTTCAAGGGGCCATAAGTTTATGGCTTAAGACTAATTGTGAATACTAGCCTTGAAATTGCTAGGGGTCATAAATTTCTTCTTACTGTCTCTAATATTTCTAGGTTTGTCATCTACAATAGCTCATGGAAAAAATGAATGCTTATTTAATTAGTTATTATGCCTCTCAGTATCCATTTTTTATAATATAATATTTATATTACTGCGAATAAAAACTATAAAAAAGTACTGTAAATAGTTATATTCCCTATGTAAGACTTTTTTCATTTGAGGCTGACGAAAAATTATTCTGACTAATATAAAATATAATATATTTATATATATAAAAAAAAGGTTTCCTTGGCCTACTTGAGATATTGTATATAAAGAAAATATTAGAAATATAAGCAGTGTTTATAAGGGTTTTATGTTGTAAAAGCTTTTGACGGGAATGTGCAGATAAAGACGAGAGATCTCCGATTTCCCACGATTGTGTTTGACAATGAATGACAATGACGTACATTAAAAGGATTAAACAGTAATCGAGGGTGACTTTTTTCATAAACGTAATAATTTATTCAATTAATACAAGTATAATGTATAAAATTATTTATATTTTATGCGATATGTGTAGCATAGTTTTTTTTTTTATTGTTTAAATAGTTTTATTTATACTTTATTATATTGTGGCTAATTTCACTGCTATTTTGTCTATTGACTTTTGGGTGTAAAGCCTCTAAAGGATATTATTTTGAGATCTGCCGGGATCTAACGATTTTCAACGTTAACAGGATTTTTCGCCATTGCTTTCCTTTTTAAAATCCGCCATTTTCTTCCGTTTAAAATCCGCCATTGTTGTCCTTTTCGAATATTGTAAAAATTATTTCGTTTTTTTATAAAGGACACCCTCTCTTCCCGTTCAATCCTTTGGATTTAACTACTTTTGGTCCTTGTCTAACATTTCGTCGTGAAGTTGGAGATAGCCTGCTGATCTGAAAAGGGTACTGGTTTCAAATTTGACTGAATCTAACGATTTTTTACGGCCGAGGGCATCCTTGGCTACTTTCCTACCTGACAAATTAGTTTACGCCCTTTTTAAAATCGATTTAATTGTTTTGATTTTTAAAAGGTCACTCTATTTACCCGTTTGACCCTTTTAACAGAACACCTAAGAATACTATTTGAGATCTGCCATGACCTAACGATTTTTAAGAATAAAATTATTTTATATGACCATTTATTTACTTCTCTTTGTATAGGAGTAGCTTAAAAAATATTTTGGTTTTAAATAACCACTACGCACCTGAAATAATTAAATACTACAAGTATAACTAAATGTTTTTAATGCAATTATTCCTTTTGATTACATATTTATCTTTATTGCCATTGAGAAATCAGATTCGTTTTATATCTTTCATAACTCTGTATTAAAGCCTCTCTTTATAGCCATAAAAATAGCGCTTCTATTTATTACACTGATTTATGAACATCTTTTGTTGAATTCTTTCATATTTATTTTTATTTCTCTAGCCTTATCTTTAGTCCTCGTGGCCTCTTTTGTTGAGGAATAGCCATTCATCCATCTTTATTCTACTGCTCATAAATATTCTGCTTCGCTTTCTTTTTCATTGCTTCGGTCAATCAATTTTTTTTAAAACCTAAGAAATCGAAAATTCCAGGTGTCTCGAACTGAGTTAACTGTGCCTTGAAAGCTCGTTGAAAATAAACAAATACCTGTGTTGTGAAAAATTTGTTGTTGTGCTCTTTCGCCAAGGGTACGATACTAAGGCTTTATTTGAATTACTGGATTTCGGTAGAAAATCCCAACTGAAAAGTGCACAATTTTGACTTCTAGTTTTTTCACGACAGCCTGGAAATAAATAAGAGAATATTGATCAAACAGCTTTTTTCACGACAATATTAAACATTAAAAGGACTTGGTGATCTAGTAGGTCGGTTGTATTTTCTAGGCTCTAGAAAGTACTGGTAATATATAACTGTTCATTCGTATTGTTTGTTTTTTTTATTTGGGGCTTAACCTTCTTACGTACTCCAGGTTACCAACCTATTCTAGACCATAGTAGGAAGGAAAAGATTCATATGGTGTGTCCACCACGAAATTAATTTTTAACCTCGCAAGTGAGATTCTAACCCGCGACCTTTCGAACTGAGCACGCCAAGACCCACGTTCCAACTCTGCCATCGAGTCCCTCATCCGTAGCTTTAAATCAGATATTTTAATAAACTTAGTGAGGTGTTATTAAATTATAATAACGGCCATAGTTGAATACCATTCATGTATTTGTTATATATAAGATACATTATAAGTACATAAGATAGCATTTAAGTACATACACAATTTTTATATTTACAATATAAATAAATATAATAAGTACACATATTATTATATAAAATATGGTATATTTATTAAACTTATTTATCCTCTCTTAAAAGTTTTCATATACTGACAATAATACTCTTTATCGTTGAGAAGAACAGCTTCCTTTTATGAAAAAAAGGTTTCCTTTCATTTTATTTAAATAATTATAAAACTTTTATTGATTAATTATTATATTCTGCCAGAAATGTGGACAATGAGTAATATTGACGGCTTATGATTACATTCACACATAATGTACAATAAGAAAAAAAACAAAAAAAAAAAAAAAAATATATATATATATATATATATATATATATATATATATATATATATATATATATATATATATATACCCATCAGATCCTGAAGGCAACAATAAACCTTAAAACAATGGCATGGAGCACAAAAGTGAAGAAAGACCTAAAAAGTGCAAAAACAAACCCAGAGGAAGCTCTAGACAGAAGTGCTTACGGAAGAAAGGTGGATGCGTGGGAAGTACGGCCGCAAAACGGAGTCAAGAGGACTGGGAGAACTTGGTCGGAGGATAGGAGGAGAGAACATGGGGAGAAAATGAAGATCATTTGGGCGCGTCGTAAGGAGAGAGGGACCACAAGAGCTTCACGTGATCTATCTACGGTCCAAATCGTGCCTAATAATAATGATAATTTATATATATATATAAAAAATAAATAAAAAAAGAGAACAGAAAAGAACCTGCTACACATAAACAATATAAAATATACAATATACATATCAATAAAATTAAATAGTAAAATTTAAACATATAAATAATAATAAAATAAATAAGTAAAAAAAAAAGTAATAAATGAATAGTAGTAATATAAAAAATATAACAATAATATTTAATTATTTATTTTGAGGGGAAGTGTACTGCGACATGGCCATAGGTACCAAATTCTGGATTCTAGTTTATCTAAATAGTACTAAAGATCCTGCAATTCCTGAGGAAATTTAGAACATCTGGTTGATGATTTTGAAGGAGTGAACATAGGTGTTTGTTGAAGAGGGGTGTTCCAGCTGTGGGGAGTAGACCGCAGTTACTAAATATGTGCTCCATTGATAGAGGCACATGGCACCTTGTGCACATAGGCTGCGATGTACCTTGAAATAGGTGCTGATGTGTAATAGTGTGTCCGATGCGCAGCCTAGTTATCACCACTTCTTCCCTCTTAGAGCCGTTTAGCAGTGGCCATGGTCAGATCATTTCTGACCAGATCAGGGCAGATCTTTTTTAGTTTGTTTTCCTCCGTAACCCTGTTCCAATAATTAATCCATGCCTCCTTGCACAGCTATTTAATATATATTTGGTGGTCGCTGAGGACAATCGGTTAGCTGGGTACAGGAAACGAATTTCTCTCCTCTTTAGCAGCAGCATCTGCCTATTTATTTCCAGGTATTCCTACATGGGTACACTAAGAAAGTGTATAAGTTTATTTATTGTTAGTAACTGTTCTATTATTATGTTGGAAATTTGATTGAGTGATGTGAGTTTTGTAAGTTTAGAGTCTGCACAAATTACTATTTTGTTGCTATCTAAAAATTTAACTATATCAAGTGCTAATCGGATAGAAAATAATTCACTTAAGAAAACCGAGTATAGTTTAGGAAGGCAATATCGAACGGAAAATGTTACCGCGCAACCTGAGTCTTTGTTTTCTTTGGAGGCATCCGTATAAACAAAAAGGAAATCTTTATTTTTTGATTTAGACTCAAGAAAAACTTTTTGTATAAAATTAACAACAATATTAATTTAAAAGTTAAAAACACAATCATACTATATTTACAATACACACTACACGTATTAGAAACGATAAAAACATTGATGACTCCTAAAAAATCTCAATCTTCTTACTCTGAGGATGGTAAAAGAGGTTCTCTGATAGATGAGTAACCTGTATGATGGCCCATGCGTTCAATCTTGATTGGAGTAGATAAGGATGTTGAGCAATAATCTAGCCAGAAATGATCCAAATTAGATTATTTTCTCAAATGATTTTCTCTACTGTTCTGTTATATAATTATTTAGAGAAATACCTTCCCACAAAAGCAATAGATTCTAAAGAAAAAAGAAGGAAAAAACGATGTTCATAAATTAATTTCAACAACCATCCCACAAGATTCCTGCTATAAAAAAATAAAAATAATAAAATAAAAATAAACTAATATTAAAATCTCACATTTTTGGACAATAATCAATAGTAATAAAAAGTGCACTGTCGACTTTTGTTATCCATCAAGAATCAAAAATTTAGCATTTACTTTGTGATATTCTATACGAACTTTTTGTTAAATCAAACGTCCTATTCATAGAGGGGGAGTTTTTAAATAGAAATAAAAAAATAAAATAATAATAATAAAAAAATACTACCAAATTATACAACCATTGGCTTACAATTTACTCCGTGGTTTATATATAGGGGATATGCTAATTCTCCGTATTTTACAATATTTACTAGGCAGTATCTCTCTGTAATGAAATCGATTAAAAGAAGTTGGAGGTGAATTAATTGAATGTAAACATGGGATCTGAAAATCACGTGTAGCCCCTGGCGATTAAACACAGATTTATTCCCCTTTACTCTCTCACCATTTTCTTTTTTCTTTCCTTTTTTTTTTTTATTTATTTTGAATTTGCTTTGATAAATAACAAGCTTTGGGTTGAGAAAAAAAAATTTTAAACCAAAGAAAATAAACTAAAATAAACTTGGGCAACATAATACTTTTTTTTTTCTTTTTTGAGTAATGAAAACGTTTGTTTTGACAAATTTTACGATCGGCTACAAAGGAAAAAGTAAGATTGCTGTAATAATAAAGTAAAACAAATATTAAAATATATATGTATAAATTAAAAAACAACAATGACCAAATTATAAAAAGAGCAATGACAATAAAAAAGAAAGAAATATCTATATATGTTAAGTAAGGTTCTTGAGGTTCAGTAAATAAATATAAACAACTATTTTGGCGACGTTTCGAGACTATATTGTTCTCATAATCATGTCCTACAGTGAAAAAGTTACAATAAAAGTTATTTCAAAAGATAAAGTTAGTTACAATATAATTAAATAACATGTGTTAGAATAATTAAATATATACTTACAATTACAGAATATGCAGGAGTATGAAACTAGTAACAATCTTATTGGTGGATATAGTATCGATTAACTAAATTCTAACAATTCTAGTACACAACTAGCCTGGGGAATTTTTGAAAAAAAGGGAACAAGTTAGGTGAGATTTTCCTAAACTTGTAGCATTCCCAAGATATATATATATATATATATATGAATAATGAGCAATGATATCTCCCAAACTAGTTTAATTAATCAAAAATATTAATAATCATATGGGCGACGTTTCATGGATTTGCGATATTTTCAAGCCCTTAAACATATTTCATAGCCAATACAATTTTTTAACATCTTATCGATATTGTCATCCATTTGGATGAGATATAGGGTAGTAACATATATAATATATATAATAGTAATTTATAATGAATAGTACTTCAATATTCTGAAGAATTTGAAATAATTTTATAAGGATTGAAGAAATATTTTGTTGAAAAATCTTATGGCTATGAATTATATTTGAGGGCTTGAAAATATGGCAAAGCCATGAGACGTTGCCCATATGATTATTAATATTTATGGTTAATAAAAATAAATTGGGAGATATCATTGCTCATTATCCTTATAAATATCTTAATCTTCTTATATTATATTTGCATATTCAAAATATTTAATTTCACAATTATTCTAGAAAATGGTGGTTTTAACTGTGTGAAACCGAATGCTGTACCTTTTTTTTAAATTAAATCAAGTTAACATTTCCAATACAGACATAATTCCTTATTTGAGGTAAATTTTGTTGATCATTGTTGAAGTCTGTTGTTTTAATTCGTCCATATTTCAGAGAGTTTATTAAATAACATAATAAGTAAATTATCAGACTTTTTTATTTATAAACAGTGCATGACATCTGTAAAAAAAGTTTATCATCACTACAGTAGAAATGATGTAATCGATTTGTTTCAGGATTAAATCGTTAGTGACAAGACACATCATACAAGATTCCGACCGAATATGATCATGCAAATAATATAAAGAAGTCTCAACTGCAGAGAGAAAAGTATAAATGAGAATTTATAACCAATAAATTAATAAACTATAAAAGAGAATTAATTAGCGTTGGAAACTCATCTAAAATTACAAAAGAACTATTTACATGACAGTAATTAGACTAGGGTTGGGCGATAGTCGATAGTTACTATCGATATATCGATAGGTCATGCATATCGATGGTCAGTATCGATAGTGCCGACTATGGATAGACCTTTTTTACTAATTTCAAGTTTTGAAACTCTCGGAATTATGCTGATCTGTCTCTGCTCAGTGTCGAGTTCTTTTGAAGTTTAATTCGGGATTCCTAGAGCTCAAGGGTTCTCTCAAAGATTAAGCCAAAGGAAAACAGAAATGCTAGTTTTTCTTTCGGGAAATAAGTGGCTCAAGGAGCACACTTGACTCTTGAAATTAACTATTTCGTTATTTTTCTTTTCTGAAGATTTTATTTGTTCATTAGTATTGTAAACATGTTAATTGTAAATACCTTTTATAAAATTCAAATAAATATTTTTTTTTCTCTTATCTTTATGATATAATCTTATAATTTATAATCCTGCAAATTTCAAATAGTAATTAGATAATTGAATATAATTAAATTAGTCGAAATTCTTTATGGAATAGCTTTGGAAATGAAAGAAGAAACTATCGAAAAACTATCGTAGCAATCGATAGTTCTTAACCGACAGTATCGGCCAATCGATAGTGCTAACTATCGACTATCACCCAACCCTAAATTTTTTTGTTGTTTTATTCTTTTATTAATTGAAATTTACAACTGTATTAATAAAAACACATTTAGTAAATATGCTGTAAACAATGCAAAATAATGGCATGATTAGAACTTGTAGAGGAACTACCCATTGGTATTACTCTAATGAATATTTACAAAAGAAGATCACGAGGCCATCTTCTTTTCAGACGCCTCGGATGTTTGCCAGGAATGGAATGGGAAGCAAGTTGTGCAACAAGTGGATTTGGATGAGCAGTGAGTTTATTATGAAAGGAGAGGTATCTTGTTCGTGCCAAAGCAGCGACGTATGGGATATTAAGGTCATTGTGGATGATTTCATTTGTGACAAAGTAGGGAGCATTAAGGATTTTTCGAAGGATTTTGGATTGGAGTGATTGGATGCGGGAAGAATTCGATGGTTTGGTGGATCTCCATATATATACCGTACATATATACCGTATGTTCAAATAGGTCTGATAATCGTCATATATATGAGTTTTTTGCAGTGAATCGGGAGATTTGAACGTTTGTCAAGTAGGTGTTGTAATAGTCGAAATCGACGTGCAGCTTCTTGTCTTTTCAATCTTGTATGAGGGTTCCAGGTAAGTCTCTTGTCCAGATAAAATCCAAGGTATCTTATCTGTTCTACATTATTTAATGGTACTCCATTAAAGGATACAGGAGGACAGGATGAGGTAGGTTTTCGACGTAGGGTAAAGGTTATTTGCTGGGATTTATCTTAACTCTCCAGTTATGACACCATTCTTCAAGAAAGTGATGTGTGACTGGAGTGTCTGGGACGCAGCAAATGAATCATCATTAACTGATATCACGCTGGTGTCATCAGCATAGGTTGTGAGGATAGTATTAGGATGGGTTGGGATATCAGCTGTATACACTGTATAAAGGATGGGACCCAGGATACTACCTTGAGGAATACCAGCGGTCTGGGGAAAGATAGATGAGTATTTAGAATTGTGATTAACTTTAAATACTCTATCAGAAAGGTAGGAACGGAGGATGAGGAAATATGTAGATGGAAGGAATTAGCGAAGTTTATAAATCAGACCTGGGTGCCATACTCGGTCAAATGCCTGTTCAACGTCAAGAAAGACACCCGATGCATCCCGATATTGATACCATAAACGCCAAGTTAATGTGGGTTTAAAAATAAAATGTATTTTTTTTTTTTTAATTAAATAAAACTGTTTTTAAAGATTTTTCAATTTTTTTCAAACTCTAAAAGATATTGTGTTTTTCCACTTTCTTCAGTAGAGTTTTAATCTCCCTCTACTTTAAATCAATGTCTATACTCCTAATTAAGCTAGATATGTAATGTTGAGGTGACGAAGCGTATCCTTAATTAAAGCGTCAACAAGTTCGGCCGAGTTATCTAGGACTAGGCGAACGCATGTTAATTAGCGTTGGAGTTGGTCCCGAACATGTACAGTTGGATTCGTATTATCAATCAAGTAAATAAATTCATGAAATATCTTAAATTTCTTTGGTGGTCCATTTTAATTTTTAAGCATTTTATGTTATTCCCCTCACTTGAGCACATACTATGCTTTGAATCTGTTTCAGTCACTAAATTCCCTGTGTAATCTGAAGAAAATGGTGTCGTTTATTTGATTTGTTTGCAGAGAGGACTCTAATGAATGTTTTTGTTCATGTTTATACAGGAGTATCAGCCCACGCTGTCAACTAATGATGGGGATCACATGAACACAAGTCCTTTCAGCCATCATCAAAAGGATTCTTGAAGGATCAGGCAAACACCGAAATTAAATCCGGATCGAAATGAAAGTTCTTCAGTTTCGAAACAAAAACAATTCAACTTTGTTGAGAAAAACATTTTAAAAATACGTTTTCAAAAATTTCGATTTAAAGGATGTATTATAAATTATCATACCCACTTCACTAAACTTCACACTCAATTACCAATAATATAATTTTATTTTTATTTTTACCATAATTATAATTTTTTTTTTCACTTAATATATTCTATATTTTTATATTCTTTCTTTATTTATTTTTTGTGCTCTCCTTTTTCATTCATTTCCTTACTTTACATATTGTATGAATGGATAAAATAAAACAGAAAAAAAGAACCAGCTCTTAGAAAGAAAATATTGTTTCATGACCAACGATTAGGTGCAGGGAGGTGATGTAGTCTAGAACCAGGCTCAGATAGGTTTTCCCCCAATTTAGGGTATCCACTATAAAGAGGCTGGGTATGCCCCAGGAAGGTCCCCAGAGTTTGAAGTTTACAGATCTGCCGATTTTTTGAGGCCGAAATTCTCTCCATCCACAAATAGAATTAGTTTTCGTCCTAAAGGATTTTAAGATGGCGGAATTTTATTAGTTTTTTCGTCCTTAAGGATGCTGTTTTAACGGTTTTTTAGTTATCCGAAGGATAATTTCCGCCATTGTTGTCCTTCAGGATACTGTTTTAAAATATTTAACGATTTAACAAATATAAATTAAATTTTCTGCCTTTAGCCGAACTCGAACTCGGGCCTCGGAGCATAGCAGTTCAGTGTGAGCTACCCTACTCCTCTTTCAAGGAAAATTTTAATAATTCCTCAATAAAAAATTTTTATATGAGGCGCCTAACTGCAAACCGTAGCAAATCCACCGAAAATCGAAATTGAGTTTTATATACTGTTCGATCCAGCTCCTTGCCACGCAGAAGACTGACTAGGTTTTAGGTTTAAAACGAAGGGAAAGCTGTTCAAATTTACAATTAAAAATCACGTATTGTTGTAAAAGGAAGTAAAACCATGTCTATCACAGTACTAAAAGGGAGTATCTCGCTGCCATTTTTTATATGTTTTATATGCCATTTCTTATTTGTCAGATTTAGGAGACATAAACGAGGTGGAAGAAACACAATTAGCTGTTTAGAAAAGTTACATGTTATTGTGATCGTAATTTCTATTGACTAGTCTATTCCTTTAATTATATTTCATTTTTGTTTTTTTGTTAAACTAAACTAATAAATGTTTTTAAACATTATAAAAACTGTTTTTATATAGCTATTAGTTTTGAATTTTTAAGTTACCTACTAAAAAACACAGTCAATAATATTTTGATTGTTTTTACTTTGTTCCTCAATAGTCTAAAAAATAATCGCATTTATTTATACAAATATTTTTTAATAATAAACTGTTTTTAACTATTTTCAAAAAGATTTACTAAATGTCTGTCTAGAAGTAAGATGAGGAAGAATAATATAAAATAAGAGTAAGTACAGAAGAAAAACCAATTTTTAAAAAAACTGGTCAACAGGGGCTCTTATTCCGCTTGCCCAACTAAAACCACCTATTTTTCTGCTAATTATAAAAGAAAAATTACATTCATATCAATTGGTCAGTTTTTGGCTTCTGGTGAAAAATTTAGAAATTTGGTTTTGCTACGATTTGCAACTGGACGCCTCATATACTCAATAGTAGAATTGTTGAGGTATAGCTTCTTTATTTTATAAAAAACTATCGTGATCTTTATTTGTGAAAACTGGGTGTGGTTTTAAAACAAAGAAGACATAAATGGCAAACCAGGGTTCGTTAACACTGGCTTACGCGTACCAACAGTTTAATGAACTCATCCGTAAGAAACTTAAATATGAAATGACCAAGTTTTTCATGTCGTATAATAACAGTGAAAGACTGAAAAAAACCTGGACGGAAGACTTCCTAGGACGAGTAGTTTAAATGAACTTGTACCCTGGTTACTTTTCTCCTTAACTCTACAATGTCATATTTTATTTATCTCCCTTCCGCGTATTTGCTATCTGTATCACCATCTCAAGTCGGTCAATAGCTTTGAAAACAATTAAAAAGTAAAATAAAGTAAAGAAGAAATTTTTTCAGCATTGTTACATGGCGAACCATTGGTTCTGAACACTGTGAACAGCCTATTAGAGGTAAACGTCGTAGAAATAAAAAGCTTCAATGATTAAAAAGCCATTATGCAACCTAAAATCAAAGAAGCAAGGTATTCTCAAGAGCAGTGTACTAAAGGTTTTAGACTCTTTGAATGTTGTTCAATGAATGGGGATTACTTGAACGGTAAACTTTTACCTGAAATCAAAAGTAATATAAAATGAAACGGCGATCAGTTTAATTAAATTATACCGGCAGGGGTACCACGAAAAGGCATTTTTATTTTTTTTTATTTATTTTATTTTATTTTTTAGTATTTACAACTGAACAATACATATACATCAAGTAAATGGGTTGATATTAATAACAGTAGCATGTCGATACTCAAAAAAGATCTACTCATCAGTAGCACTTCTATAAAAGTTTCACATAAGATCTCTAACCCATTTTCTTTTCATAAGCCTCGGAGAGTTATCGGGGATGTAGTGAGGCTTGTTAATTTATGTGGTTGCGGAACTTACTATGAAAGAATAGGTATCTGGTTCGGGCTACGTCAATAACATATGTAACATAGAGAACTTTATGGATAATTAAATTGGTAACAAAGAAAGATGTATTGATGACTTTCCAACAATTTTGGATTGTAAGGATTGGATACAAGATAAATTAGATGGTTTAGTGAAACCACAAAGCTCAACTCTAACCATTGTCATGTAATGAGTCTTTTTTCATTAATCGGAAATTTTAATTGTTTGTCCAGTGAATGTTAAATATCAGTTTTTTAAGTTTTATTTCTATTTATTATAATTACAGTAGAATAAATCATAACCCTTTGGAGCATGAAGTATAATTTATGCATTATAATCCAGACCCTTTGTCTTCAATCTGCGTCAAATAAAATTTGCCTCAAATAAAATGTAGGAATAAATTATATGGACTAAAATAATTGAAACCAGATAATATTTTTGATTTTTTTTCCGTGATCAACATTTTTTACACAGTTGAAAGTTACATGAATATGCTGATGACCTCTACATCTTACAGAAATATTTCTAATTATAGCCCTAAAACAATAATTTTTAAATATAAAATTTAATATATATATTTTTTTCTCGACAATGAAAAATCTTGAATTTATTCATAGCGATTACAGAGAAACAGTTTTCTTAATATGCCGGTGAGTCTCTCAGGCACGCAATGCCGTGATGGATTGTGTAGAACTATATTTCGTTTTATAATGGAAAATGCAATTATAAATTACCAAAAAAATAAAAAAAATAAGCCGTTGCAATGAAACTACATTATACCTTACGAAATAGAATTTTCAAATAATTTTAAGGAATGAAATTCAATATCTTTTAATAAAATACTAAAAAAGTTTTTTTTTTTTTGTTTTTTTTCTTGAGGAATAATGATTTATTTCAATTTGTTTGTTTTCTTAATTTAAATTTTCTAAAACAAAGTGAATAAAGACTAAGTGGATAAATTATTTTTATCATTTATCACATATCCAATATAATTTGTAATTTATGCGAGTGTCCTGCCTCCCTGGGGTGGCATGTAAAATAAATAAATAAATAAATGAATGAATGTTTGATATATTCGTTCGAACAGTGGAATTCAATCCAAATTTTCAAATAAATTCATATTAAATTTTAATGAAGGAACTCTGTTATTAGTCAGAGATAGAAGCTAAAATTCAGAGCGCATATCAAACGCCTCACAAAGAGAAACTTTTTGGGTTTTTTTTTATCTGTCGGTCATTTCCCGATATTGCAAATAAATCCTAAAAAATTGACTTTACTTCCATTCTTGACTTTTTTAAATACATAGTAAATTATTTCCTTGTTAAATTTACTTTTTCTAGAACGTATTCCGTATTTATATTGCGATAAATTAGATAAAGGAAATTTATCATTATTTAAACTTGAAGAAACCGCTAAGAATATTTCTTTCAGAAATACCAATTGCTCTATTAACTAATTGATTCACACACAAATTCTATCGATCAATAGATGCCGAGTAATTAAATAAAAAATAGTTTATTATTATCAATTATGCATATAAAGTCGGAAACAGGGCTCCTGTAAATAATAAAAAAATTATTTATATTTTATTAGAAAATAACTTTTATATCGCATCCAAACTTTTATATTTTAAAGTACTTTTTTATGACTAGATAAAGGAAAATGTGGAATATCCTGGAGAGATTTACTGAGCCAGATGGCTGGCAAATAATCCCTGCCCTAGAAAAGTAACTTTAGTCATCTATTTTTTTTTTCTTTAGAATTGTTTTACAAATTTTATGTACTAAATAGATTTTACTAGCCATCGGAGAACTTTACCAATATAAAATGTTTAATGATCTACTTACAAGAAAAAATAACAACAGCAATATAATTTAACATTTGAAGACATATATTAAATATTTCCTATTTTTTTTTTTTTACAAATAAAGGTTACTAATGGAGAGAAGATTATTAATACATTATGTTATTTAAAATTTTAATTTTATTTACTTCACTAGAATAAATAACTCGGGAATTGATGTTTCAGGAATTCGTATTCCTCGTCTTATAGTAAGACGAGGATGAGATATTTTTGTAAAATACATTTTCGAAACTTTAAAAATTTGTTTACCACTTTGATGTTTCAATAGATTTCTAGATGTATAGAACCAGAAGGTCAACATCAACACTGAATACATACATTAAAAGATTAATATCCTAATTAGCTTGAAACAGGAAAATGCACGAGTAAGCTGAAGGCTTAACTATTGATGACAGTTGGAACAAACTGGAGGAGATAATCTCAACCGTAGAAAATCTTGAAAGCAAAGAACCTAGAAGAAGAAATGGGTGGTTCGATAATGAATGCAAGGAAGCAATCAAAAAAGGAACGCCGCCCGATATAAAAGTGCTTGAGGAGTAAAACCAGGCAGCAAAAAATATAATACTGCAAAGCTACGACACACACGAAAAAGATAATCAAGAAGTGGAAAAAACAGAGAGCAGTTGAAGTGGAGGAGCAGTTGAAGAACATTGAGGAGGCTAATAAGAATGAAAGTAAACTAGGACCTATCAAAAAAGGTAAAGCATAATTAGGTAAAGGGCAAAGAAGGTCAATTGCTGACTTCAAATAAAGATGTTTTGCAGAGATGGGTGGAACACTTCCAAGATTTATCGACTGGTGACAGAGGCAACATTAATAGAGCGACGGTGAAATCCCTCATTGTGAAACAGAACACGGATGGGAAGTAGAAATACCTCGAACATTGGAAGAATCAGAAATAGTAACAGAGAAACGAATCACCAGGCATGAACAATACAAATGCCGAACTCTTCAAACACATGGGCCATGACATGATCAAGGAACTGCACTGAGGATATGGGAGGGAAGAACACATGCCGAAAAAATGGATTTCCGGATAAATCATAGTAGTTCCCAAGAGAGTCGACTTAACAGAATGCAGCAATTATAGAGGTATCACGCTGTTAAATGTTGCATATAAAATGTTTGCAGAATTACTATACAATCATGCAAATTTTCAGAGAAACTGATCAACCATTTACCAGGCAGAAAGAGCTGGCCTTGAAATAAATGTCAGCAAAACTAAACTGATGATTGTACAGCGAATAAAGCAACAATACCCATCTTATTATAACTAAGATGGAGAACACGTTGAAGTAGTGTCGACATTCCTTTACTTGGAATCATTAATGACTAATAAAGCCAATGAAACAGAAGAAATCAAAGGAGGAATTTTGGAAAGAGGGAGGGAAACGACGTATTACGTTATTCGACACTTAATTAGATTTAACCTAATATCTTATCAAAATAGCATTAGGATATACAAGACCCTGATAAGACAGATTGTTAGTTACGGTGGTGAGTGTTATGTATTGAACAAGATAACCTGTGATAGGCTTGGCAGGTTCGAGAAAAGGGTGCTGTGAAGAGGTGGAGTGCTTGAGAACGGATTGTGGTGAAATAGAAAGAATATAGAGAGGTGTACAACTTCTACTATGATCTGTCTTTATCAAATTTTATGAAAATAAGCATGCTGTAAGGGTTTCGCCATGTTAACATAATGAGTGAACACTGACAGGTGAAGAGGGTGTATAAAGGAAGGATCCTCGCCACTAAAGCAAAGGGGACTTAGATCTCGATGGAAGGAGAAGGTGGAGGAGGACACGCGACTGCCGGCATCCGTTCAATGGAGGATAAAGCCCTGTGGCAGCAGATGTAGCTGGCCGAGGACCACTTCGGTTTGTAGCGCCAGAAGAAGAAGATTAATCTGAGCCTTACAAATTGTATTTGCAGCTAATGAATTTTAAGCCCAAAATATAAAAACTTATTACTTAGCTACATTATATTAAGACTTCATATGAATGAATTCATGAAAAATTCCAAGGAAATATCATCAAACTTGAACGAAACCGGACACGAGCAGCCTACAAGAACTTATTCAAAGAACGTTGAAAAAGAAATGATTAACGGATATATACCTTTTTAAAATTTGATTTAGTGGTTCTGATTTAAACACAAAGCTTCCTTGGAATTCACTTACAAAACTGAAACGTTTTGTAAATTGAACGCTAACCGGCTTATCAATTTTTGCTTCCTGGTCTGTTATTGTATCCAATATCTTTAATGTGGGAAGTAATTATAAGGATAAGAGAATACAGGACAAACTTGAAGTTCTCTTAAAGCAAAATAATCCTAGCTAAAAATCGATAATGCTTCAACTACAATCTCAAGAACAATAGAGAATCCTACGAAAAGTGCAGACTGAATATCAATTAAAAACAAACAATATTTTGTTGTATAGATTAAACGTGAAAGAGGAATCTGGGATCGAGGGATCTGGGAGAGAATCCTGAAAAATTTATGCAAGTAAAACGACATTAGAAGAAAATTCCTTTTAAATACATCTTTTTATTTTGGAATTATTATTAGATGGAATTAAATTAAGATTTAACATTTTAATTTGGGTATAAAGCTGCTTGTCTTTTTAAACAATTTCAACATTCACTACATTACAGCACTAAGATGCCTTAACACAACTAGGTTTAATTACTTCAAATGACAAAACTGGATTGAGAGAATTAACAGACAAATAGGGTCCAGATATAAGTAGTTTAATCCTGTTTAGCTTGAGAAGGTAAATTAAACCGAGACCAGTTTACAAGTATGATCAAGTATGAATAGGTTCTGCCTGGAGCTTCATGCCTAGTCCATCAATTGAGGTAGAGTAATATTAGAAAATTATAAGCATTTAAATATTATAAAACGTTTAAGAAAAATAAACTCTCCTTTACAAGTCTCATGAATCCAATTAAAATGAAAAAACCTGTATATTATAAAGAAAAACAGATTTTCGGTTTCAGAACACCAAAAACCATAAATGTCCGAAATTGTCTAATTAAATTATTTGTCGTAGATCTATGGTATTGATTTTTTTATGAGCTTCTCAGTTTTTCAAATAACTATTTCTTATTTTAAGAAAAAACCATTCCAAAGATATTTTAAAGCCATAAATTATGCTGAGAATTCCCGTTTGATATTCCGCAAGCTGTGCGGTTTTTAAGATTGTTCGTCCATACCTACAATAAAAAAAAAAATTATAAGTCTCTAGTAAGTCATTTGTTCTTACTTAAACTTCAGGTATCGAACACATCTGATTTAATGTACTAAAACCTTTTGAACACCCTATCATACCTGTTTAATTATTAATGAATTAGCAGTTGTCAGGAGATTATCTTTTACTAGAGATTATCTTAAACTATTATAAGAGCATAAAGCCACTTTTAGCGTTATTTAAAATAATAACAGACATGTCAAAATATACAAACAGGTGAAAAAAAAATTTTTTTTCAACTAAATATCAATTAGAATGAATTTTTCGCATCTCAGTGTATAATTTTCTTTTTCTTTCTTTTTTTATTTTTTTTTTCTTCTCGTTTATTGATATTTACAACTGTACAAAAACATATTCATCAAGTAAATGTGTTGATAGAGAATACAATGGCATGTAAATAACTTGTGAAGAACGTAGTAGCACTTCAATAAAAATCTACACTATAAGGTCTCCAGGCCATCTTCTTTTCAGACGCCTCGGAGGATTATCGGGAATGGAGTGGGAAGCAAGTTGGGAGACTAGTGGATTGGAGAGGTTATGGAGCTTACTATGGAAGGATAGGTATCTCCTGCGGGCTATATCAGCAAAATAAGGAACATTAAGATCTTTAAGGATAAGTTTATTGGTCACAAAGTAAGGAGCATTGAGGATTTTTCGAAGGATTTTGGATTGTAAGGATTGGATACGAGATGAATTGGATGGTTTAGTAGAGCCCCAAAGCTCAACTCCGTACGTCCAAATAGGTCTAATCACAGTCATGTAAATGAGTCTTTTGTAATTAATTGGGAGCTTTGATCGTTTGTCTAGTAAATGTTGAAGTAGTCTGTAACGACGAGCAGTTTCTTGTCGTTTTAGTCTTGTATGTGGATTCCAAGTAAGACGTTTGTCCAAGTGGAGTCCAAGGTAGTGGATCTGTTCAACAGGGATTAATGGAATATCAGTGTATAATTAAAAAACAAGTAATCAATTTTACTTTTATGTAATACTTTATATTTTTATATAATTGTTTATTATGCTTATAATTAGAAGTTTTATACATATTAATGATTACTATGTTATAAGGCCATCTATACATAATTTGTTAGTTTGATTCTCAAATCAGACAAACATAAAAAATAAATTAAAAAAAAAAAAAAAACTAACGTTAATTGGAAGTACCTAGCTTGTAGTTAAAATGAATATTTTTTTTATTCCGAAAAGAATAGTTAGGTTTTTTTTTTTTAGTATAACAATTAAAAAGAACAACTTTTTACCCCTCACCCTCCAAAAATTATATAATTAAAAACTTCTCAGCATTAACCACTTTTTAATTTTAGTTTGATTTAAATGTTTTACTTATTACTTATTTTAATTGAGCTTGATAATTGTGTTTCCTTATCTTGCAATAAAATGTTTCTTTCACCCATTAAACGTTTTCTTCATTCCTAAACAAAGTTCCAGTTACAACTACAATGTTACAAGAATTACTAAATTTTTAATGATCTAATATAGTATTATCTCTACAAGTTGATAAAGATATGGTAGAATGGACTGTTGATTGGTTTTGCTTAAATTTCAGGAACATGCAGTTACCACATATGTATTTATAAACTGACAACTCGAAACCTATGACTTTGAGTAAAAACTATGGTAAAATTGCACTAATAATCTTCCGTAATATGTCAGAGCTATACTAAATCAGTTTAAAATCTAGCATGCTGAACATTAATGGCAAATGTTAAATTTTGGAACTAATTACCTGGCAAAAATGTTTAATTACGATTAATCGAGGCCGAGTGAAGATATAATTGGAATGAGACATTTTTTTTTTTTCAATTGGAAATCAGTTGAAAGCCGTTTGTCAGGAATTAATAATTATTATGATAGATTTATTATTTCAAATTTCAAAACTCTACATACTGTTTAAGTTTTTCCTTTTATTATAAAAATATTTAGGTAATATTCTGTGTAATATTTCTACATAAATCTGTGTGACCTGTGAAAAATACCTTAAGTGCATAAATCATATTTTAAGAAAAATGTAATTGAAAGTTTAAATTTTTTTCCGAAATCGTGATAAAATCTCAATTTTAAGACTTATAACTTTTGATGAATAATTTCTCTTAAAGATCATCATGTTTTCCTGATGATTTTTGTAAATTTGTTTTAATAATTTTTGTTAATTTTAACTTGTTTTTTAAACGATTATCTTAGAAACTCTGAACTAACACAAATTACACTGAATTCGTAGGCGTAAAACGTGTTAAATGGTAATTTACCATACACATAGGGGTCTCGAAGGACGAGCGATTTGGAATTCTCAGCCCGCTTGGTATAGAGAGTCGTGGGTTCGAACCCCACCTGAAAAGATGAAATGAATCTTGACCTTCCCACCCTGGCTTGAAAAGGTTGGTAACCTGTGGGATAACCCGTCCTTTCTACCCTTTTCAGAGTACATTAAGCTCCAATAAACAAATAACAAATAACTTAATTTGGTAATTGGAAGCCATATTTTTGTTAATAAAGTTTATGGGACCGACGATTAAATAATAAGTAGTTCCTTTTATTTTTATTTCATCATACAAAATAAAACATAAATAATCATAATCATAATCCTCCTGGCATAATCTGTGGATAAAGCAATAGGGCAGCTGGACGCCCTAAAAGAAATAGCTGAAAGAGTGGCTTTACAAATATCGTTCGAAAAAACGAAGTTGATGGCTACGGATCGAAACTTTCGGTAAAAAACAGTTAAAACAAAATATGGGGAAATAAGGGTCACAATAGCACAATAGCTTCAAGTATTTGGGAGAGATTATTGGTAGTAATGGGTCCAAGAAAAGGGTTATGGAAAAGAGGTGGGTCAAGATGGAAAGACTCAGCTTTCCCACCAGTAGCCTATACTTTAAAAAGGGTCTTTCAATAAGAGCGTAGATTAGGCACTGACAACACGGTTGTCAAGGCAGTTATTCTGAATGGAATGGAAACCGCTTCTCTTCCTAGCTTAAGACCTTTGGGAGTAGAGAGGAAGATCTTGAGAAAAATTTATAGACCAATAAAATTACCGGAAGGATATAGGCTGAGGTCTAACAGAGAATTATACAGAGAAATAGATGACCTGGAAACGGACATTAGGTTAAGGAGGCTACGTTTCTACGGTCATATGGTCAGGATGAACCAGAGCAGAATAAATAGGAAGAACTTTGGGAAAATGTGGGGGTATAGAGGGGTTGGGGGGTACACGGGGCAGATGAAGAAAGAAACGGAGAAATTGGGGATTTCAAGTCAGGACTGTTTCGATAGGGATAGATATCGGGAAAGGTCCTTGTGGGTAGCAAGGAGGTGAGGGGGAGGAGAGTATGGAGCGAGGAAGAAAGAAGAATGCAGTCTGAAAGAATGCGGAAGAGGTGGGAGGATAAGAGGAGAGTGGGATGTGTGGGGAGAGTTGGGGGAAATGATATTCACGTGGTATATAAGGCCGTTTTTTGTAAAAAAAAAAAAAAAAAAAAATTATCATTTTTTTTTTTTTATTCATGGAAACCAATATAGCTCCTAAACGGTAGGTCTTAGCGAAAAAATATTGTATGACAAAAAATATTCACCAGTAAATATTAGATGGGGAAACTTTCGTCAAATATTCGCTCCGAGCAACACAGAATGGGTTGTGTTTTTGTGTTCAAGGTAAAAAAAAAGAAACTTGAAAAAAAAAACTATAGACCCGTATCCAAAAGACAAATTTATTATGTCAAAAAATGATACGTAGTTTCTCCGCTAGTGGTATAAAAAAAACAAAAACAAAAAAAAAAAAAAGTAAAACTCTGTTTGTTTAAAATATGACTCATTTTTATTGGAGGAAGTTCTATTTTCAAGTTCGACTCGAATACCGATTCACAAAGGAATATTTATCTTTGCTATAGCGGTATAACTGAGCTTTTTGGTGACATCCATAACCCGAAATTAACAAAATCTATAACATATTATTAAAATACAAATATGAGGCGTTTCCATAACTGACAAGAGAAGAACACGCTCAGTCTCTCACAGATTAATTGTTACAAGAAGCGAATATTTTTTAAAAGTTTTTTTTTTCCTACTCACAAGGGAAGGACACACTCTCAGTGTGTCCAGTCTCTCACGGATCTTTTTGGCAGTTTTTGGGAGATCCCTGGTCAAAACATTTCAGACGCACATTTTGCGTTGCGACTAATGTGCCCTATAAATTAAGAAAAATCAGTTTTTAAGAAAATTACAACGCTCTCAATGATTTTGGTTTAGGTTAAATAAATTCTTAAAAACATATTAGATCTTCAAGCGAACTACCTTTAAGAATTTTTATACACAAAAAACCGACATCGGATTCGAATCCGGCACCCTCAAAAACAATGAAAAACGTTAATTTAATAAAAATAAAAAATATAATTTTTTTACCCTCTTCAAGGGAATGAAAATTTTAAACCGATATAACTTTTCTTCAAATCACCCTTACTTTGTTATAATCCACGCAAAATCTCAAGGGAGAGCATCAGTTTTCTTTTGATGTATATAAATGCAAAATTAGGTGTACAAAAGGGGAAGAAAAACCTATTTTAAAAGTTGGGAAATCTGAAATAATTTTGATTTTTGAGTTTGAAACAAGAGAAGAAGATGAAACCAGATATTTCAAGCGTATAATCAGCCTATATTTTGGGTTAAAAATGTGAAACTGGTACGTTTAATTGTATAACCATCACTCGAGTTTTTGTCAATTAAAAAAAAAAATAGTTCATCATTTGTTCAGGGAAATTTCGAAAGTTACGATTTGCTATTTTTCTATTTTGAAGAAATTTCGTATTAAGGGTTCTTTTGAGTGTTGAATTCGAATCCGATATCATTTTTTGTTCAAGAACTCTATAATAGTAGCTTGCTTGTGGATTTAAAATTTTTTTTACAGAATTTCACAAACCCAAACCAAAACCTATTTTAGTATTTTTTCCCCGGCTTCTAGGGCCCATTAGTTGGAACGGCAAAATATGTGTGTAATATTTTTTGACCAGAAACCTCCCAGGAATTGCCAACTAGATCCGTGAGAGTCTGAGTGTGTCCTTTCTTTGTGAGTAGGAAAAAAAAATATTCGCTTCATATAACAATTAACTTAAATTATACAAAGGATCAAAGCTACTCTATGAACTATCGCTTTGAGGAAAAGATTACCATTCTGAATGTCAAATTAGTACTTAATGGAACAATGGTCTATTTTTCTATTTCATCCCCTTTGTTAGTCCTCCCTTCATCCTATCAATATTCATGCTTCAGTTTTCTTCCTATAATTTGAAATGCAGATAGAATTTCTCAGTCACAGCCAAGGAGAAAACGATATTTCTATAATTTATTTAGATTTTCTTTTGATTATAATACCCCTTTAATAAACGTTGCAATAATTAAAAAATGTAGCATCCATTAAGAAAACTACAGGAGTCACTAAGTGTTAAGTGTAATTATAGATGGAAGAAGACCCTACTAATCACATAAAATGGAGATATATTTTGAAATACGATCAGAAGTGTATATATATATATATATATATATATATATATATATATATATATATATATATATATATATATATATATATATAATATATATATAAAATGGACTCATAAATGGACCAAGTATAACGTAACGATTAAGACAGAACAGTGAGCATTATGAATTTTATATGAGACCTTGAAACATTGAGAAAAAGGAGAATAGAATTCTATGGACATGTGAAGAGAATGAATCAGAATAGGTTGGACAAATTAATATTTCATTAAGTGGATAGACAGAAGAACGCCAAGGAATATCGGGAACTAATAAAGCTGAAGTTAAGAATATGGGGCCAACAAGATCGAAAAAGGTTCTGGAAAATGGTGAGATGCATAAAGCCTCTGGTAGTGAGGAATAGGCAAGAAGTATGTAGGAACGAAAGAGAGAGATAAGAGAGATTATGAGAAGGATATGGGCGGAAAGGAGAAAAAGTCTAAGGAATGGTATAGCATAATTTAAAGTAAATTATTGCTTTTTTTTTTTACTTTAAATCTGATTGATTTTTTAGGAGCCTGTGCAAATGTTACATTGCTGCCTCAATCCCAACTGGTTTAACTTAGAAGAAAAAGCTATGCATGTGTAAAGCTGTGAAGCCTGTACTGCAGACCCTACAATGTTGCCTATTTTAGTAGCAATACGAAAATAGGCGAGACCGGGAGGGAAAGTTTTGAAATAAGATGAGGTCTTGGGATAAGCTTGGTAATAAAGTTATAGAGACGTGACAAGTCCCTGGCCTGGAGCAACTTGGCCGAGAAGCAGTTCCTTTTTCAACTTAGCCGAGAAAATTTCTCTAACAATTTATTGCTTTTTCAATAGTTTTATTTAGTTTCCTCAGGACAGGGCAAAGCTATAGAAACTCCAAAGCCCATATGTGCTATATATCTATACATGAAGAAATACCCTTACTTTCCTCAATTATGTCACTAAACTTTTGATTGATCACTGAAGTTATACATAATAATAAACTGTAAATTCACATAAATAAATTTTAAAAAATCACAATCATAAACATTTGCAAAAATATTTCATAAGGATACAAAATTAAAAAAGTAGTTTTAAGTGTTTCATTGCAGATAAAAAAAAAAGACATAAACGTGTTTTAATTATAACAATATTTATTGAAAGACATCATGACAGAAACGTTTTCTTGAACTTAATTTTGAAAAAGTCTCATATCGTCTGCTTGGAAGTCATTAAGTAACAAAATCAAATTTTTGCAAGAGAACAAAAAAACGGGAACGTGCTCATTAAAAATTTCTCAGGTAGTTATATCGTTATTATCAGGTAGTTATATTTTCTCATTCTTTAATGTATTTACATAGTAGGAATATTCACTTGTTGACTATTTATTTTTATGAGCAAATATAATATCAACCCACAATGACTTTTTGTCAAATATGGAAATAATTGCACTTAGTGATTTTTACCTCCAAGCAGACGATATAGAACTATCTAAAAACAAAACTGCATTAATTCTTGATTGGATAGGCTAAAAGCTGCTATAAGATCGTTTACTCCAGCGCTTAAAAAATACCGTTCTTATCTTCTAAAACTATATAAAAACTCATCTTCATGACCATTATTATTATTACATTAACAGCTTGACAAGAGCTTGTAGCTGCCATTGGCCTCTCAACTGCCTTTTCTCAGCCATCCCGGTCAATGGTATGTCTGCTGGATAACCTAATTAGTTTAGGTTATCAGCCACAGTCCTTCCACCTTCATTTTGATTTTCCTTGCGATGTGATCCCATCTGTGTTTCGGTAATACTGTTGCTTGACTACTCTTCCATTATCCATCCTGAGTACCTGTCACAGCCATTTCAGTCGCTGAATCAGTACTAAACAAGAAGCCCGGAGATCGTATTATAGGTAGTAGGTCTTCTTGCACCTTCTCAGTCGGTTCGCTACATCTTCCCTGATTGGACCATAATTCGTCGTGTATAATGAATAAGTTAATAAGACTTTCCTCTCAAAATATTCAGTCTTTTCTGGTGAGATTTTCACATTATTTTTGAACCACAAATTAATATTTTGGGGCAGAGGTACTTAACTTCTTAAAGCAAAAAATGCTTCGTGACCATTATCGAATCAAGCCGAATTAGACTTATACCTTAGAATTTTATGGTTCAGTTAAACATTCCTTGAATTCAATTCTTTCAAACAAAAATAAAGAGTCTCAAGTGTCCTTGATTTCCCATATGTTGATGATGTGCTGCAGAAATATGGTAAATTTAAATTTGAAAGTTTTTTTTTCTATATTTTTCTTTTATTATAAATTATGATTACATCTACATGTATTTAAGTTGTTCAATAGTATTCTATATTATGTTTGAGACTGGTATATTTTTTCTAGGCAGAGAATGTAATTTTGTTAATTGTAAAAAAAATTATGTAAGAAATAAAGAAAATAAAAAACATTAAATAATAATCTTAAATTGAAATGGAGCAATTAGGCAGGGTATTTTCCAACGACGTATATTCTAATGTTTTGGTTTGACCACAGTCTCTAAGATTTAGCAGGCTGACTTGAACGAAACAAACCGTCCTTACACTCTGGAACCCATTTTACATCCTAGGATCAAGATACCCGATTTAAATTCATGGTGTGAGGTGCCTTGGGGGTAAACCGAAGGGTGGGGTTATTTGTCAGATATCCCTTTCCTAGTTGTCTTGCTTTGAGAATGCAACAGAAAGCGAGTGGTCACCCATCCAAGTACTTACCACGATCAACTGTACTTAACTTCATTATCTTCTCTATGCGTCTCAATGTGTTTTTAAGTAGTATTAGCATCAAGAAGTTATTAGGATTTTTTTTATTGTTATTTAGATTTTAATTTAATTTTAACAATCCTCTTATATGTATCAGATTCATTTGTCTAAGATAACATATCCTAATAATTAATATTATGGTATTTATAAATTAATTATTTATAGGTATATCAACTAACTTTTAGCATTGTGTATTTTTTACTAAGGATGTAGTTTCTTAATCCGCATTAATAATAATAATAATAATAATTATAATAATAATAATAATATCACAGTCGTCAAACCGGTGATTCTTTATGAGACGGAGACCTCGTGCCTCTCCATTCTAGAAAAGCTTCTGAAAATTGAGAGGAGGGTCCTGAGAAGAATACATGGGCCCAGAAGAACACCAGATGGTTACAGGTTGAAATCGAACGAAGAAATTTAGAAGGATACAACGGATCTGGAGTCAGACATCAGAATAAGGAGGTTAAGGTTTTTTATGGGCACATGGTGAGGATGAGCCCCGAAAGGTTGAACCACCAAATCTTCGAGAAAATCCGTGGTTATAAAGTCTCGACTGGGTACCTTAGGCAACTGAGAAGTGATCTGAACCAGATAGGTCTGGGAGACCAGGATTGCCTCGATAGGGACGAGTACAGGAAGACACTGGCAGGGGCGAGGGTTCTTGTGGAGTAGAAACATTCCGGGAGGGGTCACGCATGGACTGATGAGAGAAAGCTCAAGCATTCAGAGTTCATAGAAAACGTGGAAGAAGAAGAAGCAGGCGAAGGGCAAAGAACTAGTGCTGCTCTCATGATATTCGCGTGGTCCCAGGGGCCGTTCCGTGAAGAAAAAAAAAATAAATTAAAAAAATAATGTCTTTATTGAACAAAACAATACATATATACATGTACTTCTAGTTTTAATACAATAAAGACTGCTTTTGGCATTTACTTGAGTCTTTGAGAGAAGTTAGAAGTTTATTGCTATACTTTTTAAGTATACGACATTAATGAATAGAGAAAACGTAAATACAGTATAAATCATTAAAAACAAAATTAACATATTTTTTGTTGGATAATAAAATACAGCGCTTTGAAAACAAACCA
Source organism: Euschistus heros (assembly GCA_003667255.2). Classification (NCBI taxonomy): domain Eukaryota; kingdom Metazoa; phylum Arthropoda; class Insecta; order Hemiptera; family Pentatomidae; genus Euschistus; species Euschistus heros. The sequence continues at coordinate 1,437,302 of RCWM02000007.1, read as the reverse complement.
ACATTGGAAAATAACATACTTACTAACATTTTTTTTCAAACAAATACTTAAATGGTACTTCCATGCTACTTGACAATACGTTGATAAATATAAATACTCAATGTCTCAGCTTCATTAAGGAACGGTTTCCCAGAAATTTTTCTCTGAATTCCCACAAGATAGGACATACCGCTAGGAAATGATATACATCCTCTCTCTCTGAAGTATTACATAATGAACATATTCCTATACCTGTGCCATACCTTTTGTAGTTCAAATTTATAAGTTCCCTGCTGATTCTCATAATCCAATAAATATCTTTAAATTGTAGGGCACTGTTTATATAACTATTACAGTTAGGGTCATGATTCAAGTTTTTGTATAAAACAGAGGAAGTGGGTGTTGCAGCCTTCAAAACGTGTTCTGACCTGAAATTTAGTATTGATGCCTTTCTTATTTTTTCAAAACAATTCCCCAATTTTGAAAATTTCCTAAAGAAATGGTATCTTCCACATTATATTTCTTCATCATTTCCTTTATATTGTTAAACCAAAAAGTATTTTTCCTGACTGTCTCTATAGCAAGTAGCTTAGGGTGGTTAGATCCGGTAAATAAAAGCTTTTAGCAAATAATTATGATGCATTCTCATAGTATGTATAAAGATTTGTTTCCAAATAGAGAACATAGTCCGGTGAGTTTAATAGAATTTTAAAAGTTTTTTTGATAAAGAATTAATCCGCATTAGTATTATCAATGGTCTTTGGACATAATGTGTGAGGACTGATCTGGTGGATTAGTTAATTTGCAAGGACATTGGAAGATATTCGGTAGGAAACTATTAAATGAAAGATTTACAAGTACCTTTAACAGCCTTCCATATTGATCTAGGCATAAGAAAAAAGAAGGCTGAAAAATATTTGAAATATAACCGGCCATTTCCTAAGAAGAAGGGAGCAGGGGGTGGAAAATGTATCTGTTTTCTGGACCAATTACCCAGGCCTTGGCTCACCCTCAGAATCTAAATCATCCCCCCACCCCTCTCATAGCAGGGCGAGGGGAATAAGCTTATTCTTTCAATTGGTATCGCAATCTTTATTGGAGCATTATCTAATCCACAAGTGTGTGGATGGAAACATTTACTCGACTCTTACAAGTGGATATGGAAATTTTACAAGTTTAAGTTTATTTTTTATTTTTTTAATATTCAATTTAATATATCTTCCCTGCAATTTTAATTTGCAATATTCTTACAGCAATTTATCGAATGTGAAAATACGTGGTTTTGGCATTTGATCTTTATCGATTCGTTACATTGATTTGGCATAATCAAATAGTTCGTATAATCGACCCTTTGACAAGTTTATTCCTCCCGTTTACAGAGTTAATTCAAATTTAAGAATTCACCAGAACGTTTATCAGTCCTAAGGCAATTGTTAAATTAAAACAAAAAATGTGTTTTTTTTTTCGCATTCGATACTTTCTAGTTGTAGGGACGATATCTATAGTGATGGAATTAAAAATTATCTACTTTTTTTTTCCATTCCTTATCCTCCTTAGTATTTTAAATATGCATATCTTTGGTATATCTTATATAAATTGTATATTATATATAATGCAATATACAATATACAAGTAATATAATTTATAATTGATATGGGTTCACCTCCTGATATGGTAATATCATGATGGGTTCATGTTAAGGTTAACATTCTTTGTGTGATGAGAAGAAGACAGATTGATTTATTCTATAGTTAAAATTAAGAGGAACGATTACACTAAGATATAAAAAATTAAAGTGATTCTTTACTTTTCATGAAGTAATTATTCAAATTGAATGTTTAAAAAATATTTTCCTTTTATTAGAACTTTTTTTTACAAATAAATTAAAAGAAAAAAAAGAAGTAGTATTGAGCAAGAACGTATATTTTATTTAAATCAGAAACGGAATCGAAGAATGGGAAGATGGTAAACAATTATATTTGAATAAATATAATTTTTTCATGTAAATATTATAGGAATTTTTACAAAAAAATGTTGGAGGCATAGAAGCAAGATATTATCAAGATAAAAAAAGACTAAATTGACAAAATATTTGTAGAAAAATATGAAATAAATAAAATAATGTGTTTCCCAAATAGGCAAAATTTACAACAAAAAGAACCTCTCCTTCAATGCGAAATTGAGGCATTATAACGTTGTGATAAAGCCTGTGATTTTGTATAGGATGGAGACCACATCAAGGAAATTCTATAGGCCCAGAAAAACACAGGAAGGTTACAGGTGAAGATCTAATGAAGAGATCTACAGAGAAATCAAAATCCTAGAAACGGAGATAAGAATCATAAGGATGATGTTCTATGGGCACATGAAAAGGATGAAGGTGGAAAAATTGAACGAAAAGATCTCTAACAAAAGTTTTAGCTACAAAAGCATTGGAGGATACAATAAGCAAATAAGAGAAGAATTAAACAACCTTGAAATTTCAGACGACGCACAGTGGGCAATATGACCGATTTAGGTAGACCAAATTCTGATACTTGTCCATATTCAACCTTTGGGGTCCCACATTACGGAAAAAAATAATTTAAACTATCTAATTTATTTTTTGACACGATTGGCGAGTCGAAAATCAAATTTATTTCCTACATTTAACGTTTGAAGTCCGAGAATACGGGAAAAATAATACATCAAATCTAATTATCGGCTCCGAGTGGCGTAAACCTTCTAGTAGATGTATTTTAAATCATTTAGGAACTCTTCAAATTATAGATTGTAAAACTTTTATTTATTTATTTATTTTTTAGTTTTTTACTTCCTTTAATAATCAATGTACATTAAATAGAATTTAAATCAATTACAGAAATAAAATTAGGCATAATTATAGTAATCAATAAACATAATTAAGCACAGGTAGATAAATATAAAAAAAATTCTGAATATTAAACAACTGATTATCTTCTTTACTCGTATCAAAATATGATGATCCAGATTGATCTGATAACTGTGGCTCTGACATGGCATCATTTGGTTTTCAATATGTAAGTTTGATAAGGATTGTTGTTCGTTTGGAGCACATCTTGGAGTTAATATAGCACATCTGAATCTGACGGTATTTTTTATTTTTGACTGGTTTTCGTAGTGAAGCATCATTTGGGTCCGATGAAACATTGAAAAAATCTAATAGCATTGTCAACAAATCACTATTTGTCGCTATTCGTGAAATTTTCTTGTAGAAGAAGATGGCTGTTGAGAGGTAGATGCCTCTTTCACAACTTTGGAAGCACCAGGCTTACCTGAAACATAAAGCGCGTGCTGTGCAGCGAAAGTCAATTTTTCACAGTCTACCTTCAATAACTAGCTAACTTTTTTTTTTTTTTTTTTTTCTCACTAGAACATTCTAAACATTTTTCAGGGCGTTTTAAGCGTTGACGAGTAAGCTGGATAACTGAAATACTAAAATCCAAGTCATCGAAATCAAGCCAACTAGAGTTTTTATTGAAAAAATCTTCCAATTTTCTGTGACATTGGAATTTTGTCGAAAAGACGGGAAATTCTAATTTTCAAAGGCCTAATCTCCACATTTTCTTGACTATTAATATGAATGGAAGTTAGAATAAATTTCAGGAAGTAGTCTTGGTAGGTTTTTTTTTGGGAAACTTAACCCACTCTTCAAAAAACTTCCCCCTCGTGATTCGGAGTGTTGTGCCTGAAAAAAAATTATGTATCACCCAAAACGCAAAAAATCGCGAAAATTCGTTGCATCATTTAAAAACTAGAAGGATTGATGAAACAAATCCCACAAACGAATCCTTGGGGTAACTTGGGGGTTATACAGTTTTTCGTTATTGAATAGGGGCATACATTTACAAATTGCTAAATTAACTCTCCAGGCAGATTGCAATGTATATTCAATAGCGAGTTTGGAAATATAATGTCTTACCTGCCTCAGCAATGCCCATTGTTAAATAAAAGCAAAAGACTTTGCGCTACACACACCTTGAACATAATAAATGGCCATCGAATAAAGATAATCCCACTGTTGGTTATAAGGCACTTGTGTAAACAGGAATGATTCAATCATTTAATATTTATTTGTAAACACGGTATGGCGGGAAATATTAGTATTAAGCGTCTTACCAACTAATAATAAAAAGGTCAAGCACTCAGAAATTCCAAACTTTTGACTTGACTTTTGTCCACCTAAATTGGTGATTTTGCCCACTGTGCGACGGCTGTCTGGATAGTGACACGTACAAGAAAACACTGAAAAATCTCACAAGAAAAAAAGAGGTACAAAGTGGTCCGAAGAAACAGAAGAAATGCAGTCGAAAATCATGAAACTGCGATGGGAAGAAAGAAAATCAAGATCCCCAAATCAATATTCACGTGGTCCTTAGTGACTGTTAGTTACATTATTTTTTTTAAAGGGTTTTACTTCCCTATACAGTTCTCAAACAGGGAAACAAAAAGTATTAGGATAATAAAAAAAAAAATAATTAACTAAAAGACTCCAGTATTTAACAAAAGTTGCCAAACAATTTTTAATTTACAAAATTTGTAATTAATAAGGTTCACATCCATCCCATTTCATATAGTCTTGAATATGTCTAATGTAATTTTGAATATTGAGGAAATAAGCCCCATTTAATTCAAAACTTTAATAAATCTTATTTGTTTAAAATCTTGTAATTTTAATTTTTTAAGTACTGCTCGCTTTAATTTGACTGATGTTTTCAATAATCTTAATACGTACCATATGCCTTCCTTATCAATTTTTCGAGATACCGAGTTCACAAAAAATATATTTTTGAGTTATCGAGTTTTTCCTATAATGTATTTGTATATGCGTGTTTAAGGGTAATTAATTTGAAACAACTTAATGTTTTCAATAATTTATTCTAAGAAAAATTAACAAAAACTAGTACACTACTACACTAATACTATAAATAATACATAATAAAATATAGATGAAATTAATTACACGATTTAAAATAGTCTGTAACTCTCTTCTGCATTTAGGGGTGCAACGATCTATCTGCACGCTATATTGAGTTCAAAGCTGCAAAGACATCAGCTTCTACTCCCGTTAGCCCATGGCTGATACAAAAAATAACAAAATAAACGTTACAGACTACTTTAACATTTACTAGATAAACGTTTAAAGCTCCCAATTAATTACAAAAGACTCAGATACATGACTTTGATTAGACCTATTTGGACGTACGGAGTTGTGCTTTGGGGATCCACTAATCTCGGGAGTTGTATTGACAAAAATTTTTCTTCGAGTTAATGATTGTTGGTTTAAGTAAACGAATACAATTCATCATATAAACGTAATCGGTAAATGGGGTTTTAATGTATATGCACATACACTAATACACATCTACGTTGAGTGTCTGAAAAATGGATGTAGCGCATCCCCAGGTGGCGGATAGGGGATGTGTCCGCTAGATATAGAAGGAAGGAGGAAAATAAAATACATCTCACAGAAAAAATAGTCGAGGGGAAAGAACCCCAAATAATAAAACTAAACATACAGAGCCAGAATACGACGAACCTTATAGTATAGGAGTGGGATCCCTATTTCTGGTGTCTATCAGGGTTGAGACCCCAGCGTTTCTATAATAAAGGAGCTGCGTTTTCTGGAAAACGTAAAAAAAATATACTAAAATTAAAAACAAAATATTCCAATTATAAATATCCTGTGATATTTTAGGTATTAATTTCCTAAACTATTAAGAATGTACATATGTTAATATTGTAAAGCCTAACAGCACAAAGATCTATTAAGAGACCTAGTGAAGGTTCTCTATTTGCTTAGGATAGTTAAAGAACGAATAGAGGTGACAAGTGCCGCGGTAAACAGGTAGGAGACAGGATCAGCTTAAACGGTTTACAGAAAACGAAGGCTGTACACACATCATCGAATTTATCTAAAGAAACGAATTTAGAATAAATGTTAAAAACATGTGGCTCTGTGTATTTTGATGATTACAACAAGCTATATTGTTGGCCATAGCGATTTGATCATGATCTGATAGGTGAAAAATGTAAAAAAAAAAGAAAATTAAAAATTAAAAAAATATATAAATAAATAAGCAATAGAGTCACTCCTCTATAATTTACACTTTCAATAAATCAACTATTTGAAGGTCCTAACAAGTAGTTTTGAGTTAGAGTATAACACGTTTAGCTTCTTTATTTATCCCTACTACTCCAAATCCTGTCATATCGTTGGTTAATAGATATTCTTACCACTTGAATAGAAAGGAAGGGCGATGTAGCAATGAGCTTCGGTTTGATTTCTTTTTCTACAGATCGTGAAACTGTTAATCTCCCCTTGCCGTACTTTTTGTTATAACTTTTCTAATAAGAAAATTAAATAAAAATAAATATATCGAGGAGTGCTAAAGAAAAAAAAAAAAATAAATAAAGAAATAGGCATTGCCAGAACTTTGTAATTCGTATCGTGAATTTTTATTCTTATTGGTTTCAATACCATAATGATGTACAATAGTATATACATATAGTAAAATATGGGAGAAATGATACCGATAAATTGTAAATAAACTACTCATTAGTAGCGTTGCAGTGAAATCTGCATTTAAATGTCCCGAGGCCATCAACTTTTCTTGCAATTCGAACCGTTATTGGGAGTCGAGTGGGAAAAAATCTAGAAAATAAGAAAAATAGATTCAAGATTTTTAGGGATATATCATGGAAGAATAGGTATATTGTTTGGGCCAAATCGGCAACATATGGACTTTAAGGTTAAGTATTAGATAAAAATAATTGGATGGCTTAGTGGAATCCTATTGATTAACTCTGTATGCTCAAATGGTTCTTTTATAATTGATTGGAAACTTAAAATGTTTGTCCTTCATATTAAAGTAGCCGGAAAAGGCAAGCAGTATGTTTTCGTTTATTCTTGTCTTAAACTCTAAGACTTTTCTTCAGATTGAATCCTAGTCAACGAATTTATCCAACAGCCATTATTGCAGTATTATGACAGGAAGTTTGGATTTATTTAAATCCATTAACATTGTCGCCATTCTTGAAGGTTTGTGGGATTAGAGTAATTAAATTGTAATGAAATAATTAATTATTTACTGATAATATAAATTTGTCTTCAGTGAACGTGGTGAGAACGGAGCTAGGATGAGTCGGGCAGAGGTACATCTGTACGAGGTGTTGAGGCTTGGGCCTAGGATACTGTCTTGAGGAACACCATTGGATTGATTGCCATTTTATAGCGATACTGGTTCAATGCGTACATGTTGTTTGAGAGATTTTTCAAAATAAAATACAAGTTAATCTAGTATCTACTAGATAATATATAGTCGATTAGGGAAGAGACCGATGGTGCTGTACAAAATTTTTTATAAAATTGCTATCATTTAGCAAAGTTTTAAATTATTTTATACTTAAAAAAGAATACGAAATATAAGAAATAAATACTGTAATATATTCACTCGTTTAACATTAGCGATTTGGTTTATATTTTTATTACTTGTATTGAGGAGACTACTGTTTAAATTTGTAATTTTCTATTATTGCTTTAATATTAGTAACCAAAATGTTGCTTAAATTGAAATCTTCATAAGGAAATACAAATTTTATTGTTACAGAACACATTTACGATAAAAATTTTAAATGTTTTAAGAGAGAAGGATGTTCCATTATGTAATTCATATAAATGGTTATTTTATCAAATCGATAAATACACTATATCAATTTATTTATTTGTATGTAAAACTTGTTTATAATTTATTCTCTCTCTCTCTCTCTCTCTCTCTCTCTCTCTCTCTCTCTCTCTCTCTCTCTCTCTCTCTCTCTCTCTTTTTTTTTATACATATAAAATTTAAGACTCATTACGGATGATTATTTGGCAAGAAAATAAAGATATACATATAAAGGTTTGTGGATGAAAACATGGATGAAGTACCAATTAGGATAAGCATTGTAAAGAGACTGGTTACGTTTTAAGTTGCCCACCGGAATGAAAGAAATACACTGACCATGAAAGCATTCTGGAGCCTGCTTTATTAAGCTGGTCATTTACTATTCAGAGCATTGCAAAAGCATTTGTGAAAAGGCTCCAACGGATGAAAAGGAGGTGGAAACGAGATCGAACTAAGCTATAAAGGATTTCTGATTAAAGGAGACTCTGCTAAATAAAAATACTGAAGTAGACTCCTTCATATTCAGGATCAGGTAGAGATTGTGCTTTGAGGGAGTCTAAAAATAAACGCATAAATTATTGTTGTTGTTTTTTTTTTATTAAAGTTAATTATTTGTAGATTTTCTAAAGTAATAATTTTAGTTAAATTATCAAATGATAATTTAAAATACTGGCCGATGTCTGCATTATAAAAAGGATGAATTTTGAAAGTAAATTATTAGCAATGGAAAATTAATTAATAATAATTTACAAAACTTATTTTATATGATTTATTTGCTATAACTGCGCTTCAATTTAATTGTGTTCTATTTAAATGAATGCAGTTTAGATATGTTCTAAATATTGTTTTACGATAATATTATGATTATGATATTAAAATTTGTACAGTATGATTTTATCGTTTTAAACTATTTTCGTTAGTTTTATAGAAGTAGCTTATAATTTGTACGCTAAAACTAGTACTGATATGTTTAGGGAGAATTGGTAGCTCAGTGGGTAAGGCAACTAGTTAATCAATGTCCAGGATCCAAGTTCGAGACCAGCTGAAAGCAAAAAATTATATAATGTCATTCCAGTCATGGATCGACTTCGAGTTCAGGAGACCCTCTTGGGGCACACCTAGTGACGATTGAGAAGGCTGTGGATTTTCGTGCTGTTGTCTTCTGTGTTATTGAATCCAGTTTTTGGTGTTTTGTTTGTTTCTTTTACTTTTTTTTTATGTTAATTCATTGTTTATTGTTATTGTTTAAAGGCTTCAGTAAAAATAAGACATATTTTAGTCGTTTAGTGAAATTAGGTCAAACCGTTAAGGTTAGGTTACACAAGATCAGAGGTTAGCAGAGATTAACCTTTCAAAAAATGGAGGAGGATCCTCCTGGAAGAGCAATCGCTAAGGACCCAGGCCCATCTGCTAAAAGACCAAGGAACGGGTCTGACGCTGAAGAAGAAAACGGAGAAATCTTTAGTGATAGCTGTCTACACGAAGCAAAGGTAATTCAAGAAAACTTACGTACATTCATTCAAAAGTTTGATAAAAAGATGAATAATGTAACCAGGAAACATATCAATGAAAATATTGATCGATTAATGGGCATATTGGAAACCTTAAACTTCAAGGTCAAGGTTCAGGAGAAGAACAAAGGAGATTCAGTCTCGGCGCTTGTTCAAAGAGTGGTGAAAGAAACATTGGAGTCTCCTATGGTTGTTAATACGATAATAAGTAAAATCATGGAGAAGTCACAACCAAGGGTCGTTCAAGGCCATTCAGAGGTAAACATGGAAACCTCCTGCCTCATACATGCCAAGGTTGAATCTTCAGAACAGAAGCAACTGCCGACTAATGAAGATAATAATCTGAAGGAAGCTGAATCTTTTGAGATTTACAAGACTAAAAGAAATAAGAGAAAAGCAAAATTGCAAGAGAAGAAAATTAATGAAGACCGAAGAGAAATTGAGGAAAATATAATCGAGAATTCTCCACCTGATAAATCTCTGCCAAAGAATAAACCTAAGACATTGGCAGATATTGTTAAATCGCTGCCTTCAAAGCCGTCCAAGCCGTCAAGACCAGCTTACTTAACAATCAGCGGCTCGGGGAAAAGTCCTGTGGATATCATAAATGGGCTTCCATCGCCCTCAAATTTAGGTGTTAATGCTTCTATAGTTAGAGCGACCAAGGCGGGCTCGATTCTAGTTCGGTTAGAAGATGAATCGCATGCAACTAAAGTCATTGGATGGCAGGAGTTGCGCCAAAACGGGCTACAAGCAAAACTAGCTCTGAGGAAAAAACCTAAACTTGAGGTAAGGGGTGTGCCTCACGCATGGGACTCAGCAGACCTAGTTAGGTTTTTGTGGCAAAGAATACCCGAAAAATCTGTTCCAACTCTCCTGGTTATTGAAGATCTCCGTCCACTATTCTCCTCAATCGCCAGGAACGGCTTAACTAAGAATTGGGTGTTGGAAGTGCACCCAATGATCCGCTTTCAGCTGTTGGAAATAGGAAGTCTAGATGGAGGATGGTGGTCAATGACATTTAAGGATTACCTGGACGCCCCTCGCTGCACCAAGTGCCAAGGCTATGAACACACCAAGGCCACTTGCACTGCGGACTCGGTGGTTTGCATTTGGTGTGCAGCGAGTGGTCATCTAATGAAAGAGTGCCCGGAGAAGAAAGCAATGGTGGACCCAACTTGCATTAATTGTAAACGGGCAAATGCTGATCCCAGCAGAACAAAACACAAGGCTGGAAGTAGGGAGTGCCCTGTGCACTTAACGTGGTGCAAAGAAATAGCGAAACGAACTTATTATGAATAAGATTACCATCCTCCAGCTCAACATGGGTCGCCGAAGAGTAGTAGCAGACGAGTTACGAGTTCTTTCTCAACGCTACGACATCATGGCAATTCAGGAACCGACCAGCCGTCGGAACTTGGTCACGGGATTTGGTCTCACGTCAAGAGTTATAGCTCTAAGCAGTGGAGAGAGGAGGCCTAGGGCTGCTATAGTGGTTTACAATCCAAATCTTGACGTGATGTATCTTAGACAATATTCTACGGCTGACTGTGTCGCATGCTATGTAAAGTGGGGCAGTGTTTCTTTTACGTTGATTTCGGCTTACCTGCCAAGTGAAAGCAACATTGAAGAAGCTGTTTCTGTCTTGGAGACGATCACATCTAGTAGTAGAAATGTGATTTTATGCTCGGATACCAACGCTTGGAACACGGTTTGGGGCTCTATCCGAACAGACAGGCGAGGAGCTAAGCTAGGTGAATTTATAGCAAGGAGCCAGCTAGTAGTAGTTAATAGCGTCTCTTCTACTCCCACTTTTTCAGGGCCAATGGGTGAAAGTTCGATTGACGTCACGTTGGCATCACCGACATTAGTAGGGCACATAGTTGACTGGACCCTCAGGTCTGAAACTAGTTCTGACCACAAAGTCCTGGAATTTGGCCTAGTGCAGGCTATGGCAGATTATCAACTCATTGACAAGGGTTACGTTACCCGAAGGAGCGACTGGAGCGTCTTTCGATGCATGCTGGAAGGAGAAATCGCCGATGAAGATTGGGAAATGGCGGAATCAGAAAGTGCTGACGACTTGGACTATAGAGTCTCAAAAATAACTAATGCCATTCTTGACGCTGCTGAAAATTCTCTCCAACGGCGAAAGGATAGAAATCGACTAGTTCCATGGTGGACACCGGCCTTAACAAAAATGAAGAGAGAAGTTTACAAGGCGCGGAGGTTGTACCAGAGATGTAGATGTGATGAGAGGCGTATTGCACTTCGCAATGAGTACAAGGCTAAATCTAAGGCATACCGAAACGAAGTGCGATTACGAAAACGGAAGTCCTGGGATGAATTCATTGTCGAAGAGTCTAAGAAGAATCCATGGGGTATCCCGTACAGAGTTGCTCTGGGAAAGCTGACTCCTATGCAAACGCTGGCAGCCCTCAAGCATGTAGATGTTCAGGCAACTACCCTCGAAGAAGCAGCGACCATTTACATTGAAGCGACATATCCAAGAGATGATCCGTCCGAAGATAATGAAGAGGAAGAATATATAAGACGCACAACGATATACCCACCTGGTACAGACCTCTGCCCTTCATGGGACATCCACGACCTTCGTATTGCTGTTGAAAGGCAGAAAACCGGACGTGCTCCAGGGCTAGATTCTATAGACGCTGCTATCTTAAAGAGTAGTATCCCCTATATTGAAGATAGATTATTAGGAATTGTCAATGACTGCCTAGATAGGGGATATTTTCCGAGAAGCTGGAAGATAGCAGATTTGAGACTTCTGTACAAGGGAGGGGATAAGGATAAGCAGCTTCCAAAGTCATATAGACCTATATGTCTCCTTCCGGTGATGAGCAAGGTACTCGAGAACCTCATTATGATAAGACTGCAGCCGATACTTACAAAAGCGAACCATCCACGGCAATTTGGCTCTACTAAAGGTAAAGGAACAACGGATGCCCTACTGAGAATTCGTACAGACGTCAAAAAGAGAAATGAGCGGTATGTCATGTTGATGCTCTTTGACATATCCTCTGCCTTTGACAGCGTCTGGTGGCCTCGTGTACTTCAACAGCTCCAGAAATACGAAGCTCCCAGTAACTTATATACTCTCATAAGTAGCTATCTTCAGAATAGGATAGTAAAGATTCGAGGAAGTTCTTATGAGAAAGAAGCTTTTATTGAAAGGGGATGCCCTCAAGGATCAGTTCTTGGTCCAGCGCTATGGAAGCTAGTTTTTGATGAGATACTAAGTGTCCTCGAAGAAGAGCGTTTCCCTGCAACGGCCTATGTCGACGATCTAGCTGTTATAGTGGCATCCAACAGTAGAGCTGGAATAAAAGAAGAGGCACAACGGTGCGCCACCCTTGTAGGACGATGGTGTGCGAGTAAGAAGCTGAAAATGGCAGCTTCAAAGACGCAGGCCATGCTACTAAGAGGCAAGACGGATAGGGCACATCCAATAAACATAGGTATAGAAGGTATCAGAATTCGTCCCAGTGAGGAAGTCACTTATCTTGGGATAAGAATCGGAAGAGGATTTAATGTGACCCCTCATTTGGAATATTTAAGAAGTAGGGTGGCACTTGCTTTAAACGGTCTTAGCCGCGTTGGGGGTGCATTTTGGGGCCTTCGATACCCAGCAACAATTACGATTTATAATGGGGTAATTCTGGGTATTCTAAGATACGCAACTCCCGCCTGGTACCAGAATCTCTCACAACGGCAGAAAAGAAAGTTGGCGACCATCCAGCGAACGACTCTAATGAGGGTAACCAAGACTTACAGAAGTGTTTCTCATGAGGCTGTACAAGTATTAGCGGGAGGAATACCTATTGATCTCTTCTTACGAGAAGAGGTATTCAAGGATAAATTTAAGAGAAGGGACTCAGTTGGTCTTCCAGAGAATTTACGACTGAGACTTACAGCGGAGCCTAGAAAATGGAAAAAGGTTCTTCGGGATGATTCTATAGAAATGTGGAACCAGCGATGGGTGGCAACTTCGAAAGGTGCTACCTTGAGAAAATACTTTCCCTCCGTTCAGGCTCGCTTGTATGCCAAATGGGTTCTCCCCGATTACTGGATATCACAATTCCTCACAGGTCATGGGGGCTTTAGGGCTAAACTCCATAGTCTTGGTGTAAACATAGATCCCTTATGCCCCAGATGTGGAATTCCTGAAACGGCCGAGCACATCGTTATAAATTGCATAGCTTTTGAAGCTCTGAGGGCCAAACTACTGAGGGAAACTGGGCTATATGTTCTCTCGGAGAATGATTTCCCTCAGCTAATCACAGAAGACAACTACCCACACTACAAAAATTTTGTATACGGGTGGAAGACTGCAATTGGTTCATCCCATTTCAATCTTAATAGGAGAGGGCATATTCCTGGGAGGCCGCCGGACAGCGAAGGGACTGAAGAAAACGGTGACAACTTTGGAGCAGCCTAAGATTGGATTTCTCTGTTACATTGCCACATTTTTATTGTTAATTATGTAATTGTTGTTGTATATATTATTGTAATTATTTTGTAATTTTGTTGTAATTATTGTAATTGTTTTGAAGCTATTGTTATAGTAGTTTTGTTATTGTGTGCAGTTATTGTTTATATAATTTATTTTGTGTATATAAGTATTGATATTTTGGCAATATTAAAAGTTAATATTGCCTAAAACTGTATTGCCTGAAGGCAAGGTAGGACGAACAATAAATAAAAAAAAAAAAAAAAAAAATAAATGGGGCACACCTAGTGTCTAGAACGTAGGCATCGGACAAATCTTTTTGATACCAACCAAAAATTGATCAGTTTTTTTTTGTCACCGCAGTCGTGTCATGAATTATTGCCATCCTCTAATATTTTCAATAATAGTCCATCTTCGAACGATTGAAAATTTGTTTGAAGTGCAAGGCCATTCATTGCATGATATAACTTCAGGCAGAATCGATGTCTTTTTAAGGTAATATAAATAGCCTTCAACTCGCCTGATAGCTCTTCTCGGTACCTGCAAGTTTTCGTTGATATAATCTTGGGTTTATTATCATCTAGAGGTATTGCAACCTCAAATATCGTTGCTTCAGTTTTTACCAAATCCATTACTAAGATATCAGGTTTATTTTGAGGGTCCGATAGCTATAATTAAGAACCACTAATTTTAGCATACTAAACATCTTTCCTATTTTTTTATGTAGGATTCCAGTACACGATTATGTATGCGAAGGTAATCTGACCAGCAATCCCAAAGCATCATGATGCCGGCTGTTGCATTGACTCCGGACTTTGTTAGGAGGAATTGACACTGCGACGCTATTACAAACTCTTCTATATCAGGGAAGAGCTTTCCATATGCCAGCCGTTTGGTGGACGATTCCACATTAATGGGTTCTTCCATAAGTGAAAAATAATATATATTATATATTAAATTAGTAACATACCTATTGGTGATATCAAGACCCTTCATCGCCTTAAAAGCTATGAAGAAAAAAGCGATATATACCTGAAAATAATCAAGAAAAAAATTAATTAGAAACATTGGTTTTGAAAAGTTCAGGAAAACGCTATTCATCAAGGTGTGTTGGCATAATGGTATAAAATTCAGATTATATCTTTCCAATTATAATAAATGAATATATTAAAAATAAATTATTTCGTTAGTGGTGCCTGAAATAAAAAATTTAAAGAATTAACAAAATTGATTTCCAATATTATTTTTATATTTATCTTATTCTTATTAATCATGCTTAGAAGTAAAATAAAAATAAATAAATTTATTTTAGAATACATAAAAATTCGTAAAGGAATACAAATTCATTTTTATTATGTAAAACATATTTTAATATTCTTTGATTAGAATAAATAATTCAAGAGTACGTGCTGGCCGATCGTGTTAAAGCTACTTTCAAGTGATGGTATCAAAATTATTCATTTCTATAAAATTTATATATATATAAGTAATATAAATAAACGTAAAATTTAAAACTATTGAAAATAATGTAACGTAATAAGGAGAACTACCCTCGTTGCTAAGGAGTATTTATTGGTTGCCATGAAGAGTAATAACAAATGGGAATTATATTAGTTGGTTATGTTTGTTAATTCAGTGTGAAACTTTATACGAAAAGTCGTATTGAGTGTGTAGTAATAAAATAGTGTAGTATGTGGTCTTGTTAGTTCCAGTATTAGTTATTCTATTCTGTGTGTACGTAATTGTTTTCTGTCATATTACTTTGTTAATAAATCTTGTGTTCAAAACCCCCCTGTTTATTACTATATTAATCCTTTTTTTTCCTGCTATTAACTTAATTATCCAATATTGTATTGATACTGTCTCTATGATCGTTATCTGAAGACTCAACGATAGCAGAAGAACCTAATATCATAAATGAGATTGGAGAATCAAAGGGTTTGGTGAATGAAAGGGTTATGTAACATGTAACAACAATGTTTTGAGTATTACATTTGCGTTTAGCAGGAAAATGCTACATAGTCCCCTTATCTTCTCCATAACTCTTATCTTCTACCTACCACTTCTACATTCCTTATCCAATCAACTAGATTGTATTTTTTAAAAATGAGACATTATCCTTTCATCCACAGAACCTTTCAATTCTATATTGAAACGGAAAATTATATTAATCCCTTATTGGTAGATTCCAATAAAATGCTTTCAGACCCTTCAGTTAAAGTTTATTAATCCTCAGCCAATCTTTCAATACCTGTATCTTCAGATACGATGCATACTTTTAAAATATTTAATATAATTGGTCCTTAGATGAAATAAACAAGGAATTTTTATTTCTAAAAATATATTATTTTTTTCATTTTTTTTGCTTAATGTTTTATTAAGAGTTAACATCCCCAAATTGTTTATTTATGGTATTAATTTTATCAGAATTTAAAACAACAGAAGTACGATTTTTTAAATAAATACTATTTATTATAGTTTTGCATTAGAATGGGCTTATCCTTTGAGAATAAAAATTGCATTAGACCTATACACCATCAAATGCAAAACGTAATAAGCATAAAAGGGCATATAAACTTATAAATAAAAAAATTGTAAATTTAAAATTGCTTGATAACGTTTTTAAATACTAGTATTAGTTTATAATATATTATTATTCTTTTTAAGTAATGCTCCTGTTAAAGTGTATGGGAAGTAAACCACAAAAAAAAAAAAAAAATGACACTTTTAGCCGAGAAAATGAAAAAAAATCAGTTTAGTGAAAGAGTATATGGTATATAAAATATACTTTTTAGAAAAAAAAATCCGTAGCCTTTTTTTTTATTTCTGTAGTTAACATTTAAAAAAAAAAGTAAATGCGAATTTCAATTGATAATTATGTTTAAGTGTATGGATAATATTAATACGTAAAACATTTTTTTTTTTTTAAACTCTTGCATGTGTTAATTATCTTCAATATTAAGTTAGTTGTATAACTGACTAGTTGATAACAGCAATTAACTAAAAACAAGCAAACCTAATAGCAAAATCGTGGGATTATCAACAAGGAGAGTGGAAGTGACAACGACAAAATTACAATTAGACATTCAAAACTCTCCCGATCTTCTAGCGTATAAAAAGTACAGCAACCGCAGGCAAAATGGCCTAGAAAATCGTGGCATTGCAAAATCGTTGAAAAATAATACTCGTTAAGGCAATTCAACGATGCGATATTTAAGTGATAAAATGTCAAAAAGGCATTTATTAGTTTTTTGACATGGTGTGTCTCAAATATGATGTAGTGATACAAGTAACCATACAATATGTAAACATATGATTACATCAGAATATATAGTTGAAATTTTCATTTTATTTTATTTTTTATTATAATTTATCTTTCACTATTTATTATAAATCGATACAGATATGCTTACAGGTGTAGGAGACACTGTAGCTCGAAGGGTATACCTCTGTATTGCCAGGCTCCAGATCCTAAATTCGAATCTGGCTTAAGGCAAAAAAATAGATTCTGCTATTTCTTCCGTGAATCGAATTTGAAAACAGGAAATCCTCTTAGGGTACATCAAGTCTCTATAAGGTACCCTTAGAAGGGGGAAAAACCTGACTATTGAGAATGATTTAGGCCGAATTTCCTCCATCTCTTCCTTCACAACCGTTGGCCTAGGAACAGTATGTTTTTACCAGAATACTGATTTTTTTTTTTTTTTAATTAACCCTTGAGTCGTCGCGTATGGCTCAGGTACAAGGAAGGTCGCGCGGATGGCAATAGTCATCCACTAAGTTTTCTGGTGTTTCAGCAATAGGCATATTTTTAATCCCTTTATTTTCAAAAATACTTAACAAAGGATAAGAGAAATAAATTACTAACACAAAATCATGAAATATTAAGAAAGTACGTAGATCATTATGAACACATGTCCAGTTGAAAATAATGCGTAAGGGGAAAGCCGCCTGGATAACAAACGAAATAATTCACTTAACCCTTTAGTGCATGATTTTTTATTTTTCATTCTAATAAATTTTTTTGAATATGTTTTAGTCAGGTTATTAACAGAAAAATACTGAAAAAAATATTTTTAACCTACAAACCATTTTAATTAATAATATACATTATATTGCACATAACTAAAAAGTGATTTATCTTGATAATAAAAAACAAGAATTTTATCCTCATTGATATTTTACAAACTACATATCTTGGGAAAAGCCACAGAAATTTTATTTGATAAAAAAAACACAATGGATGTTATAAAAAAAAAATAAGAACACTTTATTGGTAGGAAGGAGGAATCTTCACAACTGAGGTTAAACATGTCTGGTCCAGTTAGGGCGTGTCAATAGGCGTAAGAAGTCAAAGATTTGCTTGGATAGGAAGTATATTATAGATAAATAAATTCATTATTAAGATAATTAAGTAGTCTGATTCAAGGTTCCAATAATGCGTTAAAATTATATAAATTAATTACAAATTAATTATTTTTTCATTAAAAAAAAAAATCAATTTCTCCCTGAATGAGAAAAACAACAGACCATGGATATCTTTATCTATAATCTCTACTTCTTTTTCCAATTTACATTTTAGAATTAAAAGTGACTACTTCAGCATTTACTAGACAAACGTTCAAAGCTCCCGATTAATTACAAAAGACTCATATACATGACTGTGATTAGACCTGTTTGGACGTACGGAGTTGAGCTTTGGGGCTCGACTAAACCATCCTATTCATCTTGTATTCAATCCTTACGTTCCAAAATCCTTTGTAAAATCCTCAATGCTCCTTACTTTGTCACCAATAAACTTATCCATAAAGATCTTAATGTTCCATATGTTGCTGATTTAGCAAAAAAAAATAGGTAAACGTGTCTTTTTTTTTATTCAAACCAATATAGCCCCCAAATTGTGGGTCCTAGCGACAAATGTTATACAACAAAAACTATTCCCAATTAATTTAAATCTTCTAACCTGACGGTAACTGTATCAATTTCCCATAAAACCAACAGAGCTACAGCGTGCCAAAATGTTACATTTTAGAGAGGGTTAAAAAAGTATCCAAAAAACAAATCCCTGCAAAATTACTGAACATAATTTATATTCATTTATATTTATTTAAAAAAAGTATAATGTTAAATCTAAAAATAATTAAAGTTCTCATAGAATCGTACTGTAAGAGCTTCGAAAAGCTACTTTAGTACGGATTGATTGTTCCCAACCAACAACGGCTTTTAAGAGCCCGAAGTAATAAATCGCCTTAATCACAATTCCAATTAACCTCGCTAATATAAATAATTCGTTGGCAGTTTTGATTTAGGCTCCAAGTCGGCCAGTGGGCTTCTCCTATTGCCCGCAAATTTATTTCCAGTGACGAAGAATTATAGGCCCTCGAAATAACAAATCGTTCCCAGCGGAAGTGCCCTCTTCATCTCGACTTGATAAACTGTTCCCTCTCCCAGTTCTGTGTTTTTTTTTATACACACATTTGACGATATACACGCGTCTCGGTTATTGATTTCTCATCTATATGTCGTTATAAAAATATATATATAACTGAGCTGTCAATAAATTATTAATAATATCACTCACTATATCAGTGTACCTAATATTACTTATTTATTAATAAGATAAGAAATTATTACCTCCTCTTTTATATTTCCAATCCCCTCTGCCTAACGCCGATTTAGTATTTTTTAAATAATTCTACATTTAAAAAATAAATACATAATTTTTTTTTTTTTTTTATTGTGGGACATAGGAGCATAGAAAAACAGAATGAAGTGAAACTTTTATTTTATAGCTTATTTTATATTTAGAGGTTGAAATATGATATCCTCGTGATTCTTTCACCAGGACAATTCTATTTTAGTGTAATTACGTACAAAATATAAATATTAAAAAACAATTTTAAGTACTAAGATTTATTTAAAAAAATTCTTGCTAGCCTCACATATATTTTTGCACCAAAAATTATGCCGTATTTAGATTTAATACAACAAATAAAATCACTTTTTTTTATTTTAGGTGGTGAACAATATCCAGCAGTCGGATCTTTTGATTTTTGGAGTTGAATCATCGATGCTAAATTTTTTACTATATCAGTGATACAAGTAAACTATAAACTATTATGACGAAAAAAATGCACTTTGGAAGTAATAACCTAAAAATAAACGTTATCACATTGTTGTTGCATTTCAACTAAATGACTCTTCATGATCATGAACAGCAGTATATGCGTTTGAGCACCTCAGCACGGCCCTGCTAGGACCGGCGGAGCGGTGTCTACTGTTTCAACGCTCTCTATGAAGCCATCGTTTTAACGTTATGCGTTATGAGACACATAATTTTAAAGCCAATGATATTATCAATAAGTTTTGTTTAACACTTTTCTTTCCAAAACGTAATGATAAAAATCTATAAACAGTTAAAGTTACTTTTCGTTTTTTGTAGTGGCAGTTTTCTGTATATGATTAAGTATTACGGCGAAACTAACCTATCTACATAAACAGTGTGAGTAAAATAAAAAAGAGAACACTCCAATAGCATAATTAGGTTTCTAGTTGTCGGCATATAACCAGAGTTCCGTACTTCTAATGTTGCTGAAGGGGTGGGGGGAAAGCAAGAGGGGTGGGGATCGGGACTTTGTGTTTTTTTAGAGCATACTTTATGTACTAACACCCTGCAAAAATTCAGCTTTCCCCTAATTAGTTGCGAAAAAGCCTTATTTCTTGCCTTCATTGACTGCGCTCACTTAATCACTCCATATACACTACAGCCTTTACAATATTAGTTGTGATGTTTTCTCAATCTCCTCTTCTCTTCCTAAAACCTCTCTATTATTTTCGACCTAGCCGCCCTCTCTTTATCCGTAATGGTGTATTGTTTTCGTTCAACTGCTTTTAATTTCTATCTTTTATCTCTACTTCTCATAATCATCTTCTCTGTTCTCTCTGCAATTTGTTATTGTTGTTATATTCAGCTCTTCTAAATCATTTTGGACCTCAATGATCCAGTTGTTCTTGGTTTTACTTTTCCAAAAGAAATTGGTCTCTGGTGGTCTTGATATTTGGTCGAAAAAGGCAATTCTCCTTATTCGCATTGTATCACCAAGTTAAATCACTCATTTTAAATTAATTATATTTCATATTTTTGGATTTAATACACCCTTATATTCAAATTATGATTAAAAAAAAATAATATATATATATATATATATATTTTATTTTATTTTTTTTTTTAATCTGAAACTTTTAGCTTTTTCGGGGAGTGTACAATTTACGTTTCATTTTGAGGCAGGAAATGAAATCGAATACATGGAACCAATCCAGTTGAAGTTAAAGCATAAATTGAGAATTCTTATTACCTATATAATATATTTTTTCTAGAATTTTTGTAATATTGAAAACTAAATAACAAGAAGTTAATTATTTGGAAGTTTATTTTTTTTTTTATATACTAATCTCTGAAATGACACCTACCAAAAAATATAAGTTATTTTTTTCAGTAATTAGCTATTACATGTTAAAATTACAGAAGGGTCGAATTGGTGGAACATAGCTAAAAAAATAAAATAAATAAATAAAGAAAAAAGATTAATATATAAAGATGAAATGATGTATTAGGTTTATAAAATTTCAGTAATTATGTTAGTCACATCAAACATTGAGTTCAATATTTCAGCTGGTTTTATAATTTTTGATTTAAAAAAAAAAACGTGTAGTAGAGTATGTAACAATTTGCATGAATACAGGAGCCCACTATTCTGTTTCAGTTCACACAATCATAAACATATTTTTAAATTCCATTATAAAATTCATTAGTTCCTCTAGATAACATACTCCTGGTGCAGGAAATTCATTATTTCCTCTAAATAATATATTGCTTGTGCCGATATGTACCAGTAAATAATTTTTTAACATAAATTTCACACAGTTCTAAAATTTCTATAATTTTGTTATAATTTTTGATTTATAAAGATCGTGTGGTAAATAGTTACATACAAAGGTGTTGAATGGAAAAATATTATAAGATTAGCAGAAAATTAAAATAATGGAATATAATCAGTAATACAAATATTGGCAGTGTTTTTATTTAAACTCAGAACTGGTGGTTCAAACGAAATGATAACAATTATATTAGGGTTAAATTATTCTCAACAATTTTTTTTTAACCATACCTGTCACTGTATAAGTTACAGGTGTGGATTAGAAAAATTAAAGTTAAAAAAAATGCATACTCTACTCGTATTTATCTGAAACTGTTATTTCTAACGGAGCGTTAAAATAATATAAAAATATATTGCATTTTAAATCAAAACGATATGTAGTTCAGAGGGTTTTTCGAAATAGATGATTGATGTAGCTGAAAAAAAAATTATATCTTTCTCGCTTCAACGCGGTCCGAGATAACACGCATATTTTATTTATACAGTTGAATACTAGATCCGGTCCACTGCTACTGTAATTTAACTATCTGGCATAAAGTTTTGTCGATAAACTTTAGTCCAAATATTGATAAAGGTTCATAGTCGAGAAACTGTTTGAATTATCTACCAATTAGAAAAATAAACACAACGTTATAGCAAGTTATTTAATCATAGAATTAGCTCAAAGTAATTTGATCAATATTTCTTCAAATCGATACTTTTTCCAATCGAATGAAAGCTAGTGCCCAAACACGAAACAGCACATTGTAAAAGGTTCACACCAATTTACATTCGTTAACATTAAACCACAAAGTTGATATTTCAAACGTTGTTATAGAAATGTAAATTATTATGAATCATATTTATTTATTATTATTATTTATATTATTTTTAGTAAGTAATAATGAATTTAATTAAAAAGTAGAAAGCCCCTATAAAAAATGTGCTGGAAGACATTGCGGGCTTGAATTATAGGCTGATTTTTATTTAAATCTACAAATGAAATGGAGGTAGGTGTCTAAGTAAATAATATTTATACATTTGATATAAGAATAAATTTGACAAGGAATATTATTTTACTCATTTATACACATATTTTAATATTTGGAATTTAAAACTTCACATATTTTATTTACTTGCCTTACATTAAATACAATCCGTATCTGATTTAAAAAAAAAAAAAAAAAAAAAAAAATTAAAAAATCCTTAATCCTTGATACATGTCCTTTGATTTCATAATTGATTATAAGGAGATTCCTTGAACAACGCCTTTGATGTTTTTCCTTAAAATAAATCATTTGTCGTGATCATGTGATTTACACGTGTCAGTTGAATGACGATAGCGCAAAGTGCACTATTAATTAAAATATCGACTGATTTGTTTTAACGGGATCTTAACCTATTATTTACTAAATGTTTACCTTACAGATGTACTAATGTACTAATGATGGGTATTTATTTAAAAGGATATAAAATAAAAAATTAATTATTAAAAATTGCAATGAACAAAAGCTTATATGTGCTTAGAACAATCCACCTTTTCATTCCAAACAAACAAATATTTAATTTTAGTTTTTGAACAAAAAATAATAACAAAAATAATTAGATTGCACAAGGTGCTATTTTTTACTAATAGTTGTTACACTGGTTTTTTAAATATTAATTTTAATAATTTCTATAAATCATGAAACTTTTTTCTAATAATTAAAAAAAATGTTTCAATAGCCATAATATGCTTGAGGTTCGTCAATAAGAAGCTACAATAACGAAGCTAATATTATAAACTATTTTAAAAAGGTAAACAAATAACTTTTTAAAAGTGACAATAACAAAGAAACAATTCATATTTTAATTAGTTCAAAATTTAAAATTTCTGGTACCATGAATAGACTGCATATTTAATGTTTTTCTTTCGTCTTTTACTTCGCAACTTAAAAAATTGAATTAATTCTCCAAATAAACTAGCTCAACATGTTATAACACAGTTGCAACACTTTATCAACACCAAAGAGAATATTAAATGAGACTAGAGAAACACTTAAGCTTTGTAGTAAATTTCTAACACAAATGTTCAGGTCTTCTAGTTAATCTTGCTATGTAAAATTTAAATAGTAACAACGAAAGCTCTACTTTCTGTTAAAATGGCAAAATGCGATTCAAAGGTCTAGTCAATGAAGAAAATTTTAAAAAATAAAATAAAATTTATTTTTTAATCGATATATAATTTATTTCAATTATGAGAATCTCATAGAATGTTGAATTTGTAAAAAAACTTTTAAACTAATAAACCCCTAAGACAACTGAGGCATCCTTAGATCCTGATCTTGTTTTTTCTCCACCTCATTTTTTTTTTTTTTTAGTATAAATCGCTTCTCACTTTTGAGTATATAAAAAAAACCTATGTTTTATTCGTCTCACTTTTCAAATTGTATAGAGTTTCAAATCTACGGTAGACAGCAAAACTATCGAATATCAAACGCATTGAATTCTAATTCCTTCCAATCCAGAATCCTATGAACTATAGTGTATGATATCACATTACGTCTCCAACAAAACCCTTCATAATGATAATGTACCACAGCACCTTTAATTTTTGAAAATCCTTCAAAACCTTTCCAAACTTATGGCTCATTCATAATCTAGCTCCACATTAACTTATAACCAGCCTCGCAGATTAAAATACCTGTGGGCTCTAGACCTTTTGTAAATATCGGTAAATATGTAAATGTAGTTCTGGAATGGTTACTTTCTCCCTCAAGTAACGTTGTTATAGTTCACTTGCTCAGCTTTCCCATGATTTGCCACTAGTGTCCTGAGACAGCAGTATTGCGATTGGGTTTGTGGGGTGGAACACCTTGAATGTTGACAAAGTATTGGAGAAGTAAAGATCGAGAAGCAGCTTTTTTTCATTCAATGAAATTAGAATCAAGTAACTACAAATGATACTTCTTAATTATTAAAAGACGAAAACATGTGCTAAAGTATTGTAAATTATTAAAATATACCTATTATATCATTCAATTTCAAATTAACAGAGAAGCAAAAAGTGTACTGAAGCTTGAACTCATTTATAAAAAATTCAGTTGTAAAATGAAGGTTGTTGATAGTGAATAACCTATTGCTAGGTAACTAGTATACTAGTTTACCCACTAGATAACTGGTCTAGTATCGAATGTCAAACATTCTTAATCATGTATTAATGAATATTTTATGTTCTAAAAATATAGAAAAGGTTTGCACTCTGCTACATGGATATTTATTTATTTTTTAAACTTAAAGACAAGAAATCTATTTATACAATAATATCTATTTATATATGAATATTTATTTTTTTTAAATATATATAACCTACATGTAATTCATCAATATATAATATAATACGTACATAATATATTAATTCATCAATCTTCATTTTTTTTTTTGGATTATTATTAAGAAACAGCAAAATTTATAACATTTCTCGAGTAATCGGTTTGTTAAATTAAATAAATAAATATCAGGATATTTTAGAGAAAATTGGAAGATTTATGAAAATTAAATATTCTTATTCGGAGCTAAGCCTCCTCGGTTACATCCATTAACGACGGACTTACACGCTGAGCCCTCAAAGTCCCAACTCCATGTCGACTGCAAAGAGTTACAGACACATTTCAAAAAGTTAAATAAATCTCTTTTCCAGGTCCTCTGAGCTTTTAATACTCCTTTGATCAGGAAGCCTAACCCTCCAAAGGACTAAAAGCTCTCCAGAAGAAAACCAGAAGCCCCTCGTGGCAGGATCCAGACTTTTCAGAAAGAATAAACTAAGTTTGTAGGGGAAGGACTGGTGCTCAACGTTCCAGAAGATGCCTGAAACAATCACACCTCTCTCTGGTAAAATATTTCTTTGTAGATCACAAACCCTTTTCCTCCTTATTTTTTATTTTCCTCTCGTGAAATACTTGCGGTTGAGGGAAGTGCTATGAGCCTATCGTGTGGAAAATATTTTGAATGTTTTTCAAATACTACCGAGGAAAAGATCTCCTTAATGAATGTGTCACATGGTATTCATGAGGTGACAAGAATTTTTAGGATAAGAAATATTGAAATTTAATTTCAGAAATTAATCGAGGCGCGGTAGCTCAGTGAGTAAGGCACTTGTGTACCAAGCTCTCGAGCTCGGGTTCGAGTCCCACTGAAGACAGAAAATTGATTTTCTGTTATTTCGGTTGTGGCTCGACTTCGAGGTCGGGAGACCCTCCTAGGGTTAACCCAGCCTCTACAAATTAGGTACCCTTAAATGGGGAAAACCTGGCGGTTGAGTGTGATTTAGGCCAAATCTCCTCCTTTCACAACCGTTGGCCTAGTAACAGTACATTCTTACCTAAGTACTGAACCCAAGACACTTTGTGGGTTGTTAATAGTACAGGTTTAGTTTTTTATTAATGGTAAATATGACAACCAAAACTTTATAGTTCTAATTATGGTCAATACAAGAAGTTAGATACATAATGATTCTAAAAAAAGTTGAAAAAGAAAATTGATTAAATAGATTTATAATAGTTCAACGCTGTAGTTGATTTATATCCTGAAATAAAAAATATCGTTACTGATCGTTTTTTATTTATAATATTATTGCTAATTTACATAATCTTAAAACAAGCTTGTGTTCATACAGCAGATCACCATAACTAGATCAAGCCTACTTCGAGGTACGGATTTGTGCTGTTGGTTTGTGTAACTTAATTGAATATTCAATTACCTTTTTCATATAAATTGATGTTGATTTCTCTACCTCGAATGTTACAGAACATTGTCATAATAGAGACGTCTTTCATTTATAAATTATAATAATATAATTCCTGATAACCCTCGGTGACCTCTGAAGATAAGACAGAACGAAAATCCACTTATGCCTTTGACTTAGAACTGACGAATCCCCCCTTACAAAGTTAAGTCGTATCATATTATTGTAGTTTGTTCTTTGTTATGACTTGAGGTCCTTATGTGCTCAAACTAGGGCAGGAAGGGTGGCTTATTCTACAGGTCACAAACCTATTATAGCCAGGTCAAAATCCATTCAGTGTGTTCAAAACGCGCCGCAGTTACTAGAACGCTAAAGTTGCATAGACTTTAACACTATAGAACAAGCTAAATACACTTTTAATGAAGCTAAATACTATTATTTTATTAGTGCGAAAACTAAGAAGTTTTTTGACCATGAATGCGATTTTTTTTCCACATATTCGGCACTTATATTTTTTAAACAATAAACCATTGACGGAAGGTAACCGAATTTTAAAACCTAGGGGTGTCATATACAACTACCTCTCAGTTTTGTAATACGATCACATTTGACAATGCTATCAATAATTTTAATATTTTTCAGAACAGCTTACTCTAAGAAACAAGAAACAATGTTTTGTTTTTTTATTTATAAAAATAATCAGTAAAGCTAGAAAAGTATCCCGACAATTTTCTGATTTTTTTTCTCATCTGCAGGATTGGTCTTTGTTCATTTTAGGGGTTCTTCGGAGAATTTCTCTTGTCAAGAAGTAAAGATGAAAACTCCCCGACTATAACAGCCCAGACAACAATGTACCCGAGAGAAACAGTTCCAGAAAATTAGAAAAAAAAAAAAAAACAAAAAAAAAAACAGGAAAAAGTGAAATAAATGTTTATAAACTAATTAATTTTTTTTTTTTTTAATCTTGATCATAAATGGTCATTTTTCTTTCTTATTTTTTAAGTTTTTTTATTGTATTTGAAATATCTATAACTTACATAATATACGAAATGAAAGATCTATTACACCAAGCTGAATCAAATGCTGTCCTAACAACCATAAGGAAATCCTTGATTTATTAGGTTTACCAGAGCATTGGTGCCTGTCTCCTGAAAATTTCAATTTTTTTTTGTACGTTTATAAACATACATTGTAGCTGTTAACAATAACAATACACATAAAAAACAAAATTATATTACAGTACTAATTCAAGCACAAGTACCAGAACGTTTATCCCAACACAACAAAAAGAATAACGAAATTTAAGAGAGGAATATAAAATCCTAAACTTATTTGCATTAGTTATAAAACTCATAAAATGTTTACGATTCGCTGATCTTGTAGATTCTATTTAAGGCTAGTGGTATAAATATTTCTCCGAAAATACGCCCTGAAAATAGAATGCCCAGGCATTTTCGAGGAAACTTGATGTAATGTAAGCGATATGATCCTTCATAATTAAACAGAAAACCCAACAAAAGCGCCATTGAATGCTTCTCAGCCAACAACTTAAATAACCTTTTTTCAAACTAAATAAATTTAATTAATAAACTAAGTCGGAAAACAGAGCGTTATGAAGAAGAATTACTTCAATTTATAGTGGTAGATTTGGTATATTATTTGGTAGATTTGGCAACAATTCTTCTTAATGAATCATATCACAGCGATATAAAATATGTGATCTATATATAAAGCGTTTAATATCAAAACCAGCTCAATCCATTTTTATAAATTTTACAGGGGAGACAAAAATCATTTCACACTGGCCATAAATTTTTTCCTTGAAATTATATTTTTGTTTTACCAACCTTTGGTGGGTGATTCCAAATCGTTATTCTTATTTAATTTATCCGAACTGTCTAGTCATTTATAAATTAAAATAATATGGATTGAGGTGGTTTTAAAAATTTAGATTTTTTTTTTCCTTCCTTCCTCTCAGATTTCAATTGAATTCATGTTTTTCTCAATATTCTGCCACAATTTGGATTGATTAGTCAATTTGTCATATAAATGTTGATAATTTATAGTTCTTCTGAATATGCAAATAAATTGAAAATACCAATAAATTGACAAAAGTTATAAGTTATAAGAAAAAAAAATAGTAGTGTAGTACTACTGGCAGTAGGTAATGAATAAAACAAAACAATAAACATATTCTAAAAATATTAAAATGTCTTCTGCATTATATTCTTAAATCTGGTTCCTCGCTACGCTTTTATAATATTTGAGAGATTCTGTCTCCATCCACTGATCCCCGAAATGCTTGGGCAAATTGTTCACGTCATTTACCTCTGCAGGAGCAATGAGGGATGCGCGCAGCCAGTAGAGATGGAATAAGTTCCTAAATCGTTCTGTGTTTCATCGACACAATCTTGTAAGCACCAATATCTGAACAATAACATGATTCACTTGTCACTATGGTGACGTTTTCTTGTTTCCACGCATGGTGGCATTTAACTGAAGTTTGGATTGAACTGGGTTTGAAAAAAGACCGGTGTTTGATAGCGGTTTTCGAGTGAAATGAGATGCAACGACTATCATATGGCAACAAAAAATGTTTGTTTTTCAAAATTCATGGATATAGCTGGATTGTAGATTGAGGTTTTTATTTGGGCGATCAACTTCCAGGTTATTACCCTTTTCATTTAAATGTCTGATCTTCGTCCTGTATCATAATTTTCGTATTATATTTTATGGTAAAGTGAATGTTCTTTAAATAGATTTATAATTTTGTTTATAGAATTTCTTGAGTCCCCTAGAGCAAGTTCTATGAATCGGGGTATTTTATTTTTTTCGAAGTCTTGTAATAATGTGCAATCTTCTATTACGTGTTTAATGGTCATTGGAGATTGACATCTTTCACAATGTGGTTGGCCCTCTTTTGTGATCAGTTATGCGTGAGTCAGGTTAGTATGTCCGATCCTCAGCCTTGTTTTAACAACTTCTTCTCTTCTGTTACCTCTTATAGCGCTTGTCCAGTGCTTCCTACTTTTTTTTTTATTTCTTAGTTTGTTTTTTATATTTTTTGGATATAGCTAGTTTTGATTCTAAAAATTTTTTTTTTTTTTTTTTTTTTTTTACTAATCTGTACAATACATATATTAGTAATTGTGAGAACCTAAGTACAGAATATTTTTAGATGCCATGGGGGGTTATTGGGAATAGAAGTTGAGAGACTAGCGGATTCGAGTGGTTATGTCGGTTATCATTCAATTAGACCATCATCATTCAACATATAGGACAACTACACCATTTTGGATAAGTTTATTTGTGACAATATGGACCATTGAGCAAACCAAATGCACATATAATATGCTAATAATATTTTCCAATGATTTTCGAACCTAGAAAGTTTTTTTAACGAATTCATTACAAAGTTAATTCTGAAAGGTTTATTGCATAAACCATTATATATATATATATATATATATATATATATATATATATATATATATAAATATGGATTCGGCCTTCGAAATAAGATGTGTATTTTCGCTTCTTTTATCATTTGGAATAATTAAAAAACCATTAAACACAATTTAAGAAAAATATATTTTTTTAATTAAAAAAAATACAATAGGTACATACATTTATATTTTTCAAAGTTCAATAAATATTGGATTTTTTTTTTTCAATTTAACCTTCTTCAGTAGGGTTTTGGACCCCCTCTACTTTTAATTAATGTTTCACATCGGCGTTTGATAGTTATTAACCTCAATGTGTAATGTTGTGGTAAAAAAACCTATCCCTCAATTAAAAGGTAAGCAAGTTCATCCAACTAATCTGGACAAGGTGAAAACATGTGTAATTTATCAAGTATACAAAATTATAAAATACCTTAAATTCCTTAATTGGTCCACTATAATTTGAGAGCAGTTTATTAATATATAATATTAATTATATGTAATATTACAATAAATAATATTATTAACTGTTACCAACTGAAAATAATAAAAGTGGCGAAAATATTTCATTTCAAGGGCCAATTCCATGTTTGTATTATATAGCATGTAAAACTCATTATAGAATGGACTGGATTTTTACTGACCCAGTCTCCATTTCAGATCATTTTTCCTGCAGTACTGTAAGCTTTTGAACGACTCTATATTTTGTAATGACTTCATCTAAACCCTTTACGCTTTACTTTATAAGCCCCTTAGAGTTTCATGGAAAACGATGCCACTGTTTAAGAAAACGCGGTATTGAGAGACTTGAAAGATACTCTTTATTACAATTTATTCACTATATTAAATAAAATAAACCATATAGTTGAATTCAACAAAACACATCACATGCTGGCTACGAAAGAATTATAAAAACACTGCGATTTTTAAAATGTCACTAATGTTCTGAATGAAAATTCGTAATAAAGGAATGATTTTTTTTTTTTTTTTGACGTGAATATGTCTTTAAATTTGCTACCATATGGGGGCAATGGATACAGTGTGGCGTTGTAGTTTCTAATCTATCCTCTACATCCAAAATTAAATTATACCGCTGAATAGCTAAAGGATCAAATAATTCATTACGACAAGCGAGAACATTGAAGCATTGCGCGCGGTGGAGGGGAAGGAGCCGCAATTTTAAGGTTATTTTGCAGCGTATCGAGATTTGCAATCAGTATAACTTTTGACTCGGGGAATCTACGATGTTCGTTGAAGTTTTAATAGTCAGATATCATCAAAATCTATTGATTGTATATAAAACATTAGTTTAATTTAGTGACAGTCAATATAATAATTTGTTAGAATAAAAAAATATTATCAAAAATATATAAATCAATTATACCTATATGCGTCGAAAAGCCAAAACCAAATACATAGATTGTATACGGTTGGAAAGGGCTTCTCAAGAACATTTGAATGGTAATAATAAAACACCATATGACCGAGTCAAGCAGTGCAGGGAACGTAAAAGTTCCTGATCAGCATTGTATTATACTTATTTTTTTTATTTTTATCCTTATTCAAATTCGTACTCGGGTGTGTGTTTATCCACCAGGGCAAAGCGTTAGCAGAAATTAAACTTTTTTTTAAAACATTCCATAACCATCACTAAAATTATACCCGATTACAAGCCTGATCTTACTACACCAGTTATTATAATTTAATGTTTAACTATTTCAATATGTCTTATATTGAAACTTCTACAACAAAGTTAGGTAATGCCAGTATTGATTTAACGTTTACCAGAAACCTCGATATATCTTGTATGCCATTTGTGTCGTACTTTTCGTATCATAGACCTATAACTAATAAAGTTATATAGTAACACAATAATTATTTGTTTCCTTCCTTTAATTCTAAATATATAAATAAAAATACTTTATTTAAAAAATATAACCCGTTATAAATCTATTCACGTACAACACACGGCTGTATCCGTGACACAGCCACATCCCTTTTTTTAATTATTATTATTATATTTATTATTTATAATGAAATAAAAATAAATTCTTTATTTCTATATGTAATTTTGTAAAACATGTTTAATGAAACAGTGATCCGAAAAAAAATATAAGGATAATTACTTCAAATCCCAAGTAGTATAATACTTCGGGTGAACACGAATACTGCCAACATAAGCTGTTTCCATGTCGCTCTGAAACCAACTGAACAGTATGAACAAATAGACAGGGGTAGCACAGGGCAACAATAAAGTTCGCCCTTCGAATAAAAACCTGAAGAGATAAAACTATATGAGAAGTTCCGAGATGGCGGGTGTCACAAGAAAAGGTAGGTCGTAAGGTGACATCGGAATCACATTCCCAGCAGACGCTCTGCGGGCCAATGGGCGCTTTTCTTTTCCTTTTTCCGAGGACATGACGTCCGCTTTTTCCCGTAACCGCTTAGAACTGAAGTAGGTGGGAATCGAATCTGTGCTTCACCGTTTGTTGAGATTGTCCTCTAGAACTTTGAGATATTAAATGACTGAAGAATCGCAGGGTTTCTGAAAATGTCACATGTAGCTCGATTAACTCTGATTTTTAAGAAACAATTCACTGTTATAACCGCAGTTAAGAGAGAAAATTGTTTCTATCACTCAGTAAAGGTTTAAAATATAAAGGGTTATAAACATTTATTACTGATATTTAACAAATAATGCCAAAAGGCTATTATATTCATATATTTACATGTGAACGGTGTTCCCTTATGCATGTTACAGATGGATGAATTACATATAACTTTTGTTTTTTGGTATTTTATCTATTGGCAGTAGGAAAATATTTAAAAAAACCTACACAATAAAAAAAAAAAGAAAAAGTTAATAAGAAAAAAAAGGAATGTATAATAAAAATAAATTAATTAAAATAAACAAAATTCAACTTCATGAATCACAATTTTGTTTTTTATATATAAATCGATACATACGTCATGTTATGCCAATTAACATAAACTCCCCGTCAAACGTATAGCAACACTTTGAAATATTTGAATTTTATAAAAACCTATTTTTTTTTCATAGTAAAGAAAGGTTTTGAAGTCTATAATAAACATTCCTAAACTAGACATAAGCAATATCTATCCAAATAAATTACAATATTTCTTTCAACAAACAAAAAAGTTAGAAAACTTACTTTTTAGAATTTTCGTTTTTTACAATTTTAACTTTTAAATTCCATCGTTAGTTATTAACAGGGAAAAAACATTAATGTGTCTAATCGTTAATGTCTCACGTTCAATAAATAATATTAATATGAATATAAACCAAGTATGGATTAAGTTAAAAAACAGGAAAATCACGAGAATTATGACTGTTGCAATATGATTGACGGGGAGTTTATATCTTGTAGTTTTGAGAGTGTATCTTTTCAGTGATGTCTTCTCGTGATCTATTTGCTGTATGCTGTGGTTGAGGGAAATTTATGGGTGTGAGGGGAAACAATTTTTTTCTGTAAGTGAGTATACTGTTTAATTGAAGGTAGGTTTAAGTCAACTAAAATATATGAAATTTAGTTTAGATTGGATAGTTTTTAATTCTCTATAAATAGGGACATGGTCACTTTGAACCAATGACTTGGTTCTTTTTGACGAAAGAGCAAATGTTGCACCTAAGATCTGAGACCAATGACCGATTATCATTTTACCCAAACATCAGTCGAAAATGTAAATGTAACTTCCACGAATTACAAAGGATAATTTTCCCCCAAACGTATACAAAAGAATTTTGTGGCAGTGTTTCGATAGGTAACTCAACTTTTATGGCACATATTTCATAGGCGGTTGTATTTGTGCGTTATTGTAGTTTTGTATAGGATTGGTTTATGTTTAGGAGATAGTTGTGAAAGTATATGAAAGCATTCATACAAAGTATATAAACAAAATTTAAAAATACAAATACCATTTTTTTTTTCTTTTCAAATTTATGGGTATTAGTCTTTATTATATTACTTTATATCATTTTTACAGACAGAAAATAAATTCTAAATGAAATATATTAATTCATCTTAAATATAAGAAGTCATAACCTGGCAAAGCCTACAATAACTTCACTGGTTTGGAACTGAAAATAAATCGTATCGCTCGAAAAGATAAATTTAATAAATAAATTGAAATTGAAAGCTGAAAACTTAAGAGTGTTCACCTTTTAATTTTTTTAAGCTATCAGATCTTGAGAAATTAGGTAGGTAAGAATGAATCAATCTCCGGAACCTTTAAAATAGTACATTAGTGCATATATATATATTTTTTTTTTTTAAAGAACCATTCTTAATATCATGTTATCATACCACAATCTTGTTTTTTCCTCTTCAGTTCAAACCTCGATATATTAAAAGGAATCTACATTACAAGTAAAGTTTCAAATTCTAACTTAAACTAAAATCACTATCCATGGATAGAAGCAGAATAGAAAATCGGATTCATCTTTTATTTCCTTAAACTAACTTTCGTCACAAAATATCGAAAAGAGATAGAGGAAATATATTTCTAATAGCACAAAAAAGATATCAAAAGAATAAAAAGTGTCATCTTTCACATTTGTTTGTTTCATTTTACACTGAAAAAAAAAAAAAAAAAAAAAAAAAAAAAAATCAACTGAAGGCAAAGGGGAACAGTTTTGAATTCACAGAATAGGAAAATTTAAAAAAGAAACATTTTTTTTTTCTTTTCGTTAGTATCTCTACAAAGAAGCAAAGCTGATCCAGTCCATTACACACTCCATGGTATAAAAATAAAAAGGAGCTACATATTGCCGCTTGACTAAATACTTTTCCACCTCGGAAAATATTTTCTCGAAACTATAATATTTTCCTGTTCCCAAAGAATCTCTAAGAAAATTTACATGCTCCTAAAATTTTAACGAATGCGTTTCATCAGTCTAAAACAACGAGGATTTCTGAGAAACAAAAAAAATATTCGACCCAGAGGATCTTGAGTTTGCGTGAAATGTGTTTCTTCAGAACATTTTGGGCCAATTGAAATTCTTAGGCATATTTTTACATTTCAGCTATTTTAATGATATTTATTATTACACATTCTCAATTAACTTAAATCTAATATTTCGTTTAGATCCTTTCACTATGACACGAGAAGAAGAGGGATACCAAAGCTAAGTTGGTTGGATGTGAGGCCAGATACTCGAGGAATTTCCCGGGAGGAAGGAGTTGGATGGTAGCAGCACAAAACATAGATGACTGAAGGAAGCTGGTGGAGAAGGCCAGGACTCGTTACTGAGTTGTAGTGCATAACAAAAAAAAAAAAAAGAATAACTTTTTACATCAATAACTTACTACAAAGTTATTGATGTAAAAACCAATAAATAATATTTAAAAAAAAAAAAAAAGAGATGGTACTTCCTCACTTTTTTTGATGTTGTTTAGCCATTTGAAAAAAAAGAGTGAGCGACTGCAGTTACATATCGCAGCTAATATTATTGAAATGGTAACTACAATCAAGGAACTAAAAAATTACCTAAGCATCTATTTGGTAGAGTTGACTATAATCGATTTTTTTTTCGAACATGTTATTACTTGTTGTACTTCAGAATCCAAGGTTTAACATTTTCTTTCTCAAGAGGTAGCTCTGCGCTGCTCATCTGATTTTATTTCTTATATTTTATATATCTTTCTTAATTTCGCGAATTCAGGTGGTTGTTAGTATTTTTTCCCCCCAGAGATATTTAATGATTTTTTGTGACAGCTTTTTGTCATTCATTCAGCATAAATTCCCCCAAAAGAAATCAGCCTTCTTTCTCTTGTTTTTTCTGAATGTTTTTCTATGCATTGATATATTTTTTATTGAGTGCTAGGCGTTCACTTGCGTAAAGGCATTTAGTTTTACTGTGTTGTAACCATTTTTTCATTAATAAAATTTGACTTTTTATTTTAAACATTTTTAGTTATCTTATAAGCTCTTTCCATTTTGTGTATCCTTTCATCACAAGGGAGGGTTATCAGGATGTGTGGAACTGGACAATGATTGAGCCAGAGGGTATGGATGAAAAGGTTGCTATGGAATTTCAAAAATTTAAGAGTTATGAGGTCGAGGACGTATAGTATTGAGATCGTTGTGTAGGGTTTTGTTGGAGACATAGTAAGGATCATTTACTACAGATCGGAGGATTTTGGATTGGAAGGATTGCATAGTTCGATATTCGACTTTTTTGCTGTTCCCCACAATTCAAGTCCATAAGTCCAAATAGGGTTAATGATGGTTTTCTATATGAGAAGTTTTTTTTTTTTTTTTTTTTTTTTCAATGGAAGCAAATTTTCTTCAATTATCTCTCCCAAATACTTAAAAAATTTACGTTTATTATAAAATATAGTAATGTAAATGTAATTGCAAACCATGCATTCACCTGATACATAAGAGAATTATTAGGTGAAAGCATATGAAAAATTATAAAGTAATTTACAGATATTTAACTGAAGATTTGTAATGTAAAATAACCCTGAAGGAGTCTAAAGGTTTGCAAATGCTACTGAACCAAAAAAGCTTTTCGTCAATAAGCCAATTGGAATAAGGCCGTAGCCCAGGAGATTGAGACAATTGAGAGCCGGAGAGGAAATGATACCAAGACCCTATCTCCCTCTTTGCTCCCCAATCTCATGCCCCAATGGTCTTAAACGCTCCGAGGTCGCCGGGTATCTCCTACAATCTTGTACAACCGTTTAATGACTATGTGGTGTCCTGAAATAAGGCACATATTTTTAAATCGTTACCCCAGTTTCACAGACCTTATGATACAGACATGTAAAATAAACAAGCGAGTAATTATTTTTACTTATTAAATCATTTCATTTCTTAATCTTGAGATAAAATATTTAATTATAATATATTATAAATTATTCTCATATGAATGTAACAAAAATTCCATTAAATTAGATACTAATTTTAAATTGTTTAAACTAATATTTATTGATTTAAAGCTAAATCATAAATTATAAATCTATGATGATAAAAGAATGGTTGACTGGATGATGAATGGAGAAGAAGATAGTCAGGGATGCAGTCAAAGTAACACCACGTCAAAGAAGAATCCTTTAATACGTGCCAACGTTTCGACCTGCGTTGCAGGTCTTCTTCAGGGCCACCGAACCACACTTGTGATGACTTGAGTCATCGTCCTTCTCCTCACAAGTGTGGTTCGGTGGCCCTGAAGAAGACCTGCAACGCAGGTCGAAACGTTGGCACGTATTAAAGGATTCTTCTTTGACGTGGTGTTACTTTGACTGCATCCCTGACTATCTTCTTCTCCTAAATTATAAATCATTCAGTATGGTACAAGAAGAATTAATTTTTAAAAATTAAATTTTAATTTATTTATAAACCTGTCCTACAGTATCCTTCAACCATTATTCCACTACCTAATTCCTTTTGAACAGATCCACTACCTAGGACTCCACTTGGACAAACATCTTACTTGGAATACACATACTAGACTAAAGCAACAAGAAACTGCTCGTCGTTACAGACTACTTCAACATTTACTAGACAAACGATCAAAGCTCCCAATTCATTACAAAAGACTTATTTACATGACTGTGGTTAGACCTATTTGGACGTACGGAGTTGAGCTTTGGGCCTCCACTAAATCATCCAATTCATCTCGTATCCAATCCTTACAATCCAAAATCCTTCGAAAAATCCTAAATTCCCCTTACTTCGTTACCAATAAACTTTTATCCATTAAGACCTTAATGTTCCATATGTCGCTGAGTTAGCCCAAACCAGATACAAATCCTTTGGATTTAGATAACCAATCAAATCTATTAGTTTCTCAACTTGCTTACTACTCCATTCCCGATAATCCTTCGAGGCGTTTGAAAAGAAGATGGCCTAGAGACCTTCTAGTGTAGAATTTTTATTGAAGTGCTACTGATGAGTAGTTCTTTTCTAGTTTTGACATGTTATTGTAATCGTTATCAGCTCATTTACTTAATGTATATGTTTGTACAGATGTATATTTCAATAAAATGATAGGTATATAGATAAAAAAAAATATATTTATCCGTCCAACATTTATTAGATAAACACTGTAAGATTCCGATTGATTGCAAAACACTCTTTTACATAAACGTTATTAGATTAATTTGATTCACGGAGATTAGCTTTGGGGTTCAACTATAGCATAATAGCATACAATTTATCTCATACCCAATAAAATCCATCAAAAACCAATCAGTGCTCCTTACTAAGTCACGAAAAAAATTCCATAATGATCTAATGTTCCATATCTTCCTGATTTCACCCAAACCAAATACATTTACTTTCATAGTGAACTCCGTAACCACCAAAAACCACAACTATCTTAACTTACTTCCAATTATATTTCCGATAGCTCTTAGAGGCATCTGAAAAAAAGATAACCTCGGGACCTTTTAATATAGAAATTTTATTGAATCTCTACCAATGGGTAGTTCCTTTACGAGGAATTTATATGTTATTATGATCATTATCTGAATATTTTCAAGATATATTTATTTCTAAACATTTGTAAATTTCAATAAATAAGTATAAATTATTTATTGAATCTTATTTAATTTTTAGGATCCCAGTTAATTGTTTAAATTCTGTAATTTATTAGAGGACATATATATGTATCCGAAAAAAAGGTATATTACAATTTGATAAATTTAATATTTATTGTGAAACATTCACAAGATTTAAATTTCTTACTTAAACAAATTTATAAATATTATACGATATGTGTTAAGGTGTTTTCATATTTCACATATTTACACTAGACCACGGAATATTTGAAATAATTTAGATATCATCAGTTTAAGGTGGATTTGACATGTTCATAGAGTTACCACCAGACCAGGAAGGATTAAGAGAATATTTTGTAAACAAAGTGCTGTACTGAAACAGAAGGACATTGGATGAGAATAGCGGAGCTTGGTCCAGGCAGGAAAGATCTCACCTATTATAAGGAATGATAGAATGATGTGTCACTAAGAATAAAAATCATAAAAAATCAACACTAGGTATTTAACTAAAAAATGAAAAGAATTAGCATATCTATATTACCCATTAATATAATTGAAGAACCATATTATTATTTTTTTTATTGTAAGGCATTTATTTATCCTAATTGTCAAATAATTATGAACCGAAGTATTGAAACTATCTTGGCAATGAAACGAAATGAACAGTCGCGCTTGGTGATTTGTCTTTCCTGAATAAGTAAACTCTAATTTCCAGGGGCCCAAAGTCGCTCATTACTGCATAGAGCTCTCTGGTCACCAGGTGAGATTTAATGAATATTTTAACTAGTTTTGTAATATTTATAGTGCACGTGTAGTATAATTATTCATTTTCGAAATCTGCGAATTATCCTGATTTGCTGATTGATGGATCATAAAAAAAAAAAAAAAAATTGTCAACGATTGTCAGTTTAACCATAATATTTTTTATCAACTAAAACTGTGTACTTTAATAAAGACTAGATACGCATCAGAAGAATCGAGTCGATTCTCCTCGATTTATAAAAATCAATAAGTATTTTCCTTACTCGTACGCCTAACGCTCTCTGAGACATCGAATGATAATATCATCGATATATTATACATAAGCTAGCATATACGGAATGGTAGTGCGGGAGATGATACTTATTTGTATCAATACAACGGTGGTCAAATTTAATAAAAATTATAGATAAAATATGAATTCTATTCACACTGATTTTTAAAAAATCACTAATTCAACCTTAGATTTCCAATTTCCCCACTAAGACCAGAATTTCCAACCCCTGGCAACATTGTCGGAGAGTTATGATATGACTGAGATAGTGGTAGATGGAATGCTTTCCAGATTAAAACTTATCCAAGTATACCATTAAAAAAAGTCAGAATTTCAGTTAGTAAATTTTATTAAAACCTAGTTTCCAAAATTTTTATTTTTTTATGTGTATATTTTTTTGATGGATATCTATACATATTTTTTTCATTTACTTTTTACTTCTTTCATTTGTTTTTTACTTTAAGGTAACAGGTGTAACATTTTTTCACCCTCCAACTATGTAAGGTTTTTTCACACTCAAAATTTTAACATTTAACACGTTCTAGCTATGTTTGTGTTGTTCGGATCGATAATTTGACGACTTATTCCTAATCAGAAATTTAATGGAAAATATGTTAACATTTGTCTCTATCACGTACCGTTCAGGAGCTATGTTTGTTTGAATGGAAAAAGTCACGTTCTGCATAAAAATTTTATGTAGGAGCTTTTTTTGGCACCCTCTAGCTCAATTTCCTTAACTGGGGATAAACCTTGTGGTTGAGCGTGCTGACCATATCACCTCTTTGTATATCCGTTGGTCACGAAACAGTATTTCCTTACCTAGTACTGAACCCAAAACCCTTCATGGGCTGTAGCGGTACAGGTTCTTTTATTGTTTTTCCCAGATAGGAAAAAATTGAGTATTTTTCGTTTTTTTTCTTTTAAATATTACGCCTCAATTAAGAGCAATAAGTAATATGAATGTAAAAAATATTTTAAATCGCAAGAACTATTTTTCACAAACCCTTTGGCTAGTGGGTTTTATTTTAGTCCAACTGCTCTTACATATTTTTATTTGATAATTTTTTATTTTATTAAAAATCTTATAATGCTTAATCTTAAAATCACTTAGAAAACTATTTGTTTCTTACTGGGAATAATTTAAGCATTTAGATAACCAATCGAATAGGTCAATGATCTTTATTATTCGTTATTACAAAAGCAAAAAATTAAACACGTCAGTTTCAATGCCCGAGTAATTTTCGTCTTTGTCCCTTAAAACGTTTACACCATTTCCGAAGACATAATATTCCATTATCTTCTTTGGTTTGTAATAGGAGTAGAAAATGGACCGTTCTATCCCCACAATGGCTTTGGAACAAACTTTTGTGTGGTATTGTCATATTCTCAGGTCCTTCTATTACACAAATCGGTGCCCCATCCACTATCTCAATCTTCTAACATTTTCTGTCCCATATGTTTAACAAATTTTGTCTTTGCTATTATGTGTTACATTGAAATTAATCAATCACTGGGTACCTTACTAAGTACATTTGTAATATATATATATATATTGGGAGTTGGATTTAATTTTAAAGGATTTTTTTTTTTCGATTTTTGAGCATTTATTTAGAAAAAATGGTACAATGTATATTATTCAAAGTATTGTCCATCGCTAGCGACTACTTTTTCCCATCTTTCTGGCAATTTACGGAGACCAGCTCGGAAGAAGGCTTCGTCTTTTGAGGCTATCCATGAATCCACCCATTTTTGCAATCTTCATAAGAAGTGAACCGCTGGTCAGTCAGGTCGTGTGTCATGCTTCGAAACAAGTAGTAGTCAGAAGGAGCAATGTCTGGAGAATACGGCGGGTGGGATAGGACTCCCATTTCAGCGTTTCCAGGTATGTTTTGACCGGTTTAGCAACATGCGGCCGAGCGTTGTCATGTTGCAAGATTACCTTGTCGTGCCTTTCCCTAAATAGCGGCCGTTTTTCCTTCAGTGCACGGCTCAAACGCATCAACTGAGTTCGGTAGAGGTCTACCGTGATCGTTTCATTCGGTTTCAGCAGCTCATAATAGACCACGCCCATCTGGTCCATTTTTCATCGCCAGTGACAATAAGATGCAAAAACCCTTTCTTTTTTGACGTTGGAGCAGTTATTCACAGGTGAAAAATCACCTCTCAACGTCTCTCGGCTTCAATTCGTACGGACCTAACGTCCTTGCTTATGAATCATTCCCATTGCTTTGATGCGTTTGCCGACTGTTGACAAGTCGACTCCCAATGACTCAGACAATTCTTGAAGGGTTTGACACGAGTCTTCATTGAGTAATGCCTCTAATTCTTCATCTTCAAACTTCTTCGGCTGGCCAGGGCGTTCCTTGTCATCCGCGTCAAAATCACCATTTTTAAACCTCCGAAACCAGTACTCACAAGTGGAAATCGATGGAGCATATTCCCCATAAGCCTCGGAAACTAACCAATGGACTTCAGCTGCTTTTTTCTTCAAATGAAAGCAGAAAAGCAAAGCTTCCCGCAAATTCACCTTACTTGGCACAAAAGTTGACATGTTTAGAGAGCAAAAAAATAATGTTGTTCACACTTCAGAGAAATGACACCTACTGAAAATGATGACAAAGCTAAATGATGACGCTTCAACATGAATATAGCAACAAG
Organism: Euschistus heros; assembly: GCA_003667255.2. NCBI lineage: Eukaryota > Metazoa > Arthropoda > Insecta > Hemiptera > Pentatomidae > Euschistus > Euschistus heros. Next base: position 1,395,358 of record RCWM02000007.1, on the reverse strand, counting down.
TTGGCCCGATGGGATTAGAGACTAGTAATACCATCTCTTATCAATCCTTTAAAATTAATTCCAACTCCCAATATATATATATATATATATATATATATATATATATATATATATATATATATATATATATATATATTATATATTTTTTTTTTTTTTTTAATGAATTTTTTACCAATTCTTTTGTAATGTAAAGAATAATTTTCGTAAGTTTTAAATAACACAAACATTTTCAAAAAAAAAAATCACCACTTAGCAACCTTATATATTAGATTATATATAAAACTTTTCAAAATTTAAGGAAAGAAATCAAGCATATTGATATACTTAACTTCCCTAGTGGACAAAGCTATCTCGAAAAAATACAGTTAGATCCTACATTAGGAATTAAGAAAATTAGGTTCTGTTTTCTCACTTCCCTTTACCTAAAGGCATGTTAGACTTTTTCCAAAAAAGCGGTGAATATAAACTAAAATGTAATGACTGTGAATCTAAATACACTCCTAAAACTGTTCGATCAGTAAATCAAAGATTAAAAGAACAAATAAAGGCATGCAATAATAAGACGCATTATTCCATTTGCACTTTACATTTAAATGAAATCCACTAGTCTCCCAACTTGCTTCCTCCTCCATCCCTGATAATCCTCCGAGGCGTCTGAAAAGAAGATGGCCTAGAGACCTTTTAGTGTAGATTTTATTGAAGTGCTACTAGTGAGTAGTTCTTCACAAGTTATTTATATGCCATTGTATTCACTGTCAACACATTTACTTGTTGTATATTATTTTGTACAGTTGTAAATAACAATAAATCAAAGAAATATATTTAAATGAAATTAACCATAAATTCAACAAAGACTCGGGTGTGAACTACTACATCATGTAGAAAATATTTAAAATTACCAAATTATGAACCATTGGAAATAATAAATAATTATTAGTTTCAATTTTGTATTGAAATAATGTATTATATTAAAACATAAAAAAAAATTAATTCTATCTATTTTTTTTTTTTGAAATTAAAATAAATATCCGAACTAAAAAAAGAAAATCAAAGCTACCTAATTGAAAAACTAATTATTTTTCCTTTCAAATAAGGAACTGAATTATAAAAATTAAACTAAATACAGAAACATGCAATAACTGTGGAAAAAAATTATATATATATATATATATATAAAAATATATATATATATATATATATATATATATATATATATATATATATATATATATATATATATATATTTTAAACCATTTAACACGAAAAGAGTAAGATTCTATTCAAAAAGTTTGATGAAAAGCCAAAGTGCGAACTGTATAAACGTTTGTAAAAGATCCTTTGCTAACGCTTCATGAATAAACTAAATTATCTTTAATTTTTCTATTGACTTCTTATGATGTTTTCTTTATTATTTCAAGGAAGGTTGATATTTTAGTTATAAATCTACCTATTAAAATAATAATAGTAATGGCGGTGACCTTAAGAGAAGCAGTAACTTTGGTTTTGAATATCACGATTGAATACAATTAAAAAAAATAAATAAACAAGACATGAATTTCGTTCAGCGAAATAAAACCTTAAACCGTAATTCTTGTTTGAAATGGAAAAAATAAAATGAAATAAAATAAAAGAGACCAATATACCAGATCTCTAGAAAATAAATAATATTTAACAACATTTTTTTTTTTTCATTTCTATTTATAACTACACAGGGTGTCCCAAGTTATATGGACCAGACACTTTTTTCGAGAACAAAGCAAAATAGAAAAAGAAGTTAAATGGTAACCCCCCCCCCCTTTATTTTTTGTAAGGCATGTTTTGGTACCAAAAAAAAAAACCTTTTTTTCCCATGTGCAAATACAAAATACTGGATTTAACTTTTTTTTTTCAGATGTGACCATATTGTTTTCTCTAAATAATCTAAAAGATAAATTTTTTTTTATGAATTTTAAGAACTTTTTCAAGAAAATCTGTCACGAACTTTTCGAGATACGATTTTTTGAATTAATTAGGGAGCGATAGTTAGATTTTCACTTTTCCCCTCCTCTTTCCTCAACCAAGAAATGGCTGTCTGGAACTGACTTATAAAACATTGAAAAGGAAAACAGTAATAAAAAAATTTACCGTAAGCAGTTTAGAATTAAAGTATTGGTTCCAGATTCCGTTTTCTTATCTTTATCTTTATTGCTAATTCATTTATTTCATTCATTCGTTGTTGGAAATACAAATAATGAACACTAATAAATTTATTTAGTTGTGTTTAAAGAAAGAAAAATGTAGGAAATAGGGAATCATTTTGTATGATTTTAATTCTGTACTGATAATGTATATGTTAGCAAGGTATTTGAAAATAGGATTACCTATGGCATTAGGAAGATTATAACTTGTTTATTTTACAATAGTTAATGGAGTATTAGTTCAAATAATTTCTCAGTTGTGTTCTTGGATTCGAATAAAATGCCTCGACAGTTATTCACCGTGGAAGAGAAAGCTGAGATGGTAGAAATCTCCCTGAAGTGTCGACAAAAATATCGGCCCGCAGTAGCTCTATCGCCATCGATTTCCAGAACGACGCCACCCAAGCCATCAAACCCTGATGAGAGTTGTGAGGCAGTTCAGGCAGGCTGGTAGTGTTGCACGAGTTGGACGACTTTGGAGGGCTGTACCAGCCAATTTGGACATTGAGCTCGAAGTGCTGCAGTGGCTTGTGGGAAATCCCCGAAATTCGCTTCGTCTAGCCAGCGGGATCTTAGGGTTGAGTAAAAATGTTATTGCGAGAGTTCTTCATAAGTTTATCACCCGTACCGTGCTTATGTCGTTCATAGGTTGCATGAAGAAAACGCTGAACGCCGTATCACATTTTTAGCATCTGTAGCTAGCATGTTTTACTGGCGGAAAATCCCATTTGTTTTCATTTTTTAACTCAATCAAAGCCAGTCCCAAGTCTGGTTGAGAAAGGAGAAGAGGAAAAGTGAAAATCTAACCATCGCTCCCCAATTATTTCAAAAAAACGTATCTCGGAAATTTCAAGACAGATTTTATTGAAAAAGGTCTTAAAATTCATTTTAAAAATTCGGCTTTCAGATTATATAGATAAAACAATACGGTCGCATTTGAAAAAAAAAAAAGTTGAATCAAGTATTTTGTGTTTGCACTATCTTGCTTTGTTCACGAAAAAAGTGACTGGTCCATATAACTTATAAACAGGGTGTCCTGTATACAATAAGTGTAAAGGTGCAGTGAAATGATTACATTGACTAGTCATTAACTTGTGAAGACCTATCCGTTAGTAATACTTCAATATATGTTCTACATTAGAATATCCCTAGGCCATCTTCTTTTCTGACGCCTCTGAGACAAATCGAGTAAGAAGCAAGTTATGAGACTGGTGGATTCGAGTTGGTGTGTAGCTTGTCATAGAAGGATAGGTATCTGGTTAGGACCAAACCTTCTACATATGAGATCGTTATGAATATGTTTGTTTGTGACATAATTAGGAGCAATGAGTGTTTTATGGAGCATTTTGTATTGTAAGGGAAAGGAAAAGAATTTCCGTTTATCGAAATGTGTCTAATGACTGTCATGTTAATAATTATTTTGTATTTATTTTGGAGATTGGTACGTTTGTGAAAGTTTTGTTGCAGATGTGAATGACCAGCATATATATATATATATATATATATATATATATATATATATATATATATATAATATATATATATATATATATATATTGATTATATTTTTTTTTTTTTTTGGAGAGGGGGGATATGCGGAAAGATAACTATACTAATAGTGGGTAAAGCTCTAGCGTAAGCCTAAATTTGGGTTTAACTGCAAGCGGAAAATTTCTGTAATTTCAGCTGTGGATCGACTTCGGGGTCTGAAGAAGCTTCTGGAACTCACCCAGGATCTATAAAGTGGATACCTTTAACTGGGGGGGAGGAAATTATAAACCATAGGTCCATAGTTCCATCGCCTGACACCATTTTCTCCTAAGGCGTTTGTTGTTAGAAACTTGTACTGCGTCTGCCTCTTATAAAATTATGTTTAATGGTTTAACCTAGTACTCTGAAATATATGTTGGTTTTTTTTATTTTCTTCTTGAGCTGACTTTATGTTCAGATGCAGTTTTTGACTGATGTGTAGTTTCAGTAAATAAATTCTAGTTTGGTTTAGTCTGTGAATAAATATTTGACATTTATATGTCCGAGCAAACTCTTCCATCTCTTCTATTTAAATATTCTATGCAGGACGAGTCCCTGAGGATTGCGAGGCCAAATCATTTGTTTCTAAAATGTTCCAGTGCTGGTCACATTTCTTAAGTTGGATTTGATATAAAGTTGTCTTCTGGGAATTTTTGGATCCCCTTGTATTTTTTTTTCTGATATGTAGTTCTCTTCAACTATTATTTTACGTTCAGAGCTCCCTAGTTGCCAGTGAAAGCGCTCTTGTGATTTATAAACCGTTTAAATGTTTACGATGACAGAGGTAGCATCAGTTGATTTTTTAAAAATGAAAAAATATTGCTTCTTTCTTTATCGTTAGAGAAAATAATCATATGTGAAATTTACGGAATTAAGTATTACAAAATTTAATTTTAAAAAAGAGAACATGCAAACAATATAATATTTCCTTAATGACTTATAACATTTTTTTAATATTTCTTGGACAAAGTTTCATTCCCGAAAAAAAATAATACAATATTTTATATCAACGCTTAAGCAACCACGTACTAAAAGTAACGTTTTCGCCAAAATTAACCTATTTTCCCTTTGAATCATTGTATTCCAACTATACCAACCCGTCCTCTTCCACTTACCACGATGGATATATTTCACATATTTGTTAGATCTTCTCAGGTGAGTACTAATATTTGATTTCTTGTCTTACATTTATAAAAACTTTAGTATACATAATCCATGTAACATAGTGCTGCTCTGTTGAAAATTTTGTATGTCTTAGAACTGAAGACGAATGATTAGCATTCGAAACTAGTTTCCTAATAAAATAATTCCAATAGAATTGGCGATTAATACATCAATTGTTTTGATCCTTCTATAACATCATGCGTTCCTAAATAACAATAAATCCTAACAAAACTTATCAAATACCCCTTTATACTATAAAATAACCTACCTACGACTCTCTGATCTACATTATTTTTTAACAATATTCCAATGATCTTCGTTGAACAGTTCTGCTACCTAGGACCCCATTTAGGCAAACGATTTACTTTGACTCCACACGATACTTAAATAAAATACAATTAACTGCTATTCGTTTTCGACTACTCCGACATTTACTAGACAAGCGTTTAAAGTTCTCAATTAATTAAAAAAGACTTATTTACTTAACAGTAATCAAACCCTTTTGGACATATGTAGTTGTTTTCACTTTCCGGCCCCACTAAACCTACCAATCCCTCCCGTATCAAATCCTTACACACCAAAAATTTACTTATCCATAACGATCTAGATGTCCCGTATGTAGCAGATTTGGTCCATACAAGATACCTACCCTTCCATAACAAACTACATACCCACCTGAATCTACTAGTCTCTCAACTTTCTTCTCACATAATTCCCGATAGCCCTTCAAGTGATCTGAAAAGAAGATGGCCTAGGGACTTTCTAATGTAGAATTCAAGTACTACTAATAAGGAGTTCTTCACAAGATATTGAGCATGTCGTTGTATTAATTTTACCGCAAATTTACTTTTTGTATATAGTGTTTAAAGTTGTAATTACACAGAAAGCATAAAATCGTAATTGTTAGCGGTATATGTGGTGGGGACAGAACCCGTACAGAAATTGCCTTTTGAATATAGATGTCATGTCTCTTATGTCTTTGGAGAAGTGTATGGTAACATTGTGCTCTGAATACTCTCTCTGATTTAGATGGGCTCTTTACTACCCAGCTTCTGTCTCATAAACTAAGAGGCATAATAGGTCCAATTTACACACGCAATCTGTGTATTATATTGAGAGAGGGTGTGTTTGTGTACAATTAAGAGAGAGAACTAACTATGTAATTTTTAATTGTAGTGAAAACAATGCTAAAGCTTTTTCGTGAATTATGTTAAAATACAGTATTTAGATGACTTTTAGATGTCTTGAACAACGGGATTATTTCCTGCATTTTATCAAATTACAAACGGCTGACTATGAACTGAGAACATAAGCATTTTGATCTAGCTCCTACAATCAACATCCTTCATGATGATAATAAAGTAGGTAATAGGGGATCCAATAGCCTAGTGAGTTGGGGCGAGGTAATAGATCTTTTGAATAACATCGAGAAAATAAATGAAAGAATACATGAAGAAATGAAGAAAACAATAATTAATTGACCTTTTAAATTGTTGCAATATTTCTTGTTTTAAATTAAATGTAAAATTCTTGTAATATTTTTATTCCGATTTATTTTTTTCGTTCCTCAGTTATCAAAACTAGGTACAAGTGATCCAACCGCGGATTCTTCTCGTCTATAGTCAGTTGAATATACGTGACACAAATTTTATTTTACTCAACAATCATTTGCTATATCTTGTACACCCACTCAGCACACCCAATGGTCTAATACTTGGTTGGATCAATATTGAATTAATTCTCTACAGAATTTTCTTTCCTCATTTCAGTACCCCGCGTTCTATTCCCCTTAATCTAATCAAAACAGCATATGAATTCCAAACTACTCATATCCTTCCCAACGACCCCACTTCGTAGATTGAAATAAATTGTTTCTTCCTCAGACGACTCCTTGGCTGATATCATCACTTATAACTTTCTCAGGATTCTCGAAACTTAAGTACGGGTTGAGAAATTTATTTTCAATAAAACAATTACCAATTTAATCAATCAACTATTTTATTGAAGGAGATTCACAAGGACATGCACAAATGACTATGTGAAAGTAATCACCGTTATCCTCAAGACGGAGCAATGTACTCCGAAACATGTCAAAGATAATTAAAGATTAATAGGAATTATGCCTTTAAAAGAAATAAAAATTATCAATTTATTATCCGAGGATTAAAATTTTAAAATTTTTCATTCAAAGCAATATAGCTTCTAAACGGCAAGTCCTAGCGACGATTTTCCAAAACACTTCTAAAGAGAAAGTTTTTAAATTTTCGATCGAAAAAAAAAATCGTTACACCAAAAAAAGACCTCCAGCCAAAGTCGTAGCAAATTCAAAAATGTATTGCACAATGTTTATTATGATTAGACCGTCTTACATGTTACATAATATATTATACATTTTGATAACATATTATATTACATGCTATAACAATCTAAAGTATTCGATATAAAATGCACGTATATATAAATTATAAGAACCCACTTATAAGAAAATTATATAGAGTAGGATATTGAGAGGGATTAATAACAAAAAATTAGGCATGTTTTGTTATTAACAAACCTAATTTTAAAATATTGCCAACGTTTCAGCCATATCATTGATGTGCATCATCAGGGCTAAAGCATGAAATATTTGAATACAGAAATAGAAGAACAAAGGAAAAACAAAATGAAATATAATAGTGTTAATAAACTTTTTTAAATAATCTAAAAGAATATATAGATAAATTATAAATATTGAAGAAAATGAAAATATAATGGTATATAATAGATTTAATAAACAATATGTATTATGGGATGTAAATAATTGACATTATTGTTTATAAATAGAATTTTTGGTAGCGCTTCATTTCTAAAACAAGAGTGCAGTTCAATTATGAAACACGTAAGAACTGAACAAAAAGTGTATAAAAACGCTAAAGTGTAATCTTGGATAAAACTAAACCAAACGGAATTGAGGTAAAAAGTGTATTACCTTGTATAGAAGATGATGCATATACTATGAATGGGGAAAATTGGAATACTGCGAAGCTAAGAGAAAAAAAAAAATTGTATACAAAATTAGGATGAAGAGATATTGGATTTCAGAATAAGAATACAAAATACCTTTTGTAAGATGATAAGATAGCACAATAAGTAAAGAAATTTCTTTATTTTTATTTTTCAAAGGAGTAAGTCCCTCATTAATTTTAATTTATATTAATTATAAAAAAGATGTAAAATGTTATGTGATTTATAACAATTATTATTAATTAATAATAATGTTTTAAAAAAATCTACTGGGGTTTTATTTGTGCTCCTTTCAGTGTTCCGATACTTTTAGAATTAATCTTAAAAAAAGAAATTATCATAAATTACAATATTTTATAAACTCTTCATTTCAATAAATATTTTTTTAATAATTATAATTGGGAACACGATGGCCGAGCGAGTTGTAGTGAAGGTCTTAGTATGCTCGATACTGGAGGTCTTGGGTTCGATTCCCACCCTGGTTAAAACAGATTAGTGACCCGTAGGATAGCCCGTCTTTCCCGTCCTATTATTATTATTAATAAATTATTATTCGCTAATCTGTTTTTTTTTCTTTCGAATGGACCAGCAGAGGACCAAGTGCCAATTTCAATTCTTTCTTCCTTGTTCCTTTCTTTTCTTCCAGTATGCTTTCATCTGTTCACCATGTTTCCTCTTTCTGTCCTCTAACCATTTTGCACCAGTACTTTTCACTTTCCTGCCCTGGAATCCCTCCATTTTCAATACTTTTTGCCGAAAGTCTTCTCTATTATTTATTTCCTCTATTTTTATATTGTTTTTTTCTAAATCCCTTTTTACTATATTGACCCAGCTTTTTACCACTTTTGATATATTTTCTGCATTTTGATATATTTCAGCATTACTTTGTAACTTCCAACCTTCTACTGTGTTTTGTGGGCCTGATATTTTTCTCATGATTCGCCTTTCTAGTATTTCCAATTTATCCAAACTATAGTTTAATGCCAGACATTCACTTGCATATAGGCATTCCGGCTTCGCTACTGTGTTGTAATGCCTCATTTTTACATTTTTCGATAGGCATTTTTATTGTAAAGATCTTTTGTAATACCATATGACCTCTCCATTTTATGCAATCTTTCCTCTATTAAAGATTTTTCTAAACCATTTTCTTGGATTATTTCTCCCAAACCTTTGAACTTTTTTATCCTCTCTATTTGGTCAATATCTGTTTTCAGATATTTTGGTGCATCTTGGGTTAAAAAATTTGTTTTTTCTGTTGAAATTCTTATGCCAGTTCTGCTGACTATTTCTTCCAAGACATTTACTTGGGTTACATATATATATATATATATATATATATATATATATATATATATATATATATATATATATATTTTTACTATGTATTTATTTTATTTTTTTATTTTTATAATAGCGTTTTCTTACCAGTGTTCGCTATTTCATTCATATATAAGATTATTATATTTCATATTCTTAATTATAATTTTTTCCCTAGCCCCTTTTTTATTATTTTATCTTATGTAAATATAAGTATACATATTCGTAAATATGTAGATATAATTAATATAGATTAGGCTTGAGGATGTTACAACTGGACTAGAAGATATGGCGAGATGAAAAAACAGTAATATATAACGAAAAAAATTACTTTAAAACATGAGAAATTGTATTAAAAAAAAATGTGTAGAAAAGAATAAATAGTTATAATAATAAATATTGTATTTCCTTTAAATTGTCAGATTCATTTACAAATATGATTCCTTTTTTTTTCTTTCTTTTTTTTTTTCTTTTTACTAATTTCCTATTTTTTTAGTTTATAAAACTGTATCTACTTCAGTGGAAATTTTTAGTTGTTTTACTTTATTTATATATTTCTGTTTATTAACTATATCCATTCATATTTATTGTATGTTTTTTTTATTTTTATTTCTTTTAAAATTTTCTTCTTTTTTTTTTTTTTTCTTATAGCCCGATGGAAGCTCACATTGTAAGCCGAAACGTAAATTAATACTACTTAATTGTATTTCCTTGAATGCACGCCCCAACTATCTACATCATTTTACACTTTTTGTAAACTTGTTTTTCTCACTTATCGTACTTTCCATTCACTATTTACTTGTTTTTATTTATATTTTATCTTAATTTATTGTGTTTTCAGATTCTGTATTTGAAAATTTCTTTCTCTTCACTAATAAAATAATGTTTTGTTATTATTATTTTTATTATTTCCGCTGGGGCCTTCTAAGGATCACGTCAATATTCCTTCATCTTTTCACAGTGCTGCTTCTTTCTCTCAGACCACTTTGGACCAGGTTTTCTCTTCAGTCTTTCTTAGAATCCTTCCATACCTATTACCGTGTTTCTAAAAACATATCTGTTAGTAGTCTCAAAACTCTTTTATATTATATCTATCTAAATCTCTTTTGACCTATTGAATCCAACTAGTTGTAGAATTTTCCTCCCAAAGGTATCTAAATACCCTTTATTTAAATCAATGTTTTTTTTTTATATTTTCAACTATTCTCATTTTCGTTGAAATGAAATAAATATACAAGATATATTTAAAAAAATGTAATCAAGTGAATGTTGAGTTTTAAATAAAATTAGATTATTCATGTGTGTTATCTTCCTTTTTTACTTTAATATATATTTATTTAAGTTATTGACTATTATTTAAATAATTGAATTAATTCTTAATTAGCAAAAAATTAAGTGCGATCCCTCAAATAATATATTTATATTCCTTCAGTAAGGCAATAAAGGACAATTCCCCAGGACGATAACCGATTCTCTCTAATTCAGGGTTTAGATTAAAATAATTTAAATCGGTTGAGGTATGCTACCTGTGGCTTATGGAAATATTTTGGCTATGGAAATTCGGCCGTGACTTGGAAGAGAATCACCATCCGGGTCTGAATATCCAAAATGGAGGGTAAAATTATTGAAATATCAACTACTATTTTTACTTATTACATAATTCTTTCTTTTAAGAATAAATAAATAACTTTGTTTACAGTTAAAGCCTGAATTTATATGTTAATTCATATGTTTTCCGCTTCATGTTTTTCAAAGTATGATTTCAGATCAACACGACACAACTTCTTTCGTCTAAACAATTTAGAAACTTTTAATGCTATATATATATATATATATATATATATATATATATATATATATATATATATATATATATATATATATATATATATATTTCGCTTATTTAGCCAAAATTTTATTATTTAATATACATGTTTAGTGAACTCTTAAAGTTCAGTCGATAAATAAAAACTATATAAAATTGAAATAAAATACTAAACCGTTATAATTGAAAATATATATATATATATATATATATATATATATATATATATATATATATATATATATATATATTTATTGTTTCATTCCATAGTAACCCTATGGAAAGGTGGTTTATTTTGATATTTTTTTACAGGTTCCATGCATATTTGCACACAACCTGTAATTAACAGGTGTAAAATTATTTTTAATTGTGATGAATTACAAATTGTTAAAGTTCTATATAGAAATTAGAACAAACAGGAGAAAAATAAGAAAAGAAATAAAAAAAAAAAAAAAAAATCATGAACAAAAAAGAACTAGTAAAAGGCATAATTAAAAAATAAATAAAAAAATCAAAAACAATATAGAAAAAAAAAAAAAAAAAAAGTATAACGAGTTGACAAGTTGATTTTCTGATGTGTCTTCAAATGTTTTTCTTAGTTGTTGATAAAGGATGGTCTTCTTTCTTCACTTGTGAAGTCCAATTGATGTAGCAAATTTCACTAAAGGTTTCTTGTATTTTTTATATAGCTTTGCTTCCGGAGAAGGCCATGTGTCCCCATTTTCATCAATACTGTCTTTATCAGTAGGTATCTGTTGTGTTCGTAAAGGGTGCAGTCATATAGAAAATGATGAAATGTTTGTGGAGTCTGTCCGTTGCATTCACATGTATCTGTGTTTTTCAAGTGAAATCGTTTCAAGTAGTGATTAGTTTGTCCATGTTCCGTTAGCAGTGGTGTAAATTTGTGATGTGTACTTTTTGGTGTATCGTGATTTTGTAGTGTGATGTTTGGGATGTATTTGTGCAAGGGTCGTCCTTTTGTTGAGTTATTCCAAAGTTTGTCCCATTTAGTAAGTGAGTCTGTTTTAATATGTTGCTCAATAAATGAGATAGGAATGCGGTTGTAGTCTATAGCTAGTTCTGAATCGTAAGCAGCTGTCTTTGCCAGTAAATCTGCTCGCTCGTTCCCTTCGATTCCACTATGGCCTTTGATCCAGATCAATTTAGTTGGTGTTCCACGGTTCGTTAGTTCAATCAAATTTGTCTTGAGTCGATGTGTCAGTGGGTCATTGGATTTGGGGTTATTATATGTTGAGTCTATATATATATATATATATATATATATATATAGTCTATAGTTCTCCACGAAAATAAATTATGGTAGGAAAATATTGTTGAAAAAATTATTGTTAGTAAACATAATTATCCTTAATGTAGATCACTGAAGTAATGTAGAATTTCATTTTAAACCGGGTTGGAATCATTTGATTTCAAACTGAAGAGTCACTTCAATACAGTTTAGTTCCAAATCCGCTCTCACTCCTAAAAGCTTAACTATTTATCAGCCGAAGGTTTCAACTTCTGCCCTTACAAGCACCACTTAAAAACCGGTTTCCGACAACAAATTAAATCCATATTCCATTCCATAATTCATATATTATTAAAATGTCTAGTGGGAACTGTAAACATAAACCTCTTTTGTTGATTAGATTATTTCCAAGTAAACGTGGTTTCATGGCACAAGCCTTCATATTAAAGTAATTATTGGTTGATAGCTTTAGTGTAAGCTATAATTCGGGCCGGGATTAATTTAGTAATTTGGACTGAATTATTATTATAGATGAATATCTGGATAGGTGCTAGCTTCTACTGTTATACAACTATACTATAAGCTATAGTCAATATAGATGACATTATATACTTCCATTCCTAGTTTAGAGATAAAATTTTGTTCAATTGCCATAAAGAACAGCCAAATCATATCTAAACATCTGAATGTGGTCAAAGCACAATGAGGCTACCGCGGAAAAAATCCAATATTTGATATGGGAGTTAATTTGTGGGAGTTAAAATCTATTTCCTTAACCATTTTATTTTATTTTATTTTATTATTTTTTTTAAGTTTAATAAATACAAACTTTAAAATGTAAATTTAATCAATTTTTTTATAACATAATTTTTCACTTGTTTTTGTACATTAAGGTGATTAGTATTTTATAACATTTATGTGCACATGTAGAAGTTAACGTATATTATATTAGCAGCCGGATATAAATTATTAAAAAACAGATAACCTAATAAGCTGAATAGCAAAGTTGAAGCAATATTATAGAACCCGCGTTAACACGTGTTATGTTGGCCTTTGTTGTATTAATATCGGGATGTATAAAAAAAAAAAAAAATGTCCCTATAAATTCATCTGCATATTCGGTAGTTATCGTTATTTGTGTTAAAAATTTTCACCTAAACGTTTTAGAATTACCTGACCCATATCGTCTGTTTGGAGGTAAAAGTCATTAATTAAATAACGAAATCAAATTTTTTCAGGAGCGAAAAAACAAACAAACAGTAATACGGTCATTAAAAATTTCACAGATGAATTTTCTCATTCTCTAATGAGCATATCTGGCAGTTCTATTCATGCAGTTCAGTTGCATATATAGGTGGCTTTTTATACTTATGGAAATTGATAGTATCAACACAATGACTTTTTGTCGAATTTGGAAAAAATTGCACGTAGTGAATTTTACCTCCAAAGAGTAATATATTTCCGTTATGCAACCGAGCCAAGAAAAAAAAAAATTCCAGTTGGTTCAGAAGCCTTAGAATTGTTGATTTTATTTGTTATTATTATTTTTTTTTTTTTAACAGCTATCTAAAATTTTGTTTTTCATGTGATATTTTAAAACATGTATTATTAATTTTATTACTTTATGTTGTAATTTAAATTTCTTTTCAATTCCTTAATTTAATTTTAATTGTATTTCCTTGCCTTTATCATATTTCTAAATTATAGATACGGCAGCTAGGCCGCCAATAATTGTACATTATAATTATTCTTAAGGGGCAATGGCCCCAGAATAAAATGTATTTTTCATTTCATTTCATTTCATTTCAAAATAATACAATTTAATTTTATTATTATTTGATTACTGTTTTAGGTGCCGTGTACAACTCGGGCTAGAGGCACCATTACATAACTTCTAGATTAGTCGATACAAGTTGTTTACTTTGAGTACGGTAAACAGTTTTTTCAAGTTTTCGGGTTTTAAAGCCTCGCAGTATCTTTGAAGATGCAACGAAGTCCTGTTAGATAAAAGCTGTGTGCAATCCTTGATAATGTGCTCCGTTGTAAGGAGGCAGTTACAGGTACTTCATTTTGGTGGAGGATTGCCTTCAATTAGATGGCGATGTGTCAACTTACTGTGCCAAATTCTGAGTCTCGTTATTATTGTTTGTTCTCTTCTGTTTGATGGGAGAGGTGTTGACGGAAGAAAGCTTTCATAAATCCTTTTTAGTTTATTAGTATCAGGTGTTTTTGCCCAGATGTTAATCCATGATTCTCTGCACAGGTTAAATATATATTTATGATAGTCGTAGAGAGTGACATTGATATTTGGAAAAGGGAACATGGTCCTTGCTTCCTTTGCACTCATGTCTGCCAATTCATTCCCTTCTATATTGGTGTGACTAGGGACCCAACGAAATGTAATGTTTTTATTCGTCATTAGTGCTGATTTCATAATTTTCATTTTAATTTCAATTTAATTTTAGTTAAAACAGTTAAAATTAGATAAATAAAATTATGTTAATTTGTTCAAATATTTTAGGTTTAATAATTGTATCCATTAATTTTCAATTTAAGTTTATTTTCTATATTATTTGTATCATAAACTAAATTTAAATTTTGTTTTTAATAAATGAGTTGTTTATAGTTAAATCTCAATGCTTTTTTATTTTTTATTATTTTGCACACTTTAGGAAATTGCTGAATAATTCAAATTTCAACAATTTATTTATACATTACAGTAAAAGTATGGCTTTAGAATGAATTCCCAATTAATTTATTTTTTTTTATGTCCCAATTTTTCTTGGACTTTTCCCGAAGTAAATTTTTTTTAGGGTGGAATTCCAATGTAATTTTCTACTCTTATTTGTTAAACCAATGCCTTAAAGAGTGAAAGCCATAATTACACATAATCATGGTATAAAATTGTTTAATATTTTTGTAATCAATATTTTTAACATTTATTAAGTAAATGGCCCTGCTATTTACTTTATTGTGGAGAAATAAATAACAAATTAATTGGATATAAATACAAATATTAAAGTGGCCAGTTTTTTCCTCTCAGAGTAGATTAAACTTTCGATTGCCTGAGCCTAATGAAAAATGCTTACCATATTTATAATTAATTGTTTGAATTATGTAACCATAAAATAGTTCCTCTAACAAGTGTTGTAAATTTAAATTGTGTATAAAAAGAACAATAAAAATAAAAAAATAGTCGTTCTAGTAACTATATGCCAAATTAACGTCATAATAAAATAATGAAAGTATTTGTCATTTTTTTTTTTTTTTTTTTTTTGAAGCTTTTATGTTGGCAAAATGATTACAATGAAGGGCAGCAAGTAATTGTTCAAATATACAAAGAACATAAATAATTTCGCAAGAAATAACATATATGTAAAAAATATACAACTCGAAAAAAAAAAGCAATAAAAAGAATAAAATACTAAAATATCAAATACAATAAAGTAACATACATATGAATACAATACATAAAAATAAAATACTTAAAATAAAATAAATAAAAACATCTTGATGAAAATATATATGACATATACTACATTTAAAAAAAAAATTACTTTAAACAATTAAAATTTAAGAAGGAATATAAATATGTATAAGGTACTATGTAAAAATTAATTTCCAAAAAGCTAGTTCAGTAATAAATACCAACTTATTTTGTGATTTAATCCTTATATTTCAACATTCTTCAACTATATGTTTCGGGACACACATTAGAGTTAAATGAGAATCTTACCCAAATGAAATTTCGGCTGTAATATAAAAATATGATTAAATTTGGGGAAATGCATGAGTGACATTCTTGTAAAATAGATAAAAAAAATAATCTGAGGATGGGATCGGTATTCTGAATCATTTAGTTGAAGGATGCTTACAAACTTAGTTTTTTTTTTTTACTTTTTATTTATATTTACAATACGAAAATTTGAGAAAAAATTATTACATTGACATGTGAATAACATGCGAAGAACTACTCTATAGCACTCTCCATTAGGTCTTTTGGCCGTCTTCTTTTCAAACGCGTGGGAAGATTATCGGGAATCGAGTGAGGCAAGTTGGAAGATTAGTGGATTCGAGTGTATATGGAGTTTACTATGATAGGTATCTAGTTTGGGCTGAATCAGTAACATATGGAATATTAAGATTCTTTTGGATAAGGTTGTTTGTGACATAATAAGGAGCATTAAGGTTTTTAGGAAGGATTTGGGATTGTATGTCCAAAATATGACATACTCCGATGAGAAGGATCGGAAGGTTCAGTGGATGCCCAAGGGTGTAATTACCGTCCAGGTTGTTAAAATAAATGCTGTAAGTCGTAAAAGAAATTAGCTACTTATAATTTGAAAACACTATCCCCTTAACCAAGTTAGTTTTTAAAAAAAGATTACTATATAAATACCTGAAACTTAAACTAGGTTTAGACTTTATTCAAAGACAGAACTTTTTCACATTTCACTTAATGGATAGAGTTCTCTTATACAGAATTAAATAAGAAGGCCTAAGACGGTTTGGATGGCTCAGCTAACAGCTGTCAGAGACAATTAGCTATAATGGCCGGTTGGGATCGGACGGCGGGAGGTGGGATGGAGTTACCCCTGTCCGGTGTTGACTTTTAATTACTCTTTCCTAGTTCCACTATCCCCCCTTCCCCCACCCACCATCTTCTATTTTCCTAGACTGTAAGCGATGGCCTTCTACTCAGCCCCAGGCTCCCCTCAATTTATCTCCAAACCGCCTCCTTTTAAACTTCCATTGTGTATTTAATCAAGAGAAGAAAGGGCTTAGCGTTGTAGCAATTTAAATATTTTCGCTGTTTATCAGGGTCTGAGCCGAGCTGTGACAATTGCGTCTTATTCAAGAACACACGGTTTATCATCGAATGAGAGGCAATTTTTTTTTATAATAAGTTTTTTGTTGCTGGGTATAAATGAAAAAAATAAAAAGTAAAGGTGACACCTACTTATCCTTGACACATATAGAAACCGCAAAATTCATTTAAAATGTTAGAATAAGCAAAAAAGAAAACTCAAGCCCTAAGCGCATTTTAAAATAAGCAAAAACAGAGGGATAAATCAGTAATTAGAAGTCCATTGCCTTTTGCTATCAAGCTATGCTACTCCTAAAAGTAAAAAAAAAAAAAAATTATAAGCCATTTCATTTTTGAAGCAGATAATTGAAATAGTTGATTCATAAATTTATGTTCAAATCAAATTCGATAATTGGCTAATGAACTATGTGTAGATATATTTATTTGATTTTTTATTGATTTATTTATAATTTATTCCAAAACAGATACCTATCAATTTATGATAACTTTGATACAAATGCTAAGTATGGAATGTGAAAATCACCAGTTTAACCCTGCAAGGACCCCAGGACCATATGTGAGACAACCATTTTTATCAATCATTCCTACAGCTATAAAAATATTGGAAATGACATTCTTAGACATATCCATAGAATCGTATCAGGTAGTATGCATAATACATGTAGCCTGATGTGTTATTTATCAAATACATGCCTCTTCCATAGGGTTACTATGGAAGGGAAAACATTTAAAAAAAAAATCGATAGAAGCGTCGGATATTTAGGTACTGCATGATACAAACCAATGTTACTGTGGGCTTAGTATAAAATTCGAATGAATGTGTTACGTTTGTCGTTCCTGAGAGTTCAAAAATCTAAAAAACACAAAAAAACAAATAGTGAATGAATGGTTCTGAGTCGGAAACAGAATACTGTGTCTTAGTGAAGTGTATATTTGACAGAGGTGAGTATTTTTTAATATTTCTATAGTAAACATATTATCAATAACCACTAATCCAAACACCCTAAACCAGCTTTTTCCAGCGTTTTAACCACACATTTATTTTATGATTTTCCTTTCAAATACTCCATGTCACCTGTGGTACCTGGGTTAGAATGGACTGTAGTGTCAGTTTGTCTCTAAGAGTAGATTAAAGAGGGTCATACTTCCTTCTAATTTTTGAGGATGGTACCTTAATCCTTTTACTGCTGCAGACTACTATATGAATCCGATGGTTGCAATGCCCTGGGTGCCACAGACTAGTATATGAGTCCGGTCGTTGCAGTACCCTCTGGGTGCCACAGACTACTATATGAGTCCGGTGGTTTCAGTACCCTAGGTGCCACAGACTACTATATGAGTCCGGTGGTAGCAGTGCCCTGGGTGCCACAGACTACTATACCAGTCCGGTGGTTGCAGTACCCTCTGGGTGCCACAGACTACTATATGAGTCCGGTGGTTGCAGTACCCTGGGTGCCACAGACTACTATATGAGTCCGGTGGTTGCAGTACCCTCTGGGTGCCACAGACTACTATATGAGTCCGGTGGTTGCAGTACCCTGGGTGCCACAGACTACTATATGAGTCCGGTGGTAGCAGTGCCCTGCTACAAACTCTTATCGTTGTTCTATTCATAGCCCCATCTATGGACTGTTTATAGAAGCTGCAGTGCCTC
Organism: Euschistus heros; assembly: GCA_003667255.2. Classification (NCBI taxonomy): domain Eukaryota; kingdom Metazoa; phylum Arthropoda; class Insecta; order Hemiptera; family Pentatomidae; genus Euschistus; species Euschistus heros. The sequence continues at coordinate 1,376,608 of RCWM02000007.1, read as the reverse complement.
TTTCAGCCAATAGATGGCATACAATATCATTTTCGCATATCACTTCAATTTCACGGAGTTTCTGTGAACCTGCTTCGACCCTTTTTACTGCCGTGTACCGTTTCTCTTTACCTGCATATCTTTCAGTATATTTTCTGCTTTTGTAGTGAATAGTTAAGTGCGTTATATCTAAAAAAAAAAACTAATATGATGAAGGTTTATTAGTACTTTTGGCGGGTGCAAGTGAAAGTCTTCACTTCTTTAGATTATGAGAAATGCCGGGAACTAATGGAATATCAAAAATAAGAGATAAGGAGGATGGGAAACATGAATAGAAAATGTAGAATAAATAAAAACAACAAAACCACAAAGCGTACAAAATACGCCGCACACGGGACACTGCAGGTGCCTAGACTATCCACACCACTGCATCCTCCCACCGCACGAGCCACGCAGCCAAAGGGCTAAGCCTAGAAGGACAATCCGAAATCAGACCAAGGGACGGAAACTAAGATAATTGTCCCGTTTCTCCGGGTTGGGTGCTCAGCCTTGACACTATGACTTTACTTAATAAAAAAACAAACCTTCAAATACAAAATTTCTATAGCAGTATGACATTTCAACCCTTCTTAAAAACCACAAACCTAGCGAAAAGTAGAAGAAAAGTTATTTATATTTTACTAATATTATGGCCGATAAAATAACACTAAAAAAAAATTACAAATAACCAATATTGGAATTCCTCCAAGCCACTCGTTTTAACGACTCAATCCTCTTCAACTAAGGACAGACTATTAGGATGCCTTCTGAGATTAGACGATTCAATTATTTTAAATTAAAATCGATCCAGGGCTAACAATACTTGGGGCATCCAGTGGACTAATATCAGTTTGCTTATCTTTCAGAGGAACTAAAAAAAAAAAAAAAACCTGGCATATGGTAATGGTAAATATTGCACTTATTCTACAAATGCGATTATATTCTGCAAGCTATGTGACACAAACTTGCTCGCCACCTCTAGTATAGAGGTTTATGGTCTAGTATAGAGAACCGATGTATCGGTTACAAATATCGAGTTATAGGAATAGAATTGGTATCAAGAATCGATGATTTAAAGTCGATCCCTAGGAATCGATTGATACCACTGAAGTAAGGAAGTTTTTTATAATATTTAATTATGCAATTTGTATACATCTGTTCTACTACCTGCTTATTTAAAATAAAAACAGTAATAAAAGATTTTTGTCGTCCTTAATATAAGACCAAATTTCTATGTATTAGATCTAGATGGTTTCGCACAGAATATAATAAAAAAAATCTTCAAAAATCTAGCATTGCAACATCAGATTGTTGAATTTATATATTATGAAGAAATACGATTATAATTTCAAACTGCAGAAGCTAAAGCACTAATAAATGCAGCCAGACAATAGCACCAATTTGTTTTATAATTTTTAATCGATTTTTGTTATTCTCGAATAAAAATTATTTTTCATTCCCTTACATGTTATTCCAAACCCTGATTCGCTATTGAAATAATATGCAAAGGAATATGAATGCATCCTCCCCTCTGGATTGTTTAGTGAAGGGTTTTAGTGATATTTGCGACTCCTCAAGTAATAAATAAAACCCTTTGAACATTTATCTTCTTAAAGAAAATTTTAAAAATTGATTATTTTTTGGTACAATTTCTGAAATCAACTTACGTATTAAATGTTGTAGACAACTATTCCTGTTTACTCTTTACTAATTTCTTTCCATAATAGTTCTTGTGTTTTTAATAGAATTGGTTGGTTTGCTTTATTATTGCAGCTCTCATATGGATTATTTTTTGTAATATCAATTAATATTAAATAAAACCCAGGTGTCTATATCGAGATTCGGTAATCGATTTTTTGTATAGGTCTTACATTTTTGAAAACTTTATTATATATAATCCATGTAACATAGTGCTGATGTGTTGAAAATTTTGTATATTTTAGAACTGAAGATGAATGTTTACAATTCGAAACTAGTATTTTAATAAAATAACCCCAATAGAAGTGGCAATTAATTCCTTAATCTTAATTGTATCGACCCTTCTATGCCATCATGCGTACCTCAAGTGACATCTTATTTTGTTATTTTTTTTCTTTCTTTTGTAATTCGTAATTTAAATTGGTTATAATCGACATAATTTTAAATCAATAGGTTAATTTAAGTTTTAATTTCAGAGAGTTCAGTACTTAATTAGTTATTTTTTTTATTTAATTCATTGTCTTCTAAATAATATTAACTTTTTTTTATTTATAGAAATATATTATGTATTTTTGGTGTATAGTTTTAATTTTTTCAAAAACCTTAGTTTTTTTTTTTCTTTTCTTTATATTATATTAGTTTTTGGAGCCTCATTCGAAAGATCCTGTCAATTCTGCAGGGACTCCAACTGCGGTACTGATAATTTTTTTTCTGATTCGTTCTTGAAAGTTGTATTCAACCTGGCTAAAGATGTTGCACATCTAGGATTATTTTATTTTATTTTTTTCCAAAAGTTCTATTGAATAAATATTACAATCTGCCTCTTAAAGGGCAATGAATAATATGGATGACAAAGAATACATTCATACACTATGTACAATTAAATAAAATAAAAATAAGAATAAAAATCCTCTAACAATATAAAATATTAATATATAAATTAAAACAAATAAAAAAAAATAAATAAATAAATAAGTAATAAAAAAATATACAAAAAAAAATAACATCTAAGATTAAATAAAAATAAAGATTGCATCATTTCGAACTAACTTGGTTCATTAAAAATGACTAATAATTAAGATGGCTAATAATTAAAGCCCTGGGTAGCTCATCAGAAGACAATTTGCCCCTCCTTCCACTCAAGAACGACTACAAAGGGGGAAAAGGTTCGAGGAAGGCCATTTGATGTCTCCCACTCCGTCCTCGGTGGGCGACCGCATCCAAAGGAATCCCTTTTATGTCTTTGCCAAGAATTACCATTTGATTACAAAGCGTAAAAGAAGGAAGGGAGAAAGGAAATTACTAAGTGGAAGAAACACAGACCACTAAAAAGGGCATTACGGCACCATTGCTCCCAGAGGTGGCAATGGAGAGCTGGAAACAGGTCAAGTACAAGCCGGCATATCTCACTTTTTCCTTCCTTTTTTTAATTCATCTTTATCAAAAGATCCTTTAAAAAAAAAAAAAAAAAAAAAAAAAAAAAAAAAAAAAAAAAAAAAAAAAAAAAAAAAAAAAAATGTGGATATCATCTCAGATTGGAGAGAAAGAGTTATTTTTCGAGTAAGTTATATTTCAAAATATAAACATCAAAGCCAGTTAAGTTTATATTCATGGTCTTATTTATATAAGAAGTACTGAAATATAATTAGTTATTTTAATTCCTTAGTAAAGAAATATTTAATTTATTTTTATATACACTTTTTTTATCATAACTCCTCAAAACATTATCTATCACTCAACAGTGTTTTATATGTTTCATTCACCTATTCTTTTTTGTAGTGTTAACACACTAGGTCAATAACTAAAACTGCTTTATTTTATACTACCCTGCTTATTATGGTTCAAGGGTCTATTTCATTGTTATGTTTGTGTTTATTCTGATTACTAAGTTGGACAATCTATATTTTCAATTTTTCTATTATATTGGCATATATGGTTCCTATTTTTTTCTGTTTCTGTTTTATAATTAACTGTGTTACTTATTCTTTTATTTATATATATTTCATCTTTAATTTTTCTATTGTGTGTTTTTTCTCGAAGTTCAATATTTTAAAATTTTTTAAATCGAAAAGATGGCCTAAATTTTGTGCACGATCTAAAAGTGCTGCCTTTTTTTTTTTTTTTTTTTTTTTTTTTTTTTTAATCATTAAGTCATGGAATGGGGTTAGTAATAATTCAGTCAGAGAAAGATAGAGTATGATATAGAAGTGGTAAGGAGTTTTGATTGTAACATTTCTAAGACTGGTAAGATTTTAATGAAATTATAATAGCAATTATTATCAAAAATATTTTTTCACTTAGCAGAATTAGTAAAAGCTAAAATTGTAGTTATACCTTATCAGTAATTCTGAGCAGATAATTGTTTAATCTTTTAAATTAATAAATTCAGCTCATAAAAAAAAACTTTTTATATATTTTAATAGTTAAAAATATTCATTGCCGTAAATGTAAAATGTGAGCATGACTGACTATCCAGGCTCTTGATTATAAATACTATTGATATAATTTGGTGACTAAAATTAAGGGAATAAAATATAATTTAAAAAGAGAGAGAGAGAGAGAGACAGAGAGAGAGAGAGAGAGAGAGAGAGAGAGAGAGAGAGAGAGAGAGAGAGAGAGAGAGAGAGAGAGAGAGAGAGAGAGAGAGAGAGAGAGAGAGAGAGAGAGAGAGAGAGAGAGAGAGAGAGAGAGAGAGAGAGAGAGAGAGAGAGAGAGAGAGAGAGAGAGAGAGAGAGAGAGAGAGAGAGAGAGAGAGAGAGAGAGAGAGAGAGAGAGAGAGAGAGAGAGAGAGAGAGAGAGAGAGAGAGAGAGAGAGAGAGAGAGAGAGAGAGAGAGAGAGAGAGAGAGAGAGAGAGAGAGAGAGAGAGAGAGAGAGAGAGAGAGAGAGAGAGAGAGAGAGAGAGAGAGAGAGAGAGAGAGAGAGAGAGAGAGAGAGAGAGAGAGAGAGAGAGAGAGAGAGAGAGAGAGAGAGAGAGAGAGAGAGAGAGAGAGAGAGAGAGAGAGAGAGAGAGAGAGAGAGAGAGAGAGAGAGAGAGAGAGAGAGAGAGAGAGAGGAAATATGATTAAAAAAAACATCTCGTTTTTATAGGTAAACCGAATTAAAAAGTAGAAAATCATTTTTATTTCATATATATAGTTTGTGTTTCGGCTTATTATTCTTAATTAATTTGGGATAAAATAAGGTTATTAACCATATGATTAAATGACAAAATGAGTAAAAAAGCGTGGGGTGCTCCATATTAAATGTCAAAAATATTAAATCTATATTAACAAAAAATTTACTAGTAACTATTTATAAAAGTACAGTCACTACAAGATTAGGCACTACAATACTGCAGTAAAGCCAGTATACTATATGGGACAGAGACCATGTACCTCCCTAACCTGGAAAGAATGCTGAAAGTAGAAAGAAAGATCCTAAGGAGACTGTACGGCCCTAGGAAAACCCAGGAAGGATACAGGTTATTATCAAATGAGGAGATCTACAAAGAAACAACGAATAGAGACGGATATGAGAACCAAGAGACTGAAGTTCTATGGACATATGGTAAGAATGCCTTAAGAAAGACCTAATAAGGCTATTTTTCAGAAAATTTGGGATTACAAGAATGCACAAGGATACATAAAACAGCTAAAAGAGGAGATCAGCCAACTGGGGATTGAGGACCGTGACTGCCTTGATAGAGAAGAATATAGAAGGAAACTACAAGGAATAGCGGTTCTTGTGGACAGGAAGGAGCCGAAGGAGGGTATGGCCTGGGCAGAAGAGAGGAGACAGAGGCAATCAGAAAGAATGAAGGATATATGGATGATGAGAAGGAACAGAATTAATAATCCATCTTCTTAATATTTGCGTGGTCCCTATGGCCTTTTCGTGAAAAAAAAAAAAAAGAAGTTATTATTAAAATAATAATAATAATTATTTCGGATGAAGAAAGTATTTTAATCGCCCAAAAATTCTACTTTAATGTATTATTGTTTCTTGACGTTACCTAGAGAATAGAATCCAAAAAAATCCATATTAATTCCAAACACTGGCCCTTGCACAAAACCCCGTCCACTGGCAATACGTATTTGAGTAATGTGAACTCAAACACTTTTAAATTTAGTTGATCTGTTAGTTTTAGATTATATTTATGTATTGTCCTTCTTCGCTACCTTTGCACCCCATCGTCACTTTTATTTCATTAAAATTCAGTATAGCAGTAACATTTATTTAGAATGAATGGGTAATCTATACAATAAAACTAGTTTTAGTTATAATAGAAATTCATTTTTAGTCGTCAATTTTTGTTATAATAGCGTATAAAATAAAAAAAAAAAAAATTACACACTTTAGACCTGACATCATAATTTAGGACATTTCAAAGGGTGATGATATTTTATAAACTACTTAAAATTTTAAATTTGTGAGTTATACTGCGACATTTTGTTGTCATATTGTAATCAACACTATTATATAAAAGGACAAGCCATTTTTCGTTTGTGATCACTAACCACGAAAACTGCCAAACCAATCTGTACCCAATTTTAATCACTTTATTTTTATAGTTCAAGAAAGGTTTAGCAATAATCAAATTTGAAGGTTTTCAATTATATTGCCAAAAAAACTATAAACATGTGGTGCGCAGTGAAATTTAGTTATCGACCGATAGGTGGCGAGAACCATTCGAGAGAGGTTACAAAGGTACGGTGTTAAATAGAGCTAGAAATTTATGATAAAATTTACTTATTTTCTATTCTCATATTGATATTAAAAGAGCTATAAATATATGGAGCGACACGTGGAGCATTAAAAAATCAAAATGTGACCATTTCACAGAGCTATTGTAAAACTATTAAACCCAACTATACCAAATTTTAACTACAACATCTTCATACAACGTTCTAGGAAGGTTAATAATAATAAATTTTACTATAATAATAATTAAAATGTTGTCGTGTGCCAGAAAAGAGGTTTAGCAAACTGTTATATCCTTTTATGGTTAGGATTTAAAAGCCAACCAGATGGACCAATAAAATTATCTCTGCCAAAATGGATGTCTAATTATGATTTTAGGTACTCTTCAAACACTTAATCAATGAAATTTTAACCATTTTACTAACAATTTAAAAATGACTACCATGCCTGAAAATATCATTAAAGAAATAATTATAAATTCCTTTCTTAGAAATACAAGATTTTTACCTATAAACAAATGAAATTTAATTATTAATTAAAATAGTCTAATTTCTTTATTTATGAGAGAGGGCGAAGCCGCGACGGGGTTTACTTTTCTAATTACAGAAGGAGAAGATACTCGTGGTGCGATATTCTGATCTAGGTTAGATTACCAAGCTCTAGCGTTACAGTAGGGATTAACTGCTAACCCGAGGCTGGGCAGGAGCCAGATGACAAACGATCTTTAGCTCTCAAAGCCTTCAAAGGATGAAGCGATCCTGCCGCCTGCGATGGCTTAGAACACCCGATGGACTCCCTACAAGCTCCATCATCCACTATCTCCCCGGGGACAGTATAAAGCTCCCCCCCCCCTCCCTCTCCCCCGCAAACCCTTTCAACTGAGAAAAATGGATTCATCGGAGGTTGAGTGCCCAACAATGCTTAAGGACCCACCCACCCGATTCCTGGATATGTTTGCTCGCTCGCCCTTCGCAAGTATTCCCAAGCTCAGCAATATTGAGCTGCTGGTGGCTGCTGTATTAATCTCTACCTATCGTAAAGGGAGAGGATGGGTTTCAGTTCATATTCTTTTCTCACCATTGGTTAACCATCAGGGTAACATGATAGATCCGAAAGTACAAAGTATTTCCCCCTCCCCATGTAGTCCAGTCAATGAGTGTGCATGAAATATGCGATAATTTTTGACTTCATAGCTTCGTTAGGAATAGTTAGAAGGTAAACATACTAAAAGTCCACGCCCCTGGGGGGTAAACTAACGTTGGGAGGGAGGGAAGAAGTTCACCTTTTTTGGTTTTTGAATTATATCTCGAAAATGGTTAGCTCTAGAAAAATATGTTACTAATAATCACTAAAGCTTATTAAATTTTCTATAAAATTGATTATATATAAATTTGTGGTAATTATAACTATTTTCGAGATATTCGTTATTGAAAATCAATAAATTTAGATTAAAAAAAAAGTTTACCTCATTTTTGGTTAAACATTTCCTTCAAATACCAGAAACGTATATATAAAATTAAAGTAAATTTAATGCTCTATAATTTTTATAATGACATTTTTATTGAGAAACGATCGTGGAAGGTACCAGCAGCAAAAGTTTGAAATAAAGTGAGGTAAAATTTGTTTTTTCCCGAAAATCGCCAATTTCAATAACGAATATCTCGAAAACGGTGGGATTACGACAAATTTAAATATGATTAATTTTATAGTAAATTTAATTAGCTTTAATATTTATTTGAAACATAGTTTTCTTGAGCCAACCATTTTAAGATATAATTCAAAAACCAAAAAAATTTAAATTTTCCCCTGATGTGTACTTTAGATGAATGTGTACTTTAAAGCAATAATACTAAAATAAATGATTTAATAAAAATTTAAATCCTGTTATCATTCCTCCTTGCTGTTTAAAAAAGAATTCGGATAATGGTTAAAAATCAAAAACGCTATTTATACTTACTATTTTAACAACATTGTTGAGCAGATCTGAAAAATTTCGTCAGAGGCAGTAGAAATCCACACTCAACCCTTCTATAGTAAAATATCTCTCTTTAACAGTCAAGAAGCAAAACTGTGTAAATGGAATGTAAGTAGGTACCATAGACTAAAAATACCTCCCGCAGTCAGTAAAAAACAGAATATTTCTTTAAAAACTAATTGTTAAATTCCTTTTAACTTTATCAATTCTTTTTAATCTTAAATATCCGAATTACATTTAAGATCATGACGAATCAATTAACGAAGAACTTAAAATTAAAATATATATATATATATATATATATATTATATATACAACAAATTCACGTCAATAGTTTTAAAAATGGGGCGCAGCTGTAACTTCGGAATGGCCCAGATATTTTATAAGATTATTTGAAAAAAAAAAAAAAAAATTATTTATATACAAAAACTTATATAAATAAAATATTTTCCCCATCAAAAAATAACTTATTTTCTTTTTTTATATATCGATACGCTTATTTTTGGCATTCTATAACCAGCCTACTTTATTATTTTATTTGTGAAAAAGCTTTTCCGGGGTTGTAATGAACCTGTATTACGTGTGTCAGATATTTTCTTTTCAGTCGGTTACAGTTGGAGCAACAGATGGAGCAGGGAATTCTCACACCGTAAAAAAAATATTCAGATAATCGAGACCCACGCACTATGTAAAGTCTAAAATAGATAAATAAACAAAACCAGAGAGAAAACGCACAAAAAAAATAATGCTTTAGAGATTCAAGTGTAATTAAAGTGTCTTTTTTTTTTTTTTCAATAAAAAAATATATAAAATTAATTTTCAAAACGTTTATTGAAAGATAAACAAAAATATATTCAATCAAAATAATACTCTGAATTAATAATTTATATTCATTAGTAATACATACTTATATTATACATTGATAATATAATACGTAAAAGTAACATTATTTACTTATTTAAAATATTTTATGAACCATTACATAAATGATTCTACACATACATATATTATTATTAAAATCCCTATGCACTTTATTAATAATATGCTATATAAATAAAGTTGTATTGATACGTATTGTTTTATTATGCCTCTTTTTAGATTCTTTTTTTACCTAATCACTTCTGAAAAAGACATCTACTCGGTGGCTCGAGTGAGTTGTGGCGAGGATCCTGGTGCACTCGGTACTAAAGATCGTGGGTTCGAATCCCACCTGGGAGAGTTAACATTTATTTGGTGGTGAACCCACAAATGAATCGTGACCTTCCCACCCTGGCTCTTCCTTCCTGCCCAGTTGTATCTGATTTCTCAAATAAAAGCTTATGATGTAGTCGCAGATTGAGGTGTTGACTAGTTCAAATGGAAGATAAACACCATTAAAAAAAATAAAATACATATTAGAACCCATATAAAAGCAAATGGTGTCACTTAGGCCCTCCAAAGTTGGCAACATTCCATCTTTAAAAGGATTTTAATATTGGTCCCTTGTTTCTGCCATTGTGGGACAGTTATCGTTCCCTAAATTGGTATGAATATTAAACAGAATGGAATTCTTTAAATTCGCAACACTCTGAAATAATAAATGCAAAATAATTTACAACAGCAACAATTTAATAAAATGATATTGAATATTTTTATAAGTATGTAGGTGTGGTAGCTTAAAGGGCTGGATTTATAGCTCTCTGAATCAGGTTTGAGTAAGGCTGAGGCACATAATTTCTTGTTCTGTCATATCAGGCACAACTAAGCGGGTGACCTAAAATAGAAAAAAAAATGGCGGAGGAATGCAATCCTGGTTGTTTGATAAAATATATTTCTTATTGATTTAGTGAAGAGTTTAATTGAATGGATAAAATAACTTAAATTAATAATTTATAAAATCAATCATTATTCGAAATAAACAAACTAGGGGTTCAAACCAACATAGCTCCAAAACGGTAGGTCCTGGTGAGAAATGTTATATTAAAAAAATATTCACAATTATATTTCTGAACAGGAAACTGTCGGCATATTTTCTGAGCTATAGCGTGTCAAAAAAGCCCCAACACTTAAAAAAATATAAACAAAATGTGACTTATTTCATTTAAACCAATACAGCTCCTCAACGGTTCTAGCGACAATAATTAACTAACAAAAAATATTTTCTATTAAATTTTCTGATCAGAACCCTATCAAAAAATTTTCGATGTAAGCATTACCAACAGATCTAGTGCTAATCAAAATGTCACATTTTTGAGTGCGAAAAAACGTTACACCAAAAATGTATAGACCTCCAGCCAAAAGACATATCTATACTGTCTTTGATTCGTACCGTAATTAAATTTATATCCTGCTTTATACAAAAATGTTTACAAGATCAAATATCGATAATTAAATGAACTAAAAATACTCACACAATTCGTTAGCATTATTTTTTTTAAGAAGAAGAGGAAAATAAACTTTACTCTGGAACACCATGTCTCCTAAGAGGACACACTCACATATGAGATGCAAACATGAGAGGACATATGAGTGCAATACACTGGGCAATTGTCCAGCTATTACAATTGATTAATAATTACATTGTGAATTATAAAATGAATGAGAAATCTTATGAAAAAATTCAACTTACGAATACATATATTATTATAATATATATCACATTAATATTCATATTTTACATTTGCTCGAAAGATTGAAAATTCAGGAGTTAAAGAAATATAATGAATGAATGAAAAAATAATTTTTATTCTCGGACGTATTGTCCCCTAAGAATAACAAATTTGTATCACAATGTAGTACAATGTTCTGGTTTGCATAGTACATACAGCGCTATTTATATATTAAGAACATGAGACATGTAAATACGGTTAATAGTATACAGATATATAAATAACTTCAGTAAACCAAATAACATATGAAGGAGAAATGAAATAAAAAAAATAAAATAAAATAAAAAATAACCATGAGTAATTAAGAAAAGATAAATACAGAAATTAAACTATATCTATATGTACATTAAATGAAGAGAATATTTACAGTTACCACGATATATATTTATATACACTATACATATTCATTCACATAACCATACCCTTAAAAATTGTCAAGTTAATATATAGTAAGTGTTAAATATAATTATTATAAATTGTAAAAATGTATGTTTTTATTTTTATTTTATTTTATTTTTCTTTGTTTGTATATATCATTATAGCTAAGAAGAAAACAAAAATCTTTTGTTCGTATAAATTATAATATGAAGAAATGCTTTTCCTATTAGTATTAATTATATAATACGTAAAACTCTTTCTCTATTTGTATTACTTGTTTATTTACTATTATGTAATTATTATTGTTATTGGCTAACACAATTGCCATAAAGTTTATGCTTTAAAGCAATCAATAAAAAAAAAGAAAAAAAAATGGGAAGTAAATATTTCTTTTTTTTAGGAAAAATAACAATTAATATAAAAAAGAATTTTAATTTTTACAAAAGAAGCGATTATGTACAATTATTGGACAAATAGAGGTCTGTTATTATTATATAAAAGAAAAAAAAAAAAAAAGTGAAGTAAATATTTCTTTGTTTAGGAAAAATAACAATTAATGTAAAAAAAAAAAATTAATTTTAATAAAAGAAGCGATTATGTACTATTATTGGACAAATAGAGGTCTGTTATTATTATATAAAAGAAAATTTACCAACTAATTTACCGGTATCAGATTTATTCAATTTGACCAAATTAAATGTTAATTATTGTTCATATTGACAGGCGTCTGACTGGGATGAGAGGAAATATTGGAAAAGAAGTGTTTTTATTTGAGCCTAAGGAAGGAGCATGTCTTATTTCAAGAGGGAGAGTGTTCCAGAGGGTAGTGGATCGGGATAGGAAGGAGTGCTGATATAAAATGGTTCGATGGAAAGGCAAGCATAGGTCAGAGGAACGTGATCTTGTTATGAATTGGGAGTAAACGGAAGACTTAAATTTCAACATATAAATGTAGGATGGGCGATGGTGATAAATGACCTGATACAGGAATGAACCCAGGAAATATAAATTGCGCGGGTGGATGGGTAGAGCTACTTACAGATAGTGTACTAGTGTGCAACATAGGAACGCCTCGGGGTTCCGAAAACAAATCGAACGAAACAATTTATGATTTTTAAAGGAAGTTTGAGAGGAGCATATTCGAATTGGATGGGCAATGAATTCCACAAAGAGGAAGCGCGGATAATAAAGGATTTTTCAAAGGAAGCGGTTCGATGCGCAGGAGTGTACCGGTTGATGGGTTGAGTCAACTTAAGACATAATTCGCTTTTTTGATGTCGAATACTCCTCCGAGTTGAATTTCTGGTTTATTAGAACTTTTTTTTTTCCCAATACAGATTTAAACCCTTCAGTAAAAATGACTCCATTGGCTATAAGGAGATGAGGGTAGCAAGCCCCAGACAATGGTAGTATTCGCTACTGACACAACCAGTGCGCAGCTTCCTCGAAGGTCCTTATCTCAGTCTCAATAGCAACATCTCGACAAATCGATAGCCAATTACTGTTGCCCACAATGGTGAATAAGCAAGGTTAACCGCTATCTGTTAACTCTCTATAAATTACAGATGTATTCCAAGAAAGCTACTTGTAGACAATGGGAGCTCGCAGCCCTTAACTGTAACCAATCAAGGTTATTTTAGAGACACATCAGGTTAACGTAAACGAGTTACAATGTTAGCTCTATGAGAGGCTTTGCGTTAACTGGATCATATTCTGAATAATTCTTTATTACTAATATTTTAAATTTAGAATGTTTTGATCGATAGTAACATCAATGAGTGCTGAAATGAGGGGTGTAGAGTGCATAAAATATTTTTGAGTGATTATTTTTGACCTCTGAGCTTCGTTAAGAGTAGTTAAAAGATAAACATACTAAAAGTCTCCGCACCAGGGGGGGTGAGCTTACGGTGGGAGGAGGGGAGAAGGTCCTGTTTTTAAGCTTTTCTATTATATCTCGAAACCGGTGGACTCTAGAAAAATGTGTTATGAATAAAAATTAAAGCTAATTAAATTTCCTATAAATATATATATATATATATATATATATATATATATATATATATATATATATATATATATATACTTGTCAAAATTTCAAACGGTTTTTAAGATTTACGTAATTAAAAATCGATAATTTACGGGGAGGGGGAGAAATGTTTACATCAAGATTTGTCAACCATTTGCTTCTAGTGCCTTCCATGATTGTTTCTTAGAAAATGTGTGAGAATCAAAGTTGTAGAGCATTAAATCTACATATTTTGCACTTAAAGCAAATGTTTTCACAAAAATTATCGATTTTTAATAACGTATATCTCGGAAAACGTTGAAAGTTCTAAAAAATGTATATAATCAATTTTATAGAAAATCAAATTATCTTTAATATTTACTTGAAACATATTTTTCTAGAGCACACTGTTTTAAGATGTAATCGAAAAATCCAAAAATGGGACCTTCTTCCCTCTCCCCAGCGTTAGCTCACCATTCAGAGGCGGGGACTTATAGTATGTTTATCTTCTAACTACTAACGAAGCCCTGGTGTAAAAAATAATCGCATATTTCATGCACTCTTGAATACGTTTATTGACTGGACTAACATCTTAGTTATCATGAGAATAATAATGATCCTGAACTTCGCTGGTTAGGTCTCTTTTTTCAGTGGAATGGACCCATTCGGTTTGTTTATACTGAAAAAGTAAAGCTTTATTCCACCTCAGATGCTTCATAAAATTAAGGATGTGTCGATTCTAGATTCAAGGGATTTTTAAGCAAAATATTGGTATCCAGAATCGATGATCCAAAAGTGACATGTCTTAGTAAACATCTTCCACACTTTTACTTCATGTATATACTGTATATAGTTATAAATATTTTTTAAAAATGTAATGTTTCGAATCATTACACATTTCCAGAAATGTAGATGCTAGTTTTGGGTTGTCAGTTTTTATGACAGAGGTGGATGGCTGGCGGTTGTTAGGTTCCGCCCCGGGGCAATTTACGCTCACCGCCCTCAGCAATCCATTGTCCACATTCCGGCCAATTGTCAGTGTGTGATGAGATATTTCTTGTCCAGGCCTCCCAGGATCGGCTCCGCCCCGTTGGGAAAACGCCCTGGAATTCGGGTGAATGTTCTGGAATGACTCTGTTTAATGGGACAGGCAGGACCATGGGCATTCTCAGAGCCTTAACATTTTTACAGACCATTCAAGGGAAAGCAATTCTGAGTGAAAAATGGAGAAAAACGAAATTTATCCTAAAATAAAAGTTTTATTAATATACTTAATTAATGTATAATTAATACATTTTGAATTGACAACAAAACTGCCATTAAAATATTTTTTTTATGTAAAAAAAAAACAAAATTAAAAACTAGATGAATTACGTATAAGTAGATGAATAAGTAAATTATATAATTAAATACAATTTTTCAATGATTTGACTGTAGATGGAAAAAAAAAAAAGGTCCATTAATCAATCCAATATTTAGTCAACAAATATCGAATTATTTCTTAAGTTGACAAGAGCAACTGGTAGAATTCATTTTTTTTTTTTTTCCTTTTTTTTTTTATATATTTACAAATTTATACAATATATAAATTAAGTATTTGCCTGGAAAATGACAACAATGACATGTCAATAATCCTTATAAAGAACTACTCAATAGTAGCACTCTAATAAAAAATCAACATTAAAAGGTATCTTGGCCATCTTCTCTTCAGGAGCCTCGTAGGGTTATCTGTAATTAAGTGTTAGGCAAGATGATAGACTAGTGGATTCGAATAGGTGTTTAGTTTGTCAATGAAGGATAGGTAGCTTCTTTGGGCCAAATCCTTATGGGCACATTTATTTGTTTCGTAATAACAACTGTACAAAATATAAACATCAAGCAAATGTTTACAACAAATACATCAAGCAAATGTTACAACGATTACAATAAAATGTCAAAACTTGAAAAGAACTACTCGTCAGTAGCACTTCAATAAAAAATCTACGCTAGAAGATCTCTAGGCCATCTTCTTTTCAGATGCCTCGGAGGATTATCGGGAATGGTTTGGGAAGCAAGTTGAGAAACTAGAGGATATGATAGGTTATGGAGCTTATTATGAAAGGATAGGTCTCTGGTTTGGTCTGAATCAGCAATATATAGGACACTGGAATCTTTATGGATAAGTTTATTGGTGACAAAGTGAGCAGCATTGAGGATTTTGGATTGTAAAGATTGGATACGAAATAAATTGAAGCTAAAATTATTTTAAAAATTCTGAACCTGAAATCGTTCTTGAACTACCCAAGCTTCAATATGGTAAGAAAAATATATTTTTTTTTTTCCGTTTTTTAATTTATTTATTTATATGTTTTTGATATTTATAACTTTACATAATATAAACATTAAGTAAATTTATGGAAAATGATATCAATGACATGTGAATAACTTGTGAAGAACTGCCCATAGCAGCACTGCAATTAAACCTTTACATTGGAAGGTCTCTAGGTCAACTTCTTTTCAAATGCCTTGGAGGGTTATCGGAAATCGGGTGGGAAATCAGTTGAGAGACTAGTCCATATGAGTGGTTATGGAGTTTATTATGAAAGGATAGGAATCCGACATAGGCTAAATCAGCAACATATGGAACACGAAGGTCTCAATGGATAAGCTTATTTTTGACAAAGTAGCGAGAATTGAGAATTCCTCGAAGGATTTTGGATGGTAAGTATTAGATACGAGACAAATTGGATGGTTTAGTGGAGTCCCGAAGCTCAACTGTGTATGTCCAAATAGGTCTAATTACACAGGCCATCGAAAATAATCTTTTGAAAAACTTTTTTATCTTTAGTAGTTGATCTTTCTAGATTTTTAAGAGTTGAAACCAAATCTAGCCTATCTTAGCCTAACACTTCGGAGGGTTATTGGGAATCGAGTGAAAAGCGGCTATGAAGCTTATCCTGGAAAGAGTACTGAAGATTTTACGAAGGATTGCAAGGACTAGATACGACGAGAATCGGAAGGTTCAGCGAAGCCACAAAGCTCTACTCATTATTTTCAAATAGGTCTAAGTACCGTCATTTAAATGAGTCTTTTGTAATTAACTGAAAGCTTTGAACGTTTTTCTAGTTAATGCTGGAGTAGTTGAAAGCAAGGAGCTGTTTTTTTATTGTTTAGGTCTTGTATCGCATAAGTAAGGCTTATAAGTTATAAAAGAAGTTATAAAAAATTAAGGCGAATCTCTTAGAATGAAAGAAAATTATGATACAACTGAAGAAAACAATAATAATATTTTTTTTTTTTAAATTAATACAATAATAAGAAAAAGATCAATTTCTTCCTGACTAAAAAAAAACAACTGATCAAGGATATGTCTATTCTTAATCTACTGCTTTAATATCAACAACTTCTAATAAGGAAACTGTCCACAAATTTTCAATCCGAGTAAAACCAACAGAGCGTTTATTACAACCCCTAAACAGAAATGTAGGCAAAACATCAATTTTTTTTTTAAAACCTATATAAGTCTACGTAAACAGGTTTTCAATCAGAGCTACCCCAACAGAGTCAGAGCGTGTCAAAATGTTACGTTTCTGAGTGTGAAAAAACCGTTACACATTTTGAGGGCTAGAAAAACGTAACACAAAGAAACTATAGACACCCCACCTAAAGACATATTCACGTCAAAAAATAATATAATAAAAAAGATTGATACAAAATACGTGATATTAACGACACGATATGGTCAATATATCGTCTGTTTGGAGGCAAAAGTCATTACGTAACAAAATCAAATTTATTCCGTTCCAACATTCAAACGGGTATATGCTCATTAAAAAATTCTCTGATAGTTATATAGTGAATTTTACCATTCTCTAATGTGCATATATAGCAGTTAAATTAACTTGGTGACTTTTTATTCTTATTGGAAATGATAATATTAACACCCAGTGACATTTTGTCAAATTTAGAAAAAATTGCGCTTATTGTTAGTGACTTTTACCTCCAAGCAGATGATATAAATATATCAAGATGCTTTCTCGATTCTTCCTGTCTAGTCAAATACTCTTTGTGATTGGACCTTATTAAGATAATTATGTCCCTGAAATACCTACAACTTAGATTGTAATATAAAAAAAGTGTTTTATATATATATATATATATATCACGTTTGTTGCCTATTTAACCAGAAATAAAAGACTCCATTGTTTCATCAGCCCATTGTTTAATTCCAACTTTTTTTAATATCCAAGTAAAAGGGAAAAGGTTAATCCCTCAAATATGATCTGTCGAGCCACGAAAAAAGTGGAAGATGACAGATGAAATTAATTTGTCAAAAAATAAAAAAAAAATATTTCATTACCCTGGAAATGAGAAGGTTTTGGAAAAGTAAAACAATTTTAAACCTTTTAAAATGATTCGTTCGGGAAAGTTAAAAAACAAAAAAAAAAAAAAAAAAAAAAAAAAAAAAAACAAGAAAAATGAGTAAATAATAAAGGGAATTTAATATACACGATTGAAATGATTCTGTGAAGGAAAAGGACAGAAAAAATGTGTTCTGTACTCACTAGGCAGTTTTGTGATACATGTTTATGGAGATGACATGATTTCTCGCTCAACCGATGTAGAAAACATTTTCAATACATGGATCATTTAAATAAATAATACAATTAATATTTTTTAAAAAATGAACAATAAATTTAATCTGTTCAATGTATAATTGAAAAATTTCTTTATTGTTGTTTGTTTATTTGGGCTTAATGTCCTCTTGTACTCCAACTAGAACAGGAAGGATATCCACCAACGGTTACCAACCTATTCTAGACAGAGTGGGAAAGTCAAGATTTATTCGCGGGTTTGCCACGAAATAAATATTAACCCGCACAGATGGGATCGAACCCACGACCTTCTGCTCCGAGCGCGCTGAGACCCTCACCCTAACTCACCGAGTCCCCAATTTCTATATTTATTCCTAAATTTTATTTATACTAAAAATAAATTAGGAAGATAAGAATTCGGATAATTAATATGTCGATAAAGAACAGTGTGCTAAATGAATGAGCTTGAATTGCTACAATGTATATTATGGAGATGAGAAAAGAAAATGGAATGATTTTGCTAAGTTACATTTAATTAATTTAAGTTATCAAAATTATCACATATATTTTGTAGAAGCGAACAGAAACCTTTGTATTTCAAATATAAAGTAAAAAACAAATCTAACATTTTGTTAAAACGTTTTATTATAATTTTTAGAATTTCAGCTAAGTTTAGATATTTTTCCGCCATAACATCAATAAAATTTCATTTACAAATTACGCGGTTATACCCACGAAGTAAATATATCATAAAAATATATTCCTCTGAATTTTTTAATGTTTAATTTAAGTGTTCTATATAACATAATAAAAGTCGAATGCTTGTTTTGAAATTTCTTTTTTTTTTTCCGTTAATATCTCAGAAACCAATAGCTTTGTCAAAACATGTATTATACACAAAGATGGATAAAGAAAAATTGTATGCAAAAATGGTGTTACTATTTTTGCACAGAGTTAATAGTTTGGGAAAAAGAGGGAACATTTGAGTATAATTTTGATCTTGGATATTTTAATTTTATGAATAAAATGTGTTTAGTTTCCGAGATATTTGAGAAAAACAGATAATTAATAAATGTTATCCAGACATACACATTAACAAGCGGACAAAAAAAGTAGAGCTGTATTGTTTTTATTTTTTTCTAATAGGCGATTTCCATCCTTCGTTAGCTAATAATAAAAAAAAATAATACTTTAAGAGTATTACTTACAATTGTAATCATTTACTCAAATTTACAAGTTTTATATAATGTATACAGTTGTAAATATATAGTAAAAAAAATGATAATGAATTTGAAGCCCTGGCTGTCAAAAACAGTCGATTGCAACTTGATATTCATAAAAAAAAAAATTCTGATATTTATTTAACATGTACCATTGTTAGAAATTTGCAAGAATATTGAGATCATATATGACGTGAATCAAATTAGGATTTTTCTGAAAGCCCAGCCTTTGAACTTTCAGAGGTGCTTGGTTACAAAGCGAAAGAGTGTGCAACGCCTGAGTTCAAATCAAGTCAATATCATGTTACGCTTTAATATTAGAAGAAATATTAAATATTATGTGTCCTGGATTCATGCATATTTTTTTTTCTCCCATCTGTTTTCTTGGTATACAGTTTTATTATAATTTTCTTTTATATGCAGCCTTTATTCGCAATTTTATTACAATTTCCCTCAATTCAGGCAATGTACAATAGAAATAATAATATATTAATTAAAAAACATTTTACTCCATGAATGATGAGTCACTAATAATGCAATAAATAATACTAGAAAATTATACTACCTATAATTAAATTAATGAATAATCTCAAAGAAGGAAAATAATATTTTTTTTTTAACTTTTTAAAATTCCACACCTAAATATATTTAAAGTTGATTAAAAATATTTGTTTCCATTAATCATTAGTACAGTTTAAAGAGAGTACGGAAAGATTCTATAAAATCATTTCAAATCCTTTTATAATACTGATCATCAAATGCAATTTAATTTCTGACCAATAAGCTGTAACAGTTTCTCAAAGTTAATTTTTTTATCTACAAAAAATTACGAAAGATGCCTAAATTTATATCGAAGCATATGAAGTTCCAAAATAAAATGGGGTATAAGATCTCAAAAAAAAAAAAAAATTAAAGAGAACCATTAACTATGAAGGATAAGAATTCTTAGCTAGACCAAACTGACCAAAAGAAACACCGTCTCTGTAACCCCCCCCCCCTCACTTCTAAAAAATATATATACAATATAATATGTATTTTTGTTGAATATTTAACTTTATATAAAACATAATATGTTGAATATTTTGTTTATTAAAAGCGGATGTCATGGAATCATAAAACTATGTAACAGAATCTCCAAAGAAAAAAGAATAAAACATGTAGAAAATTTACATTTACATGTTTTAGTAAGACATATCAGACATACATTATAAATAAGAATGGTTTTGTCAATTAAAATTAATACAATCTAAATAGGTTCTAGTAGACGTAAAAAAACAAAAAAAACAGAGATTCTCTAGAGCAATCCAGAGAACCAAATTTTTTTTTTTTTTTTTTTTTTTAAATATATCTGCCTCAATTAAGGGCAATAGCTGACAGTGCTAAAGATGTATTCATTCATACAATATATACAAGTACTCATACACACAAAATTAATGATAAAAGAAGATAAAAATAAAAACAAAAAATAATTATAAAAACAAAACTAATAATTCAATCATCAAGAATAAAATGAAATAATAAAAATCATGTAACAAAAATTAAAATAAAAAAAAAATAAATAAATAAAAAGAATAAGATACATTCTTACTATATGTACAAGACAGACACACTCAGCCTGGGGAACCCCGAATTGAGCCTATTCCCCCACTTATTGGGGGTCAATGCCAGACCCGTAGAGATCCCAGCGCTACTCTCTCAGCTGCATCACTGGTAATATCCATGTATGTTCAGGGCATGAATGGAGAAGCTGGTCAGTGCCATGACTCCAGCATAACATTATATTTCAAAAGGTCTCGGGGGCATTGCCGTTTCAACCTTCAGGGGGGTTA
Source organism: Euschistus heros (assembly GCA_003667255.2). NCBI lineage: Eukaryota > Metazoa > Arthropoda > Insecta > Hemiptera > Pentatomidae > Euschistus > Euschistus heros. The sequence continues at coordinate 1,355,582 of RCWM02000007.1, read as the reverse complement.
TGGGGATGGTTAAGACTGGACAGGGATTGGGTAGAGGATTGGTATGATTCGATAGATTTTGATGAAATTTCGAGAATTTTGAAGGAATGAGATCAAGGACAAAAGGTATTTTTAGGTCATAGAACCAAATGTAAATACATAATTTACTAATTTTTCTTTCTTCTTTTTTTTCAGTTGAACCTACAGAGCTTTTAGATCTTTGGCCTCCTTTATCAGTCTGAAGGTTTTGTAATAGGAGGATTTTTAGAGGATAGAATTATCAACCTCAATCTGGAGGACCATGAACTACACCAGACACAGAGGTCTGTCAACTTCATGTAACTCTCAGGTTGAGGCTAGTAAATTGTCCCAAGTGGGAATCGAACCCATGCCGTATTAGCCTGACTATTTGTACTTTGTGAGGTCACTATTTTACTTGGAGAGAGGTCACCCATCCAAGTGGTAACGTCACTCTACAGTGCTTAACTTAAAATATCTACTGCACTTAATGATTTAAAAAAAACAAACAACATGTGTGTAACTTTATACATACATATCAAGTAAATGTGTCGAAAATTATTACAATGACAGGTCAATTACTTGTAAAGAACTACTTATTAGAAGCAATTCGATAAAATTTGTGCATTAAAATACCCCTAGGCCCATCTTTGCTTCAAAGAGGAGATATATCGGGAATGGAGTGGTGACCAAGTTAAGAAACTAGGGGTTTGGAGTGACAATAGAATTTGCTATGTAACTATAGGTATCTGGTTTGGGCTAAGCCATTAGCATATGGAACATTAAAATCTTTATAGATTGGTTTATTTGCGCCATATTAGGAGTATTGATTATTTTTCGAAAGATTTTGAATTATAAGGTGGTGTTCGAGATGAATTAAATGTTTTAATACAATCCCAAAGCACAACTAGATGTCCGAATAGATCTTATGTAATTGATTAGAAACTTTGAACATTTGTCTAGTAAGAGAATTAAATGTTGTATCCCATGTAAATATATGTAGAGTTGAAATAATAAACAACTCTACCATAATTAGATAATTATGTCATATTATTAATTGATTATTTAGAACCCAGAGTTATTGGCTAAGCATCCCTTATGTTTTCAAATCGTTTCATCTATTTATTTTCTTTAAAGTTTTTGTTAAATTTGATATTTTATCTTACCTTCAATAAAATTTCACTGCCAAAGGAGGTAATATCCATGAAATAGGTTTTTTTCAGCAGCTTTCCCTCTCAGGTACTTAAAGAGTGATAAATTCCCTTTTTCGCATTTTAAACGGCGGGACTCGTTTGCATTTGGATGAGCCTCAAACGGCCTGAGGTATGGGTCGGTTGGCAGAACGTTGAAGGTTTTTCTTTTATCTGGCAAAGTGTAGAGATGAAAAGTGTCTCCCACAACTCAGGGATTCACATCTGTTGAGCGCTTAGCGCCTTCTCATCTCAAAGACCCTCTGCTTACCTTTCTCAATCAAATGTGAGAGAGCCTGTATTAGGGGACTCTGAATTACACCTGATATTAACTTTAATATAACATAAATTTACAGCGGATAATATTTGTAGAAGTTTTTATATCACAGTTTCTGTGATTTTAAATAAATATGTAAATGAAATTTCTAAAGATATTCCATCAATCTCTGTTGGACCGATCCACTACCTGAGACTCAATCTAGACAAACTTGAAATTCACAAACTAGAATAAAACAACAAGAAACTGCTCGTAGTTTTAGACTTCTTTAATACTTACTACACAAATGTTAACAGCTTTCTATTAATTATAAAAGTCTAACTTACATGACAGTAATTAGACCTATTTAGATACACGGAGTAGGGTTAGAGGATCCACTAAACCATCCTATTAATCTCGTATCCAATCCTCAATGCTCTTTATTATGCCCCAGATAAACTTATCCATAAAGATGCTTGTGTTCCAGAAGTTGCTGATTTAGCCCACATAAGATATCTATCCTTTCATAGCAAACTCCATAAACATTCAAATCCTCTGGTCTTTCTAGCTTTCCATACAATTCCAGATAACTCCCCGAAGCGTCTGAAAATATGGCCCAGGACCTTCTAATGTAATACCTTTATTGAAGTACTACTAGTTCTCTACAAGTTATTGGCTGTTTTTTCCAATTTACATTTTAGAATTCTAAAGGATCATATTACTGAAATTATTAATTAAATTAAATCAACGGTTATTCGAAATAAACAAATATGAGAGAAAATAGGGATTCAAAACGTGACTTTTTTCTTTAAAACAAATATAGCACCTAAACATATTCTTTGGTCATATAATGAGGATGAATAGCCACAATAATTTAAGGCTTACAAAGTAAATTTCCTTGTTCATAAGAGCAAAAATGGTAACCAATGGATGCAGAGAATTGAGCAAGAAATGACAGAGCTAACGTTATACATGATAGAATAGCTCTCAGAAGAATGTTCCTAAACTATAATGGTTTCCAGAAGAAAGAAAAAAAAATTATAATCTGGACAGAGGAGGGAAGAAAACAGCAAAGTGAACGGATGAAGAACTATTGGAAATCAAGAAAAGAAGTACGGAAATGATTGCATATGGTTACTTTACGCTTTCCTAGACTGCCAAATTTGAGAAAAAAATAATTTAAAAAAATAGTACAGAGCTAGAACGTACCAAAGAAGCTCCAACACTTAATAAATGGAAACAAAACGTGACTTTTTCCATTCAAACCAATATAGTTCCTAAGTGGTAGGTCCTAGCAACAAATGTTAGATACAAAAAATATTTTCCATTAAATTTCTGAATTTTAAAATGCCACAAATTTTCGATCCGACCTACTTCAACAGAGATAGAGCGTGCCAAAGAAGCTCCATTACTCAATAAATGCAAGCAAAGCGTGACTTTTTACATTCAAACAAATATAGCTCCTAAACGGTAGTTCCAAGCGACAACACGTTGTATTTTTGAAGCTGAAAACAACGTTAGAAAAAAAAAAACTTACGATCCCCAGCCAAAATGTTATATTTGACTCTTAGTGCAATTAAAGTTAAATTCTGCTTTATAGATGAATATATGCATGATCCAATGTCGATGGTTAATTAAAGTAAAAATTAACATATTTTAAGGCATTTTTTAAAATTATAAATAATACTTATCCAATAACAAATTTACTTCTGTAATTATTTTTTCCCTCAACGCCTATATCGCTGCACTAGCCACAGAACCTCAATGACTGCCGAAACAATTAAAGGGAAGAATTGTTCGCCGAAAACGCAGGATGCTGGATAGAAGAAAAAAAAAATTTATGAGAATTAATGATCTCCAATGACAAGGATTTATCGCTGGGTAGAGATGGATAATGAGCTGAACCCTAGTCGCGGTCAATACCAACCGATGTTTTCACTCTCTTTGCTAACCTCATCATCAACTCCATATCTCCTGTCTATTCTTTTTTTGTTTGTTTACTTATTTATTGATACTTATTATTTACCGTATTTTTAAAATATAAAAAAGAAGTAAGTAAATTCATTCCAGTCACTATATTGTTTTGTTATTGAAACGTAATTATTAAGCATAGCTTATTTTCTGTTAGAGAATAAATATTTTTTTTTTTTTCGTTTATTTTTTTTTTATGGTGAACAATTATTTTATATGTTGATTAAAAGCCCACTAAGGAAATATCTCACCACAAGTTAAATATATTTAACATTTCAAAGGAAATTTACAGATTAATATCCGAACTTCCGGTTCTCAATTATACTTTCTTATAAATTAATCAACAATTGTCTAAACTTTATTAATTTGATTTGAAAAAAAAAAAATTACGTTTAAATCACAGACTTCTTTAGGAAGCTACAGAGATCGAAAATGAAATATATGAAAGGACAGAGGAATTAGAAACAGTGTATTTCTATGTAAACATGGTTAGGATAGATCCCAAAAGGTTGAATAAGCAGATATTCGATGAGATACACAAACTGGAAAGCCAGAGTGGTTATGTTAAGCAGACGAAGGTAGAAATGGAAAGACTTGAAACCACTGATGTGGACTGCCTGGGTAGAGACATATTCAGGAATCATCTTGACAACACCAGGGTTTTTAAGGAGAGAAAAAGGCCTTGGGGAATGAACGGAAGAAAGAAGACTTTGGCAAAGCGAATGAGGGTTATTAGAGGAGGACAAGCTATTGGCGTGTCATAAGAGGTTGAATATATGATATCTGCGTGTGATCCTTTGTTGGCCGATTTGAAAAAAAAAATAAATACATTAAAATCTCTATGAAAATTTACTGGCAGGTAAAGCTTTATTCTGATATAGATGTTCAAGTCGCCATATACTTTAAGAATTGCATATAAAACGAATAAGGATTCTTAAAAGTATTAATAAAATTATATCAAAAGTATTAAAAAAAAATCTATCAAAAAATTATTTAAAACAATATAGACATGCTGGACTTATACAGACCACATTTAATCTTTACCTCACTAATATAAGACGTAATGAAGGCAAGGGGCGGAAATAATCCTAATTAATTTAAAATTTCGTAAATTTAAAATTGTTCTATAAATTTTAAATATGGCTTGCTTTTATTTAATTAAAATTTTCTATGCTCCTAATACATTCTATAGACTATGGTTGAGGAATATGGTGACGTAAATACCTATACTTATTTTCAATTAAAAAAGAAAAAAATATCAATGGGTGGAATTTTTGTCCTGTCAGTGAATATTAAAACATTTTTAAAATAGAAACTTCACTGTAGATCAAAAGCAAAATTTTTATTTTACTTTTTTTATTTTTATTTCACTTTTTTTATTTTTATTTTTATTTTTTTGTTTACTTATTTATTGATTTTTACCGTATTTTTAAAATATAAAAAAGAAGTAAGTAAATTCATTCCAGTCACTATATTGTTTTGTTATTGAAACGTAATTATTAAGCATAGCTTATTTTCTGTTAGAGAATAAATATTTGTTTTGTTTTTTTTTCGTTATTATTTTTTTTATGGTGAATAATTTTTTTTTTTTTTTTCTGTAAATCGGCCTAAAAGAACCTTGCTGATTTCACACTCATTTCCTCATCAGACCCTCACTCATTCTCTTCCTCTAAAGATCCTTTATTCTTCTTGTTTTTTTCTCCTCTCTTCCGTCTACCTCTCAAGTCCAAGTATCGTCTCTCTTCCACAAGAACCTTGATGCTATTTAGTTGGTTCCTAAATCTCTCTGTCCGGGCATTTCTCATCCGTGAAACTTTTTTTCAGTTTCTCCCTCATCTGCTTAACATAAGCACTCTGGCTTCTGAGGTTATTCATTTGATCAAATATTTGTTTATTCAACCTTTTCGAAACCAATCTGACCAACTCTCTGAAAAACTCACTTGTATGTTCCCCATGGTTGTTTACGATTTTCCAAGCTTTCAATCTTTTCCGATAATTCTCTCTTTGATCTCACTTTGTAATTCCCTTGTGATGTTCATGGACTATAAATGGTTCTTAGTATTCTCCTTGTGAGGATATCCAGGAGCTTAACAGATTTGTCCTTTTTTTTTTTTTTTTTTTTTTTTTTTTTTTTTTTTTTTTTACAGTAAACATATAATGCTTTATTTATTAACATAGGTTCATTTCTTCTCCACCTCCAATAATCCCTCATTTGTTCTGACTGCTGCAGTTTTCTCTCTTCCTTCCATCCATCTTCCACGCACATACCTGGTTCTGTCCTTCACAAGAACCTTGATATTTTTAGAACACTTTAATTTCATCACCGTATAATTTGAACATAATGAGTTGAACTTTGGGGCTCCACTAAACCATCCAATTCATCTCGTATCCAATTCTTGGGATGTTCTTTGTCACAAACAAACTTATCCATAAAGACCTTAATGTCCAATATGACGCTGATCTTGCCCAAACAAGATCCTCCGTCTATGGCAAGTTTCAAACTCAATGTCATTTGAATCCCCTAGTCTACTGACTTGCTTTCTCCTCGATTCTCAATAACCCTCCGAAGCGTCTGCCCTAAGGATCTTCTAATGTAAATTTTATTAAGCTACTAATGTGTTGTTTCTTTACAAATTATTATCATGTTATTTTATTCATATTTCCACACATTTACTTGATGTACAGTTGTAAATATCAATGAACAATGAAAAATATGTATAATCAAATTAATATTATTTAGAAGTTTTTAATAATTCAAAAACCCTTCATCGAAAATCTACGACCTCCTGCCCCACATTATCCTTTAACAATATTCCTCTGATCCCAGTTGAACAAATCCGCTACCTAGGACTACATCTGGACAAAAGACTGATTTATAATCCACATACGAAACTTAACAAGACAAGATGCTCATCGTGTCGGAATAATCCAATATCTACTATACAAGCGTTTAAAGCTCCCAATAAATTACAAAAGACTTGGACATACAAAGTTTAGCTTTGGCGCTTCAACAAACTTTCCAATTCTTCTCGTATCCAATCTTTATAATCCAAAATCCTTCGTATAATCCTCAATGCTCCTTACTATGTCACAAACAATCTTATTCATAAAGATCTTAATGTTCCATATGTTGCTGATTTAGCACAAACCAGATACCTATCCATAGTAAACTCCATACCCACTTGAATCTACTGGCCTCCCAACTTGTTTCACACACAATTACCGATAATCCTCTGTGGCGTCTGAAAAGATGATGACCAGTGAGTAGTTCTTAACATGATATTGATATGTCTATGTATTCATTATTATCAAATTTACTTATGCATATAATATATATAGTTGTAAATAACAATAAAGTGTTTAAAATAACTTTAAAAAATCAAACAAACGATCAGAAATTTTATCATTAAAACTGAATATTATAAAAAGTTGATATTATAAATATACATATATAATGTACAATACTAATTATTGTACATTGTTACAATTATGATTATATAATAAAGTTTAAAAATCTTTTGTATGTAATTACCGTAATATTTTATTTAAATTAAGTAATTTTTATGTCATTTAGAATTTATATGAATTATGCCTGTTGGTTAATCTGGGAGGTATTAAAACGGCGAACACAGTAATGTCAATTTCAATTTAGAATTTATATTTATACATCAATTTAATACTGGACAGAGTGTCAAAAGCTGTAACCGAATAAAGCAACAGAGTGTTTAACATGAAGTGCCGATCGAGGGGAGCCGCCAAAGAGCAGTTCACACTTCCAACTTTACCGACCCATCAAACTCGCCATCGAATGGCCTTTTCACTTTCCTATTCCGAATCGGTTTAGTGTTCTTGTAAAGCCACCTAATTCAGACATAACCTTTTAAAGTTTATGACTTACTTTAGGTGTCTTGAAGGCTGATTGCTTGTTGAAGATATTTATGTAACTATAGGCAATTGATAATATGTTTAGTCGAGAACCCTCCTCCTCCCCCTCTCTCTCTCTCTCCCTATATATATATATATATATATATATATATATATATATATATATATATATATATATACATATATATATCTTTTTGGAATGGCGATTAGGCGATGCAACTGGTTGAATCACAACTTCAGAGGAAGGTAACTAACCAAATTAGGTTAATTCCGCGTGATCTTAAACAATCGATTGCCAGGTTGGTAAGTTACTAAATCCCAAAGCCCTCAACTATACCTGTGAAAAGATATGGTGTGGCAAGTGCCCAAGAAGCAGAAATAAAAAACGAAGGTTCAGTGTGCTCATTGCAGTACACCAATATGCACGGATTGTGCTAGGAGTGTCTGCGAAGACTGCCTGTAAAAGTGTTTAAAAAAATTTATTTGAGAATAACCCGATTGTCAATCAGAATAAAAATACTACGATTTGTTTATTTCAAAAATTGGGATTAGAAAAATATTTTCCCTTTACACTACTGTTTTTTAAAAAACATTTTCCCGAATAATTTTTGCAAAGATCACATTTGTAACGATATCATCAAAAACTTCCTGTTGATTATCTTTTGAGTGTAGAAAAAAAAAAATAAAAATAAACAAAAAAAAACTAGGATTCGTATTCCCAAAAATAAAAATACTTTATAATTTTTTTTTCTAAAATCTTATTAATTTTTCTTTTATTGTTATATTCTCTAATTTTAATTTAAACTTTTCCGCTATAGAAACAATAAATAAATAATGCATGTTATATTATTATAAATTAACTGATCATATATAAGATTTTCCCAGGGAGAGAGAAGCAGATTATGAGATTGGAAACTTATTTGAACCGTAAGCCCAGGACTTCCGCTTGGGATTTCTTCTAAATTAAGCCGGCTGTCATTGAGTCCTGGCCCTGACCTTCGTATCAGATCAAAATGTCTCCAGCTGGCGGTGATTCTACCAGCAGGATCATTTTTAAATCGTCGTTGATGAGAATTTTCCTTCTGTTTCACTAAGCTAAGATAATAGAAGTACAGACAATCTGAGCAGTGGGTAAAATAAAATGTTTTCTTTTATATATATATACTAAGTGAGTCCCTTTTAGTGTAACAAAAAAAAAATGGATGAAACTAGATCAAAAAAAAAAAAAAAAAAGAAAAATACCGCATATCTTACCTTTCTTTTCCAATCCGTTGCAGATATACGAAAATTCAAAGACTTGTTTTGAGGAAATTACGTTCTTGTATTTTTTTTACCGTAAAAGCTGAGATATCTCCACTATTTTTAAATATTATTTTAAAGTTTGATCTTGATTTTTAAAGTGACTAGAAACTGCTCGTCGTTACAGACTACTTCAACATTTACAATACAACCGATCAAAGCTCCCAATTCATTACAAAAGACTTATTTACATGACTGTGATTAGACCTATTTGGACGTACTGAGTTGAGCTTTGGGGCTCTATTAAACCACCCAATTCATCTCGTATCCAATCCTTACAATCCACCTATAAACTTATCCATAATGACCTTAATGTTCCATATGTTGCTGAGTTAGCCCAAACCAGATACCTATCCTTTCATAGTAAGCTCCATAACCACTCAAATCCATTAGTTTCTCAACTTGCTTCCCACTCCATTCCCGATAATCCTTCGAGGTGTCTGAAAAGAAGATTGCCAAGAGATCTTCTAGTGTAGACTTTTGATTGAAGCGCTATTGATGAGTAGTTCTTTTCAAGTTTTGACATGTTATTGTAATCGTTATCAGCTCATTTACTTGATGTATATATTTGAGCAGTTGTAAATTTCATGCAGTTGTAAAAGAATTGATATAAAAAAAAATTAAAAAAAGTTTGATTACATTTTCAAATTTTGCATTAAATTTCCAATAAAGACAGAGTGCATGTAACCTTGAATTTTACAAAATTCAATACAAAAGGACCTTAATCTTCACCTTATTTAGGGAAGTAACAATGTCTTATATTACTTCAACGCTAACCATTTTCCGAAAAAACTATCCACAAAAATTCAAACCTCACGAAAACTTGCACCTTTAACCAGCTTTCATATAATATGGTAATATTAATGATTCCCTATCGATTTCACGGAAATATTTACTTTTAAAACCGTAAAAAAATTGGTGTTTTCATTTGGCGTACAAATCAGTTTAGTTGTTTAAATAAGGCACTATGATCATCGCTATATGAAAATATGTATTTTAAACAGAATGAACTCTTGGAATAAAAACCAAAGAAAAAATATATTGTTAAATAGAAAATAAAGGAAAACTGTCAATAGAGTTGGAAATCATAGTTTGCCCTACAGATTGAATTACTAGGATTTATTACAAAATATCCTACTCACAATATTCCACCTGAAGTTTGGAAAAATATTATTTACCAGCTCCATGGTGTACCTCCAAAATATTCGAAAGCATTACAAAAATGAATGAAGAGTTCATTATGTTTAAAATTAATTTCTTCATTATATAAGAAAATTTAATGCTAAATCTGAAAATATGGTCAAAGTTTGAAAAATGTTTAAACAAAGTGGAAGATATTACAGCTTGTATAGCAAAAAAAGTGGTTTTCTCAAAAAAGTCGCTTTTTTTGTAAGATGGACTCATCCTGTATATATATATACTTGATTCATGTGTACATCTGTATCCAATAATTGCATCCCCCGTAGCTGCTTCACTCCCTCTCGTAAGTTTACAACTTAAATAACTTTTACTGATAAAGTTTTATTTGTTTATCAATACAAATCGTATATAGCTACTGCAAATACTGCATATAGCAATCATTTTTAAGGAGTTGCAAAATTGTAAAATTGCACCGATAAGGTGTTTAGGGATTAAGTAAAAGCATAATTGGACATCCAATTTTTTATTTTAATTTATATGTTGGTAATCCAGGACAGATACTAATACTATTAAGAAACTCTTGTGGATAATGGACTGCATTATCGGGGCTTAAAACTAATGGTACGCGGATTATATTTTTACCAACAATATCAAAAAGCAAAGAATCGACATTATGAATCGGTAATAATTTTTATTCAGCAGAAATAACTTTACTGGTTTCATCTTTTTGGATTTTAATATCAAACCGTACAAGTATATGACAGTGTAACAAACCTCGTTTCTGCTTCTCAAGATTGTAGATTAAATTTTTTATTACTGTTACAACTTTCTAGAACTGTGAAGATCATGTTCAAATTTCCTAAAGATAGGTTCAATAGTTTTATTATTGTAAATTATATTGCGGAATCCTCGATCAATAGTTTTATTATTGTAAATTATATTGCGGAATCCTCGATTTTGGTTGATATCGGTCGATTTTCAAGCTTCAATTGGATCCACATGCCATAAAACATATATATTTTAATTAATTTAACTTGATATAAATAAATTTTACAATTTCACTGTCTGTATAATACCTTTTTAACCTCTCATGTAGAATGTTGCGCGCCATTTCAATTTTGCAATGATTACAATAACTTGTAATGAACTACTTTTAATTGTTAATAATAAGATATAAATGTTAAGTCACTAATTTAAATATTGAAAAAAACACCTCCCTGAGATAACTTGAGATTTTATTATTGTTTTTATTGAAAACGTACCCTTTAACATAATATTTTTTCTATGAAATCAATATTTCGTCGGTTGTTTTTTCTTTCTTGTTTTGATAAATTTGGTGTTTAATTTATATGAAAAAACTATTTCATTGTAAATAATAATTATTGTTAGACTTAGTATACTAATAATTATTAGTAAACAATCACTTAAATATTCAAAGAGATGTATTCCTTTTTGAGAATATAAATAAAATGTTTTACTTAATTTTACTCTCAGTCGACTCTTATTACAATGGTTATTCATTGAATCGTATACAAACCCATATTTCTGTTGGTAAATTGAGTTTTTAGCAGAACTCAAAGCAGAAGAATTTGAAAAATATGAATAATATTATTTAATTTTCAGTTTCCTTTATAATAGAATACATGTTTCTGAATAGAGGTTGTAACCAATTTTTATTCCAAATTAAAGTCATAATAAAAATTATCATTCCCTCAAAACTTGTGTCACTACTTTTTAAAAAAAATTCAAATCCTTTCTTTTCATTACCTTCCCTCCTTTCAAATAAATTATTTGATTATTTATAAATTATATTAATTACTCCTCTTCTCTAATGTGTAAAAGTGTTACAAAATTTAAAAAGAAGAATTTCTTCATGGATTTGGTGGTTTGCATATTTATATTTGTTGCATCAATTTAGGTGTGAAAATTTCAGTATATATATTCTGTGAATGGATTCTTAATCATCCATATTATTTATTGTCCTAAAGTGAGACCTATTGTATTATTAATTCAATAAAACACATCGATTTAAAAATAAATATGAGAAAGTATATTACAGATTTCGTATTTTCTTATTTCCACTGCCCTTGAAAAAATATAACAGAAGTTAACATCATAACTTTCAACAAGGATTCTGTATTTTATATATTTATAATTTGTCATTTACTCTTCCCTGACATCAGAAAGTTTATCAGGAGTTAACATTACTGGTGATTTGGCATCATATTAATTCTAATTTAATATAATATTAATTAAACAATGATTTAGAGTCCTATTTTGATATTTTCTTATTTACACTTCATTATTTTCTTATTTCTCGTTTTAATATCAGAAGGTAGACAGAGGTTAATATTACTTTGAACAGGGATTTACAGTTTCTCAGAAAATGAAGGAGTATAACTTTTCCCCTCGAAAAGTAGCGACTAAAACATCGAAATAAATCGGAACAAGGTTAGAATCGATAAAAGGTATTCTGGGCGCGCGTAGGAGCTGTAGACATGCCTGTGATGAACCGAAAATATAGTCATTATTGTGTATCAGAATGAAGCATATTTTTCAATTTACTCAAGAGCTCTCTCTCTCTACCTCCACTGGCTCACAAACCAGTGAAACGGGGGGAGATCTCCTAGGGCCCTTGATTTATCTCTCACATGTTGGCTGGAGGTCCTTAGCTGGACAATTTTTACAAATGCAATTATCTTTGATTAAATGCGATTTTTTAAAATTTTATTTACATATTTTCCAGTGCCGTGTATCACTACACATGGCTAGAGGCACCATACAGAAGTTAAAAACTACACGTTTTTGTAATTTTTTTTTTTTTGAATCAATTATATGGTTGTGAAAATATGTGTTATTTTCAAGCAATGTTGAAATGTGTTGATTGTTAAGACCATTATCTTTTTTTTGCTTTTGGTACTTTGTGCTTACCATAAGAATATGTTCAACAGGCAGATTTACCTGATATTCGTCCTATTTCGGTGGTGGCTTATCTTCAAGTAGCTCTGGGTTAGTTTTGAATGCCCAATTCGTAATCTTGTAAATATTACTTGTTCTATACTTGTTCCTGGTTCTTCCTTCCTTGGTCCTAGAGTAGTTCTTATTTTTTTAGTTTGTAAGTATCGTCGATTCTGAGCCAGCTTTAATGCTATACTATTTTAACTTGATGTTAAAAAAATTATTTGAGATCTGGTAAAGGAACAGAGATTAAGGGTAATGGGAAAAAGGGACATTCTTCTTTACCTACTATACCTGAATGTCCCAGAATCCATTTAAAACTAATAATTGTTAATTTTGAAATGGAATCAATTAAAGTGGCTATTATGTATATTATGTAGTTTTTTACATCATGGTTTTTGTGGCTGATATTTGTTAAGAGCCGAAAGTGAAATTAAGTATACTTTCTGTTTCGAAAGTACTATTTTTATGTGTTCTAAAAGTAATTTAATCGCATACAATTCCGCAGAGTAAATATAAAAGACAGATGGTAATGAGTAGCGTATGACTTCTGACCCTATAATCACTAAGCCCTATAATCAGTGCAGCCCACACCTTCATCAGATTTTGAACCATCAGTAAATATTAGCTGTGTATTTTCATAATATGAAATTGCCTCTTTAAAGAAATATATTAACGATGTCTGACAAATAATGTTTTTTAATAAATGAACAAGAATAAAATTAAATTTAGAAAAAATCAATTGCCAGGGTGGAAGTGAATAAGGAAATGAGTATTTTTATTTTGTAGGGCATTATTTTGTTAATGCCATTATTTTGTTATAAGTTGCTTATCTAAGAAAATCTTCTTATTTAATTATTAATTTTATTTTGTTTTTATTATTTGATTTTGATTTATATTATTATCAAAATTTTATTCCATTGTTTCCATTTATTTATGTATTCTTTTTAATCATAATTTGGTTCTATCTTATGAATACTTTAATTTTATTGTAAACTTAGTCATAAAGGTGAACTAAGAGCTCTACTACTTGCTGCCCTTAACTGTGGCAAATTATAATATGTTGTCAAAATAATAATTTTTTAAATAATAATGTTTAATTAATTTATCCAATTCAATTCAATTCCTCAAGGTAGTATCCTATGTCCTACCCTCTATGCAGTTTATACAGCTGACATCCCTACATGTCCTAGTAGCATCCTCATAACCAAGACACCTTTGTAACAGTAAATCCCTTCATATCATCCCTAACACTCCAATCTCATATCATAAACCTTCGTGTAAAAATTGGAGAATCAAAATAAATCCAAAAAAAACTCATCAAATAACCTTTAAGCTTCGTCATAAACATACACTTCCTGCCCTACAGTATCCTTTAATATAGCATTTCGCTGATCACTGTTGAACAGATACGCTATCTGAGACTCCAACTGAACAAACCTTTAACCTGGAATTCTCATACAAGACTAAAACGACAGGAAACTGCTCCTCGTTTGCGACTTCTTCAATATTTAAATGACAAACGTTGCATTCACACTACCGATTTACAACAAATGACTCATTTACATGACAATTATCAGATCTATTTGGACTTATTAGGTTTGTGGCTCCACTAAACCATGTAATTCATCTCGTATCCAATCCTTGCAATCCAAAATACACCTTACTGCACCTTACTTTGTTACAAATTAACTTATCCATAAAGAACTAAATGTTCTATATGTTGCTGATTTAGCCCAAATCAGATACCTATCATTTGATAGTAAACCATTCAAATCCACTAGTCTCTCAGCTTGCTTCCCATTCTATCCCTGACAACCAGGTCTGAAAAAAAAGGTGGCCTCGGGACCTTCTCAAAAAAAAACTCTTGATTTCCGTAAAGGAAGAAATAAATTTCAAATGTCGCTAAGTACACGCTATTTCGTAGCTACAGTACTTATAGCCCCTTATTATTAAAATTTAAACTTTTTTTTTTCTCTTTAAATTTCTTCATTCACGCCTATAACCAAAACAGAGACCAGTCAGTTTTCCAACGAGCTTAAAAATAAACCCTTTAGAGCATGAGGGCAAACACTAATCAATACCTATTTATAAAATGAAAAACGAAGAATTACGACATAAAGAAATCCATTGAATCCAGAATTTGGTGCCTCTAGCCATGTTGCAGTACACGGCACCTTAAAATAAATAAATAAAATATTTACATAACTATATTGCTGTAATATCTATCTATATTGCTCTTTATACTTTAAATTATACCTTGAAATATAATCGAAACCAAAAATTAATGTCATATTACTTCAAATTACTACAAATATTGCTCTAGTAAGGCTACTAAATTTATATAATATAAATATTTTGAGAGGTTATTATTTAAAACTAAATTATCAAAGCGGGAATAACTAGATTATTTGATTTTGTTTTTATTTTCATTTTTCTAATAGCCATTATAGTGCATTACCATCCAAAGCAGTTATACTGGAGAATGCACAAACTGCAGAATGTAAAAACCCTTTCTTCTATGAGCATAATAATAAACAAATGAGAGCATAGACTATAATAAGGCTGACTCCTTCTCCACAAATTCTAGTCATGATGGAATTAGGTTCGATTCCGGCTTGAGTGGTATGCCTGAAACTTTGGCAAAAAAATAAAAATATGTTTGTTAATATCAAAAATAGCCTAATATTAAAATCATACTAAATATAACATCCATCCAGTTATTCAACATAGCTCTTTAACTATTTATGTTCAACGCTCGCTAAATTCTAAATAATTATTAGGACCAAAAAAAACTGATTATCCTGTAAAATAAATATTTTTTTTTTACAAAAACAAGTTTTTTTTTCAAGGTTTATTGCATATTTTAAAGGTAGCTGAGCATTTTTAAAGTATGTAAAGTTAAATTTAGGACTCAGCCCTCTTGGAACGATGAAATCACTTGCTATAAAAATAGCTAAATTGATATTCTGGTGATGTCCCAGTTATTTACATCATGTATGTATATGTATCCACCATTATCTTCATTGACTCAAGTAAAATAACAAAGTTATGCTTTGCAAAAGTAAGCCCCTTGCCTTGGGAGACAACAACTTAGAATGTACAATCTATAATGGAACGATAACAGAAGGAAGCACCTGAAGTACTGAACATCTGCACCACCTCAGGCATTGTTTGACTAATTTACTCGGTGGGAATTCTCTTAACTTTAGTCCCTTTAATTTCTCCTTTGTTTGAAATATAACGCCCTATCTTGTTCAGAGTATATCTTTCTGACGTGTTCCGCTTTGTCAGTTCTAGGTTCTGCACAATAAACACAAACAAGGAAATCCATTTCCTTGATCTTTCCGAGAAGATGGTATTTGTCTGAACTAGACATTAAAGCATATATAAATCCAATTCTGTAATGAAATAACCAAGTGCTTAGTCTTGTTCGGAAATAAAAAATACATTTTATTTTGATAGAATTTATAACTTATAGCTTATTTTTAAAAAAGTAAAATTAAGATTTTACAATGTTTCTTTGGATATGAAACAAATTTTCCCGATTTCCAATCAGAAAATAATTTAATGAACTTGTCGGGTCTTGACCTCACAAATAATCGACAACCATCTTCTGCCTTCACTATCTTCCAACATCTCACTCCCAGTCGTCTTAGGTCTTCCTCGACATTGGCCAACCACATCAGCCTTGATCTTTCTCTGAATCATCCTTCCGACCTGCCGAACATCATTTTTTTTTTTTTTTTTTTTTTTAATAGCCTTTCTTCTAGCATCCTTTTCACGTGGCGAAGCCACTGCATCCTTTCCTCTTTGATCATAAAAAACATTATTTGGTTTTATATTTGATTTAATAATTATTAGATCAATAAGTTTTATGATGATTAATGTATGATAAAGAAATGAGTTGTTGGAGTAATATCTCACACTCTTTTTGTCTTATGTTAAAAACCTCTAAAAAATCTCTAATACTTCCACGTAGTCAAAGATTGAGTCAAAATTTCCTCAGTTCTTTCCTTCACCAAACTATTTCTTCACGTCCCCCTGTATATTTAAATCTTTTTAAATTAAAATCTTCAATAAACCATGGAACTATCAGATCTCGTGTTCGCAATCTATAGTCTCCTAGTTAATCATAGAGAAATTGAATATATATTTTATTACTTGCATTACGATTATAAGTCTCTTTGAAATAAAAAGCAACAGAATATTTTTTTCTACGAAAAGATATTAACCAACCTTTATTCCAAATGTGACTTTCATTCATTCCTTAAACAGTTTTTCCGCGGTTCTTTCCTTATCTAAGCATTTCTTCACGTTCTCTTCCCTATTCGTTCTTCTTCTATCCAATTCTTTTATATACTCCAGAATTACCGAAGCTCATGTTGTTGATATCCGCTCTCTCTAAAGGAGGTGCTGTAGCTCTGTGGGTAAGAAACGAGACCCTTAGCTCGACACTAGGGCCCGTGTTCGAGTCACGCTTTAGACAAAAAATGTATTTTCTGTCATATCAGTAAAGTGACCCTCCTATGGCACACTCAGTCTATAAAAAGTGGGCAACTTTGAGTCAAATCTTCTCCTTTCACAACCGTTGGTCTTTCACATTTTTATCAAAGTACTGATGCCAAAACCTTTCACGGGTTTTAGTGGTAACTTCTTTTTTTTTTTCTTTTTTTTTTTTAATGTAGTTTTAATTTAGGATTGTAATGGATTAGGCATATTTTCATTTGGACAATATTTGGTAGACGTATTTGAACAGCGTTTGGGATTCGTTTTATGTGGGAAAAATTCTGTGTTTGTAAGTTAGCATGTAGGTATTTAATTACAAAGCACCAGTGACGCAGTTGGAAGAGAAATGCTTAAATTTCTTGGAATCTGACTTCGCCTTTTAGAAACGGAAAACCCCAAGTTGGATTTATGTTGTATGTAGTATGTCAGTATTTTACCTTTTTGTTTTTGTATACTTGGAAATCATTTACTTTTATAATAAATTAATAATATATTTCCTTTGGATGTATTCATATTGTCTGAATCGATTCATTTCTACTATCGTTTATTTCTTTTTAGAAAGGCAGATTAAAATATGTTTTTTATATAATTCAAATACAGAATCCCCCAAAGAAAAAAAATTAAATTCCAGGGCTTGACAACACGGAATTCTTAATACTCATTAGCCTTGAAATCAGATATTATGGGAACAACAGATGGAATGACGAACTGACTATTGCTGAGCTTCTTCTAACATCAGATCCTCTCCACACTACCCACTCTCATATTTGTCCTTCTCTCTGTATAACCTTGTTTTAGACTTCTCCGAAAATCTAACATCTTAGACAAGACTGTTGAACTATCCGAACTCGTCTTTCAGTTGGAGTGTTATTTCTCGTAAGCAATTAGCTTAATCGAGTAAACTTCGTGAGGGAGCACTACGTTCTATCTTCTTATTAATATTTCTTGTTGGTCTTAGACGTACTTTTGTTTGCTCCTAGAAAAGCTCTTAACCATCTCCTCTTCTCGTCTAGTTTAAGTGTGTTTTATCAAAAATGTAAATTTTAGTCCATTTCCCTAATTACAACCTAGTATGTTATCCAAATAGTATAGATAGAATGTCCCTCATGAGATTGTTGGTAGCAGATCCGTACCTATGGACTCAGAAAATAAGTTTCAACTTATATTATTCTCGAACAATAATAATGCTTAGCACTCTAAGAAACCATACTTTGTCTTTCGAAATTCCGTTCATAATAATATTAGTAATTAAATATTACTACGACAGTTTTTGTGTAGTCCAGTAAAAAAAAAAAATGGCCAAAACACCGGTTATTATTTAACCAGTTTTAAGTAAAAAATAAATAAATTTTTAAACAGACATATATTTTTGGAGTTATAGTTATACCAAAAAAAAAAAAAAATTGGATTTCACAACAGTACGGGTTTTTTTAGCGTGCTGGCATGTGTATTTTAAGGAACTTGATTAAAACTTCATATATAAAATCTAACAGTAAATTTAACCAGCTCTCAGACGAAAAAATTAATTTTTGAATCGGACAAATAGTTTCGGAGTTATAGCCAAAAGAATACGACAAACGTGTTTTCGTGGAGAGTGGAAACTTCTCGAAAAATGGTTCGATTTCGAAGTTCTTTTATTCATTTTGTAGGTACTGGTTCCATCTACTATTTACTATATGTAAACATTCTACAAAAAATGCTACTTTGTTTTGTTATAGGCAAAAAAACGACAAAAACCGCTACTTTTGTTTTTTTTTTTTTTTTTTTTTTTTTTTTTTGTGGGTACGAAGCCGACGGCTTCCGTGGTAGCAAACTTCAGATTCAGATTCAGTAACCCAAAAAAACATTATTATCCGTTGAGAAGAAAAGTTTGACAGTTTTTTCTTTGCCAAACCCTTATTTAACTGTACTTGTGATCTTATGGGTGAAACTCAGCGCTAAAACGGTTTTATACATTTTTTATGGTATCAAAAAATGTTGTAGTTCTGTCAAGATATTCATTAATTTCTGAAATATTATTCTATGAATCGATTAAAAAAATAAAATGAAATGTTTTCATTTATATTAAAGTGCTTCAAATAACAAGAATTTGATTCATGAATCAAGAAGTTCTTAACGTCAAACAATTTTAGAGCTAATAACAATAACATTTCGGCCATTTTTCTCAGTAAAAAGTTATTCTCTCTGACCACGAATTTACGTTCATTGACTATTGGTATGGGATGAATCTGTTGAAAACATAAGTTATGAACGCTCTAGCGGATTAAACCAGTATTTTATATAATACCATTATTTATAGATACTGTATCGTATCTGTTTTCGAATGAATCGCTTTTTAGCTCAACTGGCTTCAGAATCAGTTGAGGTATAGAAGGATCAATACAATTAGGATTAATGAATTATTAGCCACTTTTATTGGAAGGATCCAAATGGAAAATAATTCATCAATCCTAATTTGATTGATTCTTTCATCCCATCATGTCTACCTAAAATGATTCTGAAGCCAGCCAAGCTACAACGTATACAAATCCAATAGATGAGGAAAATATTTCATCAATCACAATTGTGTTAATCAATCATTACCAACATGCGTAAACAAGTGAATCTATTATTGTTTGGCATTTATGAGAAAAACTGGAGGATTGACTGAAAGTTACTATTGATTTATTTCTTGGTTGAGTGTATTCTCCCATGGTTTAGAATATTATATGTTAATTAACACAATCTATTAATTTTATTTTCACACAATTTGTTTTACATATCTATAAAGAAAATGAAAGATTGTTTTAACAATTAAATATTTTGAATGAGACATAGGTTTAACTACGTACTAATCTAATTCATATTCTAGGAAGGGAAGTACAAAACAAAATTATTTACCCAGTTGTGCTTTATTCTTCATTTAAATACCAAACAAAAAAAAAAAAAACGCTTGTACAAAAATCGACCATTATTAACCGAGAAGAAAAAGGTGGAATTTAGGAATTGGTGAGGAAACTGTTCGTGATATTTTGAAAAAACATAAAAGACATTTCAGACTTCGTATCGCAATTTGCCCAACGAATGAAGAAATTGGCCTCGGAAAACAATGAAGAACTCTTAATTAAAAGACGTAGAAGTTTTAAGCAGGAAAACGCCGATTATACAAGAGTTGCCTTACTCCGGGCAATGATAACTAATATTAGAATAGAAATGCTAAGTAAAACACAAAATAAAATTTGTGATTTTTTCATTAAAAGAAAATTGAATACGTATATGTAAAGTTACTTGAGCAACCTTCACTCATCTGTGTTTATCATTTAATCTTAGTACCTTCTTTGCTTTTTCAGTTATTATGTACTATTGTTCGACTTAACTTGGTGTTGAATTTATGTGTAATTCAATTCTATACTTTTATTTAGTATATCACTTTCTAAAGATCTAAGATACGCAAAACTAAGCGTTATTTTTTTCATTCTTATGTATTTTTGTATATTATAATTTAATATTATAATTTATATAAAACGTTTGGTTGTTATAAAAGTGATTTCCAAAATCAATAAAATGTAATTTGATTATCCGGGATTTTTGATTATCCGTCAATCTCCATACCTATTGTAACGGTAACATGGCAACACTGAGTACTTAAAAAGATAACCATGACTAACCTTCTAGTGTGTGTAAAAAAGTGAACGAGTGTTGTTGTGTGTTAGCTAGTGCTTCTCAAACTTTACAAGTATTATTTTTAACAGTAAAGAATTCCTGTAAGTTATTATTTTGTTTATTTTTGTCCCAAATTTATTAAAATAAAAAAGAAATTAGAACACGCATTGTTAAGTTACCTCTTAGTCTTTAAATACTTAACACTATCATTAACCCAGCATACAGGAGTTCTACTATATATAGAAAATTATAATAATTTAAACAAATGAACTATTAGGTTGATGTTTCTTTAGGAAATATAATTAGGATTGATGAATTAATTGCCACTTCTATTGGAATTATTTTTTAGAATTCTAGTTTCGAATGCTAAACTGGACTATCGGTAAATTTACGAGTAAAAGAGCATACAATAATAAGACCTAACATTCCAATTTCGCTATCCATCTAAATGAAAATAACTATAAATTTCATAAAGACTCGGGAGTGAAAATAATACATCGAGTAGAAAAAAAGCCTAAAATTAAATACTTATGAATCATTAGAAATAATAAAATCGTTTAAACCCGATTTAGTTCTAATTGTAATGATCTTTCTATACCTATATAGACGGTATTTAAATATTAATGCAAAAAAATGATGGATCTCACCAGTCAAAACATACTAAGAAATGAATCTTCCCGACTGCAAACATATATACCAAAGAAGCCATTATATATTTATAGAACGTGTGGATATATAATATTTATGTGTAGCTGAGGGCCGTTGTAAGCCCTTTTGATGGTGGGTTAGACGCCCGTCTGAAATAAACATCTTTTACTCTCTACTGTATATTTGCCCTAAGTGTATTCAGAGCGATTCCTATCCATCCCCTTCTCTACATCCACCCTTATATTTATATATCAAATCCTGTTTTTAGGAATATTGTTTCTTGGTAATAACCATGAGAATCAACACAAAAAAAGCATCTTATATTTTTAAAAATAATGTTTTACCTAATTATTTATAATAAAGATAATATTAGCTGTATACATGCCAGCACGCTAAAAAAAGGCATACCGTTGCGAAATCCAAGTTCGTTTAGAACATTTTTTGCTATAACTCCGGAACTGTAAGTCCGATCTATAATTTATTTTTTCCATCTCAAAGCTGGTTAAATTTACTATTAGCCCTAGTATATTAGGTTTTGATTTGATTCCGTAAAATACCCACGCCAAGACGCTAAATGTGTGTGTTTTGGCAGAACATGACAATTTTCACATGTTCAGTGGGCTGTTGTGGGTATTTTACGGGATGTAATCAATCTTTTATAAATTGTGCCTGACAGTAAATATTACCAGCTTCTAGATGAAAAAATGAAATTATGGATCGAACAAATAGTGTCTGAGAAGTAGCTAAAAATGTGGCAACAAATTTTTAATTTCACAACAGTACACATTTTTAACCCTTTAACAGGCGATGTATCCTGGAGGATACACATATTTAATATCTTTTGCTCAATAAATGACGTAGTGCCCGTCGCATTATCCTACTCATTATTGTTTAATATCCTTTATTTAACCTTGAATTTCATGATACATGAGTGGGGGTTAGCGTGGCTATAGCCTTTCAAACAGAAAAAAAGAAAGAAATGTATTCGAAAATCCCCGGCTTACCCATTAAAGGGTTAAGCGTGCTGCCATGGGCATTTTATGGGGCATAATCAAAATTTCATATATGGGGTCTAATAGCAGGTTTAACCAGCTTTCAAATGTAAAAAAAAAAAGTAATGGATCGAGCTAATAATTTTGGAGGTATAGCGAAGTTATGCTTGGAATGTATAGCGGAGAAATGCTTGAAGAAGAAATGCTTATGACCTACTGAGTGTTATTCACCTGTTGTATACATTTCAGCTGTTTATGTTTCCACTGAATGGAACATCAAAATTTAATTGGGCATCAAGATTTTTTGATGAAATCTTAAACTACTGTAAGTTGTGACGTGTTCAATGTAAATGTTGTAGGAGTTTTATTTCGACGATTTTCTTCACAAATGAGCGAGTGAGGAGCTGTAAAAATACATACGGAAAAAAATAGTGAAAAACTTTTTTTTAAACCATTTCGGAGCCGATAGCAGAAAAAGACACAGTTTTTCCTAAAAATATATGTGATCAAACTTGTCGAGAATTTAATAAGCTTTCATTTTGTAAAGAAAATGTTTTTCAATGCAACGCACTGTTTTCTAGTTATAAGCGAAAAACTTAAAAATGGAACATTTAAAGCCTACCTCCCCCCTGCGCCACCGTAACAGTTCCTCTGATTGCCTATTTTTGGTCTAGATTGACTAGACTTATAGGGGAGAAATCCTATTAGGAAAAACGCATCGCCAAAAATAATTAAAGCACTAGAAAAATTTCAACTAATAGGGATAAGACCAGGATCGTAAGGAAATTAAAAGTAATCCATGTTTGAATACACCAGGAATAGCCACAGAACTATCTACCTGCTTAGATAAGCCAGCAACAGTGTGGAATTCTCTATGAAAAAATAAATTGCATGGACGAACAGCTCAAAAAAAAAAATCAACAAGTTAGGATGTAATTAGCAAATGAATATTTACTGAAAGACCCTGAGTTTTGGACAACTGTAATATTTGTTAATTAAAGTTATTTTTGGGTTCGATGGATGCTGCTATGAGTTGAGGAAATCAGGACCTAGCGAAAAAAAATTACGCCCAAATGTGAAATGTTTTCTTTCTCTCTGAAGGGTATATCAATTTCACCTTGAGCCACTGTATATTATTTATATATCAAATGTTGATGTTTTGAATTTGTATGTATTTTTACAACTGATTATAAATGTTTAACATTTGAACCTAATCATGGAATAATAAATACCTATAATTCCATTATTCCTAATAAAATCGATCTCTCTATACCATTGGCATAGTTAGCTGAACAGCGGTAAATTAAACATCAATTCAATTAACATCATATTAATAAATCGAGATAAAACAAAATAATAATAAATAAAGAATAAAGCCTCAAATTATATTTGTCATTTCTTTCTTCTTTTTTTTCAAAGACATCATCAAAATTTCTTTACGCCTTAATAAGGTCGAATTTCTGGAAAATATATTATTAATTCCAACAAATGAAACAATTCTAATATTTATTGTGTTTAGTTTCTTTTACTTAACCTACGACTTCCTGTCCTACAGTATCCTTTAATGATATTCTACTAATACCTGTTGAACAGATCCGCTACCTATGACTCCACTTGGACAAACGTCTAACTTGGAATCCACATACAAGACTAAAACGACTAGAAACTGCCCGTCGTTACAGCCTACTTCAACATTTACTAGACAAACGTTCAAAGCTCCCAATTAATAAGACTCCTTACCTATCCTTCCATAGTAAGCTCCATAACCACTCCAATCCACTAGTCTCCCAACTTGCTACCCACTCCATCCTCCGAGGCGTCTGAAAAGAAGATGGCCTAGGGACTTTTTACTGTAGATTTTATTGATGTGGTACTAGTGAGTAGTTCTTCACAAGTCATTTGCATGCCATTGTATTCACTGTCAACACATTTACTTGTTATATATTATTTTGTACAGTTGTAAATATCAATAAATGAATTTTTTTTTTTTTTATTATTTTTTTTTTTTAATGTCAATATGCTATTTATTTTTCTGTAGCATTCGATTTTTTACTTTAGTTTTAAGGAAATTATTAGTAAGTATATAGAAGGTAGGAATTTACGGAGTTTGTAATTTCCCCGGGTGCCTCATCTTACTTTCAATCCACATACAAGTCTATAGTTACAAGAAATTGCCCGTCGTTTTCGACTTCAAAATTTATTAGACAAACGTTCAAATTTTCCGATTAATTACAAAAGACCCATCTACATAATATTAACTAGGCCTACTTGAACATATAGAGTTGAGCTTTAGGAATTCACTAACCCATCCAATTCATCCAATCTAATGTAATGCATCCAATACTTACAATCCAAAATCCTCAAATTTTCCTTTCTTTGTCTCAAACAAACTTATCCATAAAGATCTTAATCAAACCAGAAATCTATCCTTTCACAGGAAATTCCCTAACCATTCAAATCCACTGATATCTTAACTTGCTTTCCATTCCATTACAGATAAACCTCCGAAGGGTCTGAAAAGAAGATGGCCTCGGGTCCTTGCTATATTAGTGCTACCAATGGATAATGGTTTTGGAAGCAATTTCCATTTTATTAGGAGCATTAGCATCACATTTACTAGATTTTGTTTTGTATACAGTTGTAAATTCCAATAAATAGCTAAACAAAAAAAAAAGTTTTAAGTAATATTGTTCTTAATATTTTTTATTTACGCGTTTAGTGGAATAATGGAATAAATCAATGTATTTGTCTCAGGCATTGGTTAAATCCCCAGCAGCAATATTTTGTTCTAAGTGTATACATTTTAATTTCATATTAATATTCGGATTCCATTCAATTTACAGAGAAAAACGTTTGAGCCATGCTATAATTTTATTAAAAAAACAACTAAAAAGAGCTAAATCAAAGAGACAGTTGATCAGAATCAAATTTTATCAGCAATAATCAATCACAAGTTATTCTTTGTTCATATATATATATTTTACTTTTTATCTATATCATTTCCCGATATTTTGTTACTTGTATAGCATAAAAAAATTGTGGATAAATTATTTGAATATTTGTCACAAAATATTAAAATTGCTTTCAAATTTCAAATTGCTTAAATGTTTTTTTGTTTTTTTAATTAGATTTTATCATATTAAAAAAATGCTGACAATAATTTACAATATATAATTTATAGAATAGCGATTGTATGGTGTACTGACAGAGACTATGATAAGGCGTTATGTGCATACTATTACGCGTTACATACAGTCATTACTGTCAATGTGCCACTTAATCCTTCTGTCACTGATTTCCACATTTTTATTTACTTACGAATATTTTATCATTTACTGAAAGGTATAACAATAAGAAAAAAAATAAAATAATACAATATATCTAAATAAACAAAAAGTCCTTTAGTATCTATTGTACAATATAATAGAGGCCTTCCACCTGTAGCTTTGATTCAATATTATTATTTGCTAGGTGAAATTTTCTTATATTTGATAATTTTATTTAGTTTTGT
This sequence comes from Euschistus heros, assembly GCA_003667255.2. Taxonomy (NCBI): domain Eukaryota; kingdom Metazoa; phylum Arthropoda; class Insecta; order Hemiptera; family Pentatomidae; genus Euschistus; species Euschistus heros. Next base: position 1,329,584 of record RCWM02000007.1, on the reverse strand, counting down.
ATTAAATTTAGTTGAGTTTAGGAGCATAAAATTTTGTTTTTGACATGGGTATGTCAATTTTGTAAAAATACTTTTTAGGTGTGACCTTTTTTTCAAACTCATTTTAGCACGCTCTAGCTCCGTTGGTCTTTATCGAATAAAACATTTGTCAACAGTTTCCTCATCAGAACCTTAATAGAAAATATTTTTTGTTGTATAACATAAGTCGCTAGAACCTACCATTCAGGAGCTATATTGGTTTGAATAAAAAAAGAAACCCTTATTTTTCTCAGCTTTATTTAAAATAATCATTGATTGTTAATTGAAGTAAATTTTTAATTAAAGCAATTTAATCCTTTTAAATTTAAAATACAAATTAGGAAAAACAGTGGATTATAGATAGATGGATAATATCTATGATTACAATGTTTATACTTTTCACAATCAGGGAGGAATTGAGTTTTTTTTCGCTTTCTGTGTATAATTTTTCTATGAACATTCATCTCTAAAGAAAACTAGTCTCAGAATTTCATTTCTAATCATTTTATTTCTTGAAGTCTAGATTTACTAATTTATGAACCCGATAGAATAGAAGAAATTATTACTGCTACAAATACCATTTAATTCATAAAAAAAAAAAAATTCTAATAGTCTTAAAAATAGCGCTCCCACTCAGCCTCCACTGGATATTACCAGTGATGCAGCTGAGAGAGCAGCGCTGGGATCTCTTCGGGCGTTGACTCCCAATAAGTGGGGAATAGGATCGATTCGGGGTTCCCCAGGATGAGTGTGTCTGTATTGTACTTATATTGAGAATGTATCTCATTTTTTTTTCTATTTTAATTTTTGTCACTTAATTTTATTTTTTATTATTGAATTATTAGTTTTATTTTATAATTATTATTTGTTTCACTTTTATCTTCTATTATCATTAATTTTGTGTGTATGTGTACTTGTATATATTGTATGAATGAATACATTTTTAGCACTATTACATGTTGGCCTTCATTGAGGCAGATTGTACATATATTTCAATAAAAAAAAAAAGTAGAATCTTTAAAAAAAAAAAAAAAAAAAAAAAAAAAATGGGTTTACTATTTAATAATCTAAATTTAAATTTTATGAAGGGTCTTTAGTTCAGTACGTTGGTACGGTTGTAAAATGAAGATATTTGGTCAAAATCATGTTCAACGGCCCGGATTTTTCCCCAATATATGGTACGCATTTTATTGGGTCCGGGTCTTGGAGAAAATAAAAATTTCACCCTTCATCCGGACTTGAACTCCGGCTTTCTACCCCACTCAGCTAAAGCACCAACCCTTTAAGTATGTGCTATATATTTATTATAATTTATTAAAACATAATAATTTATCAACTAACCACTATAATTTATAAGTGATTATAAATTACACCTCAACTTAATCGCTTTTGTTGCATCTTAAAAGTTTTTTTTTTGTACATATTAAAAAGTTTTTATATTTTTAATTATAACACTTTAATTTTGATACTATTTCTCATCGCAGCGGATATGTGTTCTTATGGAAGTATAATGCTAAAATTACATTCATGCTGATAGGTAGAATTAATGGTATAAGCCAACTAATTGATAGCCGTCAATCAGGTTTAAATAGTAATTAATTAATTAAACCTGTTATAATATATACATATAGGGGAAGGTGTTTTACCAAAAGCACAGTTGTACTAATGGACATTTGTAATTAAGAGAGAGTGGGAGGAGGGAAATTGATATTGTTAGATTGGTAGCGCTGCATCTCCCTGCAGTTGCACGTGTGTTTTCAAAATTGTCAGATCAATAGTTTATTAGGAATTATTATTTTTAACTTTTTTTCTTCCAAATCCTAACCAATCCAACCAGTGATTTTAATTTCTCTAAGACCTACACTTAGAAATTTTCTAAGCAGTAATATTTCATTGAGTTTTCCGATAAATATATCATAACTTTATATGTTTTCATATCAGTTATCACTTACGGGTTTTATGAAGCAGAGCTTTTCGCACAACATGGCGTTCAGTTGTACCTGTGGACACCATTGCCAGCTGAACCTATGGACAGATGGTTAAAGTGTCCACAGGTACAACAGATTTTTCTCTTTGTTTATTAATTCATTATTTCAATTATAAATATTGCGGAAAAGTTTGTAGGCATTCCGCGTGATATAAAATGCCTAAATCTGGATACCTACTATTCGTATAACCTTTTTTTTAAGAGGAGAAAACTCGCCACTCACTATTTATAACAAACTATTCAACTAGTAAAAATAGTGATTTCACAAATGTGCTGTTGGCTGATCCATCAAGCGAAGATTGTAATTTTTTGGATGAATTGAAGAATGATTATGAACAAGGTAAAGAAATTGAAGATGAAGAAATATATGTTGGTAGCTATGTTTTGTGTTGTAAAGCATTTTATAGTTTTGATCAAACAAAAAGTAGACTTGTTCACGTTCAACATTTGCTGCTTGAAGAAAATTTCATCGAATGATAGAACCCCAACATTTATTCTTCCGGATATCGCTACGATTATGAAATTGAAATAAGAGATATCAAAAGAAAATTACCACTGCCATCTTCTATAACTTTTCATGTATACGATTTCTAATGATTCGATTTTTTCCATAAAAAAAAATCTGTTACGCTCGTTAATAAGAATTATAGATACATAAAAGATTTATTTATTGTTAAAAGGTTTAAAAATAAGTTAAGTTTCTATTTACTTTCATACGATAAATTTATTACTGTCACCTTTCTAGTCGGCCTTCTAGTTTAATAATATCAAGTCGACTTATTCTTGTTTAAATATTCTATTTTGTTTAGTACATGCTATAAAAAATTATTGCTGATGTGTTTCTCTAAATATCATTTCAATTATTTCTATAAACCCTATGAAGAAATGAATGTCCATTGGTACAACCACCAGTGTCCACAGGTACAAAGGGGGGAGGTACCTATGAACACTAATCAGTAAGTTACAAAACATTATTTTCTGTAAAAATAAAATTACTTTTCAAAATAAAGACTCCAGGGTTTGATAGCCCCTTAAATTTTTTATCTAATGGTACAATAACCACTCAGATAAATATAGCACCGAAAATTAGAACAATTTATAAGTGAAAAATGTCCACAGGTACAGCACCTTCCCCTATATATATATGTATATATATATATATTCTTTTCTCTTAAATAAATAAAATATAGCTATTTTAACAATTAAAAAATAAAAAAATATTCACATAAATAGCGATTAAAACAATCTACGTTAACTTGATCATTAACAATTAAAAGAGACATTATAAAGGGAAGATAAGAAATCCAAAAAGTTTCCTTAAACTTTTTAATTACCGAATTTTTTCGAAAATAGGGAGATCCAGAATATTATTTGATTTTGGCTATTTAAGAATGTGCGAATTTTGAATATAGAAAAATATTTTTCAGAAATACAAACCCTTTTTATAGTCTTTTTTTATACAAATACTGTTTACAGTTTTCAGTATTTTCCAACGATTAGGTGTGATTTAACAAACCGTTAGTTTAAAACATTTTATATGATCTTATATTAAAGAAGAAAACGACTAAGAGGTTTGGTTTTCTAGAATTAGTATAAAAATTGTGTCGTTATTAATGAAAACAATCCTAACTATGCCCGATAATTTTTTTTTTTTTTTTTTTTTTATAGTATCACTCTATTTTAGTCATCACGGAAGTTTCAACTAATAAAATGAACTATGATATTCTTTAAAAATTGAATTTGGTCGATCTCAATTTTTTTTTTAATTGAGATCGAATATTAATCCATTTCAAATTTAGGTATAACCTTTATTTTATTCACAAAATTTATTTTTGAATTGGTAATCTGGTACTGATTGCGCGTGATAGAGAGAGGTGTGTGGTCCGAGATTGGTGGTGTCGGAATCGAGCCATAGTGTTCTCTAAGCCTTTTATTTATTCATCTCATTAAGAATTGCATCACTAAAACTACGGTATTTTTTCTTATGATCATATTTGTTTTATAATAATTTTCATATGCATTTCCTTCCTTGATTCTTTTCCCCACAAATGTCCTATGTTAAAATTATTAAAATTAACATCGAATAGTAACAAAAATGGAAAAAAAAAAATCACAAAAGTGTCAAATGATGTTACAATATAATAATTAATAGCTAATTAATTACGATAATATAGTGCACAGGTATCAATATTTAGTAGTTATGATTAGTGCAGGCAATAATGTTAGATTAATATTTTATTTTGTCAATTTAAATTAGTGATTGATATAATTTGCATATGTTGATAATGAAGTAATGACACTTAAATTACATATGGTTTGAATATGGTACAAGTTTTTACTGGGTTTCAATTGGGACTAACTGGGTTTCAATATTGTAACCATTTATTACCTCTCGAACAATTATATTGTTGCTTATTAATAACAAAAATAATATTATTATTATTCACCATCGCCAGTAGAGTGTTTCCTCATCACTTGATCAAAACAACATGAAGGCAACTGTCAACTGAGGCGCCAGGATCTATGATAGTAACCAATCTTAAAATGCTGGGAAGGAAAAAAAAAGATCCTTCCATCGGTACTGAAGGTAGTGGGTTCAAATCCCATCTGGTTAAAATGAAATGCATCTTTTTTACCTTCCCACCCTGGCTAAAATTGGTTTGTAACCTGTAGCCCTTCCTGCCCTAGTTGGAGTACATAAGATCTTTAAGTGTTTCTTGTATAGACTTGGTGTTTGCACGTAATATCAACCTAAGTAAGAACTGCATTAATTACTTTACTTTTTATAAACTTATATTAGGTATGACCAAAAAATTATTGTTGATACTGATCCTACATTAATGTATGTACTATGCTTCTTGTTATGATCAGTGATCTAAACTGATTGTGAATTTTTTTTTAATATATTTTATTTTAAGTGTTTTTCCATTACCAAATTTTAAAATAAACGTGCTCAAACATTTTTAAAGTGAATACAATCAAATGAATACTTAAAATAGTAAATTAATTAGCAGAAACAAAATCAATAACAGATTTTTATCTTTATTGCCAGGTTAAAATTTATTGTAAATAATTATTTTTATAATTTTATATTTTCATACACCAATCAGCTTTGTGGCTTTACCTGAATTTATAAGATGGCAGAAGAAGCTGACGAGTGTAAATCGGAACATGGTTGAGATATCAGGCGAAACGCCAATGGTTCAGCGCCGAACCGCACCTCGTGGGTCCATATTCCACGATATAACAAGAAAAAAATAAAGTTTTTTTTTTTTTTCAAAAACCAAAAATGTCCTGACGTAAATATACGTGATGTTGGAGAGCGAACGGCCTGAGTCCTACCTCTCGGAACAACCCCGACCGACTGGCTCGTCCCCACCCAACCTCTCTTCAGAGCAACTCCACAACGTTCTTCGCATTGGCCCACCAATAATCAAACTCCTCCCAATCATGTTATGTATATTATTATTCTATTAATATTTCAGATTAATTATCAGCTATTGTGTTAGTAAATTTCGCGTTACTACATCGGTACTAATATTTACATTAGTTATTTTTTTTTGTATACTATACACGTCGCGGGTTCGCCCGCTCTTATAAGTCAAGAACTTAAAATTATAAGTTATAAGATAGTTTTAACTAATGATTGGAGTTTTAGTTTTTTATCGATAATAGTAAGTATGCTATTGAGGATTATTTCTTCAATGATATTTTCAGATATAGCAGTAATTCTTAACCTAGTTAGAATTCCACTGATTAGGTGTCTAAAGCATAGTTGGACATCCAATTTTTAATTTTAATATTCTAATATAAAAATTAAAAAACAACTGATGTTATTAATCCAGACGGTCAGATTATTAAGAAATTCTTAAGGACTGCATTATCAGTGCTTGCAACTAAAGGCCCATGGATCATATTTTTACACGCAATATCAAAAAGCAAAGGATCGACGCTTTTATTTGGTAATAATTTTTATTCTGCAGAAATATTTTTAATTGATTTCATTTGGTTGGACTTTAATTTCTAACCTTAAAAGTTTATGAGAGTGTGACAAACCTCATTTCCGCCGCTTAGCACTGTACATTTAAATGATTATCATAGTAAACTTTAATATTGTAATCCTCCCTAAAATTATGAGGATAATGTAGTTAAAATTTGGTACAGATGGGTTCAATAGTGTTACTACTGCAGAAATCTATATATCATTCCCATAACTGCAAAGTATCGAATGTGAAAATGACATATTTTTTGTATTACTTTATCAGTTGCTTTAGGACTGATATAAGTTTTAGCGAATTCTCATATCTGAATTCAGTCTGTAAAGGGGAGGAATAATCCTAAAAAAGGGTAGTCTATACAAAATATTTGACAGTTAATGTAACAAATCGCTGAAGTTCGAATCGGAAAAACCGCGTATTTTCATATTCGATACTTTGCTATTGTAGGAACTATAAAAGGTGTTCGGAAGATCGTTGTCCAAAGAGGTATCTCGGGTAGGGAGGTTCATTTTGAACCTATTTAAGGTCACTTACCTTTATATGAAGTCTTACGGTTTTTTTTTTTTGGTTTTTTTTTTTTTTTATGATTTGTTTTGAAAAAATGTTCAAAACCAAACATTTATGACGTATAACCTCGTTGATTACTGATAAATCAACGCCATTTTTTTGGCTGTAGCTACTAATACATACTCCATGTAGAATAAAAAAGATTTGATGTAAAAAACAAATACAAAAAAAAAACGGGAGATCGTTAAATCATGTCAAAAGGAAAAAAAAAAAATTAAGAACTTCAAGTTTAGGTTAAAAAAATCTAAAGTAAGCCCAACAGCGAAATCCAAATTATTTTAAAACTAAATCTAAACATGAAGTTCTTTTTTTTTTCTTTTTTTTTTTCCTTTAACAACATTTAATGATCTCTCGTTTTTTGTTGTATTTGTTTTTTTTCATGAATCAGTGTATTTGAATAAATGTATTAGTAATTAGAGCAAAAAAAATGGTGTCGATATATCAGTAAACAACCAAGTCATAAATGTTTAGTTTAAGCCATTTTTTCAATAAAATTTATAAAAAAAAACCGTAAGACTTTGTATATAGGTAAGTGACCTTAAATAGGTTTAAAAAGAACCTCCCTACCAGATACCTCTTTGGCCAATGATCTTTCGAACACCCTGTATATGGTTCGAATTTTAAACTCACAGGTATCCACACGTCACGGTACATATTTGTATCTTTTTTAATAAAAATCCCTTTGAATTAAGAAAATTTTATTATCAATTTCTAGTTCTATATAACACCATATATTAGTACCTCTCTTGCATGGCACTCGCCACCAATCGGTCAATTTTCAAACTTCACTGTGCATCACATATATATCGCTATTTTAACAACAATTTAATATAAAAGATGTAAATTTTACTATTGCTAAACCTTTCTTGAACTATGAAGATGATTTAGTTGAAATTTGGTACAGTTGGGTTTAATAGTTTTCGTGGTTAGTGATCACAAATGAAAAATGGTTTGTCCTTTTATATAAGAGTATAGATTTCTTTTCAGATATGCTCTGTGAGGCGAAAATTCAAATCATTTATTTATTTTTTAATTATATGTTTATGTCCCAGAGATTATAAATTTACGTCTATAACCAGAACATGTGAAACGTATTACTATTATAATTATCATAGGATCATATTCTGAATGTGACTGTTCAATGTGGAATTTTTCATCGTGTTTTCTTGTTCTCATATACTGTACATTTATTAAATAAATTAATCATTGGTGGCATTAAAAAATATATTATATTGTGTAATCCGTTAATTTACTACTGTTAATTTTATTACAGATAATTTTATAAGATCAGGTATTACAGATACTATTAAAAATATATAGCTTTAAATTACTGTAAAAATACATAGTCTAAATGAATGATGATAGACTTCTAAAGTTGTGTTATTATAAGTTAGTCAAGCTGTCTTATTCAAGTTGAAATGCTAATTATAAGTATAATTGGTGTTTACTACCAAAATATTTACTGAATAAAATCGGAGAAGGGGAAATATTTTTTGAATCAAATATAGTTAAACTCAAAGAAAAAAGTCAAATTTATCTATTTGATTTGGATCTATTTTCTAGCCAGCAGTAGAATTTTAGCACATTCTAGAATAGAATTAATCCAACCGGTTCCATCCCTGTTTACATTAATATACAGCTAAATATTATTTTCACTAGAATTGTTGTACAGTTAAGACCTACAGGAAAACACAATAAAAATAACCACTCCAGATGAAATCACACAAATTAATCCACAGGAAATCTGTATGGTTTGTAATATGAAAACTAATGAAGACCTCGGACATATTCTTTATGCTTGCCAAATTCATAATGTTCTGCGTGAAACTTTGAAATATGAAATAGCTAATAAATAAAAAAGTGGCATATTTTATTATGAATATAATTAAAATCAGAAAGTTTTTCAATGAGATATAGTACTATTAACTGTAAAATATCAGTTTCATGTATTTACATATTTGCTTGATATATGGCATATATGTTTAGAAGTAAGGATAACCAAATATGCACTTTGATAAACTTTAAAGGCTTGAAAATAAAATAAAAAGTGTAAAATATTTTATTAGGTATTGTTTATTATTTAGATTGAAAAACTTGTATTTACCTCTTTGCATTTAATTCTTAGTTATATTATTGGTATTATTATTTATGTACTATTATAATGTACATATTTGTAATTGTATTAATATTCGTATTGTATTTAATGGTACAAAATAAATAACCGAACTCCTTTGTATAGGGCATGGCCCTGCTTACAAATAAATAAATAAAGATTTAAAAAAATATATTAAAAGTATGCCCACTGAATCAGATGAAAGCAGGTATGGCCTATAACGAACCAATTTCTTCCAAAACTAAAATAGCTTGATATCTACTTCTATGATGTCAGAATTAATAATATTAATTCATGCAGTCGCTTATAACGCTAAATGGATTGAATTCTCTAAATCCACCTTAGAGAGAATAGTATATTAGTTTTAAGGTGTCTATTATACAATAATTTTGGAGGAGTGAGATTCGAAGATAAAAAAGGAAGAGTGGGAGGTACAAGAGAAGGGACCAATGGGGTACTTCTCCGAAAACCTTTTTAAAATTATCAGTTTTTAGGACCTTTGGGAGTTGTTAACTACCTTGATGAAATTTGTTAATTACTACCATAATAATTATTTTCCAGTTATTCACTAGTTTACTTTTATAATAGCATCAGAAATACCAATATAGGTGGCTTAGAAAAATATTTATAACTTCAAAAGAGGTGAGAAAAACATTTTTTTGATAACCTTTTGACTCGTGAGTAAAAAAAAGTATTTGACATGGTGATGATCAAAATCATATATAATTCGTAAAATCGGTAGCATTATATGAAAGGACAATCCAATTTTCGTTTGTGATCACTAACCTCAACAATTACTGAAACGATCTGTACCAAATTTCAACCACCTTACATTTATAGTTCCGGGAGGGTTTTGCAATAAAAAAATGAACTGATTTTTAGATAACTTGTAATTTAAAAAGCAATAATATGTGTATAGCAGTGAATTTTGAAAATAGACCATGCGCCATTCTGCATGAGAGATCACAAAGGTGCGGTTTTGTATAGAGCTTGAAATTTAGAATAAAATTTACTTATATTCAATTAAATTATTAAATAACAGACAAAGCAGATGGATCCCATTGGAGTTTGAAAATCGAGTGGTTAGTACCATTCCACAATAAAGTTCACAATTAAAACTACTAAACCCATCCGTACCAAATGTTTTTACATCATTTTCATAGTTCCAGGAACGTTTAGCAATAATAAAAATTTAAATGTACATTGTTGAGTGGCAGAAACGAGTTTTGCCACAATGTCATATACTTTTATGGTTAGAAATTAAAATCCAACCAGATGAAATCAATAGCATTATTTCTGCTGAATTAGCTAACTTCAATTATTAGTAAAAATTATCTAAGTTCATTACTTATGAGATCGGGCGAAGCCACGACAGGAGATGCTATTATTAAAACATCTTCATAAAAAAAGAATGATAAAATAATAAATAAAATAGCCTAATAAATTGGATGTTTTATTACATGTTTGTACAGAATTAGGTTCAATCGTGATTTTTTTTTTTTTTTTTTTTTTCTTTATTGAGAAAGTATTACAATCTGCCTCAATGTGGGCAATAGGTAATATGGATGACTAAATGGATCCATTCACACACTATTTACAATAAAAAATAAATGCAAAGAATAGATAAAAAAAAAATAAAATAAAATAATAATAAGAAAATAAACAAAGTATCTTAAACTATACATTACATAAAGCTAAGAAAATAAAAAATAAAAAATCTATAAAATAAGTAACAAGACATAAAAAAAAAAAAATAATAATAATAAAAATAAATAATAAAAAAAAAAAAAAAATAAAAAAATAAAAAATTTAAATTAAATTAAATCTTAAAATACATTCATACTTTATTTACACTATATTCAAATCTGAGGGATCCCCCAACCAGACTTGTCCCTCCACTTTTGGAGGGACAAGCCAGGCCCCAAGAGATCCCAGCGCTTCTCTCTCAGCTGCGTCACTAGTATAATATAACACCAGTGGAGGCTGTGTGAGAGCGCTAAACTACAGTCACTCAGAGCATGAGCGGAGAAGCTGGCCATTGCCAGGACTCCATGACGAAATTTATAATAGGTCACGAGGCCACTGCCTTTTTAACCTGCGAGGAGGATTATAGGGGTGAGTGGAGCTGGATAGGGATTGTGCTAGTGGATTAGGATGATGAGAAAGTTTTTGATGAAATTTTGAAAATTTGACAGGTATGGATTCTAGGACAAAAGGTATATTAAGATCGTTATGTAAGGTTTTGTTGGAGACATAATATGGGGCATTGGTTATGGTTCTTAGGAATTTGGATTGGAAGGATTGGATACGTTTGATGTTCGAGTGTTTTGCTGCCCCCCAAATTTCTAGTCCGTAGGTCCAGATAGGCTTTAGGATAGTCTTGTAAATCAGAAGCTTGTTGTCTATTGAAAGTTTTGAAGTTTTGCATAGTATGGGGTATAGTTGGCTGAATCTTCTGTTAAGTTCTTGTCTTTTAAGTCTAGTATGTGGGTTCCAGGTGAGTCTTTTGTCTAAGATGAAACCAAGATATCGCACTGTATCAGATCTGGGTAATGGGATCTTATTGAATAGGACAGTTGGGCAGGAACTACGGCGTAGAGTAAAAGTCATGTGGCTGCATTTCGATTCATTGACTTTTATTCTCCATCTGTTGCACCATAGTTCTATCATTGAGAGGTGATTTTGTAGGTTGGAAGAGGCTGTTTTAGGATCAGGATGTGATGAAAGTATAGCTGTATCATCAGCGAAAGTTGCAAGGAACGTGTCGGGAGAGGTAGGAATGTCAGCAGTGAAGAGGATGTAGAGGACAGGACCCAAAACGCTGCCTTGAGGAACTCCAGCTTGGATAGGATAGCAGTCGGAAAAATCGGAGCCGCATCGAACTCGGAAGGAGCGATTTGTAAGGTAGGAATGAAGGACGAGGTAGAGGGTTTGTGGTAGTATGCTCTTAAGTTTAAAAAGCAATCCGGTGTGCCAAACCCGGTCAAAAGCCTGAGCAATGTCCAGAAAGGCACCCGAGCAATATTGCTTCCTTTCCAGAGCAGAAGATACATGGTCAACAAGACGGAGTCCTTGTTGGATTGTTGAGTGCATGGGACGGAATCCAAATTGGTGGGAGGGGAAACTTTGTGTGTCAAGTTTGGATAGGATACGTTTAAGGAGGATTTTTTCGAATATTTTAGATAGAATAGGAAGTAGGCTAATTGGTCTATATGATGAAGTGCTGTTAGGAGGTTTGCCTGGTTTTAGGAAAGTTATTATGACGGAGTGTTTCCACAGAACAGGAAAGTGGGTTGTGCGTAGGATGCAGTTGTAAATATAGGTAAGGAACATTACTGCTTTATGTGGAAGTTGGCGGAGGATTTGAGGAGTAAGGAGGTCATAGCCAGGGGATTTTCTTTTGTTTAGTTTTCGAAGTAGGAATTTGACCTCAGAGGGGGTAACAGCTCTAGGAGGTAAGGAAAGTGGAATGGGAGAAGATAGGAAATCTTCAACTGTACTGGATTGATTAGGATAAAGTCCAGGGTTTGGAGTAAATGTTTGGGAAAGGTGATTGGCTTGTTCCTCTGCTTTTTCCATGTCAGATGCGGCCCATGAGCCATCACCTCGTCGGAGGGGATGGGAGATGGGCTTGGATTTTAGGATCTTTTTTGTTATGTTCCAGAGGGAATTATCATGAGCGGAAAGGGACGAGAGGTGTGTATTGAATGACCGGGATCTAAAGGAAGCCAATTCGCGCTTGACTAATTTCGTGTAGTAGTTATACGTGCAACGATCAGATGGATGTCTTGTGCGTTGCCATACTGCTCTATAATAGCGCTTGGCATGGATGAGGTCTAAAAGGTCTTGTGGTAATGGGTTTGTTTTAGGGTTTTTGGGGGTATTATTCGGTGAAGATGCTGCCCAAGCGGATTGCTGGATTGAGGTAGTGAAGGAGTGAACAGCATCATCCAGGTTTTCACGGGTTTTCAAGGAAACTCTGAGGTCTATTTGATCGGTCAGGATTTGTTGGAAGAGCTTCCAGTTGACTGGACCTCTGATAAATGAGGAAAAGGGTGATTTAGGAACTGGTGATATGGATAGGTTTAATATTAATGGGCTATGGTCTGATGATAGGTCGTCTAGGCGAGTTATGGAATGATTAAGAGGTCCTAGGCCTTTGAGGATAAAAAAGTCTAGGAGATCGGGATTACGATTAGGATCGGTAGGCCAATATGTGGGAGAGTCGGGAGAGAGGATTTTGCAAGGACTAGAATTTAGTGCAGACAACAATGTTCGCCCACGGGAGTTGGTTGTTCTGGCTCCCCATTGCTGGTGTTTGGCATTTAGGTCTGCTCCTAAAATAAAGTGTTGTCCTAGGGAATTTAAAAAGGAAGTGTAGTGGGATTCGGAAATGGATTTATTAGGAGGGGAATACGCTGACACAATAGTTATAGGAAAGAAAGGAGTTTGAATTTTTACAGCAGTGGATTGAAGGAAATCATGGACTGGTAATGGGAATAGGTAGTGGGCGAGGGATTGGTGTATGATGACAGCGGATCCAGCATGGGCTGTTCCATCTGGGTGGTCAGTTCGATATGTTTCGTACTGAGGTATGTTAAATAGACGTTTGTTGGTTAGTCTTGTTTCAGTAATAAGGGCTACGTCGATTTGTCTGTCCTGTAATAAGGTAGTTAGTTCGTTAGTGTGATTTCGAACACCATTTGCATTCCATAGAAGGATCGTAAGGGACTTAAATGGGGACATTTAAGGATTTCTAGGTGGTGGGATTACAAAATGTGATAATGCAGTTGAAAGTAGGGTTATGAGAGGGGTAACTATTGATTTAAACTCTGAGAGGAAAGACGACAGTATATTGGTGAGGTCAGAGGAATTCGGAGGAGGAGGGATGTAAGGAATCTGATGAGGATTAGGGTTATAAGGATTAAGCTTTGGATGAATGGCGGAAGGAAGAGGAATTTGGGGTTCTTGTGATGCAGGTTCAGGCTGCTGCTGGGCCTTGAGATGTGAGGCTGGTTCTGAGCCTCTTAACATTTCAGAGAAGGTTACTGCTCCATTGACTGTTTTGGATGGTTGTCTTGTTGGTCTGGATGGCTCTTCTCTCCTTGGGGTTGTTTGCATTCTTGATTTCAAGGTTTTGTAGGTTTGGCATCCCTTGTAATTTGCTGGGTGCCCTTGGTGGCAAAGTGCACAAACTGCAGGAGTTTGTCGGGATTTGCTGCATTCTTCTGATTTATGTTGCTCGCCACACTTAACACAACGTGGTAAATGATGGCAGTAGCGTCTTGTGTGGCCATATGCCTGGCAGTTATGGCATTGAACTATTTCCCGCTTTGGGTATGGTTTTTTTTCGACTGATATACTGGTGTAGTACAGTCTGTTTACATTGTAGATTTCTTCTACCCCCGGTGTTCGCTCGAGGTCGACAAAAAATAGAGGTAAGGCTATTTTGCTGATTGTACCTGATTGATCTTTATTGTCTCTTTGGACATTTATAACCTGCTTGACCTTAAATCCCATAGCAGTCAGTTCTTCTTCGATGACATTGCCAGGTGTTGATGCATGTAAATGGCGAATTACTACTCGAAGTGATCTCTCCTGTTGTAACTGGTATGTGTGAAAATCTGCCTTGGTATCAGAGAGATACTTCACCATTTTCCTGTAAATTTCTGGCGTGTCTGGGATAATCTTAGTATCATTTGTCCGACTATGGAGTGTAAATTTACCGGAGCCTACTATTTTATTTAATTGTTCACATAGGAGCTGAATGTTTTTTATATTTCTCACAAAGATGGGCGGGGGTTTAATTACTTTTGGGGTGCTATTAGTTTCTGTTGTTTCTGTCCTGTTAGATAAGACTTGATATGGGTTTGGTGTGAAGAATGGTGACTCGTCGGTATATACTTGGGTTGAAGGACCTGGAAGAGATTCCATATCTATTGAGATCTCTGGAGTGACGGGAGGAGTGATTCTATTGGAGCGTTTTGGCTTTTGTTTTGCAGGGGAGTTCCTTGGTGTATTTCCTAAGCTTCTTGATCTCTTAGTATTAGTTTTTTTGCTGGACATTACCATGTGGAAATATCGCATGCTAATGTAACGATCATATAAATATTGTGAAGAGAAAAGTAAAAAAAAATAGACAAAAAAAATATATATATAAATATATAAGGTTTACGTATTGGAATACGTAATAATTTGAGGAAAGCGCCAGTAGCACCTCCCTCAGCAACGACTGGCAGAGTACTGGCTCAGCCTGGTGGGGGTACTGCTAGTGATAAGATGGCCACAGTACACGCCAGTCTCATGCAATTCGTAAACACAGTGGTCTGTTTTATAGTTTATAAACAAGGTATTTACTCACGTTAGTAAGCTGTAATAATCAAAGTTTCTAATAATTTGCTCACAATGTTTTTTTTACATGATGTTTTAATCTAGAACACTAGTTAAAAGAACACTTTTCACGGACAGATCTAACGTGCAACCTCACAATTCGGGCGCGTGCGCAGAACTCTATCGTGATTAATTATTATAATGTTAAATGAATAGCAGTTGAGTGATCTTTGGCTGAGGTACGCCTGATGGTATAGAAGAAGTTCTCAGTGACAATGGTTTTACAATACACAATACAGTGTACAATTTTACATTACAGTGAGAGACGTATTGTTTTATTATATATATATATATATATATATATATATATATATATTTTTTTTTTTTTTTTTTTTTTTTTTTTTTTTTTTTTTTTTTTTTTTTTTTTTTTTTTTTTTCCCAAGCCCTTATGGCTAACAAAAGTTTTGATACAGTCTTCATTATGACGATTCTGCTTTTTTTACTGCACCAAGGTTCTGAATAGAGCAATGGTTTGGAGAAAATAGTATTATGAGTCACTATCTAGTGATGGGGCTCACTAGGGTTTTTGGGCAAAGGGGAATTAAAACTTTTAACTTAGGTCAAACTAAGTTGGTTGACATGTTTTTGCCATCTTTGTGGTTTTCCTGTGGGAGTCAATGTATTAAATAAGGGGTTTGTCGAGTGTCGAAGGCTGTCAAAGAATTTAACATGTCTCCGCGAAATAAAGTCTGTCACCTTCGGTAAGTCTAAGGTTGTATGCAGTACATCAGTTTTTGTCCTCTGTAATGTTGTACCTTGCACTATCCTTCTCAGTACTCCGTTCTGAAACTGTTGGAGTCTCTTGCTGCTGTCGTGTGTGAGATATTTGCCAGCATTGGAGCTCCATAAAGGAGAGCTGGTCTCAATATAGATTTATATATCATTAATTTTAGGCGGAGTAAAAGGTTCGGCGACCTCAATAGGTGATTTAGTCTGTAAGACTTTGTCCTCACTGTCTTGAGCTTACGATGGCAGTGGCCTGATAGTGCAAAGTGTCGATCTAGTGTGATGCCTATGTACACTATACTGCCCGCTGGCCTTTTCGTATTTCTTGCTACCGTATAGGTTTTAGGGAGTGAGTGTTTTTTCAGGAAAGAAAAAATGATACAGTCTTGGGATTATCTGTAATATTCAATCCTTCCAATTTCTCTGTAATTTGATCACACACTGCCTCCGCCTGTCGTAGAGCCCTCGTGGCGTTTAATGAGCTACTATAGATAGCTATATCATCGGCGTAAGCTGCCACAGTCGCTTTTTTGTATCTCGCTCCAACAGTTTCAGCCGTATACACTGAAAATAGTACAGGGGAAAGCACAGACCCTTGAGGGACCCCACATGTGAGTGAAAAATCTTCGGATAATACCTCGCCTACTCGCACTCTAATTGTTCGCTGTTCTAGGAACGATTTTAACAACGTATATAGCTGTTCCAGAAATTCGTTTTCCTGCAGTGTCTTACCTATGTGAAGCCTATGAGACAGAGTCAAACGCCTCTGTACAGTCGATTGATATCATAGCAGTTGCCTCATTCTTAGCCATGTTCTGTGTCACTTCCGTCTGTAACTTTATTGGATGGTGCTCCGAGCATAGGCCGGCCTGGAAACCGGTCTGTTCGGGTGGGATAAGAGCTACATGTGAGCAGTACGTTTTGAGAAAATTAAGAATTATTTTCTCAAAAACTTTGCCCAGGTGCAGAAGTAAGCTGGTAGGTCTGTAGTCGGCTGACTGGGTACCGTTCTTCACGGGTTTTAATAGCGGAAAGAGTATAGCTTTCTTCCATGACTCTGGAAAGTAACGTAGCCTCAGGCATGAATTGTAGAGATTAGTCAGGTGAGCTATTCCTCTTCGGGGTAACTGCTCAATCTCATCAAAAAAAAAACTAAATAAAAAAAAAAAAAAAAAAAAACCAACAACAAACATATAATTATTTCCATGATCTTCTTCTGGTATTTCAGTCGGGTCCTCTGTTCTCCTTTTGATCGTTTCGCGGTAGTAGTTTGCAAATTGTAATGCCTGCTCCTCCGCTGACAGCAGTCTGTCACCTTCGTGCAGCAACGTTGAGCTCCTCTTTCTCGTAGCCGTCTTCAGCAACTTCCAGAATTTTCGATGGTCCCCATGGGTGGCCCGCAGTTTCTCATGCCGTAAAGACGTCCGCCATTGCCTCATGAGATTTCGAATTTGAGTTGTGAGAGAGTTAACTACCCTCTTCACTTCAAAATCTCCAGTTCTATACCACTTATTCTTCCACTTATTGCGCAAGGCGATAAGTGTCAGAATGTATTCTGGCGGTGGGCGTAATGCTGATGGAAGTGGACAGAACTTCGGTATCGCCATGTCAGCGGCTACCCGGATGGTCGATGTAAAGAATTCTATGTAATCATCTATCTCTTTCTTCGTGCGAAGAGCAGGGACGGTAGACAGTTCGTGATAGACCTGCGCTTTATAAAGATCCCAATCTGCTTCAACATATTTATATTTGCTTGGGGCCGGTAATGAAAATAAACCATTTAACTGAAAAAGAACAGGTATATGATCTGAAGGAAGTTCAAAGCAATGCCGTCAGAGACGATGGGGCTGCCTCGTGAGCAGGAGATCAACCGTTGATCTATACATCGAGTTTGACCGATGTCTGAATGTATGACTGTTGGGATGAACCACGGTATAGGAGGTATTCAAAATGCTCTTCCCAGCACCACTTGATGTTTTGTTATTCCAGGAAGTGTGGCGAGCATTGAGGTCACCAACGATCCAATGGTTTGTCCGACGTGCACACTCATTTATAAGCCTAGAGAACTCAGTTAAAGATGACCTAGGTCTCCTATAAACCGCTGTGATGATGGTGGGCTTTTCTAGTAGGACCTGGACGGTCTTGTGTTGTATCTTTGGATCGTTAATGGTCACTGGGGTGGGGATTTCTCTCCACCTAGTGCCATATCTGATACCTATAAGGACTCCTCCAGTAGGCTCAGATAAAACGTCCCCCGCTAGTTCGTATCCCGGCAGCCGTATGTGCTGGAAATTTGTCCGGATGTCGGTGAGGATCACTACGGTGGGTTGGGTCTGTGCTATAAGAGCGTACACTTCCATAAGTTTAGGCATTAGTCCGTACGTATTGAAATTTAAGAGGGTCAGTGCTGAATTCGTTTCGGCACAAATCCTGAGAATAGTTCTATAAACGTGGTAATCTGTTTTGTCAGTGTGGTGATGGAGGTTTTGGGACAAAGAATGTGCTAGGGAAGTTCGTGGAAAATCTTGAACTTGTGGATGCTGAGCCTTCGTTGTTCCCGATGTGGTCTTCGCTCGTAGAGCTACCTTCTTCTTCAGTTCTTCAATCCTTTCAAGGAACAGCTTTCTGACTGAACACCCGGTGAATGAAGCTATATGATCATCTCCACAATTGGCACATTTAACCGGAACAGTTTTCTAGGACATTCAGCGATTAGGTGAGGCCCTGCACACCTCACACAGGTAACTGCTCTTCCGCCGTAGTCTTTTGTGTGCCCGAACTGCTGACAAAGGTAGCACTGTATTATTCCTTTCCTACCTTGGTATACTTTGACGTTGAATCGAACTCGGTTTATAGTACCCAGCTTCCGTATATCTTCTAATTTCACGCTTGCTGTAGTCGTCACTAAAATTAGAGGAAGATCATGTTTTCCCCCGTTTACATCACTTTTTTGGAGACGACGAACGTCCAAAATTCCTTGTAATTTCACTCCTAACTCTTCTTGAACATCTGTTACATCGTGATCTATGTCTAAATCATAGATAACGAATTTATTGTTCTTCGGTCCGTTTCTTAATGAGTAGGTGTGGAACGGGCTTTAGTTAGCGCGAAGATAACCTGATATTTTACTGTGTTCTTCTTGAGTTCGAGGAAATATTCGTATACCTTCCCGCACCTTCTGTATTTCAAATAGTTGAAATCCCGCCGAATTCAATTCCACTGCAGCCTTTCTGGTACTGGTGACACCAGAAACCACAATAGGTGGTATTCTTTTAGTCACGTTACAACCATCACTGTTATCTCTAAACTTAAGTACCTCAAATGAATTAGCGGTACTTACCTGGAAATCGGGATGGGTATTTGGCTGACGGCATACCTTCTTTGGCTGGATGAAGCCGTCCTCTTTTTCTGATTTGGTTTTCCCAGTTGAAAACTTAAAAGAGCTGGATAAACCTTCTATAGTAACTATATCCATTGTGTCACACCTTTAGAGTCCACAAACAAAGATATTGTGGTATTTTCATTAAATACCACTACAAAAGTATTTCTATTAGGTTTAATTGCCACAAAATATCTACAAATTAAATTTAAAGAAAATATAACCTTAGAAACCAAGTAAAGTATTTTATATTTAAATAAATGTTTGCATATAATCAACTTTAGAGCTTCCAGATTGACTGGGTAGATATAAATAAGCAGTCAACATTTCACTATTGTCAGCCTAGTTTAATATGTAAGACAAACAATCCGGGTGCTGTTGTTTTTAGAGTTTGTCAATACCAAAAACTCGAACGTCTATTCACAGAGCATAGAAAAGTAATTAACTCGTTGGCAGAAATGTATTAAGCGTAATAAATATTTTATGCATTGAGTGTTAATAAATGTTTTAGATCATTTATTTTATTTTTTAGATGTTAAAACCATGAGCCTATATTGATTTTAAGACTGGCAAATATTAAAAGATATATATTAATTTTCCAGATGTAATGGTAAATTCCTGACCAGTAGAATTGAGGCCGACAACAATTCATTTAGATGAAAATACTTTTAGGGTATCCTTTTCAATGTTAAGAACTTTTAACTTCTACTTAAGAAAATGTCATTATAAGAAGGAGCGAGACCAATGGTCGTTGTCTTTTGTTGAACGGTTGAGTAAGTTCTTTGTGTGATTCAACCAACTCCCCCCGCAGTCTTTATTAGCCCGAGAAACTTCTTAACTCCGGCAACTAGGTCAGTACAAACGAAATTGGAAAGAATATTGACACTGAGGGAGAATAAATGTTTTTCGAATAGTAAGAGAGGTTAGGTAAATATTTATCTTCCAATGTTCTTTGAATTTAATTAATTAATTGAAATTGATACGTAAGTTTTCATGGCCGCTTATTACTTCAAGAAAGCAATGACAACAATTCTATTTTTCCTCTTAAAGTAAATACCAACATTTACCATAAAATATTTAATTATGTTAGAGGACAAAATTATTATAACTAAATAGAATCGTGGGTTGAAATTTATTTCGTGGTTGATCAAAGGAACTAATCTCAAACATAGCACTCTGACAAGAAGATGTTGATTTACAGGGTAAACTTCTTGTCATAGATAGAGTACATATGGACCTATGCACAAAAAAACATCAATTAAATGTTAAGAGTTAGAATAACATGTCAATGTCTTGCAAAGCAACCAGTATCACTTCAGTAAAAGTTCTATATTATGCCGACCCGTGGCTATTTTCTTTTCAGGCACCTCAGTGATTAGGGATAGAATATAAAAAAAATATGAGAGCCTAGCTGGGGTGGTTGTGAGGGATAGATATCCAATTCAGATCAAATCAACATCATTTGCTATATGTTCTATACAAGATCATTTTAGTAACCGTACTTCTGACAGAGTAATGAGTTTTGAAATTTGTTAAAGCTTTTTAGACTATAAGGACTGGATACGTTATAATTTGATGGTTTAGTAAAAATGTCTACTGAAAACGTGCAAATAATATGCTTATCATTATTTATTGATAACAAACATAAGTCATCAGCATAAGTGGTGCTTATAGCCGGTGCTATGATGAGATGCTAGGAACCTTTATAATACAATTATGATTCACTGTAGATACGCATGATGGTATAGAAGGATCAGTACAATTAGAATTGAGGAATTAATTGCCGCTTCTATTGCAATTTTTATATTCGAAGGCTAGTTACAAAACATCAGCACTTTGGCACACACACAATATTAGACAATACTGATATTTATAAATTTTAAAAATGTAAGAAAAAAATCAAACATTTCAATACTCACCTAAGGAGACAAAATTGAAGGGCTTCTAAAAGTTATCATGTCCTAGAGTAAACTGAGTGAAATAGAACGAAATAGGGTCAGGTAAATGTTCAATCCCACAGGTTTTCCCTATGTTTGTCCGTTTATCTGTCACTGCTGGAATTAAACATAAAATGGTTACTACTACTGGAAATGTTTATCTGGTCTTATAAACTAAAATCTGGATTAGTATCAACAGTATTTCTAATGATACATAAATATTAATTCGTAAATTCTGTGTCTTTAGAACTGATGATGAATGTTTAACATACAAAAACTAGCCTTTGAATGAAGATTTCAATTGAAGTGTCAAATAATTCATCTATCCTAATTAAATTGAATTGGTATATTGTCGGAAACGTAATACACACTAGCCAATATAATAGTCATAGAAAAGGACAATGAATCAGGTAGGTATTATTTGCTATCAGTTATGGGTCTCTCGTCCAACAATACCGGAAGCGATATCAGTAACTAGTTTGTTATGTCAGTGGTGTGAGTTTATGATTTATGTAATGATAAAGGGTTGTTTGTTTCAAGTTGGTGCGTAGGGTTTAGTCGTTACCAAGGTGCACTTGTTAATAATTTTAATACTTTAAATTGATTAGATAAGCTTTTTTTAAAAATATGTATGTTCATATTAAAAACTGTATAAAATATATAAACTAAGTAGATGTGTGTAAAAATGACAGCAATAACTAGCATCTGCACTCTTTAATAAAATTGTTGAATTCGAAGGTATCCAGGCAACCATCTTTTCAAATACTTTGGAGGGTTATCGAGAATCCAATGAAAAGCATGATGGGAGACTGACGGATGGAGCTTATCAAGAAAAGATATGTTTCTGGTCTGGGCCAAATCACCAACTTATGAGACATTAAGGTCATGAATGGTAAGTCTGTTCCCAACGTAATAAGAAACATTCAGTATTCTTCCAAGGATTTTGGATTGTAAGTATAAACACAAAGAACGAGAAGAATCGTATGATTTAGTGGAGATTCATAACTCATCCCTGTATTTCCAAATAGGTCTGATTACTTAAGGTACGCATGATGGTATAGGATCAATACAATTAAGATTGATGAATTAATTGCCACTTCTATTGGGATTATTTTATTAGAATACTAGCTTCAAATACTAAATATTCATCTTCAGTTCTAAAACATACAAGATTTTCAACAGATCAGCACTATATTACATGGATTATATATACTGAAATTTTCAAAAATGTAAGACAAGAAATCAAACATTGGTCTCACCTGAGGATATCTAACAGATCGTGAAAAGAGGAAGGGGGCAGGTAGGTTAAATTTTCGGGGTTTACTATGGGATTTCCCTCATGACTCATTGGATTTTTCCGTTCCTATTGGAAAAAAATTTAAAATGGGTCTATTGGAAATGTTTATCTGGTCATTTAAACAAAAATCTGGATCGGTTTTAAACTATTTTATTATTTCTAATGATTCATAAATATTTAATTTTCCGCTATTCTCTACTTGATGGATTATTTATGCTTATGAAATTACGTCAAATAAATCCATCATTATTTTCTCATCTAGTGCGTGATGAATGTGTTTTGTTCTTTTTATTCAGTGTCTCATCTCCATTTTATAAAATTACTCTCTGACCCGGCGAAGAAACGTGAGAACAGGGAAGTGCTTTCTAAAGAAGTTATTACTTGAATTAACCTCAATTACCATCTGCGGTGGTGGTCAAATGAAAACTCTCAAATGAGGGTTAAGTGTCAAATGAAAAAAGTGTTCGGTGTTAATTATTCAAAATCAATACAAGGATGATTACTTAGAACTTGCACGAATGTAGCAATTAGGCAAATGAAAGTCAAGACCTTTTTTTTTTTTTTTTTTTTTTTAAGTGCCTTTGACTTTTCCCTTTATAAATGGAAAGCATTTCTATATTGTAATCATTTCTGTTGAAATTTTTTTTAACTTTGAGAAATGTATGTAACGAATTTATGTTTAACTTTATTTTTTCTTATTCTTGTTGCTTGGTTATTTTTATGTTCCGTTTTTAATTTTTTTAACATGGATATGTCTTTTGGATAGGGGTCTATACTTTTGTGCTGTAACGTTTCGTTTCAAATTAAAAATGTAACATTTTGACATGCTCTAGCTCTTTTGGTGTTACTCTAATCGAAATTTTGATGACATTTGTCCATTCAGAAATTTAATGCGGAATACTATTTGTTATATAACATTTATGGCAAGGAACTATATTGAATTGAATGAAAAAAGTCAAGTTTTGCTTTTTATTTTAAATTTTGGGTCTTTTTTGTTGCTCTAATCAGAAATTTGACCCTAGTTCCCTTGTCAGAAATTCAGTCGTGAAGATATTTTGTTGCATAACACGGGTCGCTAGGACCTACCGTTTAGGAGCTATGTTGGTTTGAATGAGAAAATGTCACGTTTTGCATATTTTTTTTTTTAATTTTTGGGGTTATTTTTACACGCTCGAGTTCTGTTAATATTGCTCGGACCGTAAATTTGCCGACAGTTTCCTCATCAGAACCAGAATATTATATATATACATATCTGTGATCTATTGTGCGAATATAAATGAATATCATGGTATCTGTAAATATATTCTCCAAGCAATGTACATATGGCTATAGTCTATTTTCTTTACAAATCTTTTCTTATTTTCTCATGGTTATTTTTTTTCCTCTTTCTTATATTGCATGCTTACTGAAATTTCTTTATGCAATTTTATTTACAAGGGGACGTTTGCAGTTTTAACTCACAGATGTGAATGCCGTTTTGTGGGTGGGTAGTAGGGACCTATAATAGTGCAAAACTAGAGTTATAGCCGCCAATGAGCATTAGGAGCCGAGAAAAAAAAAAAAAAATATTAAAATCACGTTTTATTTTTTTTCTCAGCTCTCAGTCAAGATAGAGAAATGACTCTTTCACGTTTAATAGCAGATATGTATACTATTAGATATAAAAATACTTTCGTTATGCTCAAGACACCAACCGGCTTTAGGTTGGTCAAAAATGACAAAATTTCAAAGAAATCCGCTGTAAATCAGTGGAAACTTTTTTTCATCAACAACTAACCTCAAATCTCGATTAAACGCATCATAAAACCCTTATATGTGAAATTGTATCAAAATCAAAAAATATAAATTTTTTACCCCTTTCGAGGAGGTTACAACTATAACAACAACTGCGTTCAACAGATTACAATAGTAATAGCATCTCTAGAATCGGCATACATTCTGCTTTTTATCCATGCGTATAACAATGGATTTACTCCAGATTTTATTGGACAAAAACTGATGTGAATGAAAAAAAACCGAGGTCAGCTATAACTAGAGATATCTCAATAATCGTAAATCCTGCGACCTCCGGA
This sequence comes from Euschistus heros, assembly GCA_003667255.2. Classification (NCBI taxonomy): domain Eukaryota; kingdom Metazoa; phylum Arthropoda; class Insecta; order Hemiptera; family Pentatomidae; genus Euschistus; species Euschistus heros. The sequence continues at coordinate 1,305,100 of RCWM02000007.1, read as the reverse complement.
TTTGGGCTTAACTATGCAGTTTTATGGCTTCTAGATGACCTTAAAATTTGGTCTTAATCGGTGGCGGAATATTTGAGATAGCGCAAATTATTTATATTTTTCAGAAATTGACAACCTTTTAAATAAAATCCTACAAAATTTTTTAGGTAAAAAAAAAATTATTTTTGATTTCGACAAAATTAAGTTTCTACATGTTTTATGAGATGAGAATCAGAAACTAATATCAGTTTTTAGTTTAAAAATTTTCTTCACCTATATTATATAAATAAGACGTTTTAAAATGATCTATTTCTATTATTATTTTAGTTTTTACACAATAAATTTCAAATAAAGACCATTTAAAATCAATATACATATTTTTTAACCAAAACCTGATATTAATTTTAGATTATTCATCAATCTATGATTTCTATGCAATTTTAAACAAAAATATGTTATTTTAAAACATCTTATTTATATAATATAGGTGAAGAAATTTTTTAAACTAAAAACTGATATTATTTTCTGATTCTCATCTCATAAAACATGTAGAAACTTAATTTTGTCGAAATCGAAAATAATTTTATTTCACCTAAAAAATTTTGTAGGATTTTAGAAGGTTGTCAATTTCTGAAAATTGTAAATAATTTTGCGCTATCTCACATATTTCGCCACCGATTAAGACCACATTTTAAGGTCATCTAGAAGCCGTAAAATTGCATAGTTTAGCTCAAATTCGGAAGTCACAGAATTTCCCCTTATTGAAATATCTCAAGTTATAGTGATAGCTGACCTTGAATTTATTCCTTCACATCAGTTTTTCTCCACTAAAATCAAGAGTAAATCCATTGTTATACGCATGGATAAAAAGCAGAATGTATGCCAATTGTAGCGATGCTATTAATGTTGTAATCGGCTGAATTGAGATTTGAGGTCAGTTGTTGATGAAAAAAAATTTCCACTGATTTACAGCGGATTTCCTTGAAATTTTGTCATTATTGACCACCCTAAAGCCGGGTGGTGTCTTGAGCATAACAAAAGTATTTTTATATTTAATAGCATACATAACTGCTATTAAACGTGAAAGAGTCATTTCTCTATCTTGACTGAGAGCTGAGAAAAAAAATAAAACGTGATTTTCAGATTTTATTTTTTTTCTTGGCTCCTAATGCTCATTGGCGGCTATAACTCTAGTTTTGCACTATTATAGGTCCCTACTACCCACCCACAAAACGGCATTCAAATCTTCAACAAATCAAACTTTCAAAAAATCTTCAAATCAAACTTCAAGCCCACAAGATCACTCCTGACACAATCATCCCATCTACGTTTTGGTCTACCTCTCGGAGGTTTACAAGACAGTTCAAAATTATTTTTTGAACTGTAAAAAACGCAAAAGAAAAAAGCCGGAAATACCGGTTATTTTATTATATTTTACCTACAACGCAATAATGAAGCTTTTTTTTTCGAGAAAAAAAAATCTTAAATATTAATTGTAGCTGGAGCCAGTAACTACGAAATGAAAAAAACAATTCCAAAATGGGATCATTTTTCGTGAAGTTATGGTGTTGGGAAAAATTGTAGAAACTTGAAAACTTGTGATCCCAGTCCCACTTCTCCGAACCATCGTTCGGATACGAACCCGGTGGCCTGGTTGGATAAGGCGCCACGCTAGAGAGGTGGAAACTCGGGTTCGAGTCCCGACCGGGTCAAATCTTTTCTCTTCAAAAATATAATATATATATATATATATATATATATATATAGAGAGAGAGAGAGAGAGAGAGAGAGAGAGAGAGAGAGAGAGAGAGAGTCGTATAGATATACATATATCTATATGACTCTATCTATATTCAATGAATAAATAAGTGTTCAGTTCTCACATAACTCTGATCAGTAAAAAATTATTAAGATTACAATCACGAGAGATACACCATATAAAAACTTTTTCCAACATCTTTATAAAACACAGTAGTCTGAGATGTAAAGTAGACAAACGGGGTCTATATACATATATGTGGGTGTGTGTCAGAATATAAATATGTATGTATCAAAATATTTTAGTAATATCATATTTACATAATAATAAGTAAAAACTACAATCATAAAGTGATTAACACCAAAGTCTTTTTACGTGGGTTAGTTTTTTTTTTTTTTTAATATTAGTTCATTTTTATTAATTTATGTCTATATATATGCATTTATACTGCAATTTAACTACAAATCAATTTGTCCCTCCCTTCCTTCTTAAGTTTGCACAAAAAAAAATGTTAGTTTCATTTTTTTTATATCTAGCAGCGTCTTTGATAGTATAGACAATTCTGGATTTCCATTGCTTGTCTTACTATCTTAGAGTAATTTCATAATTTACAATTATTAGTATTAAAAAAATGTTGGTTAAAAAATGTAAACATCTTTCAAAGGACTAGAATTTTATTGAAAGTATAAAAAAATAACAATAACAATATTGATAAAATGCTACAATTAAATCATATTTTTAAAGATTGGTATTTTGAACTAGTTTGAGTGGAATAGCCATTTAATGTTAGATATTAACAAATCTTTACAAGCTGTAATATCTTAATAACTAAACAAATTACATATCACACAATTAATTCATACTTATGTTTATTTTATAACTAAACAGAGAAAATCATAGGTGCATTGATGCATTGGAAATAATAAAAAAGATAAAAAAATAGTTATCACAAAAACATATAATGAATTATTAGTTCCAATTCACTACATATTTAATCTTAAAAAAACAAAAAAAAAAACAATAACAATGTTGGTTAAATACTATAATTATTTCATATTTTCAAAGATTGGTTTTTGAACTATTTTAAGTGGAATAACCATTTAATGTTAGATATTAATAAATCTATACAAGCTGTAATATCTTAATAATTAAATAAATTACAAATCACACAATTAATTCATACTTATGTTTATTTTATAACTAAACACAGAGGTGCATTGATGCATTGGAAATAATAAAAAAAAAAAAAAAGTAATCACAAAAAATATAATTAACTATTAGTTCCAATTCATTGCATATTTAACCTTTAAAAAATAAAAATACAATATTATATGATTATTCAGCCATTTTTTAATTTTAATATGTACCAATGGCAATGTACTAATTTTAATTTTTTATTATATCAATGATATAGTTGTAGGAATGTTTTTATTAGTAAATGCAGCCTTAATTAGAATTCAGCTTACAATTAATATAAAAAATAAACTTAAAAATATCCTATGACTAATTATTAATTAACTAATTACAACTATAACAATTGTAGTCAGTAATAACTCAATGTTACAGAAACTTATTAAAAAATATTAATAATTAATAAAATTTTAATATTCAATAAAATGGAATGTCATTTAATTCATTAAAATAATAATTATTGTTAGACCATAATTAGTTTTGGCAGATTATTGATCTCTGGATTATAATTGAATATTGTGTGAACAATGATGTTAAAAATAATTATAAAAATTTTAGAAATTATCATATCATATTTAAACTCGGTGAAAAGTTAATGGCGTAATTTGACTAAAAATAATTGACGTATAATCACAAAATTGCACTATATTTACTTTGAAGGCTCATAAAAGAATCAGAAAGTAGCAGGAAAATGATATAAAACATTTATTATATAAAAAGGTGTGATAATCAGTACCGATTTAAATATCGTCCATCTACGAAATAGACGATTATTTACTTATACCATATAAACATTAATTGAGTGATTAGGTAATTTAAATACGAAAATTTTAAACTTAAGGAATTAAATTCTTTGGTTTACAATTTCATAGCATGTAGGGTATAATTTAAAAGTTCAGTGAAAAATACTCAACAACAATCATATCTAAATAATAAGTGTATTAAAACGATTTAAATAAATTCAATCCAAAAAACTATAATTGTTACAGAATGGTGATTAGTTTTGATTTACAGTATTCTAAAATAAGAATAATCAAAATTCCAATATTTTATGGTCTGCTGATTAATTATATTAATATCATTACAAACATAACATATCCTTTTGGTTTAAGATTGATGGTAATGAAAAATGCCTTCATAAATAACTAATAATACTTATTTACACAATAACAAATAAAACAAATTAAAACAGTCCTAAACCTAAGAGAAAAAAAAAAGTTCATAAATTATTTTAAATCGATGATAATTCTCATTGTCATACTTGCAATCAATAAAACATAAATCAACCTTTTCACAACTAATACAGTGAGAATTGGACATCTTCAACCTAAATTTTATTTTCTTTCACTGAGTCCAATCTTGGACATTTAGCATTCAGAATAGTATGGGGTTCGCATCACAGTAGAATTGGTTTTCAGTTTTTTTGCACATTGAGCATTTCACGTGGCAGCACCATTCAAAAGTACAGTTGCAGGAGGACATGACCTCCACCTGCCTGATGCGCACTTGGTGGCCGCAAGATCGGCACAGCTCGACGCACGATCTGCGCTCTGATCGGTCTGCGTATTTGGTCCTTCTTCTGGAGCAAACTCTTCCTTCTGTCCCTGGCCATCCTGCAACAAGAAAGGTTTAATAGAGTATTGACTTAATGTCCGTTTTATGCCAATAATATTTACGCGATGTTAATAATTTGTTTGTATTTATTGATAACATAATTGTATTATATCCTGAAGAATTATTAAAATTCTCTAAAGAATATCTTAAAAATATTTAAAATTTCAACAAACATGCAATCGATTTATTTATAAAACATACAAACTAATATGCAATTAATATTTATCCCACATGTCCCTTAACATCCGATTCATCTGGACGGGGATGAAACAAATAATTAACTTAATCATCATTGTATTTTATTTATTTTATATATAAGAGTAATTTATTTTACCAAATTTATTTTTTAAGATCATATTTAGAACGTAGTCCGTATTATTTAAACCCCCCCCCCCAAAAAAAAAAAAATTAGTTATTTAAAAAAAACATTTAGATGACAATCAAAATTTTTGTAATACTCCTTTTTAAAAAATTTCCCGTGGGAAGAGACCACACATACGGAAAAACCTTCCTTACTTACCTTGCTTCTTTTCAGTTTATCACTATGTAATTAACCAATAATTCATCAATTCTTATTCTTAAAATACTGCTGTTTTTTATAATATATTATATTCACTTTTTTTACGTTTTCTGTCCAATTCTCTTTTTTAACGTAAATTTCCACATACATTATAAACTAAAGGAAACATTCTAAATTTGTATATTTTTAAAAAAACTAAATGGGCACCACACTTTTTACGCACGGGTGGAAGTTTAATAACGTCTGACTGTTTCAATAATATTTTTTTTTGTTATGTCTGTGTGTGATTAACTACGGATATATATTGACCAAAACGTGTAGGTTGCGAGTGGATAAAACATATTACACACTTCTTGTAAGAACTATAGTTCTTGGAACAAACACAAGAATGTGTGCGGTATCCTTAGGTAAAAGTTTTTTAAATTTATAAATAATCCATATATGGTATCTAAAATATAAATAAAATAAAAATTACCCATTAACCATTACAGAAGTTGATTGCACCAGAAATCTTTGCAAAAGTGATGCTATAGATTCACTAAGTCAATTTTAACCTCCATTGCTAAATATATAAATAGTCACAAATCATGTAAATATATCAATATACAGGGTTTTCGGAAGGCATAAATGTTTGGTTTTGGCCATTTTTTTTTTCAAAAAAATTTATTTAAATAAAACCGTTAAGCTTTGTACATAGGTAAGTGACCTTAAATAGGTTCAAAATGAACCTCCCTACCAGAGAAACCTCTTTGACTTATGATCTGCTGAACACCCTGTATATAAGAAATTAAAAGTTTATTTTTTATAACTTTCTTTAACTATGTAACTGTCTATATTGTTTATCAATCCATTGTAAAGATAAAGTAATAAAAATATTTTAAATATACGCAGCGCTTTGATATTAACGGATTTTCTAGAACCGAAAAAGTAACTTCTGTATCATTATTTTGCTTGTCAAGAACTAATTATTCTATTGTATTATAAAATTATCTTATTCGCTATTTTTAATATGTTATTATTAAAACACTGTCATTATAGTAGGTAATAAATTTTAAGAATAGAACTGACCAGTTATTTTCATGTATTTTTAACAGTGTATCACCTAGAATGATAATTTATTTTCCTTTCTTTTTTTTTTTAAATAAAGAATAACAATTTAGTATAATATAATAAGTTTTAAATGTATACACAGAAGATTATTAAATAAATAGAGTAAATACTGACAAATTATTTAAAAATAAGTTAATTCTATAGGTTCAAGTAGCTCTAATAATAAGACAAAAATATCAGAAGAAAAGAAAGGATCTTCCAATTTCTTAATATTCACTGAATGAAATAATGATATTTCGCAGTTGCGGAAATATATCAGGAAAATTCGCATTTAATTAAACTTGTTTCTAAAGAAAATGTTGAAAGAACATTTTGTAAATGTTTCATCCCTTTCCCGGCTTATATCTGTACTTCTGAATAACATTTCATTTAATTTAAAATTAATTTTATTTAAGGTTCTTTTACGAGAACGTTTCATTTTACTTTAAAGGAAGAATAAATCGTTTACATTAAATATTAACTTATGATCAAATAATATTCGATTGATAATTCTATTATCAATTATTAATGATTTTTTAATATGTGCTATATTAGACAATAACGTTCTCTTGTATATTAATATAATCTAACATATTGGTGTACTTAACTGTTATTAAATTAAAAAAAATAAATATTTAGTTATTTTAGTGATAACTGAATCAAAATCAAAGTTTGTTGCATAGTGAAACATTAGCTTTAAAACGATCTAAATATCTTTAAAAAGTACTTGACAACTTTTTTAACAGTACTGGCTTAAGAACGAGTTGAAAACCGTTTGAAAGTGGTAAATTTTTTAAGGTTTTTGTCACAAAGTTGACCTAAAAAGTAGCAAACATGAAACATGTATTTAGCCTTATAAAAACGTTATGCAAACGATGTATTGATTAATATATTGGTTTCATATTTAGTTGTTTTTTTTTAATCTCAATTCCATACTCTGCTGATTTAGCGCTAACCAAATACATGCCCTTCCACAGTATGCTTCATAACCACTAGCCTGTCAACTTGCCTCCCTTTCTATTCCCCGATGAGCCTTCTGAATAGAAGATGGCTTTGGGACCTTCTAGTATAGAACTTTTATTGTAGTGCTACTATTAATAGCAGCTTTTTAAGTTGTTGTCGTGTAATCATTTCCCCACACATTTACAAGATAAATGTATTTGATACAGTTGTAAATAACAATAAATAGATTAAAATAACAATTGAAATATTATTTAGTACAAAGTACAGATTAACCTTAACCAATAGTTAATAAATCAAAATTTTCATTTTACTTTATAAATACTTAATTTTGCATAGAGCAATCTCATTTATGGAACATATATAGTTTTCTATATATTAGCGAAAAATTAAGAAGGTGAATTTTTTTTTTTTATTTCTGTTATGAAACCGACCTCCCACAAAGCAATTGGATGAAAATAAACTAAGCTAATATTTTATAACAGTCGATAAAAAATCTTCTGAAATTGTTTCCGAACTGCCAATTTATTTCGCAGCGTCATTACTTACGAGGTAAATTATAGTAAATCTGTTGAGCACATTATATACACGTGTCTTAATGATCAAAATCCTAATAATGAAACTACATTTTAACTCATTTCATATTTGTATACAGAATCAGTACCTCTTTAGTGTTAAAAAAAAAAAAAATTGGGTGAAACTAGATCAAAAATTAAGAAAAAATCCGCATACCTTACCTATCTATTCCAATCCATTGCAGAAGATATACGATAATTTAGAGACTTTTTTGAGGAAACCACGTTTCTTGTCTTTAAAGCTGTCTATACATTTATTAATAAATGTAATAACTTAAGATCCTTTGCTCTGGTATCGTCTTATTGACAGTTTTCCTTCATTTTCTATCAAACAATATTTTTTTCTTTGCTTTTAATTTCAATGAAGAGCTTATTATGTTGAAAATACATGTGAATATCATAATGTCTTACACAAGTAACTGATTTCTATAATCAAATAAATACGCCATGTTTTTCAGGTTTTAAAAGTAAATTTCTCCACGAAATCGATACAGAATCATAATTTGATCATAACATATGAAAGATGGTTAAAGTTTTGTGCGATTTACTGTTTTGTGGATAGTTTTGGATGAAAAACGGTGAGCGGTAAATACTATAAAACATTGTATCTTAACAAGATGATGATTAAGCTGTTCTTTAGGTCTCAATTTTGTAAAATTTATGATTACATGTACTCTGCGCTTATACAAAATTTGATACTAAATCCGAAAGTATGGTCAAAATTTGAAAAGTGTTTTTAATAAATGGAGGTATTACAGTTTTTATGGCAAAAAAAACGATGATTCCTCAAGAAAGTCTTTGAAATATCGTATATTAGCAACGGGTTGGAATAGAAATGTTAAGTATGCTGCATTTTTCTTTTTTTTTGATCCACTTTCACTTAATTTATTTTTTCTTTACACTCAGAGGTACTCACCTTGTATATATGTCCCGAAATCTAAACTCTATAACCCAGCTAATCAAAATATACGGTAAATGTTTTAGCTGATAGTTGATATTAAACATTCATATGTCTACAGACAAATTTAAAAAATATTGAAAGTCAATACCTAAAGTAGCATTTGGTTTGCAGTAGTCTGGAGATTCCTCCAAGAAGAGCATGACGCCGGCGTTCTCTGTCATGTCCTTGTCTCGGTTCGCCGCCACTCTTACAGCTTTGCGGTAGGAGGACTTCAAGATCCTTCCAACTCTTGGAAACGGAGCCACTCTTCCCCAGCAGGTCCTTGTTGTACAAGAACCAGACATTCCGTGGCACTTGCACTGTTCGCCATTTTTCAGCTCCACAGCCTGAACGAAAAAAAGAATTTTACATTATGTATGTATTTTATGTAAATAAAAAGTTTGGGATATGTTAGGATATTACAAGGGATAGGTTAACATTTAAAATATTACAATAGGAAGCTGAAATAAATTTATGAATTCCGTGATTTTTAGGATTGGGATGACAATGTATCTGGATGAATACGTATAGCTATCTTTTTTCATTATTTAGGACTATGAATAAAATGGGAGGATTATCTAAATTGATGATAATTTGAAGGAAAGTGTATTACGGGAAGAGGTTATCTGAAGAGAGAGATTGTCTGAAATACTATGGTATGTCATAATGATATTTATTTCATATGAGGCTCTATAGGAGGAATTGCAATTAAGAGTGAAACATAGGATAACGTAGACTAGATCGTTGCAGAATGGTGATGGAATAATAAACATCCTGGTCATTACCTTGATTCCTAAATCGTAATTGTGCCTGTTGACCCTTGAGTTGATGTCGTAGGCATCACTCTCCATGTCTCCTAAAATCATCCTCGCAACCTTCTGGCCCAGCATGAGGTCCACGGCACATCCCTCTCTTTCCCAGGACGCTTCTTTGTTCATCTTCATGCACCTACACTCCGGGAAGAGCATACCTTTAGCACAAGAGCGGGCTATTGCGTAGGTGATCCCTGCTGCGGTTATGGAGGCCACATAAGCCATCTCCCTGCTGACTGGGGTCAGGTATCTTCTAAAGATATCACAAAAAAAAAAAAGAGTTGTTAATTTATTATGCTATGTAAATCAAACATTGTACATTATATATTTTTAAAAAAGTCGTTATAGTGTTTATGAATATTTTATATATCATTTTATTCATTCACAATGATGAATTCGGAACATGAAACATAGTCATGAACCTTTTCTAATAACGTACAATATAACAAATACAAAAAAAAAGGATATAATACAATTTTTGTTTTTTGTTGCTTAACCTCTTTATGAGCTCCAACAAGGGCAGGAAGGCTATTCTTTAGGTTACAAACCTATTGTAGCCAGAGGAAAAAGGCCAACATTTATTTTTATAAATTAGAAACTAATGCCGCCCTTTTTATTATAAATTTATATAATGAGTATTTGGGGCTTAATTAAACCTTATAATTCTTCCCGAATCCAATCCTTACAATTCAAAATCCTTCAAAAAATCATGCTTTGTTACAAATTTATCTATACAGATCATAATGTACCATATGTTGATGTTTTAGCCCAAAGCAAATACCTATTCTTTCATAGCGAACTTCATAATCACACTGTTCCAATAGTCTTTCAACTTGCTTATCACTCGATTCCCGATACTCCTCTGAGGCGTCTGAAAAGAAGATGGCCTAGAGACCTTCTAGCTTAAAATATTTATTGAAGTGCTACTGATGAGTAATTCTTTTCAAGTTGTGACATGTTATTGTAATCAAAATCAACACATGATGTGTATATTTTGTACAGTTGTAAATTTCAATAAATGGATTTTAAAAAATATATAATTCAGAGTATAGAAGGAACAGATTAAGAAGGCGAGACGGTGAGCCGGTCCGCTACTACTAATTAATACAAAAATTTAGCACCTCACCAGATTTTTATAATATGCTGAATTTTTTTCCACTAATAAAGGATTCGTACAAGATGAGTAGTACACCCTTTCGCCTTCTGAAGGCGCGTCTACTCTACTAATCACCGTTTTATCGAAATTTAGATGAAGGTTTCGAACGTGTTTTAGAGTTATTCATTTTATCATTGTAGATGAAAATGTTACTTTCACTATTTTAACGATTCGGAACATTTTACATACTTACCAAACTGCGCTGAGTGTACTAATGAGCTACGTACTCTATAAATTAATTTTAATATTTGACATATTAATCTATATTATTACAACAGAAAAACTTCATATTACAAAAATTATATGAAAGAATTTTAATGGGACTTCCAGGCTCCAGGTAGCCCATTAAACTTGGTTATTAGGACTTTCGTTTAGGCTACGGAATAAAATTCGTTTCTCTTACGATGGATTACCCAGGAGCTTCTCGAGGGAGTTGTCTTAAGACGGTCGACCATGAAGGGTACGATTATACATTTTAATTTTTAATTTAATTATTTTTAAAATCAACTATACACCAATTAAACATTAGTTTAAAGAAATGTCCAAAAGCTTAGAAAATTCTGAATAAAAGGGTACAAAATTAGACATTAGATATCATTTTGTTATTAAAATGAAAGCATGTAAACGCCATTCAGAAATTTAATGTTGAAATGTTTAGGTTTGTAGACGGGTTATGGGTTGGACAGTTTAGGTTTAAAGTTTATCGGACCTTAAAGTGTCTCGTACAGATCTACCCTCAGGGGTCAAACTTGAGAGAGAATTTGCTTGACGCGGATATCGGTCTCAAAGTAATAAAAATTGAAATATTTCCAGTAGTGTATTATTTATTTTTTGTGAAGTTAAAAATGTTTAACACATAAGTATCTCTTAAATAGAATAATAAGTCTTTTACAAAACTCGTATTATCGAACAAATATATGATTTTCCTAATTTGTACAAGATGAAAGATTATTTATTAATAAAATTAAAAATATTTTAAATGAAGTAGGCATCAAGTTATAATTTTAAGAAAAATAAATAAAATAACTTTATATATTATTTATATTTTTTCTTATTATTTTACTATGTTTATCCGTTATATTATATATTCAATAATAATATGAAAAAAATAATGTTCGCGTCATCTTTTCCTTTCTAAATAATACATTATTAAAAAATAAGGTTTTCATACTAATTAAGAATAAAATAAAAATAATTTACATTGACGTAACAAAAGAAATGGAGACAGAAAATATATTTTTAAAATTTTATAAATGAGGCCAGCGAGACCATACATGTTTGAGTGTCAGGCAGTATAGTATTCTGCGAGCCTTGAAAGCGTCGCTTGGTTTCTTGGGAATTTTTTTTGTGATAGACAACAGAATATTAAAAAATTTAATATTTAACATTCTAATTATGACTAAAATAATATTAACCTGTAAGGGATAGTTAGACATTCTTGTCTGAGTTGTAGAACGTTATTAGTACCGATTGTAAGTACCCCAATAAAACAGAAAAGACAACGCATCTTCGGATTTACAGTCAAAGATAATTGATTTTTTTATTATTATTATTATTTTTTTATAAAGTGAACCATTATGAAATAAAATGTATTATTAAAATCAAAGACAAAAAAGAGAATCATAAAAATTATTGATTACAATTCTAAGGTTCCAATAAATTTCTATATAATATATTTATAGAATAAATTATTCGTAAAAAAAATTAATTTACAGTTCTATTTTTCCAAATAAATTGGTTTAAAAAAAAATAATGAAATTCTTTTTTATTCTCTAAAGTCGTAAAGTTATTAAAAATATTTCCATATCCGTTAATGTTAATTATTAACTACGACCTACTTGAAAAGATTCCAAGAAAAGACTGATCTAAACTTTCTGACGTAGTTTTAATTAAAAATGTTGTATCTCCCTCAATAGATTCCTCTAAAATTTTAATTGGAATTTTAACGATTCTTAAAAGGAGAAAAGAAAGAGGAAGTATTGTTGCTAATTAACGTTTTATCTTAAATGCTTTTCTTAGAACTAATTTGCGTATAACCTTTCCTTCAGTACGCTACTATTATTAAAATTATCTATTGATATATTTAATGAATAGAAATTGTTGAATAATAATTAGCTAACCTGGAAAACTCCGCTTCAGGGCAGTTCCATCTCTCCCACCTGAAGTCATGGCGGCACTGCTTCCACGCTAAAATGATTCCAGTTGCAACGCCTTTGGTTACATTATCCTCCAGTTCCTGAATATTAAAAAAAAAATGTTAAAAAAATTAATAGGTATTTTAATTAAATAGAATACTATAGGCATAAAATAATTCTTTAATTCTTTTAATCTTCATGCATATAATAAATAGGATAATGTACTGGAACTTGGAATACATAACATATTTAAATAATCAATTTATGGAATTATTATAAAAATACATTACTGCGAAAAAGAATAAATAATTTATATTTTAACTTATATAGCAATATTAAAATATAGTAGATCATACGATTATACGAGCTAACGTTGTCAGGGGTAGTTCGGATAATCAAAAAATTTAAAAATCGAAATTCATTTTTTTTAAATTATTATGTGTAAACAGAATCTTTCAACAGTTCACTTTTTTTCGTATTTCAAAGTTTTATGACTGCCAGTCTCACTGTAAAGGTTGATAGGGACCTGACGTACACCTCAAAAAGAACGATTGAAGACTTACGGTGAGATCTATTACCAACCAAATGAATATGAAGATATTGATAGAAACAAATGAAACGGTCTGATGAAGTATACAGTTTTCAGTAAACAAAATTATAGGTATGTATATAGGTTAATTTTTTGCAGTTTTTGTGAAATAAATTGAGCTTCCCTCATAGGCTTTCATGAAAAAAACATTTTGTTTTTTAATTAATTTAATTTATAATTAAAAATAATTTTACAATACAAATAAGTAATTAGATGATCAATTTAATTAAAATTACATTCCAAAAAAAAAGGATTCCGTTAATTGAACGTTCGGATAACCGACGCTCCACTGAAGTTATGAACAATAAAATAAGAAAAAAATAAATCATATACTAAAATCAGCTATAAAACATCAATAATCAGAACCAAAAATTTAAACTTTAATTTAATACAATAAAAAATATCTTTATAGCTTAGCTCCTAAATTTATTTTGAGCTAATATATTTTAATAATTTTCTATTAAAAAGATTTAGGTGAATTAAATTTAATAGAACTAATCACTTCTTCGAATAAATAATTATTGTACATATTTTGGTATTGGTAAAACCCTTATCAGAAATATGCTATAAAAAACATCATGACATTGCTTGACTTGACTATTGCTTGCTTGTCAGTCGTGCATGGCTATATTTATGGTTGATATACTTATGTCGGTTGTAAATGAATAGAAATGCATAAGACGTAATTTATCATTGTTTGATATATAACGTGCTCTCTTAAAAATTAATTTCAATTATTTACACTAAAGCTATTTAAGAAAATAATTTAGATCGTGCATTACAAAAATAATTTTATTTTTAAAGGGACTCACCGTTATCGTTGGAATCTGAAACTTCACAGCTGTAGTGTGTTCAATTGTATTTGCTCTGGATCCCCTGAAAAAAAGTATAAATTTATGGGTATGTAAAAGAAATATTTAGTAACATAATAATTGAAAATTTAATATTAAGTAATTTGTATAATATTATGTATTTATAAGATACGTGTATTTAAAAGACCTCATCAAACCTAGTTTACAGAGTTTTATACCTCACATTATACATACTACAATTAAAAACACATACTTAAAGACAACTGCAGAAACTAAATACACAGTAAAACTGCACATGTTCTAAAACAGTTTTCCATTTTACAATTATATGCAATGAAGGCGGACTAATTCACAACTTTAGACATATACTTTATGAATATAAAATATTTGAAAGACAAAGATTTAATCTAATAAATTCTCCACCATGGGAAATCACTAGAACCATAACAAATTTTGCGTACCTAATTTCTTATTTGATTTTTTTTCTTGTTAATATGTATTTATTATATGTATAGTAATACTAACAATATTGAATTTTTGCTAGTTTTAAAAATTAGCGATAAGATAAAGTGTAATAGGAGACTAAAACATACTACATTATTATAAATAATAAAATATAACTTGATCAATAAACCAAAAAAATAATTAAAATTATCGAACAACATTATGTAAATTTATTATATAAATTGTATAATAGCCTTGGTTATTCATATATAAAAGACGATTATTTTTTATCATTTTTTGTAGCGTAATTTGTTAATAAAAGAGCTATGGAATTTTTATTTATAAATAAATATTTAATTTGAACGTCTTATTAAAAACGAAACCTATTTTATAAAAAATCCTAATAAAGAGAAAAACATTCAAATTAAAAAAAAAAAAAAAAAAACGAAAAAAAAAAAAAAAAACTAAAACGAAATACAGCATGATTAAAATACAGTATTCTTATAGTCATGCCAATGTTACTGGTAGATATGCTATCAACTACTCTGAAAAACGTCTCCAAAATAAGTTATTTAATTAGCTGCGTCTCAAAACCTTATTAAACATATATATACATATTTATACGATGGTTTATTAATGAGTTATTTATCACAAACTACCTTAAAATAGTATTAATATAGTTTAGTACTGACCACTATATGAAACACGATTGTTGTCTTTAAGTGTATGTTATAAATATAACGAATGTATGTATATATATTTATGTTTGTATGTATGCATGTATATGTGTGTAAATTATACTGTTCCTACTTACATGCTGAAGTAAATAATAGAGCTAAGGAAAAGACAGCAAGCCAGAAACGTCTTGGGGAACATCTTGTAAGACTGTGATCCTTATGTCCAGAATCCTGAAATAGTTCTGACAAGTTTTCTCCAAAATAACTCCATATTTCGTATTCCAGTGGTGGGGGGAAAGAGGGGGAAGTGCATTATTATTTTCATAGTTTTTCGGCGGCTACCTGAACCCCCTAGGGATCCTGGCGGCTTCTTTGATGCTGGGTTTTTCCCTAATGAGCCATATTGATCTAATATTGAAATTATATTTATTTATTTAAATATATTAAATTTGGAAAATTATTAATAATATTTTCAAATCGCTAATGGATACACATGATATTTTCAATGATAATTTTACTATCATATTTTTTTTTCATAAACTATTTACTTATACATATATATTTTTTCAATTTTAATTAAAATTATTTTTTATTTAATGATCAATATTATTTTAATTTATCGTTTCCACTATTTATTAGCCTTTAAACATAAACCATTTATATTTCAAATAAACTATTCAGAATTATATAGAAACAGTTTATCAATAAATTGTTCTATCCTTTTAATTATTGCTATTTATCTTTTATTATAATATCATTATATAGTAGTTTTTTTTAAATATTATTTACAGTATTGGCACTTACAATCTCTTAATAACTATGGCTGCTTTCAAATATTGGTTTTCACATCTTTACTATTTTCGATGGTTTAAAGTTTTTAAAAAATTAGTTTTTCTAGTTTTATATTTAATTCATGTCCATTTATATTTGTTTATAGACATATTATATTGTATTACAAATCATTAACTACTTAATTTATGGAAATTTCACAACTCAATGGTTAAACCATCAGAATTGAGGTTTTTTTACTAGTCAAGATTAAATCATTGTTTATATAAATCGAAATATTTGTCTTTAAAAGTGATTTAATCGAGAGTCAAGGACAGGAATACTGAAAAGAATATCAACCTATTTTTTAAGATAAATAACTGAAGACATTAATATTTATATAAATCATCTAGTCAGTAAGAAATAGGTAATTATTTTAAAAAATGCTAATAAACCTCCGCAGCTATTTATCTATGTAAACCTATGTATAAAGAATATATATTGCATTCCGCCTGGAATTCCCGGGACCAACCCCTCCTCATTAGTTGAAGCACGGCTCAAGAAAAATCTTGAGTTTGCCTCCTTACCTATTTCAGAATTGGCTTTGCACGTGAGGTAAAATAAAAAAAACTACAACAAAATAGATCCTTTTCTAAATGATGACCGAACGATTATTTAAATTTAGTGTTATTGTAACAATAATAATAAATACTTAGCAGTAATTTAAAAAATATTCTAAGAAGTAAGCACATTTAAAAAATCATAGATGTCGTTCATTTCTTATTATTTGAATCATTTTAATTTTAAACTTTCTTCATTCTAAATATTACAATATCATTATTTGATGGCTACGAGTAATAATGATAGGTGCTTTCCATTAACTTTTACGTACCAAAAGAAAAGAAATTGTTTGTAGTTTCCGAATACTCCAACATTTACAAGACAAGTGTTCAAAGCTCTCAATAAATTATATAAGACTTGTTTATATGACAGTAATCAGTCCCATTTGGACATGCGGAGTTGAGCTTTGGGGCTATACTAAACCTGCAAATTCCTCAAACCTTCTTGTTATGTCACTAAACTTATCCATAAAGATCTTAATGATTTGACTATCCTTTCATAGTAAACTTCATATCCAATCGAATGCTAGTCTCCTAACATGTCTCACACTCCATTCCCAATAATCCTCCAAGGCGTCTGATAAGTAGATGGCCTAGAGGTATTCTAGTGTAAAATTATATTGAAGTAATTAGGATTGATGAACTAATTGCCACTTCTATTGGGATTATTTATTAGAATACTAGTTTCGAATGCTAAATATTCATCTACAGTTCTAAAACGTACAAAAGTTTCACATCAGTACTATTAGCATGGATTAATACTAAAGTTTTCAAAAATGTATGTTAAGAAATCAAACATCGGTACTCACCTGATATATTTTTGAAAACTTTTGAAACTTTTGAAAAATTTTGTATGTTTTAGGACTGAAGATGAATGTTTAGCATTCGAAGCTGGTATTCTAATGAAATAATCTCAAAAGAAGCAGTTATCAATTCATCAATCCTAATTGTATTGATCCTTCTATATCATCATGCGTACCTTAAGTTTTTATGAAGTAGTACTAGTGAGTAGTTTTTTTTCACTATTAACACGTTTACATGATTTATATATTTAATACAGTTGTAAATATAAAAAATACATATACATATATTGTTTTAGTTAGTAGGCTATCATTAGATTTTGCTGGAACACTGCCCCCGTTTTAAGCCCATACTTGGGTTTAAGGACTCCACATGTATCTTTTTGGATTTCAGAAGGCTGCGATTCCGAACCTCCGAATGTTGTGGGTCATCTCATAATTGGAAACATATATAATCCATAAATTAAAATTAATTAATTAAATTTTCCATAAATTTATATATATGTATTTCATGTATTGCACAGCACGATGGAACTAGACAAGACCACTGCAATGCGGAAAGAAAAAAAAAAAATATTTTATTTTCAAGTATCAAACTTGTATAAATGTAAACTTTAAAAAAAAAAAAAAAATAAAGGGTTCTTCACATGTAGAGTGCTGTTGTTAAGTTTCACCTTCTCCTGATTAATTGTAGGGCCTTTTTCATTTCTTCGGACTTTTTCATTTGCAGGACTTGCCCAACCACTCCAACTCCTCGCTACCGAGCCAACTCCATTTGACTTCAGTAGCCGCACATAAATCAAATTAAGGACTTCCCACCACTTATTAAGAGACACAGCCTGCATTAAAAAGTTTCTGCCCATGATGAATTTTTAAGTTACTTAAGATTGATCTCATCCGCTAAAGACTCCCAGCATCAAGAAATATCATGAGGAGCTATCTTCATTAGACTACGAAAAAAATAATTGAGTTTTGCGTAAAAAAAAAAATCTGTAATTATTCATTAAAACCTTTTCTGAACCGAAGTTTTTTTTTATTGGTATTGCTATCTTAACAAGGTAAGAGGTTTCAAAAGTTTTGAAAAACTTTACAGGAGTGCTTCCACCCACTTGAAACATTCGAATATTGACCACAAAAATTGAGCCTTAAATAATAATATTTAAAATTATTCTTCAGCTAAAATATATTAAACTTTGATGATGACATCAGCGTTTTATCGGTCAATTATGATCCATTTGCTGCATCCCAGACACTCTAGTCACATATCACTTCCCTTGAAGAATGGTCTCACGACTGGAGAGTGCGATCAATCCCAGAAAATCTCAGTAAATAATCTTACCCGTCCTCCTGTATCCTTTAATAGAGTACCGCTATACTCAAATTATTCGTATTAAGACTTTTTACGTAATAGCCTGGTAGTATGCTTCCCTTGTTCTCCTGCTAACTTCATGTAATACTTACAATTCACTAACTGCAATAGCCTTTTTATTTTGTTATTGTTATTTTAATTAAAATCACTCTTACTATTATCAGTAAATAAATAAGTATTATCAAATTAAATTAACCCTTTAACGGGCAGGCTGGAAATTTTCGAAAACATTTCTTCTTTTTTTTTCCTCTTTGAATGGCTATAGCCACGCTAACGCCCACACATCTATCATGAAATTCAAGGTTGAATAAAGGATATTAGACGATAATGAGTAGGATAATGCATCGGATATTACGTCATTTTTTGAGAAAAAGGCATTAAATATGTGTATCCTCCAGGATACATCGCCTGTTAAAGGGTTAACCAAAAATACAGAACATATATGGCATTCCAACGTCCTTTTTTCGCCCTCTCTGGAATTCTCTCACTCCTTATATTCGCAATGCCTGTTCCCTCGGAACTTTATAAAAATTAATAATATTTGTAGAGTAGAAACTGCAAAAATGATTTAAAAAAATTAATTAAAAAAAATCAAAAATTAAGTAAATAAAAGTGAAAATATTATTTATTATGATAACAATAGAAGTAGTTAATAGAATCAAACATTAACATATCATATCTAAGATATGATAGAATGATATGCATCTAGAAGCATCCAAATAATTAGAGAGCGGAACTCCTCTTCCACCACCCTCTACCTCTCCTGACTGACGCTCTCTAATTATATGGATGCTTCTAGATAAATATCGTCCTATCATATCTTAGATATCAAATGTTAGCTTTTAATACTACTTCTTGTGATAATGTTTTCACTATTATTTACATCATTTTTTTTTTAAAATCATTTTTGCAGTTTCTACTCTACAAATATTATTAATTTTTATGTTTTACTACGTTTAATATAAAAAATTAATCGATCTATCAATCTTGTACAGAATATTTATACCTACACTGATCATATATATATATATATATATGATCCATCCATATATATATATGGATAAATTTCTTGACTGTTACTATTAAATGTTTAGTAAGGTTCTTGAGGTTCAGTCATAAAATAAAAAATTAATAATGCCAAAATAGTTGATTTTTTATTTTATGACTGAACCTCAAGAACCTTACTAAACATATATATATATATATATATATATATATATATATATATATATATATATATATATATATATATATATATATATTGTTTATTTTATTTTTTTTTTTTTTTTTAGTCATTTTGTAATGTAGATCAGTAGTAACTTTTATCCATTCTGTTTTATTTCAAAATATCTATACATATATGATTTTATTTTATTTGATGTACTTAAATGTTATTCTTAAGGGACATTGTTCTAGAATAAATGTTTGTTTCTATTCTATATTTTTTTTCCTCGCTTTTTTACATCATATAGCTTTTTTAATATCTTGTCGAATTCTTTATAAATTCATTTAGCATATGAGAATTGAATAATTCAACAATTTGATTTTATAAAAACCACAACATGATCAAAGGCGCCGCCTGCCAAGATACTGACCCACTTCACAGTTGCTGGGGAAACACGTTGTGCCGGGGATATCCCAAACAATACAAAATATTTTGTGGGAATTCCAGTTGACGTCACCATAGAGCCACAAGATTTTATTCTTTCTGAAAAATTTTATTTTATTTCGATTAGTATTAATTAAATAAACTTTGTTTTATCATTTTATTTATTTTATATACTAATTACATTGCTCTATGCGACTAAACAAAATATCAAATTGTTTCATTCATTCTATAACCAAATTAGCTGAGGAAAATGTAATTTTTTTTATTGTTTTATTTTTTTAGTGTTGCCTAATTTATTATTTTTTTTCAGAATAAGGAAAAATATTGATTTGTCAATACTTCTTCTTTTGTTTGTTTTTTTCTTCTTAATGCTTTTCAGCACTGCTATTCCTAATGGAAGTAGTTTTAGAATAAGAATGTAGTTATGATTCTTTATTTTCTTCCTAAATTTTTATATTTTTTTATTTATTAGTTATAATAACATTACCTATTTTATATTATCATTTATTATATTCTATTTTATTTCTTGTATATTTTACTATATTTCTGATATCATTAGAGGCTGTTTATTTTAATTTTCTTACTTTATTTCTTTTTCTTTATTTTATATCATTGTACATATGTACAATGTATCACTGTACGTATGAATGAGTCTTTGTTATACTCTGGAGTGTGGCAGCTTGTAATTATTCAAATAAAAAGTTTTAAAAAATAAAATAAATAAAAATAAGTTCTAGAGTATTTTATAAAAAGAATTCTAACGTTTATTTATTTATTTTTCTAAACGTTATATATTATAACGACAAAATAAATGTTATATAATTTAGGCAATGTCAGATCTCACACTTCAATTTCTTAGAGCCGTGATCTACACAAATTTCCCTAATGACTTCTTTAAAACATGTCATTTATTTTAATAATTGTTGTAGTTAGTTGGGGCCTAACGTACTTATGTACTCCAACTAGAGCAGTCAAGTCTGTATATTATTTTTTATTTTGTGTGTTAAATCTTTTCATATCATATGTAATACTTGTATTTTAAATGTAATTACATATTATTTAAAATTATTTTCTATCAGGGACTGTGTAAATTTATGTTTAGTTTCATAATTAAATAAATTCAATACTTGAAAAAACATACTTCTTGTATATTTTTAATAAATATGGGCTATGTTTTTATTAAGCGAAGCATTTCTTCAAAAATAAATTTGTTGCCCTCTATCGTCTTCATTCGATAAGATGTCTATTCCAAAACAAGGCTGAACAATAGTTAGGGGGAAAAAAAGTATCACTTTTTTTTAATACATTTAAAACAGGAATATTAGTTAGAACATATCAATGTTATGTAACATATAACAATAAAGAATTAATTCCTTAGTATATGTTAGAATATATTTTAACATATAACAATACAAATATATAACAAAATAGTTTTTAAATGATAACAGGAAATTCTACCGGTTTCAGATACAATATTTAACAGGTATCTATGCTTTTTTTTTCACTTTATCGTATGTAAATATTTTATTTTTGTTTTAATACAGAAAAAAAAAAAATGTTTTCCGCTTTATTTTTATTTTTATTTTTTTTCAAATTTTCAGCTTTTATTTTTATCTTATTTTCCCATAATTTATTTAGTTATATTCTTAAAAAAATATTGATTATCGTATCTAAATATTAGAAAGATCCAAATGATTTTTAACTACTTAAATAAAATAATAATAATAATAAAAATTGTGCATTACTGGAAATTCTTAAAGCACATCCATAACGAATTGGAAAAAAAAAATTAGCAAATATTTTTTTACTGAGCTATTGCTATCTCAATTTATGTAAACAAATTTTTTTGAAGACCTACTTAATTTGTATTTTTATGTTTTTCTTAGTACCCTTTGACGATAAAGGACACCTCAATATTATGTTGAAATGTTTTAAAAAGCTTCATGACAATATTTCTTTTTTAAAAACATTCTAGTAGGAACCATTATTAATTGTATTTTAGATTCAGATTATTTTTTTTCTTTTTATTTTTTTTTTTTTTTGAAGCCCTTAAAACCTTTGAATGAGGCCCATTTGATAAATCAAATTATTATCATTAGGTTTTAAAGGTACATTATGTACTTAATATGTATATTTCTCATTTTTTGAAAATTCGTAAGTAGAAAATTATTTAATTTTTTTAAGATGTGTGTGTAAAGTGCCATTGAAACTACATATCGTCTACCTAGAGTAGTGACAATAAATAATTAAAAGATTAATATTTGGCTTCGTGGAGGATTATAATGATCCCCATTTTTATATGCGTCCAAGTTATTTTAGATTTTTCAGTTTAGAATTAAGAAGCATTTTCGAAACTATAAATAAAAAATAAAAAATGAACACTGTACTTAAGATACAAATAAAATTGTATAGATATGAGTAAATAAAGATAATAAGTAAACATGAATATTATATCGATATAGAAGAATCAATATAAATTCATCAATACTAAAGCCTGAGTGAATAAAAATAAAAATTAATAATTGGCGATGATTTTCCATATACAATAATCAAGAAAAATAATTTACATAACGGCGTAACAGTGAATTTTTTTTTTAACTAAACTTTTTCTTTTTTTTTTTCATAAATGAATTTACCTAGGAAAAAAATTTGTCGTATCGACTTTTAGTTTGGTAAGCTGCCCAGAAATTATATTGGGGCTTCGGTTTTTTTTCCTGAACTTGTTGCTTTCCCATTCTATTATCTCTACATAAAAAAAAAAAAAAAATATATTCCATTGGCACTATCCGTTTTGTCAATATTACAAAAAATGGTCCATTGACACATCGGATAGTTTACAGTTCCACTTAATTTCAGAGAATTTTTTTTTAAGGTCAAAGGTCAATCTAATGAAGCGAAAACTATAGATATAAAGGCATTATATGATTTTTTAAAGTGATAATTTTTTATTGCTCCTTTTTCCTTGTCCGCCATTATCTTTACAAAATTGCATTTTTTTTTTATATATAGATAATTTTTTTTTTTTTCAATTTGCACTCATTAAAGGAGAAGTCGACTTCTATTTGAATCTATATTAATGATGTATTAAATTATATTTAATAATAATATTAATATACAAATAATTAAACAATTAATAAATATTTCCCAGAGTTTTATTTTAAAAATATTTCCAATAGGAACAGAAAAACCAACCACAGGGAAAAACCCATAGGGTTCTTCTTCTACCTGTGTCCATACTCCTCTCTTTCGAACATCACACCCACCATCTGTCCAATCTTTACCAAATCCTGCGTTCAGTTATTCTCATAAAGGCTTTCCCCATTCATATGTCATCATATATTTTTTTTCTTTTCTTATATCAACATAATAAATATTATTTCTGACAGTTAAATTTCTTATATTTTAAATGTTTTAAAACTGGAAATGAATGTTCAACAATCAAAAATCAAACCTAGTCTTCGAAAAAACTAAATTCTATTGCAGTGGCTATTATACGTACTATAAAAATAATCATTAATTGTTAATTTAATTTAATTATTAATTGAAGCAATGTAAATGTAAATTGGGAAAAAGCAGTAGATTATAGATAGACATATACTTGTCTTATTGTTTTTTCCCGGTCAGGGAGAAATTGAGTTTTATGGGAATTCCTTTAGAAATAAAATAGGGTAAATCACTAGTTATGTTCATAGTCAAGAAAATTTGTCGATTTAGAAGGGAATTTCATTGATAAAGTGTGTAATATGACATCTTTGGTTATATATTTAGATTCTGAAAAGTTTATTCTATTGAATGTAAAATTGACAAATACACTAAAGCTTCCTTTCAAATAATTTTTTTTTTTTTTTTAACAAAGAGCTAAAGATAACAGTTATGGTCATAGTCAGGACTAGTTATGGTGATGTGGCAAAATAATCTTTAAACAAATGTTTTTAATAATTTAAAAGTTATTATTAACTAATTAATGAACAACTAGAACTATAAAAATAATCTTAATACTAATATAATACGGTCTAACAAGAAAGTAAAATATATATTTAAAGATCCAATCACTCGCACTCATTCAAAAACTATGTTGTTAATTATTAGTTTAGAAAGCCATGATAGTTGGAAAATAATTACAACTATTTATCAGAGCATAATTTATATCTGCACTTTCGTTTATTTTTCTGCATAAGCAGTAACATCATACAATATGGTAATCATCCTCACCAAAAAAAATAATGAATTAAAAGAAATCGGAATGTATTTTTGATAATTATCTTCTTTCAATATTTTCAGTTTTCTTAAACAGCTGTAGCCATCCGCGAAGTACAGCATGTAACTCTATAACTATATCAACTAGTAATGGACACTTAAGAGACGCAAAGTAAAACATGACCCCTACTAGGATGTGATTTAGTATATAAGTTTTAAAATGAGATAATCAAATGAATCATATTCTATTTTTTCTTTCTTAGGAGGAAGAACGTTTGTAACATCAATAAAAAATGAAATGGAAAGAGGTGACCATAACTCATTTCCCATATTTTTATACACCGGTTATGGTCAGTTCAAAATTATTGTTAATTAAAATCAGATAGTCCAACATGGAGCTTGTATTGAAGACTGAATTCTAATGAAAAGTTACATAGCTCAAAAACTAAAAATTAGTAAAGCAGTTTCAATATAATTCCTTAAGAATCCTCTCTTTGAAAATGGTCTTACTGATAATAGCCCAGTCAATGAAGGCAAGAAAACAGGCTTTGTTGCAACTAATTAGGGGAAAGCTGAATTTTTGAAGGGTGTTAGTATATATAGTAAACACTAAAAAAACATAAAGTCCCGACCTCCACACCGCTTGCTTTCCCCCCACCCCTTGAATAACATTTCAAGAACATAACTCTAGTTATATGCTAACAGCTCGAAAACTAATGATGCTATCGGTGGCAAATATGGGGTTAGTATATAAAGTAGACATTAAAAAAACACAAAGTCCCGACCCCCATCCCTCTTGCTTTCCTCCCCACCCCTTCAGCAACATTACAAGTACGGAACTCTGATTATATGCCGACAGCTCGAAAGCTATTGATGTTATCGGGGTGTTCTTTTTTTTATTTTAATTCTAATAATATAAAAAACAATTGCATACCGTTTAAATGATGGCTTCTTAGAGAGCGTTGGAAGAGTAGTCGACACCGCGCCGCCGGTCCTAGCTGGGCCGTGTTGAGGTGTACTACTGCATATACTGCTGCTCATGATCGTGAGTAGTTATTCAGTTGAAATGGAGAAACAATGTAATATCGTTTATTTTTGGTTATTACTACTAAAGTGCAATTATTTGCTATAAAAGTTTATAGTTCGCTTGTATCACTGATAGTCTACGAAACAATGTCAAATTTTGAATCGCAGAAATAGTTCCGAAGTTATAGTGATAAATGTACCGAAAAAAACGAGGTTTTCACAATAGTACGTTTTTCTCAACATTCTGCTGTGGGTGTTTTACGGGGCTTGATCAAAATTTAATATATGAGTTCTTATAGTAAATTTAACCAGCTTTCAGATTAAAAAAGAGAAATTTGAATCGAACTGATTGCTTCGGAGTTATAGCCAAATAAGTACCGACAAACGTGTTATTCCGGAGAACTGCGACTTATTTCAAGTAAAAAATCTTCTATTTTTCCCTCCTTCCTAGCTCTAAAATTATTGTTTGGTTAAGAAAGAAATAAAATAAAATTCTTTGCCAATTTGATTTGTTTTTTTATGTATCTATGGGCCAAAATTAACGTTTACCGAGCTCCGAGATCAGACAGCTAACACCATACGAATTTCACCCCCTCTCTTCCCTAAACCCGAAGATATTTTGAGAAAGACTTTTTATCACAATTAGAGCTAAGGGTGTCGAACAATTTTCAGCAGTCAGATCTGTTTATTTTTGGGGTTAAATCTTTGATACTAATTTCTGTACTGTATCAGTGATACAAGTGAATTATTAACCTTTATAGCAAAAAAAAAAATCATTTTGAAAGTAATAACCTACAAATAAACGTTATTACATTGGTTCTCCATTTCAACTGAATGACTATTTATGATCATGAACAGCAGTATGTGCAGTAGTGCACCTCAGCACGGCCATACTAGGACCGGCAGCGCGGTGCTCACTATTCTTTCAACGCTCTATATGAAGCTATCGTTTTAATGTTATGCGTTATAAGACACATCATCTTAAAGCCAATCATATTATCTATAACTTTTGCTTAACACATTTTTTCCCAAGATGTAATGATAAAAATCTATAATGTGTTGAAGTTACTTTTTGTTTTTTGTAGTGACAGTTTTCTGTATATGATTAAGTATTACGGCGAAACTAAGCTATCTACGTAAAAATTGTATATAACATAATTTGTTTGTAATATTGTTAGGAGTAAAATAAAAAAAAAAAACACCCCGATGACATCATTAGTTTTCGAGCTATCGGCATATAACCAGAGTTCTGTTTTTGTAATGTTGCTGAAGGGGTGGGGGGGGGGGGGAAAAGCAAGCGGTGTTGAGGTCGGGACTTTGTGTTTTTATAATGTCTACTTTATATACTAACACTCTGCAAAAATTCAGCTTTCCCCTAATTAGTTGCGACACAAAACCTTTATTGACTGGGCCATAAAAGAGGTATTTCAGGGCCACTATCTAAGGAAAATATTTGTTTAAGGCTACTGGAGAGGGATAGGAGGAAGAATTTCATAAATGAATCTTAAATCCTTTTCAGAAATATTTCTCTTGGTGATATCACAAATAAATAGATTAGACCCTTATTATTATTATATGTTGTATTAGCCTGCCCATAACAGGTGAGGTGACCATAAATAGTGATTTACCCTAAAGTCAATAAGAATAATAAAACTGCTAAAAATATATTTATTTTTATTTAAACAAAAGATATGCCATACCTTCCCTGAATGCCATGGTTGCAGATCATTTTTAAATACGTTATCTGTAAAATCTCCATCAAATATTATCGGGCCACCTAAATTTGGTTTATTGGCCACAAGAAGAGTTTATGTTGGACGATTATAAAAAATTGGTGTTTCGTTATATACTTTATTTGTATCATAACAGCACGTATATAGTAGTATACAAGTCGGTAGAAAGAAATCATATACATAAAAATATAGCAACAATAAGAAATTCTTTTAGTTTAACGTTGATCGAGAAAAAAAATTAAAAATCTGTGAACGGAATCAGAGGTGTTAGGTTACGGTATAAGGTAAAAAATTTATTATCTAGGTGCAAAAATTTAAATATTTTTGGCTGCTCTCAAGACTATCAAGCCAATACTATCCGAGACCAGTTTAAATTATTCCTGGGGCAGACAATGCCTGTTTTCACAACTACTCTGGTTTTTCCCAGTGGCACAGGTGGAGCAGAATTCTGTACCCACTGACCCACTGGCCTACCGGCCTCTCTGTGCCAATGCCGTCTCAAAGGTTTTTTTTTCTGTTTACATTAGCACTTTCCATTTCAACCTAATCGCTTTTAAGTGATTTCTGAAAAGGTCCCAAAGCCAGGGTGGTAGGTCACTAGGGGAGTGAGGTAACGAGCAGGTGTTGGCTAAGAATACCTTTTGAAATACTCCAAGTTGACCTTCCGTATTACGACAATATTACATTCTTATAAACAAATTCTCTTGAATCATAACTCATCAGTATTATTTATATCAATAACCAATCTATTAGTCTTGTAGAAGTACCCTAAAAAATATGCTAATAAAAGGTACTTACTGAAAAAAAATATTTGTATGAGTATTTATTTTTTTTGAAAGTGTGTATGAAAAAAGAGGGAGGACATTTTGAACAATTGTTGTTAATTAAATATGTAAATATTAAATTATCTTAAAAGTTTGAGCTTTGATCGTTTGTCTAGTAAACAGAGTTTGAAATCAATAATTATTTTTTTCAAAAAATCATAATTATTATATTTGATTTTTAATTTAAAAATAATTCCTGATTTATAAATAAAAATTTCAATTGATCTTTGATGTTTATTGATTTAATTAAAAATTATGATAACTCAATGAGTGATACGGTTACGTGATACGGTATTGCATAAATAATAATGATTAAGTTGTGATTAAAAAAATGTTGATCAGAAAATAAAAATCACCTTTTACACACAAATTGATTAATATGTTCGTATAAAAAATACTCAAAATACATCTTGAAGATAATTCAAAAAATTTAAATTTCTGATTTAGAAAGGAATTAATCAAAAATTATTATTATTGTTAATTGTAAAAATATTGATCAAAAATAATGATCAGAATTTGATTTTGATCACTTATGATCAAAAATAAAAATCAATCTTAATAAAAATCATCAAATGATTTTCAAAATTCCAGATAAAAATCTTGATCGGATTTGATTTTTATTATTATTTTTTAATTATCGATTTCAAACCCTGCTAGTAAATGTTTAAGTAGTCTGTAACGACAAGCAATTTAATGTTTAAAGTAATTTAATAACAATTACCTTTTTATCATATTCTAATATTTCCAATTTAAGACAATTTTAAGATAATTTAATTACAATTTACAATAATTGTTCAAAATGTCTTCCCTCTTCTCTCATACACAGTACTGATCTTCTTCAGACTGCATCTACTGCTGGGCGAAAATTAATTAATTAAATTATCTTAATTGTTTCTTAAATTGAAAATATTAGAATAGATAAATAGGTAATTGTGATTGAATTACTTTTTTATTAATAAAGCTATTTATCATTTCTGAGCATTCTCTCAGTATTTCCCAAAACGCCGATGTTATATCTCCCTGCCTTTCGTAATTAATAAGCGATTTCAGTATCAATTTTAAAAATTATCACTATTCATGGTATACCATTCGAAAGCTGTTTTTTTTTTTTTTGGAGTAGTGCACGTTTTTAACATATATAATATTTTTGAGAAAAATGCAGTCAAAGTTTTGGAACGAAATTTGAAACTTCCTATTTCTTATGTATGGATCACAAAGTTAAATCCAGGATGCGGTTATTTTGAAGTCATAAAAAATCTATTTTAAAGGAAATTTAATCTTCTTTCTAATGAGTATATTGGAATTGCTTTAGCTTCAATAGTTCGGGAAATATAGACAATTATTTGTCAAAAAGTAGAAATTTCTTGAAAAAACATAAAATTAAAAATATGTACAAAACGGATGAGAATTGAGCTATAGTTTATAGGAAATTTTTTGTTGCAAATGATTCCCAAAATCGCCTCCCGAAGTTACTGCAGTCTTACGCTGAACACCCTGTATATAAAAAGGGGAGATTATTATTATTTTTTTTTTTTTTTGCACCGCATATATATTTTTAGTAGATGATCTGAACAAATGAACTTTTAGCACTTAATGTATTGTTTACGGATTTTACTGTCCTTTTTTGAAATATAAAAATAATATCCCAGATTTTGCTACCTTCGTCGATGGTACTTATGGCAGTGTTTTAATTTTTAAGATTTGCTTCACCAGAAAGCGGAGAGAAGATTGTCAATTTGCCACAGGGTGGCCACTACTACATCGAGCAGTAATATTATAACAGAAATAAGACAGGTTATGATTTGAAGAGATTAGAAAATATTGAAAGAAAAATTGAGTTGATTTATGAGAAACCTTCCTGTTTCAATAGTGGCCACTTTTAAATTACCCGCCTTTTTTTTTTTTGGTAGTGGCCAGATAAACTCGCAGCCAAGAAACCAGCTATTTCGAGTATACGTTCTAAACATGATCTTCCACGTTTCATAGCATGGTTAAAGTAAAAAAATATAATTTTTGGTCATTGTTCTATTTATAATACAACACAATGCTTACATACCTTCTTATGGAGAAGCGTTAGATGACAGCTGAAATGAGGTGAACTATTCAGACGATCATACTAAATAGTTGATAACGATTTTCCTTGTTGCTATGCCTACTCCTCCTTCAACTACTTAATACGAGATAGAATGAGCTGTACCTCCAACAAGTTTGAACTCGTTGGGAGAGCTGGAATCCTTATTTTTCAAATATAAATCCTCAAGTGGCCACCACTGAAGCACTGTGTACCCCAAATGGTGTTCGGAAAAAAAAATGGAAACAGACAAAGCGCCGATCGACTGATGGTCAAATATAAGTTCCAAACCTAAAGAAATACCAGAAAGACTAAGACACTAGCGAATTGTAGTGAACTAATATGGAAGTAATTAGCCACCAGATTACCTTCCCAGGCTTAAATCAACGCAAATTATTATTAGGTCAAGAATATAATATAACTCGATATAATAAGGATATGCTACACTAATAGGCGCAAATATCACTCAATAGATTTTTTTCTTGGCTTAAAGTTTCATGAATTTTCGCGGTTTTACCTCCCCATATAACTTAACCATGGTGTAAAAAAAGTATTACGATTACGAAAAGTGTTAAATAAAAGACAAAAGTACTCATTTAAAAAATATTAGCAAGCAATTATAAATTTATAAAATTTTAAATTGATTGTTTATATCCGCGCTTTGCGCTTATGACATTTTACATTCATGGGGTATAGACCTAATGTGGTTTTTAACCTTCCGTTAGTCGGGTACCCAATACGTACAAGAGTTGCCGCGTTGCAGCTGTGGAGTGTTTTTATATTTTTTTGATGAAAACCACTGAAAATGTATTTTATTTCTGGTTTTAAGGGTATATAAACTATATATCATCTAATTAATATTAATTCTCCAGTGAAGCCATGATGAATTCTAGAACCAAAATAATAAGGTAGTAGTCGCGTGCACCTCACAGGTGTTTGTTAATTTATGAACATTAATTGCAATATATTTCATTTTTAAAAAAAAATACGAAACTTGTATCTGACAAGGGGACGTTTGCAGTTGTAACTCACAGATTTGAATGCCGATTTTTGTGTGGTGCTATTTGATATAAAAATACTTCCGTTATGCTCAAGACACCACCCGTCTTTAGGGTGCTCAAAAACTCTAAAAAAAATAACAAAATTTCAAGGAAATCAGCTGTAAATCAATAAAAAAAAATTTTCATGAACAACCGACCTCAAATCTCGATTTAACGCACCATAAAACCCCTATATGTGAAATTTTATCAAAATCAAAAAATATTTATTTTTTACCCTTTTCGAAGAGGTTAAAATTTTGAAGTTGAGATTTCATCAACGATTTCTAACGGCCATAACAACTGCTGCGTTGAACCGATTACAACAGTAATAGCAACACTAGAATCAGCATACATTCTGCTTTTTATCAATGTATATAACATTGGGATTACTTCAGATTTTATTAAAGAAAAGTGATTTGAATGGAAAAATCCGAGGTGGGCTATAACTTGAGATATCTCAATAATGGGAAATCCTGCAACCTCCGGATTTGGACTAAACTATGCCGTTATAAGGCTGCTGAATGACCTCAAAATTTGGTTATAATCGGTGTCGAAATGTGTGAGATAGCACGAATTATTTACATTGTTTTAGAAATTGATAACATCATACAAAATTTTAAAGGTAAAAAAAAAATTATTTTTGATTTCGACAAAATTTAGTTTCTACATGTTTTTTGAGATGAGGAATCTGAAAATAATATCAGTTTTAGTTTAAAAATTTTACTCACCTATTTTAACCTCCTCGAAAAGGGTAAAAAATAAATATTTTTTGATTTTGATAAAATTTCACATATAGGGGTTTTATGGTGCGTTAAATCGAGATTTGGGTCAGTTGTTCATGAAAATTATTTTTACTGATTAACAGCGGATTTCTTTGAAATTATGTCATTTTTTTTAGAGTTTTTAAGCACCTTAAAGCCGGGTGGTGTCTTGAGCATAACGGAAGTATTTTTATATGAAATAGCATACATAACTGCAATTAAAAGTGAAATTATTATTTCTCTATCTTGACTGAGAGCTGAGAAAAAAAATAAAACGTGATTTTCATTTTTTTTTTTCTCGACTCCTAATGCCCATTGGCGGCTATAACTCTAGTTTTGCACTATTATAGGTCCCTACTACCCACACAAAAATCGGCATTCAAATCTGTGAGTTACAACTCCAAACGTTCCCTTGTGAGTACTAATACACATAAAAAAATAAATAAATAATAAAGTATGTGTTTAGTCGCCTTGCACCTCCCAGGTGTTTTGTTTTGATATGCTATGGACCACAAAAGTTCAGGGTAGAATCGGATTAGGTGCTAACACTTAGAGGGAACTCTGATAAAGGCATACCTGGAGTCTTACCCCCCACTAGCTTGCGCGGTCAAGATACGGCCAAAACAATTTCATCATGCACCTCACAGGATCACGCGACTAATAGAAGGTTAATAAATTCTTGAGGGATATCCCCCTTATGATGCAAAACTGTAATGAATCATATTACTTAATTTAAAAAAATATATATATTTAAGAGAAATTCATGTGCACACCACATTTATTATTTGTTGTTATTTCAGTATTAAATGTAAAATTTAAGCTAACGATTTGTCCGGATTTTTTAAACTAGGTGTAGTGGAATATTGTTAAAACCTACTGTAAGTAGAACAGAAAGTTTTAGGTTTACAACACACGGTAAAGAATATTTGATGAGATTTGTTTTAATTCCCCAATTTTAACACAATTCTTGATGGCCTGCGAAATGAGATAGGAGTGATTGAGATGCAGTGAAAGAATGATTATTTCATGTTACCATACATGTGCCATCACCATACGTGGTGCGGACGGTGCTAGGATGAATTGGGACGTCAGCTGTATACACCGTGTAGAGGATGGGGCCTAGGATACTTTCTTATACCTACATCAATTAACCTGATGTCACTATAAGAATTATAAAACAAAAAAAAAAAAAAAAAAAAAATACCCAGCACGATAAAAGGTTTTTTTTTTTTTTTTTTTTTTTTTTTTTTTGTATTTATTGAAATTTACAACTGTATACAATATAAAATATGATACATCTAGTAAATGTGATGACAATGATAAAAATGACAAGTCTTGTTTTTAAAGCACCTACCCATTGGTAGCACTTATAAAGGTTCTTTATTATGAAGTTTTATATTAGAAGGTCCCGAGGCCATCTTCTTTTCAGGCGCCTCGGAGGATTATCTGGAATGGAATGAGAAGCAAGTTGTGATACTAATGGATTTGAATGATTGTGGAGTTTGCTATGAAAGGATTGATATCTGGTTTGAGCTAAGTCAGAAACGTAAGGTATATTAAGGTCTTTGTGGATAAGTTTGTTTGTGACGAAGTAAGGAGCATTTAGGATTTTTCTAAGGATTTTGGATTGTAAGGATTGGATACGGGATGAATTGGATGGTTTAGTGGAGCCCCAAAGCTCAACTCCGTATGTCCAAATTGGTCTAATTATTGTTATGTAAATGAGTCTTTTGTAATTAATTGAAAGGTTGGAACGTTTGTCAAGTAAATGTTGAAGTAGTCGAAAACGACGGGCAGTTTCTTGTCGTTTTAGTCTTGTATGTGGATTCCAAGTAAGACGTTTGTCCAGATGGAGTCCTAAGTAGCGGATCTGTTCAACGGGGATCAGTGGAACATCGTTAAAGGATATTGTAGGACAGGAGGTCGTGGGTTTACGACGGAAGGTGAAGGTTATTTGATGGGATTTATTTGGATTCATCTTGATTCTCCATTTTTCACACCATTCTTGAAGTTTTATGATATGGGATTGGAGTGTCTGGGAGGCAATAAAGGGATCATTGTTTACTGATAACACACACGTGTCATCAGCATACGTGGTGAGGATGGTGCTAGGATGCGTCGGGATGTCAGCTGTATACACCGTGTAGAGGATTGGACCAAGGATACTTCCTTGAGGAACACCTGCAGATTGGGTAAAGAGAGAGGAGTAGGAAAAGTTATGATTAACTTTGAAGGTTCTATCGCTAAGATATGAACGGATGATAAGGAAGTATGTAGGAGGTAGGAATTTACGGAGTTTGTAAAGCAGTCCCGGGTGCCAGACTCGGTCAAAAGCTTGTTCTACATCGAGAAAGGCTCCCGTGCAGTACATTCCTCGCTCCAATGCGGAGGAGACAACGTCCACCACACGGTGACATTGCTGGATTGTGGAATGTGATGTTCGGAATCCAAACTGGTGGTCTGGGATTATGTGATTGGAATCTAGGATCGGATACAATCGTTTAAGATGAGTTTTTTTTCTAGGATTTTGCCCATAATTGGCAAGAGGGAAATAGGACGATATGAGGAAGGGTGTTCCAGTGGCTTTTTGGGCTTGGGTATCATTTTGACTATGGATAATTTCCAAGGATCAGGAAAATATGTTGTTCGGAGTACAGCGTTATATATGAATGTTAGGAATAGGATGGCTTTCCGAGGAAGGAGTTTTAGGATATAGGATGTAATAAGATCATGTCCAGGTGCTTTTTTGGTGGGCAATCTTTGGATGATACTTGATATTTCAGAGGGATGGAATGCTTTAGGAGGAGGGGACATTTGAAGTGGGATATTTAATTCTGTTTGAATACTTTCAAGGTGATTTGGGTCAAGGATATCAGGATGGGGTTTAAAGGTATTGAAAAGGTGCTGACCGAAAATTTGAGATTTTTCTTTGTCTGATCTTGACCATGTTTTGGTTTCAGTTAGGAGAGGGTGATTAAAATTTTTATAGTTCAAGAGTTTTTTGGTGGCCATCCATAAGGATTTGTCAGTCGTGTTGAGGTTTTCAGTATATGTAAATAAATTTTGAATTTTGAATTTTTTTATTTCTGTTTTTAGTTTGTTAGTTAATTTGGTGTAGTTGTTTTTGTCTGATGGATATCTGGTCCTGTGCCACCTAGCTCTTGCTTTTCTCTTTTCTCTCAGTAGTATGCGAAGATGTTGTGGCAAATTACTCTGGAGAGAATTGTAAGTTTTTCTTTTTGAGGTGTTATCTGATATGCTGTTGCGTATTGATGTCGTTAGTATATCTATGGCAGTATCAATGTCTTGTTTTGTTTTAAGTGGAATTTTTAAGTCTATTTTCATTTCTAAATCATATCGAAAACTGTCCCAGTCCACTCGGCCTGTAATCAGCGAAGGGTGGGTGGGTTTAGGAGTAGGAGTTGAATGTAGGGAAAGCATTACCGGACTATGATCGGATGAAAGGTCATTTAGGGATTTTATTGTGAGCTGGGATGATGATATCTGGGAAGTGATGAATATATCAAGGATATCAGGTCGTTTTTTGAGGGATGTTGGCCAATAGGTGGGGTTCATAGGTGGAATGATGGAATAGCTATTGGTTGTAGAGACTCGGGATAGGATGCTGCCACGGGAGTTGGATGATCGACAACCCCACCGTTGGTGTTTAGCGTTGTAGTCTCCTCCTGCAATGAAGCGAGGTCCAAGGGATCGGAATAAGGATTCAAGATGATTATAGGAAAGAGGAATATTTGGAGGGCTATATACAGCTGAGAGAGTTAAATTGTAAGGACTTATTGATATGATAACCGAGGTTGATTGGATTTCTGCAGTTGGAGTGGAAGGAATAAAGGAATGGGGTAAAGATTTATGGATAAGGATACAAGAACCTGCATGTGCTGTGTTGTCTGGTGGTCTGATCGATAAGTGATGTAGTCACGTATGTGGAAATGTGATCGGTTAGTGAAGTGGGTCTCCGTAAGTAAAGCAATATCAATGTTGTTTTCATGGAGAAACATATCAAGTTCGTCTCGGTGGTTATGTAGTCCATTCGCGTTCCACAAAATGATAGTCAGTGGCTTTGGGCTCATTGTGGAATATTGAATGGGACTTGGGAAAGGACTCTGGTAAGAAGTGAAATGAGCGGTGCAATCGTTTCTTTTAGCTCGGGTAAGAAGGAGGATAGGATGTTATTAATGTCTGCTGGGTTTGGAACAAGATTTGATTCAGGGAGCTGAGATGAAGAATTGTAACTAGGAGTGCTAACTGGGATTTGGACCTGTCTTGAGATACTAGGAATAGTGTCAACTTTTAATGATGTTTGATTTGGGAGGTTAACTATGGAAGAAGTTTGGATTGGAACTGGGTGTTGATTCTGTGGTGGTAGTTTTACACGGAGAGGTAGATGATATGGAGGAATGTTCTGACTAGGAGGTTGAGGAGGAGGTTGAGATTTGGAAAGTACAGGCTGTGGTCGGGAGCTTTGAGGCGCCTGATGTCGAGTCTGACGATTTACTATAATATTTGAATATGACGGGGGAGCATTTAGATTCCCTCGTTTTCCCTGTTGTGGAGGATGGATGGTGGATGAAGTAGACGGCTTGGGCTCAACAGTGAGAAGTTGATCTTCATATTTTTCATGAAGGGTTTTCGGAGGTTCTACACTTTCTTCTTGAGAGTTGTGAGGTCGATTTTTTAAAATTACTTGCAAATGTCTCTGCCTTTGAAGGTTTTTGTGTACGATGCACCCTCTGTAATTTGCTGGGTGGTCTTCACCGCAGAGGACACATTTTGCTGGCGTTACTCTAGTCTTCGGGCATGTTGCTGTAGCATGCGATCCAGCACATTTGACACATCTAGCTGGATGGTAACAATATGCCTTTGTGTGTCCAAGATTTTGGCACCTAGTACATTGTACTATTACTGGTCTCCGTCTTGGCTGCTCAAAACGGACAACTGAATAAACCAGTCTGTTTATTTGAAAAATTTCTGAATTATTTTTCGCTGGCTCCAGATCTACAAAAAATAGGGGGAGAGGGTACTTTTCTGTAGGATGGAGAACGACTGAAATGTTTCTAACATTGTGGCCTATTTCTTCGATATCTCGTTTGATCGCATCGGTTGATGTAGTGCTGTGGAGACCTCTCAGTACAACACGATATGATTTTTCCTCCCTTAATTGGTAGCAATGGAATTCATATTTATTGACAGATAAATAGTGAATTAACTTTTTATAATGCTCTTTTGCCGTGGTATTAATTTTAATGTCTTTCACCCTCGAAAAACATTTAAAGTTTGTTTGTCCAATCAAATTGGCGATTTCTTGACCGAATACATTAAAATTTTTAATATTGGTCACAAAAATGGGTGGGGGCACAGGGTCCAAAAATCCCTGAGTTGGTTGTGGCTCTGATGGAATTTTTTCTAAGTCGGCAAATTTATTGCTGGTAGGAATATTGACAATAATTTTTGTTTTCTTGGCTGCAGTAGATTTACTGCGAGTTGTTGGTGGCTCACTATCAATAATTTGCTTTCCTTTATTTTTTTTTTTTTTTTTATTTGGGGAGGTCCCAGCGGAACCAGGTGTAGCATTGCGCTGACGTTTTTGAAGTTGTCGCCGCTTCAGATATTGTGAGTCTGTCTCACTTATTTCCGACATTGGAGTTTCATCTTCCGTTTCGGTTCCTGATGAATTATCAAGGTCCATTGTATCAAGTGAGTGAAATCAAATTTACAATTTAAACTAACTAACATGAATTAAAAGAAAAAGAGAAAAAAAAAAAAAAAAAAAAAAAAAAAACATATGTAAAATATACTTATAAACTAGAGTATTTACAGAACTATATACAATATTTAAATAAAAGGAAAAAAAACACATTACTAACGATGAAAGAAATAATATAAGAAAAGAAAAAGAAAAAAAAAAAAAAAAAAAAAAAAAAAAAAAAAAAAAAAAAATTGTGTCCTCTAAGAAAAATAAAAATAATAACAATAACAAACCGAGTTAGACTCGGCTGTTCAACAGATCAAGAGACCTAGACCTTGAGAGATAGGGAGTGTAGGTAACGCTCCAAACGGCTGACTGGAGAACTGTTCACCTGAGAATTGTCTTTATTTTTAATTGTCTTTAATTAATAATAATCGCACTCACCTCACCCAGTAAGTCTGTCTAAAGATTCCATTGTATAAACTTCCACTGTTTATAAAGTTTGGCTGAAGGATTATAGTTTATACTATTGATAATATTGTCACTAACACAGAGCACTTAACGATGTAATGTTAATAGCGGCCATGACACTTCCACCTTGTAAAAAAAAAAAGGTTTTACAAAACGTTTTAACAATTCGTGACACTGGAAATGTAAATAGGTTTCTTGAATGTTCCCTTCGGCTAGTTCGAGCCGTTTTATTCGTTGAAGTGTATTAGCTGAAGAAGAGCCAAACGAAATCATTCCACTCAATAGCCCGACCATTTTCCAGGCGGGGGCAGGCGATAAAATGGCTCTTATCTTTTTTTTTTTTTTTTTTTTTTTTTTTAACTGGCACAGAACAAGCAACAGTCGATTCCTTTATTAGCTCACTACGATACTCTGATTGAAGTTCTCAGAGGTGAGGACATTTCAAAGCTGATAAAACAATTTATTCCTGGTAAACAAAGATTAAATTAGTGTCAGGTATTTTTAGTTTATAATAAAAAAAATTCTAAAAATTTTAAATAAATGGAATATATGGGGAAAACCTACAAAATAAACAAGCATTAAAATGAGTACCAGTAATAAAATAAAATGTGGTGACAAAAAGAAAAAAAACAAAAACGTAGAAATTAAATTACTACTTTACCAGACTATCCCAAGGAAGAAAAAAAAAAAAAAAAAAAAAAAAAAAGATATATATATATTTTAATAATAAATGGAATTATAAATATTATTTCTGCAAGTTTTAAAAATTTAAAAATAAAAAACTATTAAGAAATTTCTGAATATAAAGTGATTCGGGAACGATGTTTGTTAATTTTAATAAATAAACTTGAGAACAGATAAACAGCAGTGAGAACAGAAATTTTATAAATGAAAAAATTGGTATGTTATACCATTTGAATGAAAAAGAAATGTAGTTATATTTTAGTGTTATTAATAGGTATATACACTGAATATCAGTAAAAGACAATCAGAGAACAACCCCGTTTTTTAATTTTTAGGTTTTTAAATTATGTGACCTTGATTGTTTCCCAACTCATCTACATACAGGGTGAGTATCTCTTAGTGTAAAAAAAAAAAAAAATGGGTGAAAAACTAGATCAAAACTGTTTCAAAATGCCGCAGACCTCACCTTTCTATTCCAATCCGTTGCAGATACACGATAAATCAAAGACTTTTGGGCGCGCGCGCGCGTTTTTTTTCCATAAAAGCTGTAATATCTCCATTTTGTTTAAATATTTTTCAAATTTTTACCACTTTTTCGGATTTAGCATTAGATTTTTTTTCATAGCTGAGTACCTGTAATCTTGTATTTTACAAACTTGGTATCTAAAGAACAACTTGATCTTCTCCTTAATTAGGAAGTCACAATGTCTTATATTACTTCAACATTCACTGTTTTTTGAAAAAACTATCCACAAAACGTCAAGTTATCTTAAAGTTATCTTTAAACAACAGATTATACTTTAATCATTGCAACAACAATAATTGAATGGGTCCGCCGAAAAACGTTCTAAGCGACAAAATTTCCGTAGTAGCGATTTTAAAGGTTTTTAAATGTATAATAATACAGTATGTCATAGTATGATATAGCAATCCATTATGTTATTGTACATGTAAATATAACAAATTACAAGGTGAAAAAAAAATCTAACTTACAAAACTAACAATAACTTTAGATTATTATTTTCTTTCACTGATTACTCAAAATTTTGTTTGTTGCTTAGAACGTTTTTCGGCGAATCCATTCAATTGTTACCATAAACATTAACCAGTTATCTGGATGTAGGCTAACACCTCACTACCTGTCTACTGTGAGGGTTTTCCCCAGGCGCACTCTACCTTCCTCTGTCACCCTAATTTGTTTAGGGTTGTTTGTAAAGATCATAATGTCTGGGCAGGCCACAAAGGTGTTAAGATAGCAAACAGTAGTTGATAACTTTGAATCTACACCTCTCCGACTTCTATAGTTAAATATTATTCACCTACTTGCTATTTTCGCAAAAATTTTACAAAATTATTTAGCAAGATTTTAGAAAATAAATCCATGAATTGTTATAAAAAATATTTTGATTAATACACACCATATACCTGTTTTATTAAACAAAAATTACTTTTGCAGTCATATTTTTTTTATAAACTACTCTTTTGGTAAAAAAAAAGGAAGAAATTGTTTCAAATAATTGTTTTTCCTTTAATAGTGCCGAATACGTTAATATGTGATTTGTTATTTAAAAATTGTCAAAAAATTTGTTGACTCAGATTTTAGTAAATTTATTACTCTTAGAAAATAAAGTTTAATAATTCATCATCATCATCCGTGGTGCTACAACTCTTGCAGAGTCAAGGCCTCTTGCAGCTTACTCCGCTAAAAAAAAAAAAAATTTCAGGTCCAACTCACAACTGAACCAATCCTACTCCAGTCTGGCATTTTTTCGTACCCAATGCAATATTCCTCATAAAATATAAAATACCCATGATTATTTATCATATATTTGATAGTTATAATCCTAGATATTTTCAATTCACATTATTTAAAATATAAGATAAGAAGTAAATAATAAAAATAAATTTTTTCTTAATAAAAACATTTGATTATAAAAGTTGTTACTCAATGGAAGGACGAAGGTGAAAGAGAAGCCAACAATATCTTAAGGCAGGGGATTTTCAACCTTTTTTGTTCCTCGACCCTATATGGTAAAAATAATTTTTTTTTTTTTCCCCTTCATTTATTGATATTTACAACTGTACAAAAACATATACATTAAGTAAATGTGTTAATAGTGAATACAATGGCATGAAAATAACTTGTGAAGAACTACTTACAAGTAGCACTTCAATAAAATCTACACTAAAAGGTCTCTAGGCCATCTTCTTTTCAGACGCCTCAGAGGATTATCGGGAATGGAATGGGAAGCAAGTTGGGAGACTAGTGGATTGGAGTGGTTATGGAGCCTACTATGGAAGGATAGGTATCTGGTTTGGGCTAAATCAGTAACATAAGGGATATTAAGATCTTTATGGATAAGTTTATTGGTCACATAGTAAGGAGCATTAAGGATTTTTCGAAGGATTTTGGATTGCAAGGATTGGATACGAGATGAATTGGATGGTTTAGTGGAGCCCCAAAGCTCAACTCCGTACGTCCAAATAGGTCTAATCACAGTCATGTAAATGAGTCTTTTATAATTAATTGGAAGCTTTGATCGTTTGTCTAGTAAAAAAATAGATTAAATTAATATTTTGCTCCCTTCCTCCCCGATAATATCAGAAACCCTGAATATTAATAATTGAATTTCGACTGTTAAATGTTAAATGTTTTTTAAATATAATATTATCAAACTGCACTAATTGAATGGGTCCGCCGAAAAACGTTCTAAACGACAAAATTTCCGTAGTAGCGATTTTAAAGGTTTTTAAATGTATTATAAATAGTACGTCATAGTATCATATAGTAATCCATTATGTTATTATACATGTAAATGTAACAAATTATAAGGTGAAAGAAAAATCTAAGTTACAAAGCTAACAAGAACTTTAGATTATGATTTTCTTTCACTGATTACTCAAAATTTTGTTTGTCGCTTAGAACGTTTTTCGGCGGACCCATTCAATTGTATGTCTTCGTTAACAATTTAATGTTTATAATATTTTTTTTTAATTATTATGAAATTGTTAAAATTATTGTTTCGTGACCCCCAGGCTGAGAACCGCTGCCATAAGGAATTGACGTCGAAAAATAGAGAAGGTCCGATGAGCGAGTGGAAAAGTGCTATAATGAACAGAACGAAGACCGGGTGGATCTAAAAACGAAGAAAGAATGAGACCGAAGTAACGAAAAAAAAAACCGAGACCTCTGTAACGAAAAAAGAACGAGACCTCTGTAACGAAAAAAGAACGATACCGATGCAACGAAAAAATGCCGAGGCCTTGAAACGTTACCAATCGTTCCTACCATGGGAACGTTCCTCGTACTGTTACAACAGTACCTTTTGCCGCTGCACTTCAATCGCGGATTCCCAAGATGGACCTGGCATCAACTTCCACTCCATCCATCCATTGAAGCCGAGGTCTTCCCACTCTTCTTATTCCATAAATCCTTTCGTCAAGGACCATCCTAGGAATTTGATCCTGGATCATTCTAACAATAAGTAAAATACCTGATCATCGAAGCTGTTCTACTTTTCTACTTATCCTCACACTATATGAGTTCTTGTAGAGCCTTATTAGTATTCGTTCTCATTCTCCAGATTCAATTGTAGTAAACTGGGCCATAAATTTTCCT
Source organism: Euschistus heros (assembly GCA_003667255.2). Classification (NCBI taxonomy): domain Eukaryota; kingdom Metazoa; phylum Arthropoda; class Insecta; order Hemiptera; family Pentatomidae; genus Euschistus; species Euschistus heros. Next base: position 1,262,549 of record RCWM02000007.1, on the reverse strand, counting down.
CTCTAATCTTAGGAGAAGGGCTTCCTGTGAACTGGGTAATGTCCATCATTCGAAGGCATAAGTGAGAACTGGCCCAACTAGGGCCTTGTAAAATTGCACCATGGTGTTTTGAGAGACAGCCCTGCTCCTGAAATGCTTCCGTAATCCGAAATACCATTTATGTCCGGACATAATTTTGCGATGGATGTCTACTTGTATTTCATTATCCGCATTCACTTGTGAACTAAAATAGCTAAAATCTTTTCCCCTTTCAAACGAAAAGCCTCCAGGCACTAATTACGATGGTTAGTGCACTTTCAGTTGTGGGCATGTAGTCCAGTCAATAAACATGCTGTAAAGTGCATGAAATACGCGATTATTTTTTACCTCAGGGCTTCGTTAGGAGTAGTTAAAAGATAAACATACTAAAAGAACCCATTTTGGGATTTTTCGATTATATCTCGGAAACGGTGGATTATATGAAAATATATTTAAAATAAAAATCAAAGCTTAATTAATTTCCCATAAAATTGTACATATACATATTAGTCGAACTTCCAATCTTTTTCTAGATATAAGTAAGTTATTCAAAATCGATAATTTCCGCAAAACAGAAATGTTTACCTCACTTTTTATCAAACATTTGCTTCTAGTGCCATACATGACCGTTTCTCAGAAAAGAAATGTCAGAATCACAGTTGTAGAGCATTAAATTTACTTCAATTTCCATACACTCGTTTCTGGCACTTAAAGCAAATGTTTGACAAAAAGTGAGGTAAAAAATTTTTTTCTCGAAAATAATCGAGTTTAAATAACGTAATAATCTCGAGAATCGTTGAAAGTTCGACAAATATGTATATAAACAATTTTATGCAAAATTTAATTAGCTTTAATTTTAATCTGGAATATATTTTCCTAGAGTACACATTTTCAAAATATAATCGAAAAACCCTATAATGGGACCTTCTCCCCCTCCTCCCCACATTAAGCTCAAAGTATATTTACCTTCCAACTACTCCTAACGAAGCTGCGAAGTCAAACATTATCGCATATTTCATGCACTCTACTCCCCTCATTTCAGCGCTCATTGATCAGAGTAATGTATTGGGTTTTTGATTCATTAACCTCTGAACCCACTCTAGCCACTGCTATCTGGAGATGCATAAATACCATACCATAATACCAATACTATACCATCCGTATATTTTGTGATGTGGAGAATGAAACATTCATTTTATCGCATTTTATTATTTTTTTTTTTTTTTTAAGTTAGAGAGAGCATAGCTCCTGATGTTCATATATTTATATTTCTGTATTTTTATTAATACTACATTAAAGCCTTGAGTTTAAAACCAGATAGGATGATGAAACTAAAGATATTTCAAGCGTATTACCACCCTGTATTTCCTGTAAAAAAATAAAGTTGATAAGTTTAACCGTCTAAACGTAATTCAGGCAAATTTTGAAGCTCTCGAATTTTTATTTTTCTATTTGGATGAAATTTCGTATTTAAGGGTTCTTTGAAATGCTGAATTCGAAACCCATGTCGGTTCTTTGGAAAAAAATATATTGAATGCACTTCACTTGAAACATTTTAGCTTTTACACTGTAAAATGGGTTAGAAAATTTACCCCTAGAATTCCATTTCAGCACCCTCAAAACGTATATATAGATATCAATAAAGCAAATATATATACTAATTAGGAGAAATAATTTATTACTTTAATAATTAATTATTATTATTATTAATAATTATAATTATTTATTATTTGTTGTAATAATACTTTATTACAAATTATCATTTTTAAATCCGAGATATAAAATAAATTATTTTAATGTTATTTTTTTTTATTGGCTTCTAGGGCCTATTGGTCGGAACGGCAAAATACGTGTCTAATATTTTTTGACCAGGAACCTCCAAAATAATTGCCAACAAGATCCGTGAGAGAGTGTATCTTACCCTTGTGAAACAAATAGGTTAAGAAAATGATAATATATTATTTTAAAATGATAAGATATAAGTAATTGAGTGAAAAAACATGAGCTTCATTTAATGTTTTTAGGTAAATTGTTAAATAAAAAGTCATTTCTAAGTTTAAAATCAAACAAAAAAAGACACCAGAACATAAAAAAGGAAACGATTTAAATTGAATTTAAAAGAGTAAGGTGAAGTATTGTTATTTATTATTTGAATAGATCCGCTTTTCTTCAATTAGTTCCAGCAATGATCCTCCAGGCATTACTGGAGCCGGTGTCTGGATTGTTGATTTATTAATACCAAGCTAAAACTTCCTGGAGAGCTTCATGATACTCGGTTTTACAAGATGTAGACTACAACTGAAATATACACCATAGTCTTCAGTAATAAATATCGGAAAGGTATCTGCCTCGGCACTTTCTGCTTATTTTGTAGGAGGTTTTCCTATTAAGTGCTTCAATTTCTTTAAGAAAAGGGAAAGAAAAATTAATATTATAATAATAACAAATAACATAAACGCAGCGACAGTCATTTGCATAAACTACATCTCTATTCATTGCACTTTTTTCTTTTATATAAACACCAGCATCCCCCCCGTCGCAGTTTCGCACGCTTTCATAAGCAAAAGAATTCAGATAATTTTAACTATTAATTGAAATTTTATCTGTTAATTGATAAAAATCTTGTATTGTAAGATGGAAATAAACATTATTTCCTCAATGATAATCTCACGCAAAGCAGTTTTTAACCTGGTTTAATAGTGCACTGATTAGGTGATCGACGACAACGTAAAAGCATGATCCAATTTTTAAATTCAGTCTATGAGTTAGTAATCGAGATGGGCAAATACTATTAAGAAACTCTTGCGGATAATGGACTGCGTTATGAGTGCTTACTAAAAAAGTTCATAAATCATAGTTTAGGTTTGACATTTTGAATTGATAATAATTATTATTCAGCAGAAATAATTTTATCATTTTCATCTGGTTGGATAATAATTTTTAAATATAAAACTATAAGACAGTATGGCAAACCTTGTTTCTGCCACTCAACATTGAGATTTTTAAATTTTAGTTATTGTAACTTTTAATATTGCTAAAACATTCTGGAAATATGAAAATAATGTTGTTAAAATTTGGTACCGATAGGTTCAGTAGTTTCGCCATTGTAAACTCAGTTGCGGAATGGCACTTACCACATTTCGCTCGATTTTCAAATTTAACTGGGATCCACAAGTTGCGCCACATAAATCTTTTTTAATAATCAATAAATCAATAATAATGGTTCTAGGAAGACACAAGAAGCTTACAGGCTAAGAGCAAACAAGAAAATCAAAGACCTGGAAACAGAGATAAGGATCAGGAGTAAAATTCTACGGGCACATGGTTAGGATGCCTCCGGAAAGGCTGAATGAAGCTATATTGCAGAAACTCTGGGGCAACCAGATCTCACAAGGATACATCAAGCAGTTGAAAGAAGAAACAAGAAAAATGGGGATAAACGACCTAGAGTGTCTTCCTGCCAAGACGGAGAAAAGGAGACAAAGGCAATGAAAAATAATGAAACAGAAATGTATATAAAGAAAGAACAGAAGGAAGAATCCATAGTAATGGTCTTTAAGGCCGTTTTGTGTAAAAAGAAATGAATAATAGTTAATATAATAAACAAATCAATTAAAAATTAGTAGATTTTATTATTGCTAAACCTTCCTGGAGCTATAAACATGATGTAGTTAAAATTTGGTACAGTAGTTTTAGCGGTTAGTAATCACAAACGAAAAATGGCTTGTCCATTTATATAATAGTATAGAGATATTTAATGTTATGAATGAATATTTTTATTGTTTGGGAAACTTCCCATACAAACAGGAGTTGGTTTGGCAGCCTCACAATAAAAAAAGCATTAGATATGACGATAACAAACATAGAATAGAAACAAATAATTACAAATGAAAGAACATAATATGAAATAAATCCATCAACTCAATATTCAATGACTGATCTAAGGAACAAAAAAAGTTTTATTTATCTTGTCGATGCTATTTAACTCATATAAACTTTCAAGAGATTGCAAACAGTCCTTTTCGATAACATACTTATGCAGATAACTTGAGTTTCGATTGCAGGACAATCGAATAGTAAATGTTTCAAACAGTCTTCAATGCTTTTATGCCACCATTCGCACAAATCAACCACTTTGACCACTTTACATTGATTTCTATAAAGTATTCTTAAATCATCATTTTTACACACTCTTAGCTGACTAACAGTTCTTAATTTTTGTATATTTATATTAAATGTTAAATATATTTCTGGCTTGGGGTTAGTAAAATTGCAAAAACTTCTATAAGAAGGGTTGCACTTTCGAAAATAAATGTTTAAATGTTATATATTAGCTAAAAGATCAAATATGGATTGCTAATTGTTGAGTACGAGAAATAATTTTATAACGGATTAGTAAAATATATATTTCACGATTTTTTGTTTATTTACATATTTTTATTGTATTTTGTTAGAAACGCCATTCAAAATGCTAAAACAACAATTTTTCGTAAACATTAATTCCTTTTAAATATTTCATTATTTGAATCTGTAAAGATGTGCTATTTTTCTACAATGTTTGGTATTGAACTTTTAGACCATTATTTCGTCTCTGCTTCATGTATTTTTATGTCAGAATGTGTTTTATCGCCAGATATACCTGACGTTTCGGGGGAGCTTTAACTTCCAGTAAATAGCTGTGGAAAAGCTTCGCTTGGCAAGTTATCATCGTCACTTCTTTTTCGGGCCTTGATTCCGGATCGTGTAGGCCTAATTGTTTTAAATTTATTGATGTCTATCTCGAGGCAATGCTCAATAAGAATTTTATTACATATTTAATAAAAAAAAAGTCCAATTTTCTGAAACCATCGTAACTAACTGATTGTTTCATCAGGCTCCGAATAAACTGGACTGTATTTAACTTCGTTAACAGAAGTGTTTCGCTAAAAAATGCAAATAAAATAAGTGAAAATTAAATCACTGCTTGTATACATCGGGCGTAGTCTAGTTAGTTTTGGAACCAAATATAATCTTTTTATATTGTTTCTCAGATTTAACCCAGTGATTTCTTGCCATTCTAATGATTTTTTTTAACAAATCGAACTTATATATTTCTAAACAATAGGTACAAAAAGTTGAGGGATCCTTGGCACATCTTACACTCCTATGTTTCATATCAACATTATTATATACTCAGTAAGCCTGATAACTCTGGGCGGAACGTAAAACGTGTTTGTTACTTTGAGCTTCACGTTTTATATGGAAGGAAAACATGCCTTAAGAAAGTATATTTCATTTCCGTAGTATTAAAAATTTTTAATATTATTTTCATTTGAATTCCTTTGTAAATTTTAAAAAAGTATTTCGTTAGACTGCTCTTTATATATTTCCATCCAGCTTCCGACTTCCCCTCTACAAGGTATAGGGTATTTTCTGACATTTCAAAACTCATTGAAATGCGTCTTTTCCTCATTGAATTTTTGGCATTTAAACTACTTTTTTCCCCCCGTTTTTAATAATAAAATTTAAATCATTCAAATTCATTGTTTCACACACACACATATATATTTTTAAAAATATATTCAGAAGAAAAAAATTGTATGTAAACTTCTGAAAAATAATAGGAACATCATAATAAAACTATATGTTTTTACAAATTAAACTTTAAGAAAACAATTCAACATACTTTGAGCTTCACGTTTTATATGGAAGGAAAACATGCCTTAAGAAAGTATATTTCATTTCCGTAGTATTAAAAATTTTTAATATTATTTTCATTTGAATTCCTTTGTAAATTTTTAAAAAGTATTTCGTTAGACTGCTCTTTATATATTTCCATCCAGCTTCCGACTTCCCTCTACAAGGTATAGGGTATTTTCTGACATTTCAAAACTCATTGAAATGCGTCTTTTCCTCATTGAATTTTTGGCATTTAAACTACTTTTTTCCCCCCGTTTTTAATAATAAAATTTAAATCATTCAAATTCATTGTTTCACACACACACATATATATTTTTAAAAATATATTCAGAAGAAAAAAATTGTATGTAAACTTCTGAAAAATAATAGGAACATCATAATAAAACTATATGTTTTTACAAATTAAACTTTAAGAAAACAATTCAACATAAAATGTATCATATACTTTTGAATAGATAAATTAAATTTATCACATAAGCACCCATGCGAAAATAAATGCATGAACGTATTTACAATACGAGCTTGATATTATGTTATTGAAAAACTCATCAGTTTTGTTTGGTTTTTAACTTTCAAAAAGAATTCTATAGCATTCTTATTTAATTTTATTAATGTCTTATTTCAGTAATATTATAATTATGTTACATTAACATATCCAACCAAGTGGCTGCTTCTACAAGGAGATCCATGAAAGTTCTAGTGATTTCATAAATATCGTTCGATTCTTCGTCTCTTAATGTTATAAAAAATACCTCAACCATTGAAAAATTATTCAGCAAAACAAAAAATACAGATAAGTTGAAATTACAGTCTAATATTGTTTACGAAATACCGTGCGAAGATAGTCGTGGCAAGTCTTATTTCGGTACATCGGAACAATACCTCAAACGACGTGTTTATCAACATAAATATAGTTGCACCTCTATAACTTAAAACCCGAATAAACCTGACCAAACAGCTCTCACTACACATTACAGGAAAACAAAACATTCTTTTAAATTTGATTCCCCCAAAATTATTCACCATGAACAAAATAATTTTTAAAGAAATGATAACCATAGAAAAAATTAAATCGCGCAATTAACAAAGAATCAGACGTTCTAAATCTTAACACCTGTTGTTCCAATTTAATAAATTCAGACCAATAATATACATTTACATTAATTCATATATTTCACTGAAACACGGAAATCCCTTTTGTACCTGCCTTTGGGAATTCCTCCAGTTTTGGAAAAACCCTCCCAGCCTCTATTTATTTTTTTTTCCAAATTCCACAGGTCAGTTGTGTACTAGAATTGTTAGAATTTACTTAGTCAACACCATATCCACCAGTAACATTGTAACTAGTTTCATACTCCTCTATATTCTGTGATTATATATATTTTTATTATTCTAACACATGTTGTTATATACTTGTATTGTAGCTAACTATATGTTTTGAAATAACTTGTATAATTTTATTGAAACCTGTTTTTTCACTATAGGGCATGATTATGATAACAATATAGTCTCGAAACGTCGCCAAAATAGTTGTTTTTATTTATTGACAGAACCTCAAGAACCTTCCTAAAAACACACACACACATCTCAAATCACATCACACATCTGTTTTCTCAGATCGGATGTGTACCTCTTGATCTTAGTAAGCCGCTTTGTTTTAAAACTTGGTAAAATTGTGCTGATTAGACAAGTTTTTCTTTAAAATAAGTCTCCTACAAGGCTGACATGAACAAACAAGGAGAATATACAATAAATTGAAAAGAAATAACGGGATTAAATAATCACCAATCCCCTGTTTACACCCTCGGTGAGTGCCCTCGGCCAAACACGGCGATCCTATTCGGCAAACAGAGCGGCAAAGAAAATATTTGTTACCCCCACTCCTCTGCCCCTGTACAAGCTTTTGTTTTCCTAAGCCTTCAAACAAATACAAATATGATTATTTAGTTGAGTTTAAGAGTTTTCAATTAATATATAGAGTTAATTTTTTTTATTAAATAGTTAATTATATAGTTAATTTTCTTTGATTTATTATTTTAAATAGAGTTATAAAAGTAGCACTTTATCGATTTAATAACATTAAATAATAATTTAGTTGGAAATGGATAACTATATACTTATATAATTAACATGAGGTATAATGTGTTTTTAGCAAAGGCTTGATATTTAAATTAAATGAAGTTAATAGCATTTTTTATTGAATTATTAATACAATAAAATAACTTGTAATTCGCTTATAGTATATATTTATATTTCTATTATAGAAAACACATTTTAATTATATGAACAATCAATCCTTCAAAAGATCAATCTGAAGATTAAAAATGAAATATTTACATTATTTCTGATTCAGTTGAAAAGAATTTGCTATCCATAAATTGTTTAGAGGGGATTTTTGTTATTAAAATTTGAAATTATATATATAATATATATATATATATATATATATATATATATATATATATATATCTATAGATAATATATACTGTTAATATATATATATATATATATATATAAATCTATACTGTTAAAGCCGTGAAGAGTCTTGGATTGAATATTTGGTAAGTGGTATGGTATTAATTATTAAAAAAAAAATATCTGGTAGTATTTTTTCTTGACCAACGGTTGTGCGAGTAGGTGATAAGGTCAGCAATCACGCTCAACCACCAGGTTTCCCCCAAATCAGGGTACCCACTTTATAGCGGCTGGGTGTGCCCCAGGAGGGTCTCCAGACCTTGAAGCCGATCCACAGACAAAGAAACAAAAATTAAATCTCTATTTATAAAATATATATATATATATATATATATATATGTATATATTATATATATATATGTGTGTGTGTGTGTGTGTGTGTGTGTAATTTAAAAACATCGATTTAAAGCATCATTTGATTTTGAATCTGTTTTGACAATTGTGAAATAAGAGAACTCCTAAATGTTTATAATATTTTAACAACAATTTATTTCAAGACAAACATATACCACCACTCAATTTACAAAATCACTGATTAGTGTAGTTCGCCTCCTTACATCTCTAAACATCTGCCTGTCAAAACATGTAACACAATACGTCAGAGATAGCAGTACTTTCTTCAATTAAGTTACGAGGAAAACCACAGCAGAAGCCATCTACAAGAAACGTATTTTGTTTTCCCCATTCATTAATATTAAATTTAGACATGTGGCTCACTTGGTATTCTCATAGAAATCTGAAAATAGAGGAAGCTGCACATCGATTTCGACTGATCCAACACTTACTTGACAAACGTTCTAAACAATGCAACCATTTTCAGTCCTTTTTTGGACTTACGGTATAGAGTTAAGGGGTTTCACCAAACCATCGAATTCTTCACGCTTCCATTCATAGTCCAGTAAAATAAGGGTTTGCCGAAGAAAAATCTGCGGAAAATTGCTACCACGGCAACCATCGGCTTCATATTCAAAACCGACAGAAAAACCGTTATTTTTGTTTTTTATCTATAACACGATAACGAAGCTTTTTTTGAAGAAAGTCTATAAATATTAATTGTAGCTGGAACTTGTACCTACATAATGAAAAAAGAAATCCGAAATCGGACCATTTTTCGCGAAGTAACGTTATCGGGAAAAATGGAGAAATTGGCCAAGTTGCCGTCAGTCCCACAGCTCCGCGAAAACACGTTTGTAGTACTCTTTTGGCTATAACTCTGAAACTATTTGTCCGATACAACATTACTTTTTTTCATCTTAAAGCTGATTAAATTTATTATAAGAATTTATAAATGGTAAGTGATTTTCAGCGTGATAGCTTGTGTATATCAAGAATTTTGATAAAAATTTCATATATAGGATATAATTGTAAATTTAACCACCTTTCAGATTGAAAAAAAACATTTTGAATCGGATAAATACTTTCGGAGTTATAATATCCCAGACGCATAAAAACCCATACTGTTGTTAAATCCATGGTTTTCGGCACATTTATCACTTTAACTCCGAAAGTATTTGTCCGATTAAAAATGTTTTTTTTCAATCTAAAAGGTGGTTAAATTTACAATTAGATCCTATATATGAAATTTTTATCAAAATTCTCGTTATACACAAGCTATTACGCTGAAAATCACTTACTTTTCTAAAATACATGTTTTTTTTGGCACATTATTCGATATAACTCCAAAACCATTTGTCCGATCCAAAATTTAATATTTTATCTAAAAGCTGGTTAAATTTACTATTAGATCCTATATATGTAACTTATAATTAAGACCGTGAAATACCCACACAAATCTACTGATCTTGTCATAATGTACATATTTTGCCAAAACATATACATTTAGTGTGCTAGCTTGGAGGGTTTACAGGATTTAATATAATTTACACATATAACATCTGATAGCAAATTTAATCAGCTTTGAGTTAGAAAAAAGAAATTTGGTATCGAACAAATATTTGAGGAGTTAGAGCGACAAATGTGCCAAAAAACACTTGGATTATACAACAGTACGTTTTTATTAACGGGCTGGCGTGTACATTTTACGGGGTTTGATTAAAACTTCATTTATACATTCTTATAATAAATTTAATCAGCTTTAAGATGAAAAAAAGTAATGTTGTATCGGACAAATAGTTTCAGAGTTATAGCCAAAAGAGTACGACAAACGTGTTTTCGTGGAGCTGTGGGACTGACAGCAAGTTGGCCAATTTCTCCATTTTTTCCCAATAACGTAACTTCGCGAAAAATGGCCCAATTTCGGATTTCTTTTTTTCATTATGTAGGTACTAGTTTCAGCTACTAATATTTGAAGGCATTCTTCGAAAAAAGCTTCGTTATCGTGTTACAGATAAAAACAAAACAAAAATAACGTTGTTTTTTTTTTGGCGTCTTTTTGCGATTTTGAATATGAAGCCGATGGTTGCCGTGATAGCATACTTCAGATTCGGATTCAGCACCCCAAAAAATATAACGATCCGTTGAGAATAAAAGTTCCGCAGTTTTTTCTTGAAAACGGCCTTTTGGAGCCTTATTTTACTGGACTATTCACTCCAATCCAAAACCCCTCGAAAAATCCTTAACGCTCCTTACTTTGTCACAATTGAACTGATCTACAATAACCTTAATATACAATACATCACTGAATTGGCACGAAGCCGATACCATTTCTTTCACAATAAAATAAATACTCACCCAAACCTACTTGTTTCTCAACTTCATTCCATTCCTAGTAATCGTCCGAGACGTCTGAAAAGAAGATGTCCTCAAGATCTTCTTTGTAGAACTTTCATTAGAGTGCTACCAATAGGTAGTCCATCTACAAGTATTTGTCGTGTCGTTACTTTGCATTGTAATTACCTTATATTTACCGGGTGTATTTGTGCAATATATAATCGATTAATAAATGAATAAAAAAAATATTAATATAAAATAATTTGAAATTCTAAATACCAGTTTGATTTACTAGCTATCTTTTGCCGTAAATGTTCAAATAATATATCAATATTTTTTTTTATTGTTTTAGTGTAACCTCTAATATGTGTAACCTCATCATACATTAAGAAAAATCACCGGGAACCGACACGGAAGCTGATAGGTATCTGGTTTCCGACAATTCAGCGAAATATTATTATGACGTAATAAGGAACATTGAGGATTTTACGAATAATTCCAGATTGTAGGGAATGGACACGAGAAGAATTGGAAGGTTTAGTGGGGCCCCAAAGCTCAACACCGGCTGTCTAAATCGATTTAATTATTGTCATGTGAATGAGTGTTCTGTGGGAGTTTTAGGTGGTCCAATAAACGAAGAGCAGTTTATTGGCCTTTAAGTCTTGCATGGATAGGATGTGAATTTGAGTGGGGCCGAAAAATTCAACTGTGTATGTGGTGAAGACTGTGATAAGAAGGAGTCCTAAGAATTAAGGAAAGAGATATAGGATGCCTTTAGGAATATTGACTGAAAAAGGAAACAAAAACAAATATAACAATAATATATCAGCAGAAAATCAATATATTGAAAAAAATTAAATTAAAACTAATATTGCAATAAATATTCAACCCTAACATAAAATTATATTTATAAGGAACACATTTATTTGATTGAACTCAATTGACTATGTCCTGTAAATCTATTAGTTAATGAAAAAAAAAAAAAAAAATGCACTTTTTTTTTTACTAACAAGCCATTCCCCCTCTTAATGCTGCCTTTGTCCCAAAATATGTTTTTTCACTGGATCCTTAATTCCTAGTGAAAGAAGCATGACTGTCTTCTGGACTCACTGTGCTTCTTCCTTCAAACACCCTTTTCTCCTTTCTTCAATGCATTCATAATCAGCACCTGCTCTATTGTTTAATCACTATTTATTTGTTGTAAACTATATACTCATATAAAATAAAATTTGATTCTTACATTAGATATATTTCAATACAAATATAAATAATTATTTATCGAAACGTTTTCATAATTATATAGAGGATGTGTACAGCATTTGTACTTAAAACAGTTTATTAAAAGCATTGAAATATTCTAACTATGCCTCTTTAAATAATATTTGAAGAATATACCTCGTAATATATGTATATGGATATATTTCTTGACTGTTAGTATTATTGTTTAATATATACATGTTTAATAAGATTCTTGAGGTTCAGTCAATAAATAAAAAAAACTAAACTAACGTAGCCAAAGCTACGTTTCGAGACTACATTGTTCTTTGTATAATTGTTACAATAAAATTATAAAAGTTATACATGTCATTACAAACATAAAGCTACAATGGCAAATATTTAAAAACATGCGTTAGGATAATTAACTACATATCTGTACCTCGGAGGTACAGAACACTAAGTCACATTTCCGTAACTTTAAAGGAGAGCGGTGTTGATTGTATAAGATTTGGGGCATTGGCTAGTATAATGTAAATATCTCTTGGAGTGTATAGGTTATTTTTATTTTTTTTTTTTTTTTTTTTTTATAATTTGAAATAACCTGTATAACTCATATAATTTTATTGTAACCTGTTTTTTTCACTGTAGAAAACAATATGATTTCGAAACATCACCAAAATAAGTTGTTATTTTATAGACTGAAGCCCGAAAATCTTATTAAATACGCGCGCGCGCGCACACACACACACACACACACACACACACACACACACACACACACACACACACACACACACACACACACACACACACACACACACACATATATATAATTTTATTTTTAAACCCTTGGTTAGCCCATATCAATAAAACAGTTTATTTAGTATTTCATGAATAAAGTTAGGCATCATAGGTATTGAGGGGAGTGATTGGATGAAAATGGATTTTCAAAATCGCTTTGTGAAAACTCTTGGTAGGAAAGTGAAATGATGAAACCGGAGCGGGCTAATTCGAAATCCTTAACATAAGTCCTATTGAAATATTAAAGCCCCGGAACCCCTCCTTACAGCTGGAAAGCCTTTCTGGTAATCCTCTGAGTAGAACTACAGGCCGGATCTCTTTGATGGTTTCGAAGAAAAGTCAGGTGTTGGGCTGCTATCTGAATAACTTTTAATAATTAGAAGCTTTTAATAATTTGTAAAATAAACTATATTATTCCACAATTTAAAATAATCGATAACAAAAAAACGGCAGTAAAAAAGTTGAAAATTACCTCTGCCATCTACGACCGGATTCAACTGTCGTTTAGTTTTTACATATTTTTCATCACCTTTATCTCCTAACTGGCGCTGTCTAAATAATAGGGTGTATAAAAAAAAAAAAAAAAATTACCGTTTTAGCAAAATCCAGAGTTCAAAAGTCTCTAAATATCTTAATGCTATTTATTAGTTACCAATACTTAATAATCCCTTCAGACCATTCTCTAAGCTTGTTTACTAACACTGGTCTTCTTCAAAAAAGGCTTCAGTTCAGTTATTTCTTTCAAAGAAATAACATGAGAGTGTCCTATGAAATTCTCGTAATTTTTCGAGGAGAGGGGGAGGGTATCAAATTTAATTATCATGTTTCTTATTACCTTTTAACAATTTCTAAGTCTGAAAACAGCACTGAAATGAATTCCCCGCCAAAAGTATTGCAACACCCATAATTCTCGAGATTTTCCCGGATTTTACCTTAATCCATACTTGGCTTACATTCATATTAATATTATTTATTAAACGTGAGGTATTAAGGATTAGAAACATCAATGTTTTTTCCAATTAATAATAAACTATGGAATTTTAGATTATTTATTTCAAATTTCCTTCAGTCCATGTTTATCAGTCGTTTTGTTATTTACAAGTATGCCAAGACTAGTGGAAGGAGACCTTCAAGCCAGAGGGGGCAATATGTTTTATTAAATATAAATTTAAAAGTTAAAAGTTAAAATTGTAAATTATTAAAATTAAAAAAAATAAGTTTTCTAAGTTTTTTTGTTTATTGGAAGCAATATTGTAATTTATTAAAATAAAAATTGTTTATGTCTAGTTTAGGAATGTTTATTATAGACTTCAAAACCTTTCTTTATTATGAAAAAAAAAATATGTTTTTATAAAATTCAAATATTTCAAAGTGTTGCGATACTTTTGACAGGAAGGTTTTTATCTCTTTTTTTGAGGATGGTGGGATGGAAGCGTGTACATTCTCATTTTAAAATGACTGCTGATTTTCAAAAAATTTAGTAATCAAGATTCTTAGACATATAATAACAATTCTCAAAGAATAGAACTTGATTAGATTTAAATTTTCATTAGTGGAGGGAGGGGTTGAATGCAGCACATAAGGACGTCATATAAACACTTTTATTTTATCTGATTAGTAACATTGTTATTTTATTTTTTATTATTTTTTTTTTTATGTTTGGCAAAATATTAATAGTTTGAAATATAATTTAAGTGAGTTATCTCCAAGATATAGCGGTTGTAGCATGACAACAAGGAAGGGCAAATTTTCCTTTTAGCCTAATATACGGACCCTAATGGGCTCGAAATGAATTACAAGCTCTCTGAAACTACCCACGACGATAAACCTGCTAAAGGTGGCCAATATTTCACCACAGCTGTACCAGGGCCCGTCTTTCATTTTTTAATGTTTCCTTGTCTGCTGTATAGATTTTTTTTTTGTGTGTGTGTGGCACACTACTTACATAATTAAGTAGGAATCAAATTTCTTATTGAACTGCTTTCAAATTCATTATAAAAATAATTCTAATTATAAATAAATTGACATGTGCAGATTCTCCCCTCTGCGTCCGGTGAATGAGATATTTTTCAATGATCTCTATTTTGATTGCTTGTTTTTGTATTGTAGTAAACTGGAAATAAAACAAGAAAAATATAAGTAAATGTAACAAAATATCTCTTGATCAGGAATGCTTAATGACCCGTTTACATTACACCTGTTTACAAGCGTTTAGTTTAGTGTTAAGTAGCAAGTAGAATAGAAAGATTTACACTTTTCGGTTTAGTAGTAGTGCGCGCGCATTCTTGATGTGCCTAATATTATGGGGAAAATATATATTAAAATAAAACCTGAAATAGTTAAAATTATATAAGTTCTTAACTTATAACAGTAACGAAGCCACGACGGGGAATGCTGGTTATTAATATAGCGCTCCATAGAGATACTTATTAGTAGGGCTGTGCTGAAAATATGCACATTTATATGCAAATATATTGGGTAAAATATGCAATTAGAAACCGAAAATATGCAACTAACTGCATTATTAGACAAATAAAAAAATCTAAATACATACAAATACTTAAGTACAAACTCAAGTTTAAATAACTTATTGTGTTGAGAAAGGGAATATTAGGAAGAAAACTACTAAAAAAGCTAATATTAAAAACAAAAACAAATGTTGAAAACCTTTATTAAAGATAAAAAAAAAACACATTAAACAAGGAACATTAAACAAAAAATCATGACATTAATTTCCAGAAAACATAAACAACAATCACAATCAAAATACTAATACTTTAAACAGAACAATACAAATCAAAAACAATAAGCAACGACCATAAACCCTCCCGACTTATTCATGCCACTTATTCACTGTTGTAGATTTGAATTGCAGACAACCACTTTTCAGGTTTTCGAACAAAATATATCGTCTATTGGGCCTCAAAATAAATTTGAAACGCTCTACATCATATAAATATAAAACGTCTCCATCACTCTTGATACTCTCATTTGGAAGCTCACCTACGTATTTTCCAACAAGATCTTTTGTCTTTGAAGGAGTGACCAAAAAAACAATTTACGAATGATATGTCTTGGTGATCACTGTGTGGGAGAATGTGTAATGGAATGATGGCGGGGAGCAGGGTGAGATGAAAAGTGAAGTCATAATATTCCACGTATTGGAGCGAAGTATAAACGAGAAACTAATCGGATTAAACAATTCTAAGAGAAGCAAATACGATCGAAAGATCGCTAAAACCGAAGAATCAGCACTTTAACACTTACTAACACATTGATTAGGCGAAAAAAAAAAAAGAATGGGGGGAGTTCTTTTAGCTATTTTTAGGTTTTTATCTATATTTTATTTTTTTAACATAAAAAAATTTAAATTTCAAATGCTGATATGCCGGATATGTAGATAAATATGCAAGTCTAGTTCAAAATATGTAAAAATATATATTTAAGGCAAAATATGCACAAATGTGCAAATTAAAAAGTGCTCAAAATTATTCCAAATGCCTCAAAACATATATATCTTGATGATATTAGATGTTTTACTTAGTTAGGAGATATATGCAAATGCATATTTTTCACAGCCCTAGTTATTAGTATTATTTGTTATTAGTTACTAGTTTTATTTTATTTTTTTTGTGTGTTTGTGAATTTAAATATAGTATAAGAATATAGTATAAGAATGAAGTGGAAGAATGAAAGAATGGATGGGAGGCGCGGTAGCTCAGTGGGTAAGGCAATCGAATACCATGCTCCCGGGCCCGAGTTCGAGCCCGACTGAAGGCAGAAAATTTATTTTCTGGTATTTCGGCCGTGGATCGAATTCGAGGTCGGGAGACCCTCCTGGGGCACATCCAGCCTCCTAAAAAAGTGGGTACCCTTAATTGGGGGAATAACTTGGCGGTGGAGCGTTAATTCTGGCCAAATCACCTCCTTTCACAACCGTTGGCTCAGAAACAGTACACCCTACCTAAGTACTGAACCCGAGACCCTTCATGGGTTGTAAGTGGTACAGGTTTTATAAGAATGGACACATCATTATTTCTATAACTTAGTGTCCTTTACGGTGGCAGTGTGTAATATTTATGACAAGTAAAACTAGTTGAAAAAAATAAAAAATAAATTAAAATCAATAAAGCTATATTGATTTCACAAGTAAACACAGCTTTTTTCTGTTAACTTTTAAGGACTGTACAAACTATCCTGTTACTTTAACAATGGGCCCCATCATCTTCTAGAACGGTCCAACAAATTTAACAGCCCTGAGAATACGGGGCCATATTTCAGCGGAATTAACATTGACAAAAGGTGTCCTTCGATGAGTGCCTCATCAGAATTCATGACGCCTCTGGAGTGCGGCCATCGGCGACGCCTTGGGCACGTTCGTTTTAAAATTCAAAACCGTCGTCAGTTCTGGGGGAGCTTTTCTAGTTCATCTGTGTCGGGCGGAAAGTGGCGAACATTGGTGAAAGATTGCTGTAATAAAGCGATGGATGTTGGTAAGAATTAATGGCCTAGGAACTGTTCGACTATTGCCGTTGAAGTTTGAGAAAATTCTCTCAATATTTTATCCAACAGGAATATCCAATTAATACTCTTAAATAATGTCACCTAGCCCCAAACCATTATTAGATTAAAAATTAGTTTTTGATGACATTGAGGATGCCGCCTACATTTTACAGAAATTGCAAAATGAATACCAAGAATAAGTGGATAAGAATGATTTCATGGGCTCCCCGGTGTCGACTTAGTAGAATACAGTCCAGGGAAAGTGTTAAATATTTCTAATATCCAGGAAGCATAATTGAGAATAATGGCTACTGTGATATAGAAATTAAAAAGAGAATGGCAGGTGGCAGAAATGTTATTTCCATGCTAAATGCAACAGTAATGAGTAGGAAAATCAATACCAAAACAAAACGGAATACATTCAAAAATATTGTATTGAGAATTAGTGCCGAGCGAAGAGAATATCAAGGAGGAAAATAATAAAAAATAGAAAGGAAAAAAAACAGTAGCTGAAGAAAGGACATGGAACATCAAACACGCATATTTTGTTTCTGTGAAAATATTATATACTCTTATATCTGTGGTACTAGTGAACAGTCGGTAAAATCTTGTTTTAGGAAAACAGCAATCTTTTCCGCAATTATTCACGAATTAGTATTCATCTCTGTAATAGCCTAATGACCTACTCCATTAGACACAAATAAAGAGAAAAAAAAATAAATTTTTGGTGAAATAAATAATCCAGAATCCACATTGATGAACTGTTTCATTAGATTTATCTTCGGGATCCCCAGGCGGTCACATGTTACTTGCCATTATTCTGAGCTTGGGTGGTTCTTTCCTAGATTCAATACTTTCTGGGTACTTTCCTATTCCAATGTCTAAAAACCAAAAAGCCTTCCTATATTCTTGATCTATGAACTCTGAGTTCTTCTATCCACCTTCTAACACTAGATCCCAACCTTTTAACCTGTATATCCCCTCACATAAAACCGTTTCCTTTGACAAATCCTTCATCATTAGCGCTACCTAAGGAATTCCCTACCCACTTCTATTCGTAAAGCAACTTCCATAACTTCCTTTAAAAATAATTTATTACTGTACCTTTTAGACAATCAATCTTCCGCAATTATATCAATAATCAAATGAATACTTAGAATTACTCCCCCCCTTTCTTTCTTTTATATGTTTATATATATGTACGATTGTATTTTAAGTTATAATTATTATTTCATATATTTATTTATTTTTTAAAAATTTAATTTAATTTTTTTTTCTGTAAAAAATGTATGCTGTAATTACTGAGGCATCTAATTTGTAAATAATAGGCCAGACAATTGTACTTTTAACTGTACATTATTTTTATTCTTAGGAGACAGTAAGTCAAAGAATAAAGTTTATTTTTTAATTTCATTTTCATTTTTAACATACATAAAATTTGCCAAAAAACACCCTAGATATAGATAGCTCCTAATGGCAGGTCGTAACAACAAATGTTATGTAACAGAAATTAATCTTGCTTATATTTCCAATAAGTAAGCAATTGGCCAATATTCGATCCCAGCAACAATTGAGCTAGAACGTGACAAAAAATCCCTGGCACATAAAAATAGAGATTTGAAGCGTGACATTTTTAATCAAACCAATACTCTTAAAAGGTAGATCCTAGCGACAAAAGTTATAAAACAAAAAATATTCTCAATTAAATGTTTGACAAGTAGGATGGCGTCAAATTTTCGATCCGAGGCACACTGACTGAGCTACGGCTAGTCAAAAAGGCTCCTCACGTAAAAATAGAGGTTTCATACGTTTATATCGAATTAGGTGAAAAAGAGCCCAAAAGATCTCACTCATTAGAACCTATCTCCTTGTCAAGATTTAATTAGTTATTTATTACTAGCATCCCCAATCGCTGCTTCGCCCGCGCTCATATGGAAAGAACTGAGATAATTTTAACTAATTGTAAGATTCTATGTTTGTATACAGGGTTTCCCGAATTTAAATGGCAAAACTTCAGGAACTTATAGGGAACCGAAAAACTAAGACAAAAAGTCCTTTAGAGATTTGCACGTTTTTGCTTAGTTTTAGAGAAAATCGCAAAAAAAGAAACAAAACAAGTTTTCATTTTTATACTTATTTATTTACATTTATATTTATGTTATGTTCTTTTTAATGTAAATATTGCTCAAAATGTTGTCCTCTTGCACCAATGCCAAGCATTACATCTAACACTCACTTGATAAATTGCAGCCAAACATTGTTCTGATGATATTTGGTGCACTGCATCTATGATTCGGTCTCTTAATTCCTCTCTTGAGTTGATTGACACCGAATAAACTTATTACTAATGCTTCAAGGTTCCCCATACGAAGAAATCCATGGGTGTCATATCAGGTGATCTGGGTAGCCAAGGTACTACTCCTTCACGTCCAATCCATCGTTGTGGATAATTTATATCCAGCCAAGCTCGAGCAACTCTGCAATAATGAGCTGGACATCCATCGAGTTGGAACCACATTTCAATCCGCTGCTGTAAGGGAATGTCATCTAAATAATTAGAAAAGTCGTTCTCCAAAAAATGTGTAAATGTGATACCATTCAATCTTCCAGGTAAAAAATATGGTCCATGGTTAATATCAAATTCATGCTGAAACCTATTCTCTCTAATAGCTCTGGGATTTTCAAGAGCCCATACATGATAATTTCTTTGATTAACAATTCCTCCTCTTGTAAAGGTAGCTTCATACGTATTAAGAATGACCCAGTCTCTCGTAGTCTATTAAAAGTTAACGAAAAGACTCGTCGATTAGGCACACTTCTATTTGGAAATCGGCGCGCATACTCCTACACCGCTTCTAAAGCATTACCGTTACAGAAACCATACTGACTAGCCTGACGAACTTTGAAAGGTGATAATCGCTACCTGTAACATTTTTGTTTTGTTTCTGTTTTTGCGATTTTCTCTAAAACTAAGCAAAAACGAGCAAATCCCTAAAGGACTTTTTGTCTTAGTTTTTCGGTCCCCTATAAGTTCCTGAAGTTTTGCCATTTAAATTCGGGACACCCTGTATATAAAAATCATATATTGATATATACAATTGAAAATCATTTCTTTAATGATATTTTCATGTATTGCTGTAATTTTTAACACGGTACTATTAAACTGATTAAGTGGTTGAAGATTACGTAAAAAGCATAAATGGACATCCAATTTTTAATTTTAATACACGAGTTGGAAATCCAGATGGACAGATACTATTAAGAAACTCTTATGGATAATGGACTGTATCACCAAAGCTTACAACTGAAGGCCCATAAATCATATTTTCATACACGATATCAAAAAGCAAAAGATCGACATTGTGATTTGGCGATTAGGCCGAAATAATTTTAATGAATTCATCCGGTTGGATTTCAATTTCTAACCTTAAAAGCTTATGGCAGTGTAACCAACCTCGTTTCTTTTACTTAACACTGTACATTTAAATAATTTTTATTGTAAACATTATTATTATACATCTTCCTAGAACTATGAAGATGATGTAGTTGAAATTTGTTTGTTTATTTCGTTTAACGTCACTTTATGCTGCTATGGCTAATCGGACGATGCTACAGTGGGAGTCCTAAATTTTGCCTATCCAGGTATAATTAGGATAGGGATCTTTAACGAGTACCTGACATCGCACAGGCTCGGTACCCCCATTTTACGTCCTTTCCGAAGGACGGCATATCTAAGGATTTTTTACTCCCTTTAAAAAATCCTAAGGTCATCTGCCGGGCTGCGAACCCGCGATCTTGGGTTTACTAGGTTGCTATGCTAACCACTAGACCCAGGTGACCCCTAGTTGAAATTTGGTTCATATAAGTTTAATAGTTTTAGTAAAATTCTGTCGTCGAATGACTACATATCGTTCGATTTTTAAACTTGACTGGATTCCACACTTCATACCACGTATTTATAGCTTTTTTGATAACAATTTAATAGAATTAAACAAATTTTATTATCATTTTCTAGCTCTATATAACACCGTATCCATGGAGTTATAGACAAGTAGAAGGGGCTTACCTCCCAATAGCCAGGGCAGGCAGCCATTTTAGAGTGCACCGTATTATCAATATATTAACCTCTTATCAGTTCAAATTTTGGTTTCCTAGGCTTTATGCTGCTATTATTTTATTTTAGTAATTTGTTTACTTCAGTGATTTACTTATGTTATCAATTACGAACCATTTCAATCACCCTAGACCGTATAGAATGCAAGTCGCCAGTTGGGTATAGTGGGCGTGGCCGGTTATTGTTTTGGTCTCACGGAACAATATACGGGAAGGGCCTCTCCATATTACTATAACTCCATGACCGTATCATTATAACCTCTCATGGCGCTCTCAACCTATTGCTCAATTTTCAAACTTCACTGCGCACCACATATTTATTGCTTTTCAAACAGGAATTTTATGGAAAATATGTAAATTTTGTTATTGTTAAGCCTCTCCTGAACTATGAAGCTGATGTAGATAAAATTTAGTACAGATTGGTTCAGTAGCTTTCGCAGTTAGGGATCACAAATGAAAAATGGCTTGTCCTTTTATATAATTGTATAGATAATAAGAGATCTTAGCTGCTCCTATTACCTTATTATCAAACTATTAAACTACGCGTTACGACCTTGCGCTTCCCAAAAACGTATATCTTTTGACGAAGTAGTTCACCAGTAAAACATGATCCATGTTAAAGAATGGAAATCTTAAGAAATATCCTGTAAGATATTAATGAAAAATCTTTAAGCTGGTATGGACAATTAAAAAGGATGTCAGATGGAAGGCTACCAAGGAAAGTATATGGATAGAGGATTGAAGGAAGACGGAAACGAGGTAAGCCAAGGAAAACATAGAAGAAGGAAATAGAATACATTATGTAACGTGGTCTAAGAGAGACATGGACCATAGAGAGAAGAATATGGAGGGAAGTTATTAACTTAGGTTAAGGAATGTCACGGTATGATGGAAAATCCTAAACAAAGAAAACCATAAAATCATTACTTATCACACATCTATCCACATACCTTTATTCATTGTTGCTGCAGGACTTTCTATAAAAACATTAATAGTCCACAACCAGCTGAACATTCTATTACAACAATGTTTAAGAAAAAATCATCGTAAGGGAGATGGTGCACAAAATGGACAACTCTCCCCAGTAAATAATTGTCGAATCTCATCTAGAGATAGGGTGAGGGGGGGGGGGGGAATTGAAAATCTTTCCTCAACTTTTTAATTAAAATAATTGCGGTATTTCTGGAAATGAAAAAGCTGATTCAGCAGCTCAATCAGCTAGAAACAGTAACTATGATAGTATCGAAACCATCAACCTAATTCCTAGATAGGGTTAGACGTCAAACATTTCAAAAGATCCTTGATTCCTTTGAAGTGGGAAGAATCTTGGATAACGAAATTTGAATTATTTGTAGTCCAGTCAATAAACATTATTGTAGAGTGCATGAAATATGCGATTATTTTTGACTTCATACCTTCATTAGGAGTAGTTAGAAGGTAAACATACTAAAAGTCCTCCCTCGCCCGTAGGGGTGAGCTTACGGTGGGAGAGGGGAGAAGGTCTCATTACTGAGTTTTTCGATTATACCTCGAAAACAATAGACTCTATCAAATTATGTTTCCGATAATAATTAAAGCTAATTAAACTTCCTATAAAATTAAATCTATACATATTTGTCGAAATCCAATAGTTTTCTAGCTATACGTTATTAAAAATCGATAATTATCGAGAAAAAAAAAATTTGACCTCACTTTTTGTGAAACATTTGCTTCTAGTGCGTTCCACGAACGTTCCTCAGAAAAAAGGTCAGGATCAAAGTTGTAGAACATTAAATTTACTTCAATTTCACATAATGTTTCTGGCACTTGAAACAAATGTTTGACAACACCGAAACTAATTGTTCGATCCAAAATAACTTTTTTTCACATGAAAGCTGGTTAAATTTTCTATAAGAAGATATATATTAAGTTTTGATTAAGTTCAGTAATACACCCAGGCCAGCACGCTAAATATGTATGTTTTGGCAAAATATGTTGATTTTGACATTTTCAGTGGGCTGGAATGGATGAAGTCCCCAAATATTTAGGAGTATTAGTGGACTTCATCAAAACCATTTTATGCCACATGAGAATCGGCCATTGTGAATTCTCACATGGCTACCTTCTCCGTGGCTTGCAGCCCTCTACTTGTTTACACTGTCGAGAATCAAGATCGGTTAAAAATATACATGTAAACTGTCAACAGTTTTCAGCATGACAGTTCTGCAGGACGGCTAAAAAACAGTGAGGTCCATATTGGAGTTTCTAAAACGCCATTAAGTTTTATAGATAAAAATGGATTCATGGAATTGATATTGATTCGATTTAAAATCGCGATGTCTATTTACCAATTGATGTCCATAATATTCCCTTAAATTGATAACTTTATATAACATAATTAAAAGAGAGAGAGAGAGAGAGAGAGAGAGAGAGAGAGAGAGAGAGAGAGAGAGAGAGAGAGAGAGAGAGAGAGAGAGAGAGAGAGAGAGAGAGAGAGAGAGAGAGAGAGAGAGAGAGAGAGAGAGAGAGAGAGAGAGAGAGAGAGAGAGAGAGAGAGAGAGAGAGAGAGAGAGAGAGAGAGAGAGAGAGAGAGAGAGAGAGAGAGAGAGAGAGAGAGAGAGAGAGAGAGAGAGAGAGAGAGAGAGAGAGAGAGAGAGAGAGAGAGAGAGAGAGAGAGAGAGAGAGAGAGAGAGAGAGAGAGAGAGAGAGAGAGAGAGAGAGAGAGAGAGAGAGAGAGAGAGAGAGAGAGAGAGAGAGAGAGAGAGAGAGAGAGAGAGAGAGAGAGAGAGAGAGAGAGAGAGAGAGAGAGAGAGAGAGAGAGAGAGAGAGAGAGAGAGAGAGAGAGAGAGAGAGAGAGAGAGAGATTTTGAATACGAATAATGGGTGAAGACCGGATTCCGGTAGACCATATATTAGGAATATTCTAATCATTCTATTTTAGTCAATCATTCTATTTTAAAGGGTTAGACATATATTTTTTCTGAACATGAACCTTTGAAAGCTTCGAATGGGTTTTTGAATTTAAGTTTCAAACCGAGTAAAATGCAAACGATTTCTATGAAACAATCAGAAATGTACAACATAGCAGAGATATAATTATAAATACTCCATCAGTCTAATTGAGTTATATAAATTATTGAAGTAGCTGCTGAGCCGCTAAGCCACAGCTTTGCAAGTTGAGATGAATGAAGTACCTAACAGGGAGCTTCCTCCAACTTTCCAGACTGGATGCCTCTCACTTAATTGTCCAAACTGACTTTGGAACTTGTAACTGGGCTTAATAATCGTTATTCAGATGAGCTAATAATAATAAAGTCGTTTAGAGTTATCAACCAACGGATTTCGATAGATTGGTCAATGCCTCATTATTTTGTTTCTTACTCGAAAAACAAAGGAATATTTTATATATGAATAATAGAGAAGTCTTGAAACAGTAACTAGTACGACTTATTTACTTAATTTGCTGTTCGTTTATAGAGACCAACTTTCTGAGGGTTAGCGATAGTTCGATATCTCTGACTATCGATAGTTTCGATAATTTTGACTGGAGGCAATGAATTCTATCGCTTACATAGGACATTAATATTTAGATAGAAGGATGGGGAAGGTAAAATTATAAAAGAGCACGAATTTTGAAAAAATAATTTCATTTTATTATTTTTTAGAGCGTGCACACTGGGGAAACTGTTTGATCAAATGTAGATGGGTAAGTTTGCTGTGTCATATTCTCAGGCGGGTGATTATTACTTCCTCTTAGCGGGTACTGCGGCAGGAGGTAACCCATAGTTTTGCTGATTTTTTTATAGCCGTCAGTTTCCTGGGTGGGCTCTGTTTCCATATTGATTGTTGTTCTACTGCTATTTTTACTTTTAACGGAGAACCAAGTTCCAATGCTGTTAGATCCGTTGTTTCTCTTCCTTGGAGCGATAAAGCCTTTCATGCAACCAGATGAATTGAACGAATTTTTCTTTTATTTCAAGTATTTTTAAATAGTTATGTATTCGAAGGTTGATGGGATGATCTAAATACATGTTATCAATATCTTAGAGAGCCCTGATAGAATCTGAAATGATATCTATATTTTGAAATACAATTTTTATTTTAGTCAAAAACATAATATGGCATGTTTTCATGATTAAAAATCCTATTTCTTTAAATTAGAGCAAATATTATAACATTTTTTTTTTCAATTTTCTTCTTCTATAAATAATTAAAAAATATTCTAATTACCTGAATTTAAATATAATTATTATTTTTGTATTATTCTTTCTTTAATTGTATTATTATTATTAGGTAATTATAATTACTTTTTATCTAAATTCTTTCAAGAATAATATCATCGATAGTATAGTGGTATACTATCATACTACATCAATATAAAAAATATTTCTTAGGATAGTTTATTCATTTGTTAATTTGGATAATATCATTTCAACCTATTCATATAATCAAAAAATTATGCAACTTGTAACATATGTGTGTCAGATCTAATAATTCATATGCCTTCGATTCTTAATTGCTATGGATATTAAATGCCAATTATCATAAACGAGAATACTACAAAAAAAAATTATCTAGTTTAAAAAAAAAATCTTTATTTTTTGTAAATTTATCATTTCTCCACAATAGAATTATTATGTTTGTGTAAGTCCATATAATAATCACATCATTTATTTAATTTAAATTTTTTTTAATTAATCATTTTATTTCATTATTTTAATGTTACATTTTTTTTTTTTTTTTTTTTTTTTTTTTTTTCACGGAACGGCCTTAGAGACCATGTGAATATTTTCACTTCTTTTCATACCCCTTCTTCCCTTCCTTCTCTCATTCTTCCTAATTGCTCCTTCCTTCTTTCCTTGGTCCACGCTATTCATTTCTCGCATCTCTTTCCCACAAGGGTATTAATTTTAATCCTGTAGTCATCCCTATCGAAACAGTCTTGGTCTGTTATTTTCAGTCCCTCAGTTTCTTCCTTTATCTGTTTGATAACCCCCCCCCCCCTGCACTCTTGTATCCTCTTATTTTAAAGAAGATCTCTCTATTTCATCTCTTATTACATTTTATAATATACTATTTTTTTTTATGTTAATAAATAACTTTTAATGCATTATGATACTCTTTTAGTGGTGAAAAACATGTTTTTCATTTTAACCTCCAGTTAATCCAATCTTTAGGCCGCTCCGCTCTACCCCTTGGTAAGGGTCGGATTGGTGAGGTTCTACTATAGTCATATCAATGTTTTTTTCCCTAATTTTTAAATAAGATTAAGGAGGTAGGCTCAATAATAATATTTTTAAATGATAGTGAAAATCCTAAGATATTTTAGAATTAAAAGAAGGTAATCCTAGAAAAAAAAAATCTGGTTGCAGCGCAAAGCAGCAATTACTGACTCATAACTTAAAATATTTGTATTCCATACCAAATAATAAACAATATTTTAACAAATGTGAGATGGTGTGTGTCATCATAATGATAATAATAGAGTTAATTACACAAGGAAAACTTATTAAAAAAATTTTTTTTTGGCGCTCAATAAAATAAAATTACAAACAAATTGAAAATATTTAAACATATATAAAAAATCAAAATACAATTTTAATAAATTGTTTACACTTCCACATCTATGCCACCACTCAATATTATTATTATTTACTCTTTTATACGTTTTACCACAGAAACCTAATATTTAAAATATATGGGTAAATCTTTTTTTGTCGGACCTTTCTACAGGAAATAAAATGATCGATTAAAAAAGAACTCAATTTCTGATGTTCCCATATAACTTTTTCCAATTTACATTTTAGAATCAAAATAATAAAATTAATAATTAAATTAAAAGTAAAAATTGTTAATTATTCGAAATAAAAGAAGTTGTGAGAAAATAGGTGTTTCACACGTGAATTCTTTGATTCAAGCCAATATAAATCCAAAACTGTAAACGTCCTTGCAACAAATGTTATAAATTAATGAATATTCTCAATTAAAGTTCTGATAGGGAAACTATCGGAAAATATTCGGTCCGAGCAACAACAACACAGCTAAAGAGTGTGTCAAAATTATACATTTTTGAGGGTAAAGAAATCGTTAAAACGTGACTTTTTTCATTCAAACCAATTTAGCTCCTAAACGGTAGGCCTAAGCGACAAATGTGATGTAAAAAAAAAATTCTCCGTTAAAGTAAGATAAATTAGATAAAAATGAAAAATAAAAGAGCAAGTAATCAGTTAAAACCTTTTTATAACTGATAAAGACCATCAAGGATATGGCAGATTAAAAATATTTTATTCATTTTTATTTAATTTCAACCATGTTTATTTTTATTATTACTACTTTCATTATTAATTTATTTTCCCTTTGGCTGATGCCTATCAATAACCTACGTGTTATTTCTTGTGTGTTTGACACGGGATCTTTATTTTCTTCATTGCTACGAAAATAAGAAAGCTAATCTATATTTTTTAAACAAAGGACACAAAATCGATAAATTCCTGATTCTCCATCTTGAGCAAACTTTAAATAAAAAAGTTATTAGTTTGTAAATATTATTCCTTCAACGTGTTATATCTTCAATTCAGTACAGACGCTCCTTTAGTACAAATCCTTTTTACGGGATAAAGTTTGGGTTTTAGGTATTAATTGATCCTGATATCTAAAACTTAACTTATTAATAGGAATAATAATTTTGGCAGCTATGTTGTTTTCTTATGCCGAACTAGGCTAATAATAACATAGCCACATGTCTAAATACACATCTAATTCACAAGAAACAATTAGTAATAAGGAGGAATCTATAAACAAATGAAAAATACAAACCAGATAAAATAGTAGGAAAAACTAAAAAACAAAACAAAAAAAAAAAAACAATAATAGTTAATAGTTATACACAATAATAAATTACAATCCATGCCAGAGTAATAAGATTAACAATATACAACTTATATAATAAGATGAACAAAATGAAAATAAAACTACTTTTGTGGTAGAATACAAAATTAATTTTTTATTAATTAACTTTATGGTAGAAAAAAGATATTTACACTACCTAATGTGTGTACTATTTTTTTAATTTATAGAAATTAGTTTTTCAGTTTTCAAGTAATATATGTTTTATCTATGTTTGTATCTTTTTAGAGTTTTCTTGTTGTAATTTCCTAATTCTAGGAAATTTAGGTTTTAAGATATAGCAGTTGATAAGAAAAATGACTTTCCAATTTCATTTGTTGTTTGACTGAGATTGAGATCAGTGAGCATAGTGGATATTCTTGTGTATCTGGGGTAATTGTGTATGATTCTCATACAAATGTTTTGTATAACTTCCAGTTTCCTGTAATTCGTTGTACAAGTATTACTATAGTAATGGTTGGATGAACTGATTTCACTCCACAAACACTTTATACGCCAACTTCCAACGGGCCTTTGCATAAACAGGATGCTTCAAAGCATTTGCTAATCTACAACCATCTTTAATCAAGTATACCAAACTCCAGCAGAATATTCGCTCTCAGCCTTCAGTGGTTCCGGTAACATTAGATCAATATTATTGTATAAATTTACAAATCTGGATTGTTGTTCAGATTGTAATAACAATTTGAAGTTGTCGTTAAATCCTACTTGCAAACAATGTAGCTATTTTTCGCAAATAGAATAATAGAACTCATTTATAGTCATCATAAAAATATACTTACTACTACTTACTCGTATATGCTACAGGTCTGGGTGACCCTGGCATCCTGGATTATTCTTCTCCATCTATCTCTATCCTCCGCTTCATTCTCCTTTTTTCGAAATCTTCCAGCATTCGGATCCTTAAGTGAAGACTTCTGAAAAGTGTTTTCTAAATCCTCAGCCTAACGTTCCGAAGCATTGTGCTGGTTCCTAATTGTTGCTGTATAGCAAACTCGCATCGATTGACTTCCATAATACGCCGTCCTATTTCTACATCGATGTCATTTCGGACATTAACCTGCCTACCCAGATATACAAATGCCTGGACCACTTCGATATTATGTTGTCCCAACTTTAAGTTCCCACCAGATGTCTGACAAGAACACTTAACACACATAAACTTGGTTTTTTTCTTCGTTGATGAAATGTTATAGTGCCATCCGATTTTTCCGTCACAGCTAATACACTGTACTAATTGTACAGCTTTTAATGATCTTCCAACCAGATCTAAGTCATCGGCATATAAAAAAAGTTGTACACTTTTGTTCAGATTTGTGCCTTCTGCCTGGATCCCAGAATCTCTTAAAGCTTTTCCCAGAGAGAGAGGTTAAATACAAGGCAATCCAAACTAATCATTAAGTGGGCAAGTATCTCAAGCACGTTCTTTCTCGCTATCCAATCAATGAAAAATTTGAAGAACGAAGACCTTGAAAAGTATATTATAATGAGATCAGGTTAATTTTATTTATTTATAACATTCTTTATATTTATAATGATAAAAGGATAGTTGACTAGTACGATGAATGGAGAAGAAGATGATCAGGGATGCAGTCAAAGTAACACCACTTCTAAGAAGGAATTCTTTAATACGTGCCAACGTTTTGACCTGCGTTGCAGGTTTTCTTCAGGGCTATAATGAACAAAATACCAGACGTGACAAAAATAACAGACCAATAAACAGATGACAAATGGAATACAGAATGGCATAGATAAAAAACAATATACAAAAACCGCACAGAAAACATCAGAACCATAAATAACTAAGAATACAAAGCAGAAAGGTAAGAATAAGTACAAGACATGAATGAAAAAGGAAAAAAATAAAAATAAATAAATAAAATAAAAATTAATGGTAATGGATAAAAGGATAATAAAAAGGACAGAAGGAAATGAAATGTATATAAATAAAAAAATAAAAATATGGAAATATGGGAAAGAGTGAGGGAAATATTGTAGAAGGTGATAAAAGAAAAGAAATGGATAAAAAAAATGAAGGTGAAGGAAAATAAAAGTGGAAAGATAAAAGGAAAAGGAAAAGGATATCAAAGAACACTTACTCACCGAACCACACTTGTGAGGAGAAGGACGATGACTGATGTGAAACGGTAAGAACAGCTGAGTAGATAAAAGGGAGAAAAGGCGCGGGACACATGGATAAAGAATAGGAAAATGAAACAATGAAAATGTAACAAAAATATAAAAGAAAAAAGAACAACAGAGAGACATAAGCTAACAAAATAACAAATAAATACAAACAGAATCAAAAAAGATAAATACAATAATGCCAATTTCATCATGATCAGGGTATTATATGAACCTTATAATCAATATAAAAAAAATCTATGACCCAATAAACCTTGATTTCAGTCTTTGTTAAGATTGTACCCTTCTTTACCCAACTCTTGTGAAAGAGGATATCAGGCAAGAAACTCTCTCAACCGCCAGTTTTTTCCCCATGAGAGGGTAACCACTTAATAGAGGCTGTGTGTTCCACAGGATGGTCTACCAATCATTAAGTTGATCCTTGACTAATATAATGGAATAAATAATTATTAGCCTCATCCACATTTGAACCTTGGTCCGAGGGACAGGAGTTAACTAAGTGCCTTACCCACTGAGCAACCGCGCCTCAATGAACTTTATAAAATTGAGTAGAAACTAATGAAAGTTGTTCATCGAAAAGGGGATGTCCAGGGAGCTCCAGCGGGCACTGGAAGTTCGCCCAGGATCAAACGGCCCCCGAGTGGGATAACTCGCTCCCTTGGTTCATTGACCACGTCGACACCACTCTAGAAACAGCGTTTGATCTTTGCTGACCATACCAAATCATTTCACCACAGCTTACACTATTTCAAACCGAATTCCTTATCAACTTGTCATTAATAAATTGTAAACCAATCACCAGTCAGCAACAAAATAGAATCTTTGCATTAATGCGTTTTCTAAATTATTATATTTATGTATCTTAATGAAGAAGTATTATTGAGGTACCACAGACGTCACTAAGTTGCCAGATTTTTTTATGTGGGGCTTAACTTTCTTATATATTCCAACTAGGGCAGGAAGGATGGTGTTGAGGCCAACGTGTGTTTTCCCAAGATGATTATTATGTACATGGGGTCACTTATTATTTTGGTTCAAATCAAGAATATGTAATTGTTTTACCCAATGTACGTTACAACTTATTACAATGATTTGATTAGTTTTTTGTTGTTTTTTTTTGTCTTTTGTATATGTATATATATATATATATATATATATATATATATATATATATATATATATATATATATATATATATATATATATATATATATTTTTTTTTTTTTTTTTTTTTTTTATTCGACGCTAAGAAATTGCGGTAATTAATGAAAACAAAGAACTGCCATATGCTTTTAATATCGGTACCTCAGAACCAGAAGAGCGTAAGTTACACTAGGCTAACTTTTCAGGAGAATAACGTAAGTGGACGTTTGTCTGGCTCAATCATAGGTAAGGATTTACGTTCTAACAATCCTTAGAATATATAAAAGGAGATTTTTCAAGAGACTTAAGTACTTATCACTTAATGTAATATAATGTTCTACATACAATGGTTCAATAATCTGAAAATGGTAAAATTTGGACTTACGTTCTTCTGGTTCTGAGGTACAGATATAAGAAGCCAAACTTCAGTGTAAAAATTACGCCATTGTGATAGTTCTCTTCTGTTTTTTCTGGAGTAAAAAAAATCAGCTAAAAAGGATTACTCTTAGGCCTCAACCAAGAGCTTCTGTATATTTAAATACGCCATGGCGATTGGCCCATTCGTGTTTTATGGTGAACACTTAACAAACTGAAGATTTTTCTTAGGCGCAAGGCCTCATAGAAAAGCTTCGACTTGAACTTTGTTAGTAAGCTTTGGGAAAGATTATTCATTACGTCCCATCATCAAGAGCTTCCAGTTGCCTCCCTGGACTTTAATGATATGTATAAAAAAAGATTAATTGTGTAAGTGTATCCTTTAGATTAATTGTTTCTATTTTCTAATTTATCGATACTTTATTTATTTATTACCTTGTTTTTACAATTTTTTTTTTTTTTTTTTTTTGTCTGTAAATATATGTATTTTATTAAACCTGAATTTAATTCCATCCTATGTTACAATAAATATGTTTAAAATACGTGTCTGAGATAATCTCTTAAATCGGGGGAGAACTCGGCCGTGACAGACGGGTTATCCTACAGGTTACCAACCTATTCTAACCAGGGCGGAAAGGTCAATTCTAAGGTGGGATTTGAGCCCAAGACCCTCTGTAGCGAATGCGCAGATTATTGCACACTGATTAAGTTCCTCATAGAACAATCTTACATATATGCACCATTTTCTCCTGAATGGTTTCCTTGATAAAACCTATTAACGTTTAAATAAAAAATAAATAAAATTTATTCGTCGAAAATCTAATACTTATTGTCCTACAGGATCCTTTAATGACATTCCAGTGTTCCTTGTTGAACAGATCAACTAGCGAGGAATTCTGGGCTCGTCTAACACCTCACTTGAAATAAATACACACGACTAAAACGACAAGAAATTGTCGCTATAGACTAATTCAACATTTACTTGATGAACGTTCAAAGCTTCCAACCAATTACAAAATACTCATTTACAAGACAGAAACTAGACCTATTTGAGCATATGGAGTTTCGCTTTAATTATTAAATAAACCTTCCAATTCTTGTTGTATCCAATCCTTACAATCCACAAACACACTGTTAGGATTTAAACACCTTGGTAAAATTCATAATTGTCTTTACTACGTCACAAATAAGCTTACCCATAGCGATTTAAATTGGTGATTTAAAGTGCTGCTAAATTGGCCCGAACGAGGAACCCAACCATACAAACACCCACACGAATCCACTAGTCTCTAATGTAACCTTTTAACGAAATCACGAACGTAAACTTTGCAAGATTATAGAACACCAGGAAAAATGACAGTAAAAATTTGTTCTATTTTGTAACAACCTACACAGATAACAGATTCATTCAACAGAATGTATTAAGGAGAAATTAATTTATGTAAAGCAGTTAATTAAGCTAAAGTATGACAAAAGAAGGTTAGATAAATTAAAGTTTACTTCCAGGTGATTTTCAGAAGACTAAGCTCCTTAAACCTCACCAGAGCTCATAGTTGTCAGAAATATCCCTGAGAATATTTGAGTAGATGTTTATGTAATAGGTGGCGTCTTCTATTCAGTCACGGAATCATGTTCAGTATTATATTCTCCTGATGAAAGGCTGAACGAATGTACAATTTTATTTGGAACTAAAGTACACCATTGATAATTAATTATAATCCATAATAGTGTACATTTTATAAGCGACTGAATTTCACTCAGTGGAGAGAATTACGAAAACGGTTGGTTGATTTACATAAAATTAATTAGGTTCGTTTTCAGAAATTTCTCAGTCTTACAGTATGAAAAATTTAAATTTCATTATTCCTCTCAATTTTATTATGATGTTATTCTTGAACAAACAAAAAAATAAAAATAAATAAAATAAAACATCTTCACTCATTATAATGTTATTTATAATTAAAATGTATTCCAGATTTTAACCATATTTAACTTATGGAATTAGTAAAACAAATAAGAATGAATATTCATTCTCACATGGTTGCTTAACATGAATAGGCTAAGGTGAAAATTTGTAGCCCTTTGATGGGTGTTAGCTTGCCAAATATTCGTATTCAAACATGAATTTTGCTTCCAAACATGCGTTATTTGTACAGGAAAAGCGAATATTTGTGCAGGAATACGCTTATGTGGAGGCAGGGTAAGGTAGATAAATGGAATCTTAGGAATTTAACAGCTGACTCAATCTAAACTTCATTTCAATGTATATAGATGAGATTATATGTGACAACTAAATGGTGTAAGAGGATGGTAGTTTGGTAAAACTATAGTATTATACATAAACTACACAGATCTTGAACAGAAAAATATAAAACATAGCAAGTTTGTGAAAATTATCAAACTTGAGGATATTTATTTGTTTATTACAATTATTTTTCTCTCTATTCGCTCAATTCAATAAACATATAAGATCTCATATGAATAGTGAGTAATTTAATTACAAATTATTGTCATATTATTAGATGTACCTCTTATTTATTTAATGTATTTTTTTTTATATATTTCAAGATATATACATATTTATTTATGCACATATATTCCTAAAATTGCATATGTAATAAAATTGCATATGCTTCATCCCCTTCTCTTCTTAAACATAGTGTAAATATAAGTTATAATTTTGTTACTCATACCTTAAGATACAAAGCCTGAACACTATAAAACCATTTTTTGATTATTATGATTCATCAAAGGTGTTCCCAAAATATGTAGCAACTATTGTTTTTCTTTTTCAATTGAAAACTTATATTTTAATGTGTCTTACAACATGCCATAGTTAAAGGCAAAAAGTAATAGTTAATTAAAGAGAGAAAATTTTCAAACCTTGACGTTACATTTTTAATTTCTTCGTTGAAACTGGTGTTATTCATTACCACTTTTTCATCATTATTTAGTTTTGTTTAATCATTAATTTTGAAAACTACAATTAATAATACGTTAAAAATCAATAAATTCAAATAAGGTTAACTTATAGTTTTTTAATGAAAAAGAATAATGATAAAAGTATAGTTAACTGTTAAGAAGAATGGAGAAGAAGATAATCAGGGATGCAGTCAAAGAGAAACACCACGAAGTAGAAATACTTTAATGCGTAATCTTCTTCAGGGCTATAATGAACAAAATACAGATATGAGAAAAACTACAGACCAATAAACAAATGACAAATGGAATACAGAATGATATGGATAAAAAACTATATACAAAAAAGGCTATAGAAAAGAACAGGAACCTGGCGACAGTTCTACGAAGGGCAATTCAAGCAGGAAATGCATAGACATCACTATGAAGAGCCAAGGGACTACAATAATAATTTATATGATGATTCCATCGAAGAATATGAGGTTGAGGGAGTCATCGAAAAGGTAAAGCAAGGTAAGGCCCCAGGAAGGGACGATATAGCTCCTGAATTTATTAAATATGGTGGTTTGGAACTCGTAAAGGTCTGCAATCCTTATTTCAAAGGATATGGGAAAAAAAGAAGATACCAAAGGACTGGGAGTATAATATTATTATTCCTATTCACAAAAAGGGCTGCCAGAGCCAATGCACCAATTACAGACGAATTTGCCTGTCTCATGTAGTATACAAGATATACACATCCATATTGGAGAACCGTCTGAGACCACTAGTAGAGAACGATATATGAAATGAGCTATCGGCTTCCCAATAGACAGACACAAGCTCATTTCCTCACTTTAAGAAATTTAATTGAGAAAAGCTGGGATAGAAGTAGAATATATATTTGGCTTTCCTTGACCTAAAAGCGGCTTTCGACTCAGTCCCCAGGGAAGAGATATGTGAAGCACTATGAGTAAGAGATGTTCCCAAAAATTTATTAGTGGCAATAAAATCCATTTACCAAGATCTGAAGGTATGAGCCCTCTTCTGTTCCAATGAGCCCTGTAAGCCCTCTTCTCTTCCTATTATATATGGATGAGATAGCAACCAAATGCAACTGAAGAACAGGGTGGACAAATTCAGGACAATGGAATCTGCAACCTGTTGTAATAAAGATGCTCTCAATGCAGACGATATAGTTCTCAATACGGACTCCATGCAGAATTTACAGCAGGCCACCACAGAACAGCATGAAGAGCTATTTAAGAAGGGTATGGCAATAAACACTAAAAAAAAGTAAAGTTCTCTATATAGGCAGAAACCAAGAGGACATACATATTATATACAATGGAGAAGAATTGGAAGCAGTCTCTGATTACACCTATTTGGGAACAGTCTTACATAGGTCAGGTAAAATAGATTATGAAATATCACACCAAATTGGCCGTGCTAATGCTGTGTACTACCAGATAAGTAATACTGTCATTGGTAAAAAAGAGGAAAATAGATAGACTAAACTGCTCATCTTTGAAACAGTGTACCTTCCAATCCTTCTGTATGGGGCCGAAAGCTAGATCCTTAGAAAGGCTTTGTCAGTGCACCCCCTATTACTAGAAAGCGAAAGCGAAAGAAGAAGAATTTTACACATCCCAAAAAAAATGCCTTCAAGAGTAAAAATTGAACTGTAATTGTTTTCAGTTTCTGAATTCCATTGGAAATAGCTTTGTATATATATTATACATACATATTAATAAAAAACTTAAACCTTTTTTAAGTTAATTGTTCACTCTCATCTCAGTGAAGTATTATTAAGATTATATATATAGTAAGTATTATTAAGATTATATATATTAGAACAATCGGTGTTATGATAAATGAACTAAAAGAATATCTACTTCGTTTATACAGTCTTTAAAAACCACCACGGAAGACATATTAAAAATTAAACTAAAAAAAAGGAGAGAAAATCTCAACAAATCACTTTTTTCTTTCCTAATTCTTTTGTCGTTCTTCTGCTAACTCCATTGGTTAACAATAAAAATATTTAAAAATTAAATTAATCAATTTAATTAAAATTAAAATTAAATCAATTTTAGCTATAAAAACCTAACAGATATTATTATTTTTTTTAAAATATTTAATGAAGAAAAAAACAATATCTTTTAATTAGTTATTAGTGCCATTTGTTATATAACAAATTAAATATTTAACACCATTATTATTGAATTTTTATTTCTCCAATTGCATCCTATTATTTAAATTAACAAATAATATGTTATTTATTATTCTGTGATTGTTAAACAATTTTTTTAAATGTTCTTCTGAATAAAAGATACTGTATCAATTATTACTTTGTAACTTGCAAACAAGAGCAATAGTTAACCTTATATATATTATTTTCAAAATAAAGAATAACTCACAAGGTTTCTAATCATTATTCACAAATAGCAATGATGAAGATGAAAAAATAAAAATTAAATCTCTGTTCATTATTGAATTTAACTAAGTCTGGTATAAGACAAGAAACCAGTGTTGCAATTCTCTGTACTATTTATCAACTAGTGAAATAAATGTTGAAAGTTTACTGAAGTATTTTAGAATGTTTTTCAAAATCAAGTTTCTGCTGTTTTTGACCTACCGAAACTTGTTTATAGGTTAAAAAAAAGGAAATGAAGGAATGTGAATGGATGAGTTATGAAAAACACCAATCTTCTTTATATCTTCCATTGTAATAACTTACTTGTATACATATTTACATTTCCTTACAATAATTTCATTAAGTTAACTATAAGTATTTTAACTTAAAGCTATATGAAACAACTATGATGGAATTTTGGTGAAGTATGGCATGATCCTGGTCCAAATAAATTGACTCCTGCTACATCAAAATTAACCTTAAACAATCATTAAAATAAATCATAATCGTACTAATCTAATAAAAGTATTGGATTGTGTCTTTATACAAAGAATAATAGACTGTGTAATCCGCTTATTAAATATTTAATAAATTCAATTTACTTAATTTACTTTATTTTACATTTACTCCTCTTTAACAATCATCATATTTTGTATTATGTTTCGGGACCTACATCCCATCTTCAGGCTGGAACAATATTTACATCACAATCCATTCACTTTCATTTAAACAATACAACTATATGAATTAACTTAACAATAAAACAATAATATAATTTACCTATTTATTCTTCTGGTGTTAACCACCAAGTCTATTTTACAGTCAAATTTAAAATCCTCAACCCATTAGAGTTCAAGGATCTATTCTTCATTCTGTTTATTGTTTATTTCAAGTTGGGCAATCTTTTATTTTTAATTTGTCAATTACATTTGCATATATTGTTCCTATTTTTTCAGTATCAGTTTTATAGTTTAATGCTTTATCTATTGTCTTATTTATACATATTGCCTCTTTAATTTTCCTGTTGTGTGTTTTTGTTTGATGTAATATCTCAACCTTTTCAAAATCAAAATGGTGCTTTAAATTTGGTGTATGTTCTAATAGTGCTGTTTTATTATTATTTGATTTACAAATCTTTTTACAATCATATTTATGTTGGTTTATTCTTTTATACAAGTTTTGTTTTGTTTCACCTGTGTAACGTTTATTGCAATCTAAACAGTTAATTTTATATATAACATCTTTTTTATCTTTGCGACCTATTTCATTATGTGTGATTATATTCTTTATTCTATTTGTGTTATATAAAGCTATATCTATTTCAAATTTTTTGTTATTTAATTTTTTGATTATGTTTTTAGGTAATTCTGGATTATATTTTACTTTTTTATAATTTTTAATATGTTTTGTATTATTTATATGCTTCATTATTCCTTATTATTTTCTTAGTTTTGATCAACTTTTTCAATTTTATTAACATTATCTTTGTTAATTCCATAAAATTCTGTTATTTTCTTTTCAGAATATGTTTTTTATTCTGAAAAAAACTGTATTACTTCAGTTTTTTTTTTTTTTTTTTTTTTTTTACTATTTTCTGTTTGTTTTTTGTGTAGTACTATTTTTTATTTTATCAATTAATATTTGTTCTTTATTTTCATTATCAGTTTTATTAATTTTTATGTTATTCCCACTTATATTCCTGTACCATATTTTATTTATTACCTTAGTTAGCACCATATTATCTCTTAAGTCATTTATAATTTTTTTTTTTATATCATCAATATAAATTGCATCTGTTAATTTCATTGCTGTTTTTATATAATTTTCTATTGTATTTAATTTTTGGTGGAGGGGTGGGCTGAAAAAAATCAATAATCTATTACTAGATTCTTCCTTTTTTAACCATTTAGTGTTTATTTTATGCTTATTTTTGATTATTGACACATTTAAATATTTTATTTTATATTTTCTCTGGTATATTCTATTTTCTTGTGCATTTCATTAGATGTATCAAACATTTCCTCCATCTCTTTCTCATTATTTGTTTGATGAATTTAATGAAATGCAGAAGAAAATAGAATTTACCAGAGAAAATATTTAAATATGTTAATAATCAAAAATAAGCATAAAATAAACATTAAATGGTTAAAAAAGGAAGAATCTAGTAATAGATTATAAACACTCCTTGATTGAAGAATTAATTAAATATTTAATATGTTAAAAAGTGTTGTTTATTTTTAATTTAAAAATTTTTCGAATTCTCGGCAGAAAGTTATTACCAGGAGTAAAAGAAGTAGATACAAGGACAATAAGAATGATGAAGTCATAAACACCCATACAACCCTTTACCTTCCACTTGGTATGATATCACAATTGTATACCCTCATAAGATACTCAAACATACATATAAAACAAATATATCATCATTCAATTGTTTCATTTAATTTAGACAATATAAAAATATTATATTTCCCTTAAGATTACCTGAAAATACAATAGGTTACTTGTTTTTAAATTTCAGTTCTAAAAGTTGAAATTTTCTACTATGCTCACAACGTTTTCGTTTTTATCTGAAGTTCGCTTAAAACAATCAAAATTTTAAAAAGTAGGCCCTAAAATTATTTATTCAAATAATATTAAACTAAAATATTAAACTAAATATTCAATAGTTCATAATTCTGCTTACATTGTTGACCGCCAGAGATCTGCGTTGTAGGTAGCGCCACTCATGGTTTTACGCTACATACAGCTGATAGTTCTTAACTACACCGACAGAGAGCATTACTTGTTTTAACTGCAGAACTTACTTTATTACTTCAAAAAAAAAAAAAAAAAAAAAAAAAAAAATTTAGTAGTCGTAAATATAAAAAACTTTTTATCATAAAAAATTATCATATCATGAGAAATGTGAAAAGTAAATAACCATTTTAAATGTATTCTTTAATTCAAACATTATTAAAAATCAAGTCACTACAGTTATTCTAATATACTTACTTAATTTTATTATCAGATGTTTTTTACTAATTTATTTTCATTTTCCTATTTCAGGTGTTTTTGTTTACAACTATTTATTTGTTGGAGAATAACAAGACTGTAAAGTGGTATTTTTTGTTTTATTTTATAAAATTAAGTTTTTTATAATCTGGGTCTAAATCTAAACTATAAGATTTAAAAAAATGTAATACAGAATTTCTAATCTAATTCTGAAAAACATTTATTTGATGTGATATTAACTGATGGAGAAGTTAAATTAGCTATTGGAAGAACAATATTAACTACTGAAGAACATTACTGAGCCATTTTCTTTTCAAATGCAGTGGCTCCAAAAAGTAACGGCACACCCACATTTTTTCTAATATCTCAGAAGTATAAAAGCTAATTTTTTTTTACTTTGTTTGTTTAAAATGTAGCATACAACTTTTATTTTTTAGTGGCAATAGGTTGAGCCAATTGAAAACGAACTGTAATTAAAAAAATAAAATATGAATTTCAAGTGTCAAAAAAGTATTTGCACAGTTTTATAAACCTTTATATTACTAAGATATTAAAAAAAATGTGGGTGTGCCAATACTTTTTTGGCTCACTGTATATTGAAGAATTACCAGAAATTGTTCATGAATCAAGATTTTAAACTGTGTTAATCAGGCTAAGATCTATTCTACAATAGCTTTTTATCTATTCTATATATATATATATATATATATATATATATATATATATATATATATATATATATATATATATATATATATATATATATATATATATAGAATAGATAAAAAGCTTTGTGGATAATATTTGAGATGTGATTAGAAATATTTTTGTTTTTGATTAAAAACATTTTTGTTTTTTGAATAGAAACATTTTTGAAACACTTTTGTTTCTACCGCCTGCCCTAATAAGTGTTTACCTATACGTCATTAGTAAAGGTGTAGCGCTTATTAGTGATTATTATTGTTGTTTGCTTTTATGATAATTGAAAATGGGATGCAAAACCAGCGAGATGACTGAAGAGGAAAGACAAATTATTACATAAAGAGTTACCGTCGCTTAAAGAAGTGAACAGACCTCACTTAACAGTCCAAGATGCTGCTTAAAGGTATAGAATGACAAAAACTTTTGAGTATATAGAGTAAACAGGATGGTCAAGAAAAATTTACTCCAAATATGGAAGACATATCACGAGAAAAATAGAAGAAAACCAATAATTATTGCCACTAAATTAGTGGATGAGCATTTCTTTGAAACAAGAGAACTACATAGCGTTTTAACAATGCGCCAATGCTTGAGACAGAATGAGCTTCATGGCAGAATTTGCTCACATTTAAATAATTATATAACAAAATGACCATATTCAATAATTGTGCTTTATTTGACCAAATTCAATACACATACATTATTTCAATACGTTGTTTCCGACCCCTCCAACATTTACTAGACAAACATGCAAACCTCTCAATAAATTACAAAAGACTTATTTTCATGAAAGTAATTAGCCCCATTTGGACATATGGAATTGATCTTTGGGGCTCCACTATACCTTACAATTCTTCTCTTTTCCTTTCCTTACAATTAAAAATCCATAATGCTCCTTATTATATTAAAAAAAAATTTATCCATAAAGATCTTTATGTTCCATATCTTCCAGATTTGGCCCAAGCCAGATACCAATCCTTTCATAGAAAACTCCTTAATACACTTTCGAATCTAGTCTTCCAACTTGCCTCACAAATAATTCCCAATAATCTTCCTAGATGTCTGAAAAGATATTCTAGAGACCTTCCAGTGTAGAACTTTTATTGAAGTGCTACTAATGAGTAGTTCTTTACATGTTATTGAGTTTATTTTCCTGAAATTTAATTGTGTTCGGTAATGTGGAAAGCATAAAGAGCTTGTTCAGTTCTAATTAAAGTTTATTTAACTAACAAAAGTTACATTATTTCAGCGGGATAACCTAAGTACAAGCTTACATGGCGTCATATATAAATGCACTGTTACAATCTGTGTTGCTATTAATAATTTGGATACAAAAATAATTTTATTGTTTCCACAAAACTCTCCCTCAGTAAAATTTTAAATACAATATACATTAAAAAAAAATTCCCTTTTACAAACCAACATGTTTCCTAACACTCTCCCTCAATAAATTTTAATCACAATTCATCTGAAATAAATATTGCATTACAACATAAATCAAAATTACTACAAAATTGATATTATTAATTTTTTTTGGTGGTTTCCAGCATCAGCTAATTGTTCATTAGACTTAATTTGGTTCAAAATAATTGTACCATCAGCAACCAGTCTACAGTATTCTTCTAAACAACAACCTTTCTGGAGCACTTACATTTTTTTCTCTGGTGATTCACCCTTTTGTTTTGAGAAACTTCCTTGTGATATTTGGATGTCTGTCTGCTATGTG
Organism: Euschistus heros; assembly: GCA_003667255.2. NCBI lineage: Eukaryota > Metazoa > Arthropoda > Insecta > Hemiptera > Pentatomidae > Euschistus > Euschistus heros. The sequence continues at coordinate 1,219,788 of RCWM02000007.1, read as the reverse complement.
ATTCTCTTTTCAAGCATTCCTTGGTTTTTGTTCTGGCTGGAGAAGGTGATATTGATCTTTCAGACATCTTGGTAGATTCAGGAGAGCTCCTTTCCTCCTCGGATGATGATGGATCTCTTTTGGCTTTGACTTTTTTTTCTATTTTGCCTCTTCTCTTATTATCGGATTTCGAATGGACCTGTGAGAAGGCTATACCTGCCAGATCTGCCCCTCCTTCTGGTGCACTTCCTGGGATGCAATTGAACCTGTGAATCCATAGAAATCTAATGACCCATTAGCATCCTCTCCCTGTATTCGGATCACTTCTTCTTCTTGAACTTTTATCATCTTCATAAAACTCCCAAAATATACCTCATTTTTCTTTAGGATCCCATTTTGATGATAATGCAGCTTGTTCATAATCAAGTTCAAAATTTAATTCAAACATTTTAATCTTTAATATTGCCTCTGCAAATATTTGGCCATTTTTAACAAGTTGACAAATTGCTCCTTTGCCAATCATCATGAAGCCCTTTGACAAAGCCTGAGTCAAAGAAGATAAATTCCATTTTAAATCAGGGACAAGTAAAACATTGTTTAGCACAGTAGGAATTTTCTTGCCACGGACAATAGCTGTCACATTAATATTTCTGACACTTGTTGGTTCCAATAAACTGCCATCACTTATTTTTACATATTTTTTGCAAGGTCGTATTTGTTCAAAATATTCTTTCCATGCACACATGTGTTCAGTTTCCCCACTATCAAGATAAAATTTGTAACAATTATAACCATAACTCATGCATGCCATAATGAGAAAAGCATTTTTACACTATCAAGTTAAAATTTGTAACAATTATCACAATTACTCATGCATGCCATGCTGACAAAAGCATTTTTCCACTATCAAGATAAAATTTGTAACAATTATCATCATTACTCATGTTTGCCATACTGACAAAAGCATTTTTCCATTTTCCTTCTATATTTTTATTTAAGAATAATCTGCAGTTCTTCTCAATGTGCCATGGTTTTAAAACATTTTTTGGTACTATGATTAATTCTTGAACAATTACTGCACCATATATTAGTCTTAGAAACAAGAGCCTTATTCTCAGAATCAGTATATCTGAGATTTACTCTCTCTTCCTCTATCAACAATCTTGATGTGAGCTCGTTAATTGATTGTTTACAAGGATTGACAGACCCCCTAGATGATATGAAATATTTCATTTCTAAAAGAAGGGACATAAGAATCTTTGTCATTACCAGTCTGTCAGAAATACTTTCTCCTAACTGCTTTAATTTAGAGGCAATGTCCATAATTGAGGATATGCGAGTAGAAATCCCCTTATATTCATGATGGTAATTAAAAAACCCGTTCATGCAATAGATGAACTGATGTCTTTAATTTTGGTTCATAATTTGGATAACAACCTTGACCACATTTCAAAAGATGACTTAAATGTCAAAAGATGAACCATGGCTAACTAGTAATTCTTTTGCTTTGCAATCCTTTGTTCCATGTCCAGGAATCCATTAGACCCTCTTCAGAGAAGAAATTTTATTTAACTTTTTTCATTTACATATTTTGTGATGTAGGAGGAAAAGGAAAATTATATTTAATAAATAACAAGGATCTGACGTTTTTGAAGACTCATAACACTGACTCAGATTTAAAAATAAATAAGTAAAATTTTTATTGGCTTATCTACCAGGATACCAGGCACAAACGTTGATGACTTGACTTCCTTCTTGCCCAGTCGAATAAAGAATCATGTTGTCAATGTCAGAATCAAAGTTGTAGAGAATTAAATTTACTTTAATATCATATATACTTTTCTGCCACTTGAAGCAAATATATGACAAAAAGTGCGGTAACAATTTTTTTTTTCTCAATAATTATAGGTTTTTAATAACGTATTTCTCGAAAACCGTTGAGAGTTGGACAAAAATGTATAGAAACAATTTTAAAGGAAATTTAATTAGCTTTAACTTTGATCTGTAACATATTTTTCCAGCGTCCACCACTTACGAGATATAATCGAAAAACCTAAACATAGGATCTTCTCCCCTTTCTCCACCGTAAACTGGGGAATCTCGTTTCTTTAGGGTCGGAGACTTTTGGTATACTTACCTTCTAACTACTCCTAACGAAGCTGTGATGTCGAAAATAGTCGCAGATTTCATGCACTCTACACCCCTCATTTCAAATTAGTTCGATCCAACTATGACGGACTATGTCGCTACCTACTATTTAAGAACTATAATGGTTTGAATGAAAAAAAAGAACAGGATGCTGTTCGATGTGACGGAGTGTACAGGTTGACGGGTTGGGTTCTAGTGTTTGATATGTAAATGGAGGAGCGCAGAGTAAGGAGGTCTGGATATAGGTGGGATTTTTTTTGTTTTTTTTTTAAATATGAGTGCACCTAGGAAGTATTGACGTCGGAAACTGGGGTAAAGCCATCGAATTTCAGAATACCTGTGAGATATGTGAGAACGTCTGGAGATCCCGAAAATAAATCTAATAAAACAGTTCATTACTCTTTTAAATCTCATCTTGAGCTCATCAGACAGTCATATACTATGCATTCGTAGTCAAAGTTGGGAAAAACGAGTGCTGATACTAAAAGTTGTCGTGTACTTAATGGTAATGGATCACGGTAATGTGGAAGTTGCTTAAGAATAAACATAGATTTCCTCGTGATCTAAGAGATATGGTTATTCCAAGTAAGATGTTTATCAAAAGTTATTCCCAGATTTTTAATAGAATTTTAGAAATGAATTGGACAGTTTTTGAGGAAAAGCAGTGGATAGTAGGGAAGGGCTTTTAGGTGAGGTTTTGACCCAATGCCTTTTTTTTCTGTGGATTCACACTCAACTAATTCTCTACTGCCCGTAGGTTAATGCTATCTATATCTTCCTGCTGCTTACAAGTCGCCTCTACAAGTCCGCTGCTTGAAAGTCGTCAGCATAAAGATGATATTGGGAGTAGTGGATGCGATTCGGTAAGTCATTAACATAAATAGAAAATAGGGTAGGTGAAAGAGAAGATCCCTGGGAGATTCCTCGCGAGAGTGGTAGTGAAGATGTAAGAGGTTTTCCAGGTATAATCACTGTTTGGGAACGGTTGGATAAAAAGGAATGAAGCCAGCTTAACGCACTAATAGATATTGAGAGGTTATGGAGTTTGGAGAGGAGGATTGTATGGTCAACAGAATCAAAAGCTTTTGAAAAATCAAAAAGGATCAGGATCGTAATATTCTGTTGGTCTAAGGAGAAGAAAAGGTCTTAAGTAATTTTTACCAAAGCAGACTGCGTGAAGTATCCGAAACGGAATCCTGACTGGAAAGGATTAATGAGGGTTTTACTGTCAAGAAAGGAGGTGAGTTAGTGCTAATCTTTCTAATGGTTTAGATAAATTTGATAGGATTGATATAGGTCTAAAGTGGAAAACTGAAGATTATTACTATATTACTACTAAAATATAAATTGGGGAAAGCAGTTGATAGTTGAATTAGGGATATTGCTTATTTTGTTATATTTACTTTGCCAAGCACTTATTTTATTATAAAATTCATTTATACTTATTAAAAAATGGAGAAATTGTTGTTGTCTTTATGTAACTGTTTTTATGAATTGTCTTTATTCTGCTTTAATTATTCATCTCACCAATCAAAATATAAATCGTCAATCAGATAAATTTATGACATAGGAAAAATATTGACGTCAGGCATGAGGATGAACTATAACCAGCGGCAACTTTTCCTTGCCATTCATTTACTTAACACGTTTAGAACGGATGACGCAACACGTGCGTCTTTAAGGGAGTCCTTTCCTGGGTGGCTTACGCAAGGAAGGCTTCTTATACTTCTTCCTTTAGCCTCAGTTTATCCGTCCAGTGCCGTCGTTTGTGATGCTCTCCATTTTTTCGATTTTTTTCAAAACCTTATGTGATACACATTATTTTTGTCCCCGCTGCGAAAAACTGTTTCCTTTCGATTCCACCATGAGTGTTTGTAAATTATTTTGTAAGAATTGTGTATATAAATTAAACAATTCAGGTTTAAATTATAATAATTCTTAATATGAAGAAATTTTCTTTTAAAAAAAAAAAAAAAAAAAAAAAAAAATCCTTAATATGAAGAAATTTTCTTTTATTATAATGAAGACAAATCTTTGGTAAAACAAAAGATAAATTAATTTTTTTTGCCCTATACAAACGGTCGATCGCGATCGACTAGTCGATCGCGAGTGCTTTTTGGGTAGATCTCGAGAAGAAAAAAAATTTAATAAGTAGGTAGGTAACTAAACTACAAAAAATTATTACGTAATAAAATAACACTGCTTGCGGCAAAAGGTGGCTTTATCAAAGGAACGCGCGGCACTTGTCAAAGAAAAGCCGTGTTGTTTCTAGACGAGAGACAGTACAGTCTAGTTTCGGGCGGCGCGTTTGACGGGAACATTCGAGACTTTCGTTCACGCCGATATAAATGTTGCGCCTGCAGGAATTGGAGTCATTCTGAATTGTATTATTAAATAGTGGAAATGAGTGCAGTGAAGAAATCTAAAACGTATCATTTTAATAAGGATTGGGAGGAAGAATTTTTCTTTTGTATGGTGAAGGGTAAGTGCATTTGTGTTATTTGTCGTGCGTCAGTTGCAATACCTAAGCGTGGTAACTTAGAGAGGCATCATAAAACGGTTCATAAAAACTATGAAAAGGATTTTCCGCTACCGAGTGAATTAAGAAAACGAAAGTAAGTGATTTGATATCTTGTTTGAAAAAAGAACAATCCATGTTCACAAGACCAGCCAAACAATCAAAAGCTGCTACGATCGCGTCATTTAAAATATCTCATATTTTGGCGAAACACAAGAAACCATTTGAAGATGGATCGGTGGTGAAGGAAGCATTTATTGAAGCGGGTGAGACTTTATTTGGAGATTTTAAAAATAAAACAGAAATCATGTCTGCTATTAGAGAACTTCAGTTATCTCGTCCGACTGTCACAAGGCGTATTGAAGTCATGAGTCAGGACATCGCAGATAAACTAAAACATGATATCATGGAATGTACATACTTTTCTTTACAGTTCGACGAATCCATCGATATGACAGACACTGCCCAGCTGTGTATTTTTATTCGGATGGTATTCAATGACATGTTGGCTAAGGAAGAATTTTTGACAATCATTCCTCTGAAGGGGAAGGCCCGTGGCGAAGATATATATGACGTTTTCTTCAATTTTGTAAAAAACTACGAGCTACCAATATATAAATTAGTGTGCATTACAACCGATGGAGCACCAGCAATGACTGGAAACAAAAACGGTTTTGTGGCATTGTGTCGAGCTAATGAAGAATTCCCTTCATTTTTTTCATTCCATTGCATTATACATCAACAAGTTTTGTGTTCAAAAGTTTTAAACACGGAGGAAATTATGGGCATTGCAACAAAAATTGTGAATTCCATCCGTGCACGTAGCTTGCAACGGCGGCTCTTTCAGTTGCAGTTGGAAGATAGGGAGTCAGCTGAACACACTGATTTAGTTCTTCACACGGACGTCAGGTGGTTGAGTCGCGGAAAATTCCTAGAAAGGTTTCAAGAATTATTGCCCGAAATAACAGCTTTTCTAGACGAAAGAGGTGATGACACTCAGATTTTGAAAAACGAAAAATGGCTAAATGATTTGGCATTTTTGACTGACATCACAATGCACTTAAACACCGTTAACTTGGAGCTTCAAGGTAAAGGAAAAACTATTATTGAGATGATTAGCGCAGTAAACGCATTCAAAAGTAAATTGCAACTTATGATAGATCAACTGAAAAGAAAGGATCTGAAACATTTTCCGTCTTTGAAAGCAAGGATTCCTCAGTTGAATTATGATACGTATGAGGCTGAATTATCAAATATTTTTGGACAATTCGAAATGCGTTTTTATGATTGCAGTAAATTGGAAAATATAGCATCATTTATGAGTTATCCTTTTTCATGTAAAAACATTGAGGAATTAGCTACTGAAATAGCAAGTCAGTTTAATATGAACTCATGTTCTGTTGAAAATGAGTTGGTGCAGATTATATCAGATATACATCTCAAAGCTACAGCATCTGATACAAATTTCTGGTGTTTTATATCTGAAGAAAATATCCGAATGTAAGGCAAATCGCCCTTCAACTGACGGCATTTTTCGGGTCAACTTACTTGTGCGAGTCTGCATTTTCTGAAATGAATAATTTAAGTCAAAATATCGCAATCGACTAACTGACGATCATATGTCATCATGCTTGAGATTAGCACTCAGTGGTTTACTTCTTATGAAAAGTATGCTGAGGACATGCAGTGCCACGCTTCAACATCCAAAGCCACTCCTTAGTTAAGTTTAACACCATATGTAACTCTTTTGTTTTGTAACAACAAATAAACTCGCAATTTTGAATAACTATGAGTTTTTTCATTGATATTGTAGAGAAGAACCTAACTAAACCTAACCCAAACCTTGACTAAAATAATGTACCTATATTGTGCAGAAGCTATATCTATATATGCTTACGGTACACCCTACCTAGGTAGGTAGGGTGTATCGTGTATGTACGACAACCCTGCATCACACACACTTGCAGTCTCAGAGTCGATCGTAAGTAGTCTAAAAAATATTGAGGTAGATCGCCAGCAGTTCAAGTTTGAGCACCCCTGCCCTATACTAATGTTTCGAAATACGTTGGGTACGAATAAAATAAAAATAATCCGCCAGGAGTTTTATGTAGTGGTCTTAGGACCGCAGACAACGTGTGTGTGTGAGCCAAAAGGGTAGACGGAAAACTTTGGAATACTTATAAGCCAGCGTCAGGACGCTTGAAGACGCAAATTTCGCCTATAATACATGCCCGAGCACTAGAAGAAAAGTATAAGTTACGTGTCAGTCATTACCTCCTTACCTCTTGCCCAAACTGACTTGCTCAGTCTTAAGGCCAGAAAGAATGACAGGTCTCCCCAAGAACTGAAGGCAAGCGCGCTTGAAACTTTGCACGATTTATATCCTAAAGATCAATGGCTTCACCTACATACCGATGGCTCTTACATACCTGAACCAAGCGGAGCTGGAGCCGGCTGGTATTGTGAATACTTTAATGGCTATATCGCTGTGGGGAACAATGCAAGCAACAACGACGGGGAAGTGAGTGCAAACCAGGAGGCTGTCACCAAATTAATCACCATGATTTCTGAATTGAATTGAATTCTGTCAATTGAGATTTGTGTATCATCGTAGAGTTATATTTCATTAGTGAATATAGACGATCGTTATACTATTAATCCATTCTCCAAATAATTATTTAGTAATTTGACCTATTATATAATATTCTTAAACCTGCCGTAAACTAAAGCATTTTTTAAACTAAAAAGTACCTCTTTCAAATTCATGGTAGAGGTCTATCAGTAGTTGTATAAAATAAACATGAAACATTTAGCTGCTTTTATTTCCGTTCTGGTTTGAAAACGAATTTTCAATTCCGCTAAGGGAGTTATTTAGTATTTGGCAAAAGTGTGGGGGTATTGATTTAATATATATTACTATATTGGAACAATTTAAATTAGAGGATATTATTCCAATATCTTTAGCTGCGTAGATGACATTTAAAATTGGTAGTTACAAAAATTAAAACAAAATAATAAGAAGCAGGAAAAACCCGGAAAGTCGAATTACATTTTATTGACTTTCGATCATTAAGATGATTGAGAAAATCACTTTTATAACGAAAAACGTTTTACATACATTTATAAAGATATAATATGCAAAAATACATAAGAATGTATGTACGTATAAGAATTAAAGTTGATACGTTAAACCATCTCAGCATAATTAATGCTTTTATCAATTTAAATAAAATTTGCCTACCAGGTCAGGCAAATTTTGAAACTTACGAATTTCTATTTTTATATTTGGATGAAATTTCGTATTTTAAGGGTTCTTTTGAATGCTGAATTTGAATCCGATGTCGGTTCTTGTGAAAAAAATATATTGAACGTACTTCACTTGAAAAATTTTAGCTTTTACACTGTAAAATGTGATAGAAACTTTTTTTAGCCCAAGAATTCCATTTCAGCACCCTCAAAACTCAGGAAACGTATGAATATATATAGATACCAATAAAACAAATATATTATATATAATACAAATTAGGAGAGAAAATAATTTATTACACTTTAATTTATACATAATATACAAACACAACCACATATAAGATGTGATTGTTATCTATTTACAATTTTCAATTTATTTTACAGTTGAACATGTTAAAATATGATTGTGATTGTTGATATAAAAACATTGTTGCAATAACTTCCTCACTTTCGTTGCTGACAGGATTTTGTTGAATATAATGAAAATGAAATTGTAAGGTAATAATAAGCTTCAGTTATTAGAATTAACCCAGTAAACAAGGATTAAAAAACGGATTAGAGATGTGTTCTGGGTTTGAAGAATAAAGTAAAAATTGTAAATACTTAACAATCAAATCTAATATGTGGTTCTGTCTGTATGTTATGTAAATATTAAGTTGTAATAAATTATTATTACAATAAATAATTAATAATTACTTTAATAATAATTAAAGTAACAAATTATTTCTCCTAATTAGTATATATATATATATATATATATATTTGTTTTATTGGTATCTATATATATACATATGTTTCCTTAGTTTTGAGGATGCTGAAATGGAATTCTAGGACTAAAAAAATTGTCTATCACACTTTACTGTGAAAAAGCTAAACTTTTACAAGTGAAGTACGTTCAATATATTTTTTTCACAAGAACCGACATCGGAGTCGAATTCAGCATTCAAAAGAACCCTAAAATACGAAATTTCATCCAAATAGAAAAATAAAAATTTGTAAGCTTCAAAATTTGCCGTACCCTACATTTGGAACTTTTGTTTAAATTGATAGAAAGATAAATTACGCTTAGACGGTAATAACGTATCAACTTTATTTTTTTACACAAAATATAGAGTGGTAGTACGCTGGAAATGTATTTGGTTTCATCATCCTATCTGGTTTCAAAAATCAAAATGTTTTTCGGATTTTCCAATTTTTTTAATAGGTTTTTGTTCATCAAATTTTAGATTTATATACATCAAAAGAAAGCTGAGACTCTACTCTTTCCAGCAATACCAACCAGTGAATTGCGTGACAAAGTAATGGCGATTTAAAGGTATGTAACCAATAATCGGTTTAAAAATTTCATTTTCCTCGAAGAGGGTGAAAAAAATGGTATTTTTTGATTTTGTTGAATAAGGGTTTTTAATGTTTTGAGAGTGCTGAATTAGAATCTGACGTCAATTTTTGTGTAAAAAAATGTATAGAGGTAGTGTGCTTGAAAAACTAATAATTTTTTTTAAAATTTAATTAACCTAAACCAAAATCTATGGAGCTACTGAATTTTTCCTTATATCCGCAATCAAAACTAAAAATCGAGGTGCGAGAATCATGTCGATATCATTTTTTAAACTTGAGATAAAAAATAAATTAGTTTACTGCTATTTTATTTTTTTGTCTCGGCTTCTAGAGCCCATTGGTCGGAACGGCAAAATACGTGTCTAATAATTTTTGACCAGGAACCTCCAAAAAATTTACCAACAAGATCCGTGAGAGACTGTGTGTCCTCCCCTTGTAAGTGAATAGTTTTGTTTAGAAGGCAAACAGGCCAGCAAAAGTACCACAGAAATACTTGAAAACATTACCGTTTCATAATATGAATGGGATTAGTACACCAGAAACATCTCATTCATACGATACCAGCTTGCCATGTTTTACTAATTATTATTGTTTAAGATCTATAAATGGTTACCCAATCGTGTGAAGCAGTGTAATCGTGAGGCAGACTTTTTCCCTCCTAGTTTAGTGATTCTTCCAAATGTGCGGCGGTGGGGAGCAGTCATGGCTGGGCAGCCGTCGTGGGCTCAGCTTGTTGTCGGCTCCATACTCCACTACCTGGTCAGATCGGCGGCCGGTATCGTTCTTCTTCCCAAATGCTGCCCTCTTGGAACTGCCTTCCTCTTCGATTCTGAGGAGGGGGTCTGCAACGTGACAGATGACGATTCTATTTGGGACATAAAATTGCACTCCTTTTCTTCACCGCCAAAACCTGTTGATGTTCCGTTCAACTTCACTTATAAGGAACTCCTTTGCAATAGATCGAATGAAAATAATGATAAAACGATCCATGAGGATAATTTTTACATCTATACAGATGGGACAATCAAAAGAGAAGAGATTGTATACGACCCTAATGTACATTATTGCCTCGAGTTCTTCATAGACTATAACGCAACCTTTCCAGTATTTTGTGGCGTAAACCAGAATGAAGATCCGCCTGTGAAACACCTCTTGTTGGGGATTGGATATTTCACATCGGTCCCGTTCTGTCTTGCCACCATCATCGTCTACTTGTGGATTAAAGAGCTCCACTCGTTACACGGCCGAATTGTCGTTTTCAATATGTCCTGTTTTATTGTAGTTTCAATATTGATGGGCCTCACTCATAATCGCATCATTGAATCATATGATCACTTCGACTTGGTCTGTGGTATTACAGGTATTATAATTCTATATTCAACTATTACCATCAATTTTTATTTAGTAATAAAAGGCTTTTTTTATTGTAAAAAAAAGAATAACAATACAGTGGTACACTTAAGTGAATTGAATTTTTTTATAAGTCGCTGCAGAAATTCAAAAAATATCTGTTTAGAGATACAGAAGAATAATCTATTGATTACATTATTGGAAAAAGTTTATAGCTTTATAACAGTTTGGTTAGCTTTATTTTTTGTTTTGGCACCGACTTAAAAAAATATATATGTTTATTTTACTGATGAAGGTGCTTTTGGATATTCATGTATTTCCGTTATTTTGGGGGGTTTTGATTAACCGAAGATTTGGTTTTCCGACTTATTTCGGTCTTTAACTACGTCAGGTAATCGATTCCTAAATGTAAAAATCAAACTTACAGTAAAGTCTTAAACAGCATCAATATAATATAAACAGAATTTTCAAAAAAAATCTACGATTTCATTTAGATTTAAAGATTCTAATCAAAATGAATTTCACCTTAATGGATTATTCCCACAGAGCTTTGTAGAAAAAATCATTCCGGTTTTTTTTTTTTTTTTTTTTTTTTTTTTTTTTTACATGTATCATTTTTCAAGGTCTGAGATCCTAACAACAGTTTTTAAAGTTTCATCCAAAAACGTAGCATATGTACAAACGATGGATGTAAATAGGGTATTTTTGCATGTATTGAAAAAAAAATTCCTTCGAAAAAAATCCTCAATGCTCTTACTTTGTCACCAATAAACATATCCATTAAGATCTTAATGGTCCATATGTTGCTGATTTAGCCCACACCAGATACCTGTTCTTTCATAGTAAGCTCCATAATCACTCAAATCGGTTAGTTTCTAAACTTGCTTCCCAGTCTATTCCTGATAATCCTCCGAGGCGTCTGAAACGAAGATGGCCTAGAGACCTTCTGATGTAGAATTTTTAATATAGTGCTACTGATGGGTAGTTCTTTTCAAGTTTTAACATGTTATTATTATAGTTTACTTGATGTATATTTTTTGTAAAGTTGTCAATTTCAATAAATGCATATATATATAATGTATATATATATATATATATATATATATATATATATATATATAAAAAAAAAGAAGCAGTAAATATCCTATAAGAGCAGAGTACATATAACCTTGATTTTCACTAAATTGGGACCTAAAGAACAGCTTGATCTTCACATTATTTAGGGAAGTTACAAAGTTTTATTACTTCTATATTATCAATATTACTTCAACGCTCATCGTTCTTGGAAAAAAACTATTAACAAAACTGCAAATCTCACAAAAACCTGAAAATTTAACCAGCTTTCGAATGATATGTTAAAAGTAATGATTCCGTTTCGATTTCATGGAGAAATTTACTTTTATAACCGCAAAAACATGGTATTTTCATTTGGTATAAAAATCAGTTACTTGTGATGAGTTTATTATGTTAAAAATACATACTTCCATAAAGCAATTATATATTCTTAACACAAGTTACTGATTTGTATGCCGAATGAAAATATGTGTTTTCAGATGATTTAGAAAAGAAAATAAAAGAACTAGGATTGAGATATGAACGCCTGGATAGTTGAAATATAACTGATTTTATTCCTCAAAAAATTTTCCTTATACACATTTGGTCCTATCTTACATCTTTGAGTAGGATTAATTTAGGTATGGAGAATATTACTCCTATTCCCTACACCTTAACTATATATATATATACATATATATGGATAAACTTCTTGACTGTTACTATTAAATAAGTAAGGTTCTTAAGGTTTAGTCAATAAACAAAAACAACTACTTTAGCGACGTTTCGAGACTATATTGTTCCCATAATCATGCCCTGCATCTTAGTAGGAATGTCCTAGTATACTTCACACTTGCTAGTTTTCAGTTCGATTTCTGGAGTTCCTTCATCACTGTGATTGCTTCAGGTCCGTGGGTTGTCTTGATTTCTATATGTTGTTATTATTATTATCATTGATTTCAATGCTATATGCCCGATGGGTGGAAGATACGGCTCAAGATCAACGAAAGCAAAACAAAGTATATGCGTACGAACGCTGAAGCCAATGACATCACTGTAGCGGGGTACAAATTTAGGGTTGTGGAAAGTTTTGTATATCTAGGCTGGACTCTTACTAAGAGCGAGGCAGCTCAGGAAGTGGGTCTGGAGGTGTAACGGAGACTTCACATTTGAATTAGTTAAAGAGTTTATTTAGGGACTCAAGTGAACTGCGATAACAATATGTAGCAGAAAATAAATAGAAGATTAATTGCTGCAAACAAGTGTTGTTTTGGACTCCTGAAGCACTTTAGAAATAGAAACCTCTCATGCAAAAACAAAGTCCAGCTGTATAAAAGCTTAATAAGACCTATTCTGACCTATGCCTCGGAAAATTTCTATAATGCAGGAAACCTTACTCTACAGGGTCGAGATACGGGTTCAAAGAAAACATTTTGCACCAGTTTTCAGAGGCAAAGCTTGAAAGCTGAGAACCAATTCAGAGCTCGCACAGTTATATCAAAATACAAATATTGTAAGATATATTAAAATTGGAAGACTCCGATAAGCAGAGCATGTGGCGAGGATGAATCCAGATGAGATCCATAAAAAACTATTAGAGGAAAAAAATATTTGCCAAGAGAAGAGTCACCAAGACTGAGATGGGTCGATGGAGTGGCAGAGGATGCGTTGTCCATCTTGGGGGTGAGGAACTGGAGAGCAGCAACAAGACAGCGAGATGACTGGCGGTTGATGATGACTCTAGTCCAGTATTTTCCATGTTGGCCGGATACGGCACACTCTCAAGGACGCAGAACTACCCTCGCCATGGATACGATCCTGGCAGCCTTCTTGTCCAGGAAGCTCCTCTGCCCGGCCTGCACACTGTGGGACGAATGGCCAATATAGGAATAAAAGTCATAATCAAAATTAATGAAAATATTGTGTTAGGTGTTAATGTACTGAACATTATTAAACGTTCTTTCGTTTTTTCAGGTAGATTTCACTGTAAAAACAACAATGTAAATAGCATCTTACTCGGCAGGTCACATTTTGTTTAAACTATATATTCTGTCAATTGAGATTTGTGTATCATCGTATAGTTATATTTCATTAGTGAATATAGACGATCGTTATACTGTAAATCCATTCTCCAAATAATTATAGAGTAATTTGACATATTATATAATATTTTTAAAAGTGCCATAAACTAAAGCATTTGTTAAACTAAAAAGATCTTTTACGAAAAAGTACCCCAAAGTACCTCTTTGAAATTCATAGTAGAGGTCTATTAGAAGTTATATGAAATAAACATGAAACTATACAATATATACTAACAAAGTCGAATTAAATTTTATTGATTTCCGATCATTAAGGTGATAGAGAAAATCACTTTTATAACGAAAAACGTTTTACATAAATTTATAAAGATATAATATATAAAAATACGTAAGAATGTATATACGTATGCCTGTTTTTACTGCACGTATTGCATTTTCATTTTAAAAATCAGTAATTTTAGTTGTTTTTTTTTACTAAGCATTTCTTTTCTAATATGAGTTGGTATTGCCAGTAGTAAGATAATTCTACTATAATCGGCATTCTAAGTCTTTTAATAAAGAGTTTTCTATTGTTTTCCGATGTTCATGTTTGGGCCGAAGACGATGCCAAGTCGTAAATACGGATCAACAACTCGTAATTCACACTTCCACATTTTTCTATTCGAATAGTATTGGTTAATATTTTTCAAGCATTAAGACAACACATTTTACACACACACACACACACACACACACATATAAATATAATGTTTTTATTGCAAAGCTGTTCCTATTTAAATAAAGACTAAAGCACAACTGAATAAATTGTTTTCTTGAATTACTTGAAAACATTACCGTTTCATAATATGAATTGGATTAGTACACCAGAAACATCTCATTCATACGATACCAGCTTGCCGTGTTTTTCTATATATTATTGTTTAAGATCTATAAATGGTTATCCAATCATGTGAAACAGTGTAATCGTGAGGCATTCTTTTTCCCTCCTAGTTTGTTGATTCGTCCTACTGTGCGGTAGTGGGGAGCAGTCATGGCTGGGCAGCCGTCGTGGGCTCAGCTTGTTGTCGGCTCCATACTCCAGTACCTGGTCAGATCGGCCGCCGGTATCGCCTTTCTTCCCAAATGTTGCCCTTTTGGAACTGCCTTCCTCTTCAATTCTGGGAATTTGGTCTGCATCCAGACAGATGACTATTATTCTATTTGGGACATAAAACTGCACTACTTTTCTTCACCACCAAAACCTGTTAATTTTCCGTTCACCTTCACCTATAAGGAACTCCTTTGCAATGGATCGAATGAAAACAATGATAAAACGATCCATGAGGATAATTATTACATCTATACAGATGGGACAATCAAAAGAGAAGAGATTGTATACGACCCTAATGTACATTATTGCCTGGAGTTCGTCATAGATCGGAACGCAACCTTTCCAATATTTTGTGGCGTAAACCACAATGAAGATCCACCTGTAAAACACCTCTTGTTGAGGATCGGATATTTCATATCGGTCCCGTTTTGTCTAGCCACCATCATCTTCTACTTGTGGATTAAAGAGCTCCACTCGTTACACGGCCGAATCGTCGTTTTCAATTTGTCCTGTTTTACTGTAGTTTTAATATTGATGGGCCTCACTCATAATCGCATCATTGAATCATATGATCACTTCGATTTGGTGTGCAGTATTACAGGTATTATAATTCTGTATTCAAGTATTACCATCAATTTTGATTTAGTAATAAAAGGCTATTGTAAAAAAAAAGAAAAACAATACAGTGATACACTAAAGTGAATAGAATTTTTTTATAAGTCGCTGCGGAAATTCAAAAAATATCTGTTTAGAGATACAAAAGAATAATCTATTGATTACATTATTGGAAAAAAGTTTATAAAACAGTTTATCTTTCTTTTTTCTTTTGGCACCGACTTAAAAAAAATATATGTTTATTTTATTGAATAAAGTGCTTTTTGATATTTGTTTGAATAAATGGTTAGATTATGCATTACATTTCAACAAAACGTTCCAGAGATGTTTTATGTTGAAATACAGCTTACACATGAGAAGTGGAATTCAAAAACCAGCTACGTCCAATTTCCAGATATTTTATTTTTTTTTACTGAATAGTTGTTGACTAGACATCTTTATGTGAAAGGTTTCTCAAAAAAGTAGTTAAATCACATTTAAAACGGCCATACAAAACATAATTCCCCTTCCTAATCCACTCTGATCCTTACCTTTATCGTTCAGCTGTGTATTTTTTTTGGACTAAGCTGGTTTTGGAATTCAACGCTTCACATGGTCTTGGGATTGATGTCTTATGAATTTAATTGTCTTGCTAAAATGCACGGAAATTACACAAAGCCTTTGAAAAAAACCGAAATCAATTCCAATTTAACTTTATAGAGAAGTTAAAATACCCCATTTGCATCCATCGTTTGTACATGTGCAACATTTTTGGATAAAACTTTAAAAACTGGTGTTAGGATCTCAGACCTTGAAAAATGATACATGTAAAAAAAAAAAAAAAGAGAGAAATGATTTTTTCTACAAAGCTCTGTGGTGATAATTCATTAAGGTGAAATTCAATTCGAAAAGAATCTTTAAACGTAAATGAATTTGTAGATTTTTTTTAAACATTCTGTTTGTATTATATCGATGCTGTTTAAGACTTTATTGTAAGTTTGATTTTTACATATGGGACTCGATTACGTGACGTAGTTAAAGACCGAAACAGCCTCGGATAAATAATATAAATCCTCGGATATTCAAAACCCCCCAAAATAACGGAAATACATAAGAAAAAGTAACATTGGACAATTGAAGTAATATATACAGGGTGTTCAATATGCGATGGCCACCCCTATTTTTCCGCAGTTTTTGAAATTTTGAAACGAAACTCTCAGGGTCTAAACTGTGTCAAATAAAGTTTCTTTTCAGGTTATAGTCTGCTCTCCAACCTTCTCCAGTTCTTCAGGATGTGGTATTTTTTTACGAAGGATTTTGATAGCATATCAAATTTTGAATCGGTTTTATAACGGTAAATTTTTTTATCCGGGGCAGCATTTCGCCGCAAATCGCAAAAAATCATTTTAAGAAAATAAGCAGTCTAAAATTGGTATTGCAAAAATAAAATAAACTTTGAACCAAAATATGAAATCAAGTCCTTCCCGCGACTGGTACGACGAGCGGTGAGAACAAGTCGACTTGGAAGGTTTCCCCCAAAATTTTATTTTTGCAATACCAGTTTTAGCATATTAGGAGCCAAAACCTCCTGTAATTGAAAAACTTTTTTCTTTTTTTTTTCGATATACAGTAATTTTTAATTAATTTATTCATTCAATACCGGTTTTAGATTGCTTATTTTCTTAAAATGGTTTTTCGCGATTTTCGGCGAAACAGTGCCCCGGATAAAAAAATTTACCGGCATAAAATCGATTCAAAATTTTATCGAAATCCGTCGTAAAAAATAATAACCTGAAAAGAAACTTTATTTGACACATTTAAGACCCCTAGAGTTTCGTTTCAAAATTCCAAAAACTGTGGAAAAAAAGTGGTGGTAGCCATCGAATATTGACGACCCTGTGTATGTATGTATGTATGTATGTATGTATGTGTGTATATATATATAAAATAGCATGATGCTTATTATCTATGCAATAATAATATTCGTAAAAATATTATTACATACTTTGATAAAAAGAAATTCAGAAAATTCGCTTATCCGAGAAATAGGTAATTACAATAAAACATCCCTCAAAAAGTATGCCCACAAAAGTACAAAGCATGTACTCATAACTTAAAAATGTACAGGAGTCTTGTTACATATGTATAATATTTGTTATTATATAGACATATTATTTATTTTAATTTTATCATATATTTTATTTATACTTATCGTCGCGACGATTTTTACCATGAAGACAAACGACATTTAAACAAACGAATGTGAAAAATAACTTTTTTTTATTCCGTTTGTCTTCATGGTAAAATTTCGAATCTGATTGGCAATCAGAAGACCGGTTTCAGTAATGTAATTTTACGAATTTCTAGCATTTTACCACAGGTAGACTTTGTAGAATAAAACGGTAAACGAAAGAAATAAAAACGGCGTTTTTCTACTAACGGCGTTAGTTTTACATAGTGGCAACGATATCACTTATTTTTATTTTTGTTTTGTGTGTTTTTCCAATTTTTCCTGCAGTTTAGAAATCAGCTTTAAATCTTAAAATCTAAATCATGATTAAATAAAACTCATGTAGAGGTGTAAGTCGGAACATGTATGCTTAAATGGAACTTTTAATTATAAATATATAAATGATCGATTGGTCAATATAGCGTATGTAAATCAAAAAGTTTATGTCTTGAAAATATCACTAATTTTCTTTTGTTTAAGTACCACCATTTTATCTGCCACCGAAAGATCCCTACATTGGCTAATAACAATTTTGCATCGGTACAGCCTTCCAGATATTGCAGTGCCTTCCCCGACCCTGCATAATCTTGTTCATATGAAATTGTTAATGACGATTTGTTTCCTAGTTCCTTACCTTACAGTCTTCCCGTAGTAATGTTCGCCCAAATATTGCCTGATATGTTGTTCGATAATCGAATGTTTAGTAAAAAAAACAATAATCCATAATGAAAAGAAATAAATCATACAAGGCTCGGTTGATCGAGACTCGTTAAATCGAGTTCCACGTTATATTAATTGCAAATTCAACGATTTTTAGTAATGCTTTTTGGGAACGATTTTATACATTGAAATATTTAAATTTATTAATATATTATTTAAATTATTGCATTGTACAGAATTGTACGAAATTCCGTCTCGGAGAAATGAAAAAAAACTTTATTGGTAAACAAAAGTTACAACTGACATTACGACTAGCTAATTACTACTGGTACAAATCTCTGACTTGCCTAGGATGTATGGAAGGTATATATTGGAAGAGGAGTGGGAGGTGGTACAAAATGTTAACACAGCAGAGTCCGTCGCCATAACTCTTCCCTCCTTAAAAAGTGAGGTCCTCCGAACTACGATTTTAGTTTTTCGGTGATGTAGGAATACCACGCTCTGGATCTAGCGTCGCAAAAGGATGATTCAGTAGGACTTGAGATTGGGTTTAGGTCAGGAGTTACAATTTTTGTTAAAGGTATGGGGTTGTTAGTTTTATTTAAAAAATATTCCTTAAATTTAAAATAATACATGGTGAACAAATAGATATGTTCATAATGACATTGTTATATAAATCATAATTTCTGGATAGGTAGTTACAGAGTAATCTTCTAATGCTTCTATTTTTAAAGTTCCTAAATCTAATGTATTTAGATCATTAAAGGTATAATTTGTAATAATAACATTCTTAATATTATATAGACAATAATAGGTACATATATTGACATATTCTTGATATCTTACAGCTAAGGATTTATTTACGAATATTTCATTTTTTACAAGACTTATTAAACTAGTTTCTATGGTTGATATATTAAAAGTAAGATATTGATTAAGAGTTGGCATTAGTTTAATAAATGGTTTTTGTGAAATTATAATTATTTTACAATTGAGTGGTTTAGATGCAAAGGGGTACAAGTAACAAAACCTCATTGTAGAGTAAAAGCCAATCAAAGTATCCGTTTGCCACAAACACTTTCAGGATTTTCGGTAAGTAGTTAAATTTCTTCTCTATAGATGGCATCACCTAACGGAATATTCAGTTATATCTCTTTGCCACAAAATTATTTGTAATTTATTTAGAATTAAAGTTTCACAATAGAGGTGGGCTAAACAGTTATTTTTTAGTATTAGGTTACTACGTTATGGCTCTATCCCAGTAATAGGTTCTAATAACAGGTTATTCCAGTAATAGGTGATTCAAGTAAACCCCTGCCCTACCGCTAGAATGCGCGCCAGTCAATCACTGCTGTTGCCAATAACTCTTCGGGATCCAATAACGCTTAGAATCACTGCAGTTCTTACAATAACGCCAGTTATTCGAATCACTCCAGTTATTACAATCACTCCAGTTCTTACAACAGTTCTCAACTGTTATTAGAATAACTTCTGTTGCTAGTTCTGTTACCGATCACCGACCTGGCGCTAGTGGTTCTAACATATTACAAACTTACTTTTAGACATTTTGACTGGTAATTCATTAATTTATCCTCCTCGCCACTGCTAATAATGTTAATAATTTGTATATTAGTAATCCTACAAATGATAAATAACACAAAATCAACCAAAATTATTGTGTTTAATATTTTTTTTTAACGAAAAATTTTAGAAGCCTATTAAAAGTTGTCAAAATATATACAAATTAAAAATAAATAGGCTAACTATAATACTAACGAATTCAACCAAATAAATCTTTACAAAACATTGTCCATATTTAATTGTACTGCCAAGATTTTATTTTTTTTAAATATATAAAGGTGTTAGTAAAACATATTTGAGCAATTATGAAGACTCAACAATTACAAGTAGCCTGTATCAATCTGTTAACTAAGCATGTATTGTGTCTTAAAATATAGGCTGTAAGATAAAATAAAGAAGAAAATAACAGAGGTAGAAGCAGGATTCATGCTGGGCCATCTTAGGTCAAGTTTTTACTATATCCCAATTTTTTTTTAAAGCATTTGGTGGACTTCCAAGACTTCTGGTCCAGGAGGTACATTTAGCCTTTATCCACCTTTAGCAAGCTTTGACTTAGGTCATTTAAATAAGCTCTGGAAAGCACTTAGTTTGTCAGAAATTAGTGATAGTCTGAGATAAAGCATACTAGTCCTTTATAAAGGTGCAGAATTGGGAATTAAATTTTGAAATAGCAGCGTTACTAATTGTTTACGAAAGTATTTAAAAAAAAAAAAAGTTTTGATATCATGTCCCCTCAGCGCTACACATCACCAAAGGATTAAATCAAAGTTGCTGCTAATCACCTACTCTCTTTAACATGGTTATTAAACAAGCTTCCTAGAAATAGGAGAAAAATATTAATACATGGGTTGGGAGATTTTGAAAGATATCTAATTCATGCTACAAATTGCAGGAGCTTATTAACTCATTGCAACTGAGGAATGTGATCTGGAATACATGATGAGGAAACTCTAAGGAGTATTCTGAACAGGGCATGGAAATAAATCTAAAGTAGACAGAGTTTGTGTCCTTTACCTCTTCGAGCACATTTTTTAGCATTGAAGATTAGAGATATGGAGCTCTTCTTATCCTTCCTGGAAAGGAACCCTCTATTAATTAAGATATTTAATTCAAAATATTAAGAGAAAGGAAGACTGTAGGAATCCTAAACTCGTTCCTGTGGAATAAAAATGTTTCCTTTAAAAAAAAAAAAAAAAAATGAAGATTATATCTTTCCTTATCACTATAAATTGTCTTTAAATTTGCTGAAATCTGTAGTGTGGAGAAGAAAAAGCTCAAACACTACTATCTTTAGAGATGGGTACTCAGAGTGGAAGTTATTTCATAACAAGAGCCCATCATGTTTCTAATAATATCATAAGACAATATATGAGAGAGGAAAAAATCACTTGAGGTACACATGATGGTACAGAACGATCAATACAAATAGGGTTTCATGAATTAATTGCCACTTCTATTGGAATTAATTCATCAATCTTAATTGAGGAAAAAATATTTTAAAGAATATTTAAACCAGGAGCTCATTCAAAAAGGATGTATCAAAACAGAGGCCAAAGTAAATTTTCCTGGACAGATTAGAGAGTAAGAGGATGCCTGAGGAAATTGTTGATAGGGGATGTAAAGAAAGGAATGGCATCAAAAAGATAACAAGAGAAAGATTAGTTGATCAAAAGATAGTTTGAACAAATAACTGATAAAGATTAGGATATAACTGAACAAACCTGAAGGTATTTTTCATTTTATAAGTTTCCAGAACAGAAAGGGTAATTATAAAAATCACCGAATGAGATAATGTATGGACTAAAACTATATAAAAAAACAAAACAAATTACAATAAAGGTTGTACAAATTTATCAACACCCCACATTATTATTGTACAATCACAATGAGTTTTTATTAAAAAGAACTGTTCTCATAAATACTTCACCAAAATATTGGACAATACTAATAACCATACAGATACAATCAATTTACATCAGAGTTTTTAAAGGAAAAAAAACAAAAAAAAAAAACAAAATGAATTAAAAATATTCAGTTTATTTATTAACAAATCTATTTACAAATATTCCAATGGATATAACTATAAAAATTATAACTAAAAAGTGGTATGAAAGAAACCATTCACAAAAATAAAAAAAACTATATATCAAAGGACTAAAAACTTCAAAAAGCAGTATTATATTTTACAAACAGGTAAAAAGGCAGTGTCTCGATGGAATCTAATAAAAGTGTACTATAAATTACAAAAGTCTAAATAGATTTTACAACAAGCTAATATATTTATGATTTAATAATCATTGCTAGATTTTAACTATTCTTTATAATCATAAGATTTTAATGACATTCATTTGTTATTACATTATTATTTGTAATATAACATAAGAAAAAGCATTTGATATTAACTAGCCATTTCAAGTTTTTAAAATTTCGATTATTAGAAAAACACTGAGACCCTGAATATTGGGGAACTATTTCAGTCCAAGCAAAATTTAAATAAAATCTGGTGTTACAAAGCTCATCTAAAAGTTTCAACACTTTGTATTAAAGTAGAACCTCTCTTAACCAAGAGATTTTTTATCGATTTGCAATGAAACAAAAAAGGAAATCATGAAGATTTATTTACAAATTAAAATCAATGCAATTATTTTTGTTCACAGTTTCGAACTCCATCTATTGTAATATGATTGCACTACGATCACGAATTTCTGTTTTAGTTCGAACCACGGCCGCTAGGAGCGTCATAACCCATCTGCGACCAGTTCTTGTTTGCGTTATTAGATCACGTGACGTATCGGTTATTGAATAATAGGACAGCCATATGAGTTATTAGATAACAGAAGTTACACAACAGTTATTGAGAACCGATCTAAGAACGGTAACTGGTCTGATAACCTTAACCGATCGGTGCTTCTATCTGTTATAACCTAACTCCTTACTCCAACCCTAATTTATTGTTATTCCCCCATCGTTCTCGATGGAAGATTTAATAAATTTGACAAATATTGTAAAATATAGTTATTCTAAAATACAAATTTAGGTTTATTTATAGATATTTTAAAATATGATCACTGGTAATAGGGTTTTTTTTTTTACATGGTAATAGGTGATTGGTGATAACAGTTCCGAGTCAATAATAGGTTATTTTAAAGATTACGTTATTTTTGTCCCACCTCTATTTCACAATAAGCACTTACACCATTTGCCACTTGTACCCCTTTGCATCTAAACCACTCAATTGTCAAGTTTTAGATTATTACTTAATTCTGAAATACACATTTCGTTAACTAAATTAATACTTTCTTGATTACAATAAAAGTTAGAATTATATTTCTCCTTTATAAAATTGATTAATATATTTTATTACTAAGCTATTCTCTACAGGAATAGTCACAATATTTTCATTAAAAATGGTTGGATATGATAATATAAAATAAGTAGGCGAAGGGGCAACCATTAAAGGTAATTTAATAAAGAAATAAATCATTCCCGAATCAGGCATTGAACAAATTGCTTTGATAAATAGCCAATTTAATTCCACATCTTTCGTTAATAACGCGTAATACTGGGATGAGTCATACCGATTTTACATTGTTCTAAAGCGTCTTCGATTTCTTGCAACTGCGCTTCAATAAGGGTGAGATAAGCTAAAAGATCATGGTAGGATAATTTAACAAAGGCAGCATCAAAAATTTTGTTATTTGTGTCTATATTGTTTTTAAAATTATAATATCATTATTTAACTCACCATTACGTTAACTCACCATTACGTTAATTTACGTTTGAGGCTAAGCCTGGCTTCCTCATTGTGTTCAACTTGATATAAATTGTTTTCGACTTTTTGTAGGTTGGCGTCATATTTTTCTTTATCATCAGCATCCATCGTTCCTGTCAACCAACTGAGGGTTGAACCCAATCCGTTAATAATGCCTCTTCTTTCTCTATTAATGTGTTTTCTTTTAAAAAGGTGAGTAATTTGTTTTATTATTCTATCATACCTGGTCTCTAATATTTGGTATAATATTTTTGATTCATTATCACTTTTTAAATGCGTATTTGTTGTGTAAATGTGTATTTTTCATCGGACAAGTTTTTATAATGCAGGAAAGTGTACCATTCCGTCATCAGAAACGATGAATTCATCTGAATGATCGAAGCCCCATTGCCATTCGATCCCGTCTGGATTTTCAACACTTCCATTTGCTTGGTCAGAGCCAGAAGAATGAGGATCTGAAGAAACTTGAAAGAGTTCTTCATCATCGAAATCTGCAACAGAAAGATTGGGTTAATCCCTAATTCTTGAATCCTTTTTTCAATTTCTTCATTCAGTTTTTGGGCTGGGTTATCAACAAGACATTATTTTTGACTTGTACTGGAATGCGTTGTTTCTTTTTCTCTCTTATTTTTCTTTGACTTTTGATTCGAAAGCCGACTAAAGTTTTTGTGAGATTTGCAGTTTTGTGAATAGTTTTTTCAAAAAACGGTGAGCGTTAAAGTAATAAAAGACATTGGAACTTCCCTAAATATAGTGAAATAAAGCTGCTTTTTAGATCCCAGGTTTGTAAAACTCAAGGTTACATGTACTCTCCTGTTATCGAAATTTTTCTCTTAAATCCGAAAATGTGGTCAAAGTATGAAAAATATGAAAGGTGAGGACCTCGGCATACTTCTACATTTTTGATCTAGCTTCAACCCATTTATTTTTATTTTACAATAAGAGGTACACACACTGCATACATGTATACATATATATACGGGGTAATTAATAAAATTGGACTTTAGATGAAGAGACCTATAAAGGATCTTTACCAAAAGACTAGCATAATAACAGATATAATCAGAAAACGTGTAGGAGATGTAATTTATTATTATCTGATTAGGCATAAACTCCTATTTCTTTACAATATATTCTACATGTTTCGGAGTTCACTGCTCCATCTTCAGGATCTAAAACTTATTAATTATATCAATCTAAACCATTTCAATTATTACACAATTTCAACTTATTCATTAGTAACAAAATTTTTACTTACAATCTGTGAATGCTTTTACATGGTCATTATACAGTCTTACAGCCTTTCAACTGGTCAATGTTCATCTTTTATTATTGTCTATTTGATTCTATTCTTATAGACACCTTATTTTGGTGCCTATATAAACACTCATATTTATTTTATTTCTGTACTGTTACTATCATTTACATTTTTTTACTACCTATTAATTTCTATTAATTGCAGACATTTGATTTAATTATATGTTTAACCTGTTTATTATATTAGCATAACTAGTACCTATTTTATGTATATCTGTCTTATAATTAACTGTTTGATCTATTGTTTTATTTATGTACAAGGCTTCCATTAATTTTATCTTTAATGTCTTATTTTCATGATTTAGATTCTTGTATTTTCAAAATCAAATTCATGTTTAAATTTATGTGCATGTTCACTAAGCGCCGTTTTGTTATTTTCTTTTTTATTGATTTTATTACAATCTTATTAATGCTGGTCAACTCTTTTTATTAAGTTTTGCTTAGTTTCCCCAATATAGTGCATATTGCAGTTTTTACAGTTTATTTTATAAATCAAGTTTTTTTTTTACTCCATTTATCTTTCATGTTGATGTGTTTTATTGCGTTTTTAATTTTATTATTATTATATAGGGCACCATTAATTTTAAAATTTTCATTATTTAATTTACTTATTATTATTCATCTAGTTAGTGTTGGAATATATTTTACTCCATTGTAAGTCTTTTTAATATTTATTTTTGGTAATTTTGGCAATATTTCTATAGTGGTTTCTTTTTCTTAATATTCAATACTTCTTCTGTAATTCATTTATTATTCTGCTAAAAATCAGTGATTTTCCTTAGTTGATTTATTTTGACTTTTATACTGCTAATATTATCTGTATTACTACTTATTTTATTATTATTTTATCTGTGACTTTTTTATTATTACAATTTGTTTTATCTGTTATTTTTGATTTGTTAATATTTTTATACAAAATTTTATTACTTTTTTTATCTGGGACCCTATTGTCAGTTAGGTGGTTTTTAATTTCATGTTTTATTTCTTTAAAGGTATATCATTGGTTAGTTTTATTGCAGTGTTAATGTAATTTTCTATTGTATTCAGTTTTTGGTAGAGTGGGTGGTGACAAAAAATTTAATTTTCTATTACTAGTTTTTTTATCCATTTTGTATTTATAGAATCCAAAAATCCATTTTTATTCTTTATTATTAACATATTCAAATATTTTATTCTGTTATGAGGCAGGTCTTCTTTAGTAAACTTAATTTTTTTATTCACTTTGTTGCAATTATTATATAGTACATCCATTTCATTTTTGTTTTTATTAACATGACATCTGTATATTTGACCATGAATAATGGTTGATATATTATTTAAACATTTCTTTATTAGGTGGTTCATTATGATACCACTTATATTTACTCTTAGACTGGAACCCATAGCTATTCCATCTATTTGTTTATGAAAGCTATTATCAAAGTGAAATAATTATTATTTAAGCAAATTTTCAATCCTTCTATGTACATTCTTTTATTTTTAATTGTTGTATGTGGTTCTATTTCTGTGCAATTTTTTCCTATAATTTTCAAGCTGAAGTCTATTGGTATGTTAGTATATAAATTTATAACATCAAAGCTACATATTACTGAATTATGATTATAATCTAATTCATATAATTTGCTTTTTAATTCACAACCATTTTTTATATCATAACTAGAGCCCGGATTCTCGTGCAATTGGATCTTTTTATTGCAAGCTCATAATCAGCCAGGGACAAATTATTGATATGAATTAGGATGTTTAGGCCAAATTTACCTAGTTTAATATTGCACAAAATTGCACATTTTAGGGGTTACTGCATAAAATTGCACATTCTGCAGTTTGAATGCATAAAATTGCACATTCTGCTGTTTTAATGCATAAAATTGCAGATTCTGCTGTTTTAATGCATAAAATTGCACATTCTGCAGTTTGAATGCACAAAATTCATGGATTCAAATCGTGAATGCACAACACTTTCTTGTTTTTGAAAAAGTAGCAACTTTTAGAAGAATGAATAATGTTATTTTTATATAGGTAATATTTTTTTTTTTTTTTTTTTAAGAGACATAAACTATTCTTAGTACAAAAATATAAAAAATCCAAGCGTGTTAAAATGAATATGCTTCTATAGTGTGTTCTTAGAAATGTTTAGATTGACTTGAGCTAGGGAACTCGGATCCCCACCTTCCAAGAAATTTTGACTCTCCCTCATAACTTTTCTCATCGGATGCAATAATTTTTTAGTTTCCGACTTCCCTCTAAGGAGTAACGTTGTCTCCATTAAAATGCCTAATATTTCAGCTAGTGTTAGTTCAAAGATACCAGGATGGATAGAAAAATATCCGGAACTAAAATCCGGTGGCAAAATAATATATTGTGGGCCCTTTGACAAAGCTATCGGCAGCGAAAGAAAGTCACAAGTTAATGCACACTGTAATTCGAGTAAGTTTTTAACTTGAATTTTTATCCCTATTTAATGATTTAGAGCATAAATGTAAGGTCATTTTTATTTTTCATTGCAATATACATATTTATACTCCTAAGTAATATGTACACATAGCTTATGTATAGCATGTACAATAAAGAGATCCGATTTGTTCTTATTGCGTTTTAGACAAGGACTATTTAACTACTCCCTTACTAAGGACCGGTTCAATAAATTTTAAGATAAAAACCACTTTTTGGAAAGAAATGTAACTAGCGAATTGTTTGTTCAATATTTTTTATCATTTGCATTTTATTTTGCATGATTTTAAGTTTTTATTGCACGATTTTGCACGATTTCAAGTTTTTACTGCACATTTCAGAATTTTTCTTGCACGAAAATCCGGGCTTTAATCATAACTATTGTTGTTATTTAGTGCGTTATGTGTATTGTTGAAATATTTATTCAACTTATATGTTGGTCCCTTAATATTGTTTACTATTAATCTTCCGTAAAGTTTTCTTCCTTTTTATGTAATTTTATTAATCCATAAACAGTTGGGTGGTATATATTATTTGGTGCCATGTTGATTTTTTCTTTTTTATTAATATATTTTTCTTTTTCCAGTTTATCTAAGTATTTATTTATCTCATTAATGTAACCTTTTGTTGGATCCAATCTTAATTTACGATATGTGTTTTTATCATTTAAGTTGTTAAGCATTTTTTCTTTATAGTCAATAGAGTATATTGTCGTTAATTGTTTCGTTTTATCCAATTTTATTATCATTACTTCCTTATTTTTTCTCAAAAATTGTTTCAATTCTATTTTTGTTTCAATTCAAGGTCTCTTATTATTTTATTATCTATTCAGTTATGAATTTGACCTTTATTGTATTTTTTATTATTTTGGTTTTTATTCATGAAGTTATTTTTTGTGATGCTTATGTTATTCCTTAGAATATTCTTATGATTATCGGTGATGACTTCTTTGCTAATTATACTTCCAAGGTCAGTTATTAATTTTAATATATCTTTATTAATCTTTATGTCATTATTAACATTATAACAGAAGTTTTCACCTAATGATAAGACATTTAATATGTTTATAGATATATCTAATTTGGTTTTATTAATTACTCTATTTAGTGTGTGTAGTGACTCATATTTATTTAACATATTTTGTTCTAAAAGTATCTTAATTCTATTGTTAATACTGATGTTTTCATTGATTTTTGATAAGAAAGAAGGGACATCTCATTTATGCTCTTGTTTACTAATAAGAGGACCTTTGCAGTTGTAACTCACAGATTTTAATGCCGATTTTTGTGTGGGTAGTAGGAACCTATAATAGTGCAAAACTAGAGTTATAGCCGCCAATGGGCATTAAGAGCCGAGAAAAAAAAATAAAATATGAAAATCACGTTTTATTTTTTTTTCTCATCTCTCAGTCAAGATAGAGAAATGATTCTTTCACGTAGTTATGTGTAATATTTTACTTTTTTTATGCTCAAAACACTACCCGGCTTTAGAGTGAACAAAAACTCCAAAAAAATGGCAAAATTCCCAGAAAATCCGCTGTAAATTAGTTAAAACTTTTTTTCATGAACAACTGACCTCAAATCTGGATTTAACACACCATAAAACCCTTGTATGTGAAATTTTATCAAAATCAAAAAATATTGATTTTTTACCCCTTTCGACGAGGTTAAAATTTTGAGTTGAGACTTCATCAAAAATTTCTAAAGGCCATAACAACTGCTTTGTTCAACCAATTACAATAGTAATAGCATCACAAGAATCAGCATACATTCTGCTTTTTATCCATGCATATAACATTGGATTTACACTAGATTTTAGTGGACAAAAACTGATGTGAATGAAAAAATCCGAAGTCAGCTATAACTTCAGATATTTCAATAAGGGGAAATCCTGCGACCTCCGGATTTGGGCTAAACTATGAAGTTTTAGGGCTTCCAGATGATCTTAAAATTTGATCTTAATCGGTGGCGAAATGTGTGAGATAGAGCAAATCATTTACATTTTTTCAGAAGTTGACAGCCTCTTCTAAAATCCTACAAAATTTTAAAGGTAAAAAAAAGTTATTTTTGATTTCAACAAAATTTAGTTTCTACATGTTTTTTGAGATGAGGAATCTGAAAATAATATCAGTTTTTAGTTTAAAAATTTTCTCACCTATGTTATAAAAATAAGACATTTTAAAATGATCTATTTCAATTATTATTTTAATTTTTACACAATAAATTTCAAATAAGACGGTTTAAACAAAATATACATATTTTTTAACCAAAACCTGATATTAATTTTAGATTATTCATCAATGCAATTGAAATACATATATCTTATTTTTCTATATCTATTCACATAGGTGAGAAAAATTTTTAAACTAAAAACTGATATTTTTTTCAGATTCCTCATCTCAAAAAACATCTAGAAACTAAATTTTGTTGAAATCAAAAATTTTTTTTTTTTTACCTTCAAAATTTTGTAGGATTTTAGAAGGCAAAGGGGCTGAAAAAATGTAAATAATTTGCTCTATCTCACACATTTCGCTATCGATTAAGACCAAATTTTAAGGTCATCTGGAAATCCTAAAACTTCATAGTTTAGCCCAAATCCGGAGGTCGCAGGATTTCCCCTTAATAAAATATCTCAAGTAATAGCTGACCTAGGATTTTATCATTCACATCAGTTTTTGTCCACTAAAATCTGGAGTAAATCCAATGTTATATGCATGGATAAAAGCAGAATGTATGCTGATTATTGTGATGCTATTACTATTGTAATTGGTAGAATACCAGCAGTTGTTATGGCCTTAGCAGTCGTTGATGAAATCTCAAGTTGAAAATTTTAACCTCCTCGAAAGGAGTAAAAAATCAATATTTTTTGATTTTGATAAAATTTCACATATAAGGGTTTTATAGTGCGTTAAATCCAGATTTGAATTCAGTTGTTCATGAAAAAAAGTTTCCACTAATTTACAGCGGATTTCCTGGGAATTTTGTCATTTTGTTGGAGTTTTTGTTCACTCTAAAGCCGGGTAGTGTTTTGAGCATAAAAAAAGTAAAATATTACACATAACTACGTGAAAGAATCATTTCTCTATCTTGACTGAGAGATGAGAAAAAAAATAAAACGTGATTTTCATATTTTATTTTTTTTTCTCGGCTCTTAATGCCCATTGGCGGCTATAACTCTAGTTTTGCACTATTATAGGTCCCTACTACCCACATTTGTTGACAACATTGTCCAGTTTGGTCATAGCATATACTAAATGTTTGGAACATATAAAATTGTTTAATCATTTTTTCAAATAAAAACACACCGACATGAAAGATAAATGGAGAAAAAAAGACTTGATTTATAAAATAAACTGTAAAAACTGCAATATGCACTTAATAAAAAGAGTTAACCAGCATTAATAAGATTGTAATAAAATCAATAAAAAAGAAAATAACAAAACGGCTCTTAGTGAACATGCACATAAATTTAAACATGAATTTGATTTTGAAAACACAAGAATCTAAATCATGAAAATAAGACATTAAACATAAAATTAATGGAAGCCTTGTACATAAATAAAACAATAGATCAAACAGTTAATTATAAGACAGATATACATAAAATAGGTACTAGTTACGCTAATATAATAAACAGGTTAAAAATATACTTAAATCAAATGTCTGCAATTAATAGAAATTAATAGGTAGTAAAAAAAATGTAAATGATAGTAACAGTACAGAAATACAATAAATATGAGTGTTTATATAGGCACCAAAATAAGGTGTCTATATGAATAGAATCAAATAGACAATAATAAAAGATGAACATTGACCAGTTGGAAGGCTGTAAGACTGTATAATGACCATGTAAAAGCATTCACAGATTGTAAGTAAAAATTTTGTTACTAATAAATAAGTTGAAATTGTGTAATAATTGAAATGGTTTAGATTGATATAATTAATAAGTTTTAGATCCTGAAGATGGAGCAGTGAACTCCGAAACATGTAGAATATATTGTAAAGAAATAGGAGTTTATGCCTAATCAGATAATAATAAATTACATCTCCTACTAATTAAACTAAGAGTTAATTAATAAAAAAATTTATCAATATCATTATTATGACGAATATTCCCCTTGAGGAGAGTGATTGACCTTGAAGTCACTTCGTTTTCGGTTATCCTCCTTGTTTCCTCACAGAGTCTCTTTATTCTTGAATGCTTCTTCTTCTGCTCCTCCGTCCACTTTTTTCCAGGTTGTCGGGATATCCTTTGTTCAAATGTCATATTGTTGATTTTAGTCTGGCACTCGGTACGGTCATCAAACTTTTCTATATCGATCAGCTGCAGGTCCCTCTGGGCCTCCTTTAACCATTCTGTCCCACCATTTGTGTGTTGTTATAACATTGACTAATTTCTTTGCTAATCTGGGAGCTTTCCATCCTGTAGATGTGCGTATATAATTTTGCTCGGTGTTTTCTGATTGTATCTGTTATTATGCTAGTCTTTTGGTAAAGAAAGACCTTATGAGGTCTCTTCATCCAAAGTCCATTTTTATTTATTACCCCGTATATTTATGTATATATGTACAGGGTGGGTACCTCTTGGGTTAACATAAAAATAATTGGGTGAAACTAGATCAAAAATGTAGAAAAATGCCGCAGTCCTCACCTTTCTATTCCAATCTGTTAAAGATATCCGATAAATCAAAGACTTTTTTGATGAAACCACCTTTTTACCATAAAAGCTGTAATATCTCCATTTGTTTATATATTTTTCATACTTTGACCATATTTTTGGATTTAACAGTAAATTTCCTATAAGAGCAAAGTACATGTAACCATGAATTTTACAAAAACAGCTTTATTTCACTTTATTCAGGGAAGTTCAAATGTCTTTTATTATTTCAACGCTCACTGTTTTTTAATAAAAACTATTCACAAAACTGCAAATCTCACAAAATCTTGCAAATTTAATCAGCTTTCAAAACATATGTTAAAAGTAATGATTCTGTTTAAGCCATTCAATCTGTTGGGCAAACTATGATTTTTCAACACTATTTGACAGCAATACAAAGATGAATAAACCAACGATACCCCTCATGGCCAAGTAGAAATGCCTTCCCCTGTAAAAACAGACTCATCTATCCATAAATTCACCTCAAAAAGTGGTATTCTTCAATATCATCTGCAATCAGAAGCTAACAGCAAAATTGAGGTCTGTTTTCATTATCATTGGGATTTAAACCTTACTTTTGAAAATCTAATAAACTAAATCCTAATAATAGATAAATAATAATAATAAATAAATGTAGTAACATAAGATCCCCTTATCTTATGTCGCTTTATTGACAGTTTTCCTTTATTTTCTATTAAACAATAAATTTTGTCTTCACTTTTTATTCTAATAATATATTTATTTTATAATAATAGTTCTAAGTTTATTATAATAATTCTAATAATTTATTTTATCCTAATGACTTTTTATTCTGAAGTAACTGATTTTTATGCCAAATGAAAATACCAGGAGTTTTCAAATGATTTAGAAAAGAACAAGGATTTAAATATGAATGCCTGGATAGTCGGTCTTATTTACATCTTTAAGTAGGATTAAGTTAGGTATTAAGTATATCATTTATATTCCCTATACCTTAACTATATATATAAACATAATTAATTTTATTCCTCTGATTAATTTTGGATAAATTATTTTATTATTTTGGATAAACATTTCTTGGTGGTTGGTTAATAGTTCAAAAATAGTTTCTTGTTGGATAATAATAATTTTAAGTAATGATGTGTTGACCCCTTCAATCAAAAGTGTTTAGTGAAACGCTTTAGGTTAACATTTTCGCTTCCTTAAGTAATAAAGGCAACTCAGAACCTTTAGAACACATATTGTATGCTGCGGATAATGAATGCTATTGTCTGTTAATTGATTTATTCTTGGATTATTATTGTTTTTTAATAAGATTTAGTTTCCTTTTTTAGCTCTCAAATCGATTATTTCATGCAATAGCAATTTATTTTTAAATTGAGGTACCGGTACAGACAATCGAGAATCGATTGTTTGGTACTAGTATTATATAACTTTTAAGTTTTGACGCCTCAGTTATATTTTTGTATTCTTGTTACTGTTATAGTTTAAAAAAACTAGTGGTATAAACTCTAATGAGTTTTTATAAAATAAATATGATAAAATTTGTTTTCGTTTAAATCCTTAAGGAAAGAAATATTCATATGCCCTACTTTATCTACTGTTGAAAGTTAAAATGACTATTTATAGTAAATCAAACTGTAATTGTTAATCTTACAGACAGGTACCTGGTTACAATCACAAAATAAATTTGCGACGCTTTATTGACATATATATTTTTCCCTTTAGTTGGACATATACGTTCACTATATTATTAAATATGAATTGTAATTAACATAGTATTTACAGCTGGCAAGTACATTGTTTCAGTTTTATCTTGTTTAATCGATTATGTTATTTTATTTTATACAGTGATGTGTCAGTACCAAATTTTTTTGATTCTCGATGTTTTTTATTTTTTTATTTTATGTAGTCTCAGTATGAGAGCTAAAAAAAGTATACCTGATCTTATTTATAAAAAAACAATAATAACCCAAGAAATAAGCAAATAGAATTTATTTTCTACAAAATTCTATATATATGACAATTGTAGTTCAAACAATGTACAAAAAATAATTCATATTAACTATTTTATTTATTTATTTATTTATTGCTTGGCTCTACAGCCCTAGATGGGCCTTGGCCTCACGCAGAAGAGATGACCATTGGAGTTTATAAAATATATTAACTATTATTTAAGAAAATAAGTCAAACTTTCTTGGTTTCTTTGTACTTAACCCTTCAACAGGCGATGTATCCTGGAGAATACACATATTTAATGCCTTTTGCTCAATAAATGACGTAATGTCCGATACATTATCCAACTCATTATCTTCTAATATCCTTTATTCAGCCTTGAATTTCATGATACATGTGTGGGGGTTAGCGTGGCTATAGCCATTCAAAAGGAAAAAAAAGAAGAAATGTATTAAAATGTATGGCTTCCAGTAGCAATGCTTGATTTTTCTAGTTCTAATTCTTTACTGATAAAATATATTTTAAAATTAATTATCTTAAATTTTTTTTTATCGTTAAAAAGAATCCATGTATGTATAATAATTACAGAATTAAGTATTACAAAACAGTATCGATTGGTTCCTAGGAATCGACTTTGGGTCAGAAATTCTCGATACCGATTCTTTCCTCAAGAATCGGTGAAATCGATATTGACTCATGAATATTCGATTACTATTTCTAATTTTAGAAATTGATATTGCTACTTATAATAAATATCTTGACAAAGGTGCCCAGGTCCAGTACTTTCAATGTTGGCCTGATACGGCACACTCCCAAGAACGCAGAACTACCCTCGCCATGGATACCTGGCAGCCTTCTTGTTCAGGAAGCTGTCCGGCCTGCACACTGTGGGACGAATGGCCAATATAGGAGGATAAAAGTCATAATCAAAATTACTGAAACTATTGTGTTAGGTATGAAGGGAAGTAGTTTACTGAACATTATTAGAGGTTCTTTCGTTTTTAGCAGGTAGATTTCACTGTAAAAACAACGATGTAAATAGCATCTTACTCAGCAGGTCACATTTTGTTTAAACTATACATTCTGTCAATTGAGATTTGTGTATCATCGTATAGTTATATTTCATTAGTGAATATAGACGATCGTTATACTATTAATCCAAATAATTATTTAGTAATTTGACCTATTATATAATATTCTTAAACCTGCCGTAAACTAAAGCATTTGTTAAACTAAAAAGATCTATTCCTAAAACGTACCCCGAAGTACCTCTTTGAAATTCATGGTAGAGGTCTATTAGAAGTTATATGAAATAAACATGAAACATTTAGCTTCTTATATTTCCGTTCTTGTCTGAAAACGAATTTTCAATTCCGCTAATAGAGTTATTTAGTATTTGGCAAAACTGTGGTGGCATTGATTTGATATATATTACTATATTGGAACAATTTAAATTAAAGGATATTATACCAATATCTTTAGCTGCGTAGATGGCATATTTAAAATTAGTAGTTACAAAATTTAAAACAATATAGCAAGAGGCTGGAAAAACTCGGAAAATCGAATTAAATTTTATTGATTTCCGATCATTAAGGTGATTGAGAAAATCACTTTTATAACGAAAAACGATTTACATTTATAAAGAGATAATATACAAAAATACATAAGAATTTATATACGTATGCCTGTTTTTACTGTACGTATTGCATTTGCATTTAGATAAAAATCAGTAATTTTAGTTGTTGTATTTTTTACAAGCATTTATTTTCTAATATGAGTTGGTATTGCTCGTAGTAAGATAATTCTACTATAATCGGCATTTTAGGTCTTTTAATGAAGAGTTTTTCATTGTTTTCCGATGTTCATGTATGGGCCGAAGACGATGCCAAGTCGGAAATACGGCTCAACAACTCGTAATTCACACTTCCACATTTTTCTATTCGGATTGTATTGGTTAATATTTTTCAAGCATTAAGACGACACATTTTACATACACACACATATATATAAATATAATGTTTTTTTTTGCAACATCGTTCCTATTTAAATATAGACTAAAGCACAACTG
Organism: Euschistus heros; assembly: GCA_003667255.2. Classification (NCBI taxonomy): domain Eukaryota; kingdom Metazoa; phylum Arthropoda; class Insecta; order Hemiptera; family Pentatomidae; genus Euschistus; species Euschistus heros. The sequence continues at coordinate 1,183,763 of RCWM02000007.1, read as the reverse complement.
AGTAAATTGTTTTGTTTAGCAGGCAAACAGGCCAGTAAGAGTACCACAGAAATACTTAAAAACATTACCGTTTCATAATATGAATTGGATCAGTACACCAGAAAAATCTCATTCATACGATACCAGCTTGCCGTGTTTTTTCATTTATTATTGTTTAAGATCTATAAATGATTACCCATTATGTAATCGTGTGAAACAGTGTAACCGTGAGGCAGACTTTTTCCCTCCTAGTTTGGTGATTCGTCCTACTGTGCGGTGGTGGGGAGCAGTCATGGCTGGGCAGCCGTCGTGGGCTCAGCTTGTTGTCGGTTCCATACTCCAATACCTGGTCAGATCAGCCGCCGGTATCGTTCTTCTTCCCAAATGCTGCCCTCTTGGAACTGCCTTCCTCTTCGATTCTGGGGAGGGGGCCTGCACCCCGACAGATGACGATTCTATTTGGGACATAAAACTTCACTCTTTTTCTTCACCGCCAAAACCTGTTGATGTTCCGTTCAACTTCACCTATAAGGAACTCCTTTGCAATGGACCAAACGAAAACAATGATAAAACGATCCATGAGGATAATTTTTACATCTATACAGATGGGACAATCAAAAGAGAAGACATTGTATACGACCCTAATGTACATTATTGCCTCGAGTTCTTCATAGATTGGAACGCAACCTTTCCAATATTTTGTGGCGTAAACCACAATGAAGATCCACCTGTGAAACACCTCTTGTTGGGGATCGGATATTTCATATCGGTCCCGTTCTGTCTAGCCACCATCATCGTCTACTTGTGGATTAAAGAGCTCCACTCGTTACACGGCCGAATTGTCGTTTTCAATATGTCCTGTTTTATTGTAGTTTCAATATTGATGGGCCTCACTCATAATCGCATCATTGAATCATATGATCACTTCGACTTGGTCTGTGGTATTACAGGTATTATAATTCTATATTCAACTATTACCATCAAGTTTTATTTAGTAACAAAAGGCTTTTTTATTGTAAAAAAAAGAAAAACAATACTGTAGAACACTAAAATGAACAGACTTTTTTATGATAGAAGTAGCTTCAGAAATTCAAAAAATATCTGTTTAGAGATACAGATGAATAATCTATTGATTACATTATTGGAAAAAGTTTATAAAACAGTTTTTTTTTTTGTTTTGGCACCGACTTAAAAAATATATATTTTTATTTTATTGATTAAAGTGCTTTTTGAAATTCATTTGAATAAATAGTAATCTTATACATTACACATCAACAAAACTTTCCAAAAATGTTTTATGTTGAAATAGATCTTTCACTTGAGGAGTGGAATTCAAAAACCAGCCACTTCCAATTTCCAATTTTTTTTATTTTTTTATGGAATAGTTGTCAGCTAGACTATCTTTAAGTGAAAGGTTTTCTCAAATAAGTAGTTAAATCACATTCAAAACGGCCAAACAAAATAATTCCCCATCCTAATCCACTCTGACCCTTACCTTTCGACTAGAATCTTTAAACCTAAATGAAATGTTTTTTTTTTGAAAATTCTGATTATATTACATCGATGCTGTTTAAGATTTCACTGTAAGTTTTATTTTTACATTTGGGACTCGTTTACCTGACGTAGTTAAACCCCCAAAAATAACGGAAATAAACAAGAAAAAGTAACATTGAACAATTGACGTAAATATATATATATATATATATAATAGCATGATGCTTATTATCTATGCAATAATAATATACGTAAACAACATTATTACATACTTTGAAAAAAAGAAATTCAGAAAATTCGCTTATTCGGGAAATAGGTAATTACAATAAAACATCCCTCAAAAAGTATACCCACTAAAGAACAAAGCATTTACTCATAACATAAAAATGTACACGTCTCTTGTTACATATGTATAATATTTGTTATTATATAGACATATTAATTATTTTAATTTTATCATATTTTTTATTTATACTTATCACTTTAAAACTAACGAATGTGAAAAATAACTTTTTTTATTCCGTTTGTCCTCATGGTAAAATTTGAATCTGATTGGCACTCAGAAGACCGGTTTCAGTAATGTAATTTTACGAATTTATAGGATTTTACCACAGGTAGGCTTTGTGGAATACAACGGTAAACGAAAGAAATAAAAACTGCGTTTTTTCACACGCGTTAGTTTTACGTAGTGGCGACGATATTACTTATTTTTTAATAGACTACGATAGACTGGGTCATTCTTAATACGTAATGAAGGCGACTAATTCCAGGCAGCAATAAGAGCAGATTCTCGGAGAAGAAATTGTGTCCAACGCCACTTCGATAACAATCCTGAGATTAGCATCCGAAGAGCATATGCTGCATTAGCAATATCGCGGTAAGCAATATGGTGAACTTTGAAAGGTGATAATCGCTACCCATACCATCTTCAAAAAGTTCAGAATTTATTACCTCAAGATTATGTCAAGAGATTGAATTTTAGTAACTGGTTTCTTGACAAAATTCGCAATGATAATTTATTTCCATTAAAAATTATATGGACCGATGAAGCTTCCTTTACAAGAGGAGGAATTGTTAATTAAAGAAATTATCATGTATGGGCTCTTGAAAATCCCACAGCTACTAGAGAGAAAAGGTTTCAGCATGAATTTGCTATTAACGTTTGGCTTGGCATTTGGAACGGATTACTGGTGGGACCATATTTTTTACCTGGAAGATTGAATGGTATCAAATTTACACATTTTTTGGAGAACGACTTTTCTAATTATTTAGATGAAATTCCCTTATAGCAGTGGATTGAAATGTGGTTCCAACTCGATGGATGTCCAGCTCATTATAGCAGAGTTGCTCGAGCTTGGCGGGATACAAATTAATTACTTTGACATTAGCATTAATTATTGATTTTGATGCTATATGCGTTCGTATTGTCATCGAACAGCGCCGACTTAATTTTAATTAATTTAATGATTTAAAATTAACCTGAACAAGCTTAAAATTCAGCCTCTAGACGGCCTGCTTAACCTGAACTTGTTTTCGATTATCCGCCTGTCAGCGAATTAGTTCTCGGAATAACTGGGACGGGCGAGAAATGGATCCAATGTAGCTGTAGCCTCGTTACTGTTATTGTAAGTCGTTCTACAATGGACAGTTTTTTCTGGCATAGTTAATAAAAAACGTTTTATTTTAGGTGCTATAACTCTTTAACCCTCGAGTGGTGGCGTATGGCTCAGTTACAAGAAAGGTCGCGCGGATGACTATAGTCATCCACTAAGTTATCTGATGTTTTAGCAATAGCCATCTTTTTTAATCCCTTTATATTCGAAGATACTTTCCAAAGGATAAGAGAAATAAATTATTTACTAAAAATAATGAAATATAAAAAAAGTACGTAGATCATTATCAACACATACCAAGTTAAAAATAATAATTACGGGGAAGGTCGCGTCTTGATACATTTTTGAAAATCTTAGTATATGTAAACCATGTAACAAAGTGCTTGAAAATGTTGTATGTTTTAAAGCTGATGATGATTGTTTAACATTCGAAACTAGTTTTCAAATAAAATAATTCCAATAGAAGTTGGGATTAATTCATCAATCTTAATTGTATTGATCCTTCTATAAGGAAAATTGTAGTTCAAAAAAAAAAAGAAAAGAAAAAAAAAGTGAGCTATTTAATTCCATGAAGGATCTTGAGTTTCAGTAATTTGGTAAGAATGTACTAATTCAAGGTCAAAGGTTGTGATTTAGACGAAACCATTCTTAAGCGTTAGTCCCCCCCCCCCCCCCCCCCCCGCCATAATCTAGAGTATAGAGTATCTAGAGGATAAAGGATGAGATCTTCATCTTCATCTTCATCTTCATGGGCTACATCCTCGCTTGATGTAACAGAATAAATAATTATTTTTCTCAACAGTATTCAAACCTGTGCATGTGATATCGGAGTCCAGTGCCTAGCCCATTCAACTTGCGAACCTCCATACAAATGTATCTTACTTTTCTAAATCAGGATGTATGTTATAAATTACAAGAACCAGTGCCTGATAATTGGGGTCAAGTTTTTTCGAACGGAATGGGCGTAACTTTTTTAAGAATAGGCGGAAATAGCTCTAGTTCTATCTATAGCCCTCTGCTTATCATGAAATACTGCCTCAGTCAAACCGATTATTCTTTATATATCTAATCTCTTCCCTTATATCACTTTATGCTCACTCATGCACACATATTTTGTTAACTAAGCTACTGTATACAATAAAAATAAAATTAAAATTACTCATCGCTCATATCGTAAAAGGAGCCTAGATCTTTCTAAAATATCACTTTATGTGTAAATATTACCTAATTAAAAAAATAATTATGTCCTCTGATTTTTAATCCAATGTATACAAATTTAAACTTTGTAAATAATATTTTTGAATTTAAGTCTGTCGTCCAAGTGAATAAGTGGTTAAGTTAAATATTACTTTTTCAGGGCCCGACTTTTATATTTTGAAAAACTATCAAAAGTCAGGAAAATGTAATTTATCAATGAAATTTTTTAAGAACTATCAAGATAGTGTTCTCTTGTTACTACTAATAATCTGATTTTATAAGTTCTTATCAGAAATGAGATATTACTCGTAACCAGTTGTTCACCACCAGTTCACCGCAGACTTTACCATTTGTTGATTTACAGAAATTATGCAATTATATATATTTTTTTTTTGTAAATATTTTGACGTGAATACGTTTTTAAATTTGCTACCATATGGGGCAATCGAAAAACCATAATGATAACATAATCGGGGGATACATTTTGGCGTTGTAGTTTCGAATCTACTCTCTACATACAAAATTATACCACTGGATAGCTAAAGGATCAAAGAATTCATTACAATAAGCGAGAACATTGACGCATAGCGCGAAGAAGCACCGCAATTTTGAGGTTATTTTTCTGCGTTTAGAGATTTGAAATTAGTATAACTTTTGACTCGAAAAAGCTATGATGTTCGTTTAAAATTTAGTCGTCAGCTGTCGTCAACATCTATCGATTGTATATAAAACATCAGTTTAAAGTAGCGACAGTGAATATAATAAGGTGTGTGAATAAAAAAATATAAAAAAATTTGTGATAGTGTTCCTGATCAGCAATTGTTTTATACATATTTCCGCAATTAATGCACAAAGCTTGGTCGCGCACTCAGAAGACATCTCTACTTATACAATCATCAACCGTTCTGATTATTTGGCAATCAGCGAAACTTAGATGGAAAATTCCATGCCAGTAAATATCCCTTGCTTTGATCTGAGATCATATTGTAATACCGCTGCAAATTGTCGCAAAACCGTTGGAGTCGTCATATATCGCAACATCAATAGCTTTACTGATTGTAATAGAGTTAATATTGACTTTTCGGAATTTTATTTGGAAATTAAAGATGCAATACCTGGTGATATCTGTCTAGTAAGCGTAACGGCCAATGGTATCTTCAAATTCGTACTCGGATGGGTGTATATCCACCCCGGCACAGTGTTAGCAGAACTAAAACTCTTTTTGTTACTATCATTGATTAAATATTCCGAAAATATCTCTAAAATTATAACCAATTACGAACCTGATCAATTTCAATTTGTCTTTTATTGAAACTTCTCCAATAACGTTAGGTAATACCTGTATTGATTTTACGTTTACTAGAAATCTGGATGTATCTTGTTTGGCATTTGTGTCGTACTTTTCGTATCACAGACTTATAATTAATAAAGTTATATTTTAACACAATAATTATTAGTTTCCTTGCTTTTATCCTAAATATATAAATAGAAATATTTTATTAAAAAAATAAAACCCGTTACATAAACATATTCATGTACAACACACGGCCGTGTCCATGACACAGCCACACACCGATTTTTTTTTGTTTAGAAGGTTGAACTAAATAAAAACAATTGTAAAATAATTTAAATTGTTTTTTATTTCTCAAAAATTCAAAAAACCACACAAAATTTTTTTTTTTGAATTTTTAAAACAATAAAATAAAATTATAAAAAAAAGGTTACAGGTACGGTATGATAACTATATTAGGTAAGGATAAAAACATGTTTCCTCCCTGTCTTGATAATTATAATTATATGACTGCTTCATCAGGCTCGTAATAGAGACTATATGCTCTTCACACCTATACACCATCTCCTTTGTCTCTTCCAATGGGTGGGCCCTATGCGAAGGATTTTCCTTACATAAATAAAGAGATCTTTTTCATCAGCCTTTATCACTGGTCCAGTTCTCAGAACCATAATTTAAAACAAGGCTTTGTATAGCTTGACCTTGGTGCGCTGCGAGACAAGCCTGATGTGAGTGGAGTCTATTCAAAGGATTCACTTGAATCATTCTTCCCCGTATAGTCCAGTCATTAAGTGCTGAAATGAGGTGCGTTGAGTGCATAAAATGTGCGATAATTTTTGACTTCACAGCTTCGTTAGGAGTAGGTGGAAGGTAGATGTTACGGGCCACTGGGGGTATGACTAATCAAATCACAATTTAAATATTTAACACTAATTTATTTACAACTTAATAAATACAAATAGGTCCCTTAAGCTGCTTATGCCCGGTTGCTAGACTATGACCTTAGCGAACCAATAGCTAGCGAACCGCTAACTTTATTGATTCGCTAAGTAGATAACTGCTAGCTAATTTGTAACAACTTGATAACTTAGCGATTCGCTAAGTAGCTTCTTTATAAATCCAACAGATAGAGCTAGTGTAGTTGTTACATTTATGGAGCCTCTTTTACGGTTAATATCGTATATTTTGTTGTCGTCTGGTGCTCCTCACAGCCATATTTAAAAATTCAATCTTCAATGTTGGAATTGATCATTATTTTATCATTTCTAGAACGTCAGGTATCTTGTTAATATCCCTAACCTCAGAAAAGCGTTGCCTGGATACTAGCTAACTAATTCGTTCGCTAACTTTAGTGGCTTGTTAACTAATCGTTCGCTAACTTTAGCGGCTTGTTAACTTATTGTATCGCTAACTTAGCGGTTTGTTAACGTATTGGCTTGCTAAAGTTAAACGATTGAATGAATTATATGAGATATTTATATCATTCTGTATTGGATAATTTATATTATTGTCGTTTATCACAAGGTTTACTTACTTTCAAAATTTTATCCGTTTCATATCAGGGCTTTCCAGACAGGTGCAACGCACTTCCAACAATTTTTTTCATGAAAACTTTTCTATTTCCAGTCACACTATAGGGTTTCAAGTTAAAGTATCTAATGTCAAATAATGATAAATAAAATCTAAGGACGAAATTTAAAAAAAAAAAAAAAAGTTTATTATTTAAAATAAATTTATAAAACGAAAAAACTGACTTTTGGAGTTGTGAGCGCGATCGCCCTATTAAGACCCCAGTGTCCCTTATGAGCTAGCCGGCGCTTTACCGCTGATCTTACGAAGCCTAGATCGTAATTCCGATGGGAGGGACTTTTTGTTTTTTAAAATAATTACTTTCCACACACACACACACACACACACACACACCTATATATATATATATATATATATATATATATATATATAATAATATATATATATATACACACACATAAGCACACATATATGTGTATACTTATAAGAATCAAATTTGGAATCGAGGATTAAAAAAGAACGAAGAAGCTATTGGATGTCAAAGTTTGCGGACTTTTATAACAATTTTATTAACAGATTTTTTTTTTTTATTCTATTGATTTATTTTTTTTTTTTTAATGCTTGAATTGGGTGAAAGAACACTGAACGAAACAAAATGAAACAAACAACTTATGAGCAATAATTAATTGTGAGTAAATTTCTACGCGTTCTATTAACTCAGTGCAGTAAAAAAAACATCAGATCCTGGCAGATCTGTAAAACAGTGTCCTTAAAAACAGTTAAAACAGCAATCCTTAAGGACGAAAAAGCTAATTCTAATTGTGGATGGAGAGAGTGGCCAAGGATGTCAAGATCTGTAAAACAGTGTCCTCATAGCATAAAAGAAGCTTCATAAATGTAATCAACAACACTAGCTCTATCTGTTTGATTTATACATAAGCTTTTTATTGTATTTACACTTAACGAATGTATAGTATCGATCTTCATGTTATAACAACAACGTATGTCATTGTCGAATCAAAAAAACATATTGCTCAGTTAGCTATTGGTTCTAGAAGCTTACTTTTTGTTTTTGTTGAACTGTTACAACATTAACTGATGGTCTAGTTTTTTATCGAACTTTTCACACGAGAGCAACGGTCGAAGGGGCTAGGGGATACTGTAGAAGAGGCTCCATAATATCAAAAAAGAACCTATAGCGAATCGCTAAGTACAATTATTGAAAAGTTTCGCTAGCTAGTGTTCTAAATTTTTTATCTAAAAAATTAATCAAATATACTTAGGTCTAATTACACTAATATGTAAACATGATATGTATGACCAAATACAGGTTGACGAACTTGATGGACAAGAACACTTTTTTGTCTCCTCAATGATAAAATTTAAAGTATGGGCCAGATTACAGATCTGGGCCTTCTGGCCGCCGTGACCCTTCCATTTGATGAAGCTACCTGCCCCCGGGCCACCCAGGGTACCCTCAACCTCACCAGACCGTAGAAAATTAAAAATGGATGTCAAAGAAGAAGGAATTCTTAAAAGTGGTGTTACTTTGACTGCATCCCTGATTATCTTCTTCTCCAAGAATTTTTTTATTGTCATTTTTATATCAATGTAATGCAGTTTAATACATTTTTATTTTAGTGATGATCTAGAATAAGTTTTATGTTTTGAGATGGAGCGATACCATCTTATAAATTCATATTTCTATGTAATCGTTAGCATACATTATTAAATATTAATAATAAAACGAAATTTATTAGAATTTACCGTACAGAAGTGCTTGTGAGATTCATGACGTCATGACTAACGATAATAAGTAACACCAGTCGTAATAAACTCACAGATGTAATATATTTATTGCTCATTTATTATTAATGGATATTTATCCATCGAATATACAATCGCGATGCAATTACTTCTTATTACTTCATAATTCTATCAAGAATGGTGTCCATTTTATTTACGGCTATGAGCTTTATTACATGGGAAATCTGTTACATTGTAACTGTTATTTCATTTTACATGTTCCAAATGTATATGGGCGAGGCACTGTGGGGAAAACAGCCAGCCTAGAAGTGCAAAGGTCGTATTCCCTACAAAACCATAAAGTTATTTTCACCCTCAAAATTGTTACATTTTAATACATTCTAGCTCTTATGCTGTTGCTCAGATTCAAAGTTTGCCTATAGTTTTCTTATCAGGAATTTAATGGAAAATATTTTCCGTTATTTAGTATTTGTCGCTAGTATATCACTTTTAGCCTTTATTTTTTAGATTTCTCGACAACAATATTTAACGTATTTATGTTAAAAAATAACTACCGAAAAAAAAATACATCCTTAATTCCCATGTAGGAACATTCTAAGAGATGACTAGCAGGCCATATTGTGCTAATAGTTAGCAAAATGTTACTTAAAAATGACATGAATGTAAATCAAATGTTTCATTCGTTGATTCTTGCAATTGATTTTTATTTTTTGCCTGTGTTCAACCTCTCTAAAATAATAAAATTAAAATTCACGCTGCAAGGTAATGTTTTAATAAAACAAAATAATAGTTTCTTTAGTTGGGATACAAAAATAATTACTTTAACTGTCTGTAGTTATATAGGACGAATTAATCTATTATGATCGGTCATTGTTTTGTATCGAAATTTTTATAATACTTTTAGTTAAATTTAATGCTAACATATAGGATATCTGCCGATTCGGGAACTAAAATGTAAATATTATCGATGAGGAAAAGAAGACCACATGGCAAATAAGCGGTGCTATTGATAGCACATACCACAAGGTTCAAACAGAAGGTCATTTAGCAAGAGCCTGCCTTCAACGAATCAACTAACCGACTCTTCTAGCTCTTTGAAACGTACATATTCGTTATGTAATGCTTTCGTAATTTAAACAAGGCAATAATGATAAGGCGAGAGCTGAAAAAATTAAAAACAGGCAGTAATGAGGTAATTTATGAACTATTAATTACCTCATTACTGTCTGTTGCAATTAATACTAATGTAATATTAAATATTGACATGGCATAATAAGTAATATTATATTAATACTACCTTCGTAGAAAGGTGTCCTCTAATATCAATTGAGCAAATTTAGTCAGCATTTCGACGACATTGAAAGCATTTCAAGGAATCGTGTTAGGACATATTCTATAATAAGAACCATACCTCCCCACTTTTACATTACATAAATCCATTTCTCTAGGAAAACGTTCTTGATTCTAATTAATTCTTATATGGGTGATTTCAAAATTTCTGTACAATTTAAGTCACAAAGGAATTTTGAAATTTGTACTGAACATAAAATTTAGATTTTAGTTAACATGGCCGAGTACCCATTGTACCATTATGGACTCCCAACAATAATGATATATCTACACATATGACCGGAGTAATTGAAGTTTATGTATAGCATTTACTCACTCCCTAGGTTGTCACAACTTGAAAATGCTTGCTTTTCGAAAATATTTAAGGCCTTCTCTTACGCTTGTTTTCTAGTTTGAAAATATGAAGGGGTATTGCTTTCTATTTTTTATCCAAAAATAGTTTTGTGATTGATATTTAGCCTTCTTAGCCCGACATACACCATCATAAAAAGTGTCACAACCCTTTAGTTCACTCCCTAAATTATTTTTTAAAATCCCTCCATCGCTCTCTAAAAGGAAAATTTGAGGGGTGTTTTGTATAGGGCAACGCTATTTCTGGTAGACCTGTCTACTGCCATCTGTTTCAAGAAGCTGAGTTCATTGTTAGACAACTGGAGGTGGATTGACTGTGCTCGGTAAGTACCGTATTTTAATTCATCCTCACTCCCTAAGGTGTATCAACCCATTGAAAACATTATATTTTTTATAAGATTCAAGATAAATTCAAAGCTCTACTGAAAAACCAATAGATACCATGTTTTACTTTTCAAATAGGCCACGTGTATAACTTGATACCAACGTTTTTTTGGTTAGAAATTACTCCCTACAATTGAGTGAGGATATCGTGTTATATTTGAACTTAAATTGCTTTACCGTTTATCTACCATACCATGAAAGGTGGGAAATTTCTAGGCATTCAGCACAGCCGGACCATCAACGTCAGCCCAAGAGGAACCAACGAATTAAATTATTGCTGCTCGTTTTTTTTTTTTTGTTTTTTTTTAAACGTACAGCCTGCAATTTTTTATTTAATGTTTAAACGTTATACCCATCTACTTAGTTATAATGAAAGTTAAAGGAACATTATTTTTATCAAAACAATGTTTTTAATATACTCGTATTTTATTTAATACCTATTGTGATAGTCTTTATTTTGTAGCTTATTTATCATTTACAATCTATTTAGGTTTTGTTGTTTGAATGTTAATAGAACTGTCGTTATTAAGTGCACTTTTATATTATTTAGCATTTTTAAAGTTTAGTTTGAAGTTTTTAAAGTAGATGTGACAGTAGGTACCTAAAAGGCTGAAAATGTAATACATGTATACACCCTAAGTTTATAATATACATACCTCGTTAATTTCGCTTTTCTTTTCTTAAATGTTATAAATATTATATTTTCCCCACTCCCTAGATTATAAACCCACTTCCTTGTCGTGGTTTTTCACTTCCTAGATCAAAACTCACTCCCTAGATTTTAATAGTTATTATTTATTTACTATATCTATAAATATTGCAGATTATGTATGCCCACTTCCCAGACTTACTTCACACACCTTAGAGAAACAATTTGTGAAAAAAAAATCAATTAACATGTTTTATGTAGTGAACATTTTTTTTTATTGGAATTGTCCCGAAATATCACCCATATAAAATAAAAACCTCGGTTGGTACATTTGCTTTTTTTTTTTTTTCTTCTAATCCCCTTTTATTTTTATTGATTTAAAATACAATAACAAACATTTAAATCTATCCCTTTTTCTGCACTTGGTGCATTTCAAGGGAGTTTTGTTTAAAGTACAAAAATTATGATTATATTAAGTACAGCAATACAATAGATGTTGATCTAATGATGGCGTTCACTAGATGTTTGGGAAAGATAGTCTGTTGAGTCATATTAGTCAAGTCTAAGTGTTTTGACGTAATTTTGCCACCTCTGTGGCTTTTCAGTTGGCGTTAATGTGTTGAATAGTGGGTTAGTCGAGTAGTCAATGAATTTGATATGCCTCCTTGTAGTGTATTCTGTCACCTTTGGTAAGTCTAGTGTTTTGTGTATTATGTCAGTTTTAGTCCTTTGTAACGTTGTATGTCGAACGATTCGTCTCAATACCCCGTTCTGAAACTGTTGGAGTCTGTTTGATGTCGATTGTGATATGTTTGCCAACATCGGAGCTCCATAAAGGGAGCCGGTCTCAGCAAACATTTATAAATCATTAGTTTGAGGCGGAGCGAGAGGTTTGGTGTACTTAGCAGGTGATTTAGCCTGTATGATTTTGTTCTCACCGACTTAAGTTTTCGGTTGCAGTGGCTCGAAAGTATAAGGTGCCTGTCTAAAGTGACTCCCAGATACACTATACTGCCCGCTGGCCTCTTAGCGATTCCTGCTACCTTATAGGTTTTAGGAAGAGGACGCTTATTTTTCTGGAAGGAGAAGATAATGCAGTCAGTCTTCTTGGGGTTAACTGCAATATTTAATCCTTCCAATTTTTGCGTGATTTCATTACAAACCTCCTCCGCCTGCCGTAGAGCCTTCGTGGCGTTTAATGAACTACTATATATAGCAATTTCATCGGCGTAGGCCGCCACAGTCGCTTTTCTGTACCTAGCACCAACAGTTTCAGCCGTGTATATTGAGAACAATACTGGAGAAAGCACAGACCCTTGAGGGACGCCACTAAATTTGCTATATTTATCTATTGAATATTACTTAGAATAAGATAATTGAGGCATCGAGAATCAAAGTGAACTTACAAAATGTAATTTTCAAATGGCGGTACCTTTCCCTCTCAGGAGTTCGCGCGCATGCGCGATCGAACTACATTTCTTATTGTGAAAGCGCCCAAGTCTAGAGGTGGGCTAGTCGATTCATTTAACTGAACGAAGGTGAATCGATTCATTCACTGAAGTGAACCGACTCTTTTTATCGATTCCTAGATTCGTTCATCCCCCCCTCCTTCGCGGTTCGTTCACGCCTCCCCCCTCCCCCACGCATTTTACTTTTATAACAGAAAAATAGAAGACATTAATGTAGTCACTATTTTTACTTCACTTTTTAGTTGGTTGAAATGTTTTGTATTTCACTTTATTAAAAAACCATTTTGTGATCAAATTTTAAATATTATTATCTTATTTATAGTTCAAATTTTAATTCACAATTATTAGTATCTGTTTTTATTTTAATATTGGTGCTAATAGAAAAAAAAAAAAAAACTTACCTACCTTTTGAGGAATTCAGTGATAAAAGTATTTTAATAAAATTACCAATTCAATGAATCAACAACCAATGGAAGAAGGTCGGTAAAATGGCTTGGGTATGGTTGGTAACAAGCAACTGAACGTGAATCGTAGAAGGGATGAGAATAAACACAAAAGAATCATGATGACGTAGGAACTGAACGAATCATGGAAGAAAAGAATCATGGTGGCGCTGCAACAGAAATTGAACGAATCGAAAAAAAAAAGAATCGTAAACCGAACGGACGAATCGTACTTGTTTTTCGATAGTTGCTTCCTTTTTTTCCCAAAGCTATTCAATAAAGAATTTCAACTAATTTAATTAAATCTAATTATCTACTTACCATTTGAAATTCGCTGGATTATAAATTATAAGATTATATCATAAAGGTGAGAGAAAAATTCTAAATAATTTGAATTTTAAAAAAGTATTTACAGTTTACATGGTTGCAATATCAATGAACAAATAAAATCTTCAGAAAAGAAAAATAACGAAATAGTTAATTTCAAGAGTCAAGTGTGCTCCTTGACCCACATATAGCCAAAAGAAAAATTAGCATTTCTGCTTTCCTTTGGCTTAATCTTTGAGTGAACCCTTGAGCTCTAGGAATTCCGAATTCAATTTCAAAAGAACTCGACATTGGACAGAGACAGATCAGCATAATTCCGAGAGTTTCAAAACTTGAGATTATAAAAGATCTATCGATATTAACTATCGACTATTGCCCAACATTAATAGGTTCTAATCGTCATTATTGTTAGTAAAACTTTAGAGATATCAACAAATACATATATATATATATATATATATATATATATATATATATATATATATATATATATATATATATATACATACATACAGGGTGAGTATCTCTTATTGTATAAAAAAAAATTGGGTGAAACTACATCAAACATGTAGCAAAATGCCGCAGATCTCACCTTTCTATTCCAATCCGTTGCAGATATATGATAAAACAAAGACTTTTTTAGAAAACCACGTTTTTTTTCTATAAAAGCTGTAATATCTCCATTTTGCTTAAATATTTTTCAAATTTTGACCACATTTTCTGATTTAGCATTAAATTTTCTATAATTGTTAAGTACCTGTAACCTTGAATTTTACAAACTTCTAAAGAACAGCTTGATCTTCACCTTATTTGGGAAAGTCACAATGCCTTATATTACTCAACGCTCACCGTTTTTTGAAAAAAAACTATCAACAAAACGTCAAATCCCACAAAAACTTGCGAATTTAATAATCTTTCGAATGACATGTTAAACGTAATTATTTTTTTTCGATTTCATGGAGACATTTACTTTTGAAACCGATAAAACATCGTGTTCTCACTTAGCATACAAATCAGTTACTTGGGTAAATAAAACATCATGACAACCCCTCAATGGACATGTGCATTATAAACATAATAAACTCTTCATTGGAATAAAGAAAAAAATTATTGTTTAATAGAAAATAAAGAAAAACTGTCAATAAAGCGACACCAGATCAGAGGATCTTATGCTATTACATTTATTTATTTATTATTATTATTTAGGATTTTATTTTATTAAATTTTCAATGTAAGGTTTAAAACTCAATGATAATGAACATAGACATCAATTCTGCGGTTAGCTTCTGATTGCATATTGTGTTGAGGAATACAACTTTTTTAAGTGAATTTTGAGGGCAGATGAGACTGTTTTTATAGGGGAAGTCATTTCTACCTATCCATGTAAATGGTTGGTTTATATTTGTATAGCTTTCAAATAATGTGGAGGAGCACCATGTTGTTGGAAAATCATATTTTGCCGAAATTTGGTGGAATATCGTTATGAAGTTGTGGTAGGATATTTTGTAACAAATCTTAGTAATATCATCATACAATCTGTTGGGCAAACTATGATTTTCGACTGCAATACAAAGATGAATAAACTAACGATACTCCGCTTGGAACGGTAGAAATGCCTTCCCCTGTAAAAACAGACTCATATGTCCATAAAATTCATCTCAAAAAGTGGTCTAGTTTAATCCATCTGAATTCAAAAGCTAATAGCAAATTATGGTCTATGTTCATTATCATTGAGTTTTAAACCTTACATTGAAAAGTTATTAAAATAAAAAATAAAATCCTAAATTATAGTAATAAATAAATAAATGTAATAACATAAGAGCCTCTTATCTGGTGTCGCTTTATTGACAGTTTTACTTTATTTTCTATTGAACAATAATTTTTTTATTTGCTTTTTAATCCAATGAAGAGTTTATTATGTTTGAAATCCATATTTTCATTAAGGGGTAGTCATAATGTTTCATTCACACAAGTAACTGATTTCTATACCAAATGAGAACACCATGTTTTTTCTGTTTCAAAAGTAAATTTCTCCATGAAATCGAAACAAAATCATTACGTTTAACATATAATTCGAAAGCTTATTAACTTTTCAAGTTTTTGTGAGATTTGAACTTTTGTGGATAGTTTTTTTCAAAAATCGGTTAGCGTTGAAGTAATATAAGGCATTGTGATTTTCCCAAATAAGGTGAAGATCAAGCTGTTCTTTAGATACCAAGTTTGTGAAATCAAGGTTACAGGTACTCAACTATTGTAGAACATTTAATACAAAATCCGAAAATGTCAAAATTTGTAAAATATTTAAGCAAAATGGAGATATATAGATTTATAGAAAAAAGCGTGGTTTCCTCAAAAAAGTCTTTGTTTTATCATATATCTGCAATGGATTGGAATAGAAAGGTAAGATCTGCGGCATTTTGCTACATGTTTGATGTAGTTTCACCCAATTTTTTTTTTTATACACTAAGAGATACTCACCCTGTATATATATACATATATATATATATATATATATATATATATATATATATATATATATATATATTATATATATATATTACTAGTAAAGTAAAAAAAATATATATACAACATTTTCGTTGATGAATCAAGGGATTAAATTGGATCTTTGTTTGGGTTTCTTACTTCTTTTTTTTTTAATCGAAATAGTCAGCGAACGTTTGTGCATCAACATCAAATACCGTAAACAAATACAGCTAGGGCCCGTTGAACGCATATGGCACTCACCAAAAAAAAAAAAACCAGCAATATGCCCCACATTGAAACCTTGAACTAAGTGGGATGTCCTCAGGTGACAACATGGAACCAGTTGGTTTGTTTTGCGTATAGTGAAAGTCTGTCTACTTGTTGATGACGTAGCTTCGCTCTGTATCGATATTTTTTAACATGGCTTCCTCATTGTTGTCAGGAATGAAATACATAAGCAATCAATCAAATACCGAATTGCTCTCAGAAGAAAAGGAGTAAACATGTTTTCAGACATAAACCCTCTGGGATAATTTCCTTAAGGTACTTGGAATTTGAGGAAACTGAAACACAAAATAGGTTTCAAGAAAAACAGGTTTATATACATTTGAATAACTTTAAACCCGACTACGTACGTTAAAGAATTAATACGAATCCTTACAATCATTACAAAACCGAATTTAATAAGAAACGGAGGATGGAAAATTCAATACAGATTCGTAGTTAATGAATCATACTATGAACTACACTCGAAAATGAAACCTTTGTTAAACAAATTGAAACCCCCGATAGAATTGGCTCCGACTACGTCTCAATTATATCCAATTATACCAGGTATCCATCCCAGAACTCATGTCTCAAAACGAGCATCAAATAAAACTTCAGTTTCAACCGTTACAAGGTGGCAAATCACTCAAAAACTTCATAAATAAAAAATAAAAATGATCTTCTAATCAATAATATAATAGATTCAAAAGTAACATTGTATACACTATTATAGACAAATCTCTTCTGACCAACACGAACGAATTCATGACATACTCTCCGATCAATAAGAATTTTGACAAACTCCATTCGATTTTAGATAGTAATACTAGTTCAAAACCAATCATGTGGGCTTCACAACGTTTATATCATGTTTATAACAATCAGATTCTCTTCAGAACAGAAAAGATTATCATCAAACTGTAAATTTAAATGTCTACATTGCAAATAAATCCAAGCTCGATTCTTTCTTATCACTTTGATGAATAAGAAGCTTCAGAGAATGTGAAATCCGTTCAAAAATTATACAAGAAAAAGACACTAAAGAATTTTCGAAATTAATACATATGTATAAATGTATGTATTAACAGAAGAATATAGAAATGAGCAAAACTGAAAATACAAGCATGTAATTACATACCTACAAACCGAATAATAATAAAAACCTACCTACGCTAAAAATGATCTCTAAAAGGGTACTAATGCCAATTCGAGACCTAAAATGTAAATATTACCGATGAGAAAAAGAAGACTACAAGGCAAATGGAGCGGTGCTATTCATTTTACTAGTCAAGTAAAATAAGGCTCCAAAAGTCCGTTTTCAAGAAAAAACTGCCGAACTTTTATTCTCAACGGATCTTTATGTTTACTGGGGTGCTGAATCCGAATCTGAAGTTTGCTACCACGGCTGGTGTCGGCTTCATACCTAAAATCGCAAAACACCGCCTAAAATATCGGTTATTTTCGGTATTTTACCTATAACACTAAAACGAAGATTTTTTCAAACAGTTTATAGAAATCGGACCATTTATTTATTGTCCCACTGGCTGTCAGTCCCACTTCCGACGAAAACGTTTGTTTGTCGTACTTTTTTGTCTATAACTCCGAAACTATTTGTCCGAATCAATATTACTTTATTTTCATCTTAAAGCTGATTAAGTTTACTATTAGACTCTATATTTGAAGATTTAATCGGGTTTCTTGAAACACAAATGCCAGGACGCTAAATATCCCGTACTTTTATGAAATCCACATTTGGCACATTTTCCCCTATAATTTCAAATATATTAGTCCTATCCAAATTTCATTATTTCATCTCAAAGCTGGATAAATTTACTATCAGGTCATATATATGTGATTTATATTAAATCCCGTTAAACACCCACGCCAGCCCACTGAACATGTCATAATCAACATATTTTATCAAAATATACACATTTAGCATGCTAGCGTGGGTATTTCACGGGATTTAATATAAACTAGATATACAGGGTGTTCGGAAGATCGTTAGCCAAAAAATTATCTCGGGTATGGAGGTTCATTTTGAACCTATTTAAGGTCACTTACCTATATACAAAGTCTTAAGGTTTTTTTTTTTTATGAATTTTTTTGTTTCTTTCTGGCATAGTTTAAACTGCATATTTTCTCTTTCTTTCTCGGAATTTCGATTTTATCAGTGTAAACTTTATCTACATTTTTGTAAACAATAACCAGGGAATAAAATTAAACTAATTTTAAACTGTTCATAAATTTAATTTGTAGAGTATCACAGGTATTGCTCAAAATGATCTCCACTATTTCTAATACAAGCACGATATCTTTTTCTTATTTCTGTGGTAGTTGTTCTAAAAATAAATTCTTCCTTCATTATGGTAAACGTGGCATTGATTTTTTAAATAAGTTCTTGTTTTTAAAAAGCCCACTACAACTTACCTGTAAGAGAATGTTTAAACAATTGCTACCCACAATCCTGGATAGGAAGACGGGGTCCAATTGAGTGGCCAGCACGGTCTCCAGACCTCATGCCGCTCGATTATTACGCCTGGGACCGTGTCAAATATTTGGTTTATAATGAAGAATTGTTTTCAAGACAAGTAGGTAATAATTCTAGCTGTAATTAATATTCAAAGAATTTCTGTGAAAAAAAGCTTCATTTTCGTGTTATAGTTAAAATACCGAAAGTAGCCGATATTTAGGGCGTTTTTTTTCGATTTTGGGTATGAAGCCGACGTCTGCCGTGGTAGCAAACCTCAGATTCGGATTCAGCACCCCAAAAAACCAAAATAATAAAAGTTTGGTTGTTTTTTCTTTGGCAAACCCATATTTTACTGGACTACCACAAGGGTCAAACAAAAGGCCATTTGACAAGAGTCTGCCTTCAACGAATCAACTAAACGACTCTTCTAGCTCTTTGGACATCGGAAGTACAGCTGAGTCCACCCCATTAGGAGTGAAATTTTAGGCAGATTCATATTGCCAATCGATATCGTAGGAAAGACAATAAATATAGAATTTGATACATACTGGAACAGCACTGTCCACCATTTCGTTAAATTATTACACAAAAAACATGGTATCAGTATGAAAATTTTCAAAATCTACATGAAACTTAGAACCTGCACAGGTGAAGTCTTTCTTCCAGCCTTCAGGCCTAGCTTATTTGGAATGTCAATATAAAAACCAGACATTTTATGGAAAATTGTACATAATTAATAAAGACTTGGTCCTTATTTTGTGTAGAAACTGGGTGAAAGAATTTTATTATATTAAAAAGACATAACTCCCCATGGGGAGTTATGCCTTTTTAATATAATAAGTGATATTAATCTCCTTAAATGAAACATTTAAAGTGGGTGAAAGAATTTTATTTCAAATTTGCAGTTATGAGAACTTTACAATCATACTAAGAAGTCCCGATACTTTAAAAGCTTCTAGAAAAAAATCCAAACATTCGAGGACATTTAACTCTTACAGAAAATGCTCATCTAATTTTCCACTATTTAAAAAAAATAGGAAGGTTTTACAACGAATTGGGAGCAGACAGTGGGCTCGTGTGGGGCCGGCATCTGGACCAATTACTCCCGGCTCCCATTGTTCCTTGATTAGCGGTGGGTCCATGTCGTATATTGAATAGTTTGTATTGCTTATTGTTGTTATATTATTAGGTCGATTCACAAGTAACTTCCGATCCAGCTAAGTAAAATATATTGTCAACACATGTAAAATTAACGAATATGAAAAATCTCATTTTTTTTTATTCCGTTCATTTAGTGTTGTTTTCTACCAGGCCTTGTGGTAAAATTTCGAATCTGATCGGCAATTAGAAGAACGAATTCTATAATGTCATTTAACGCATTTATAGCATTTTATCACAAGATATGCCTTGTAAAATGCAACGTTAAACGAACGAAATAAAAAGAAATGCGTTTTTTCATATTCATTAGTTATACATAGTGGTATAGTTCGTATCTAAGCGGAATGAGTTACAACGACAAGTTTTTCTTTTAATTGTATAGATTTCAGTTAATCATTTTTCAACTATTTTGTGTAATAAACGTTACGTTAAACTGTTTTTTAACCTCTGAAATGGAGCGTGAAAAAATAGATATTTGTTATGTAATGCTTTCGGAATTTAAACAAGGCAATAATGATAAGGCGACAGCTGAAAAAATGAAAATCAGGCTTACTGTCTGTTGCAATTAATTCTAATTTAATATCAGCATTTCGACATTGAAAGCATTTCAAGGACATGTTCTATAATAAGAACCCTACCTTCCCATTTTTAAATTATATAAATCCATATCTCAAGGGAAACGTTCTTGATTCTATTTAATTCTTGTATCAAATAGAAACCTCGGTTGGTACATGTGATATATTTATATATTGAATATTACTTAGAATACGATAATTGCGCTGCTAACTTGATATAAAAAGCAGGGCTAGCCCACTAAAAAAAGGAGTTTTATACAGCAAATCTCGGAAAGGAAGCAATGAAGCTGAATTTTTGCATATACCTTTGTTTTGGCCTTCTAAACAAGAGGTGAAAAGTCACCGACCTCAGCGTGTTAGCAAATTAGATATTCAAGGTCAAAGGTCACAAAAATCAATATTTTTTCAAATACCTCGATTTCTATGTATCAGGCGTCAATCAAGAAAGGTGTAAACACGTAGATAATAATATTCTCTATAATTTTGGTTCTATCAATTTTTATTTTTGGATTAACCGTTTTCGAGACATAGCGCGGAAAAGTTCGGGCAAATACTTGCTTCTAGTGCCTTCAAATTTTGATTAAACCTCGTAGTAGACCCTAACCACGCACGCTAAATATGTATTTTTTGGCAACATCTGACGGTATGAAATTTTCATTAATCCCCGTAATATACCCAAGCAAGGCCACTGAAAATGTCAAAATCGTCAGATGTTACCAAAACATACATATTTAGCGTGCGTGGTTTGGGTCTATTACAAGTTTTAATCAAAATTTCATATAAAGGACTAATAGAAAATTTAACCAGGTTTTAGTTGAAAAAATGAAAGTTTAGATCGGACAAATGGTTATTGAGTTATAGTGAAATATTTTCCAAAAAAAAAAAACGCGGATTTCAAAACAGTAAACGGTTTTAAGAGTTCTGACATGGATATTTTATGGGACTTGATCAAACTATAATATTTTGTTATAGTTATATTAGTTCTTACAGGAAATTTAACCAGCTTTCAGATGGGAGAAATATATTTTGGGTCGAACATATAGGTTCGGAGTGTTTTCGTGGAGAAGCGCGACTCCAGTGAGAGTGTTGAAATGAGGGATGTAGAGTGCATGAATTATGCAACTATTTTTGATTTCACAGCTTTGTTAGGAGTAATTAAAAGGTAAATATACTAAAAGTCTCGGTCCCTGGGAGTACGGGAATCCCTAGTTTATGGCGGAAGAAGGGGAGAAGGTCCCATGTTTAGGTTTTCAAATTTATCTCGAAAACCGTGGACTCTAGAAAAATAATATGCCGATCAAAATTAAAGATAATTAAATTTCCTATAAAATTGTTTCCATACATATTTGTCCAATTATCAACGGTCTCCGAGATATACGTTATTAAAAATTGATAGTTATAGAGAAAACATATTTTTACTTCTTTTTTTGTCAAACATTTTATTTAATTGCCAAAAACGTATGTATGAAATTAAAGTAAATTTAATATTCTACAACTTTGTTTCTGACAATATTTCTGTGAAACGATCCTGGAGATACTAGAAGCAAGTGTTTGTCCGAACTGGTGCCCGCTTCTCCTTCTCCGTGCTATATCTCGAAAACGGTCAATCCAAAAATAAAAATTAATAGAACAATAATTATATTGAATATTAATATCTACAATTTTTGTAACTTTCTTGATTGACGCCTGAAGCATATAAATCGAAATATTTGAAAAAAAAACAAAAAAAAAAACTGATTTTTGTGACCTTTGACCTTGAATATCAAATGAAGCTAACAGGCTGAGGTCGGTGACTTTTCACCCCTTATTTAGAATACAAAAACAAAGGTATTTTCAAAAATTCAGCTTCATTGGTTCATTTTCGAGGTGAAATCCTTATTTGACTGGGCTAGGCCGGATCTTGGAGATGTTTCAGGGGAGACAAAGGACAGTTCCCCGTTTCCATATCACTCTCTGCTTCCTCCCTCCCCCACTATTAAAATACAATACCTCCTTAAACTATTTTTTAGATGTATTAGTTAAAATTAAACGCCATACGTATTTTATGAAGTGTATGTATGCTATTTTTCAAATTTTGCCGCCCCATGAAATCTGACACCCGGGGCACATGCGAGATTTCAAATAGATTATCAAACTATGGATTTTGTAGTATTTTTTAATTGAGGATTTGTAAAACCTATAAAATATTGCGAACCTTACTCTAAAAAATTAATACGTTATCTAAAAACAAATTAAATAAAACTGCAAACGTCTCTTTATTTATACTAAAATGTGGTTCACTCCAGTAATCCTGAATAATAACTAATAACTATTAGCTAGAAGAACGGACCATGCTGAAGGCTTGTCCTAGGGCCGCCCCGGGTGCCAATGCTCTCAGTGACTCACCAGTCCTGGCAGACCCCCCCCCCCCCCCCCCCCCTCATACCCTTCCCCAACGCTAAAACCTAATTCTTATTTTAACCTTGACCTTGCGTAATGGAATGCGCTGGGTAACTACAACTTAAAAATTGTCGTAAATAATATTCTTTACTCCACACTAAAATCTAAAAGCTGGCGGCAAACTTGAACCTTGCATATCATCAAAATCATATCAGGACAAATAAATCCGAGATCGTTAAAAAAAAAATATATATCTACTATATATTTGTCAAATACCACTCACTCATTTAACACGAAATCTCAGAAACCACCGAACGGATTGGAATGAAATTCGATATGTAGCTTCCTCTAGGGCCCTAGGTGCTCGCTAAGAAAGGAATTTTAAAAAATCGGCTTGGATCGCGGCTAATTCGCGAAAAATGCGATTACAATTTTTATTGGGTGAATAATAATAATAGATTAATAGTCATATGGTATTTGGAGATAAGCTAAGTTAAAAAATAGGTTAGATGTTTAAACCGCACACTTTTACCACAAATTAAGTTCCTTTTAGTTGTAAACAAACAAAAATACGATCGATGTCGAAAACTTATAATATTGGTACTTTCTGTGAACTGTGATGGTGGCTGCAGAGGTGGACCCTTATAAGTTTGAGTTGTTTCGTGAAGAGAAGCTATTAAAAATCTTATGTTAAAGAGGAGGTTAAAAGACTTAAGTTCTCTGGTGATGACATGTAAGGCCAGTTCGATTTAGGGACAAAAAAAACTGATAAGAATCAGTGAGTTCTATCAAGTGTATGATTCTCTTCAGTATCGTCTCATGTATTAACATGGGTACAGTATTAACATCACTCAGCGTGACTCAAACACTTATACACCACTTAAGAAAACCGTTTCTGAGGTGAAGAACCTTATTTACTTTAAGGAGATGTAGATAATTAGGGTAGGCAGTCAAAGATATTCAGCTGATCAAAATAAAATGTTTATTTTATTCTAATTCTTAAAGCCAACGTTTCGACTTGCAATGCAAGTCTTCATCAGGGGTTCAGGTAAAGGTAAACAAAACCCTTTACCTTTTTTAGTTTTTAAACTAGAGGTTTAGTTTTGTTTACCTTTACCTGAACCCCTGATGAAGACTTGCATTGCAAGTCGAAACGTTGGCTTTAAGAATTAGAATAAAATAAACATTTTATTTTGATCAGCTGAATATCTTTGACTGCCTACCCTAATTATCTACATCTCCTATATACATCACAGTCAACTATACCTTATGATTATTTACTTTAACTTCGTAATCTCCTCAACCAATTTATGCTTGATATGTAAGCAAAAATAGAAGCAGAAAGACTAAACTTTAGTCGAAAAAATCAATAAAGGTGAGAAGTTGAGACTATATTCACTTAAAGTATGCCATATGAAAAGCTGATGGTCGGGTATCAGAGCTGGGTAAGATGGTAGTGCTGCCTCGAAGCTTCACTGTAGGACTATCAAAATAAGATAAAATTAACTTTTGCAAATTGTCAAATTTACTTATTGAAATTATTCTAAGAATGGAATTCTGAGGTTTAGGTTTATTTAAGTAATAATTATTATCAATGTTAACCTTAACTTTTACTAATTTAAGTTGTCCTTCATCCTAATGATATTAAACCGTAGCGGAGCAGGGTCCTTTCAGCTAGTATATATATATATATATATATAGTATATTTATGTATTTTATGATTGTATTTATCTTTATCTTCAAATTTTATGACGCGCATTGTTGTTCTAGAACGCATTAGAACAACCGTTTCGCATTTAAAAAAAAAAAAAAAAAAAAAAAAAAAAAAAAAAAAAAAAAAAAAAATGAGCTAGGTCAACAAGACGAGGATTGAAGAATAAAAAAATCAAACCTTAATTGAAGCGTAGTCTTCCTAAACCAGCCAAGTCTAATTTCCTGATTTATTTTTTATTAACAATCTTTTTACTAGATTATCTTTAGGGGGAAAGGTTTTCCCCAAAAGTAGTTAAATCAGATCGAAAGTGGCTATTAGAAAAAGAAGTCCTTTTCCTAATCCAGCCAGACCTTTACATTTATAGACAAGCTTTGAAAAAAAAAAAAAAGTTCATTTAAAATACCATTTAAAAAACTCAAAAATGGACTAGGGTTGATTTGGAAATTTACGCCTCAATTTCTTAATCTCAAGCTCTAGCTTAGAACACAAAATAATTCCTTTATCCACTGAGGAATCATACGTCCCAGTAAGACGTAACCAACAACCTTGGATTGATTTATGAAATTGCTAATATATCTATGGTTACAGGGAATAAGTTTTCAGGTGGCCAAAATGAGCTACTGCGTTTATCTCCATTTTTTTTTTCGATTTAGAAAGAAAACAAGCAGGTATGATTAAATTGTAGAAATATAAAAACCAAAAGTATGAAAAGAATAAATGGTAACGGTCGGCTCAAGAGGAGGCACCAAACTGGCTTGACCCGCGCTACACCGCCTAGTTCGATGCTTACGCTTCATGGCGTGGTTTAGCATTATATTAATTCTGATTTAATATAAAATTAATTCAAAATTGATCTAGTGTCTCATATTTTGACATTTTCTTATTTCCATTTCATTATTTTCTTATTTCTCATTTTAATATCTTAAGGTAAACAGAAGTTAATATTACTTTGAACAGGGATCTAAAGTTTCTCCGTAAATAAATGAGAATAACCTTTCTCCTCGAAAAGTAGCGACTAAAACACCGAAATAAATCGGAAGAAGGTAAGAATCGATAAAAGGTATTCTGGGCGCGCGTAGGGGTTGCCTCCTCTTAAGCCGACCGTTACCGAATAAATGTATTAGAGTAAAGACAGTGACATAAAGGCAATATCTAAAGGCCATGAAGGCAATACATAAAGACTATTGAATTAAGGTTAAAATGGAAAGAAATTAAAATGAGTGATAGTTACTTAAAAGTTAATGAGTAAATTCAACTATATAATTGCTAAACAAAAAAATGAGTAGATACAAAATTGTTAAGATAATGAGGATAAGTTAATGAGTTAATATTTAAAGGTCAAGGAGACAATAAATACAGACTATTGAATTAACTTGAAGTGAAAAGAAATTAAAAAGAGTGATAGTTAATTAAAAAGTTATTAGTAAATTAAATAATTAAATATTTTAATTAACCTTTGAATATTAACACATAAACATGTCCTCATTACCTCAACAACTTTGCATCTACTCATTTTTTATGTTTACCAATTATATTGTTGAATTTACTCATTAACTTTTAAGTAACTATCACTCATATTAAGTTCTTTTCATTTTAACCTTAATTCAATAGTCTTTATGTATTATCTTCATGGGCTTTAGATATTGCCTTTATGTTACTGTATTTACTCTTATACATTTATTCTTTTCATACTTTCGTTTTTTTGTGTTTTTTATATATTTTCTACAATTTAGTCATACCTTTTTTCTTGTTTTCTTTTCTCCTAGCTCTGATGAAGGCTTGCATTGCAAGTCAAAACATCGGCATTATAAATTAAACTATATTTTTGATTTGCTGTGTATTTATGACTGCCAACCCCAACAATCTACTTCTCTAAATATTTTAAAGTAATAAAAATCAAGATCAGTAGCTGTTTGGACCCCGTAGAGTTAGGACGTCTTTATATAGCTGTGGTCAGAGGGATTAGTGGATTACCCACAGATAAGATTTATATTTATTTGTTTCTTTCATTTTTCCTTTTATTCGTATAAATATTTTCTGTTTAGTAATTGTCATTGTTTTCTTTTCTTTTATATAATTTTTGATGGTATCGAATAGTGATAGGAGGGACGTGCCTCCTGACGAAGTTGAATTATCTAATAAAATGATTACTGATGAAAAGGTTTTCGAGCCCTTGACATACTATAAATTTAATTCGGGTCCCTATGTTGTTTTTCTAGAATCAACGATACAAAACCATAATTTAGGCAAATTGCGCCCAGTCAGCTTTGGTAGCAAATTATTTAGAAATTTTCCGAAATTTTAGACAATTTAGAAATCAAATCTTCACCATGCGATCAGTAGGGAAAATAGGATAAAATTTGAATTAAAAGATGGAGATAGCTCTAACTCTTTAGTATCTGAAATTAATAAAAACAAAAATAAGGATCTTAGAGCGTACGCTCCGAGATTTATTGTTGAGAAAAAAGGGATTTTGAGGGGAATTCCCCAATTAATAACGGAAGAAGAATTAGTCAACCATTTGGAATCGGTTAATTTCGGTGAAAATTTAAAAATTGTTTCTGCCCGTAGATTATTAAGGAAAATTTTTGAAGAAAACAACGAGTCTAATCGCGTTCCAACTGATACTGTCGTTATTACTATCAGAGGTAAAGAGTTACATAGTTATTTAAAGTCATCTGCTGGGTGGACCCCTTTGTTCCCCGATTAATATAGTGTTGTAACTGTCTCTGTTGGGGTCACGTGGGGAATAATTGTAAAAATTTGATTAGGTGCGCGAAGTATGGTGAAGATCACAAAGCGGCTCAAAAGAAGTAAAATGTATTCACTGTAAAGCGGAACATTCATCTATCGGATATGATCACTGCCCTGAATATTTAAAGCAGCGATCTATTAAAAATCTTATGATGAATGAGAAAATCACTTTTGTTGAAGCCAAAGAAATAATTACTGGCAAATCGTTCCGAGCAGCCTTAGGTAGCAAAACTCCAAACCTAAAAAATGAGCTGTCTCCGGTAAACAATAATCTAATCCATCTAGCCACTTTAGCTCTCACCCACCCCTACTGGAAAACTAAAAAATCTCCGCCATTAATTGAATCATTTTTAAATCTATCTCCGCACAAAAATAAAATCTCAAGCCACTCGAAATTGTCCGTTTTCAATTATAGTTACGAAATTATGATGAACAAATCGGATATAGTACACCTCCCAGACCCGATAGGTATCCCACCTTCCCAGTGCAATTCCTTTTTTCAGCATCACATCATAACTAGCTATCCAGGCACCACAGTAATATACACGGATGGTTCAAAGAGCTCCATCGGTGTTGGCGCTGCCGTTTTCGATGTAATGATTTTTCAAATTCTGTGTCATTTTACAACTTTGCTTCAATTTACACCGCTGAACTTACTGCTATTTATCTCGCAATAAAACATATTGAATTAATTCGTTATAATGGTCAATTTTTAATTTTGATCGACAGTCTAAGCGCGATATGTAAATTAGATCGTTTAAAACCTTCATCTAGTTCAAGCTCCCTTATCATGAATATTGTTAAAGCTCTGTTTGGCCTCTCAGCATCAAATAAAAAAGTTAGATTGGCATGGAGCAGGGGCCATTCAGGTAATGCGATTGTTGATAGAATGGCTGAGGAAGCTTCCGGGCGCTCTGTAAGTAATTTCAAAATCCACTACTCGGATTTGTTCTCTTTGATAAATGTTAAGCTGTTAGAGAACTGGCAACTGTGGGCAGATGCCTCACTAGTGGGTGTGTTTTATAAATCGTACTTCTCAAAGGTTTCGTTGATTCCCTGGTTCCAGAAAGTCAATGCTCCTCGATCATGGATTAGAAGTATGTGCAGACTACGAACTAATCATAGTTTATCAGGATTATATTTATTTAAAATAAAGGAGATAAAATGAGAAGTATGTGAGTACTGTCGGGACAGGGAGGATCTAGAGCACACCATTATGGATTGTAAAAAATATGCCTTACAAAGATTAAAATATACAATGCAAATTTGAAATAAATTGAATTTGAATACAATAACCTAAAAGACTATTATGCAGAACCCTACTACACTAATCAGTGAATTCGGCACCTTCTTAAGTGAGAGAAATATTAAAATTTAGATTGATTCAATTTTAATCAAATCGAAATATTTTCCTTTTTTCTATAATTAAGTCTGACTAATAGTAATAACTAAATGAGCAAAATGACTAATCGCTAACGCTAAGGCCTTTATCATTAAAAAAAAAATCGAGATGAAGGCACTCAGTGACTGCTGAAAAGAAAATGCGCTCTCGTTAAAGTTACAAAAGGTTTTGTTCACTATTTATACAGGAAATCCTGCACATTTTCTCCCTTAGTTTACTGAAAATATAATAGCCTATCGGCGCGCTATTAACGCTCCCATTGTTGATCTTGGGGAACACGACGTGACTCCAGCGATTGTATATTAGCTTCTTTGGAGGGTTTGTAAACAAAGATGAAAAAATATACGGTTATATGATGTCATGTCATAGTCAGTCCGTTTCTCGCTTCTTAGCTCTTAGTGTCAATCCAATAATTGACACAGTCCTGGGGACCCGACGTCACCACTAGTGTCACTGATTGTAGTTTGTATTTATTTTAATGGCAGGTGTTTGTAGTGCTACGGTTTGTTCTACAGACGACCCCAGGTTTCCTGAGTTTGTTAAAAGTGTTTTCGAAGCATGTAACGCAGTTGAAAATGAAGGTAGTGATGTAGAAAAAGATAAGAGATGTATCTTTAGCGATCATTCTTCAGATAGTGAACAGGATGCTGACGAAACAGTCCAGTAAAATAAGGGTTTGCCGAAGAAAAAACTGCCAAACTTTTATTCTCAACGGATCATTATGTTTTTTTGGGGTGCTGAATCCGAATCTGAAGTTTGCTACCATGACAAACGTCGGCTTCATACCCAAAATCGCAAAATATCAGTCATTTTCGGTATTTTACCTATAACACGAAAATGGAGCTTTTTTCGAAGAAAGTCTTTTACATACAAAATGAAAAAAACTACTCCAAAATCAGACCATTTACAGCGCAGCTATGGTCTTGGGAAAAAGTGAAGAAATTGGCCAACTGGCGGTCAGTCCCTTTTCTGTCTATAACTCGGAAACTATTTGTCCGATTCAAAATTACTTTTTTATCTGAAAGTTAATTAAATTTACTATTAGTTTATTAAATATGAAGTTTTAATAGTGTTCCTTAAAAGTACGCTAAAAAGCACGTATTGTTGTGAAATCCTCGTTTTTTTATGCACATTTTTCACTATAACTCCGAAACTATTCGTCCGAATCAAAATTTCTTCTTTTTTTCTGAAATCTGATCAAATTTACTATTAGACTCTATATATGAAGATTTAATTAGGTCTCTTGAAACCAACATGCTAGAACGCTAAATATCCCGTACTTTCATGAAATCCACTTTGTTTGGCACATTTTTTGCTATAACTCCAAATCTATTTGTTCGATCCAAAATTTCATTTTTTCATCTCAAAGCTGGTTAAATTTACTATTAGACCAAATGTATGTAATTTATATTAAATTCTATGAAATACCCATGGTAGCATGCTAAATCTATATAATTTTGCAAAATATGACAATTATGACATGTTCAGAGGGCTGGTGGAGGTGTTGAACGGAATTGAATATAAATTACATGTATATGATCTAAGAGTAAATTTGATCAGCGTTTAGATAAAAAAAAAAAGAAATTTTGAGTCGGACGAATACTTTTGGGGTTATAGTTATAAAAGTGCAAAATAATCTGGATTTTACAACAGTACGGGTTTTTTTAGCGTGCTTTTAAGGGGTATTATTAAAACTTCATATTTAAGAGTCTAATAGTAAATTTAATCAGCTTTAAGATGAAAAAAATGAATTTAGAATCGGACAAATAGTTTAGGATTTATAGACAAAAAAGTACAACAAACATGTTTTCGCAGGGGAGTGGGACTGACCGCCAGTTGACCAATTTCTACACTTTTTCCCAAGACCATATCTTCGCGGTAAATGGTCCGATTTCGTAGGTAATAATTCCAGCTACAATTAATAGTAAAAGACTTTCTTTGAAAAAAAGCTTCGTTTTCGTGTTATAGGTAAAATACCGAAAATAACCGATATTTTGGAAGATTTTTTGCGATTTTAGGTATGAAGCCGACACCTGCCGTGGTAGCAAACTTCAGATTCGGATTCAGCGTTGGGAATAAAAGTTTGGCAGCTTTTTCTTGAATACGGACTTTAGGAGCCTTATTTTACTGGACTAAAAGTGTTGATTATGTCGACAATGCAAGTGGTAGTAAGTACTTCTATGGCAAGAAAGAGGTGCGTTTGATGTCCTTCAAATATTGACTGAAAAATAAAAACTTCTGTTTAGAATGCAAAAAACCTGTGTGCGAAATGGTTGTTCACAACCTATTTGCAAAAAGTGCCGCGATGAGTGAATTTTGTATTCCTTTTTGTTGTTTTTTTTTTAAATTTTATATCATTGAAAATAATAAAAATATACATATTCTGAAACAAATTTACCAGTTTAAAATTTTATGTTCCAAATTTATGAAAAATTATAATTTTCACTTTTTATTCTTTAAATATTTTTTTTAAGCGAATTAAATTTTATTTTAGAACTTGGTAATTTTTATTGTGATCTCAATCCTTTATAAATATAAACTGTAATTGGTATTTTGCAAAAATGTTATTAAAAAAGTCTATTAGCCTCCTTACCATCTACGCACTTGGAGAGTCATGTCACCAGCTGAAGGTTAAAACAAGTCTTCCCCCTCCACTGCATTGTTTATGCTTGAGGCGTTCAGCCTTCTTGAATTTCAATACAATTCTTAGACTTCGAATATTTTAAAAATGTTCCTTAAACCTTGAATAAACTAATATATGCATAAACTGATTTTGAAATATATATCTAATTCAAAACGGAATGAGTAAAGTAAAAAATTATTTTGTAGACTGTTTTACATTGTAGTATTATTGGGAATCAGTCAAAAGTTGTTTGATTCAATCCAAAATTATTTAAAGTAAAAAAAATAGACTTGTTATTATTCCATTTTTAAAATCTCCATGGGACAAACAGACTTTTTATATATATTGTAATTATGCAAAACTTGCAAATTCTGATCAGTCACTATTTACTTTTTTATACTTATACTTCATATTTATACTTTATCCTTATTACTTGTTTGTACTAATATTTTGGTTTTTTGATCGAACTTAATATTGAAAAAGGAATGATTACTATACTAACAAGCTTTGAGGACTATTATTATTTCTGAACGTTCATGATTACACTGAACAAAATTATATTAAAGAGTGCCACCTTTAAAGATATTCAGAATCAATTTTATTATTAATGAATTTAAGCATTTCGATGAAATGTAATGAGAAAATAATCCTCTCTTCTCTTTCACCCCATAATTGATCTAAAAATTGTATATTTCAAAGTATATTTAGGCGGTCAAGAGAATCAGAAGTTATTTTCAAGAATTTCATGATATGGTATATTTTATCAGTATTATAAAATGTTCTAACTTTTTTTTTTTTAATTTGTGAAATGCTTTCATTTTCTATGTTGCTGCTAATACTCTTGTATGTACCTACGCAAGTACTATTAACCTGACCAGACTTTTGGTGATTCAACATTTTAAATGACAAGCAACTAGGTCATCCTCTTGAATTATTTTTCGAACCCAGTTACATTTCCATATTCTACTACCATTTCAACAAACCACTTGAGTCATTTAAAATTATTAGTGATTTAATCTGGGCAATTAATGCACAATGGGCTGTACACTGATTTTTAATTTATTTTTTTTTTAAGTTAGAAAAATTATACCTAATGACTCTAAAGTTCCGAGAAAACAGTTCAAAACTCATAAGACGGTTACATTTGTAAAAAATATTGGATAATTCTAATTACATTTCTGCATTTTATAAGACATATCTTTTTTTGAACTGAGAGTATGTAGAAATATTAAAGGAAATTTTAACATGGGAAATGTTTTTACAGGGACCGACTCGTTTCAAGAATGTTACCATATTTCTGTTTTCTCTTGTAACAATTACTTTATTGTTACTCATTAATAAAAAAAAGTAATATTATTAATTATTATTAATATTTCTAATATTACATTTCTGCTTCAAGGTCACACTAAATTCTAATATGAATTAATATTATTATTATTTTTAATATTAGTGTGACACATTATCAAACAAAAATTCCAGTACAACACGTAGTGGTTCTTGTATTCATTTGGTGTTTGCATGTAATATCAACCTCACCAGTTAGAACTATGTTACCATCTTTAGTTATCATAAACCTATATTAGCTATAACTGAAAAATTACTGTACATAGTAATATAAGTATATGTGTCGTCTAGTTGCAAAACCGGCCATCTCCAAAAACCAAAATTTTTCAGGAGAGCTGATTTTCTGTTACATCACGCCAAAACGAAGTAGGAAGAAAACCTCTTCGGTTTTTAGTGGCACAAGGGTAGTGTGTTTGAATGCACTTTTTGAAATGGAAGGGACAAGTGGAGGGGGTGAGTTACTCAATTTTTTATTTTGGATTTGGCCGCTTTTGCAACTCATTTTGGAGTTGGCCGGTTTTGCAATGAATTAGAACTTAAAAATCACTAAATTTAATTAAAATATTGGGGTTTTTGGGTTGCAAATGAACAAAAATTTCTTCAATAAGTGAATATTATTTGAAAAAATTAAACTCTGAAATGTTGTGGTGTAACTTAAACATCTAGACAGAAAAAACTGGCGAGAATTATTTTTAAAGTAATAAGTTCCGAAACTGGACGGAGAGGAATGGAAAGCAGAAGTTGAAAAAGCCAGGGGCCGCTATATGTTGTCTGTTGTGCTAAAAGAAGAAGAAGAAGAATTTTGAAAAACATAAACATTCAGAAACATATACTCTTACGGTATTATCGTCTTCAACAGGCTTACACATTTCTTTCTGATATTCTTCTTCATCCCTCTTATCTACTTCTCTGCTTCCTCCTTCTTGAGCACGATGCTACGACGCACAGTGGGGCAAACTAAAGGAAAAAACGTGACAGAAAGACCTAAAACTAAAATTTTCCTTTCAACGTGATGACTTAATTATCTGTTAGTTAAGGCTCTGCAGAACAAAATAATGTAATTCATCAAGCTGATGACGGTCATGTCTTGTACTAATAATCGGTGAAAGTGGACAAAATTCAGTGGCATCAATGTCAGTGTCTGCATCAATTTGTTATTAACAGGTCGTTTGTTTTTTTTACATACCGTATTAGTACTTGTATATTTTTATGACATGGAATCATCATCTTCAGGTATATAATTTTGAAATATGGTATTATATTTGCCTTAATAATATAATAAAATAAGATTATTGATTTTATTTTATACGTAGCGAAGGGTTTAATAACATTCCAAACCCGTCCAAGCATATTATTTTCCACCATCTTCTAGTACATTATCTAAATATTACGATTTCGTTAAAAAATCTTGCCCCAATCTGCCCCACCGTATAAAAGTAACTAGAGTACCCGATGTCACCGACCCTCGACAAGTTTTCTTATTCATGGTACAGGAAGCACAGGAAGCTCGTAACAAGGATTTCAAAAAATATCGTGAACATCACGGAAGTGTAGTTAAGAAAAATCCAACCATGATATATTCATTAACCTTTTTTGTTGTGTTCAGACCCAATTCTAACAAGTAAACGAAAACTACCTAACAAAAAATTTAAGTCACTACCGACAGAGGCTTTAAACTTTCTTTCTTTTTCTTTTGAAAATAGAAGAAGACAGTGAAGATGACGAGGAAAGTGTGTTACATATGAAAAGTGTGAATTTTTTGATTTACTGTTTTTAAGTTTTTCCATACTGTATACAAATAAAGGGGGTGATTTAGGTTTTTCAATGTTTCAATGTACGACATATAGCTTCAGGAACCAATGTTGATTATTATTTAAGATGTAAGTAAGAATATTTAGTTTATGCCAACAATTAGAGCTACTTGCCCGACTGTGCGACGTTGCAGTTAAAAATCAAACGATCTGTAGAAAACCTCCCCTTGAACTAGCACCTTATTATTTTGTTTGGTTATGAAAAATCTCAATGACTTTGAAGTGCCATAGTGGAGGGGGTTTGAGGAGGGCATTACTGGGACTCTTGCAATCAAAATATGTGTAGTCTCTTCCTGGCTTGAACACGGTTCCACTTTCCGAAAGAATGAAGTAAAACTCTGAAGACTGAACGAGAGTCTCGATTTTCTTTAACTTCTTCTCAATTTGGGTAAAATCCTGAACTGGAGGGGTTTGTTTCTTCTCCATGTTGCGTGGTCTCTTTGTCTTTTTCTTGTTAAATTAGCTAGAACTTCTTCTACAAACTTCTCCATAAAAATCGAACGAAAAGTGCACGAAACGATTAAGACATAAACGTTAACTACAGGAAAAGCAGGAGCGGACTGATAGTTGCCTGATAAGAGGCCTTCTTGATCTGGAACAACAGCGCGATCTAGCGGATGTGGAGATGGCCGGTTTTGAAACTCACTCACGGAAGGATTTAGCCGGTTTTGCAGCACACTGAGTTTTTAAAACGCAGGTTTAACTAGAATTTCACGGGTTTTTGCGAGGTTTCTTGTTTCCAATAGATGGAAAATCTATCTTAGGACTCAGAAAACAGAAAAAAAAACGTATTTCTCAAAATTGAGGAGTTGGCCGGTTTTGCAACTAGACGACACATATACCTATTCGAAAAAACATGTACCATATATCCCTTGCTTTGATCGTTGATCTGAACTGTGATAATCTGAGGGTCTGGGGGTGCCCTGAAGTTTTCAGACAATGCATGATAAACACAAATCACAGAATGGAATATTATTTTTAATTTGTATTTCTATGATTCCTCTAAATCAGGAAGTATAGCCAATAAAAGCTAATCTAGATTATTGATACTTCCACCATCAGTTTTCTTTTAAAAATTTTGTTTTTATATTTTACATTAATATTTTGATAATGGAATTTTCATGACTTTTATTTATTTATTATGCTTTAAGCCTTTTTTCTAGTTAATAAATTGATTAATATTATGTTTTTTTGTTTGTTTTAGGATATGCGATTCAGTTCTTCTTCATGGCAACATTTTTCTGGTTGAATGTCATGTGCTTTGATATATACTGGGCATTCAGGTAATTATTTAATGTTTCATTTTCAACTAATCTAATGGTAGTATCGTTATTTAAAAATTAACGTCTCCATAGCATTATATGCAAGTTGATTATTTAAATATAATAAAACATAAACCGTAAAGTATAAAATAAACCATTTTCTGAAAAGATTTAAAACAGTATTACTAAAATTAATTTTGCTTCTTTTTTTTTTTTTTTTTCTGTTTCACTCGACTTTGGGGTACATTGGACCAATCAGATCTGAAGGCTCTGTGCCTTTCTTTCAACCCAGTATTGCTTCATTCTTTCTGATCTTGTTTTCCTCTCCTCTTTAGAGATTTGGATTGTTAGTTTTGGTTTGATTTTGAATTGGAACCTCTTTTTTTTGTCCTTAGTTATTTTTTTTTCACTTTATCCATGAGCATATTATCTGTGATACGGAGTTTGTTTAAGTACTTTTCTGTTTCCTTAAACCAACTTGGTTTGGTCGTATTGTTGCGGAAAAAGTCAAACAATTTTTTAGCTAGTCTATTTGGGTTCATTCTGAAGATATGTCCACAGAAATCAATTCTTCTCTTCCTCATTGTGTCTGAAAGTTTCTCCATTGTTTGGTAAAGGGTTTCATTTCTGGTGTGGATTAATTTGTTGTTATGAAATTTTGGACCTAGAATTTTTCTTAATATTTTCCTTTCTTTGATTTCTAGCAGTTCAATTGGGCCATGGTTGGTAATGGGCAGTGTTTCAGCTGCATATAGTGCTTCTGGCATAATCACTGTGCTGTAATGTCTTATTTTTGCATTCCATGAGAGGGACTTTTTGTTGAAGGTGTTTTTGGTGAGTTGGAAGGCCAGTTTAACTTTATTTCTTCTAGATTCCATTGCCTTTTTCTCTAGGCTATTCCAGCTGATTCATTCTTCAAGGTATTTGAACTCCTGGACTATTTCTATTTTTGGTTGCCCACTTTAAGATGTTTTGGTGGGTTTTTTATGTTTGTTATTATTTTGGTCTTTTCGGAGGAAATTTTAAGACCTATTTTTTCTGCTTATTTTTGTAGTTTTAGAGTCTGTTCTTTGGCTTCATCCCAGGTCTCAGCTAGTAAGGCCATATCATCTGCAAAGGATGCTTCTTTTATTATATGCTTATTTTTTCCCTACAGTATTACTTCAGCTATTAATTTAAAAATACCAGTATTTACATAAATAATCAGAAAGTACAACTAACTAAAACTTATCCAAGATTTTATTTTCCTTAAAATTACAATTTCATAAAATCTCTGCTACATGTTTTAAATTATTAGCCAATCAGTAGCTGAAAACATAATGAAAAACCTAAAACTAAAAAATGCTTAATCAATTCAAAATGTGGACAAATGTACTTATAGTGATATAAGAAACTTTTCTTTGTATTTGTATTGTTATATGTTTATTTTGATTTCAATAGAATGAAGAATTTAACTGGATCTATAAAGGAAACGGAAAGAATAAAACTAATTGTGTACTCAATCTATGCCTGGTGCACACCGCTTCTTATACTAGTCATAACACTTGCTGTGGACCTCTCACCAGATGTGCCACGCGACTCACCTTTTAAACCTCTAGTTGGTGAATATAAGTGCTTTTTCAAAGGTATTAAGACATTTTCACAATTTTTTCCCTTCAAAAAAATTGTAATAAAATGCAATCAATCAGCCAAATATGATCATAAATGTGTAATACTAAATTTTAAAATAACCATAATGTTTGACTGTAAGATAGCATAATATTAAAGAAATCATGAATTAATTAAGTATAGAAAACTTAAACTCATTAGTGGTGTGATTAAAATTGAATGTTTGAAATTTAACAAATGGTAAATGATTAAAATATTTGCTTGTTATGTCATTTAGTGTAATTGTTTCAAGTAGTCTATGTTTCATATGTCGTTAAAAAAGATCATGTTAAGTTTCTGACAACAAATTTTGCTATACATTTACAGAAACACAAAATTGCTCTGACCATATTATTTTTTTCAAGATGTCTTCATCACAGAAATTATCGATTTTTTAATTATTAAAAATCTGTGAAACTTGTCTTTGAAGTTGCTAGATCTACTCCAGATTTCAGGAATAGGGTAAATCACTAGTTATGGTCACCTCACTAGTTATGGGCAGGTTTTTATGTTTTTAACAAAAATAAGCCTTTGCTTGTTTTCTTTGTTAGAAACTTTTAAGAGACGTTTCACGGAAGGGCTTATGACTCACTTGCTAATGAATCCTTCTCTCCCATCCATTTCCGTTTGGCTTAGTTAATGTTTTCCCGAATTAGTGTTGTGCAATAGCTCCTGTGTGTAGTAGGTGTGATTTTACAAGTGAACATTATTAAGGAACTGCTTTGAAATTCATCGCCAATTTCAGGTTTTAAAGGTATGTATGTATTTGTTCATTTTGATTTCTGTTTTTCTTCAGACCCCTTCGTTTTTCATTTTGTCACTTTAATCAATTAAAATTTTCAACTGACCACAACCGGTCTATAATTATCTATGATTTTAGTTATGGTGTATAAATGTATAATGGTCACTTGCTTTTACGATTTTATTTTTTCTTCAAGATGCTTTTTTAGAATCTTCTTTTTTTACAGTAAATACTTATTTGTAGATATGCCTAAAAGACGATATTCATACTCTGAAGATGATGCCACACAGGCAAATGTGAAAAGCAGAAATTCTTAAAGGGGCTTCTGTATAATTTACAGCGAAAAAGTATGTGTTTTTGAAATGGATGTTTTTCTTACTTAAAATACCTAGTACCAATGTTATTACTCCCTTTTATTATAACAGGTACAAAATCCCAAGGATGATGTTAACTCGAAGATTAAAGGGCACAGGAAGGTTTCAGTGT
Source organism: Euschistus heros (assembly GCA_003667255.2). NCBI lineage: Eukaryota > Metazoa > Arthropoda > Insecta > Hemiptera > Pentatomidae > Euschistus > Euschistus heros. The sequence continues at coordinate 1,144,798 of RCWM02000007.1, read as the reverse complement.
GGTGGCAGACCCCATTTTGTCAGCCGAAGAGGAGGACCTGTTAGAGAAATGGAATATTCATTGCTCTAGACGGGGGTTTCCCAAACGAAAAATTGATTTATTCTTGAGCCTCAAATAACTAGCAATTATTTCGAACCGACAATGTAAATTTAAAGATGGTATGCCCAGTGACGGATGGTATAGGGGTTTTTTCCGTCGCCACCCAAATGTCTCCAGTAGAACCACTGAAGCCATATCACCAGCCAGCTCTTGTGTGTCTGAGAAAGACATTCGTGGTTGGTTTGACTCAGTGGAAAATATTTTGAAGGAAGAACACGTCTTTGATGTTTTGTGTCACCCATCGCAGATTTTTAATGGTGACGAGTCTGGATTTCTTTGAAATCCCAGAAGCAGCAGTAAAACTGTAATAAATTGTTTTCGGAGTTTTATTTTTGATTAATTAATCCTTAATTTTTTATCAACCTCAAATGATTGATAGGTATGCATAAATAGTGAATTTTAAAATAATAAAAACAATTGTTTACAAAATTTTTGTTCATATGACCATAACTAGTTTTTACTATGACCGTAACTCATACACTGTGCCCATAACTGGTATTTTTAGGATATTTGCATAAAAACTGAAAAATCTATTTCAAGGAAAAATACAGAGCTTTAGTAAATTTACCATTTAATAGAACAAGAATTTGTGAATCTAAATATATAAAAAAAATAGTTATCTGCGAAACAGTCTGGACGATATCCTCCTTTTCATCAATCAATTTCCTTAACTATGACCATAACCCGTGATTTACCCTATGACTCACAATGTTACGTGTATTTATAAATATTCTTCAGTATTTTAGGCCAACATGTGTAATTAATTGGTTGTACTGCCTCTCCCACTACCCTTAAAATTCTGCAGTTAGCTATTTATTCTCTCAAAACTTAATATAGTTTTTTTAAATTAAGATCTTGAATAGTAAAAAAAAAAAACTGTATCAGTATAATTTGTTTTCTGGTTGTAATTCTATTGAGATTTTATTATTATTTTTTTGCTTTCAGAGAAGAAAGCTACTTGGTTATATTTCTATCTTCCCATGGCTTTAATCATCCTCAGCAATATTATTCTATTTGGAATTACAGCATTCAGGATTTGGTCTCATCGGAGGGAATCAGCAGTTTTAAACAGAGGCAATTCTCAAAAACATGAAAATACGAATGAAAAAGAAAGGTAATAAAAACATTAATATAGTTTTAAGATGAAAAGGTCAATGTTTAAATGAGCTTAAAATTCTTTTATATTGCTATTTTGCTGTATAAAATTCCTGACCCTAACTTTCTATTGTTAGTTATTTTTTCTAAAATAATTGTAATTTCAGTGATTGGCCTTTCCATCTTGAGCTCATAATTATATAAGGTGGAGGACAATTTTAGAATCAAAGACATATCGTAAAGCATTGTCATGTCATGACATACTTCCATAAAATCTTCCCCATTCTTATTTAAAAATTATATTACTTACTCCCTTGAAATATGTGGGATTACTAATGGAGGTAGGTTAAATTTTTTTTATCAAATGTAAGTAAAAATTAAAAGGACTCTATATAATTTTTAGCTAACAGGATGATAATTTAAAATTCATTAAAAAAGCTAAAGTCAGTAACTTGAAGATTTGATAAATTGAATGTGGAAGCCCCTGTAATAATTGCCAACAGTGAATTAGGTGACATTCCTAATCCTAAGAATAATGTTATTCTTATCGATCTTTTTCTTAATTTTATTCAAAAACATTTTTTTGAAAACTAGCTGCCCCGACAGACGTTGTTCTGCACTATTTTCTCTAAAACAACATAGCATTGATTTTTTATGTTAATAGTTCCTCCACGACAGACTTTGTTCTGTCAAAAGTTATTGGCCCTTCGCAGTAATAAAACATATTTCAGAGTGATCACTTTATTTATATATTAATGCCTCCATAATAAACAACGATTACTTACAAATATAAGTTTTCTATTTTGTACATTGCAAGACTTTAGTAGTAGTATTACTGTGGTATTTTCCTCGTAATGCCTTATGGTACACGATATTTTTTGTTTGATTACCTGGTGCGTAAATAAATAAAGCTGTCGGTTTTCCGACGCGAGAGCAGGCAACATACAACTGTTCATGAGAAAAGCATGCATTTTCCAGATAGGACCGATTGCCTTAAAGCATCGAGATCGAAAAGTTTTTCACGTTGCAACTCTTGATTAAAAGTGTCGGGCATTGAGCGATTAGGCACTTTTGAATTGGTTGAGCTTCAAATTGGTCAACAATTTAGCAACACATTTGAAGATTCATTTTTATTTATATGGATAAGAAACTTGTGCCTTAACAAAAACGTTAATAAAAAAATTGGTCGAGCCGTTCTCGAGTTTTACGCTTAGCAACGCATTTGGCGATTCATTTTTATTTATATAGATTATTACAATTTCCACTTGTGGGTATCAAATAATGTAGTTATCTGGGGATTTTATCCAATTATTACAAATTTTGAATTGTATAAACAATTTGGATGTAAACCAAGATAAAGACTGTCGTAAATTATATCTTCATTTATGATCAAGTCTTTGATTCTACAATTAACCTTTGCTATATGAAATTATTATCACCAGCATTATTAACCGTGGATAATATGTTATGTGGATAATATATCTCTGTAAATAGAGAATAGGGTTGGGGAAATAATCAGAAGAATACACATTATTGTAAGTATTTGATTGTACCATTTCAATCAGCATTACAGTCCTTCTTTAGGGAAAAAACAATGCTAACCGGGTTATGGCATGTATTACAGTCATAGCCATCTTCCTAAGGTGGTCATTTTCAACCTGATGAATGCCTGAAATGCTGTCTGAAACTTAGTCATAACCAATTATTTACATTAATCATGTGTATTCTGACTGTTACCTCACCAACTTCTCTATAAAATTCATTAACATTGTATTTTTTTATTTTTTAATTATAATTATTACCTATGTGTTTTTATTTAATACTTCATTAAATGATCATCTGAATATTGCTGGGCTATTACAGCTTACTTTGTGCTCACCTTTGTTTGCATGTTTAGAACATGCACTTATGTTGTAATATTCAAGATGTTTTGTCTAAGCTTATAAACTAATTGTTTATTTATTGCACTTTTTGCAATATTAGCACCTGTAATTAATACTCAAATGTTTATAAATTTTCTAAAGCCATTAAGAAATTAATTTTAACTAAAGCATTAAATATTTTTTTAGTGAACAAAATTATAGCGAATGAATGACTTGTTACGATTTAGATTTGACAGTTGATATTTCCAAAATAAGATTTATGAATAATAAGTTTATTTTTTTTCATCCTAACTTTTTTATCTAGTACTTGTGATTCCAGCCTAAAATTAATCACACTTTGGAGCACATTCTTATTTCAGTTGAAATTCAAATTGTAGTCTTTAAAAATTAAATTTAGTTTTAAATATTCTACTGATATTTCTACATTAGGTACCGTTCCCCAAGCTGGTCTCCAGTCCCTACACACGCCCAGAATACCTTTTATCGATTCTAACCTTGTTCCAAATTATTTTGGTGTTTTAGTCGCTACTTTTCAAGGGGAAAGGTATTCTCCTTCATTTGCAGAGAAAATCTAAATCCCTGCTCAAAGTAATATTAACTTCTGTTTTCCATTTGATATTAAATTGATAAATAAGCAAATATTGAAGTGGAAATAAGAAAATATCAAAATATAAGACACTAAAAGAATTTTAAATTAATATTATATTGCATCAGAATTAATATAATGCTAAACCACCAGTAATGTTAACTCCTGATAAACTTAGCATCAGGAAAGTGTAAATAACAAATTATAAATACATAAAAGACAGAATCCTTGTTGAAAGTTATGATGTTAATTCTGCTATATTTTCTCAACAGAAGTGGAAATAAGAAAATATGAAACCTGTGATATACTTTCTCACATTTATTTTTAGATCGATGTGTTTTATTGAATTAATAATACAATTTGTCTGACTTTAAGGCAATAAGTGATATGGACAACAAAGATCCATTCACAAAATATGTAGAATGAAATTTTCTCAATTAAATTGATATAACAAATATAAATATATAAAACACCAAATCCATATAGAAATTAATCTTCGTAACTTTTGTAACACACATTTACACATTAGAGAAGAGGGAATTAGAAAACATGAATATATAAAACACTAAATCCTTTATGCAACGCATGTTGTTAACTTCTGTTTCACCAATTTCAATTTAAGAAGACTAAATATCAATATAACACACTAACCAACACAATTCAAGTTGAAACTGTAGAAGTGAATATTTACATGTGAGGTTATAGGAATGAACTATCAATAAATGTAAACTCAAAGTTAACATAAGGATCCAACTGGTCCGTGTAGCGCTGGAGAGGTAGGTTTCGTGGAGACCGGCTTGCGTAACAATATCCGACATGAGTTTAGTTTTATGGGTTCATTTATTATTAATTATACTGCAATTAACTTTAAATAAATAAAATTTATTAATTGGTGAAACCCATATAATATTAACACAGATTACAAATATTTGATTAACTAAGAAAACATATTTACAATTTAACTAGCTACTTTATTTATTTACTATTTAAGTAATTAAATTAGGTACCTTACTATCCTGTGCACAGGATACATAAGAAACACAAAGTCATAACAATACAAGATTTTTAAGAAATGTTATTGGTTGCTAATGTAAGGTAGTAGCATGAGTTATAGAAAAGTACTACAACTCCATGGGTAATAGTAATAGTCCTGAAGTTAGGGTTACCAGATCAAAAAATGAAAATTCCTGGAAAAATTCCGCTTTTTGAAAAAAAATCAGGACATTCTTTAAATATAATGTAAAGAAGAGAAATAATTTCTTGGACAACATTCAAAAATGTTATAAATTTTGTCGAGACTATTGAAACAAATGGCAACAGCTATTAATGGATTTAGAAATTTTCGAAAGAATGTTGACACCAATGTGTCTTTGAAAAAGACACCATTATTGAGTATGACAACATCATTACATCAATAAAGTTTCTAATGACAAAATGAGTAAACTTGGATGACAGCAAATTATTGACAAATTGACAGCTTTGAATAATATGATCAAGACGCAAAGTTCAGATTTTTTTGAGATGAATGCCCATAACCAATTGACCTTTATTCTGAAGACAGCTGAACCAGGAAGATTCGCAGAATTAAACAAGATATGCTCTTTGCATATATGCAATCCAGACACAAAATGCCAATATTGAAAGGGTTTTTTCCTGGAAATACTTTAATGCGTGCCAACGTTTTGATTTTGTTATTTACTATTTTTAATTATTCTAAACTTTAAAATTATTTATAAGAATAGTATTAATCGAAAATGATCAAAATGAAAACCTAGTTTTTAAAGGGAAAAGTTAGGTGGAATGGTAGTCATTGACAGATACTTCTACCGAATCTCTGCAATCTTAGGAATGAAATATTTTTGATGGTCAAATTTACTACTTTTATTGAAATCTCTTTCAATCTGATAAACTAATGGTTGTTTGTTTAAAAAGTGATTAAATAGGTACATCTTTTCAGAGCTCTCTCTTTCTTTTAGTATATTACTTTAGCTATGTTGGTTAGGAAGATGAAATCAACCCAGAGTAGGTGGAGAACATCAATAATAATGGAATTTCTTTTATAAAATAGAGCTAAAAACTGTGATAAAAAGAAAAAGTGGACAGAAAAGAGGCATGAATCAAGAAAAGACTGGTTACCCAGCATATGGGGACAAAACAAGGCAACAAGAAATTTATCTTTAAATATTATAGTTTTAAATTTTATTTATTTATTAGGAGGCAATACATAGTCATTGTTTGTCTTCTCTCCAGTGTGGTTCGGTGGCCCTAAAGAAGACCTGCAAGGCAGGTTGAAACGTTGGCACGCATTAAAGTATTTCTACTTGGACATGAAATGAAAAGAAATGAAAAAAAAACAACATGGTTTTCCTCTTTGACTGTATCCCTGATTATCTTCTTCTCCATTCTTCTGAACAGTCAACTATATTGTTATCATTATTTATTAATTAGATAGTACAATGATATTTCTGGCAACTTACTCTATTGGGAACAAATTATAAATTAAAAAAAATATATATATAGTGTACCCAAATTGTATATCTTTTAAGTGGTAATTTATATATCTTGAATATTGTATTTAAAAATACAGAAAAAATCATACATGGGTTGAAGAATAAATTTTGGGTGTTAAAAAGTCTGCATTGTTGTTTAATTTGATTCTTTAAAAAACTTGTTTAAGCAAAACTACTTATTCTTCCATCGCTATAGATTGTCAGAAAGTATGGCTGTGGCATGTCCTGCTCTGCCCTCAATGTTACGCTTGGGTTAAATACAGAGTTGTAGTTGAACCTTCAATGTGTGTGTTTCGGTAGTGATCCGGTTGTTTCTTTTTTCCCTGAGTCAGAAAAACTGACAGGTTATGGGCCCAGATCATTGCCCAGTTAATTACTCTGGTTAATTAGTGTTAAGAGTGAAATGTGTTGAAATTGAAATTTGGGAATTTAAAGTATTAAAGTCACCAGTAGAAAATGGCCGCCAACAATTCAACTGTTTACCCGCAACTCAATGATTCAAATTTCAAAACTTGGAAGTTTCGTCTTATCTCATTGCTGGATGAGAAGGAAGTTAAAGAAACCATTGAAGATGGATGGGCATCGGAGACCAATGAGGCCAAGAGGAAAGACAAGAAGGCGATGAATATTATCATCAATTGTGTTACCGACCGCCATATTGATTACATTAGCAGCGCGAAATCGGCCAAGGAAATGATGAAATCGCTTAGTGATGTTTTTGAGAGGAAGAGTACCATCTCGAAACTTCTTGCCAGGAAGAAATTACTTACCTTGAAATGTATGACAAGTTTACAGGAGCATTTCAATAAATTTGACGTCATAGTCAGAGACATTGAATCCATGGGATCCAAGATGGAGGAAGATGATCGCGTCTGTCATCTTTTATTAAGTCTCCCTCATAAATTTGAACAAATTGTTACCGTGCTAGAAGCGATGGATAACGATCTTACTTTAGATTTTGTAAAGTCAAGACTTTTAGACGCTGAACTCAAGATGGATATGCAAGATGGCGTTCCAGATGAAGCGTCATTCAGCATGAGGCCAAACAATGGAAAATTTTCTAGAAAATGTTTTGAATGTGGAGACCCTGGACATCTAATAGCTAAGTGCCCAAAACTGAAATTTAAAAATATTGTCAATTATGATAAAGCAAATATTGATAGATTTGGTAGAAGAGAAAAGAACAGACCTGCACAACAGCGACCAAAGGACAATCACAAAAAGCTCTCAAGGGGAGGGTATACATGTGATAAGGAAGATATAACATTTGTTGCTGTGAATAACAGTAAATGTGCTATGTCTTCAGGCCAAAATATGAAAAATAGAGAAATTAAATTTATTTTGGACTCCGGCTGTACAGACCATTTGGTGCGTATTGACATGAAACAGTTCATGTCTGATGTTATAAAACTGAAAAACCCTATCAGGATTAATGTGGCTAATGGGGATGTACTTATTGCAAAGGAAGCAGGTATTCTCCGTTTGCTCAACAATGGAGTAAAAATTAAACTTGAGGCATTCATTGTTCCTGAATTAACTATGAATTTATTATCGGTGAAGAAGATTGTGGATTCAGGGAAAGAAGTTATCTTCAAAAAGGATAAGGCCTTGATTGTCTACAATGAAAATGTGATTGAAGGACAGCTCAGTGGAAAGTTATATGTAATGAACTTGTATATCAACGAAGAATGTCATATCACATATTCCAATCCAGACCTGTGGCACAAAAGATTAGGCCATTTAAACCGTAAAAGTTTACAGCAAATGGGTTTGCTTTTTTCGAATGATGTCTGTGATGCATGCAGACAAGGTAAGGCTGTTAGGCAACCATTTAGGCCTTGTGTGGAACGCAAATCAAGAAGAATTGGAGAATTCATCCACACTGATATAAGTGGGCCAGTTTCTCCAGCTACACTTAATGGAGAAAAATACTTTCAAGTTATTGTCGACGATTTTTCTCATTTTTGTGTAGTATATTTACTATCAACTAAGGATGAAGCAGCTTATAATTTAATGAATTTCATTAAAGAATTGGAAAACAAATTTGGACAAGTCAACCGAATAAGGTGTGACAATGGAGGTGAATTTAATAGCAGTCACCTTAGGAGATTTTGCCAAGAAATACACTGCGCCATATTCTCCTCAAATGAATGGTCTCAGTGAAAGGATGAATGGGACCTTAATAAATAAAGTCAGAACTATGTTCGTAGACACAGGATTGCCGAAGTTTCTCTGGGGTGAAGCTGTGAGAACAGCTGCCTATCAACTTAATAGATCCCCAACTACAGCGTTGAAGGGGAGAATCCCAGCAGATCTTTATTATGGAAAATTTGATTTAGAAAAATTAAAAGTTTTTGGAGCCAAGGCCTGGGCACTGCAATTACCTAAGAAGGGGAAACTAGAGCCTCGTGCTAAGCCATTTATTTTTGTGGGGTACACTCCTAATGGCTACCGTCTTTGGGATCCAGAAAACAACAATATTCAGACCTCAAGAGATGTCACTTTTGATGAGAGAAACATCAAGTTTCAAAATGAAAAAGAAGAAGAACTCTTAACTAAAATCATTGAAGAAGAAGATGAAATATCCAGAGAAAATGAAGAGGTTCCTGTTCAAGACTTAGAGAGCGACAGTGATGCAGAGCCATTTTCTGGATTTGAGGATGAAGAAAGAAGTAAGTAAAATTTAAGACCTAAAAGAAGTATGAAGAAGCCTAATAAATACAAAGAATATGATCTTTATCAAGCCAACGTTATGACTCCCCATTCTGTTGAAAAGGAAATGTATGAAGCATTTTGTTATATGGGGAAGTTAGACCATTTGGAAGATGGAACTATCCAAAACACATTATCAGAAACAATACCGACAAACTATGAAGAAGCAATAGATAGAGGATGGTCAGAAGCTATAAAAGAAGAATTAGACTCTTTAAAGGAATCAGCAAAGAGTTGGTATATGACCTTTAATAATTATTTAATGTCAATTGGTTTTATGAGATCTAAATTAGATCCATGTCTGTATATAAAAGGGAACATTTATTTGATTTTGTATGTAGATGATATTTTATTTTTAAGTAGAAGTAAAGAGTCACAAATTGACTTAACAAATAAATTAATAGCTAATTTTAAAATGAAGTTGATCTCTGAAAGGAATTCTTTTAAGTTTTTAGGTCTGGAAATTGAAATCAATGATAATTGTATAGCAATAACTCAGAAAGGTCTCATTAACAAAATTCTTAATAGATTTAACATGCAAGATTGTAAGGTTTCTAAAATTCCGATGCAACCCGGTTTAAAATTAGACTCTGTGAATGAATATGATTCATCTCTTCCTTATAAGGAACTGTTAGGTGCCCTTATGTATTTAATGTTAGGCTCGAGACCTGATCTGTGTTTTTCTGTCATGTACTATAGCCAATTCCAAAACATGTACTCCAGAATGCATTGGAAGCATTTGAAGGGGGTTCTAAGGTATTTGAAATATACTCAAAATTATGGTATAAAATTATTTAAAAATTCAAAAACTAATTATTTTGTTGAAGGGTTTGTTGATGCTGACTTTGCCAATAGTACAACTGACAGAAAAAGTATATCTGGATATATTATTAAGATAAATGACAATAATATTATTTGGAAAAGTAAAAAACAATCAACTGTTTCATTGTCTAGTTGTGAATCAGAATATGTTGCTGCTAGTATGTGTTTAACAGAAGTCAAATTTTTAGTTCAATTAATGGATGAACTAATTGGTAAAATTCACCTTCCAGTAACACTTTATGAGGACAACCAGTCGGCAATTAAAATAGCCAATACATTAGAATCTAAAAGAACAAAACATATTGATGTTAAGTACCATTTTATTAGAGATGAAATTCAGAAAAGATTTGTAAAAATTGTATATGTTCCTAGTAATGAGCAGTTGGCTGATATATTAACTAAAAGTTTAGAGCTATATAAATTTGTTAAATTTAGAGATCTCTTAGTTTATTTTATAGGTTCTTAATTTATTTTTGTTTTATTTTTATTGAGACAATTTCAACTATAATGATAGAAAATATCTTGAAATTGAAGGGGAGTGTCAGAAAGTATGGCTGTGGCATGTCCTGCTCTGCCCTCTATGTTACGCTTGGGTTAAATACAGAGTTGTAGTTGAACCTTCAATGTGTGTGTTTCGGTAGTGATCCGGTTGTTTATTTTTTCCCTGAGTCAGAAAAACTGACATAGATTATACACTTATTTTTAATTCATGTTACATATAAATTAGTATAATAAAAAGTCTGTGTGGTTATTAGAAAATATTATAAAAAGAAAGAATCTTCTTGAAAATTCTAGCAGTTTTTAAAAGAAAAATAAATGGCGTGTTTTAAAGGTAAGTCTTTTTTTCTATTCTTCTCCATTAAAAAGGAGAGGAGCACTAAATAGTTCACTCATTGTTTACATCCAAGTATTTACAGTTATAAAATATGTTTAAAACATTATAAAATTTATATAAACATCTAGGTGTAATGCTTATTAATACTAAATTACAAACTAACCAATAAATGTAATTTTTTTTTTTTTTTTTTTTTTTTTTTTATAGGGTATGGTAAATGTGGGAGAATTGACATTTGTGATAAATGTCACAAACTCTGTGTTGGCACAGGTCTACAATGTGGGGAAAAAAAAATTGTTGAAATATTCATATAAAAAGTTTTCATAATTTTTTAGATACAATGCTTGCCGAGATTACGGATGGCCACTGGCTCTGAGTAGCGGGGGTAAGGCGTGGCCGGCCTAAACCAATGATTGGGCTGTGCCGTTGCCAGCTCACCAACTGAGTACTTCATTCAATATCAAGCCTTGCTATAGGAAAGTTCTCTGCAATCTCATTTTACCATTTTGGTTTTATTATTAGTTTGAATTTCGGTTAGGTTTATAACTGGTGTAGGTAGTTAAATTTTAATTTAGTGCATATATTAGAATTTGTGAAAATAACCAAGGAACTATTATATGTTTGGTGAATGCAGTTTGACAAAAAAAACTTTGCCGTTTAGCTTGTTATTGCACAGTTTGTAGTACATATATGAGTTTTATTAATATTTATTTAGTTAACATCAAATAATTGCCAGAGGATAAAAAGAAAACATTAAATATAGTAAGTTCCATCATTTGCAAGATTAATATAGTACTAAAACCCATTTTTGCATTAAAAATGTGGAGAAAACCTACATTGGAATAAAATGCCAAGACGTGGCCTAATTTTAATCCACTAGGCCTGCGGACTTAAGGGTTAAAGCGATTACTTTTAAAGTAATCATTTGATGATAAAAAGTAACTGGCAGCCTTAATGTAAAAAAGATCCCATTTTGTTCCAACAATAAGGCAATTATCCTTTACTTGAGAAGTAACAAAAAAATAAAAATAAAATCTACATTGAAAGAGTTCAAGAAAGGATTCAAAAGATTTATAATTTAGATAGCTGTAAAAAAAAAAGGCCTATGATTTTTGTTTGTCAATTGTGTGACGCCTAAAGGAGCTGGCAGTGTGATGGGTCGCTACGTTAACGTAGATCCGGCAACGTCGCTCCCCCTTTCTCCAAAATTCAGTGGCCATCCAAAATCTCGGCAACTGTAATTACACTTTACTTATGCACCTCTTGTTCTCTATTGATCTTCATAATCAAAGCACTTCTATCTCTGATATTTCTATTCAAGATTTTTTTTTTTATTGTTTGATACCCTTTTACTCAAAAATTATTATTAAAATTAATGTATTGAGATCTTGTTAAAAAAAAAAAAATATTCCAAAAAATTTTTATAATAGGAGGGTGATCTGAAAAGTTTCCAACCTAACAAAGATACAAGACATTTTTTCTGAAATGTTTTTCTTTTTTTCTTTTTTCAACATAGTCTCCTTGTAACTCTACACACTTCTCCAGCGAAGCTCCCATTCCTGAAACCCGTCCAAATAGTACTCGGCGTTTTTCTCTGCAGAATAATTGTTTACGAAGGTGATTGCCTCTTCATTTGACGAAAATCTCTGTCCTCCGAACGCAATTTTTAGATGAGGGAACAAAAAGAAGTCGCTTGGGGCTAGATCTGGTGAGTAAGGCGGATGGTCAAGCAGCCCAAACCGTAATTCGTGGATTATCGCCATGGCAACCGCCGAGGTGTGAGAGGGTGCGTTGTCTTGGTGAAACTTTGTTTGTTTTTTTAAGATAATTGTTCCCCCTTTGCAGTCCACTGTTAGGACTGTATTTTTGTTTCGGGCTTATAATGGTGTGTCCAAGTTTCATCTATAGTAATTAATCGGCGCCAAAACTCGGATTTATTGCGCCTAGCTGCGCCAGGGCGTTGGAAATGTTCATTCGAACACGTTTTTGGTCTAACGGGAGCAAACGCGGACAGTTTTCTCATGCCTAAATGTTTATTTAATATGTGACAAACACGTTCTTTTGACATGTTCATAACCTCTGCTATCTCTCTCAGTTTAATACGGCGGTCGTCTAACAACACCATTTGATGAACTTTGCCGATGTTTTCGTCGGTAGTAGCAGTTCTTGGACGTCCCGAACGTTCATAGTCTCCCAAGCTCTTACGGCCACGTTTAAATTCAGCTGCCCAAAATTTCACTGTGGTAAATGGTGGTACAGTGTCCCCATACACAGTATCCATCTCAATGACTTGCGTAGGCGTATTACCTTTAAAAAACAAATATTTAATAACAGCTTGGTACTCGATATTGTCCATTTCCACAAATACACTCACATAAACCCACTCAAACGACTGTTACATAACAACTGCGCGCAAGGCCGCTGACGGGGGGGGGGGGCTATCCCCGGGGCCCGAGCTAAGGTGACTACTGTTGGGAGTGGGGGGGGGGGGGTTTAAAGTGCCTGAGCAATGCATTTGCCCCGGGGCCCGGTTTGGCTCTCGGTGGCCCTGACTGTGTGTCCAAAATAGCTTAAACGGTTCGGATCGGCGACACCACCAAACTAGGTTGACCCGTGCTACACCGACCAGTTTGATCCTTACGCTTCACTTCATGTTTACATTTTTCGATAGTTCATTCCTATAACCTCACATGTAAACCATCACTTCTACAGTTTCAACTTGGACTGTGTTCTTTAGTGTGTTATATTGATATTTAGACTTCTTAAATGTAGATAAGTGAAACAGAAGTTAACAAAATGAGTTTCATAAAGGATTAAGTGTTTTATGAATTCATGTTTTCTTATTTCATCTAATCTTATGTGTAAAAGTGTTACAAAACTTAAGAAGATTAATTTGTACATGGATTTGGTGTTTTACATATTTATATTTGTTTTATCAATTTAAGTGATAAAATTTCAGTATACATATTTTGTGAATGGATTCTTTGTCATCCATATTACTTTTTGTGCTAAAGTGAGACAGATTGTATAATTAATGCAATAAAACATATCAGTTTATAAATAAATGTGAGAAAGTATATCACAGGTTTTTTATGTTTTCTTATTTCCACTTCCCATGAGAAAATATAGCAGAAATTAACATCATCACTTTCAACTAGGATTCTGTCTTATATTATATAATGGCTAATAACATGGAGAATTGACAATGTGAAAATAATCACAGATTAAGAGGTAAATGACACATTAATATATAATTGTAGAACTATTGGTATAATGTTATAGATTAATGTGTTTTAAAAAAAAAAAAAATTAGAAGCCTGATGATGGAACATTGTCTCCGAAACATGTAGCTACAAATTTTAAATAAATAGGAGTTATGCCAAATAAATACTTAAGGATTCTGTCTTTTTTATATTTATAATTTGTTATTTTCATTTCTCTGACAGAAAGTTCATGAGGAATTAACTTTACTGGTGGTTCAGTAGTATATCAATTGTTGATTAAATTAATATTAATTCAAAATTGATTTGGTGTCTTATATTTCGATATTTCCTTATTTCCACTTTAATATTTCCTTATTTCTCATTTTAATATTAGAAGGTAAACAGAAGTTAATATTACTTTGAACAGGGATTTAGAGTTTCTCAGTAAATGTAGGAGAATAACCTTTCCCCTCTAAAAGCAGCGACTAGAACATCGAAATAAATCGGTACAAGGTTAGAATCGATAAAAGGTATCCTAAGCGCGTTTAGGGGTTGGTGTCGCCGATCCGAACCATTACCGCTTAAACTTTGGTGAATAACTGTCAACAGATCAACAACGAATTCACTAGACTTTTATTTACGAGTGCTGTCATCTTCACATTGAAGTTGGAAACTTTTCAGACCACCCTCGTAAATATATTTATAACATCAATTGCAATGTAAGTTACTAAATATTGAAAAAGTTGTGTACTTCATTAAAAGATAAATAATGTTTTTCCTATATTTTTTATTAAATATAGCTAATTTGAAGGTTTGTGGGACATCTCAATGTACTATGTTCTCTAGAAAACTATACCTTACAATTTAGGTTAAAGGAAACAGATATAAAAAAAAATAAATAAATATTAATATTTTTATATATAAAAACTAATACAAATAACTTATGTTTTATTTTGATTGATTCCATTCAGTGTTGGACCAATGATATATAATAGATAATTATAACTTCATATACCTAATTTCTTATCTATATGATAATATTATAGAATAAATTTATCATTTTGATTGAAAAATAATTATAAATAAAATTTTTATAACTAAATAAAAACTTTCAAATTAGCTGAGATTATTTACAAGGTATAGTTTACTGGGGTTCATTACATATCTGAAACTGCTAACTTTAAAGAATTCTGAATATTCTATCCTTATTTTTTTAGTCTATTTATTACGGAGGGTCATGAAGAACTGCTTAATCAGCCAAGCTATTCAGATCCAAAGACGAGTCATGAGAGATATCTGTAAGTATATCAGAGTAATAAAAGTGGAGATGGGTTTTAATGAATTCTAACAACTCCTGAAAAAAAAAACTAATTTAATAGAAGTAACGAACAAACATGCTAAATTTTGAACTGTCTTTGTTCATGAACCTTATCCGATCAGACCTAAGCAATAAATTATCCTAGTAATAATTCTACTCAAATTGTCTACTAGCAAAATACTTCAGAAGTATTTAATTTCAAGCAAGAAGATGAAATAAAACAAAGGAAATAAAGATCAACTCTTGAGTCAAATATAGTTTGTATCCAGGACAAATGAGTTGAACCAGTCATCCAAATCATTTCTTTATTTACAGAGCACCATAATTAAAAATATGGGGAGATGAAAAGTAGAATGTGTAAATCCAACACACTTTTCCTGCAGTTATCCATTCCCTGGATAGATTAAAGAGCAGGATTTGATACCATAAGCACAATTTTTAACAGCCTCATTCAAATATTGGCGTATGCGAATGACCTGGTAATTGCTGGCTCTATGTGATGGTAGAAGGAAGCTCTGCATAAAATGGAAAGAGAAGCAAGAAGAATGGGGCTACATATAAACTAGGACAAATCCAAAATAATGGATTTGAGAAGGAATAAACCTACTCGTCGACAGTGTTTTTATTACATGAAAGGCCACACATTCGAAACAGTTAAAAGTTTCCAATATTTAGACGAATGGATAAATGAACACCTTGGTGAAGATGAGGAAATTAAGTCACATTCTATCAACCAACAGAGCCTTCTTCTTTATTCAAAGATCATGAATAGTTGACACATCTTCCACACAACCAAGCTAAGATTGTAAAAAATTTTAGTAAGAAGGGGAGCCACATAAGCCTGCGAAACATGGACTATTAACAAATCAGTAGCCACGAAACTGTTCTGTTTTAAAAGGAATGTACTGAGATGTACGTTTGGCCTGATAAAGGATAATGCAAAACCGGGAAATATACAATTTATATGGTGACTTGCCATGGATGGTTTTCATAAGAGTGCAATGGCTCAAATGGACGGGACAAATCTACCAGATGGATGAGAGAAGAACATGCAGAAAATTGTTCTGGGATAGACTGGATGGAGTGAGACCTTGCGGAAGACTGAAGAGAAGATGGATGCTCAGAGGACTATTCTAAGATATATTTGAGGCGAGCTGCTGATCGGGACGATTGGAGAAAGGCTGTAGAACAGACCGACAGCTTCATGCGTCTGTCGTTCCAATAAATAAAAAAAAATACATTCCCTAGAAGATCAAGAACATCTGAAAAAATATAAAATGGTTTATCAGGAGAAAAATCTTTTCATTATTTTTTAAGAAATTTTACAAAACTGCATTTAATTACCTCTAATAAAAAATATTATGATATTTATTCTTGAAAAACTAATAGAAAGGTATTGAATCTGTAAAAAGTGTGGTGGAAAAAAGTAACTTGATTAGGTAACTGCAAGGGAATCAAACATATTGATTGATAAGTGTACTACAGGATATGCTACAACATAAATTTGTGGCATATGTTGTATGAAAATTATACTAACTATAATTATACTAACTATAAAAAAAACTATTTCTGTGATTAGTATAACTGTTATTTACTGATCCCCAAGTTCAGATATAAGTTCTTTTGTCTCAAATTATGGTTTTGTAGATAGTGTTGGTTTAAAAGTGGTAATTTTGATGTTGACTCATAATTTTTTTTTTTTTAGATGTCCAAAGTGACTTAATTTCAATCTACATACAATTACAAATCACGTAAAAGAATATGTAACATGCCATATTCTCTAAATAAATGGATGAATTCATTTGATTTTTCAATTTTTGGGATCGTCCCTTTATTTGTGTTAGTAAGTTAGTTGAAAGTAACTTTGCATCAGAATGTGAAGAAAATTAGGCTCTATAGTCTGGTAATGTTTGTATAAATGTTCTGTGGAAATAAATTAGAATATTAGTGATCTAGTTTAAAAAATATATATTTAAAGTAACATTTATTTTTTGCAAGGCTGATGTTTCTTTTCTATAATTCAAGGAACAAACATATTGACCTCAGCCATAAATTACTACAAAAAAAAAAAAAAAAAAAAAAAAAAAAAAAAAAAAAAAAAAAAAAGTGTTCATGTTTATTGAATTACTGATCTATCTATCAATATTATTGTCTCAACAACTCTTGATGGGTCATGGTCTCCACGATGAGCTTGTCATTAATATCTGTTCTGTGAGGCTGCTTTGCAATTTCTGACTCCCAGCCAGTCTCATTTAGTATTACAATTACAAAAATTTATTCATAGACAAAAAAAGTGAATAAGATATAATGTAAACCAAAATTTCGTAGTAGCTAGTAAGTTCTTTAGCTTTAATAGTAATAATAAATTAATGATTTAAGATTTGTTAAATAAGATAACGGACTTAGCTGGATTATAAAAAAAATACATATATTTTATTTTAGGAAACTATTTTCTCTGGTTAATCAAGTTAATTGCATATGAGATTTTATTGTATATATAAATATGAATGTAAGCATTTTTATCTACATACCAAAGTTTAGATATTAATATTAGATAAATAGTAAAATATTTTTTTGTTTTATTTATAATATGGTTATTATAATTTATAATATTATATTATTATAAAAATTAACCAAGAGGAAAATTTTAATGAATTATCACTAAGCCAAAAATCGTTTTAATGCGATCCCTTTTATTGTTAAAGATATTCTTTTAAAAATTTGTTGCATAAAAATATAAATTCATAATATTCATAATTAATGTAAATTAAAAATAAATTAAGGTTATCATAATAAACAAATATATTTAATTACATATTTACTAATTATATAATTATAACTGATAATACAATTTTTATGCATTGATAGGTTCAACCTCTATCTGAAACTCTTCATTGTGATGGGCATAAATTGGGTGATGGAACTGATTTCTTTCATATTCGAGGGTCCTAGATACTTATGGTACATTACTGACTTTTTCAACTCACTTCAAGGCCTCTTTATATTCTTGATTTTTGTTTGGAAGAAGAGGGTAAGGAGACTAGTTTGGGCTAAAATTCGCTCTTGCTGTGGAAAAGAAACCATTAGCTCTGATCCAAAAACAACATCGTCAGGAGGAGGAAGAAACACTAATAGCTCTAACAGCACCCACACCTTAAACAATAGTATTATGATGAACCCTATAACTCAGACCTCACAAACAACTACTGCTTAATTTGTAACTTCAATGTGTGCTATAATTGTTTAAAATAGAAACAATAAGATCTGCTGAAGGCACAGGTAATAATAATATTAAACATAGTGTTGTAATATAAACCAACTTTAAGGAATGAAATATATTCTTCTATTTTTTATCATAGAGAATAATTTTTTTATTTATTCTTCTTTGTATTTTAAAATTTTATTACATTGTTTTTGTTTTATCCTTCACTTCAACTTATATTATAAAATCTAAATTAAATAGTTCATAATTACTTCAAAAAATATCAACACCTTCATCAAAAAAAGTGTATTAAACCAAATATATCAGCCAGTTTTTTTAGAAATATATTCTTGGTTAGAAGATTGCATGTTTTTTATGGATTGGAAAAAAAGTACAAGGTTATGAAAAAATATTCACTGTTTTACAGATGAATTATAAATAACTTAAAATTTAAGACTTAAGACGTTTAATGTGGTCAATTTTGCAATGAAATTTCACATTGAACCATTTAGAAAGTAACTTTAATAATAACATCTTTAATTTTTGTTAGTTATTTGATGACTAACTGATGATTTTTCATCCTTTCTTTCCTTGTTTTATTATAAACCATAACTGACAGTGAACCATTTTTTCTTTTGATTAGGTATTAGATGACTGTGAAGTATTTAGAGCTGTAGATAGTTTAGCCATGCAGTCATTGATACACAGCAATTAACAATAATTTTTTAATTTATAATGCCAATGTTTGCATTGCAAGCCTTCATCAGGGCTAGAAGAAAAAGATACAAACAGAAAGGTATGACTAAATTGTAGAGATTATAAAAAACAAAGGTATGAAAAGAATAACTGCATGAGAATAAAGACAATAAGGAGGACAAGTTAATGAGTTGATATCTAAAGGCCATGAAGACAAAACATAAAAACTATTGAATTAAAATTAAATTGAAAAGAAATTGAAATGAGTGATAGTTAACTAAAAGTTAGTGAGTAAATATCAAGATTCCTGGATAGATCATGCTTCCCTTATTATGCCAAACAATTTCCACTCTACGATTCCTAAACCACTCCCGTAACTTCCTCCCACAATTAACTCGTCAACTATTAATTTCTTCCCTCATATTCCTCCATTTTGATTTTATTTCCCCATTGGTCTCTCTGTATCTCAGGATGCAAGATTGAAGAAGATCATGAACTGTTGCTTGAGATTCATTCTAGGGATATCACGCTATGACCATGTATCTCACCACTACACAAGATTAAAATGGTTATTGTCTTCCGAAGACAATACTTCCTTGGTTCATTCCTTTACAAATAACTTTCCTCTCAGTCACCTCCCTTAATCCTCAAAGCATTAACATTAAAGTCATCAGTGAGTTCCCACAAAACCAGATCCCGTTCCTCAGACCTCTACCTAACTCCCTTCAACACAACATCCTTTAAACATTCCTTTATTTCCAGAGCTTCTAACTTCTAGTGCTCCCTCCTTTCCATCATTGCCATTCCTCCACTCATAATAGCTTCAAATCCCGACTTTTTGTTTACTTGTTAGAAATTCAGTCTAATAGTCATATCGAAGAAGAAAATATTTTTTAAAATGAAATATGGATATTCAGATTATAATATTGATTTTGTACAGATTATTTTTGTACTATTGCAATAAATTTGTATAATTGTTTTTTGCATAATTTATATTATTGTATCAGACAAAATACATATTTCTCCGGATAATATATATTTTCCAACTTTGTTAACTATATTTTTTCATTGAATTTTTTTTTTTTTTTTTTTTTCATAACTTATTTTAAATTCTTAACCTTAAGATATAATTTATTTTTTGTGTGATATTTTATAACATGTAATATTACTTTTATTAACTTTATGTTGTAATGTAACTTTCTATTAAATTTTTTAATTTAATTTTAATTGTATTTTTCTTGCCTTCTTGTATTTTTCTTATTATGTTCTTAATTATATATATGGCAGCTAGGCTGCCATTAATCGTTCATTATAATAATTCTTAAGGGGCAATAGCCCCAGAATAAAATTCATTTTCATCTTATTTCATTTCAAATACAACAATATAATTGGCAAATATAAAAAATGAGTAGATACAAAGTTAATGAGATAATCAGGTTAAGTTAATGTATAAATACAATATAATATATATATATATATATATATATATATATATATATATATATATATATATATATATATATATAAATATATATAATATATATATAATAAAATTAATAACAATAGTAGGAAGTTGACTATATCGTTGATAATAAATATATTAAGTATAACAATGAGAAGTACATAGCAGTAAAGGAATGATAAATATTGGGGCATAAGTAGTAAGATAATTATAAATGTACATAGTGGAAAGAAATAGGAAAAGAGTGAGGGGAAAATGAAAGTTAGTGAAGA
Source organism: Euschistus heros (assembly GCA_003667255.2). NCBI lineage: Eukaryota > Metazoa > Arthropoda > Insecta > Hemiptera > Pentatomidae > Euschistus > Euschistus heros. The sequence continues at coordinate 1,124,103 of RCWM02000007.1, read as the reverse complement.
AAGTGAAAGTTAGCAATAACATTTAAATTTAAAGAAAGGAAAAGGATTTTTTTAAATTAGATTTTTTTAATGAGTGGGAAAAAAATGAATAAGGCGTTATAAAAGAAGTAGTTGAGCAAGACTTACTTTCAGAGGGAGAGGCAATCAGAAACTGATACAATTTTGACCAGGGCAGATGGTCAATTCTAAGGTGGGGTTTGAACTCACGACCTTCTGTACAGAGCGTGCTGATACCATCTACTAAAAACTACTAGAAACTTTTTGTAATTTTCGACTTCTTCAACATTCAAGTAGAAATTGCAAGAGACTTATTTACGTGATTGTAATTAGAACTATTTAGATAAACAGAGTTGATCATAGGGGCTCCACTAAACCATTCAAATACTCTTGATCCGTTTGAAGATGAAATATGTATATGTATTTTTTTAATATAATGGATTCATTATAAGTGAACTTTGATGCAAGCATGAATAACATTTATACCGTGTAGGAAGGCAGGCTAGGCCTTCAGGTGTAATCAACCAGCCTTCCTGGAAGCTACATATTACTTCACACTGATTAAGTTCCTGAATGTACAATCTTACCATAGTTGCACCATTTTCTTTCGAATGGTTTCCTTGAAGAGACCTATTAACATTTAAAAAAAAAAATCCAAATTATTTATTCGTCGAAAATATAAGACTTATTGTCCTGCATTATACTTAAATGACATTCCAGTGTTCCTTGTTGAACAGATCCACTACCGAGGAATTCTGGGCTCTTCTAACACTTCACTTGGAATAAATACACATGACTAAAGCGACAAGAAATTGCTAGTTGCTATAGAATAATTCAACATTAACTTGACGAACTTTCAAAGCTTCCAACCAAATACAAAATGCTAATTTGCTTCCCACTTGATTCCCAACAAACCTACGATGCGTCTTGAAGGAAAATGGCTTAGAGACCTTTTATTGAAGTGCTAACTAGTGGAAGTTAAAGTGCTACTAATGGGTAGTTGCTTTACAGATTATTGAAATGTTATTGTAATATTTTTTAGCACATTTAATTATGGGGTAACATATTCATCTGCAAGAGGTAACTGTTTTTCATAAATGCCATTAAGGGCAAACAGTCAACCAAGGAATTATTCAGTTCTAAGTGCAGACTAGAACAGAATTATTATTTAGTGTCTAATATTTATTCATGTTTATCATTTTTCCAAGTTTAAGTTGAAAGTATTTTTTATCATTATTCTATTTACTTTATTATCACAAAGTACTATTATTTATTTTTGTATCATTTCTATTTATTTACACTGAAATCTTTAATTGATGGTAACAGAAAAACACAGTGTTTAATCTTTGTTTACTTTTCATATATGTTTATTTATATATATATCTTTTATGTATATTATTATAATTATACTGGTTGTTAAAAGATTATTTCTACTTATAAATTCATATGCTTAATATTTTTCTTAGTTTAAGTTGAAGTAGTTTTCAATATTGTTTTATTTAATTTATTATTATCGATTAATAACTATTATCTAAAAAAGATAAATATGTTGCAAGAGAAAAAAGTGGAAAGCAATCAAAACTCAATTTCATCTTGAGAATGGTTAGCGTCATTTAATTAGGTTTTTTTTTCAAAACTTTTTGTTCTGAATATCAGTGTAACTATTTTGTTATAAAAAACATCACAAGATCCTCAGATATCTGTAAAAGAATTACTGAAGAAGAAATTAGTTATTTTTATATATTTTATTATTTAAATATAATCATTTACCTTGGACTTCATCTTAATATTTCACAATATTTTTTTTCTTAAATAATGCAATATAATAAATGAAAAAATACCACAATAAATAATGTTAAAAAATAAAATATTAGTAAATTAAATAAAAAATATTGCCAATATTTCATATTTATTTTTATTTTTGTTAACAGAAAGTGACTGTGCCATTAGTAATAAATCAGATTTGTATTTGAAGTTGAATGTATGTCTATTTCATACATTATCCATAAATAATTCATTTTAAAATAATTTTTTCATCTGGTATACACTCAAAGCTGTACAAAGATATATATATATATTTTTTTTTTTTTTTTTGTCTTTATTTATTTTAATTTACAACTATCAATTACATTAATGATAACCAGCAAATGAGATGGCTGAAAAAAAAAAAAATAACAAGGCTCTGGCATGAGAGGCATGATGGGGAGCATTGCCCAGTGGCCCCTCCATCTATCTTGTTCATCATTTCATTTTATTCAAGGAGATCTCTCATCTAGCTCCTTTTCAACCTTCTACGGATATTGTTGGGCATCATTGTTGTGGACATGTTGTGTATGAGTTTGTTGGGATGACGTTTTAGTCTATTGTGAAATCTATTGTAGTAGGTATTTATGTGTTCTTTGGTGGTAGGCATGTGTTGGTCCGTTTGCAGTGTTATGTTACTTACGTGCCAAGGTGCCTGTGTGATTGTCCTAAAAGTTTTGGCCTGAAAAGTTTGTAATTTTTGTATATGTGTCATTTCAGTAGTTCCATAGATTTAGGAGGCATATATCCAAGTAGGTTTTAGTAAGTAAGTGTAGGTATTGAGTTTTTGTCTCAGGTTTAATTTAGAATATCATCCAATTAGAGAATAAAATAGCCTTAGCCTTTGATTTAATGTTTTATGTTTAGAAGATATGTGTGGGCCCCATGTCGTCCTACAGTCAAAAATTAGACCAAGGTAATGTACTCTGTCGGTTTGCAGAATCTGTTCGTTTTTGATGAAGATGTGGGGACATGTCTCTTGGAAGTGAAAAAGTGATGTGGTGAGATTTATTGTAGTTCAGTCTTATTTTCCATAGTTAGCACCAGTTGTTTATTGCATTTAGGCTATGTTGTAAAGTCTGAGAGGCTTGCAAGGGGTCTCGATGTCTTGTAATAATATTAGTATCGTCTGCATCTAATGTAGCTGTCAGAGTGTCATTTGTAACGGGTATGTCATGCGTGTAATTATGTATAGTAGTGATGCAAGAATTGATCCTTGAGGCACCCCAGCGTAGATTGGTCTTATGGATGAGATTTCTGAACCCTTAGAATTGATGATACCATCATGCATACCTCAAGTGTTTCTAAACCCTATCGGACAGAGAAAAATCTGTCAGAAAGGAATGACTGTAGAATTAGATAGTAAGTGGATGGTAATACAATATATTCTTAAGCTTAAGCCCCTGATGCCAGACCGTGTCGAATGCCTCAGCAACATCCAGCAATACACCAGTCACGTACATCTTTTGCTCTAGTGCTGTAGCTATGTAGTCTGTCACTCTGTGTAGCTGTTTTGTAGTGGAGTGTAAAGAACAAAAGCCAAATTGGTGGTCCGGTAAAATTTGTTTGTCGATTAGAATGGTTAAAAGTCTCTTGTGCAGTAGCTTTTCAAAAATGTTGGCACAGATGGGAAGTAAACTAATAGGCCTGTATGATGATGGGGAATATAGGTCTTTTTCGGTTTTGTGAATCATGGATATGTAAGAATACTTCCATTGTAAGGGAAATTTTGCAATCCTGAGTATGGAATTATAGATAGTTGTCAGAAAAACCAGAGCTTTTCTGGGCATTTTCTGGAGTACCTTGGCATTTATTAGATCATAACCAGGGGATTTCTTTCTTTTTAGAAGTTCAATTTATTCTGCGACTTGAGAAGGAGAGAATGGAGGAGGGGTTGGTGAAATTTGTAACGAAGTGTCAAAACAATTTTATATGAAGTTATTTTCAGTGTCAGAAAAGTTAGAATGATATGTAAAAACCGAAGAAAGGTGGTCAGCAAAAAATTCAGATTTTTCTTCCTCCGAATCTGCCCAAGAACCATCCTCATTACGGAGTGGTACTGACACCTTCTGATGCCTTAGAAGCTTCTTAGTATGTCTCCTCTAGCTTCCATCTTCAGTTGAGAGGTTGTCAATATATCTGTCATAATTATCTCTGTTAATTTTTTGTATTTGTCATTTCAGTTCATTGTTGAGTTTGTTAAATGTCCGTTTGTAGGATGGTAGTCTGTTGGTTTGCCATATTTTAGGAGCTCTTCTCTTGGCTCCGATCAAATCCCTTATATACTGTGGATAGTTGGGTAAATTATTAGTTTTTTGACTCCTAGGTACTGATGATGACCAGGCTGCATTTTGGACACTCTTTGTGTTATGTTTTGTGTATAGCGTAATACCTGTGGATTGTGTCAGGTGTTAATGGTAACTTTAAGGGAGTGTGTTTTAATGAAGATTTTATTATTATATTGGTGCCACCGTGTGCTGTACAGTCTGGATGGTCAGTTCTGTAAATTTTGTAGCCTGAAATGTAAATTTTTTTATGTGGTGTTAAGTTTGTTTCAGTTATCTAAGCTATGTCTGTCCGTTTCTTGTGTAAGATTCATCCAGTTCGGTTTTATGCTGACTAAGTCCATTTGCGTTCCATAGAATGATGGTCAAGGAGCCCACAGTTAGAGGTCTAATGGACATATTGGGGGCAAAAAGCTTGAGTGGCTAGTTGTAGTTGTTGCAGTAGGCTGAAAAGGGGCTGGAGGAGGTTGTTTATACCATTAACTAAATACTAAAATTGGGGAGAAACATAGTCAACCTGAGGTGTTCACTGAGCAATATTCCTCATCATACCTGATGTATCGAAGGAGCTGAAGGTAGAAAATGAGCTGTGGTTGGGCTGCTACTCCAGGTTGGGCTGCTACTCCAGGCTGGGCTGCTGCTCCAGGTTGGGCTGCTACACCAGTTTGGGAAGGTTGAGGTTACTGTGTAGGCTGTTGGAGTGGTGGAAAGTTTTGTAGATTTAATGGCGTTGCTTGCTGTACAGTTACTGTTCTCTGAGGGGACCTGTAGCTACGCTGAATCCTTAAATCCTTTAGAGTTTGACAACCCCTGTAATTATCAGGGTGTGCTCCTTGACAATCAGCGCAAGTTTCTGGGGTTTGTCGGGTTTTACCGCAGGAAGCGCTTTCATGTCTAAGACCACACCTGACACATCTTGGTGGGTGGTTACAGTAGGCTTTAGTATGCCCAAACATTTGACACCTAGTACACTGTGGTTTTGAGTTCTGAGGTTAACTGAAGTTTTGAAATAGAACAAAGTAATTAACAGTTTGACTGGTATTAAAATCTTTTTTAGATTTTGTAAATATAATTCTATTAGAAATTCAGATATTATTAAAAATGACTGAGTAAAAAAGGTCGAAAAAATAATATATTCAAAATTGAATTTTTGGTTCAATGGACACAGATCTGAGAAAAAGGTTTTTTTTTTTTTTTTTTTTTTTTTTTTTTTTTTTTTTTTTTTTTTTTTTTTTAAATTATTTTTTTTTTTAAATCATATTGAAACTTGTCTTACAATATACATAGTTAAAGGTAAAAAGTAATAGTGAATTAAGGAGAGGAAATTTCCAAACGTTAACTTTCCTTTTTTACTTTCTCCTTGGAACTGGTGTTATTAGATTTAGAGCAAAAACAATCCAAAAAATTCTAAATTCAAATGTTTAGAATTTTTAATGTTGGCTTGCAACAATAAAATTTAGCCTTTTAGTTAATATGAAATTGATGATGAGAGGGAATGGGCTCAGTCAAAATACTCTCAAATCTGTTTGCTTACTTGCCCTCAGATGCATTTATGTTAAAGAATTTATAATAAGGCAACAAAATATGTTTCAGCTGTACTTTTTTGAGCCCTAAATGTTGTAAGTCGATAGAGTAGTCAAGCATTTTGAATAGAAATCATAGCTGCCCCTGTTATCACTATCAGCAGACTACTTATTTGAGTAGTAGCCCTTCTATTAGAAATTTCTCCTGTATTCCCATCACAGCCTCAGACATCTTCCTTGATGTCTCACCTGTGCTTCAGGATACTTGAAATCATCTGCTAAGTCTCAGATGCAATTACCTAATTTTATTCTGTTGAAAACTGGTTAATAAGAGATAACCCATATTATCTTTAAAAGAAAAAAAGGTGGTAGAAAGACTGTTTCTAAATCTTTGCCTCAAACAACTTGTATAAATATCACCATTTTGTTTATAATAGGTTTCAGTTTCAAGGAAATGCCTGGGAACATGTTCATTTAACAATTTAGGTGCTCAAAAGTATAATATTGTAGATGAGCAAGGAGGTTTCTCATGATTTCACCAGGAAAAAAAAAAAAAAAAAAAAAAAAAAAAAAAAAAAAAAAACCCACTACAAGAATTTTTCTTGATCTGTAGTCCAAGAATTATCAAGCAGATTTTTTACATCAAAAATTTTAAAATTGTGCATCTCAGTGTTATTTGATAAACCATTACAAAATAATAGGAAGTGCGATGGTTAGGAGTGGGGGCATGCTTAAGAAGAAGGATTATACATTATATTACAGTGGTAGTAAAGATCGGCATGAGTTTGGCTCCGCGTTCCTAGTGAAAACAAGATATAAAAGTGCGGTAATGGACTTTGATATGATAGATAAACCGTATATGTAGAATAAGACTGCGTGGGAGCCTATTTAACATAACTATCATTAATGTCCATGCGCCATCAGAAGATAAAGATGACAACACAAAGGAAGAATTCTACTCCAAATTAGAGAGGGTGTATGACTCTTGTCCTCTCTATGATATCAAGATTATAGCAGGTGATTTTAATGCCAAAAATCGGAAAAGAGGAAGTGTATAAGCCAACAATAGGAATGCATAGCCTGCACAATATTACAAATGACAATGGAGAAAGATTAATCCAGTTCGCAGCCTCCAAGATGTCAACAATAATGAGCACTGTATTTCCACACAAGAATATCCATAAGCAGACATGGCGGACGCCTGACGGAAGAAATGCAAACCAGATAGACATTTCTGTATTGATAACAGGCACCGCAAAACTGTACAAGGGATGTCAGGAGCTATAGGGGACCATGCATTGAGTCAGATCATTACCCCGTAGTAATGAAATTTAAACTAAGAATAAGGACTGAAAAGATATCTCGCAATCCACATAAGAAAAAAGTGGGATACAGAAAAAGCTAAAGAATGAAGAAATTTCAATTCAGTTTAAGGAAAATATTGAGAGGAAAATGCATGAGTATCACCTGGAGATGGATCAAGAATTAAACTATTGATGACAAGTGGAACAAAATAGAGGAGATAATCTCAACCGTTGCTGCAGAAACTATTGGAAGCATAGAACCAAGAAGAAGAAAACTGGATGGTTCGATAATGAATGCAAGGAAGCCATCGAAAAAAAGGAACTCTGCTCGTCATAAGTGCTTACAGCGACATACAAGACAGCAGGAAAAGGACGTACCGTGAAACAAGGCGACGGGTGAAAAAGCTGATCAAGAAGAAGAAAAAACAAGCATTGGAGAAGCAGTTGAAGAACATAGAGGAGATGGCCAATAAGAATGAAAGTAGAAAATTTTACAGGAAAATAGGAGCCATTAAGAAAGGATATGTACCTACGAATAATTGGGTAAAGAATAAAGAAGGCCAATTGCTGACTTCTAATAAAGAGGTTCTGGAGAGATGGGAGGAACACTTCCAGAAATTTTGACTGGTAACAATGACATCGATAATGGAGCAAGCGGTGATCCACGCAGTGAAACAGAAGACGGATGGGAAGAAGACATACCTCCAACTTTTGAAGAAGTGGAAGAAGTAATAGTTAAAATGAAGAGGAATAAATCACCAGGCATGGACAATATAAATGCCGAGTTCTTCAAACACATGGGCCCTGACATGCTGAGAGAGAGATGCACAGGCTCATAGAAAGGATATGGGAGGAAGAATACATGCCGGAAAAAAATGGAAACTGTGGAATAATCACAGTGGAGAATTATCAAGCAGATTTTTTACATCAAAAATTTTAAAATTGTGCATCTCAGTGTTATTTGATAAACCATTACAAAATAATAATTAATTAAAGAATATATGCATGGTTACTTGTAGTAATGAAAGTAAGAAAAAAAATACACCAAGAATATATAAAAAAAGAATAGCAAAAAAAATTAAAAATATTTGTTTCCATTCATAAGTTCAAGTAAAAATTAAAAATTGGAGTATTTCATTAATAAATTGTATGCTACCCTTTACATGAAAAAAAAATTTGCATAATATAGATAGTTTAAGTTTAAAATTATAAACTTCTTTTGAAATATATAGTGATGATTATTTACTTACCTGATTTTATTTATTTATTTTTCACACCCCCCCAAAAAAAGATGTCTTCAAAAGTAAAAATTTAACTGTAAGTGTTTTCAGTTTCTGAATTTCATTGGAAATCTTTTTTAATACTTTGTATTTATTTTATTCATTAGTTGGAATTCAAATCAATTTTAGCTATAGAAACCAGACAGATATTTAAATAAAAATTTATTTTATGAAGAAAAAAAACAATACCTTTTAATTAGAGTTATATAATATATTAAATATGTAACACCATTATTATTAATTTTTTATTTCTTCCATCACATCCTATTATTTAAATCAACAAATATTATGTTATTTATCTTTTTGTGATCATTTAACAATTTTTCAATGGGATATTCTTGTCAATAAAACGTATTGTATTAAGTACTGTTTTATAACTTGCAAACAAGAACAAAAGTAAACTTTATACATCATTAAAAAAAATAAAAATAATTCATAAGTTTTCTAATCATTATCCACAAACAACAAAGACAAAGATCAAAACATTACAAATAAATATTTCTATTCATTATTTCAAATTAAATTAACCAAGTATAATATGAAACATGAAATTGTTTTGTGTTGCCTCCAACATGAAACTAATGAGATTAATCTTGAAATTTACTGATGGCAATTTAGAATGTTTTTCAAAATCAAGTTTCTGTTGTTCGTGACCTTCCAAATCATGTTTAGAGGTTAAGAAAAAGGAAATGAAGGAATATGAATGGATGAGATAGGTACAAGATATTGAAAAGAAAAACAGCAATCTTCTTTATATCTTTCATTGTAATAACTTACTTGTATACATATTTACATTTCCTTACAATAATTTCATTAAGTTAACTATAAGTATTTTAACTTAAAGCTATATGAAACAACTATGATGGAATTTTGGTGAAGTATGGCATAATCCTTGTCCAAATAAATTTTCTCCTGCTAAATCTATATTAATCTTTAACAATCATTACAATAAATCATAAACTAATTTAAAAAAAGCATTGGATTTTGTGATTATATAAAGAATAATAGACTGTGTAACCCACATATTAAATATTTAATTTGTTAAAAAAAATTGTTTATTTCTAATTTCAAATTATTTTAATTCTTGGCAGATAGTAATTCACAGGAGAAAAAGAAGTAGACACAAGGACTATGAGAGTGATGAAGTCATGAACACCCATAACAACCCTTTACCTTCAACTTAAGGTGATATCAACATAAAAACTTCAACATCATATACAAACATTAATTATAAATTATATTTTGTAATGTATTTATCATTACAGGCAGTGAGACCTCTGTACTCATTCCATTAATAACATTCAATCGCCTATTTTATATGTACACTGAAATTCTAGAATAGTTACTATGACTTTATAAAAAAGAAATAATTTTTTCTTACTTAAAATAAATGAATAAAAATGTTATATCTAAAACAACATTTATATTTATATATATATATATATATATATATATATATATATATATATATATATATATATATCCATAGGTGAATCCCAAGACTTACAGGAATATGATATATTTAAATTGACAGAATTTTATTTTATATTACATCCACATTTTTTTTTTTTTTTTTTTTTTTTTAAATTCATTCAATACTGAGTTTTAACATAACTAATAATATTTTTGGAATTAACAAGGACTTTAATAAGAACTGTGCAATCTAAGTTAGAAAAAACATAAGAAAATTTTGATTTTTTTTTTCTTTTTTCATTTTTCAGCAGCGTGTCTGTGCTTCACAAAAATATAGAACTTCTTGAAAGAACACATTTATAAACCCTAATATAACCAATTATTATTTAGAATATCGTTGAAGTTGATTAATTATCTCTATAATAAACATTTGGAAAACAATATTAAACTAATAAATTCATTTAACAATCGATATAATTTGAATAATATAAAATCATAAATAAACTCATGAAGGGAGTTTTACCAAAGCATAGTAAATGTTTTGGATAGTGTATATTGCTACATTTTCAAATTTTTTAAAATTTTCTTTCCCTAGTTTATACAAATAAAAACCCTAAACATTATTGAAACAATGTGTTTCATTATATTGAAGAATTATATTTAACACAACAACAATCCATTATTTATGAGGATAAACAAAATACAATGTAAAAAAGACAATTTAAACTGAAAAAAACATGACCTGGGTTCGGCAGGATGTGCCGACATATTTTTACCAGTTTAGTTCCTCTTTTTTTTCTTTTAATTTTTTTTCAACATGTATTTTTTTTTTCATCTAAAACGATACTCTACATATTCAAGTCCATTAGCCATAGACGTATATATTTTTATTATATAACTGAGCATTTTTAATTAACTTATGTATAAAAGAGAATGTCTCACTTTTTCACATTTTGCTGATTTATTAGATTTGATGGATATTAGGCCATACCAAACACACAAAACAATCTTCACATCTTCACTTGTTGACAACTATAACATTCTGACTCGATCTATAATCATTATTATAACCGGCACAACTTTCATTTATCTCTAAACAGAAAGAACTGAGAATGACTATCGCAAAATTGAGCGGTATATTTTGGTAATTTAATTCTCTTTTTTTTTTCTTTTTTTTTTTGTTCTTACACATATTATTCACTTTCTTCAATACCATCGAACAGCCTCGTTGTAAAATCAAACACACCGTCATGAAGATACCGTGATGAGGGCAGGAAGCTCTCATACATATAATTATTACTTTCATGCACAAACTTCCATTCTTCAATTTAAAATTGTCCTTGGAAGAATCAGATGATTACGATTTTTAATAGATAAACATCAATATTTATTCACTGTGACTCAGGAAAGGGGAACAACACAGCATCAACTATTAAAAGTTCCTGAGGGAACATCAAAATGGTTCCCTGCATTTTACTCGCAACAATATACATAATGCTATAACTATTTACACTTGAACCTTTAATATTGACAATAATAACAACACATACATTGACAGATTTCCTATTGTATAATTTTTCAATACACCCCTTATTAAAATAAAGTAGTAGCACTGCCTAATATTAATATTAAAAGTATATTTGCCACGGATGAAAATGAAAACTAAGCAAAAATTAACAAAAAAACAAACAAATAAAGAGCAAAATTTATAAAAAGGTAGGATGCAATCCGTATTAAAAGTAATCCAGCTTTTAGAATCATGCAAAAATAATTTAAATACATTCAGTGATTTTTCTAAAATTCATAATTAGGCCATTGCATATCAGAAAATGATATAATTTATAAGTTATACAAGATATTAAAAAAAAAAAAAAAAAATCAGTAATTTACTTGATACATAGGTGAATAGTTCACATAAATGTTAAAAGGAACCTGTTGTTATTGTTTCACAGAAAATTTAACAGCTGTTTTTACTTATAGCCTATCTATTTTAGAGTTTGGACGATTCAATATATGTAATATTTCTGGCTACACAAATAGTTCTAAAATTATAGAATAGATACAAATACATTTTCCCATAATATTAGTTTTCAATAATTACATATGGTATTTACAACAAATATGGATATTATGAATAGCCGACTGTGGCCTGTGGGGATGACTACCATATCACTGCACCAAAAAAAATTATTAAACCCACAACTTACTTTTTATACCCATTTCCTTATTAATCTCAACCTTATCAAGTTATGAAAAAACTATTAAGATATTTTACATGTGTTTGGACCTGCTTTGACTCAGAAATGTAAGAAATCATTACTAAAACAGACGTATGTTGATATAAATTATATATATAATATATACTGTAATGTAAATATCATATAGATCAACAAAATTGTACTACAAAATCGTTCAAATAAACCTAACTAACCCAGCAGATAACATGGCTCAGATTTTCCCAAAAAGCAATGTTCTAGGAGAAATATCTCAATATATTGGCTGTCTCGATTATCTGGTGCCCCTATAAAGCATAGTCGACTCTATAAATATAGAAAAAGTATGAAAAATTAAGTATAAATTAGTTCTTTAACACTTAATACTTTATATGTAATATGTGTATATGTAATATATTTGAATGTTCTAATTATAAAAATCATAAAAAAAAAAAATACAACTAAAATGCCAAAATGAAATAGTTCATAGTAATTTGATGTGCTCAAAAGATAGCATTAATTAATTAATTCTAAAATCCCTATTTTCGTAAAGCTAGAAAAAAAAAAATGCTTAACCCACTCAGCACGTTTTTTTTTTAATGCACTTTGTGTCCTAATTCTTTTTTAATTTCAATTAAAGAAAATAAACTACAATTTTACAATTATTTGTGTTTCCCTAAAGCAATATTAAGGTCACTTTCTCGAACAATCTGATTGTTTCATTATTTAATGTGTTTTTTTTTTTCTTAATTTTATTATGAAAAATTTTAATCATTCAGTTTTGAACAAGACATTGCTTTGATAAAATTATTAATAAGTATTACCAATAGTTTCAATTTTAAGGCAAAACACTTGGTTAAATTACTTTTGTATTATCACAGCAAAGAAAATTTTTTTGTCTGTTTATCTATTTTATTTTTATTTATACGATTAAGTGGTGCCAGAAGTATTCACACAACAAGCAATATGATCGTCCATGGTCAACCCAGTCTTGGCCATCAGCTGAATCCTCTGCCGTCCATCAACAATGGTATTTGGCCAACAACCAAAACAGCCTGGACCATCCATCACTGAAATGACATTTGTCATTGTCTTTCACCATACTTTTCTGACACATATCTACCGTTTCATGGTAATCACAGTGTTACCATAAAAATAATGAGAGCTGAAAGAATATTTTTAATGGTCTTATTTTTTTTCACATAGCCAAATATGGGTGTTTGTGTGTGTGTGTGTGTGTGTGTGTGTGTGTGTGTGTGTGTGTGTGTGTGTGTGTGTGTGTGTGTGTGTGTGTGTGTGTGTGTGTGTGTGTGTGTGTGTGTGTGTGTGTGTGTGTGTGTGTGTGTGTGTGTGTGTGTGTGTGTGTGTGTGTGTGTGTGTGTGTGTGTGTGTGTGTGTGTGTGTGTGTGTGTGTCTGTGTCTGTGTCTGTGTCTGTGTCTGTGTTTGTTTTTTTAAATGCGAGTATATATGTCTGGTGTATATATTATGAAAAAAAAAAAAAAAGATCATTAGTTTGATATAACAGATAAATATTCAAAAGTAAATTTTATGAAGGATTGAATTTATTCAATGAATTATTAGAGTGAAAAGCATTAAGGATTAAATGATCCAAAGGAATGTTTTTGGAAGTTGAGATCATGGGAGGTAATTATTACTAGAACCTAGCTGCATATTAGCACTAAATAAAAAATTACTTAAAAGCACACTTTATGCATATTTCTAAAACATAATTCACAAATTTTGTTATTTTTTCTTACTTCTCTATGATGTAAACTTGAAAATCTTCCTCAAATAGTGAACACATGATCTAATGGTGTAAAAATGGTTATATTACTCATTAATTTTTTTAAATTATATATCGTTAATGCTATTTTATGTAATTTGAATATATTAAGTTTATTGTTTATTTCACACTATTTCAAATGGCCTAGTTAAAACGGTAAAAAAAAATCTTTTTCATTTAAAAGGCATCAGTTTTATTCATATATAAATCACGTTTCCTATTTTATCTAAATAACCTAACTTTACAAAACCCGCTATTTTTTCTCAATTTCATTTTATTTTTAACTCAATAACTTAAAATTTATAAAAAGTTATTTTGTATAGATTGTTTTGTTTCTTCTTTTTAATTGCTGTATTTTTTTTTCTAGGATCATTAAATTTTAAAATTACACTTCAAGATATGTATTATACATACATATGAACATATAATGGATAAAATTAAAAACTGAAGACTAACTTGAAATTGATTAAATAATGTAATGAACCAAAAATTAAAGAAATTACAAAACATTTGGACAAATTGGATTATTACACTGAAGAAATGTTGATGTTATTACTCTTTGTAATACGGAAATAATTAATTAAAACCTTTTTCAAATTAAGGAAAAACATAATCCGATAATTTAAAATGAAATATTTATGTTAATATTGAGTAATTATCTTTTAGAATGAAGTGTTAATTATGTAAATATTAATGAATTTTTTTTTCGTTAATTAATTTTATTAAATTCTATATTTATTTATTAATTACTATTAATACTACTTAAACCACTATTTAATCAATCTATAAAATTTGAATTTGCTCCATGGATATAATTAGTTTAATTTAACTATTTGAAATATTATATTGGTGATTTATATTAGGGTAGATGGGCCTTCAGAAGGTGAGAGGGTGTTCTACCCATTTTGTTCTTAATCTTTATTAGGAGAAAAAAAAATTCAGCAAATTAAAATTTATCTGGGAAGTTAAAGAAAGCATCGCATAAATGTTTTTAGAACGGTGTTTCAGGTCAACTTTTGTAAAATGGTAGTAGTGTACTTGCTCACCATCTCGCCTTCTCAAGCTGCCCCTTCTCTACAGTGTAATTTAGAGATGTTGGTAGTAATAAATAATGAAGGTTAAATGAACTCGTAATGTTTATAACTCAGTAACCATTAGACAGTATCTAAAGATCATATTCTACCAATCATCTCTTCTGCAATATCAAAAAGAGTATAGAATTTATTGAAAATTTTATGTCCTTTTATCTATAAGAAAATATAAAAATTTGTGCTTTTTGGCTTATTGGGTATGGCAGGCAATCAAGATGGCAATGAATGGGCTAAGCTCTTTTTTTTTTTTTTTTTTTTTTTTTTTAAATTTTTTTTTTTTTTTTTTTCTAAAACATTTATACCTAATATTTCTCATCATCTTAAAACTCCCTCTAAAAAAGTGGCGTCAGTCAATAACATTATCAATAATGACAAAATTTAACAGCTGTATAATAAAAATTACATCCGTGGCAAAGACACTAAAAATAAAAAACAAACATTAAAAAACACCTTACACATTAATAGTATAGGAGGGGATTGACTTAGCAGTTGGTCAGTGTTTATATTCTGGATATTTGGGCCCCGGAGGGATGAGCGCTGATTGGTCATTGCTAGGCGACGGCGAATCCTCACGTTGTGACGAATCTCCTTCCACCCTCACCTCACCGCCATCTTCTTCTTCTTCGTCGCTAGCCGATCGGTGAAGTCGTTGTTGAGCTTGAATAAAGTCATCACTAGAGGACATTACCCGTCGGAAACATTACCCCCATAAACAAATGAAGTGGGTAAACACTAATATCTAATTAGGGGGCTTTTAAGCTATGAATCCCTCCCAAATAATTTACTAGTTTGTATGATTCAAAATGCAATAAAAAATTTTATTTCAAATTTGTACTTTTTTTTTTCTATAACAAAAGGAAGTTCTCATTGAAAACTAGAGATGGGCCAACTAATCAGCCATTTTCATTCATTTATTTAATTCACAATTCTACAATTAAAAATAAGTTCATTGAAATGAAATGGCCTTTATTTATTACAATATTTATTTTAAATTCATCTTTAGAGTTTGTTATATTAATCCAGAAATAGACTCTTTTTTTTTTTAAAATTTTTTTTTTTTGACTGGATATGGATATGTCTTTTAGCTGGGGGTCTATATGTTTTTAGCATAAAGTTTTTTTCACATTCAAAAATGTAACATTTTGTCACGCTCTAGCTCTTTTGGTGTTGCTCAGATCGAAAATTTGCCAACAGTTTCCCAATCAGAAATTTAATGGAGGATATATTGTTAAATAACATTTGTTGCTAGGACCTACAATTTAGGAATTATATTGGTTTGAATGATAAAAGTCATGTTATGACATTTAAAAAAATAAATAAATAAGTGGTCTGAAACCCCTAATTTTTCTCAATTTTGTTTATTAAGATGATTAATTGTTGATTTAATTTAATTTATATTAATATAATTTCATAGTATTAGTTAGATTTAACACTAATATATTATATTAGTATAAAGATATTAGTTGAAATAATTTGATCCTTTTAATTCTAAAATGTTAATTGGGAAAAGCAGTAGATAATAGATAGAGCCATGATCTATGGTTTTTTCCTACTCAGGGAGAAATTGAGTTTTAACTAGAATCGCTTTTTAAACCATTTATCAAACTTTAAGAAAGAGTATGACATTACCAAAAAATAAATGTATAAATTAATAACTAAATGCAACTACAATACTGAATAAAGAACTTATGTAACATATAATTACGGAAGTGGAAGAGAGCTTTCATTACTAGATTTTTTCAGTTAATGACCAAATACACCAAGAGAAGAATGTCAGGAACTTCTATACTTTAAGTTAGTAAGCCAGCATATTTTTAAACACTTTAAAGTATACTTCCATTTAAGTAAATTTCCATTCAAATAAATTACATATAATAAAATATATATACCTGGGCAAGGGGAGTGAGGAGGCTTATAAATTGAATACAGGCCTATATTATATCAAATGAAACCATTTGAATAATAAAAATTCATAGTGCATTTTGAACTATACATACTGATAATAACAACTTCCTTAAGAGATCTTTAAAATTATAAACACAAATAAAATAATTCTGCTTAAATGATTTTAATGGAAACAGATTTTACTAACTAAATATACTATACATAATATACTATTATTCATATTCAATGTTAGTAGATAGTCAGTTGCTATTGTCTTTTAAATTCTATAATCATCAACAATTCAATCTAAAATTTCTAAAAATTTAAATATATTTACTTGTCAGCAAATTCTTTTGTTTTTATAGAATTTATAATAATGATGTTGAACATAAAAAATATTGTACGAATGAGATCCATAGAACTTATAAAAACATAAATAAAATTAACAATAAATTTATGAAAGTAATCCGTTGTTCTGAAAATTTACTATTTTATGTGACAAATTAGTTACATAGAAGGTATTTGTATGCATAGAGTCTCATTTGAAGCCGACAATTTCCACTGATTTTAAAATGCTACATTGAAGTATTTTTTTATTTTTAACTGAATAACAAAAATTAATTTAGAATTTTAACAAAAATAAAATTACTTCTTTTTACGTGTTGACCATCTACTAATGTTATAATTCATTATTTTTGTGGTGTAAAAGATTATGTTAAAAGTTTAGAGGGAAATAACAAAGGAAATCCAGTTCTTTTCTATTTTGGGAAGCTTATTAAGGCTTTCTATAAATTTCAAATCACTGGAATTCCTTGTAATTTTTCCCTGTGTTTTTCAGATACTATTGCAATATAAGTTAGTTTTATTAATATAAATGTATAGAAATACACACCTAAAATATAAATTAAAAAGAAATTAAGATATTTGTGTTTCACATTATGTTCTAGAGATATATGAAAATTAAAATTACTATTTATGAAAGTAAAAATATTCACACTTGCATTTTATGGGTTTAGTAAAAAATGAAAAATAAAAAAAAATAAAAATAATGATTGTCCATTTCCACTATGATAATATCAATCAGATTAAAAACAACCATACCCTGTTTAATTGTATTGATTTATAGTTACTTAACATGCAACTATACAGTGAAATATTGTATTTCTTATATTAATACTAATTATAATTTAATATATAGGCCTAATTAATTAATGGCTTTTGATTGATGATTGATATTATTATAAATAAGCTTTATAGTTTCAGTAGTTTTGAAAAATGATATAATTTATAAAAATCTAATAGCTTAAATAGCTGTTTCTTTCTTTTTTTTCTTTTTTTAAATGCACTTTAAAAAATATATAATAATTTTTGAGCAAATCATATTTGTTTCTAATTTAAACTATAAATTATTTAACAGATTCATAAGACAAAAAAATAAATTTAAGAATTAACTATATATATGTTTTAAGAAATAATTATGGCAGACAGAAATTCAAGCAGTGCAATTTTTTATGAGGTTGATACAAATTTTAAGTATTATGTTATAGTGAGAGAAATTTAATTACAATTGGTTATTTATCATTCTCATTGACTTCCATGTGTACATGTATTACTAGTTCCCTTCATTTAGCAGAATAGGCAGGTTATTCAGTTCATTATGATTAGGTTAAAATTTATTTTTTACATCTTTTGTTAACGCCCGAGTGTTCAAGTATGGCCCAGTTACAAAAAAGGTTGCAAGGATGATAATAGTCATCCATTGAGTTTTCTAGTGTTTTAGCAATCGGTATCTTTTTTTAATTTCTTTAATTTAAAAAAAATACTTTACAAAGGACAGCAGAAATAAATTATTTACTCAAAATAATGAAATATAAAGAAAGTATGTAGATCATTATTAACACACACAAAGTTTTGAAAAGAATAATTACAGGGCAGGTCGCATGTATGACAAACGAAAAAATTCACTCAAATAGCACAAAACTTCAAAAATACCAGTAGGGGACATTCAATTTAATTATAAAAAGCTCTAATTGTATTAGTTTTGCTACTGTAGACAAATAAATACAAAACTAAAAATAAGTAATTGAAAGGTTGCGTGGAGGACAATTGTTAGCCAACCAAACCAAGTAGGAATTACAGGTTGGGAATATCAAATAGCAACTAAAAGGTACTGAGACTATCCCCCTAGCCTCCCTTTGCCGACACTAGGCTCGTCATATTCATCCATGCCAAAACAAGTAGACAATAGTGATCTTAAGAGCCGTGGAGGACTATTGTCATCCGCGCGAGCACTCGAGGGTAAATAATAATTGTAAAGCAGGGATACTTCATATGATCCTTTATCAATCAATTCAAACAAAAATTACAATACTCAAAGGATGTCTTCCATTTTAAGAGAGAAACTCATTAGAGAAAAAATTACTAAAAGTAGAAAGTTACCTTTCACTATCAGGTGTGTCTGCATTATAGGGAGCCTCCCGAGGCTGCACAGAAACTCTGTCCTGGTCTGCTGACTCATATATCCCTTCTTCTTCTGGTAAATATCCCGTTCCTCTCCCTGTCCCATGCCTATATCTACTGTAAACAAAATCCGAGCTGCCTCGAACTCGCCTGAAACATAGACCAAGTATATTATAAAAACATAGTTTTAATTATTATAATAAAAGGCATAACTCCTCATTTGCTTTATTCATTTACTACATGTTTCGGAGCTTGTCATGTTGCTCCATCTTCAGGTTCTACAATCATTATGTTATGTTATTTTCCAATTCTTCACTATATAATTACATCATTTAACATTTTTGGTTTTTATTACCTTACACTGTGATATTCTCACTGGTCATCCTATCTACACTGACACCACTGGGCAATGTTCAATTATTGTTTGTTTATTTATTGTCAGCTTCTGGCCTATTCATTTAGTTCCTATTTTACCATTCTACTTCCATTCTATTATTTGTATTGTCACCACTATTTACATTTTTATTACTATTATTTATTGATGATTTCATTCTTTTTATGGACAATTTATATTTTCAGTCTATCTATTAATTTAGCATAGTTTGTACCAATTTTATGTGTATCTGTTTTGTAGTTTACTGCCTGGTCTATTGTTTTATTTATATAAATTGCTTCCATTATTTTTCTATTTCTGGTTTTATACTCATGATTTAATATGGTTGTATTTTCAAAGTCAAATTCATGTTTGAATTTGTTTGTGTGTTCACACAGTGCAGTCTTATAAAAATAATAAGACTGCACTGTGTGAACACACAAACAAATTCAAACATGAATTTGACTTTGAAAATACAACCATATTAAATCATGAGTATAAAACCAGAAATAGAAAAATAATGGAAGCAATTTATATAAATAAAACAATAGACCAGGCAGTAAACTACAAAACAGATACACATAAAATTGGTACAAACTATGCTAAATTAATAGATAGACTGAAAATATAAATTGTCCATAAAAAGAATGAAATCATCAATAAATAATAGTAATAAAAATGTAAATAGTGGTGACAATACAAATAATAGAATGGAAGTAGAATGGTAAAATAGGAACTAAATGAATAGGCCAGAAGCTGACAATAAATAAACAAACAATAATTGAACATTGCCCAGTGGTGTCAGTGTAGATAGGATGACCAGTGAGAATATCACAGTGTAAGGTAATAAAAACCAAAAATGTTAAATGATGTAATTATATAGTGAAGAATTGGAAAATAACATAACATAATGATTGTAGAACCTGAAGATGGAGCAACATGACAAGCTCCGAAACATGTAGTAAATGAATAAAGCAAATGAGGAGTTATGCCTTTTATTATAATAACTAGATGTTAATCTCCTTGAATGAAACATATATAGCATAGTTTTAATGTAAAAAAAAGTCTTGTAAAATGAAAAATTTTGAAAAAATAAAAAAAAAGTTATTACTCATCATTTCTGACCTTAAATAATTTATCAACTCCCCTTATTATGTTTCCTGTAACATCACATACTGACCTTCAAATAACTAATGTACGAGGGTAAGTCAATAATTATCCGCAATATAGCTATATTTTTGTTTATGTTGGCAGTACTGTTCTTTTGTGTTGATGGCGCATGCTTTGTTTATTCGTTGTTATGTTTATGTGCGTATCAAGCTGGTAGGTTAGTTTTGTTATCGCTGTCGTGCTGTCAATAATGGCCGCTCCACTTTCTATTTGCACCAAAGAAGAGCAACGTTCAGTGATCCGTTTTTTGTGGTCGGAAGGTGTATCAGGGGCCGAAATTCATCGAAGACTTTTGGTACAGTACGGGAACAATTGTTTGCCACAACGGAGTGTCTATGAATGGATTGAAAAATTCAAAAATGGTCGCACAAGTGTTACGCAAAATGAAGGAGCTGGACGACCAGTTACCGCCATAAACGAGGAAAACATTGAGCGTTCACGTGAAATGATTCTCTCAGACAGACGGATAACTGTTGACGACGTGGCAAATCGTCTGCAAATTAGCCACTGTTCTGCCTACGAAATCATTTACAGCAGACTTGGGTTTCATAAAGTTTGTGCAAGATGGGTTCCAAAACAACTGACACAGTTGCATAAACAAACGCGCTTGGACGTGTGCACAAAACATTTGGATCGCTATGTTAACGAAGGGGACAACTTCTTAGACAGGATCGTTACTGGTGACGAAACATGGATCCATCATTACGAGCCGGAGAGTAAACGGCAGAGTATGGAATGGAAACATCCAAATTCGCCGTGCAAGAAAAAATTCAAAACCCAACCGTCCGCAGGAAAACTTATGCTTACGGTTTTTTTGGGACTCACAAGGTCCATTACTGGAACATTATCAGGAAAGGGGCACAACAATAAACAGTGAACGTTACAGTGAGATGCTTACTGCTAAGCTGAAGCCTGCAATTCGAAGCAAACGCCGAGGACTGCTGTCAAAAGGCGTTGTGTTGTTGCACGACAATGCCCGTCCGCATACAGCTGCCCACACTGTAGAAACGCTTCAGAAACTCAATTTTGAAGTATTGAATCATCCTCCATATAGTCCCGATCTCGCTCCATCTGATTTTCACTTGTTTGGTCCACTCAAACAGGCAATTAGGGGCCGTCGATTTGCCTCGGACGAAGCATTGAAAGAAGCGGTGCATTCCTGGCTCGCATCTCAACCCAAAACCTTCTTCCATGAGGGCATCAGGAAACTTGAACAACGTTGGACCAAGTGCGTTGAAAAGCAAGGGGACTATGTCGAAAAATGATGTACTTGTAAGTTTCCTATTTCATTTCAATAAAATTTTATAACTATATTGCGGGTAATTATTGACTTACCCTCGTACATGAACTAATCAAACAAAACAACAAATTCTGTAGAATACTACATGGATATTTTAACCAACCTATTGACAAATTTACATCCTTTACATTATTCACTGATCTGAATCATCATTATGAAAAATTATTTAATTACTAATGCACCCCTAGAAGTGCTACACTATTGGAAATGACACATTCCAATATGTTGATAGTTTTAAGTATCTTGGTAAAAAGCTCAACAAAGCATTAAATTATGAGGAGGTGATCAAGGCATGTACTGTCTCTGCTAATAAAGCCTTTATTCTCTATAATTATAATAACTTTATGAGATGTAGACTGATGAGTTGCTCACCCTAGTTTAAACTGTATAAGACTTACCTCCATTTAATTTTCAGAATAAATAAAGTTTGTAACTTCATAAATTTGATTAACTTTAATGATTTAATAATGTGGACATTAAATTCATTAAATAATTTTTGAAAAACTATTTCTACAACTAATGCATGAAGCCTGAGAGTTGGTTATCTCTATTTATTTATTTTTTTCTCCCCTTCCTTGCCATCTTGGCTACACGGGGTACCTGGCTGAGAGGGTGGGGGTGGGGATTTTATTACTTAGAGTTAATCCTACCCTACACCAGTTAGGTTTGAGCCTGTTCTATTTTGTTTGCCATGGTTACTAGGGACAGAATTAAGTATGAAGTAAAGAGGCAGGGGCTGGACGCGCTTCTGGAGGGACTCCAACAGCGTATTGGCGAGACCCCTAACCAATGGAAAAAGATGCTTCGGGAGGATTCCATAGAAGCGTGGAATGGGCGGTGGGTGGTATGCCAAAAGGGCACATTGCTGAGAAAGTTCTTCCCCACCGTCCAGACAAGATTAGAAGCGAGATGGGTCCTCCCTGACTACTGGGTCTCACAGATACTAACAGGACTTGGAAGGTTCCGGGGAAAGCTCAATGAGCATGGAAAGGAACTTGATCCCCGGTGCCTGACTTGTGGAGTCCCAGAAACGGACGAATGCTGTGGACCAGGAGGGCTGGACCAGGCAGACAGGATGGATGCAGTCTCCATGAAAGCAGGTTGGAGTGAACAGGACAGATGTAGCAGCCCAGGAGGGCTGGACCGGGCTTACCATTCAGAAGGATAAAGGTGCAGTCGCTAAGTCGTGCATATGCATAGCCAGGCCGCACCATAGGATTGTGACCCTTAAATATATGATTCTTCACCATATATTGTAAAATAAAAATTATAAATAAAGAGTTTTGTTGGCAGCAGTGGCATGCATAAAACCCATATGTTGAACCCACTGCTGCCAAAACCCTGTATGCTTGAAAAGGCAAGGAAGGGGGAAAAAAAATAAATAAAAAGTTACTAGGGTAACACTTTTTTTTTTTTTTTGTAAGTGCGCTACCTCTCAGCCAAACCCCACCCTTATCTAAGTGGTCAAACTCTTTCTAAACACTCCATTGATACAGATGTACACAATAATAGATAAATAATAATAATAATTGATAAATAAATAATAATTAATAATAAATAATTCAAAATATAATCCTCCGAAATTCCCTTTCAGGAAGGTATTCAAAAGCTGTTGATTATTTTATAATTAGTATATTTCATCATACTAACAAAAAAAAAAAAAGTAAAATTTTTCAAATTTTGCCTTCAATGTTACGTAATTACATATATCTCTTTTATTTTATATTGAAAATGATAAGGGCTTTTTTTTTTTTTTTTTTTTTTTTTTTTTTTTTTAATAGGAAATCTGAGTTTTTCTAAAAGTACCTTGTAAACATTTTGAAAAAAATGGCTAATGAAGAAGTAAGACAGAACAAAGTTATAAATAATATGACATTTGACATTAACTTTTTTATGAACCTGCTAACTCCCAAAATTAGATCTTCTTCAGTAAAACAGTATTAATCATATCAAATTTCACCCAAAAGTATTTCAGGTAAAATTTAAAAATAACCAAATTAAGATAAGTTATGAATAATAACTACAACAATTATGAAGGGATCAATTTAAGGGTCTACTTGACAATAAAAAAGAAGAATTAATAACAGACAAAAACTAGGTCACTATTCCATTGGTGCCATAACACATAATGAAGTAGATCATAATAGATTATTTATTTGTAATATAATAAATTTTGTAATGTAACAAAAGGAAATAGAATACATCTTCTTAAATGTAATGAGTTTGACTATAGTAGTCCTAAATAATTCTAATATCATTACAGCTAATCATATAATTATACAAGTAATATAATAGATATTTATAAAAAGCAATACTTGAATACAAAATAACTGTTTAAAAATTAAAAATAAAATACATTACCAGCAAAGATATTCAGCATTTTGGATTTCCATAATTCCTAAAATCACAGCCACATGGACACAAAATTAATTTTTTTTTTTTATCATGTCTCCATGAAAGCATAGCAATGCCATACCGGTCAAAATATGTTGCAAATGCTCTGTCATTGTGATTGTTTTTTCTTGGTAGTTTCAATAAACAACTCTAAGCCCATGGAAAAATTAATCTGAATTTTTAAATGAAAGAGTGCAAATCATGTTTCATTTTTCTGCTTTTTTGTCACACTTTTTTAAATCATCTACAAGTGTGAGGTGAACTGTTTTATTTATTATTTCCTGTTTCAAACTTTTTTGCTAATCTGTTACAATAACAAATTTATTGTTCCCTCTAGTATGGATCACAAGTAATTAGTTATATATTATATCTTAGAATTATACCCAACTTATAAATATCATGAATTATTGTTATAAAGAATATTTCTATCTTTAATTAGACAGATTAGTATGCTGTGTATGTAGTAACCCAATAAAGTTGGGCAGCAATATGTTTTTATATTAATAAAGCATATCTCTCTCTTTAACATACTTTCATTAATAAAGATACGTAATAATTTATATTGTTAAAGGTAGTTAAAAAAAAAAAAAAAGCTCTCCTTAAATTCAACTTAAGCTCTTCATTTTCATCCAGACCTTAAAATGGGAATTTTCTTTACACTCAAACCATGTTTCTTAAATGAACATGAAGCTTCTTAATGGGAGTTTACAGTTATAATGATGCCTAGACCTAATACTGGTCTTATAAATGTAGAAAACAACATATCTAATATAAAATGTAAAGCTTCTGTATTGGAAACAACTTAAGAGGAACATTCAAATGAAGATGGGTTTTTTTTGTTACTGTAGTGCATTAATTATTAAATCTCAGAATTTCTAGAATGATAAACCAAAACAAAAAAATACAGTAGAAGAGGTAGACTTCTAGACCTTCTGATTTTAATTAAGTTGTTTTCTCACTAAGCTTATTTTTCATTTATTATTAACTTGTATTTTATTAAGTTTATTGTCTTCAATTATGTATTTATTTTTTTAAATTTTCTAATTTTGTATATAGCTATTTGTTGAACCCGTACATTTTAAATTAACAAAAGGAAATATTTAGGGTGATACACAGCAGGCCAGCTCCTCAGATCTCTTAAAAAAAAAATTTGGAAATCCATAATCCCTCTTGGAAATGACAGCAGTTGGGCCGTATTCAAAAAATAGATTTTTGTATCAATCCCTAACTTAATAATATTCTAGGTCACCCTTTAGACCACACAGAAAGTAGTAATACCCTTAACCGTTATAGGTAAATTTCCAATCTCAAATTAAATTCCAAGAAATCAGTAGGCAAGATGATTAAACCATTTAGTGTTGGGATGATGGCCACTATATATAAAGGGCTGAAAAGCATATTTAGCGGATGTCTGTTTGTTGCTGTACCTTCAATATCTTCAGCTTTATCGAACCGATACAATGACCTTCCACTGATGACACCATTCCCACACCATAGACTCTTTAGGCCAGTTGCACACACCGACTTTTTGCCGGCCGGCAAAAAACCGACCGATATTTTGCCGGTGCTAGTGCTTGCACACACACCGACTTTTTGCCGGTCAAACAATTAGAAGAATTATAATTTTATTTTATTCTTGACTTTTCGACCTAAAACGTTTAACAATTTCTGATTAACAAATTGATATTGTTCCATTCGATTCAGTAACTCAAGCAAATAGTAGCTTTTGTAATTATAGTGCATAAAACAGTAATTATAATGCAGTGGCAGGCGCCGGTAACTCACCGGCATTTTGCCGGCCGGCAAAAAGTCGGTGTGTGTGCAAGGTTACTATTTGACATATCGTTCACTATTGAAATTTGGACGACCGGTAAAAAACCGGCCGTCCAAAACCGGTGTGTGTGCAACGAGCCTTATCGTATTAAATTATTAAACTTAATAATGATCTCTATTTCCTATTGTAATTTTATGTGTCAGCCATTCTCTTAATATACATTTTTTTATTTTTTTTTATTTAGCACCAGTCTAATTTCTTAACCAGTTGCATATCACTTATCCAATTAATTCTTTAGATTACATTCTCTTATGATTACATTAATTATCCTGAAATCTTAGCCTGTCATCACATATTTTTGTTCTTTGTTGATTTTTATCGATTTTTTTCTTAGAAATTTATTTTTTTTATTTATTTGTTTTAAGAGATTGTGAATTTTAAATTAATTTGAATTCATTAAACTTAATAATATGCATTTAATGTTTTAATATATTATTTTAATTGTAATTAAATTGAAGATGAGTAAATAAATCCCATTTTTATTTATTATCTTATGATCCCACAAAAGCAAACATAGCTTGGCTGGCTATAATCCCTTTATAGATTAATGCTGACCTGGACTTATTGACAAAGCTGGGCTCGATATGACAATATATCTTTTTTTAGCACTGATAGAAGCCACCAATGTTGTGGCTGAAACATTGTCATACCAAAATAACAATTTGTTAATTTAACATTTCTTATTTTTCCTTTAGACTGATACTTCATACATCAACTAGACAAAAAAATATCATAAACCAATAGATAATTCATTGGAGAAGATTAAATTTAGAACTATAATAAACTTTTCTTAATTAAATAAAAATAAAATACATATAAAATGAAATACCCTTTAGTCACATTCGGGTGAAAGTATGGCAAATTTTTGGAAATGATTTTGAATTTTGAGTTAAAATTCTGCTGATTAATGTAATAATTTGAAAATTAATAGCAACCCTAACTTGATTGACATTCTATAATATTACAAGTTCTAGTTATGGTTTCCTTTCATGTTATGCAAAAGAACAAATAGTTCAATAGTTGGCTAGTCAAGTGAAACAAAGTGATTGAATATCTTATACTAAACTATCATATTGATGTCCCTGATCAAGTAATGTTACATATAGACATGGTATATGTTCTCTTAGCTGTGAATATATTGCAATAAATAGGTGAGGTTCTAGCAAGAAATAAAAAGCTAGTGGAACAACAAAAAAAAATTTTCTTTTAACTGGCCAAGAAAGCTTTCGTACTTTGTGAAAAAGTGATCGAAATGAAGCATAATTTTGGGCTCATGTGGCTGTGGGCTAAGAGCAAAATAAAAAATTTATATATAAATAAATAAAATGTATCAAAGTGCCACGTTCTCATTAGCATTAGACTAACGCTTCTTTAATTACCTTCTAATATACATTCTAGTTGGAAGTAATGCCAACAATAAAATATAAATATAAGCGATAAATGCTACTTAGAAGCAACAAGATAAAAGAAAAAAGAAAAGAAAATGGCTGCATGCCGGTATTGTCAATGATTTTGCATCTAGGCCAATGGTCACAATATAGGATGCCTTTGCTTTCAATTGTATATAAAATATAAAACAAAATATATGGAAGTGATACTTTAGTGTTATAATGAAAAAATCAAAACAAATAAATAAAAATAAAGATGGAGATGAAAAATAAAAAGAAGTGCCGAAAGAGTAAGATTATTACAGTAAAAAAAAAAATAAAAAGAGTATTCAAACTGAAAAAAGTATTTTAAAGTTACCTCGGCTCATTAAATTGTGTAATAAGAAAGGCGTTGGATCACAAGTTGAAGTTACGAGTCCTGAAACAGGACCCAGTCATTTAAATTATTTAACTTTTTTATTTAAATCTCAAAAAACTTAACAACGAAGAATCCACATAAATTAACGATTTATAGAATAATTGTTCGGTTTGGAAACATTTTATTTTTCACAGATTTAAGGGGGTATTTAAATAAATAAAAAAAAATTGACGAATTACTCGTTCTTGATATTTCCTATAAAAATAAAATAAGCATACAGCCAAAACAGCTAGCTTCTTAACAAAAGCAAAAATGTTTGAAAAATAAATTGGAACAAAATATTTTTGCAGCTTTGCATATTTTATATTTAAAATATTTCTGGAAAGAAAGTTCCTTGCTTATGACAGCCATAGTTCAAATAGCAAAGCCGTCTAAGAAATTTAAAGATAATTTAAATCAAGGTGGAAACTAGCTATGAAGTATTGAATGATTTAAAGTGGTCCTTTCAAGTTGTATTATTCTTTTCAAAGTTATAAAATTTCAAAAGTTGGAACCACAGTTTCCGCCTAATAGTTATTAAAGTAGTAAAGGATAATACTTATAAACCGAATAAGTGCTTTGCTAAGTTATATTTTCTAAAAAGAAAAAAAAAAAAAAGAAAAAATGAAAAAATATTGAAAAATCAGAATATTATAGCGATTATAATTACCCTGATTGAGGGTCAAGGCGGTTGTAGTGTCGATCGGCTTCAGTTTCAGACATTCGTATATCTTCTGATCCTGAAGGGCTCATGTGTCTTGTTGTTTTGTGTTCTAGCTGTCTAATAAGGTCTTCGAGGTTACGGATTCTAATTGGACCTGACGGAGGTAATTCCTCTTCCTCCTCATCATCTAGAAGGTGAACAAAAACATGGACTTCATTTAAAAATATAAAGAAGTTACTTTTACTGATACAAAAGAAATAAATAATAAGTAAATAAACATGCCTATTAATAAAAATATGAATTGATTAAGTTTAAGTGAGATTGGTTTAAATAAAACTGGCATTCATTATATCATTTTATTATTTTTTATAATATCAGTTGATAAATACATAGGTGCTATGTTTTTATGTACTTATTCATAACATACCAGGTATGTTTAGCTTTACCTGACTTCTTAGTAAAAGGTGTAAGTTAATAAAATAATAATATTAATATAAAAAAAAAAATCATATATAAACATAATTTCCATTAAATTACATTTCATTTATTGAAAACTACTTCTTTATATTACTTTAAAAGAACTAAAATAATATAAACATTAAAAATATTGATTATTTAATTAAAATGAATTTATTATATTAAATATGAGCTAATTAACACTAAAACTACCGACATTTCATGCATACTTTTTTTTTCTATCACAATACCTCGGGAAACAACAACAGTAAGAGAGGAGTGGATATTGAAAAAACACTTTTGATATATTTTTTAATAGAAGTAGTAAAGTCAAAAAGATGAATGTTGTTTCCAACAACTTTTGTCAAAAATTCCTAAAAGGGTAATTTGACCCAAGATGGTAGTTTTATTGTAAGAAATAGAATTCAATAATATTCAATTTAGTAGGGAAAATTTGATGTACTTCTTAACAATTAAATTTTTGATTGATTATTTATTTATTTACTTTACAACTGCATAATCTCTTCTCTGCATCTAGAGAATGAGATATGTTTCATTAATTTGGTTTTTAATTTTTTGTTATTTAAGTAATTTTAATAAAACTAATACTGAATTTTCTTTTTAATTAAATTAAAAATATTTTTTTCCTTTTAAACTGAATTTCCTAAATATTTATTGGATATGCAAGAAGTGGGGTATCTCAGTAAGGTTTTGGAACTATGGGCTACAGATTCATACCAGCTCTAATGGGTGTTTTAACCCTCGACAACAAATGTTCCTCAACATACCTTAAACATAAATGTTTGTAAATTTTATGACTTAAAAGTAAAATTTGTTTTTCAAAAGAAATAAGATTAGATTTGTTAAAACTAATTGTTTATTCAATTAGAAACATACAAAGACTCAAATGGCATTCTTTGCAGTAAGGTCTTTTGCTAGGACAAAATGATGTGGTCATCTGTCGTTTACATGATGAGCATATGTAACAAATTGTTAGCTTATGTTGAGTTTTGCTCAGTTTTTCTCCAGCAGATGTAGTTTCAGTATTCAAAACTGAAGTTATTGTTGAATATAATTCATGAGACATGGTAACCAAATTCAACTGATACTTCATCTATGGCTCTATTAATTCTTCTCTTAGTTTAATCAAATAATATATCTGGTTAAGTGTTTTTTTTTTGTTTTTTTTCTCGACAAGTATTTAGATAATAAGTAATACAAGAATTTGATCGAGTCAATTTCACAAATCTTTGTAAAAATAACGAGTCTGGGAGAGCAATGTTCTGCATTTAAGAAACACACACTTAAATTTAAACATTGGGGACTCGATGGCCGAGTAAGTTGGGACAAGGGTCTCAGCTCACTCGGTACTGAAGGTCGTGGGTTCAAATCCCACCTTGGCGGGTTAAAATTTATGTTGTGGCGAACCCATGAATAAATCTTCCCATCCTGGATAGAATAGGTTAGTAACCTGTATTGTAACCCGTCCTTCCTGCCCTAGTTAGAGTACATAAGAACGTTAAGCCCAAAAATAAAAAAAATATATATATAAAAATTTAAACACAAAACTACATCACAAAATTACATCCTTTGCAAGTGGTGAAAAGATACTGAAGACCAGGTGTCGATAAGCCATGTTTACCTTAGTCCCCCACCTAGTTCTATTTGTCGTGGTGATTAAAATTATGATGTTTTGTACTCTGTTGGGTTAAATATGGAATTATGTTCTCTTAGCCATGGGAACTGGGATAAATAAACCCTTTTGAGCCTTTCGAATACGTATGATAAGGGAATCTGAACTGTCAATCACACAAAAACCAGGCAGTTGATAGTCAATACTGAACCACATCAAGCCATTGTTGACTTGACTAACTGTTGGTCAAGAATGAATCTACTGAACCTTGTATGGAGTCCAAGCCAGTCCATGAGTCCAGATGATGCAGATTTTAAAAATAATTAATGAATTATTTTTGATGGGATATCTTTAAAATTGATACAGGATTTCAAAATACACATAAATCATAAAAGAATTGTACCAAATATCTTCTTCTTTCTCTTCCTCTTTGAGCCATTATTGTAGAGGGGCCTCAATCCAGAGTAAGATTTGACTAATGAAATACTCCTTTAAGATCCCATAGTGAAGGCACCACTAAAGGTATCTGCTTCAAGTAAGGTTGTAATTTTTTTAAACATCATTCTTTCTGGAAAATTTTCATAAGTCCCTTACAGAATTTAAATCAGACTTAAACCTCTATTAGTCTCATGATCCTGTGAGGTGCTTGATAAAATAGTTTTGGCCGTATCTTGACCATAGCGGGCTAGTGGAAGGCAAGACTCCAGCTATGCCTTTACCATCCTACAAGTGTTAGCACCTAATCCGATTTTACCCTGAACTTTCCTGGTCCACAGCATACCAAAACACCTAGTAGGTGCAAGGTGACTAAACACATAAATTTATTCTTTATCTTTTTTTGTTTGTTTGTTATTATCTCATTGTCTTTTATATGTTTTATAGTACTCAGATACAGAGGTTCGTAAATTGTTTTTAATGAAATATATTGCAAATAATCTTCATAAATTCACAAACACCTGTGAGGTGCACACGACTACTACAGTATTATTTTGGATCTAGAATTTAGCATGGCTTCACTGGAGAATTAATATTCATTGTAGAGTTAGTATATATTTTTTTATACCCTTAAACCAGAAATAAAATACATTTTGAGTTGTTTTTATCGAAGAAAGGTAAAAACTCCCCATAGGTGCAACACGACAGCTCTAGTCTGTATTGGGCATGCGACTAACAAAAGGTTAAAACAGAAGACAACCTCACTCCTTACTGATGACAATATTAATTGCAATTATAAGAAAAAAGAAAAACAGATTATACTCAGAAGCAATTACATTTTCCACATTTATTTTTTCCAGAGTTGTCTTGCCTATGAATAGCTGGAGGATAAATATATTAATATTATTTTATGATAATGTAATATCCTTTTTATAGTACGAAAATCAAATAAATGTTATTCGATATTACTTACATGAATGGAGCTTTCCCTTTATTTAGATTTAACTTCTTTTTTTTTTTTTTTAACAAATCATAGATTAAATTAAGCTGTATCATAATATATATATATATTTTAGATTATCTATGTATTATTTTAAAACAACTATATTGAAATAAAGAAAATTTTATTGATGAAATTAAATTTACAATTTTAAAGAATGGAATCACATGAAATTATGGACAACTTTATTCTAGGTAAAATATATATAGTTAACAAAATGCTTAAGTCTATGTAGATATATCACTGGCTTGTCATTTGCCAAAGATATAAATAACCTATTAGTTCAAATAGCACTTTATCCATTGAAGCTAATATGGATAGCTTCAAGAACTATGTTGACTAATTTGTAGAACAGGGTGATGATTCAAATTCTAGGAATGATCCATACTGCTCCAAAATTAGTTTAAAAAATTAGCAACAAATTTGAATAGCTTTTTTTTTTTTTTTTTTTTTTTTAGAGATCACTCATCACTCATTCAATCAACCAAATCGGCACTAGTCAAGTCAAGGCCTCCTGTAGCTTTAACCACCAGTCTTTTAACATCAAACTAAGTATTATTCAGTCTTAATCAACTGGTATTTAATATGTGAGGATTTTGCCTAGCAGATGGATACTATCAAAGCATTCTATTACATTTGTATATTTAAATCTCTTCTCTGCACTGACTACTAATGAATTCACTAAAGCATCATTACTGATTTGATTTTTAAAAACATATCTAGTGACATTGTACATCTTTAAAAATTAAATGAATAATATTAGTCAAAATTTCACTGTTATCTTTCATTTATAAGGTACGTGCTCAAAGTCAAAGCTCTAAACCTAATATTTCTAAGCAATTTTATTTTTAAAAGTATTATTTAAGATCTAAATAAACATCAACACTTTTACTACTTTATTAAAACTTTCAATGTTGGTATAATTTTAAGCACTATTAATAATTAATCTACTTCTCACCTGGTTGATGGTTTCAAACTGTTATTGTATTATTTTGTCTTTATTATTTTTATTTTATTTTTAAAGACTTCATTGATTGTTCTATACATATTAAAATACACAAATGTAATTTATATTTTATTATTATGACTATGAATTTCATTTCTTTAGGTGTAGCATTTGTTTCACAGTAACACAGGTCATTCAAAAGCTGTTTGGAAATCTAAATATTATTTTTATCTGGTTCATAAAAAATGGTTTTACCCAATGTCTCCAAAATACACTCCAATGTTTTGAATATACTCACCTAATATATGACATTATGTACTTAGATTCAACATGAACTTTTCAGAATGTTCAGGAATGTTCTCTGACCTTCATAAAAACAAATAAGAAGCATATATAAATCTACAACTATCCGTTATGGTATCTGAAGCATTTGCTGCTTATATAAATTGAATATCATTAAAATGTTTTAAATTCAGTAGCCGATAAGAAGCTCTCATATTTTTTTTATTTCTCTTAATTCCTTATTATTACATGTACTTAAAAAAAACAAAAAAAACAAAACATTAATATTCCTCAAGAATATTAGTTACTATCGTCCTCATTTTTTTCTTAATAAAATAACAAACAGACCTTGCAGAAAAAGAAAAGACAATAGTTGATTAATGTATTGATTTACAAATACCAAACACAACCAACAATGATGGTCATATTAATCCATTAATTTTGTTACCTTCTATGGTTTTATTAAATTTTTTCTTCTCAATAAATTTGAGATTTTACTATAAAGCTTTCTATAAAAATAAAGCTAGATTCGTTTAAAGAGAGAATTTACTTTAGGATTTATCGAGTAAGGAATCAGAGTTGAAGTGAAGTAAGAAGAATTGAAAAATCACACCCATATTGAAAAAAAAAACTTCCAAAGTTTCTACCTGTTTTGCTGGCCTTCTTCAGAGCTATAGCTAACAAGGAATGAGACTAATCGGGATATATAACCAAATTAAGGAGTAAATAATCAATAGCTAAGCAGAGTAAAATATAACTTATGAATAAATCATGTGTGATAACTGAAATAACAATAAATGTATCGTTAAGGCCTGTTATAGCTGCCCTACTGTTTTTAATTCAAAAAGCAGGTGACACTATTAACAAAGTGCTCCAGTCCTTTCATGTGTCCAAAATACCTTTTATGGATCCTGTTCTTTGGAATTATTTGATGATTTAGTGCTACTTTTCAAGGAGGAAGGTTATTTTCCTTCATTAACACACTAAAATCCATTTTCAAACTAATCTTTAGTAGTTGATTCCATATCCACCAGTAACAATGTAAGTAGGTTCCTACTCCTCCATATTTTGTAATTACATGAATTTAATTATTCTAACGCATGTTGTTATATATTTATATTGAAGCTAACTTTATGTTTTGAAATAACTTGTATAACTTATATAATTATATTGTAACCTGTTTTTTCACTGTAGAGCATGATTATGAGAACAATATAGTCTTGAAACATCGCCAAAATACTTGTTTTTATTTATTGACTGAACCTCAAGAACCTTTATATATATATATATATATATATATATATATATATATATATATATATATATATATATATATATATATATATATATATCACAAGTAATGTAACCTTTTAATAAACTTTCTCATATTAGGGAAGTGAAAATAACAAATTATAAGAAAAGTATTTATAGTTTTCTTGTTGTCAAAGAAGATAAACCATTAATAAACTAATTGCATTAAAATATATGAAAATAATAAAAAAATAAGTAAATAAAAATAACATCAGGTTGAAACAAAATCACGATCAATTGTGGGATGCATAGAGATGGACATGCATTTCTCCAATAAAGGTTTTTTTTCAACCTGGGTGTACCATTTCAACTTTCCAGAATTTGTAGCCTTGTGATTACTTTCTCTGTAATGTTTTTATAGTCTTTTTTTTTCAAGAAACAGTGCTATACTGCTCAGTGAGTTCATTTTATCTCAATCAGCTGTTTTTACTATTACACAGATAAAATGTAAAAAAAAAACAAAAAAAAAAAACTATTGAATGACAATAACTAATTGATTCAATCATTCAACCTAACCATAAAAACAATTAATATAATTTCAGATTTTTTTAACAATCAAAGAATTTGTTTTAAGTCAAATATATTTTTTTTAAACATACAGATTTAAAAAGCATTTATTTTAACATCAAGAAAATATATCTTTACTCGCTATTATATTATTTTAAGAATAAGAAAAAAAAATTAAGTCTTATAATGTATCAAATAAATTTAATATAAATATTTTAATCTGATACCTTGATTTTCTGTCCTATGGTTAGTCCTTCGGTGGTGATGATGGCCAGAGGGAGAGGGGGAACTATTTTCAACCATGACTACATGAGTCTGAGACCCGTGACCTACGGAGTGCAATATTTGTCTTATCATCTAGCCTAAATTATATTAAGGGCTGTCTTCTGATGCCCTTTTTCAAGGTTATTCCCTTTTATACATTCATTATCTAATCTAAATCTATTAAAAATTTAGGCATGACATCATTACCTGTCAGAAGATCAAAATCACCTGTAAAATTATTCAGAAAATCATAGATAAATACATACGGAAATCAAGCCAACTAAAATTTTATTCTTATTTTATATAAAAAAACAAACACTGAGAGTTTTTTTTAAGAGGTGTAATAATTTTGATGAGTACCACATGATTCATAATAATAAGAAAGTCATGTAAAACAATTTAAAAAATGAATTAGAAATAAAAACATGGGTTTCTAAATGTTTCAAGATCGCTTTGATGTTATAATCAAGTCATAAAATACTTTTACAAATTTAGAAAGAAAAGTTTTTTCACGTTGATTTAAAATTAGATAAATTGTCATCATAGCTAATGATTATAGATTTGTCACTCTAAAAATATATATATATATATATAAATTATTAACTAATAGAAACTTGGGAAAATTATAATACTTATAAACTACATTTTAATTTTGTGTTTGCACAGTAAAGAAATATTTAAATAAAATAAATACTAGAATATTGCTTGATCAAACTAAGAAAGGAAAGTAAATATTGATTTGTCACTAAATATAATGATAATAATTATTTTATCAATTTCAGACAAATAATATTCTTATATATATATATATATATATATATATATATATATATATATATATATATATATATATATATATATATCTGTGTGTGTGTGTGTGTGCGTGTGCGTGTGCGTGTGCGTGTGAGTGTGTGAATGAAAATATATATTTTTTATTTACTCAGTTTAATTGACTGAACTTAAAAACATAATTATTTATAGTGAAATTATATTAATTCTTATGAAAAGTATTTCAAATCTTATGGGATTGTTTTCTAAATGAATATTGAAGGAAACTATCTTAAATAATTTATATGCTGCCATTTACATATTACTATAAATTAATAGTTAAAACTAAATGGAATGAGGAGGGTTGGATTTATGTAACACTCTGAAAGTGAAAGAAAACTTACAATTTTATTTATTTATTTATGGCGCTACTGCCCTTCAAGGACAAGGGGCCTTGTCACAAATTGCTTGCCACTCTGGTCTATCAAACTTGCAATAAGTATAATTAAAAATGTGAAATACAGTTACGGTTAACTTAATAATGCAAAAACGTTAAATGAAATTTCTTTAAGCTATAAATGGAATGCAAAGGTGGAGCTTTAATAACTGTCATAATAACTAAAGCATACAGCAAAATTAAAGATTATAAATGAAATGATATAAATGAATTACATGATCTGCAGTTATTT
The DNA here is from genome assembly GCA_003667255.2 of Euschistus heros. Lineage (NCBI taxonomy): Eukaryota > Metazoa > Arthropoda > Insecta > Hemiptera > Pentatomidae > Euschistus > Euschistus heros. The sequence continues at coordinate 1,087,255 of RCWM02000007.1, read as the reverse complement.
TTGTTAAAATGTTCGCTTTTCATTAGTTATTAGAACAGAAAATCAAGGGTATTCCTTCAGAATTAAGGCAGATGTAATGTTTGAAAGCCACAAACAAGCTTAAATTATTTTTTTGACTATAAGGTTGTGCTAAGCTTCATTTTTTCAATACTCAGGTTCACTATTTCGTTTGAAATTCATTTCACTTAATACTCTTAAAAGTATAATGTTAGTTTACTTATTTATTATACAAAATGTTAAGTTACTAACTCTGATCTGAGCAGAGTTTGTCCTGAGAATTAACCCTGTTATATGCTGGACATGGATCGAGACTAGCGGCAGCTGCTGCGAGTGACCTTCTCAGTAAGTCTTCGCTCGAAGCACCTGAGTGGCGAGATGCTGCGCTTCTCAAAGCCTCTAGAATATCCTCATGATAGCCATTCAATGACTTCAAAGTCCTTTCCACCTTTAAAAATATACAGAAATAAATGTAAACAAAAATAATATTAATAAAATTAAAAACATATTCATTTCCATTTTCATTGTTGTAATTGACAAAAAGTAATTTCATACTAAATTACTAATAATGCCGGCTATTTTTTGTTAAAATATATCAGTGGTTCATTTGCATTAAACTGCAAAAAATGTTTATTGATTCAGAAATAAGGTTTCCTCTTGCTTTGGAAGATAATTGTTAGATAATAAATTATTTATATCTAGTCGTTTATTGAGAGGGATCAGTCCGAGGGATTAAAAAATAAGTATTGTTTAAATTAACAAAACATTATTTTTAATATGCCAATATCGTATTCAAAGTTTTGATGGTCATCATCAGGGCTAAAAACAAGCAAATGTCTAATACAGAATTTAATTGTAGATAAAATGTTATTAATAAGCAAAATATTTATTAAAAATTTAAAATATTTAAAAAAATAAGTAAAAATCTGTGTCTTTTATTAACATATTTTTTACTTATTAGTAACTTTTTATTTACAATTTACTTCATTACCTTTTATTTTCCTGTTTTATATTTATTTATTTTACTTGGAATTATTTTATATGATTAGTTGCTATTTTTATCACTTTTATCTAATTTAATTTACTTTTAACTTTTCTTTACATGTAACATTGTTTTGTATATTGTTTATTTGTGCTTAATGCCCTTATGTACTCCAACTAGGACAGGTAGGACGAGTTATCCTACAGGTTTCCAACATATTCTAACCAAGGTGGGAAGGTCAAGATTCATTTGGATTCATCTGGGTCCACCAAGGAATAAATTTTAACCCACCCTGGTGGGATTTGAACTCATGACCTTCAGTACCGAGCACACTGAAACCCTTGCCCCAACTCGCTCAGCCATCGAGTACCCTAATATTATTTTAAATAATATTTTTTAACTTATTGTCTTTATCATAGTATAATTTGCATACATTTTCTTTATGCCAGGACAATTTGTATTTTTCACATATTAACAATTACAATTCTTAGTCATTTTCTTATTTTTAATATACTATATTTTCGTATTGCTTATAGACTGTGTTTCCTGCTGCCAATAGATGTTTCTTTGGGCTTGGCTGACACTTTAGAAGCAGATATGAAAACCAAGCTGAATATATATAAGACCCTCATACAGCCAATTTTGTCATATGGGTCAGAGGCTTGGACTATGACAAAAAGTGATGAGATGAAGCTGAATGTGTTAGAGCGAGGAGTCCTCAGGAGGATCTATGGCCCAGTAAAGGTGGGTGGTCTGGAGAAGGAAAAATAGAGAACTTAGTACTCTGTTTGCCGACCTCGACATCGTCACCTTTATTAAACTTGGCAGACTGAGATGAAATGGAAATAGCCTACAAAGTCATGACCAAGGAGTTGCACTTCACAAGACGAGTGGGAAGGATGAGGATTAGGTGGCTGGACAGCGTGGCATATGATGCAAGAGCTTTACTTAGCGTTCGGAGCTGGAGAGCTGCAGCAGAAGACAGAGCTAACTGGCGGAAGCTCTTAGAGGAAGCCCAGTCTCAGTGATGGGACATTGTGCCACATATGTATGTATGTATGTTTCCTATATAATTTATGTTTCATTTACTATTGATGTTTTCATTTATTTCTTCTTAACTCATGTATCTTTTAAACTTGATTTATTTTTTTCGTGATTCTGTATTTGACATTTTCTGTTCTTTTGACATTGTTTTCAGCCTACATGATAGCCATCAAAGATATGGCCGAAACATTGGCATATTAAAAGTAATGTTTTATTAATTTCAACAATGCTTATTTTTTTTAAATTTTATTTACAAAGTTTATACTTGTATCATTTCGGGCATTCTCCCATCTAGCCTAACACCCTTCATTTCATAAAACTTTTAACAAATCAAGAAATTACTTTAAATGATTACAAAAAAAAAAAAAAACTGGCATTTTTTATAAATAAGTTTAAAACTATCTAATACTATAAACAATTTAGAAATAATGACATGTTAATAATTACCTCTGAACTGGGACCAGTAGATATCATGTCAGGTCCCAAGGTGAGGCTGTTATCGAGAATTTCTTGAGGGTCAGCTCCAGCGTCTTCGAGCCACTTCTTATGACACGAATCTTCGCCTCCATAGGGGCAAGGCTTCTTTAGTATTCCCTTCTCAGGGAGTTTTGCGAGGTTATTTGGAGGCAGGTCAATGAAGGAAACGGTCTCCTCTTCCCCTGAAAAGATACCATAGAGCGCACGATCTTTCTCATGTTATTTATAATCCTAATTATAATTAGAGACTGGATTAATAAGTATTTACAGATTATTTTTTTAAAGTCATATAATTTTCCTAACACTCCAGTAGTCGTTCATAGAAAATAAAGAAAAAAGGTATACCTGTTATAATGCACATTCAACATTGTTGACAGTATTTAAATTGCTCTTTTATTGTGCTAACGTAACAATTTAATGTGCAAAGTAAAGAATCAAAATATATTTTGACAAAGTATATAGTTTGCTAGAAATAAGTAGTGATTTAGCACAAGATTAATAAGACAGTGAAGAAGAAGAGAGAATGTTCACAATTAGTATTTTACTGAAATAGAGGTTGTCATTAATCAATCTCAACAAGGCAACAAATATTAATCTGTTATTGGAAGCTATTAGTGAGTATGTAAATTAAAAAAATAAACAATGATCAGTTGATTATAAATAACATTTTTCAATATAAAATTTATAGGTTTAAAATATCGAATTTAAATATTTAACTATCATGATCATTAAAATAATAATGACATTGTTTTAGTTTTAATGTTTTAAGTAATTAAAATTTTAAATATAAATTTTATATTAGAAATCATGCAACTATTTTTTTTTAAAACATATTTACTAACATTTACCAGCTATGTAGGTATTAACTAGGCACAAACTAGAAATATTAGGTTTTTATTTAACGTTATTATAAAAAAAATACTTAAACACAATATAGAAACCCACCAGAATGCCCAGGGTCATCCTCACTTCCAGAGCCGGCGAACCTCTTTATCTGCTGCATCTTATGATCCCTGAATTAGCATCATGAAAATTTTATTATTAGTTATAACCAATGAACTATTCCTGAAATTCATGCACATGCAATTTGCCAAATGATTTAAGCAAAATAAAATTTTACATAAGCATACACTGCTTCACAAGACAGAAAACATGACTTTTGTTAAATTGATACAAACAAATATATATGATTAGTATGTAGTTGAAAAGAATCAGAAAAACATTGCTTGCCCTTAGAGTAGTTATAGTTGAATGGAACAAATGATAGTTAATTAGCTTTTTAGGGAAGCTATGTTTTTCATATTTTGATTTATTATATTAGGAACTGACTGAAATCTAGAAGTCGGAGGACCAGCGCCCATATGGTTTGGCCTGAACAGGACCCTCTGTGAATCTCCTCGACCACTGAAACATTGGAGGATAAAAAATAGTGTTTTTATTTGTCATAATGCACAGTATTGGTAAAAAATAACAAAAAACAAACTTAAATTACGATTCTTTCATTATTCAAATATCTATAATGAGTGCATGAGTGACTCAAAATTTTTTTTTTTTAATTGCAATTTTTAAGCATAAACATTCTGGACTACAATAGTTGAAATATCACTAATAAATTTGGTTAGTTTAATCTCAGACTAACGGATAAAACTGAGAAATCTCTTGAATAAAGAAGTTTGGGCCAGAAAAGTAAAATTTAATTTGTAATTACTTTCATATACTTCTTTGCGAGACATGGGGACAATTTGATAAGCCTTGACATCATTTAATATTTTTTATGTAAATTTATTTTAGGTATGCCCGTTATTTCTGTTTATATTTGCAATAATCATCACATATTTATATATACCGCCGATGGTTATCCTTACCTGTAGCCAGGCATATTGTTAAATGGAGGCATCTTGCTCGCATCTAGACCTGCTGCTTCTTCTGGTGTCGCTAACGAAGATGAACTAAATCCCTTTGACATTGGTTTCTTGGAGTACGGAGGTTCTGGCTTGGGCATAGTAGTTCTCCTAGGAGGTGGAAGTAGGGATTGGATTGTTGAATTGATAATTCAAGTATTTTTCAATTATTAAAATGACTAATCTTTGAAGCTATTATGATTTAATTTTCGATTTTTGAACAATTCTCAAACTTAATAGAAAAGAGCTATTGAAAATTATCAACAGGCCAATTTAATTGAGCTAAATGACCAAATAATATGTTACTTTTAGTATTTTTTAATTTTTTTTTTTTTTTTTTTAAATAGATTTTAAATTTTATTGATATAATATGCAAAAAAATAAAAACTTTATAAATTTAAAATATTTAAAAAATCAATTCAATGCTTAAGGAATTAATTTAATTTGATGAATCACAGAAATAAATAATAACAAGCAGCATGCAATATAAATAAAACCATCTCACTTTTGAACATATCCAGCTATAGTAGTCATGCAATACAAAAGTTTTGTAAAACTAAAATTGTAGCTTATCAATTCTATCTCTTGAGGGTGTTTTTGAGAGAAAAGATAAATTTTAGCAATAAATAAATTAATTAGAAGTTACATGGTTTAATTTTTAGAAATGGATAAATCTAATTGACAAATTAATGTATGTTGAATCATATTCAAATACCTGGTTCTACCATAAGGAATATCATTAATGAAATATAATATATATTATTATAATTTTATTAATTAACAAGGTTTAATTTTTATTATATATTTTTTTTTTATAACTTATTAATTATTAATTAACTCTTAGTTGGGTATCCCTAAAATCTTCCTTCCATTGGGCACAGTGTGCCTGAGAGGCTCACTTTAGAAAACTGCCCATAAAATCTTTCCTAAGCTATTTTATATCACAAACTCAAATTAATCACAATTTTAGAGTTGTGTTAGTCAAAAACATTTGTAGAGATATTTAAAAAACTCATTTATTATTCATAAAAAATCTAAAACCAAAAGTATTAAAATTTCTAAATAAATGCATAATAGCCTAACATTTTTAGTACATAAGTATTATAAATAAGAATTATAAGAATAAAATTGATAGCAAATTGCATAATAAGGCACTTAAACACTATTTGAAGTAAATTCACTGGTCTTATATTCATTTGGAAACAGGCATTGGCAAATTGAGAAGCAGGCTGTATTCATATATGAAATACATTTTTTTTTTTTTTTTTTTTTTTTTTTTTTTTTTTGCGAAATTGGACTACCTTCTACTATATTTCAGATTGCATGTGTTACTTTTTGATTTATGAACACCTTCTAAAAACAATGATCAACAAAACCTTTCAGTTTGATGATATCTTATATATTTCTCTCTAACAAGATTGTGATTAAAGGTATCCATATATTGTCCATATATGGTATAGGTGACAATCATTTCCAGAATGTCATTTGTAAATAAATTTCTTAAACATTCAATTGCAGTTCTAGCATGACAAACATTCGATTCGACTTCAGGAAGCCTAATGGTAATGTTATGTTATGAAGAAAGTAATCTTTAAAATACAAACGAGTTTGGGCGCCTATTAGGCACATTTGGGGTATATCTATTCTCCTTGGGCGCAAAGTCATACTGAACAAGCAGGGTGCAATCTACACCAAAAGTTAGGAAGGTACTGAGGAGTAGATGTTCTGAAACCACTAAGGAGAAGAGGACAGAATTGCAGTGTGATTGCTGTGCCTGACGGATTGGCCACACCCAATGGATGGTTAATTAGGCTTCTTTATATCGGGTTATTTCATATGAAATGTTTTTTTTCTAATTAGAAATGTGTATTTTCTTGTTGTTTACAAATCAAATGTATATTATACATTATAAATATTTATTAATACTTAATTAATTATCAGTATTTTTTCTCTTCAGTTCAATGCTCATATTTTAATTAAATTTAAAATATAATCATAGAGACAGGATCTTTTCGTGTGATAATTTTTTTAGTTTAAACTTTGACATTTGGCAGTCCTTGCTGCCAGAAATATAATCAATACATTCAAGGAAGGAAGAGAGGACAAGCGAACCATTTACAGTTAATTCGACAAGCTTTTGGCAGGAGGCACAGCATCTGAAATTCAACTCTAAGGAAGACCTCCATTATCAGATGACAAAAAATAAACTATCATGTACATTAATGGAATTGATAGAATGTATAAAAAATTTTGGAATAAAAAACCTGCACTCATTAATTGAAAGTGTCCTATCCTCTTATGTAAGACCTCAAACTTCAAGGAGGACAGTGACTAAATAATAAGATTTAATCAATTATTGATAATTATTTAACCAAGATAAAATAATAATACTCTCCAGAATTTACTTTAAATGATTTTCACCATATTGAGAATTGAGACTTATTTCTTAGGAAAATTTTTGAAAATGATATTCAAGTTAAAAATATTCTCTGACTTAATTTCTTTCCAGAGCTCACATTATTTCAGTTCTTGAAATAAAAAATTAGTTTCAGCATTGGGAAACGCTTGGAAAGAAAGAGGGTAAATATTGAATTTGAATTTATAGTGAATAAAGAATTTATAGCTAATTTAAAAAATAACCTTTGGAAGGTAACAACCTTATATATATATATATATATATATATATATATATATATATATATATATATATATATATATATATATATATATATACAATTTTTCCAAAGAATAAGTTTTTATTTTTGCTTTTTTGCATAAACTATAAATCCAAAATGAAATAAATCGAATTTTTTTTTTTTTTTATTTTTTTTTTTTTAAATAGTCCATTTATGAAAAGAGGTAATCAATATCTAATTGATGAGGTGAGTCTTTTAACAATTTTCAAGTTCAGAGGTTTAGTTCCAATCTTTAATAGTTTATTATTAATTAATTAATTTTTAATGTTGATTGTTAATTAAGGGATTATTAATACTGGTTATTAATTAATTACTAATGCTGATTATTATATCAGATTAATTATTAATTTATACAATTAACTCAAATGATTTGTATCATTCCTAAAACTGATACTTATTATGATAGAATTGAATAGTTTAGGAGTTATATTAAGTTATTTAACCCTCAAGTTAGTTAAAATTTTATGAAAATCATAACATAGATTACATACCTTTCATTTATATCAAATAAACATAAAACACACAGACACAAAATGCATAAACATCAAATATATATTAATTAAAATAAAATAACATCAAACACATATAAAAACACAAGCTTAAAAATATAAACAAATATAAATTTTAGTTAGAGTTAGGTGTTGAATAGGATCAATGATGTGGAAAAGGAAATGAAATAAAGGATTACACACCCATTCTTTCTTTAAATGCTTTAGGCTAATATGTTATTTAATTGTAAACTAAACATATATAATAAATTATATCTATACATTGTTTATATTAAACATAAAATTATTTATAGTTATCTCAAAAACCTTATCAGCACTGCTAGTCTATATGAATGTCTGTGAAGCAGTGTTTGGCAATAAATTTCTATGATCATGCGAAACCTAGTGATTCTTGCTGCCGAAGCCTATTGTATGAGGTATTTGTGCTAAGCAACTATGAAATTATCATTAATAAAAAAAAAAGGTTAAAAAGTTCAGGGGTTAATTTTTTCTACTGCATTTTATTTATTTATTTTACTCTTATCCACCTGAACCTCTTATCATAATTTATTTTCTATTATATAAGCTTTTATTCTAATTTTTTCTACTTGATTTTTAGAAGCAGAAAATAATATTTGTAAAAGAAATAAATATGAATTAAGTAATAGGAGCATAGAACCGCCAATAAATTATTGACATTTCTAAAAGAAAAACAAAAGTGAGAAGCTGTAAAAAAAATAAAAATAAATTAAGAGGTAGCAAAGAAATCAGTGCAAGGTATCATTAAGTAATTTTATCAATATTTAGTTGCTAAGTAATTGGTGTACTGCCATTAATTTTGTTGAACAACTATTTTGTGGTACTTGCTGACTCATTCAAAATGGTGAGATATGAATGGCTTTCATAGTTTTGCCAAATTTTAATACATTGCTAATTAAATACATCATAACCAAAAAAAAAAAACTTTTTTCTTAAATTGTAATTAAAATGATTAAATTATGTTGACCAAAATATTTGAAGTACACATTTTGGACATATTCGACATATTTATTACTGGTTGAAGAAATAGAATTGTTATTTCCAGGCTGAAAATGTTTAAATGGAACAATGATAAAAACCCTTCTTTTGATGGGGATGATCCATTCCAAAGATTCAGTGCCATAATTTCAAATGTTACTGGAGTATCAAAGTTTCAAATTAACAGTTTATTTTCTATTTGGTAAAGTGTTTAAAAATATAAATCTGAATACAATCCAATCTTGATAACCGGACACAATTTGGGCCAGACTAATAATACTGGATTATTGAAATATTCTAAACTATCAGAAGTAAAAAAATAATTTTTGGTTATTTTACATACATCAGTTTAAACTATTTTAGTAAAAAGAACAAAAATGACAGTTAGAATTTTGAAATTAATGGTTGTTTAAGTATTATCTTAGAAGTAATGGCTATAATTCTCTAATATTAAACCTCAAAAATCACAAGGCATCGATTTCGTTATTTACCTTTATGAACAAAAATGTCTATTACTCTCTTTAACAATTACATAAATCATCACTTATGATACTTATTTCTCATGCTTATAGATGTTGTTCAGCATACAATGGTCGGTAGGCTTCAATGGACAGACCGCATAATGCCAGGATGTCTGAATTGGAGATACTGAAAAAGTTAATGGAATACAGAATTCACTACAAGTGCAGAATAGGCAGACCTAAAACCAGATGGAGCGATGGTGTTGCTAACCCTTCTGGGTATGAGGAACTGGAGATTGGCAACACATGATAGAGACAAACGGAGGACTATTGGTGGTATGGAGCACCAAGTAGCAGTAATAGTAGATGTTCTTCAATTGTAGCTAATAGTCTATGGTTTATATCCTTGGTGTTCATGGTGGAATCAGCTCCAAATTTGTAAGAAAACGTGTAAAAATCCTGGTGACAATGGTACAGTCGAGTTTGTGGAGACAGATTTTTTTCAAAGGATATAAAATAGAACCCAATAGAACCACTACATTTTAATTGGTGAAAAATGTAAAAAAAAATTCTACCATAAACATTTGTTTTCAAATAAAAACATATTTATGGAGAGCTCGTTATCATACAATCTACAACAAGAAACAGAGTTTATTACCATTTAGCTAACAAACTAATACCTCACTAATCAAATATCATAAGTTAATATTTTATCTAAGTAATTACTTTTTCAATCATTTTATTGTGTTTAGTTATTGTAACTACTAAAACTGTAGGTTTAAATAAATTGAAACTGTAAAGACATTTTTTCCTAATACCATATCAGCTCAAATGATATAAACATACATCTATTTGAGATTTCTTTTCATTAGAATTATGTTGATCCAAAAGTATCAAGATTATTACAGTTATTAAAATAAGTTAAAATTATTTTATTTTTTTCAGTTATGATGAATTATTTAAAAAGCAGTCATTAAGATCATTTAAAGTAACTAGAAAGACACCCAATTATATTTCTACATATCATGCTTGCACTGATAAAACTAACTCAAAATAAAACAGAAATTTAAAATATTAAAATTATAAATAAAAATTAACATAAAAGAAAGATAACATTTAGGAACATGTGTTTTTGTTTAATTCTAGCATTTTCAACTAACCTGAGACATAGGGAGAAGTTTTTGTGGACTACGACAGATCTGTAGCACAATGCACTCAGCGCAAACACTATGAATACGCCCCCCACCACCGACATTAAAGTACCCACCAGGAACACAGTGTTCGTGCTGTGAGAATTTTCTGCATCGAACAAAAAAAAAAACAAAAAAAAACAACAGATTCATTACACACCGATTAAAACAATACTTTAGATATGGGTGTGGTTTTAAGAAGGTAAAACTTTTGGGGATAATAGAACATAGGTCAGGGAATATTTTGAATCTCAAATGTAAGTAGTTCATGCACCAACCAGAGCTAAATGAAGTATGTAGTGAAGAGAAGGAAGATTCGGACATTTAGACAGAAACGGAAAAGAAAGCTGTTTAGTAATGTTAACAGTTCTGTAGCAATAGATTCATATTCAACATTACAGATAGTACACAAACAAAAGTCTGGCATTACCAATAAAATTTTCATTGGTTCAGATAATATATATATATATTTATATTTAACCAAAACAAGCAACACTGAATACATGAATATGTACCAACATCTCACATTCCTTTCAGTATCCTAGCAAATATTTGTCTTTTGCAGTCTGATCAATCTAAGTAGAAGTTAACTTTTTTTTTTCATTTATTTATTTATTTATTTTAATACAGAAAAAATGATAACATGACAGTTATTTTCTAGACTACTTTAGATAAAATATTTTCTAATAATTTATTCCAGTAACTGCAACAAAACAAATATTTATTATGTCGCAAAACACATAAAGCATTTCTGTAACCAACAAAAATCGGCGAACAATGCGAGAGATAAAATATAAAAATTAGCGCTTGCTCACAGGTATTAATTGCTTTATTTACAGTTGAGGAAGTATTTTGGTTTCCTCTGATTGTGTACCTGTAGCAAACCGCAATTAGGGCAAAGCTAATGAAGACCCCTTTCACGACTCCTACCATAATGAAGACCATCGCCAGTGTGCTTAAGTTCTCATGGTCCCTTCCTGAAAAATATTGTTTCCCACACCGCTTTCTCATTTAAGGGTGAATATGAATCTTATGATCAAAACGCTCTAGATACAATTAAATAGATACATAGTTTATATTATATAATTTTGGATACTGTATAGAGGTAAAAGGTGATTTAGGTTTAGCTATAAAACTAAGTGGTTGATAAGAAAGCATATGTATTCTAGAGATTCTTTAATGTTTATATGAATGAACTTATTTACACCTTTCAGGCAGAATCATATATGTTATACACAACAACAAATATATTGATCATAATTCCGAGAGTTTTCTATGATTATTTCAAATAAATAATTAGTTTTAAACAGCCAAAAAAAAATGACTATATTTTCAATATTATACTTATGGTTGTCATGAAGGAGTGGATAAGTCAAATTACCTTGAATGTGAGTTGACTATTAACTTTCAAAATTGGATTTTGAATGTAAATTAAAAATTAGTTTAGTTGGTCTTCTTAATAAGGCCTTAAATAATTTATTTTTTATACGGATGGTATTTTTAGAATGATAACAGAATTTAGAAAAATCATCCACAATGCCCTAATGAAAAGTGTATATTTTTAATTTATCGACTTCTTCACGACAGCGAGGGGTATAAGTATTCATTGAATGAACGGTAATAAAATGAATCAAGAAATATATAAACTGTAAATATTAATTTTTTGAATTGAAACTAAGGCATAATTACAGAATAATCAGCTATATAAATATGATATATATACATCATTATGTTGGAGTTAATATCTACCAATAAAAAAAAAAATAATGCAATGTAATAATATTTTTAAAAAATGACCTATTATTATTATTAGAAGAAGAACCAGACATGATTTAAAAAGTTTCAATGTTTTCAAAGTAAGTGGATTACCTATTAATATGATCAGAAAAAAATAATATAATTATTAGACAATCAAGGATTAAGATTCTATAATAATATGCCATACCTAAATGAGACTCGAAAACAATTTCAAATCCAATGTAATAAAATGGATTGAATAAATAACATTGACTTAAACAGATTTGTATTCATAAGAGGAAAAATATTTTAATGATGACTATTTAATTCCTTATGAACTTTAGTTAAATGCTCCTTGCATAGTAGATTATGGTACCGCAAAGGCACACACACATGCAGTCTGTTGAAATAAGGTACATAATAAAATGAAGATGAAGTTTATAAGTCATTTTAATAAGACATAAAACTGACTCCCTTTAAAACAGCACGTCTTCTAACAAACCAAAGCATACTTTGCAAAAAAAACAAATTCAGAAAATTCACTAGTAAAAGAAATTGGTAATTATGATAAAAACTCCCTCAAAAGATACACACACAAAAGAACCAATCATGTACTCTTAACATAAACCTCCCCACAGATTACTCAACTGCTATGTATACATATAGTCACCACTAATGTATGCTGGTTATTATATATTGATTATTATTCTTTTGTATTTAATTATTGATTGTATTTAATTCTTATTTTATTTTATATTATGTAATTATTGTTTCTTCCTTTACTTTTCTTTCTTTTTTTTTTTTATGCAGGTTTTTTCTTATTTTTCCCACTGTTCACAGATAAACTTTAAAGTGTAAAACTATTCACCAAACCATAAAACTATGTTAATCATGTATAGAAATTTTTGACTGGCACATGTATTCTAAATGATTTTGTAAATGTAATTGTAAATATGTCAATAAAGCCTTATTACTATATTATATAAGAGGAAAAATATTTTAATGATGACTATTTAATTCCTTATGAACTTTAGTTAAATGCTCCTTGCATAGTAGATTATGGTACCGCAAAGGCACACACATATGCAGTCTGTTGAAATAAGGTAAATAATAAAATGAAGATGAAGTTTATAAGTCATTTTAATAAGACATAAAACTGATGAAGAAAACAGAGTCAGTTGGGCGTCTGACTTGGACAACACAAAACAGAGTACAATGGCAACCAAGGGGAACAGACAAAGAGGGCGCTAAACATACATCATTATAACAATCAATTTTATAAAAAATGATTATTTAAACATATTTAATATATAGAGAGAAATTTATATACAATAATAATTAACATCCATTACAGTCATTCTATTTTTTCTTGAATGGAAAGCATGAAGTTTTTTTTTTTTTACTCAATTTGCTGGAGAAATGGTATAACAATTCTGATTGATAGAAAAGTTGGTCATAGCTTAACAGGAATATTTCTCTGCTAAAATGATAACCAAAGCTTGTAGATAGGGATGGGGAAATTTTAGCAGTGTTGGAATAATTATCCAGATAAATGGGATATGTTAACAAAATTAAATTACACTAACTTACAGTATGATAAAAATAAGATAACTGGATCTATTCTTTGAATGCATGTTGACACACTAAAGACACTATAAGACAGTGATCATTCCTAGAAAATTATAGACTACAGTATCTCTTCATCCACTTATCAGGCAGATATGCCATCTGAAAGGTTGAAAATATATTGTAGGCCCTATGGTGAAATTAGGAATATAACAAGTACTATTGACTACAAATATTTAATAAATAATATAATTTTCTTATCTTGTTTATACTACTGATTGCATTTGATCTAATAAAGTGATTGATTTCTAAAGTATATTTTCATATTGTTTCTTTAGAAAATTGGACTTGGATGTCACTATTCATCTTAACAGCTGATCAGAGAAATGATCAATAGGGTTCAGATCTGGACAACAAGATACCTACTTTAAACATTGGATCAAAACACAAGGAATCAAGAATGCGTCAGCAAGTCTTGACGATGGCCAATTTTCCACCTCTCAGTGTATTGAATTTCCCACTTAGCAGAATGAACAATAGTTTAACTTTACAAATATATATGTTTTGTTATATTTACATTCAAAATATTGTTATGATTCTTTAATATATATTCTGCTACAAGTTTCCAAGCAAGTTTAATGCATAAAATCTGAACAATACATATGATTTCTTTACAGATTAAGGTGTAAATGTTTTACAGGTACATTTGCGAAAGGAATTATGTAAAAGGAGAATAGTATTCTGATGATAATTCATAAGTATTAAGGAACTAAACAAGAATATTATTTCTTGTCTGTATTCAGGATATTAGTTTAAAAAGAAAGGTATGTTACTCAAATTAAATACCAAAAACATATTAAAAATATATCCCTCATTGACAAAAATTTTAATGATAGTGAATTGATAGCACTTATTTTATTGTTTCAATTAATATTAATGAATATTATAATAAATAATAGACTCGTCAAATGTGAATGAATATTGATTTGTAGTTCTATCAAGCAAGAGTGATATGTCAGTCTGAGATCTAATTAAGAAATCTACTTGAAGAAAATGCCAGTAATATCCCTCTCTGTATTCAAATCAGATTTAGAAGATCCTTTAAGGATTAGAAAACACTTCTATCATCTACATCATGGGTCACTTTATCAGTCCATGAATAACCATTATTATTATGTTAATGATTATAACATCTAAAAAACAAACTGGTTCCTTTCTGCTCCTAAATATAAAGCTAAGAGTACAAAGTTATTGATTTGCTTTTTAATATATATGAGGAAGTCTCTAAAATCACAGTTTTTTATTTCTAAAGAGATATCAAAGTTTACAGGGAATAAGTTGGTAATTAAAAAAAAAAAATAACATAAAATAAAATAAAATGAGTTTTGTGCACTATGTTCATCTTCTAAGTCTCCTGCACCCTGTGAATAGGTTGGTTACTCTTAGGCCTATTTATTTTTGATGGAAGTTGAAGAAGATGACATTTGACTTTTCCTACCTAAATGTTCTATAAACCATTGTTAAAATGATAAAAGTAAAATAAAATATAACTTATTGTGATGAAACACTCACTTTTTCCTTTTAAAACAATAATCATATTTTATTTTATTTTTTCATTTTCCATTGCGATAAAAAGATTTTCTTATTTTCTGTAACTGTCTTTCTTATTTTTCTTATTACCTGCCTTTATTACCTTTAGATCTACATTTAAAAGATTGTTTTAATAGAAGGACAAAGAAAAGTCTACCAACTTTAACATGATAAAAACTATGGGTCATAACATGGTAGGTGGGAAAAAGGTTAGCTAAGTCTGGTGAAATTGGCAAGTTCTGATGAATAATCAGATAACTAAAGAAACATCCTTGAATGGCTGCATTAAATTAAATTTTCTCCAAACTAATCGATTAGCCTACTATTTTGGTGGTATTGATGTGAACAAAAATTCATTTTTTTTCAAAAACTGAATACATAGTAAAATTTAACAGTTAAAAAGTGTTGCCTTGGAATGTTATGAGTTTTGACTTACAAACTTATTCCTTGTGACAATTGATATATTACTTTAAAAGCAACAAATTTATTTGACTTTGTGTTAGTTAATTAAGAATTGTTAAAATTTTAAAAACAAAGGAAAACTGATAATTATTTCAGTAATAATGTAATATTTTCATTTATTTGGATATAATAAAAATATATTAATATGGAGTTTCTGATTCTTAACAATTTATTTTCTATTATACTGCGTTGTTAGCTTTATGACCAATCAATGTTTGGGAGGACCAAGGTGCTTGTTAAGGTTGACTCATTTATCCTTTCACTGCTGGCTTATTCTTTTGTCCTTACTCCTGATGGCTAGAACTTGTGGTAGAACCTTAGCATAAAGGGTACAAGAACATGGAAAAGAGCAGCCTTTGATAAGGAAGCCTGACAAAATCTTGTTTCAAGGTTCAGTTCCATCAAGGACTTTTGAGCTCATTAGTAATTGTTAATAAGATATAATATTAAAGAGACATTTCATAATGTGGGTTAAAGTCCACTCATAATTTAAATTCTATTATAATTTGATTTTATATTTATAATATATTATTCCTGATAAACATATATGATAAGACGATATAAACATATATGATGTGGTACATAGGAGGCATTATATGGACTACAGAAAATGATCAGACATCTCTCAGACATGTGTGGTATCACTCTCGATTGGCAGAGCTATTCACACAGTAATTTCCCAAAGAATTTAATTGTTCATTAATAGTAAATGAAACAACATTTATAAAAATAATTTTCTATTCTAATACTTTGTATTAATTTAAGATTTATTTATCTTTATAAAATCAAGTATTTAAAGTGACATATTTCTGAATTAGTTTACCATATGGTGTCTCTTTCTTTTTCATTTGACCCTCTAAAGATGGTTCCTTGTTCTCCCCTGGGGCCTGAGTTCCATCTGGCACTGGTGTGTTCATGATTTCTACCTGAATAGAACAGTCCGGACCTGTCCAGCCGGGCTCGCAGTGGCACTTATTGGCATTATTGCATGTCTGAAATAGTGGATTTTTAATAAGTTTTATTAATATTAAGCTTTATTCTTATTATTATACAAGAACTATTGGATTGTAATCTTCTTATTTACCCCATGTTTAGAACATTCCAGGCTGTTATGGTTCATTGGGCACTTAACTGTACTTATAAACGGAAAAATGCTGGTACATGTCTGATTTACACATACCTAAAATGAATCATTAAAATAATTAATTTATAATAATTTTGTTTCTTCTGATGAATAATCGTATTTACGTAGATTATTACCAATTGGGCGCCACAAGGAGTACCATCCCTGACAAGACCTGCTTCGGGAAGATCTGGTTGTTCCATGGGTCCACTTGTTGTCCTTATTTGACAAAAAAATAAATAACAATGTTTCCTCGGAAACAACAAGCTTTTAATATATTTTAAGAAATAATAATAATATATAAAGATGTATGATGTTTTTTCTAAAAAAAAAAAAAGGGAGGCACTAAATTAATTTTAAGGAACTTAACTATAAGAAACTCGTGTTAAAATAAGCCATTTTTAATAGCTAATGACTGCATAAGTAAAAAATAATTCAATTTTGCAGTAAATGGAAGGGCAACAGCAGATAGTCAAATATCACAGATAGTTTGCCAAGATGCTAAAAAAAGAAACAAAAATTTCTTTTAAGAATTTTTAAAGGCATAAAAATAATATGAGTTAAAAACATAGTTGGTATAAAGGTATTTGTTTTCATTTTGGTCATTATATGTTTCACTGTTATTGTTTAGGAAGAGAAAAACGAGGAAAGGTTTGAGCTAGGGTTTTCAGATTTGATCGCCACCTGATCACAGTAGCTGCAATGAGATTCTGCTGACAAATAGTTGGAAAGACCAAGATAGACTGAGCCAGCAATGACATAATGCATGTTTTCAGAATAAAGCTAGTAGATGGCATCCTGGAAGAGAGGCAGCTATAATGGTATGGCCATATCCCAAAAAGCTAAGTGGTTCTTAGAAGCGAGATAAACCAGAAGGTAGATGTTCTTGTGGGAGACCCATGAGTAGGTACATTAACATTATTGGAAAACTGGAGATCACAAGAGGAGGCACCATACTGGAGATGAGAAAACTCACAAAAGATAGGGACCAGTGGACTAGATGAGCCAGAACTGCAAATCCATGTTTAACAGCACATAGGAGTTAGAGAAAGAAGAAGTTTCAAGATATTAACTACTACATAATGTAATCCTCCAAGGATTCAATGTTAATTAAAACTTTAAAGGATCTATGGAAAGCCTACTGATCTATATTTCTATGTACATCAATCAAAAATAATTTAGGAGATTAAATAAAATAAGATTACATTTAAAGGACTATTCTATATAAAGAAAGTTTAAACATTTCAATTATTTACAGTGATACATACTTGCATTCATATTCTACTCCTTTCATAGAAATAATAGTTCTAGAGAATAGTTGGTCAACACCAGCTGAAACAGGATAGCCACTTCCTAACTGGCATTGGAGGGATCCACAGAGAGCATTTCTGGAAAATTAAATTGTTCATGGAGTTTTATAATTTATAAATTTATTTTTGAAAACAGAGTAATGCATTTGGAAAAAATATAAATAGGAAATCACAATAAAAAAATAAACAAATTTTAATCTTTTTCCGCAATAAATACTTCAGGACAATATCTCAATACAGTGCAAACTCCTTAAGTCGGCCTAGCTGGGACCACGGCTAATCCAACAAAACTAAAATTCGGGTTAAACAGAGAATGTTAAAAAAATAAAGAACATGTTCAAACAATACAATATATTTTTTTATTGCAGAAAAACACTTAAAATACACATCACGATAAACCATTATGCAGTTTAGTTTTCTGAAATTATTTTGTTAATTTGAGTTGCGTCGGCTTTGAATGCCATTTCGGAGCCGTGCGGACACGTATCCTTTTCAACATGAGAAGCTCGGCTGGTGTGAACTGATCCGGTTACCTGGAGATCCGACACAAAGGGGTCCCACTAAACGAGGTTGTAATGTAATGCAGTAATATTTGATTTGTGATAGGGTTAGTTCATAAGTCTGACAGTGAGTTTTTATTCTGAATCAGCAAATTCTGTTGAAAATGAAGATAAATTAATTTGATAATTTTAGTGTTAGTGTCTGAGGGACTGTTGATTGGATAAGTAATGTCTTGAATGTACCAGCTATGTATTCCAACAGCTTAAATTATTGTTAATTGTTTATCAGATAAAAGAAGAACAACTAATCTAATGAAGAAATTTCTTTCTACTAATCTAATCTAATATGAAGTTTAATCATAAAAAAAAAAATGTTGGTTATACTCAAAACTGTGTATAATGCACCCTTAGTCAATCTGTAAAGGCATCAATTAGTATGTCAAAGTTATAGCATATATTTTGGACCTCATAGGCAGCTATTCTGCTCTATACATGAAGTTGATTGGTGTTATGCATTTTTTTTTTGCATTGGTGTTAATAATTTTTTTGTAGCTTCTCTAGTTCTACTCTATTATTAGATTCATGTGTGTTAGTGTCATGTGTACGTTTCATTTGTCTGTAATATTTTTATTTATGTCCAATGTAATTACAGATGTCTATCCCAATCTTTTTAATTTTTGATTCTGGATACAGATTCTCTGATTTAAAAAAAAATTAAAAACATAATGAGATAATTAAAAAAAAAAAAAAAAAGGAATTTTTTTTACTTACTCATTATCACATTTTATATATTGTTTATCACTGTCAGTTCCACAATGCCCACTGAAGGAACCTTTCGGATTGAACTGCTTGAAACATTCTGCATCCCCAGCTTTAGCACCTGTACCATAATTAATAGTGATTAGAATTAAATATATATATTTTCACATTGTCTAAATCAAGTTTTTAATATAATCAAATTTTGCGTTGATACAAAATTTAAACAAAAAACTTACTATATCCCCAAATTTGTTTGCATTGAATATCTAATGTTGGACAGATTCCATTGAAGCAATAACCTTTACCAGAGTCACATGATATACCATTCTTCTTATGAAAATCAGGTGGGCACTGACCGTCTTCCCCGTTACAATGTTCTGGCAAATCACATTCATTTGTTGCAGGTCGGCACTCAACACCCATTGGCTTTAACTGAAAAAGACGTAAAAAAAATTATATTACATTGATTCATTTGTTTTTATTTATTATCATAAATACTTATGATTATTTTTCTAATGTTTAAAATATGAACATTCTTTGCGATTATGTTGAAGGAGGTTTGTTGATAATTTATTTTCTTGGCATTCTACTTCTTCATAAAAATTTATTTAAGAACTTCAATATACTGCAGTTTTGAAAATTTTGTGATATTGGTAAATAAATTTTTATTAAGGAGTATTATGTTGAGAAAATTGATTTTGAACATTCAAAACAATTTCTATTTCAATATTATTTAAAAATTTTTATTTATTTCTTTATTGCACATGTATTAGAATATATTTAAATGATGAAAAAAAAGAATCTAAGTTAAATGACAGAGCTGCTAATAAGTTGGTTAATATTAAACCAGACTAAAATACAGTAGCTTTTTTTTTTTTTACTATTATTTTTTTTTTTTTTTTAATTCAAAATCACAACTGTACAATAATATATATCAAGAAAATCTGTTGTAATATGATAATATGACATGACAAAAAATAGTCGAGAAACTAGCCATAGGTAGCTCTCTAATAATTGTACATTAGAAGAAGATCCCAAGGCCATCTTCTTTTCAGACACCTTACAGAATTAACAGGAATGGAATGTGAAGCAATTTAAGAAACAAGTTGATTTGGGTATATAGTTTATAATGGAAGTATTTGATTAGTGTTAATTCAGCATCATATGGAAAATGAAGGTCATTGTGGATCAATTTATTTTTTACTAAGTAAGGAGAATTAAGGATTTTATGAAGGGTTTAGGATTAGAGAGATTGGATATGGGGAGAATTTAATGGTTAGTTGGAACCCTGTAACTCTAAGCCAATATTGTAATATAAAAATCAACTTACCTTGCATTCAACACAGCATTCTCCAGTTGCACATTCAGATTCTTTCTTCAGCTTACATGTGTAAGGATCACAGCACGGATCATTCTCTTGACATTCTTGAATCAGACCACAATCACAATCTTCTCCTTCCTCTATGACCCTGTTGCCACAGGACCGCCTTACCTCCAACTATAATATTAAAAAAAGGATAAGTTTGTTGTGGTTTATAAGGTTTAAAACCCTTTCATAGTCTAGGTAGATCAAAAATGGTAGGTTGTATAGTTTATTCTAAACAGAATGAGAATTTTAATATTACAAAAAATGAAAGTAACCCTTCAAAGTTACTTTTGACTCGAACATGACAGTTTATTGTTCTAACACTTTTAGTCACCAAAGCTTTGTAACATGATATATTAAAATAAATTATTTGTCTATAAAACCAAGCTCAATGATATTGTTCCATTATGTAATAAATTAATGTAAATTTAATGTCCCGTCTTGTTCAAACTTTACAATGAAAAATATTTACATGATTGGATAATTTAATTTTTTCAGTATGAAGGCAGGACTGTAAGAATTGTATTAACTAGTTAAGTACTATATCTATCATTAAGAGAATTTACAACTGTATTAATAAAAAAAAAAATACATATAGTAAATGAGATTACAACATTCATAATAACATGTCAATGCTCCCAAAGCAACTACCCAGTGGTAGTACTTCAATAAAAGTTCTATATTAGGAGATGACAAGGCAATCTTCTTTTCAGACGCCTCAGAGAATTGTCAGGTATAGAATGGGAATCAAGTTGAGAGACTAGTGGATTTGAATGTTATAGATTTTATGATGAAAGGATAGGTATGTTGTTTGGACTAAATCAACAACATACGGATGCTCTCATAACTGTCATGTAAATAATAACTGTTGGAGAAGTTGAAAGGGACAAGCAGTTTCTTGTCATTTTAGTCTTGTATGTGGATTCCAAGTTAAACATTCGTCCAGTTAGAGGCCTCGATAGCGAATCTGTTCAACAGGGATTCGTGGAATATTAGTAAGAGAATTAGATACTGTTTTCATCTTTACCTGATTCGGTTTATTTAGAAGGCATAGGCCATGACCTGTTCGAAGAGCACTATTATAATCTACTCGGCTACATTCACTAAATTTGTACGGTTGGACGTTTTCGAGACCCACAATCGATTGGGCCATAATGCAACCATGCCAATCCCTACAGAAGCATTCTTCCCCTAAAAGAAAAGAACATCAGATATTACATAAAGTTAATTAAATAGAAATAAGCTGAATAAGTAATAAAATATATGTTTAGAAAAATAGTGTTCTAAGATAATATCAGCTTACTTCCACCATCATGACCCATGCCAATATTGTGACCAATCATGTGAGCCATCGTGCCAGCTAGGAGGTGGAGCTCATAGGCATTAACATCAACGCTGATTCCTACTGACTTGTCTGTGCAAACTGTTTCAGGAACAGACATGCCTGCTTCACCTCCTTTGAACATCACACCTCTGAAAAAGAGAAAAGTTTAAGTATTATCCTTTCAACTTTGTTTGAATCGTGTACATGCACAAGAAATGCTAACACATATGATGACTGATCATTTTAAATATTTTATAAGTTAATCTAACAAGACATCACTGGGCCAGGAACATTTAGTCCAATTTACAGGGTTGCTGGTTTACAGAAATGAAGAAGTCTGTTCAATTAGATTAGAATGCTGTATAGGAATATGAAAACTGTTTTCAATTATGTCAAAGGAGGTTTGATAATAAACACATTCGATCAGCATATTGTAGGGTTACAAGTGAAACTCAATAAGTAAAAAAAAGGCTTTCCCATAAAAGTTTTTTGTGCTTTGTCTACTTTGGTACTGGCATTATTTTATTTTATTCAGACATTATTTAATTATTTTTAATTTTAAATAAAATAATATTAATCAGATACCAAATTAATAATAATAAAAGCTTGGTTAGTTTCTACGCCAATTCAATTACAACTAGGACTTGTGACTTGAGGGACTTACGTGAGGAGTTGAGCGGTGTCCTTCTCGACCCTGTACAACTTTCTGGACGTGTAGTCGTTGAAGTTGAGCAAAGCTCTGCTGATGTCTTCGGACTTGTCGATGAGCGCCTGGTTGTTCCCTTGCCAAGTCTCAATGTACACGATGGACACTCTCGTGTTCAAGGTACGGAAGTACTATTAACATGACAGAATGCAAAGTTCATTTAGTGAAATAAAAGATTAGATATTTTGAAATATAACTAAGTATTCATAAATAGTCATATAAATTATTTTAAAGACATTTTCTGAGAACTAATAATGCTAAAAAATAAAAATAAATATTATTAATAAATCTAAATAAGAATACTTACCAAATCAGCGATGTTGGCTACTTGAATCGCGTCGTGGACAACTTCCGATCTCGTACTTCCATTCCTCTTCTCGAACTAAACAGATAAATTATTAAAAGAAAATTAATAAGTCATAAAATCCATGTTCATAAGGGAAGTATGGGGAGGAGTAAATATGCAGGAATTAGGAAATTCCTAATAAATTATTAATGTATGAATAATTGAATGAATGAGCATTTATATACATATGTTATTTGTTAATCAAAACTATAAATTTATGAGAAAAATATATATTTTTTTCTTATTACTTTTTTCTTATTTATTGAATATATTTATTTATTCCTGTATCATACTTTTGTTCTTTTTTTTAGCGCTTAACAGGTCCTGGTTGTAATATATTGTAGAAGTAAAAGTTTTTTATAAAAAAAAAAAAAAATTACTATATAGATTCCTACAACACCGATATATCGCACGTGTATTCCTAAAGAGTCACATCTCAAAAATCAAAGTTAAAAAATGTATAATTCTCACAGTCCTGTATGAAATATCGAAAGTGTACCTAAATATATTTTAATCCCAACCGCAAGTGTGATGTACCAGGTGGGATTTGATGTTAATTCGATACATTTTCGACATTTCTTAGAAGACTATTGAACTAAAACGTGAAGATTTAATTAAGAATTTGTTTCGCAGTTTTCGTTTTAAAATAAATTCCGCGTCTAATGTAAATTCAATGCAAAATCAGCTTGGATCAGGTTTTGACAAAAAACTTTTGTGATTATAGCCCAAAAAATAATTACAGATGTGCATCACAGCGCATTTTGTATTTAATGTCATAGAAGGTGCTTAAATGCACTTTGCATAATAGGCAATCTCACCGACGTTTTTTTTTTTTTTTCCCCCGTTACCAGTATGATAGTATCATTTAATTTCAAAGGAAAGTAATTTTTTATACACAACAGCCGAATCGAGGGAGAAAGAGCAAGATCGATCAAATCCAGGTCAAAATTATTTATTTTTATCAGAAGAAATAGAGTCAAAGGAGGTCACTTATTAGTGAGCTAGTGTTATCTAGTATAAAGAGAGTTGAGCTCTTCACTGTTCCCACTCTCCTAACATCAGACTATTAAACTACGCGTTTCCCAAAAACGTCTCACTTTTGACCTACTATGTCACCGGCAAACCATGTTCTATGTCAAAACAGAATTTCAAGTTGTGTCACTTTTGAAATACGTGTGCGATATGTGTCATAAAATACTTAACGTAAAAATCATAAAATACGGATATATGCCATAAAATGTGTAACATTAAAAAAAAAAAATGATTACATTGATATGATTTATAATATATATAATAAGCACATTTTACTTTTATTTATTCTCTACTGGTAATCGGCTTCTAGCACAGGACCAAGAGAAATCGACGTTAAAGGACGTTTAGATTAAAACCGCCTGTCAGTCCAGTCGTGCAGGCAGCGTTTTCTATTGCCCCGCGATTAGTTCCAAGAACACCTTAACTTATTAAGATGTTGAGTGGGATCAGTCATAAAAAATTAGGCAATGTTAGATAATTAGAAAACATATTTTATTTTTTTGCCAACGTTTCGGCCTCATCGTTGATGACTATCATCAGAGCAATAACAAAGAAAAGTTGAATATATTGGGTTGTCCGGAAATAATTGCAGAATTCCATGTTTAAACCACAACCTGATATTATTATTAAAGAGAGTATATATCTCTTTACCTCAACCAAAACCTGATACATGACTTTTAGTAGTCCAAAACTAGAGTTATAGCCGCCAATGAGCTTTGGGAGCCGAGAAATATCTGTTAAATAATCTCTTTAATAATAATATCAGGTTTTGGTTTAAACATGAAATCCTGCATTAATATCCAGATAAACTAATAAAAATAAAAATGAGGAAAGGAAAAAGAAATCCACTGCCTCCTTATTTTTAGTTATTAATTATTATTTATACGTTATTTATTACAATTCCTTTTGTTTTTCAACTTATTTTTTAATGAGAGATCTATCACTAGATTTTTTAGAATTTTTAAGTTGAGAAAAAAATATTAAGATGTTACTATATAAAGGTGTCTATTGAAGAAAAGGCCATGATCAGGTAAAATATGCTTTGGAAGAAAATAAATAAACAAAATATATTTTTTTTAATGTCTAGATCGGTCTGGTAGGCCTTACATGAATGATTTAGCAATATAAATAATATTTTAATAGAAGAAGGAGTGAGGGTACAAGGAACATACACCCATGATATACCGCATTGTTTATATTTTCCCCATTCTTCTCAGATGGCTGTACCACTGCAACTGTTTGGTGTGAACTATAGTGTTTTCCGCCTTAACGATACTTCGTATGGTGGAATTTAGTTACCCGTTGAACCCTGGAGCTTCTTTTCCAAAAATCCATTTCCACAGCTTGTAAGCTCTGTGCATCGCTCATTCCAACCACCTACATTTCCGAACCATAAAGGATTAATCCTTCAAAAAAGGAGTGGAAAATCCTTTTCTTGGTTTCTAGTGAAACATTTGGGCTCCACAGTACAGAGTTCATTATGCCAATAAGCTTTCTTCCCTTCTTTATCTTTTCTTTTATATCGCTCTCAAGTGTTCCTCTGTCTTGTTTTATTTAGATTAAAAAAATAAACATAAAACAACTAAAAATGTCAAAGACGATTACAGTGATATCATACAAACTATAATAAGATCTATACAAATAATTAAAACGAGAAAGTACAAAAAAAAAAAAAAATAATAAAAAAAGGGTGTGACTATGTCATGGACACAGACAACACCATGTGTTGTCCGTGAATACGTTTATGTAACGGGTTATATTTTTTAAATAACATATTATTTATTTAGGATAAAAGAAAGGAAACAAATAATTATTGTGTTACAATATAACTTTATTAATTAAAGTTAATTTTATTAAATAAAATACGTCGGGATTTCTGGTAAACGTTATTTCAATAATTTTCTTAGCGGTGTTACAATATGATCTCATATCAAACCTAGGCACATTCACTGGGATGGAACTTTCCATCCAAGTTTCGTTGATTGCCAAATAATCAGATAGGTTCTGAGTGCGCAGCCAAGCTTTGCGCATTATTGGCGGTAATAAGTATAAAACAAGTATAAAACCCCTCCACCGTGCCCGGTGCGTCACTGTTCTCGCTTATCGTAATGCATTATTTGATCCCTTAGCTATCCAGTGGTATAATTTAATTTTGGATGTAGAGGATAGATTTTGTTACCATTAGGTTTTTTGGATTGCCCTCATATGGTGGCAAATTTAAAGACGTATTCACGTCAAAATACTGATAAAAAATGAAAACTGAACAAATTAAACTTTAAAATAAATACATAAGCAAACATTTGAAGTAAAATTAATAATAATAATAGTATTAGTAATAAAATTATGATTGATGTGTTTATTTATTTGTGTCATTTGTTACTGATGCCACATTGCCAGAGGCACCAGCTTCTAGTAAAGTATTATTCATTATTATTCATTATTTGTATTAAATAAGTTGGAAGATCTAGTAGTATTTCAGAAATTTCATAACGTTTTGTTGATTGTTTACGAGGACTGTTTTCTATACCTGGTTAAAGAGAGTTGCTTCTGCAGTGAAGTAAATACCACATTGCTGAAAATGAACTACACTGATAGAGGGGCTTAGCGTTTTGAACACAATGTGCTGTTGTGTAATGTGTTCTTACAATGCGCTTCAGTCGCAGTATTGTAAGTTTTCTACACGTTTCACAAATCTGTGGTTTCAGGTCTCTCATTAGGTAGAAGCATGAGTGAAAACTGATTGTTCAATTCTGAGTCTGGTATGGACTACTTCCTTTAGTCTTGATTTTCTAAAAGTGATCCGACGCCAGGCATTTTGTTTAATTTCTTAAAGTTTGCTGGGAAGTTGGTTCTGTTTTATTTCTCATTCTTGCAACAAACTTTTGCAGAAATAGGTTAAGTATTCAAAATACCTTCTTAAAACCTGTTTCCAATATAATTTACTAAAATATGTTTTATAGAAAAAAAAATAGTAAGTACATTCAAAATTTAAATTAACATATTAATAAAAAGGTTTATTATATATATATGTTATGTAAGTAATGATTGTTTTAATTCGACTACTTCATTGTACACATATATATATATATATATATATATATATATATATATATATATATATATATATATATATATATGTATATATACATTGGTGGTCTTTCGACAGTTCTCTAAGAGAGATTGAAACGAATTATGAACTGCTTTGCCAGATTTGTCTTCGATATATTGAGGCGCTTCCACGTTTCCTTCCTCCAGTCCGAATTAAACTGGCTTTATTCTACATTCCGTAGAAAATATTTATTCCTTTGCCAAATTATCAGCACCTTTCATCCTTCCTATATTTACCCTATGTTTCAGTTCAGATCTGCAATCAATTCAATGCAAACAAGATCCCGTCTTCCTGATCCATATACTCCATCCTACAGAACTACTGCATTCCAGGGCTCTTTCCTATTACGCTCAACCATCTTATGGAATTCCATTTCTTCTCATATTAGACAAGCGAAATCTCTGAAAACATTTAAATTCCTCTATTTCCAGTACCTCATCCTTATCCAAGGTGACGCTTGCTAACAATCTACTTTCTCAATTAAATGTTATATCTTTCTGAAACACTTTCAACAACTATGTGCACAAATTAGATAGCAATCAAAATAATTTTCTCTCTCTCTGAATATATCATTTAGGTTCTTATATTGTACATAATAAGCATTGTATCTTAAGAATCTATTTAGTATTTCATTTGGAGAATGTTTTCTTATTGTCCTGTTAATATATTTAATTAGTATCTATGTATGCATTATCATTGTTATATTATTATTTTTTCTTTATTATATTTTTTTTTTTCATTTTATTTATTCATTATGTCTCTGACGAGATGTAACTAATTTTATTTCTTTCTGTACTAATTGTAAGTTGTTATTCTCAAGGGACTTGGTCCTAGAATAAAATTATTTTTCTATTCTATTCTATTCTATTCTACATATGCACGTATGTTTTTAATCAATAGGAATAGGGATCCTCTTATCTAAAAATGAAATTCAAAGAAAATTTTTTTTTTTTTATAAAAACAACTGAAATACGGACCCTATTCATGGAACTGGCTAAAGGAAGTTTTTATCCGACTACTCTGGAAAAGCAATCACAAGGCGAATACAAGCTGGCCAAGAAAAAAAAAATAGATGATAAAGAAAATAGAAGATTTGAATAGACAAAAGGAAATCCATGGTGAATAATAAAATTTGTAAACCAATTCATAGAGTATGTTTTGAAAAATATTTTATATAGTGAGTAATAATTATCTAAATGAATATGTTTGGTGACTAAGGACAAGAATTGGCTAATAAAGTTGAAATTTACTGTCATCAAATTTTTATTAAATAATTATTAATAATTAACGATATCCGGAACAATCAAGCCTAGAATAACATTTTTTTTTATGAGCACATAAAAAAAGTTGAATAATAGCCCTACACATGTATATTGTTCAAAAACACTTCAATTTTTTTTTTTTTTTTTTATTAGGCTCCCCCACTCTCCCTGTAATAATAAATCCCACTAAACCACAGGCGAAGGTTGTTGAGAACCCCCAGGGGCACTATATATCAGTTGGCTGATAAGGGTCGGTTGTGCGAGAGTCGCTACAAATTATAAAGTGGTCTATCACAGGGCGGATAGATGGCCCACTAACTGACTGCTACTCTTGAATTATAGACCACCCCTGTCTGTGTTCGAGTCTGCCCTAGTTGCCTATATGATCCGTGTAAAAGGTTCATTTCGATAAATACTAAAATAAAATAGTTTCTATACATGTATATAGAATATATATATATATATATATATATATATATATATATATATATATATATATATATCGATGGCAAAAACTGTGGATTCCATGGTAAGTAACGGAAGAAAGTTTTTCTACTAATCTCTACTATTATATTAAAGGACCATTTTTCAATTACTAACCGCGAAAACTTCTGAACCAATCTGTACAAAATTTTAACTATGGTAAGTCATCTTTATAGTTCCAGAAAGGTTTAGGAATAATAAACTCTACTGATCTTCAATTATATTGTTATTAAAAAAAAGCGATAATGTATGGACAACATTGAAGTTTGAAAATCGACCCAAAGATGGTGATCGCCATCCTACATGAGAGTTTACAATGTCACGCTGTTATAAAGCGCATGGAATTGATAATTTACTTATATTCAATTAAATTATCAAAAAATATTTAAATATGTGGTGCGACATGCGGATCCCAGTGAAGTTTCAAAATCGCCAAATCATCTTCATAGTTTTAGGAAGGTTTAGCAATAATAAAAATTTACAAAGGGCAATAGGAACTTTTCCTCACAGCCATATACTTTTATGGTTATAAATTAAAATCGAACCAGATAAAATCAATAAAATTATTTCTGCCTTATAAAAATTAATACCAAATCAAATATCCTTTGCTTTTTGATATTGTGTGTAAAATTATGAATCATAGGCCTTTAGTTGTAATCACTGATAATACAGTCTATTATTCGCTAGAGTTTCTTAATAGTCTCTGATAGTCTGGAGTACTCATAGAATTAAAAATTGGCTCTCTCCATATACGCGTTTACGTAATCGTCAAACACCTAACTGTGCAACTGTACCAGTTAAATATTACGGCTATAAGTAACAATATCATTAAAGAAATAATGGTCAATTGTATACTTTAGCACAAGATTATTATCGATAAACAAATAAAACTTATTAGTTAAAATTACCTTATTAATAAATTAAGTTATTTACTTATGAGAGCGGCTGTAGCTGCGAGGGGGAATGCTAGTTTATATTAAAATTTTATTGAATGTAACATAGACATGAATATAAAGTCTTATTCTTGGTCTTCTTTGTAGGGATTTTCTTTATCATTCCCTCAGCTAAACACCTCCTTTAGTCGATAAATCCACTCCTCTCTGTCCGTCACTTCCCTTAGCTCCCGACCAGACATTATTTCAGCCACAACGTCTCTATACCTGAATCAAGGCCTACCTGCTACCCATTCAAATCCTATTTTGGGGATTTTTATCATCCTTTCTTTCAACATGCCCATACCATCTCGATTTCCTTCCTTTTATTTCCTACAGTGCATTCTTTCATACTTTCATTATTTCTCTGATAACCTCATTTCTACTTGTCCTAGTTATTCTGACCCTCTTCCTCTAAAGTTCCATCTCCACAGCCAAGAATATTTTGAACTGTAATTTTTTTAGGAGCCATGTATCCGAGTTAAAAAGCATTACGTTCTTTACCAGGGTCTTGTATATTATTTTTTTTAACATGGTCTCTCCAGCGAACTGAATTCAGCATAATAAAATTTTCATAGGATCATAATGAACAATATCATTATTAATTGCTTGCATCGTATCACGAACCTTAATGAATTATTTAATCCGGGAGATTAAAATACAGTACAAAAAATCAGGAAACACGTAAGCAGGATAAGTACCTTAAATTCTTTGGAAGGAGCTATCAAAGGTGAAGATCAAAAACATAATGTGAAAAGTAGATATAGGCACTAGATTAAGAGACAACATTATGAAGACTGTCCTTTCGGTGGAAAAAGGTGCAAAGATAAGGTAAGAGTTTAAGCAATTGACAAATAATGTAAAAAAAAAAAGATTTGTGAATAGCCGCATTCAAAGAATGAATAACCGAGTGATGTCGAAGTGAAACAAAGAAAAGGAGAAGGAAGAGTCGAGTTTATACAAGACAGGCAGGCCCAAGTTCTGAGGTGTTTTCGTACAGAGATTCTTGGAAGAGGATGGGATCAGTCATGACAAAAGGATAGTATGCAGCTGAACCAGGAATCAGAACAAATGTGCGATAAGCTAGAAGAGAGTAGGAAGAATATTGAGAAGTCAATGAGAGAAAATGATAAAAGAGATGGGGTGGTCCATATTAAGATATATAAATTTTTCGTTCAGAGATCAACAAAAGATCAAGAAAAGTTCATGATAGATACGTGACAGTGTCTAGATGCAGAGATGACGTCCTAACGATCAGTGAGCAGGTGCTACTAGGTAACTAACATCATAGAAATTTAAATAACTCATTAATAATAAATTATGAAAATAAGTCATTAGTATTGGGTTTTCCGGAAAATAATGGAGGCTTTCTTGTTTTCTTTAGATAACTCCTCTGTGTCATAAACTATTTTTATTTAATAAATTATTTTTTTGTATATATATATATGTGTGTGTGTGTGTGTGTGTGTGTGTGTGTGTGTGTGTGTGTGTGTGTGTGTGTGTGTGTGTGTGTGTGTTTAAAACGCAATCGTGCTCTGGAGTATGGAATATGAACAGAACCACTACCAAGGACTTAATCTGGAGAAGCGCCTAACTTGGAATTCTTGAACAAGACGAAGACAAGAAACTTCTGTTCGTTCCCGACAACTTCAACATTTACTATACAAACTCTCTAAACTTCCAACTTATAATAAAAAGCTCATCTACATAGCAATAATCATGTCTATTTGATGTTCCTACTTTGGGGTTTTGCCGAACCATAGAATTCATATTTTATTCAGTCTTTACAATTTAAAATCCAACTTAAAGTAAAGTAGTCAGTGCTTCATATTATGCCTCAAATCTATACTACTATATATAAGGACAAGAATTTTTTTCGTTTGTGATCAATAACCGCGAAACCTACTGAAACAATCTGTACCAAATTTTGACTACATCATTGTTATAGTTCCAGGAAAGTTTATCAACAATAAAATCTACGTAATATAGGGATGTTTCATTCATGCATTAGGAGCAGCATTGAACAACTTTGTTTAAAAAAATAAATGTAAGAGCTCTTCTTGTGGGGGAAAACCGTGAATTTCCAATCCATTCGCCAAAAATTGGAGATTGAACAGAAGACAATGACAATTGCTATATAACTGTAAATGAAGAAGTAAATATGATAGTAACTACGGTCAATGATTTGATTTTTGAAATTCATAATAAATAAACGTTTCAGGTTTATTAAAGAAACAGTTAAATTTTACTTACAAGTATTATGGCAGAGGAAATAAATAACAATATTATTGAAATAGTAAATAATAAATAGGGAATGTAGGAACTGCTAATGCAGTCTATTATCCGTAAGAGTTTCTAAATAGTCTCTGTCCACTGGATTACCAACTCATAAATTAAAATTAAAATTCAAGCAATCTCTAACCACCTAATTAGTACAATCGTACCATGCTAAAAATTACAGCTATGCTTGAAAATTGAGGATATAATTGTCTACAAGATTTTCATCGATAAAAAAAAATAAGTTTTTTACTTATGAGAGCGGACGAAGCCGCTACGGGAGATGCTAATAAGATTATAAGGATCTTACTGTGACGTATCTTGATAGATCTATATTTTACACTACATGAAGGGGGATGTGTCACATTTTACAAAAAATACAATCTAGCTCATTGGAGGAAGAATTTATGTGCAGATGTGTAAGACAGCAAAATCTGAATATCTCAAAACAAAAAAACTATGTAACATTTTCTTGCCAAAGGAAAATGTAAAAAAAAAAAAATTTAAACATAAATAACTCGAAATTATGTTTTGTTACATTGTTCTATATAGTTGCCGATAGTAATTAAAAAAGAAAAAAAAAATTGAGATGATTCTTTACAAATCTCTTATACAGTTTTCTTTGGATGTTCTGATGAGTATAGTTTGTGATATTATTATATCCGCGTGAATTTAAAATTAGTTCGCATCATGTCCTACAGTCTTGAATTGTATGTTTAATCTTTTATGTTTTCAATGGAAAATTGTAGCATGTCTACGTGTTTTTTTTTTTTTTTTTTTTTTTTTATTGAAATGTCTGTATTTTGTGTATGGTAGTATTTTTAGCTGTCCCGTAAATCTTCCCCCTCGGATGGGAAGTTGTTTAGGGGAAGGCTTTATTTAGAACCCTCTCCGTTATCCATCTCAGCAAGATCCATGCGCAATGTGCCGTAAATCTGCGTTGCGAAGGCCCATGAGGTTTTCAATAAGTAACTGTAAGTATTCATCTTGTTTTTGAGAAGACAAACTTCCGTCCTTGTTTTATAGCTCTTGCAAAGAGTAGGAACATCAGAGAGAATCATTAAGTAAGTGTGTGAAAGGGAGAATCTTGATAAAGATTCGTGGATCCAAAATTACCGAACAAGGATGCCGGCGAAATTAGGAAGTTCATATGTGAATGGTAAACCTAGAAATATCAATACAGAAAAGACAGCTGAAATTCAACGGACGCAAGATAAAAATGTATCATTCCAGGTTCTACCAACAAATTTTGAAAAAAAAAAATAATATAATAATGAAATAATGAAAGTTGTCATTTCATGGCCACGGAAAAATTAAATATTTTCAATATTTTATATATAGCAAGAACCTTTGTTATATTATTCACAGATCCTTTTCAAATTAAAGTGTCATTGTATTTTAGAAACATGAAATCTTCGAAGCACCGATTGGTATATAATACTTAATTTCTCCTTGACTGAGTAAAACAATAGTTCACGGATATGTCTAAAAATCTACTGATTTTCTCAATTTATATTTCAAAATTAAAATAATCAATTTACTTAAATTAATAATTAAATAAAATAAAAAATCAATGATTATTCGAAATAAACAAAGTTGAGAGAAAATAGCGGTTTCAAACGCAATTTTTTTCATTTAAAACAATATAGCTCCTGAACGGTAGGTCTTAGCGAGAAATGTTATAAAACAAAAAATACTTTCCATTAGATTTCTGATCAGAAAACATTTGTCAGAATTTCAATCCGAGCATAAAGATTCTTGCAGGAAATAAATAAAAGCAAACCGGGAGAAAGTAGGCAAGAGATAAGAACATATTTCATTCGGAAAGAATGAAAGGTATATGAGGAAAGAAAAGTATGATATTTGCGTGGTTTTTACAAGGCTTGTTTGTACAAAAAAAAAAAAAAAAATAAATAAATAACAGATACATGTCATATTTTTAAAATAATTTTTTCTCTTTATACTGCCTCATGTTGATATTCCTCATATTATATTCCGCATTCTAACTGACTTTAAAGAAACATTTCTTCCTCTCTGTTATTAAAATGAATTGGTCCCAACCTCTTACAACATATTTATATAGAAGAGTTCCAATTCGAGATTTCTATAGATTATAGCCACTAAAAATATTTCTCTTTTGATATCTAGGAAGCTTAACTCTAGTGAACATTTTCAATTCTGAGGGTCACTAGTAGTTCACATTTTAACACATTTCGTCCATGAAACTCAATAGACTCTAGAAATCTCAGCAAGGAATTCGCTGTATTTTCGTCGTCTTGTAGAACTTCTAGCTGTTTTGGCATTTTAAGTCTTTCACTTGTGGCTAAATACTGCTGTCAGTATACAAGTATTTTTTACCGACTGTATGTTCTGAACAGGCGCCCCTAAGCCTCGTAGGAGATATGGAAGAATTCACATCGATTGTTTCTCAGGCACCACAAGATTGTATAATTTTTTCTGTTGCACCTGCAAAATTTTAGCCATTTTTACCCCCAACTTAATTAAGACGGACATGTTATCTAGGAATCATTCCATTTCGACAGAATTGGGAATCTTGTTTTTAGTTTGATACTATCGTCACGAATTATTGTCAACTGAGCTGCTGGATCAGCGTGTTCATTTCCTTTAATATCGCAATGGGTTGGAACCCAAATGAAAGCTACCATATAAGATTTAAAATTTCTAAGAGCTTAGGGAAATGGTTCATGATTTCCGGGAACACGCTCAATGAACCAGTAAAAATAATCGAGTTTCCGTGCCTCTAAACAGTGTAACAGAGCTTCCTTAGTGGTAGTTGCTTTTACTGTGAAAAAGAAAAAGACTTAAGGTAACTTGAAGAGACATACTTCGTTTTCGGTAACTATTAGTTTTGTTCAGAAATGAAGCAAAAAGAAATGAATGAAAGAAAAGAAATCAATACTTGAGACCCTGATGTTTTGATATAATTGATAAAATGCTAGAAGCTTACACGTCACTTTATAGAGTCATCTCCAGTTTTCGAAATACATAAAAAAACCTGAGGGGAATCTGGCTCAAAATAACAGTGAGTACTTACCATAGCTTTGTCTATGACCAGGGCTGTTTCTATGTACTTGGTGGCTTCTAGGACGTCCCTCTTCATCCTCCGGTCCGGGGCGAGCCCTGAGATGTGCTTGGGTCGCCGATATGCGTTCGGCCACTCCATGTTTCCAGATAGCGCGCACCCTTTGTTGGCCTTCGTTCGTGCCTCGAAGATAACGTGTGGGTGTTTCTGGAACAGGACGTAAATAGTTTATAACAAATTTTAGTTTATTACAAATTTTAAACTTTTCTTAAGAAAAGGAATAATAATAAACAACCACTAAATAATATGGCTATTATTTAATAAATATTAAAACTTCAGCACTTTCAGTTCAGTAGTTTCAATTCGATAACTATGACCTCATTGACACGAAGCTGAACCTACTTGCCTGAAAATATTAGAATTTACACAGAAGATGGTCTATGGTACGATTAGGACGTCTAGACACGTCCGACTTTAAAAACTATATATGAAGTGCTGACGTTTCGACCTGCCTTTCAGGTCATCTTCAGAAAGATTTTTGCTTGGCCCTTCTTCAGGGAGATTTTCGCCAGGCTGAAGACCTAAAAGGCGGTTCTAAACATTGGTACTCCATATAAAGTTTTTGGGGAGGAGCTTCTATAGTGACGTTATATTATAAGTGCATATGAATATTTCCTTAGAGTGAATCGCGGAGCATGTAACAGAAACGATGTAAAGAAAAATCAAACAAAAAAGAGTTCGCCAGCTGGATTCAATACAGGTTTAAAGGTTAAATAAGTTATTAAAACTTTAACTTATAGTTAAATACTAAATTTGTAGGTTAAATACGTTGCAGTCAATCGTTTATAATAATATCATCTATAATTGTTTTAAATCGAGTTCTATGGATATGGATAGTTCAAAGTGAGAACATAATAAACGAAAACGAGATGATACACCAACTAATCAGTAAATACTTTTTATGTATTATCATGAATTTTATTAAGAAAAATCAACAAGCAATGAGTGTATGAAATATTTTATATTATGTACTTTCAAAAAACTTGTATTTTGTTACTCCTGGCTGCATCTCAGACCATCTCTTCCTAAACTACATCATACAGTCAACTATACGCTTTTTATTATAAAGATACAGGTTTAACACTTATCTATCTATAAGAAAAAATCAATAAAATCATTAATGTATAGTTGATTTTGTTGGTTTCTAATATGACCAGCAATTATTATTGGCGTTATGTGATTATTTGTTAGAATATAGTCAGTATAATATATGGATGTATATAGGTATATAAGAGAGAACTTATATAGGGGTAACCCAATATCCTGTAGTTACAAGCTATGTATTACAAGCCGTGAAGTTGGTCCACCCTGATTACCGTTCCTTTCGGATCATTACAGAACACGGGAATTTCAGGGAGAAGTTGAACATGCAGTAAAACACCGAACCCCAGTGCTCAACTTGTAGAGCCGCAACACAGCCGAGCATGTGATGGTTAATTGCCCGACATGGAATACTCCAAACCCAAAAGTCACGGAAGAAAGCTTTTACGCCATTTCTCTAATGACGTTACAGGCTTATCTGTAATTATGTTAGAAAATAAAAAGAAACCCAGATAAAATCTAGATTTCACATAGCAGCTAAGGTAACTGATTGCCTTAGAACCGAAGTAGCATTTCACTGATAAATGCTTAAAGTGACTAATAAGTCAGACTCCGGATCATGGCGCTCATGGCTTGAAAGAATATATTTTTTCCTGACGGTACAAATCTCCAGTCAGTTACCCCTTGATGAACCTTAAGAGACAAGGAATCATCGTCTGAGATAATGAATCCAATAAACATTTTCGTTTCTAGTCTTGAAGAAGATATATCTTAGTATAAGGTATAAATATGCTTATTTATATATATATATATATATATATATATATATATATATATATATATATATATATATATATATGTGAAGAGTGTTAAGCTAGAAGGGGGAATGTCGAGTAAATATAGTTTTGAGTAAATCGTAAAAGTAAATTACAAAGTCTGTATTATTTCTCATTGGGGACGGGTTTTAAAACTCCCAAACAAGTAAAAATCCTTTTTCCAATCTCGGTGAAACCATCTTAAGAGATAGTGCATGAGAGATAGGACAAGCTATCAAGTGGCGATGAGTTCTCAAATTCGATTTTTTTGGACGGAAGAGTTTTTATTTTAGTAGAATAACTTTATGAAATCAAAACAATTTGATTCAAAATATTATTCTCAGTTTATAAACATTTCTCCCAACGTATTATCAACTTTTCTTTCCTAGAACAAAAAAAAAAAAAAAAAACAGGGTTTTATACAGAAATGTCGGACAATGCATTTTTGACCTGATAATAATTTTCAAAAATTATACAATTAAGGAAATTGTTAAAATTTCTAAACAGATAAACATCTGTTGCAGATAAGTTGTAACAAAGCTCGTTTAGTTTCTTCATGGTCTGTCGTGAAATATCAATTCCAGGCGTTGTCCCGTAAGAATATAGGCCCCTTCCAGTTGTTTTTACTAAGCTTTTGGGGGCATTTTGTCGATATAAGTGCAGTACGATATGGACGTAATGGTGGATGAAGTTGCTTTAATTCCTGCCATTGGCCACCACACAGAATATTTTTTCGGATACAGATTTGGTTTTGGCATGTCGCACCCTTCCCTGAAAGCCGTGGTAATGTTTATGCAGTTTGGGCTGCCGAGTGAGCGAGTTAAAACTCAACAAAAAAAATAATTTTAATTGCGTGTTCCAATGCCACTTTTGTGTGTTGTGTAATAGTAAATATTGTCAAAAAAGAGCGGATGAATAACCAAACCGTCAACAATTTCCATCATTCCTACGTTTACCTTTTATTCAGTTCTCGATTCAATCCAAAGTACACAAGTTATCATACCGTCTTTATTTGTCTCGTTCTATATAACGTTTGCATTCCAACGCTCTTTTCTCTAACGCTCAACCACTCTTTCGAATTCTTTCTCTCCCAATATCAGACAAGCCAATTATCTTCGTACATAAAAATAAACATTTTTCCAGTTCCTTGCATTATACCAACAGAAGCTGGCTACCCTTAGACCTACCTAATTGTAATAAGTTCTCAAATTCCTTATGTGTTAACATTTATTATTTTTGAAGATGTGCAGCCTTGGCTAAAAGTATTAGGTACCAGCAATTATCTCACCAAACGTTTCTCTAAGAGTATTAACTAGCAAGGATTGAGGAATAGCCCATTAAAACGAACTATTTTGTTACTATACTCTATTTATCTATCTATAGAAATCTATTTAC
This sequence comes from Euschistus heros, assembly GCA_003667255.2. Classification (NCBI taxonomy): domain Eukaryota; kingdom Metazoa; phylum Arthropoda; class Insecta; order Hemiptera; family Pentatomidae; genus Euschistus; species Euschistus heros. The sequence goes on along the minus strand of RCWM02000007.1, from coordinate 1,048,764 downwards.
TATACTTATTATCTAGGAACTATTTTGTTCCTTTTAATAGGTTATTCCTCAATCCTTGCTAGTTAGTACTCTTAGAGAAACGTTTGGTGAGAAAAGTGTTGGTGCCTAATACTTTTGGCCAAGGCTGTAGATCATATTTAGTAAAATTATCTTTACTATATATTTTAGCGTTATTTTTTTTTTCTTAAATACATTTTATTAGAGCGAATAAGTAGAAATTGTGCCCTTGAAAATTCTTTATTTCTATGTCAATCGTGGTGATGTTTTAATTTGTATCTCTTTTCTGAAACAGACCAAAATGTAGTATTTATGTATATAATTTCCTTTAGCTATTTTATTTATTTCTCTTGCTATTTGGTAATCTTGAGGGACTAAGTTCTCTCTCTCTCTCTCTCTCTCTCCCTCTCTCTCTCTCTCTCTCTCTCTCTCTCTCTCTCTCTCTCTCTCTCTCTCTCTCTCTCTCTCTCTCTCTCTCTCACTCTCTTTCCCTCACACACACTCTCTCTCTCGCTTTCTTTTTTCTGTTCTTGTTGCAGTGCTCACATCTTCACTGCTGGACTTTTATTTAAAATGTTTTTCATTCAGCTGTACTTTATAGATCCGCCAAGAACACTGTTCTTATTTTCGACAGAAGGTCTGTTTCGTTTCTTATCTCCTCGATGCGGAGTGGGGCAAAAATTTTGCCCATTCCTCTTGTTCTTCAGCGGAGAAAATTAAAAGCCGTCGGGGACACGCTTTAATTAAAGAGGGATCGATTGGGAATTTCGCTAAGGACGACTAATTGAAAGGAAAAGAAAACCTGCCTCAGCTGCTGTATTGAGATTGCAAGGCTTTCCATCTTACCTTCGACATTACATCTAAGCTTATAAACTTCTCCGTACATTAGCTTATTACTTCGGCCTATATTTATCTTTAAAGGATCGAATTTTAGATAAATCTACATAGCTTCTTTATCTATATTAGCAGAGGAATTTTGTTCTTTTCAATAAATTAAATTATAGTTCACTAAGCTTTTTCAAAAGAAATTTGTCAATGCTGTCACTCAACTTGAGAACAAGACATTTGACAAATTAAAAAAAAATATATATATAAAATATACTTACATCAATATATGAATAATTGAAAGTATTATGGAGAAAGGATTTTTTTCTTTTTACCTTTTTATTGATATTTACAGCTGTATAGTACATATAGATCCAGTAAATGTGTGAAAAAATGAATACAGTAATAACCTGAAAAGCAACCACCAATTGGTGGCACTTCAGTAAAAGTTCTATATTAGAAGGTCCCGTGACCATCTTCTTTTCAAATACTTTATCGGTAATAGAATGCGAAGAAAGCTGAGAGACTAGTGGGTGTAAGAAAATTAATTCATTAATAAAATATGTATTTATTTATACTATTTATGAAATATGCCTACTGTTATACTTTATTTGTTGTTTTACTCATCAATTATATCTACTTGTCTTTTGTCGTAATATCTTTTTTTTTATTTTGAGAAAACAAAATTTTTAATTTGTTTATTTTAATTTATTTTTCTTGATTTTAATCATGTTATTATTTATTATTTCCAAACTTTTTTTTTCTTTTCTTAACTTTTTTAAAATTCACACCTTTTTTTTAGTCATACATTTTTGTTTTGATTTCTTCTAGCACTGATCAATCAAATCGGCACTACAACTCATAGTGAGTCAAGGCCTCCCGTAGTATCAACCGCCAGGCTTCTCGGTATGTTTCAGTCTTGGTCAGCCGACTCTCCTCTTGGCATATATTTTACTTATTATTATACTTTTCCTCTAACAGTTTTTTAGGGACCTCTTCTGGGTTCATCCTCGCCACATGCCCCGCCCATCAGAGCCTTCCAATTTTGATATATCTTACAATATTTGTATTTTGATAAAACTGTGCGAGCTCTGAATTGGTTCTCAGCTTCCAAGTGTCTCTGAAAACTTGTCCAAAATGTCTTATAAGAATCCGTCTTTCAAACCTCAGGAGTAAGCTTTCCAGCATTTTAGAAATTGTTCAGCATTCAGAGGCATAGGTCAGAATAGGCCTTCTTAAGGTTTCGTACAGCTGGATTTTGGGTTTTTATGATGTTCCGACTTCTAAAATGCTTTAGAAGTCCAAAAGACGAAGGCTTAAATTATAGGCCGAACGTTCGCACAATAAATTAAAATTTATATTTTAACTAGCATACCTCTTCAAGGCTTCGCCCGCTTGTTTATCTAAAAATTTTGTATTGTAGGATACAATTGAAAATTATTTGTTTAATGATATTTTCAAGCATAGCAGTCATTTTTAACCTTGTTAAAATTGCACCGATGAGCTATTTGAATATTAAGTAAAAACATAATTAGAATCATAATTTTTTTTTGTTTTAATTTATGAGTTGGTTATACAGGTGGACAGAGACTATTAAGAAACTCTTGTGGATAATCGACTGCATTAACAGTGCTTGAAACTAAAGGCACATGAAGTATATTTTCACACATACATTTAAAAAAGCAAAGGATTTGACAATATTTTTTAGCTTGGCAGAAATAATTTATCGTTTTCATCTAATTAGATTTTAATTTCAAACCATAAAACTATATGACAGTGTGGCAAACCTCGTTTCTGTCACTCAACACTGTATACTTATTATTATATAACTGTTATTATTATAGTAAACTTTACTATAGAACTATGAAGATGATGCAGTTAAAATTTGGTACAGGTAGGTTCAATAGATTCACCATTGCAAACTATGTTGCATAATGGCGCTAACCAAATATCGGTCAATTTTTAAGCTTAACTGGGATCCACATGTTGCAACACATATTTACAGCTTTTTAACAATAACTTAATTGAATTAAGTGAATTTTATTATAATTTATTCGCTTCATATAACACCGTACCTTTGTAACCTCTCTTAAATGGCGCTCGCCAATTATCGATCGCTTATCAAACTTCACTGTGCATCGCATATTTATCGCTTTTTTTTAATGATAATTTAAATGTAAATCAGGAAATATTATCATTATATATTATCTTTTATATAATAAGATAGATATAGATTGTGTATCTATTACTACAAACTCTAACTGCTTACATCTTCATTAGTTTCACAAACGAAAAATACCTCTTCGATAAAAGTAAAATGTAACATAGATAAAGTGGTAATTTTTTATGTACCCAAGAAAAGCTTTTCAAAATTCAGCATAATGAGTGCAATAACACCATATTTTTATAAATTTAATCAGTAAAACTCAACTTCCCGTTTTGTATCGATTAAATCTTGTCAGTTTATTTTTCTTCAAAGTTGAACTCCTTTGGAAGTTTCAATTGCTAACTTAAAAAGAAAATATTTAAAAAGGAGCGCTGATCATTAGCAAGAAAGTTGTGAATCCCCTGGAGCTGATCAAGTTAATGGCTTCCCTAAGGATTTATCTACCTTTTCCTGGAGCTGGAGCTGGAGGTTAACAGGCTGGAGCTGGAGATGCTAGGGCAGCTCCCGGTTGACGAAGTTGCCAACTGAATTAGAAAACTTCGTTTGGTCCGAGCCACACTTTTCCACGACTGACTCGCGACGGAACGACTGTTCTGCTCCCTTTAGACTTTGACGATATTGCTTCGCGGATGTTTCAGGGCATCGTCAAAACTTTTTTCCCTTTTGAGAAAAGGAAAACTGTCTGCTATTATGGTAATTTATCGTTTTACCGAGAAAATGCCCTTGAGAAAAAGCAGGGACGAATTTTCAGATTTTCCTGAAAATTTCATGAGCTGTTTTAACTTTTAAAACTCCGAAAATCGTAATAATAAAAAAAAAGAAGCTTTTAACTCTGTAATCGTACTTACATATCGTACATATATTTAAAAAATTACACAACTCAAAAACCTGCATTAAAAAAATGTAAAATTCAAACTTTGATTGCATCAGGTGGGATTTGAAGTTAATTCAAAACATTTTTGACATTTCATAGAAAACTGTTGAACTTAAACTTAGTGATAAATCAAAAGTACAGATTTTTGGCTATAAGTAACTCATTGGCCAAAAATAGTCAGACCTTATCCTTTACGTAAAATTTCGTGCTGGACCCATTTCCGAAGCCAAAAAAAAAAAAAATAAAATAAAAATAAATAAATAGAAAAAAAACTAAGACAACAAGCCACATAATTAGTTGAGATGCTACAAACTAAGCTGTTAGTTGTAACAGCATTTTCCATATCTTATTTTTTTCTTGAATAAATTAATGCAAGCAACTAGCCCGTTACTTTATTTGGATAATAATAATAATGGAGTGAGTCGGAAAAAATTACCGTTTTATAGGTAAAAATCAAAATTTATTTTTCTTCTACTAACAAGATTTTTAATAATCAAAATATAAACCATTGTGCTCAATGGTTTGACGCCATCTGGAAGCCAGCTATAGAATTCCTTGATGGTACCACTCTTTGGGCTTTGAATCGAAGTACTTACGAACCCCATTTTCAACTTCATTTAAGTTGTTAAATATTTTTCCACGAAGGAAATGAGCCATTGATCTGAACAGGTGGTAGTCTGATGGTGCTAGGTCTGGACTATATGCCGGGTAAGGGAGAAGCTCGATTCCATCCAAATTAACTAGTTTTCTTTTGTAAACCGAGAGGTGTGGCGTACTGGCATAACCTTGTTGGAACAAGACTTGCTCCCTGTTGACTAAACCTGGATACCGCTGAACGAAAACATCGTACATTCTCTGCAGTTGTTCTGAATAGAGCTCTGAATAGAAACAAAGCTCTGAACGTCCTGGTTGACTACTGAAACACGCCCTGATCCTGATTTCCTTTAAAGGCTGAAATCACATTCATTAACTTTTTGGAACCACCTTCTCACCGTCCTTTTATTCAAAGAGTCTTCATCCTCAGATTTAACCACTAAACGAGTGGCTTCAGCAGCTGAAAACTTCCGTTTCCAATAATGAAGCAAAATTACGGGAATTTCGTACTTTACTGTCATTGTTAACAAAGGAAAGCTAAAGAAGTACTGAGCATACTGTTTACCATATGATTTAGACGGGATCAAACATGATCTTATCACAATTCTTAGCTCCCGAGTGTATATAAGAGAGGAATTACGATGAAAAAAAAACGTTCATTTTTTCTGACTCATCCCATTAATATGAATAAATCACTTTTATATTTCTCCTGTAAAGTGATGAAAAATGATGTAGTTGCTTAAAACGACGATATATCCCTGACTATCGTAAAAACATGGATAAGTGGACACTGTGTACTTTTTAGGTTTTTGATCGTTCTACAAAACCCTGAAATTACACTAAAATACTATTTGTCCAAAAACAGACACCTTGGAGTCTTATTAAGCAGCGCAACTTAACTTAATTTCATACAACGCTGAAACGAGCCTTGAAGATCAATAGCTAAATCTTCTTTATGATAATTTTACTCATCCACTTGTTCATGAAAACCACCGGAGACATTCCTAACGCAAAACAATGCCATCAGTACTCTCCCTGATTTTAATTGTAAAGTGTACAACATTATCAACAACAATCTTTTATACAGTTACAGTTTAATCATTTCGTTATTCTATCTCTATAAAGATTTTATGTGTCACGAAATCGTTTAATTTGTTGTTTTGTTGTCTATTATAAGTTTGTTACAAACATTTCTTCTGCATAAATATATCAAGGCGACTGCCCATTGCATTGAACCTTTACATTATTCTTAGGGGACAATATTACTCTGAATAGAGTTTATTTCTGCTCCAGAGGCTGGAAATTATTTTTTTTTTTACTTATGTCCTAACGTTTTATGAACTAGTTTGTCCGAACATGAAATGTTCTAATTATCTGTACTTCTCACTTATTTCTTGCTTGCTCCTAATTCCTCATAACTTGTAGGATCTATTTTAACTTTTATATAATAATATTAATAAAAATAAACCTTTATTTGTACAATAATGGTACATAATCATACATTGATTTATATATATATATATATTTTTTTTTTTCTATTAACATTTGTACAAAATGAACTAATGGCTGAGATTTTTTGAGTTATTTTTTTTTCTTTTGAGATTTTTACTATATTTATACTTCCGGTTTTATTCTGGCCAAATAGTTAGCTTCTCTTAATCTTTTCCATTCCTTTCTTTCTTCAGCCACTCTTTGCCATGTTGCTCCACCACATGTAGTCCTCATTCCTTGTTCCCATGGGGTAGGTGGTCGTCCTCTGCCTCATTTGTAATCTCGGGGATACCAATTTATAATATTCTTGGACCATTTATCGATTTTGCTCCTTACGAGGTGTCCTGTCTAAGTCCATTTTCTTTTGTGAATTATCAGAGCTATATCTGGGAATTTTGTTTTAAGCCTTACCCACTTTCTTGATTTTTTGTCCCTCTTTGTGATCTGTAAGGTATAACGTTCCATTCAACTTACCGTTACTCGTAGTTTTCTGATAATTATTTTACCTTTTAAAACTCCGAAGATCGTAAAAAAAAAAAAAAAAAAAATATAAGATTTTTTCTTAGAGTTTTAACTTTGCAATTGTACTTACATGTGTACATTTCTAGCAGAAAACAATGTATCTTTCTGGTTTAAAAATAAATTATACAAAATTATCAACAACGGATTTTGTATCCAGCCTTTTTTTTTTTCATTTCATTATTCTATTACGGCGTTACAAAAGTCGTTATTCATGAAACACAAAAAACCTAAATTCCAACTTTGATCATTAAACCTATAGGAATGTTTTGATCCAACTATTTATTTAAATGTTTACTTTTAATAAACCTTTAAATTCTTATTACTTGAGTTGGTCTAAAAAAAAAAATTAAAATATCCAAAAAAACGCAGTGTAAAATCTACAAAAGCTGTTCAAACTAGCCCCCGTTTACGGTATTTAAAAAGTCGGATCTTTGCTAATTGTGAATAAGTAAAAAATTGATTTTGGGAATAATTTGCCTCAAAACCGAAGAACCGGTTAATAATCCTATTTACTAATCCAATTACTGGCAGAAATGTAGGTGATAGTAGTTCAAATTAATGGACTATACTTTGAAGGGCATTATTTGATAACTTTTACAATAGTTAATGTAAAATAAAGCTATATTTATGCACAAGGGTTTTAGTAATAACTTTGTAACACAATATTCCCATATATAAAAATAAATATACAAATATAAAATATAAAAAATGCGCCTAATAATCAAGAAAAAATTATGATAGATACAAATGTAATTAATAAACGACATCATTGACCTAATAATGTAGATAATATTACCCATATAAATATTACCTTTTAATTTTGGGGTGAAACATTTACAAATGTTTAATTTGCATACACGAACAAACAGAAATTATTCATATTTCCAAAACCGGAAAAAAAAAATTAATGGAATCATGAAATATGAAAACTGAATTAATAAACATTTCCATTACGGTAATTGAATGTGGAACGGGAAATGGGAAAATTTATGATTAAATGGAAAGATTGAAAATTTAATCCACCGCCATTAGAGGATTGGCTTATCGTTCATTTGACTCCATACTAATGCTAATTAGTCAGTTCAAATATTGTCTCTATTTCTAATTTAAATATTATATTTTTCAATAACAATCCCCCCTCCCCCCCAAAAAATACTATAAACATAAATAGAAAAATAATTAATTTTGTTTAATTTAAATAAATGCCCTGTATAAACTTCACACTGAAAAGTTTATAGAATCTTATCATTGCTTTATATGTTCGAAAAAATTAAATCAGATTTTTATATTATCAAAGTAATTAGAATAGAGTAAAAAATTAGGATAAAATCAAGGAAACAAATAATTAATGTGTTACAATATAATTTTATTAATTATAGGTCTATGATAAGAAAAGTACCACGCGAATGGCATACAAGATACATCCAGATTTCTGGTAAACGTTAAATAAATACAGGTATTTACAACGTTTAGTCCTAACGTGGTTGGAGAAGTTTCAATATAACACAAATTGAACTCCCTGAGCATGAAGTCGGGCAATGAGCGGTTTTGTGAGACATTGTCTCCAACTATCATAACTGGTGTAGTAAGATCAGGCTCGCAATCGGATATAATTTGAGTCAAACAATGATAATTAGGAACTTTTACGTTCCCGGCACTGCTTGACTCGGTCATATGTAGGGTTGCCATTTGTCCGGCTTTTTACGGCCATGTCCGGCATTTGTTAGGCTTTTTCGTCTTCTCGTTGAAAGTAGCAATCTTATGGCGTGGAGGAAATGCGACTGTGTTCAGATCTTGAAAATTCCCACTCCTCTTACCTTTTTGACTAATTTAGTAAAATTTTTGACCAATGGCAGAATTTCATAAAAAAATTTAAAAAAATTTCATTTTTAGATCATTTCATAATGCAGAATTTAATTCTGAACTACTAAAATTGGAAGAATACTATATTGCGATTCTTTGCTATAACGTCAACGTTGAAAGAATTTTCTCTTTGATTAATGCCCGGTGGAATTGCATAAATTGCAAACAGAAACAATTGAACAGATGATGTTCATATTATGCAATTTAAAATTAACATGTGGTATAGCGGATAACCTAACTGTGTAAAGTGTAACTTTTTTGTCTCTTTAAAAAGTATTATTTATTAGTGAAATTCATGTTTTTAGTTTGTAAACAAATAGTGTAACTGTTAGTTTAGAAACCAGACAATTATAACAGAGTGGGCTCCAGAGCCAGAAATGGCTGAGTCTCTTGAAAAACAGGCAAGTGATATGGAGGCTATAAACAGTGATACTGGGGATTGTAACGGCTCATGGCAACTAGTGGTAAGTCGAAAAAGACCTATTGATGCAGATAGTGAGCCACGAAAACCAAAACGTATAGATAAAACAGCCCCCATCCCAACTTTCAATAGTTTTCAGGCTCTCACTCAAAATCCTAACCTAGATTCAGTAAATACAAGTACGCCCGCTCAAAATGACAGAATCCCACCAATTTTTCATTTTTCAGATGACGTGGTATCCACGGATAAGCCAACGTATCAAGGATATCATAATTGGATTAAGCTTGAAAGAGGAAATTAAAGCCCCAGCTGGGAGTCGGAAGGAGGTTGGCCAGATTCGCTACCTGAGGAAGAGGGGTTTGGCATCTTCTGGGTAGATTCTTATGGAACTGGTGCCTCAAGGTAATCGAAATACATATTTTTGCAGAAGGATATAGTTTTATATACAGTGGACGCCGCTTATAAGACTTATGGGCTATAAGGTTCAGCCGCCTATAAGACTCAGAATCGACTTGAATGGTCCGGACGTATCCAAATAAACACAAAAAAAAGTCGGTTATAAGACTCGCCACTCCGGATATAAGACTCAGTTTCTCCGAAATAAAAAAAAAAGTAACGTTTCACAAACTGTATTCGGCAGGATTTTGAAAAATAGACCAGAAATCGAAAGTGAAGCATTACAAATTAAATCTCAGAGTCGGAAACAGAAAAGGGGTGGAAACAACTCTAATGTTGAATGCTCGTTAAAAGAATGGTTTCTAAAAGTTAGGGATAAGGATGCTCCCGTTTCAGGAACATTGCTTCGCCAAAAAGCTGAAGAATTGGCAGAATAAATGGGGGCACCGGTGGAGAAGACAGCCACCAACCCCTACGCGCGCCCAGAATACCTGTTTTAGTCGCTACTATTCGACGGAAAAGGTTATTCTCCTTCATTTACGGAGAAACTCTCGTATTTAAGGCAGTTGACATTTCACTAAAAAGTATCATCATCAGAACTATGGATTCATATGAATGCATACGTGAACCATTCCTTTCCTCATACTTGAATATGTTTACAATCAAGACTTGATGTTAAGCCATTATCAATTTTATTTCAAAACTATCTAAAATATTCTGTCCGAATTTATGAAAATGAGGCATATTCTGAGGACCTGATTTGTGAGTTTGTCATGAGATAAGCCGGGAGCAGCAGTTCGTCGTCACGAACGATGACGAAGTTGACAAGCAAGAAACTGATGAAGTGACGCTTCCACCTTCACACTCTGAGGTTCTAGGGGTGTTGAGGAGAGCTGTCCAGCACCAAGGGACCAATTTTGAAAAGCATTATGATTACGAGCGATACATTCTTGAAATACTAGATAATAATAAAAAACAATCGTAATTTTTAAAACCAACCTAAATTATATATAATTTTTCTTGATATAAATCAATATTATCAATATTAATATATTGATTATATTATTAATATATCAATATTATCAATATTAATATATTCAACCTAAATTATGTTTGAGCATTATCTTCAACTCATACACGCTATATAATATTAACTGATAAAATAAAGTTTTTTTCATAAATTAAAGAAATTATTAATATTTCTTTTCCTTTTCGCCTATAAGACTCACTTTTTGTTGGTCCCAAAGTGAGTCTTATAAGCGGCGTCCACTGTAATTCTAGTACACCTGAATGGGAATGAAAGAAATATGCAAGGCCTTGGAACTCAAGAAAATATTATAACTGGTAGAATTGCGAACCATCAAATCTCAGCGGAAAAATTGTTTTGATATGTTATAGCAGAAATGTAGAATAACTAATAAAAAAGTATCCATCGAATGAGGCTTACTATCTGAGAATAAATATTAGAAGAAGTCTATTAACCTTCCGTTAGTCGAGTGCCCAATACGGACAAGATTTATCGCGTGCACCTGGGGGGTGTTTTTACCTTTCAAAGATAAAAACAACTCAAAATGCATTTTATTTTTAGTTTTAAGGGTTTAAAAAATATATATATTAATTTTAAATGAATATTAATTCTTCAGTGAGGCCGTGCTGGATTCTAGAACCAAAATAATACTGTAGTAGTCGCGTGCACCTCACATGTGTTTGTAAATTGATAAAGATTATTTACAATATATTTTATGACTAAATATTTACGAAACTTTGTATCTGAGTACTAAAAAACATACAAAAGACAATGAGACAGTAATAAACAAAAAAAAAAAAAAAGAAATAGAAAATATTTGTGTTAAGTCACCTTGCACCTCGCAGGTGTTTTGATATGCCGTGGACCAGAAAAGTTGAGGCGGAATCGGGTTAGGTGCTAACACTTGAAGGGAACGCTTGTAAGTGCATACCTGGAGTGTTGCTCCCCACTAGCTTCCTAAAGCCAAAACAATTTCATCATGCACCTCAAGGGATCACGCGACTAATGGAAGGTTAATATCAATGAATAAACATACGGTACTTCAACTGTATAAAAGATTATTGGTCGACCCTGAGATGTTTAGAGGGTATGTAATGTATGTAAGGAAAAGCTGGCTTTTTTTAAATGGCTGTTAATTAAGATGAAACCAGATACAATGTAAAAACTTTGGATTAAGTATAAATGTAAGTTAAATGCTATATCTCAATGATTTGTAACGAAGTGTTACCATATCATTTTAGAGAAAGGATTATAGAACTGAGTACAACTAGACTAGTTACAACAGAGGTTCTAGACGAATAAATATATTCTGATGATTTTTTGAAAAAAAAAACCGTAGAGTGTTTCAGCTGCAGTCATTTAATATTAGCTGCGAATCCAAATATTGGTTTTTATCTTAATATTTTCGAATGAAAAGAATATAATCTTTAAATTTGTTTGCTACACATTATATTACCTTGGATTTAACTTTGGTCAAAAATGACTTTGAACCCACTCTACCATCCAATTCATCTCGTATCCAATCCTTACAATCCAAAATCCTTCGAAAAATCATCAATGCTCCATACTTATCACCAATAAACTTATCCATAAAGATCTTAATGTTCCACATGTTGCTGATTTCGCCCAAACCAGATATCTATTCTTTCATAATGAGCTCCATAACAACTCAAATTCCTTAATAAAGTTTTAGTTATGTTATTGTAATAGTTAACATATTTACTTGATGTATATATTTTGTACAGTTGTAAATTTCAATAACTTTGTATGACAAAAATTAAAAAAAAATAGCTGTAAATCTGATATTTTTGTTTATCTTTAAAAGGGGATAGATTATTTTATAAAAAGGCCAATTCAATTTCAGTATAGGGGTCATTGCAAAATGGACACTGTGCGCTCTACCTGTTTGCTTATAGATACGCGATATAAATACGGAAGAAGATAGCCAAGAACTATGGGTCGATAGATAAACGGGAAGGCCAGGGCGGGATGAGATTGGAGGCGAGTGAAGCGAAGGATAAAATCAGAAAGATCGGGAAATGATGAAGCGGCCCTAACCAGCGAAGCAGTCGTGAAAAATTCCTGTTCCTCATCGAAGGGGAATAAACCTATCCGCTATCCTCCGCCCGGAGAGGTCGGTGTAATCCCCGGGTTTAAAAAATATATATATTAATTTTAAATGAATATTAATTCTTCAGTGAGGCCGTGCTGGATTCTAGAACCAAAATAATACTGTAGTAGTCGCGTGCACCTCACATGTGTTTGTAAATTGATAAAGATTATTTACAATATATTTTATGACTAAATATTTACGAAACTTTGTATCTGAGTACTAAAAAACATACAAAAGACAATGAGACAGTAATAAACAAAAAAAAAAAAAAGAAATAGAAAATATTTGTGTTAAGTCACCTTGCACCTCGCAGGTGTTTTGATATGCCGTGGACCAGAAAAGTTGAGGCGGAATCGGGTTAGGTGCTAACACTTGAAGGGAACGCTTGTAAGTGCATACCTGGAGTGTTGCTTTCAGTATAGGGGTCATTGCAAAATGGACACTGTGCGCTCTACCTGTTTGCTTATAGATACGCGATATAAATACGGAAGAAGATAGCCAAGAACTATGGGTCGATAGATAAACGGGAAGGCCAGGGCGGGATGAGATTGGAGGCGAGTGAAGCGAAGGATAAAATCAGAAAGATCGGGAAATGATGAAGCGGCCCTAACCAGCGAAGCAGTCGTGAAAAATTCCTGTTCCTCATCGAAGGGGAATAAACCTATCCGCTATCCTCCGCCCGGAGAGGTCGGTGTAATCCCCAACGATCGGATCAAGTTTTCATCCCGAGCGGTCCAAGTGCTTATATATTGAATCCCCCCCCCCCCTCCTGCCTGTCTTCCGCTTCTACTTACAGTCCCGTCCAATCGGTGGTTGTTGCCAGCGGTTTAGATTTAGGCAATAACTTTGTTTTCATATAATTTGTCGATGATGATGATGATGGATTCCTTTCATCAGGGCCAGATCACATCAAGCGTGGTGCTTGATGATATACGAATACAACTAGGGTAAGTGCACTCGTAGCTGATAGTTCACTGGTAGTTGACAGTTTGATAATAAATCTCTTATAATTAGGTTTTTGTTTGCACTTTCGTTTCGTTTTAAATTTTAGCGAGTTGTTCAGTTATTACAGTAAGCAAAGAGTGACAGCTATGATTTTCTGGACGGGAAAACTGTTTTCAACACCAAATTTGTCGTCAAAACTCCAGTTCAGTTGACTAAACGCCTCCATCCTTATACAATCGGCTAAAGATGCTGTGGTATGTATTCTGTTTTTTCTCTACCAAATGCTCATACCAACTTATGAATATACTTTAGAATAATAGGTATATGTACTACATTTTACTGGATTCTATGTGGTTAAAGGTGAAAATTAAGAGGATTTTATTGGGTGTCAACTACTAGAACATATTTATAACCTGTTGTTTAGAGCATGACACCTCTGTCAACTACTAGATATTTCTCATTTCTCACCTTATTTATTGAACGTAAGTTCTCTGCAAATGAAAAATCAGGGGTAGAGGAAAGAACCAGATTTGGCTAATTTAGAGCTCAAAATTCAGTAGTTGACAGGGGGTGGGGTGTCAATAACTAATTAGGTCCCTCTTTTTTCTTTCTTTTTTTTAGTTTTAAAGTAGCACCAACAAAAAAAAAACTCAATTAGGAGCCTCGGGAAATGGAGAAGGCCCTTGATGACGTCAAAAGAGGAATTTCTGTTGCAGTGGCAGCAAGAAGCAAAGGAGTACCCCAAAAGCTAGTACTCTGCTAACAGGGCGTGTCAACTACTAATGCAAAAAGGTGATTTGGAAAATTAACACTTTTTCGACATTCTATTAATACTATTTCAAATTAAAAAAAAGTAGGATAACGGACGGGATTCGCACGTATCTGAGGAAGGAAGAAAGAAATTTGTTACATGATCAACATAGGAAATATTGCAAAAACGTATGATATTTTTCTAAAAGTGTCAACTACTAGTGCACTTACTCTAAAGAAAAAAATAACTATGAAAAAAAAAACTTCGCACCCTTGAGAAATTATTCCTCATTTTCATATTTTTATGTGTGCTGAATTCAAATCTGAAGGAAAAAAAAATCAACCTAGCATCATTTTTGAGAAATTATACGTTATTTTTGAAAAAAAACACAACTGAAATAGCGTATTTTTTTTTATTGAAAGAGAAGGAGAGGAAGGGCTCGACTTCGCTGGCTTGAAGACGTAGAGGATGATTTTCGGACTCTGAGTGTGAAAGGATGGAGAAGAGCTGCCGAAGAAAGGTTTGAATGGCAGAGAATTGTTGAGGAGGCCATGGTTCTACAAGGACCATAAGCTGATGATGAACATTTTTGTGACTTATATTTACAAGTGTGCTGAATTCGAATCAATAGTAAAAAAAAATTCTACCAAGCACCATTTTTTAGACATTGGAGGTTGTTTAAAAAAAACACAAATGAAATAGCATTTTCTTTCATATACTTTTTAAAACACATTGGTGAAGAACAGTAATATATAAAATAATAATATTTAATACTGAACGTTATTAATGTGTATATTTTTTATATTTTTGTACTCTACATCACGTTTCTCCCGTTGCAGTATCCAACAGTATTCGACAAGCTTATTCTCATTGAATTTTTACCGTTATATTTTTTTTTTACCATGTGAACTATATCTTGATAAAATCTTTCTCTGTGTTCATCTGACACTACCCCAAGTTGGGAGCGAAGGAATTCAAATGGGAATGCAAAAACTGAATTTTCGAGGACATGTTACAACCCACGGTCTTATACGATAAAATCTATTCATCATCAATGTCATTTATGCAACAAAGCCTAATACTTATGCTCTCCAAATTCTATCATTTTGTAATATATTACAGAAGTTTCAAAATCAAATAGGTTTTTAATTTTTTGTTGAAGCTTTCAATGATAAAAAAAAAAAAAAATGCTCAAAATGTCGAAAACACCTCATTTTTTAACCTAAAACACAAATCCTACAAAAAATGGTGCCCGATTGAAATTTTCAGACATCGGATTCGTATCCAACACACTTCAAAACATAATAGAACAACATTTTTGTTGAAGGTAGTATTTTGTTGCAGAACAATGTTATTGTTCTAAATTGTTGGAATCATAGTTGATCCTGTGTATGTAAACGCCTCAATGTGGTTCAGAATCACAACACGACAAAAATCATTTATTTGCGAAAAGATATATTCTACTGCCAAGTCTTTTATACAACGTTTTAAATCAGAAAGTCTTATTAGGTCCTGGAAAAATACTTCAAGCTTCTGTAAAATCAATTGTATTCAAACCATCTATTCACTAATTAAATTATAAAATAACTTTTAATTATTTGTTTGCTATTTATTAGGTAGTTGAATATAAAAGTTCAATTGGATATAAGAATTCAATACTCTTATATCGGTCTTCAAGCAGTCACTACACAAAAATTCGGTCTTTATGAGCAACAAATATTAAGAATATTGTTTTCTGATTTTATATTTATTACAATTCATTCACAAGTATTGATTTATAATTTCATTATGAGGTTTCAGTGAAAAGAAATATATCAATACTAATTATTGAAAATAAAATATATATATTTTTTGAATCATATAAAGTGAATAGAAAAAAATTGAAACTAGAAAATTCCCTCGTTAAAAAAAGAAAAGAGAAAAGAACGAAAACATGCAGTTTAAACCATAGTATCAATCTCTTAGTGATTAAAACTGTCCCTTGAGAAAGAGAAGAATCTTCAAATTTACATTACCTTATCCTAACATGTAATCAGTGAATATGAAAAAATATCTATTTATTTTTTAAAATTTTATATCCAGTGAATGATGTAATATCTAAAATCATATGAAAAATTAGGAGGTGAGATAGATCAATGTGTTGAGTTAGATTCCGACTTTGACAGATAATTCAGCTAGAATAGCCTAATATCGATTTTGGAGTTGGGAGCCAGTTTTGGAACGTAAGCAGTCTTTATCATTCCACTTTTTATTCCTGACTATATAATAAAAATTATTATGGTTATACTATGAATGAATTTATGAATCTAATCATAAACGGCTGAGTTTTGAAAAATATTACAGTTTTTAAATGAAATTAAATTAAAAAAAAAAAAAAGTATTACAGATGTGAAAAAATATTATAAATCTTTTATTGGTGTATTTGTGATTCAAATAATTACTTTTTTAAACAATTATTAATTATTTTTACATTTTGAAACGATTTCTCTTAATAGTAGTATTAATTAGAAAGTTCATATTTGGCAATATAAAAATTGTTTTTGAAGGTAGAAAAAAGATTGAAATTTATTCTCGGTTCGTGGAATTGATGCTATATTTCTCCCCCCATTTTCTTTCCGAGAAAAACAATTAAGTTTTTCCTCCTGCAATTTAAAAAATAAGCTTTCATTTTTTAAATGATATTTTTGTTTGAATGTCGTGTGTTCTCAGCAATGTATACATTTCCAGATTAATTTATAATTACGTTCAGAATTGAAGTTATTAATAATAACTTTTATATTAATTAATATACCTTTATGATAAAAGTATAGTTGACTGTTAAGATGAATGGAGCTGAAGATAATCAGGATGCAGTCATAGAGAAACACCACGTCAAGTAGAAATACTTTAATGCATGCCAACGTTTCGACCTGCCTTTCAAGTCTTCTTCAGGGCCACCGAACCACACAAAGGAGACGAACAATGACTCATTGTTGGCACTTATTAAAGTATTTCTAAGTGACGTGGAGTTTCTGTTTGACTGCATTCTTGATTATCTTCTTCTCCATTTATTAAATTAATTTTATTACTAAATAATCTATTGTTTTTACGTTCAAAACTAATGAAAAACCGAGTAATGAAATTTAAAAACAGCTCAAAAAATCGAATCAATACCTAAAAAGCGTGGAAAAGGGAACTTAAAAAATAAAAAGGTGAAAGGAAGTTATAATGAGATTTCTTTTACTTGGTCACTGTGAATTCTTATATTATTTGACAGAAGTGAAAATTCCATAAGACAACAAATATAGCAATAGAAACATAATATAATAAAATTAGGCGAAATCTACTGAAGGTTTAAGACAAACAAGGGCAGAAGATTCAAATAAATAATTATTTCCAAGTACTTAACGTTTTTTAATCTAGTTTAAAAAATCCTGAAGATTTTATTTAGTTCATCACTTACAGTACAATTTTTTCTATTTATTTGATGATATTTACAACTCTTTGCAATATTTACATTAAGTAAATTTGTGGATAGTCATTACGACATTTCAATTACTCGTAAAGAACAACACATCAGTAAGACTTCAATAAACGTAGTGCACATGAATCCATCTTTTTTTTAAACAGTTAGGAGGTTCATGGAGAATGGAGTGAGAATCAAGTTTAGAAACTAGTAGAATTCAGTGGCTATTGAGTTTACTATGAAAGGATAGGTATATGGTTTGGGCTGAATCAGCAACATATGGAACCTTAAGATCTTTATGGATAAGTTTATTGGTGATAAAGTAAGGAACATTGAGGATTTTTCGAAGGATTTTGGATTGTAAGGACTGGATACGAGATAAATTAGATGGTTTAGTAGAGCCCCAAAGCACAACGCCGTATGTCCAAATAGGTCTCATCACTGTCATGGAAATGATTCCTTTGTACTTAATCGGAAGTTTTAAGTTTGCTAGTAAATATTAAAGAGGTCGAAAATAACTAGCAATTTCTTTTCGTTTTAACAGGAAGCTTAAAGCCAAACTGTATCAACAGGTCATTTCTTTTATAAAGAGAAATAATTTTCATTTTACATTTGTAGTTTTGAGCTATGGGGTCCACTAGACCATCTAATTCATCCTGTATCCAACCCTTGCAGTCCAAAATCCTTAATGCTACTTACCTTGCCACTAATAATCTTATCTATAAAAATCTTAATGCTCCATATATTGCTGACAGCATAAATCAGACATCTATCCTTTCATAGTTAACTGCTTAACCATTAAAATCCACCAGTCTTGCTTCCCATTCTACTCCTTAGAATGCTCTGAGGCGTCTCAGGAACCTCGGGACCTTCTCATATAGAACTTTTATTGATAGGCTACAGCTGGGCAGTTGTCAACATCAGCGGATGTGCAATGAAAAATAAGGCTATCCTTATCGTTTCAAAACCTACCCTTAATTCCCTCCCTTACTATCCATTACTTTACCTCAATAACCGTACAATCCAATTTCAAATTTCCATAAAAAACCTCGGAATCTCCTTTGATTAACACTTATTCTGGAATAACCACATTTCCCAAACTACCAGAAAATCCATCATGGTCCTCAAACAGCTCCTAAGATATCGTGACTCTTTTCCCCGAAGTACCCGCCAACTTCCGGTATCCTCTTTTATTTTTCCCCACTTTGATACCGGGTGCTTGGGGTATGAGGGGCTGTCTGTTGAGTTAGAGATGAGACTAAGGAGACTAATGAATTGCTTCATAAGATTCATCTTTGGGGCTGACAGACGGTCTCACGTATCTTGCCGGTACAATGATCTATGGTGGCTTTTCCCTGATTTTCGACGGCAATATTTCCTCGGCAGTTTCCTATTCTAATCATTAAAAACCATTAAACCTTCCTATATTCTAGACCTACTTACTCTGTGTTCTTCCTTTCACCACCTGAATACAAGATCTCAACCTTCTAACCTATATACCCCCTCACATAAAACTGCCTCCTTTGAAAAATTCTTCGTCATCGTAACACGGATTTAGGAATACTTTACCTATCCATATTCGCAAAGCCTCTTCCTTAAATTCTTTTAAACATATTTTATTTATTCATATCCTCGATCTTCAATCTTCCACACATGTGTAAATAATATATAATAATTATACATAAGCGTGTTAAAATTTTTACTGTAGATTGTTTTTATTTTTTACTTAATTTTAATTTTTAATTTTTTTTTCTTGTTTCTTCTCTCTTCTTTTTTTTCCTCATAATTTAATTTGTAATACTGATGTGATGATTTGTAACTAATCTCAGCCAGACAATTGTATCTTTTTATTGTGCACTTTAATTAATTATTCTTAGGGGACAGTCTGTCCCAGAATAAAGTTTGTTTTTCATTTCAATGTTATTATGTACGTTACTGTCATTTATTGGATTTTTTATTTTATTTTTTTATGTACAATTGTAAATTTCAATAAATGGATAAATAAAAACACTAATAGGTATGAGCAATATTATAGCTTTTTTTATTTCTCTTGAATGCCCTTGTTGAATGATGTCATGGTTTAGGGCTGGCATCTACCGCTACTGACCAGTCTCACCTTTCGTTTGAGTGGATCTGTTGGAGTGCTTGATCATCGGCGGTTACTCTCCGGATGCTAGGTGGTTACCCATCCAAGTGGTTACCAAGCTAGGCTTCCCTTCTGTACACATAGCTACTGCACTAGCCCAATTAGGTATCCCCTCTGATAGAACTACTTAAACTGTCTACATTTACCCTGATTAGTGGATACTACCTTTAGATTCGCCTGATTAACAATACACAGTCCTGTGAATAAGTATAAACTCAATATATAAATTTGAAATATTATAAAATCTCTTAAACAATACGTAACAAAATATTATTTCAAACTTTATTCCATATAAAGAACAATCTTATACTTTTACGATATTTTAAATACCTGGTCTCAGCTATCTACTTCTCTTAGGAACAGAAGTGGCATCTGGCATCTCATCCAATATTAAATCGTTTCATAATCTGGGCAGAAGAAACACCAGTTTTTGACGTTTCTCTTAAAATGTCGCGTTTCACATACTTGGAAAATCCTGGAGGCCTTCCAGTTACTTTATTATTCCCGTAGTGACACAGTGTATTTTTAATGTGAAAAGATAAACTGAATTGAGTCTTTCATAAACATAAAATAAATTAAACAATAACCTGAGTCTATACATTCACAACGTAAATATGACATGTTTAGGTACATGTTTTGATGTTAAGATTATGAGCATCCTAGCACCGTCCTCACCCCGTATGCTGATGACACATGTGTGTTATCAGTAAATAATGATCCCTTCAATGCCTCACAAACACTCCAATCTCATCTCATCAACCTTCAAGAATGGTGTCGAAATCGGAGAATTAAAATAAATCCAAGCAAACCCCATCAAATAACCTTTACCCTTCGCCATAAATCTACGACTTCCTGTCCAACCGTATCCTTTCATAATACCCCACTGATCCCTGTTGAACAGATCCGCTATCTTGGACTCACACTAGGCAAACGTCTGACTTGGAATCCACATACAAGACTAAAATGACAGGAAACCGCTCGTCGTTTTCGACTTCTACAATATTTATTAGACAAACGTTCAAACCTTCCGATTTACTACAAAAGACTCATTTATATGACAGTTATCAGATCTTTTTGGACATATTCAGTCGAGCTTTGGGGCTCAACTAAACCTTTAAATTCTTCCCGTATCCAATCCTTACAATCCGAAAGCCCTCGAAAAATGCTTAATGCTCCCTCCTTTGTTAAAAACAAACTTATCCATAAAGATCTTAATGTCCCATTTGTTGCTGATTTAGCCCAGACCAGATACCTATCCTTCCATAGTAAGCTCCATAACCACTCAAATCCAACAGTCTCCCAACTTGCTTCCCACTCCATTTCCGATAATCTTCCGAGGCGTCTGAAAAGAAGATGCTACTGATGAGTAGTTCTTTTAAAGTTTTGGCATGTTGTTGTAATCATAATCAACCTATTTACCAGATGTATATATGGTACAGTTGTAAATTTCAATAAATTGAAAAAAAAAAAAGATTATGAACTGAGACAATGGCATTTAAATGCTCTCTGATATTTTTTTTTTCTTGGTGTACTTAAGTTTGATATAATACTTTTGTTACGTATTGTTTTAGAGATTTTATAACTTTATCTATTAAGTTTATACTTATTCACAGGACTGTATTTAAAGGTCGAATCTTCTATTGTCTAGATATAATTTAATACTTCAAGTTTTGCTATGTGAAAAATATTCATTTTGAATTCATAGTTGAATATTATATTCAAACCAGCTTTTTTAAGAGAAAAAAAAAATATAAAAATATATTAAATAAAAAAAATATATGCTTTAATTCGTAGTTGATACAAGCGGCAAGTGGTTTCATCAATTAGGGGACAGACCTAAATAAGTCTTTCTCAGAATGCGTATTGTTCGTAGTAGGGATTTCATGAGGGCTTATCCTTACAAAGATGTCCTGTCCATCCAAGACGTGCTATCCTAAAAAAGCGGCCACATCTTCATCACCAAAGAACTCGTAGAGCTCTGTTCTTCCTCCTACTCCAGTTATCCTCAAACCATATGGCACATAAATTCTGCGGAAATTTCATTTTGAACTGGGGTCAAGGTTTTATACAGACATGACTTGATCTTTTTACTAATGAATGTTCTCCTTAAGTGTCTCGATTGTTCAATGTTTGTTGATTAATGTTTCAACGTTAACTTAACAAACGTTCTGATATCCTAATTTACAATTCCATAAATGATCCTCATCAGGACTATCTGAACTTGACTATCTGAAGGTCATAAAGTTATGGGGTTCCACCAAACCACGGAATTCTCCTTATCTCCAATTCAGACAACTCTATATCCTTTGAAAAATCCTTTAATCCTTTACTATCTAACAAATGTCTTAATCCATATAGGCCTTCATGTCCCATATTTGACAGGAATTAAATACCCTTCATTTGATAATAAACTACCCACTCAAATCCACTTGTATCTAAACTTGCTTCCTATAGGATTCCCGATAATCCTCCATGGTTTCTGAAGAGGATTCGTGATCTTCTAATATATAAATTTTATTGGAGATCTACAAATGAGTAGTTTTTGTTATTTTAATAAATCCTTAATTAAACATATTTACCAGATATATTTCGTTATACAGTTTTGATTTCAATAAATAAAAAAATAACAGAATAAAAAAACTATAATTTGTTCTATGCTATACAAAATTTAATTTTGTATTTTTTATGTTTGGATACCTTCGATTTTTTAAATATGTTTATTTGTTTTCTAATTCATTACAATCACTATCGATTATTGGTCTCGAGTGTTTCACATAGCAATATATGTAAAATAAACATTAAAAAAAAAAAATTTGTTGATTGCAGGGTGTGAAGGAATGGTATATGGGATAAAGCTAATGTTGGCCTCCTGACAACCAGGGTACGAGCTGAACTGTTTCTTGGCAGTCCTTCCACTCAGCTGTTGGAGTTGCCAACATCTTTTCTTGATGAGTACTGACGGCTACAGTAACGTATCTTTGCCATTTCTTTTTTTTTTCTTTTATTTTTTTCTATTTCGCTTCTTTGGGACTGCTGGAATTACTTTTAGGGTTTTACCTTATTGGTACATTATAAAAATATATCCAATATAATTAATAGAAATTACTTTAAAACAGAGATAAAAATACGAAAAGTTGGCAAATTAATATATCAGTATAATTTGTGAATTTATTGAGATGTCCGAACAATAATGGAGGTTTTCTTATTTTATTTAAATCGACTCTCGCCGTTTATAATCGGTTAATATTTAATAGATTGTTTTTTGATAATATTTATTATTACTCTTCTAAATAAATGTTTGTTTTTATATCTTTATTATTTCACTGGGTATTTGATAATTATTCAGTTTATAGTGACATGCTTACACATGATTTTTGTATAATTTCGTTTCATGAGCCCAAACTCTGTCAGAACAGGGCCCAACTCAAAGAGCCATCATTAATAGAGTGCGGGGAAGATAGTATTGGAGTGTGCACCGTTCAAAAATCGTTTAAAAATGTAGAGGGAAGACTCCAATCTTGAAGGAGGTTCCTGACAGGGCTTTTCCCCTGGTTAATAATATTCTGCAAGCTTTGTCGATGAAAATCATAAAACTGTTCGAAAACCTGCAGAGAAAATAACAGTCAGTAAATACGACAAAAAAAAAAAAGTCACCAAAAACTTCATCGTTATGAAAGGTTTTGAGGTTACGAAGTCCGCATTTTTTTAAGGATATCGAAATCACTAGACAGTTTCCTATAAACCAAGCAACCGTAATCAAGGTATTGAAAAATAAGAAAGGACACTAGAAGTTGACGGGTACTTAGGGGGAAGGAATCTCAAAATCCATGTAGTTGTTTAAGGATTATGAGCAATTATTTTTTGAGAAATTTGGGCGATATGGTTGTTACAGATTAGATGTTGATCAAAGGTATAAGGACACTCCCCGAATATGTGCTTCATTGTGAGAGCAGCTGGACGGAGTTGACACTGAGGGGGATCCCTTCTTACCATCAGGTAATCATAGCAGCGTCCAAATGTTATAGTTTTACATTAAAAACATAAACTTGCATTATATTCCGGGCCCAATAAATTTTACTTGAAATTAAAAACTGAATTGAACTCGATCTTATAAATGATGATCTAATAATATGGAATGGTTGGACGCACGAAGCCATGTTTAGAATATGTGTTTCCCTTAACTCGATCACGCGAGTTAAAACGAGGGCGAGGTAAAAGTTCATCAAGGCTTCTTTTCATCCGGTCCGCACCCCCCTTCTCTACCCCTCCCCCCGGGCGACGCCAAGACAAGGTATCTTAATGGAATCAGCCGGGGTCTCAGTGTCTTCCGAAGAAATGATCATTTCAATTTGGGAGTTTGAAGCGGCAATCAGCGGCTCATTGAAATACAGCCCAACTCGATCAGCGATGCTAATCGAGTTCTGGCTGCAGGACAATCGAGTTTGCACTATCGATAATTACGGCAGGACCTAGCCATCAGGAAGGAATGCAGGGTCGAAATGGGATCCCCTTCTTTAAATATTTCGATTTATTCAGGATCCAACGAATGGAAAAAAGGAAGTAGAATCGGTGATTCGATCGTAATTTTCAAATTACTCCTATTATTCCATTTAACTATTGGAACTATCTTACTTAATGCAACACATTAAATGTCAGTTTCCAATACATCATCCTTTCGGATTTCAAGCAGCAGCGAGATACTGGAACTTCCATGGAGTAATATGTTTATTCCTTTACTTTTTTAACAGGTGTTCCTTTAGTATAAATAAAATATATTTGATTTGAAATCAAAAGATAGATTTAAAAAACGAATATTTAATATGACAGGTTACAATTGTATGGTGTTATATAAATTTTGAAATTGATAAAAAAAATTTACTTAAATTCAACTCAAATATTAAAGAAGATGTGGTGCAACATGTGGTTCTCAGTAAAGTTTGAAAATCGACCGATATTTGGTTATTACCAATCCGCAATAGAGTTTACAATCGTAAAACTATTGCGCAGCTTTTTGATATGTATGTAATAATATGATCTATAAGCTTTTAGTAGTAAGCATTGATAATGCAGTCCGTTATCCACAAGCGTTTCTTAATAGTCTCTGTCCATCTGGATTATAAACTCAAAGATTAAAACAAAATAAATCGACGTCCAATTCAGCTTTCACGTAATCTCCAAACACCTAATCAGTGCAATTTTGACCAAGTTGAAAATTATTAAATTAAATTAATTTCGAGATCACCATACAGCCCACAGATATAAACCAAGCAACAGTAATCTAAAACTAGGGAAAATAAGAGAGGATACTAGAAGTTGACGGGTATTCTAGGGAAAGGAATGCACACACTGCAGGAATGCACCTAACGTCCATTCACAAGTGCCACAGATATATTGGATACAAATTATTTTTTAAATATATACTGTACTCACGGAGAGGTCGCCACCGTAGAAGGGATGGATAACGAAGGTCTCGTTGCCAACGTGGATGACACCGGAGACTCCATTGCAGGTGTGGAAGGCAGCGGTGGCACCTGGGTAGTCCTTCACGGTGCCGTGGTAGTAGCAGTGTTCGATCTCCTTAACAAAGATATATTTATTTTTTTATTGCCAATGGCTCATTAAACGCTATTAAATAATATTTCATAAACATCAACCCCAGTATTTCTGAAACGTAATTAAATTTTTGTAATAATTTTGTTGCTCTCAAGACCTCAAGTCCTGAGTATGATGTGGCTGTAGCGCTCCCACTCAGCCTACACTGGATATTACCAGTGATGCAGCTGAGAGAGCAGCGCTGGGATCTCTTTTGATCCTGCCTTGACTCCCAATAAGCGGGGAATAGGTTCGATTCGGGGTTTCCCAGGCAGAGAGTGAGTCTGTTTTGTACATATAGTATTTTAATAGAATGTATTTTAATTTTTTTTCTTTTTCAATTTTTGTTAAATAATTTTTATTATTCATTTTTTTTTTGATCTTAGTACATAATGTTAGAACTTGTATATATGGTACGAATGAATTCTCTTTAGCCTGTTACTTGTTGCTCTTAACTGAGGCAGATTGTACACATATTTTAATAAAAGTTAAAAAAAAAAAAAAAAAAACGTTGGTTTTCAAGGAGCTAAGCTCCCTCATGCCTTACTAAATTGTTCAATAGAGAAATATTCTCTTCAACTTCATTATTAGCCCTAGCCAGTGTTGGCAGCCGTAGGGATTTGTCCCTACATTAGGGGAATTCATCTCTCCTTTATGTAGTGGAGGATTCTTCAAAAACTTTGTATTATTAGAAATTGTTACTTTTCAAGATAAAATACATACAACAAAAATATTTTTCCCTATTAAATAGGAAAGTCGAAGACAGTGTAAAAACTGTTAACTTATACGAGTAACCAGGAATGAGAGTTTAATTTCCCTTGATTTCAATCATAACAACACTTCCATAGTTAGTTTTCGTTTTGTTGTTTAATTCAATATTTTTGCAGTGTCAAGAATTTTTATTTTTAATAGAAGCTCTATGTTCGTACAAGTATGTTATTTTATAATTAAAATCAGATCATTTTATTAAGAGCTTGTATCATTATATAAATAAGATGAATATTACATGTACACGTGATAAATTCGTTACCAATCGTTCCTTATTCTGTGGTTTGAAACTATGTTTCTACAACTTTTTTTATTATAATAAATATGTACTATTTATAATGGTTAGTTTATTTTACCTTATAGCTTTAATAATTGTTATTTCGGGGTGCAGTACCATAATGTGAATAAAGTAACAAATATGAATATTTTTTTCAATCTAAGTGGGTAGGGATTCAGTTTTTGGTGGTAGGGCTATTTTATATGTAACGTAGGAATTCGTAAATTAACATCTGGCAACACTAGCCTTAGAAGTTTTGACCTCGTGGTTTTAATGGTGCTCAAATTGTTAACTGAATGGGTACCCGGAATAACGTTGTATTTTGGATTTCATTATTTTTTTTTTCCGGAGAAAAACTATGGAGTCTCCAGAGAATGCGCTAGTTTACGTTATACATCCTGAATCTAATTTCTTTACAGTGGAATAACGTTGTATGTTGTTAAAGGTTCCTAACCTGCTCTATATATGTTCCACTCAGATATTCATTTAGATTCCGCAGTAAAAAAAAAGAATATATATATTTTTTGGTGTTCACACATTGACCTTTGATAAATTAAACGAACGTTTTCTAATTTAAAGAACTAATGAAGCAGCTTGATCCTTTTACAAGCTAAAATAGAGAAGGTGTCAGTTGGAGCAGAACTCCTTCACATCTGACGTGTGATTTATATAGCACTTTTTATTATCAGCTTTAGCTTTGTAACTATTTGAGTGTCTTGTGAACATGGAAACTTACAAGGGGACGTTTGGAGTTTTAACTCACAGATTTGAATGCTGATTTGTGTTTTGGTAGTAGGGACCTATAATAGTGCAAAACTAGAGTTATAGTCGCCAATGAGCATTAGGATACATCATACAAAATTTTAAAGGTAAAAAAAAAATATTTTTGATTTCGACAAAATTTAGTTTCTTTAAAATTTTGTATGATTTTAGAAGGCTGTCAATTTCTCATTGAGGTCAAGAAGACCTCGGAATTTTTCATTCACATCGGTTTTTGTCCACTAAAATCTGGAATGTTTAATGCATGGATAAAAAGCAGAATGTATGCTGATTCTGATGCTATTACTATTGTAATGGGTTGAACGCAGCAGTTTTTATGACCGTTATAAATTGTTGATAAAATCTCAACTTCAAAATTTTAACCAACTCGAAAGGGGTAAAAAAATTAATATTTTTTGATTTTGATAAAATTTCACATAAAAGGGTCTTATGGTGCGTTAAATCGAGATTTGAGGTCAGTTGTTCATGTAAAAAAATTTCCACTGATTTACAGCGGATTTCCTTGAAATTTTGTCTTTTTTTTTAGAGTTTTTGAGCACCCTAAAGCCGGGTGGTGTCTTGAGCATAACGGAAGTATTTTTGCAATTGATTGCAATTGAACGTGAACTTGATGAGCTTGACTGAGAGCTGAATTTATAACTTGAAAAGCTTGAACTTTATAACTAAATTTAATTATGTTCAATCAATTTGTTGTTTAGAAAGCTGTAATATATATGTGGTGCAACATGTGGATCACTGTAAAATCGACCGATATATCGCTGATAAAATTGTAAATATTCTCTGTCTAGATTCTGGATTCCCATTTATTGTGGACTCTTCATCAACATTATCAGAGCAATGGCGCCAAGTTAAAAATTACAGCAAGGCGTTGAAATATCATTGAGGCTAAAATTCTCACTGGAACAGCGACTGAAGAGCTCGCAATTATTCCTGGAATTCTATTAATTCCTAGTAATGAACCATTTCAATTCAAATTAATTAAATTTCCAATTAAAGTTCCTTTTTCTATTATAATTAAAAAATCGTAAGGCTATACCTACAAAAACGTTGTAGGGCTTTCCAGAACAGAATCTTATTTCCAACATTCAGCGGTTCAACCAGAAAACAAAAATGAATCTCAACAAGACTGATGTGATGGGATGAGCTAACGGTGGAGAGGAGGGGAGAAGTTCCCATTTTTAGATTTTTCAATTATATCTCGAAAACAATGGACTCTAGAAAAATATGTTTCAAAAAAATTGAAAGCAAATTAATTTTCCTATAAAATTGTCAATACACATATTTGTCGAACTACGTTTTTAAGATATACGTTATTGAAAATCGATTGTTTTCAAAAATAAATAATTTTTACCTCACTTTTTTGTCAAACATTTGCTTCTAGTGCCTTCCACAATCGTTTCTCAGAAGAAACAAAATACCAGAAACAAAGATGTAGAACATTAAATTTACTTTAATTTCAAATATACGTTGAATTGAAGCAAACGATTGACAAAAAGCGAGGTAAAAAATATTATTTTGCGAAAATCGTCGATTTTCAATAACGCATATCTCGAAAATCGTTGGAATTTCGACAAATATATGTATAAACAATTTTATAGGAACTTTAATTGACTTTTATTTTTATTTGAGACATATTTTTTTTAGATTCCACCGTTTTCGAGATATAATGGCAAAACCCCCAGGGGCGGGGACTTTTAGTATGTTTATCTTCTAACTACTTCTAACGAAGCTGTGAGGTCAAAAATAACTGCATAGTTATTTCACTTTACAATACGTTTATTAATAATAACAGTAATAACATTAGTTGTTCATATCTGCTTTAATAAAATTATTTTCATTTTTTGATTCAAACAACATCTTTGGAGCAAAAAAAAAGTTTACGATTCATTTCCTCAATTTCAGTATGTAAAAAATTAGTTTAAAAAAACTAGAAAAATACAATTTTATAGCAAACCTAACTAAAAAGCTATGTGCGATGAACAAATTTACCGCCGTCAGGCTTTTTAATTAGTGATTAGTTTCCCAGTACTATTAGTGATTTATTTGCATTTTATTGCGTTAACCCGCCAATTCCCAACGGCACCTGCAGGTGCCGCACTTTTAATCGTGTTTGTACTGTTTCCTGTTTATGTTTTTTCTTTTTTGCGCTGTCTGCCACCAGCTACGGAACCTAATTAAATTATTGGTTGAAGTAATTTAATCGTAGAGGCGCTCAATCGCTTTCAGTCCCATTTTGTTTGGTCAAGTTAGTGGTAACTCCAAGTCTGTGCCTTCTTTCCCGTTTTTTACCAAAAATGGATCGAAAATCGTAAGTAAATCTTATCTTTATGTTATGTATCAATGCATGATAAATTAATTTAATGTTTGGACATGTTTTTTTTTCATTGTGATTTGTTTATGTTGCCAAAATTCAATTGGAAAAACTTAGGGTAACGGTCGGGTTAAGAGGAGGCAGCTCCTACGCCCGCCGAGAATACCTTCTATCGATTCTTACCTTCTTCCGATTTATTTCGATGTTTTAGTCGCTACTTTTCTAGGTGAAAGGTTATTCTCATTTATTAACGGAGAAACTTTAAATCCCTGTTCAAAGTAACATTAACTTCTGTTTACCTTATGATATTAAAATGAGAAATAAGAAAATGACAAAATATAAGACACTAAATCAATTTTCAATTAATTTTATATTAAATGAAAATTAATATAATGCTAAACCACCAGTAATGTTAATCTGATAAACTTTGTCATGTGAGGGAAGTGTAAATAACAAATTATAAATATTTAAAAGACAGAATCCTTAAGTATTTATTTCACATAACTCCCATTTATTTAACATTTGTAGCTACATGTTTCGGTGAAAATGCTCCATCAGGCTTCTAAAAATACATTAATCTATAACATTACACCAATAGTTTTACAATTATATATGTCATTTACCTCCTAATCAGTGATTATTTTCACATTGTCCATTCTCCATGTTATAAGGGATATAATATAATACAGAATCCTTATTGAAAGTTATGATGTTAATTTCTGCTATATTTTCTCAAGGGAAGTGGAAATAAGAAAATATGAAACCTATGATATACTTTTTCTCACATTTATTTTTAGATTGATATGTTTTATTAAAATAATTATACAATCTGTCTGACTTTAAGGCAATAAGTATTATGGATAACAAAGAATGCATTCACAAAATATGCATACTGAAATTTTATCACTTAAATTGATACAACAAAAATAAAAATATATAAAACACCAAATCCATATATAAATTATGTTCTTAAGTTTTGTAACACTTTTACACATTAGATAAGAGGAAATAAGAAAACATGAATTGATAAAACACTTAATCCTTTATGAAACTTATTTTGTTAACTTCAGTTTCACTTATTTACATTATAAAATTTGTTACACTTTATCACAATAAGTATTAGATAAGAGGGAATAAGAAAATATGAATTGATAAAACACTTAATCCTTTATGAAAGTCATTTTGTTAATTTCTGTTTCACTTATTTTCATTTAAGAAGACTAAATATCAATATAACACACTAAACAACACAATCCAAGTTGAAACTGTAGAAGTGATTGTTTACATGTGAGGTTATAGGAAAGAGCTATCGATAAATGTAAACTCGAAGTGAAGCGTAAGGATCGAACTGGTCGGTGTAGCGCGGGTCAAGCCAGTTTGCTGCCTCCTCTTAACCCGACCGTTACCAAACTTAGTGGCACCTGTAGGTGCCTTTGGGAAAATGATACCTTATACGCTTATTTCTTCATAAATAATAGAAAAAAACTATTAGGATTTTTTATAATTATTTTGATTAGTATTAATTATTTATTTTTTACTTTTAACACATATTTTATATTTTAAGCAGTAAAAAATAATAATAATAAATAAAATAAATCTAAACTCCCATATTTATATACAATTTTGTTATATACTTTTCCCTGTTCAATAGAATTCCTCTTCACGAAGTAGTTGCTCTCTTGGAAGCAGGACACGATTTGGAACACATTGAAGTTACTCTTTTCCCACCTAATGAAGGATCAAGAACGGACGAAGAAAGTGGAGATGAAGACGATATTGATATGAATCACCTTCCAGGTAGTATTCTTAGAAGTGAAGTTGAGGTTAAATCTATTTGCGGGTTCGAAAACAAAACAAATGAAGTTATTTTTGTGGGTGACGAAGGAATAGAAGAAATGGGGGTCTCAGAGACAGTGCGTGATAAACAATTTTTGAAAAAGTTTGAGGATGATGAGCATGTACTCACAGATCTAAGTTCTATGAAGGATACAGAAGAAAATACAGAAAGTACGAGAAGAAAACGTAAACCGAATCTAGCTGAAGTAAATAATAATCTTGTAAGAGGAAAAGATGTCCAGGCTTCTAAAAGATTGCCGTCAACGATCCAAGCAGGTCCATTGAACAGCGCACTAGCAAAAACCAGTACCAAGCGTAAGAATAAGAGCCAACAAACCATGTGGATGGAGGATGAAACCACTTTTACTAATAGAGTAGGGAACAGAGATGCGAAGGAGAGATGGAATGAAGGTCCCCATCCATCAAAATCTTGCTTAGAGTGGTTTGAGGACCTATTTTCTGCTCAAGTTTTAGCTCTGATCAAGGATCAAAGCAATCTATATGCTTTGCAAAATAACCACACTCTAAATATTTCCGAAGAAGAAATCAGGATGTTCATTGCAATTTTATTGCTCACTGGATACCTCACACCTAAATACATACGCATGTTTTGGGAAACCCAGTCTGACACTTACAACACACTGGTATCGAAATCCATGCGCCGAAATAGATTTTTTGAAATTGAAAAATATCTCCACTTAGCCGACAACACCACCCTATCATCAGAAGATAAATTCTACAAAGTTAGAGATTTTTTGAACATTCTGGAATCTAATTTCAGACAAAATTTTAAAATCATTGGCACATCCCATGTTTCTGTTGATGAAACAATGGTACGTTACTATGGAAAGCATTCGTCAAAACAACATATTCACGGCAAACCCATCAAATTTGGGTACAAGCTATGGCCGTTAGCTACGAAGTCAGGATATTTAGTGACTTTCACACCATATGAGGGATCCAAAAAATCACCATTGCCTTTACAAGGTGAATTGGGACTTGGAGCTTCAGTTGTCCTTGATCTTACTTCAAGGCTTCCAGAAGATATTGCTCCATATAATGTATATTTTGACAGATTTTTCAGTAGTGTGAAATTAGTAGAAGAACTGTCAAAAAAAAAAACATCGGTGGAACAGGAACAATACTGGAAAATAGAACATTGAAATGCCCACTAGTAGCATCAAAAACTTTGTCTAAGAAGGAACGGGGCACTATATCTTACAGAAACACTGAAAATGTCATAATAACTAAATGGCATGATAATAATATTGTCACTATAATATCTAATTGCCATGGGATTACGCCTGTTCCTAAAGTGGATAGAATAGGACAAATTGACAACAGAAAATGCAAAGTTAGTGTAAAATGTCCGAATATAACAAAGATGTACAACATCTTTATGGGCGGTGTAGACCGTTTTGACCAGAATTTGGATTCTCAAAGGATATCCCTAAAGGGAAGAAAGTGGTGGTACAAGTTGTTTACATTCGGCATCGATGCACCATGCCAAAATGCTTGGTTATTGAAGAGGCACACAGAAAAAGACTCCAAACTCAGCTATTGTGATTTCAGGAGGGCAGTGGTTCAAGAATGGTTATTCAAGTTTGGAGTCCCAACAAAATTAGTTCATAGTGTAAGGAATGTACCTTCATCACTAGTAAAAAACAAAGGATTTGACCATCAATTAGAAGATTGCATGGAACACCGACGCACACTGGGGCCATATATAGGCCGCTTGCGCTCAAAACTCCAAAAAAGTGTTTTTTTTTCGTTTTATAAATTTATTTTAAATAATAAACTAAAAGATAAAGTTATAATTGAATTAAAAAAGGCATATTTTTTATTAATGATAGGTTTTAATTTAATAAAATGCAGTACTTTTAATAATGTACTTATATTATATATTTAATATAAAACTTTCTTTGGCAGAATTATCTTAATGATAAACAAAATGTGTAGAACTACATATTGAACAATTTAATAAATACATAAAAGTAATAAAATTTACATAATATGTACCTATAGTATAAAATTAAAAATTTTGTAGGTACAAATATTTTAATATGTACAATATCTGTACAATATCTACAGATAAAACAATAAAATAATAGCATTTAACATATTATAAGTATAAATTTTTAGGATTGTAATTAATGAATAACTATGTAATGTTTTTTTACATGATGTCTTTTAATTTGTTACCTATTTAATACTCACGTAAATCTTGGAGAATCATTTTAAATTTTAATATTGAATCAATGTTAGTTTTACCTGATCCCCAAAAAAAAGTTTATTATGGGTCTAATCAGAATTATCCGAAACCGTAATATATAGCTAGATGTAATGTGACATGTAATGTTGTTTAAGGTAGATGGTCCAATTTTTAACATGCCACAAACATCGGGGTCGAATTAATATTAATTAATTTTGATTTTTATGTTGGCATATTTCTGAGGTTAGTTATCAATTATAAGATATTAGATCAGACTAGTTATTAGATAATAGCAGCCGATTAAAAACGTCATTAATATTATTAAATCTAGAAGTCTTCCTACTAAATTGTTCACCATAAGTCTTAAAATCTTTGTTCCGGGCCTTTCACTAAATTCAAAATTTTCAATATCTTGGTGTTGCGCGAAGGAATTACCCTTTCGCTTTCACATTTATTTATACAAGAGCTTCTATTATCATAATATAATGACAGTTTTGCAATTCCCTTGCGCTAAATTGAATTAATCAAATTCAAAGATTTAGGCTTCAAATTTTAAAATTTAAAGACTTATTTTCAATTTCGTTCATAAGATTTTATTTATTAGTGTTTTATAGCACATACCTATTTAATTCTAGAAGTTTTCTACAAAAATTTTTCTTGTAAGCCTTAAAATCTTTGTTGTGGGGCCTTTCATTAAATTCAAAATTTTCAATATTTTAATTTTGCGCAAGGGAATTGCACTTTTGCCTTCACATCTATATTTACAAAGGCTTCTATTATCATATCACAATGACAGTTTTGCGATTCTCTTGCGCAAAATTGAATTAATCAAATTTAAGTTTTAAGAATTTAAATTTTGAATTTCATCCTTAATATTTTATTTATTGATATTTTATAATATATACCTTCAAACGAACACCACATAGTATGACTTGAAATTTAAAACTGTAAAAGAAAAAAAAAAATTAGCGTATTGAAATGGTTTGCAATTTACAATCGGCTGAATAATGCTCTCTAATAATCCGCGACATAAAATGGATTAAAACATTGAAAGGAAACAGACAGAAGCGAGTTATGTTTACTAATTGATTTGCCATATGATGTAGATTATTTTAGCCACAAAAAAAAGTATAAATACCCAAAAATCAAAAATAGAGTTTTGAGCGGTGTTAGTGAGGAGATGGCCCCAGTGTGCGACGCTGCGCCCAATGCCATAAAAGAACAAGAAAAATTTGTAAGATATGTAACGTCGGCATACACATCCATTGTTCTCATGAGTACCATAAAAATATGTGACTTTTATTTATTATTTAATATCACAATTTATTTTATAGTTTATTCTAAATATGTATTAATAAAATCTGTGTTCAAATAATATTCATTGTTCGTTATTATTACCAATATCAAACGATACCGTAGGCAACTCATGAAGCCTGGACGGACACCCTGCTCCCAAAGGCACCTACAGGTGCCACCTCAATTTCTACTAATCTAATTACTTTTTTTAACCAACTACTGGTCTAAAAATCACATTTAATTTAGAAAAACAGATTTACTAAAAAAAATTGAAATAAATCATTTAGATTGGCCATGGGAACTGGCGGGTTAAAGTTGGCAATATTCTTCGATGTTTGACAATCGATTGTGGCTAAACGCCTAAATCAAAATCAGCTTAAGGGATGTCTTTAGACGCACAATTTAATAAACTTCAATTTTGTAAATAAAATATTTTTTGAAAGCATTATTCTATATGTTTTTTTCAAAATCTTAAAAATGTTCAAAAACTTTTGATTTTTTTATTCTCAGGACCTATTTGGATCATATAAAAACGTAAAACCTGCTACTTCACCTTTTGCAAGGCAGACCCTCTTTTGGGGGGTAATTTAACTAAAGGAAAAATTTGTGCAATTATTGTACTGTCATTGGACCTTGAAGCGTGTGCGAATTTTCATCTTAATCAGATTGCTGGAAATTGGTGAAAATTAAGATGAAATATTCCGTTACATACAGGTCAAGTTAATAAAAGCTTATAAAAAATGATAATATTTGTTTATGTTTTTGTTCATGCCACCATATGCTTGTATAATTACTCGGCAGCTGCCTGGATGATATTAGTATAAGATATGACTCAATTATTATTATTAAGGTGCTAATCGGAGGAGATAGGTGAGGAGGGGGGGGGGGAGTAAGTAATCAAGTGCTAATATCCTCGAGTCCTCAACTCCTGGGTAGCGCTAAACGGAAAATGGATGAGGTCGGCTCCTGGCTATGACGGATCGCCCCCTCCCCTCATACCCCTCCCCCCATACCTCTCCTCCCAGCCTCTTTCTCCAACTTTCCATTTCCTATCCATTATTCATAACCATACCTCTCTTTCCTATACAGTTCGTTTCCAGGTCCGAGCCGATTGCCAGGGTACTATGTAGGTAGTAACTAGTAAAAAGAAGTTTCTCTATTCACGGTAAAGAATTCTGGAAAATTTGACAGGAGACTAATATTTCAGAAATAGAATTTATCTAAACACCCATCAATTCTGAATGATTCTTTTTAGGTAGTTTGTTATCACACATTATTTAGTCTGAGTGCATAAATAATCTTTTTTAAAGAAAGCTCAACTAAATGCGTCTCAAATCCAATACTTAAAATCTGGAATACTTAAATAAACCCCAGTACTGTTTACTTTGTCAGAAACAATCTTATCCATACAGATCTTATGTTATTATACTAACCCTGATCACATGATGTATCGCTAACAACCCATGAATGGTCAGTGATTAGGTAAGGATGTTCTGTTACTAAGCTAACAGTTGTGAAAGGAGGAGATTTGGTCTAAACCACGCTCGACTGCCAGGTTTTTTCCCAACTAAGGGTACACAGTTTGTAGAGGCTGAGCGCGGCTTACCCACTCCTCCCTAGATAACTCCATAACCATACAAATCCACTTGTAACTCAACTTGCTCCACATTCTATTCCAGACAACCATCTGAGGAGTTTTAAAAGGCTTCGGTACCTTCTTATATAGAACTTTTATTGAAGTCCTTTACAAGCAATTGACATGTTATGAGTATTTTCTGCATATCTACTGGATGAATTTTTATTTTATTGCACATCTACAGTTGTAGATTCCATTTAATAGCAAACAAACAAAAAAAAAAAAAAAATACGAAAGTTCATAACTTCGTCAAGACTCATTTACATGACTGTGATTAGACCAATATGGACGTACGGAGTTGAGCTTTGGGGCTCAAGTAACCATCCAATTCATCCCATATCAAATCCTTACAATCCAAAATTCTTCGAAAAATCCTCAATGCTCCTCACTTTGTCCCCCAATAAACTTATCCATAAAGATCTTAATGTTCCATATGTTGCTGATTTAGCTCAAACCAGATACCAGTCCTTTAATACTCGTAGTAAGCTCCGTAACCACTCAAACCCACTGGTTTCTCAACTTGCTTCCTACTCAATTCCCGATAATCCTCCGAGGCGTCTGAAAAGAAGAAGAAGGCCTAGAGATCTTCTTGTGTAGATTTTTTATTGAAGTGCTACTGATAAGTAGCTGAAGTTGTAAATCTCAATAAATTGCTAAAAATAAAACAAAAATACTTGACTGGTCTTTGATGAGCAGATCCGCTACCTAGTAATCTTTCTGAACAAACGTCCTATTAGGAATTCATATACAAGTCTTAAGAACTAGAAACTGACCGTAGTTTTAGACTACATTTGCAAGACAAATGTTCAAAGCTTCGAAGAAAAAAAAGTACAAAAGGCTGCATACATAATGACAGCAATTACATATTTTTGAACAATTGGAGTTGAGCTCCACTAAACACTTCTCTTTTATCTCTGTAGTCGAATAAATGATATAAAAAATAAAAAAAGAAGTCCTTCCAAACAAATCTTTAACTAGTCAATTTCACAGCATATAAACGAAAAAAAGATTGACTTGAGGAAGGAGTTAGTGAGATCTGTTTCCTCCACCATATTGATCTAAATTCAGCTTGGGAAGAGATTTTGACAATTTAAATAAAACTGGAAAAATTCCTTATATTTATTATTTAATTAGTATTGATAATTTTAGTGGCAAATTGTAATATTTTTCACTATCAATGAAATAAAAGTATTTTTTAAAATCATTTATCTAAAACTCTATTGAATAATACTTAGAAAGTTACTACAGAAGCAAAACAGACTGGAAAATTTAGTGATACAATGACACATGTGATAAACCAGCCGGGGAGAACAAAGAGAATTTTAATCAGGCCGCGAGAAGAATTATTGCGTTACTATTCAATTCAAGGAATGCCCATCATTACAGTTAAAAATTTATTCCCTTTTGAATAAATGGCTGAAAGATTTATTCAACCCATAAATATATGTTATCTACGCTAATTGTTCTGGGGGAAATACGAAAACAATTTGTTACCAATGTAGTAAGTTTAAAGATACCGTAATTGAATTCATGCAAAAGACAAAAAGATTAAATATAAATAAATATGATAGTAGTTATAATTTTAATTTTTTTATTATATTTTAATTTTATTATATATATATATATATATATATATATATATATATATATATATATATATATATATATATATATATATATATATATATATATATATATATATATATATATATATATATATATATATATCCTGAAATGAAGTATACCTCATCGAATATTTATGCATGGATTTTTCTTCCCTCATATATCTCCATCCAGAACGCCGAATATTCGGTGAAGCGAAGCCCCGCAATACCCAAGGTTATAGTTCCAAGATTACAACTATTTATGTTGCCTTTTTTTTCTCATTTTTCCTTGTTCAAAATTGATTATTTTTTCTATAGCTTTTCTTATTATTTTTCAAACTGGTTTTTACCAATGAAGACAGTTTTTCTCGATTGTTCGCTAAAGCATTACTGTTAATACAAATTGAATGAGTACCAAGACACCATTTCATGATTACTGATAATAGTTTTATTTAAAGTAGTATTGAGTTTATCGACGCGGCAATAGTGAAACGGTAGGATCTCCTGCAGATCTGGTTAACCCCTTCTGCAGTCGGAGAAGAGCTAATTTGAGGGTCCTCAGCTTGAGTGTAAATATTATGTATATGTCTATATATATGTTTTCATTTCATTCTTTACTTTCTTTTTGTTTCATTATTATACTGTAATTTGCTAGTAGTTCATAGATATGGGATTATTAATGTATCTTTCATTTGCTTTTAAATAATGGATTAATTGTGCAGAGTATCCTTTTATCTTCTTCTAGTTCAACGTAGATTATTTTTTCTATAGCTTTCCTTACATCATTCTTCACCTTGTCCAGTGAAGCCAGTTTTTGTTGATTGTTCTTAATGCCGTTGATAATGGTACAGTCGTTTAAAAAAACAGAACAAAAAACTTTATTGTTTTCTAAATCACAAAAATAATTTTTTTATTTCAGAAAAAAAAAAATTAATTGCTTTTATTATTATTACATGTGTATAGTATTTTAAAAAATATATATTTATCTTTTTTAACAGGCTATTTGATATATTTAGTAGATTTTTTTTTAAATTGACAATGAAGTAAATTTAAGGTAATACAGAATAATAATATTTACATGCATTATATAAAAATGAGAAAAAAAATATTATGATTGTCATAATACAGTTTTTATTATATTATTATTTATGTTTTTTAGGGCTTAAAAATATGGCAAAGCCATTAAACGTCGCCCATATGATTACAAATGTAACTTTTGC
The DNA here is from genome assembly GCA_003667255.2 of Euschistus heros. Classification (NCBI taxonomy): domain Eukaryota; kingdom Metazoa; phylum Arthropoda; class Insecta; order Hemiptera; family Pentatomidae; genus Euschistus; species Euschistus heros. The sequence goes on along the minus strand of RCWM02000007.1, from coordinate 1,009,655 downwards.
TGGAAGATATCATTGCTTATTTTCCTTATATGATCTTAATCTCCTTATATAATAATACACATATATAAGGAAGTAAACTTGGATAAATAAGTGAATAACGTGGAGCAATGTTTCTCCGATGTTATACAAATAATATTTACGGTGAAATATATTTTCACGAAAACAATTAGTTGTTAATCAAGCTGGTTAATTCTAACTGATTTTTAACTTGGCCGTTGGTCTTCTACATGATATATGGGAGTGACCCGTTAATATCCACCAATGGGAGCGCTCGCTGACACCCCACTCCCTGATTTATAGGAGGAGAGGGGATGAGAGCTATCAGTCGGCGAGGTTTTACGGCGGCCTACAATAACATGTTAATCAAATGCAAATGAAAGGCAAATCCTATTTTAGAGCTGGTCCTGATTAATTGACGCCGTTATCTGTGAATAATGGCTACTAAATATTAATTGGATGTTAATATCGAATAAACAATGCGCTTCCAACGTCTAGGATCCCAATCGGCATACGCTTACCTGATCAGCCTAAGGGAGCCACATGGCTTCGAAAAAAAGTTACTAATCTGCTATGTGAATGTAATATCCCAAAACTGAAAAATGTCAAATATTTTCTTTACAAATGAAAAATATCTTCCATTTCAGATTAGTTGCATTAAAAGCGGGTTTATGTGTTAGTGATTTCATGTCATTATTTTGTATAACAAATATAAAACATAAACAGCATCATTTGTATATATTTGGTATATATAGGAAACTCTCACAACACAAAAATAGTTGTACAAAATAATGCAAGGAGACCATTAACAGATAAACTCTCAGCCTTTAATAGCATGATTTACCGCTAAATGGACAAAATTATAATAAAGGTTTCATTATAAAATTATTACAAAATCACGATCGTCGATATTTAAACAAAAAACAAAGCCATATAAAAACTGTAAATAATATATATTTAACACCCTCAGAGGACAAAGATACACCGAGAAAATATATTTTGGTCCCATTTTACGGCCCAATATCCACTAAAGTCGGAAAGTAATTAAAAAAATTAGGTTTGAATTTGGCATTTATAATAGATAAACCACTGTCGTACTTCCCTTCACCTAAAGACAAAATAGGCGCTTTCCTAAAAAGCTGTGTGTATGAACTAAAATGTAATGACTGTGAAGCGAAATACTTGGAAAAACCTGGACGATCGGTAAATCAAAAATTAAAAGAACATATAAGAGCATATAGTAATATGACCCAAAATTTCAACATCGCTATCCATCTAAATGAAAATAACCATAAAGTTATTGAAGGCTCGGGAGTGAAAATAATACATCAAGTAGAAAAAAGCCTATAATTAAATATTTATGTTTGATCAGGAATAATAAAATCTTTAAAAACATTTCTAGATTTTTTTTAAAAGACCCGGTGAACATTTCCCATAGTATTATTAGGATTGATGAATTAAATTGAGATTATTTTATTTGAAAACTAGTTTCGAATGCTAAACATTCATCTTCAGTTCTAAAACATACAATAAAATTTTCAACACATCAGTACTATGTTACATAGATTATATATATATTAAAGTTTTTTAAAAAGATAAGACAAGAAATCAAGCATAGGCATTCACCTTCAAGGTACCTAAAACACTGAATTTGTGAGAAGTAAAAGGGGGCAGGTAGGTAAAACTTAACCTACTTAATATGTAGGAGAACAAGCAGCTGTAATGAAAAATCATTGAGTGGTTAACTCTACTTTAAGTAGTGGACATCTTATCACTTATAATTAGAATCTAATATTCACGAATACATTTAAATTAAATATTCTATTTTAATGTGTTGCTAAGTATAAAATTTTTCATGGGCTTTTGCGTTGCTTAAGATTGCACTAAGTGGAAAAGCTTTATGGGAGTATGACAGAAGTTGGCATTCATCCAAAACCTGGTGAGGCCCTAAGATACAAACTCGGGGATTTTTCAGGCTTCCAGGGCGAGGTCTAGAGTGTCAAGATGAAATATGGCTTTAGACCGCTCACTGAGAATACCAAATGGTGGGATAATTCTCGACTCTTCTATTTCAATATGGTCTTAGATGATGCTAAAAAAAAAAAATGGAAAATGTAGATCAGCCTGTTTGTGAAAAAGCTGAAGATCGTAGTAATTTCGAAGGTACCTATACAATTGCTTTTTGTCTGGAGATACTTATAAATCTTATAGCAATTAGTCAAGAGAAATAAATTCATTATTATGTGGAAACCCGGACATGATGGAAATGAAATCGCAAATGACCTAGGAAAGAAGGGCTTAGAAAGTTGATAAATCCTGAACTATATGGAAGAATATCGAAGAGGGATTCCTGGAAAATGGAAAATAAGGATAAATACTAGGTTTCAAACTCTTCTATAAAGCAATCCAAGTTTCTCATTAATTTATGAGAGGGAAAGAAAAAGCTTTACCTAATCTTAAAAACAAGTACAGAGCTTTTCACGAGCCATCGAATCTTAACAAACAAATAAGTCATTCAAATTTGTGTCATCCTCAACATATCTCCATTAATTTTAATACATTTCTACCAACCTGTTAATCATTTTTGTATGCCTTGTATATGAAAGTTGGTCTTTTTGATTATTAAATGTTTTATCCCTTTAAAAGTAGGCCATGTGTGGAGTGGCCATCGACGGTTAATTTTATGACTGATAGATCCTCGCAAGATCTCGAGTTGTTAATCAATCAACTCTTCGATAAAGGCTCACAGAGTCCTAGCACGACCTTCCTTGTATTCGAGGCTGTAATCTCCCTCCAGAAAATTTGTACATTACTTTGCCCCAGAAGTTGTTCTTAGTACAGCGGATATATATATTAATATAGAATAGAACCGAGAAAAAAGAAATAGAACCTTCAACTCCAAAAAGATAAAAAATGTCTGCCTCGAAATAGCGTCGCACTTGGGTGGGGGAAGAGTTAAAAATCGTATGTTCTTAGCTGTTTGATCTGATAACTCTGAAACTTTTAGCACACTTTGTGTTCTATACATAATTAAAAAAAATCGAATTGCCTAACCTGCGGCAAGTCGCACTTCTCCAAGATAACTCGTTTGTCGGTATTCCGAAACTCCAAAATCATTTGTCCAGTTTAAAATTTAATTTTTTTCATCTGAAAGCCGGTTAAATTTACTATCAGACCTCAAATATGAAATTTTAATCAAGTGCCGTAAAACACTCATGTCAGCACGCTGAGAACACTGCACTGTGGAGAAATCCCCCCCTTTTTTTTGGCACATTTTTCTCTATAACTCGTTAAATATATCTCTGATTCCAAATTTATCTTTTCTATCGCAAACCTAGTTAAATTTACTAGGAGACTTCTTACATGAAATTTTGAATACATTCCGTAAAATAACTAAGCAAGCACGCTAAATGTGAATGTTACGGCGAAATATGACGTTTTTGTCCTATTATGATTATGACCTGTTCGGTGGGCTGGAGTGGGTATTTTACGAAATTTAACCAAACCAGCTTTGAAATCTTCTTCGAGTAAGATTTTTTACCATATTTAGATCTAAGTCTACTGAACAATTTCCAGCAGTCAGACCTTTTTATTTTTGAAGTTCCAAAGGTTTGGGCATGTTTTGGTCTGATTTCCCTGTACTATGAAGTATTTGAGTTCCGTTACAACTGAGTTTTAACTCAAAAATCATCCTTTGACATCTAAGCATTCTTCAGAGGTAAACATTTTTATTTAGAAAAGGTTTAATGAATTAAGAGATCCGTACAAGGAAATAGTTTGTCAAACTTAAGCAGTTTATTATCAAGACGAACCAATAACATCAGGCATGAATAATATATTTAAAAAGAAATGAAATGTGTTTCTTTCGATCTGGATGCTCGATAAAGAATTTTAAACATTTCATGGATAGGAAAATACATTATTTTAAGAATCGGATCATGGACATTTGTCAAAAGTAAAACATTGTAACTTATAATATCATAATTTACGGTGAACAAATACAAGAGTATAACTTACATTCAACAAAAAGTAAAGCTGTCAACGGAAACCTAGCAATTATAAACTGTTTTGAATAAGTTAGCCAACTAACTCCGGGGGAAGTTATCCTATTAATTAACTCTACAATTGACTTTAGAGAAGAAAGGTATAATTGTGGAGGGAAACAAAAAGGTGAAGTTTGAGGAATATTTTCAGAGGGCCCTTTATCCACTAGGGTATATATTGGCTCGAAGAGAGACAAAAGAGCGGCGAGGCACTCCCTAACGAGTTAGAAAACTGATATTGTGAGGGGGTGGGAGGGGGACAATGGGGAGTCGGCATTGTCTAGTCCACCCGCCCCCAGATAAACCCGCCCTTATCGGCAAATAATTAAAAATGATTTTCTTCATGTTATTTTCTATCTGCTTCAACCGGGATGGTCGCCTTTCATGGTTTTGAAATTGGTAGGATATCTGCAAATGGAAAGAGGTTCCAGCAATATCATTAATAGTTATAAAGTTGAATTGTTTTTCTAAATTTATTCTAGACTAACTTCAGTTAATATTTCATAACCTACACAGCTTGTAATCGAATTCTACCATAGACCTAAAGCCAAAGGATACCTAAGTTTTTTAATTTTAATTTATTTATTAAAACCTATACCTCAATCCCTATTTTAGTTCTTCGATCATACCTCTCTAACCATTTCTAGTGAATTCACTACGAAATGGAATTATCTAACTGCTAAAGCTACTTTAATACATAGGCAGGTGTTTCACAAGGCATCGTTCTTGGATCACTTCTATATATCCTCTATACCATAGTATCCCCTCTAACCCTGATACTTTTTTAACAATATTTTCTGTTTTCAGTGTCAAAGAAAAACTAGGAGCCTAAGAAGCTTCACGATAACAAAAAACAGTACGTTAAAAGCAACATAGGTGCTGATAAAAATACTGTCTGAGGTGGTTTAGTTAATGATCGTGAAAATTTCAATTGAAGATCGTTCATATTCTTATCATATCCAAACTTTAAACTTGGATAGTGCAAACAATATAGTTCTCGAAGAAGTGGAGGAATGCTTAGCTGGTTGGCCTTCTCTCTCTTCTACTCCCCAAGAGCCAAGACATGAAGTACACTTAAATGGAAAGGACAATACCACCTAACTAGTGCTAGTGCCCTGCTTCCAGAATGGTCATCCAGCCTTGGGACAATGTTCTCAGATGACACTGGGCTGATCTAAACCATAGAGTCCTAAATCCTCCGTGAAATTCTCAATGCAGCTTATAATTTTAAAAATAAACTCATCCATATTGATTTAAAATTCCTATATATTGCTGTATAGGCCGAAACCAGATACTTATCCTTCGATGATAGGCTTTATATTCTCTCGAATCCACTAGTATCCTACCTTACTTCTCACTACTTTCCCGATATCGCTATGAGGCGTCTGAAAAGAAGATGGCTTTAGGACCTTCTAATCTAGATTTTATTGATATGCTACTAATGAGTAGTTTATTTACAAGTTTTTTTTTTTAAATAAAAAAAACTTTTATTGAGTAATTATTACAGTCAGCCACAAATATGGGCAATAAGTAATATAGATGGCGTATGATTACATTCACAGATTATGTACAATGAGAAAAAATTATATATATAAAATTACAAATAAAAAAGAGAACAGAAAATAACTTACTATACGTAGACATGAAGTATACAAGATAAAGAATACAATATGCTTATAAATAAAATAAAATAGTAAAATTAGAAAAAAATAATAATACAAAAATAAAATTAAAAATTAAAATTAAATAAATAAAAAAGTAGTAATAAAAAAGAATAAAACAAATTAAAATTAAAATTTAGAAACATGGTCGTTCTTTATATACAATACACAGCCATCCTAGGGATTCCTCAGCCAGACCTGTCCCTCCACTACATGTTATTAAAATGTCATTTTAATTATATTTCCACACAGTTACTTGAAGTATATATTGTATAGAGTTTTAAATATTTCTAAAAAAAAAAAAAAGAAGAAAAAATTACTTTATACACCAGGGGAAAGCAAACAGCGGCAATCAGAATAAAGTTTAATCTCTTAATGGCATTGATCACGAATATACCGATTATTTTTATTCGTTCAACATTACAGTTCTTAAGTTTTTTTTTTTTTTTTTTTGTTTTGCTTTTTAATGTAGTAGGCTATTCATAAAATATAAAGATTACTGACAAAAACTCGTTACCTTTTGATGAAGAAAACTTTTAAATGAGTGGTAAAGAGCTGGAGAAAATTATTCTGGAGGAAAAAGGATTGCTCATTGCCCCTTCCAGCCTACCTTCTTTTGAACCGCCTGTTTACACGATGAAATACAACTAATTATTTTACCTTAAAAGGCTTCCGATTAGAGCTCGTCAGGAAGCAGCCGGCTGTTAAAGATATCAAATTTAAAGGAAAATAGAATGAACAGAAAACGTTTCAGAAAAATAAATGATATTCTAAACAGAGAAAGGGAGTTGCAAATTTATTTTTCGATTCACTATTCTTGCACAATTACATTTATTTATTTTTTTAACGTGATAGAATTCCCATAGCGAGATTTCGGGAAAATAATTTATTATTTCTGAAAAAAATAACTGCAAATAATATAATAAATGGAACATATTTGATTATTAAATTAAGCGATTTATTTATACATATTTTAATGATAACGATATAATTACGGAGCTGAATCAGATAATGGTGGACTCCAAAACAACTAAAACAATTGAGTTAAATAAATTCCGAAGGTTACAAAAATGTCTTAATGGTTACTCAAATGAATTTTTAATTTTTACTTGAATACCACACGCATTTAATCCTGCTTGATCTAAATCTATCAATTCAGTGCTCCGTATTATGTTACCAATTAAATATACCCTTTGTCAGATTGTATATATAAATATATATTTCAGTTTGGCCACTGCCTTGGATCTCCAGATATGTTGAGAGGAAATGCTAATAATATTATTAATACACAATATATATATGTTTGCAGCAGCAAAACACCAAGAAGACTGGCGGCTGATGCTACAGCAGGCTTTGACTCCTTATGAGTTGTTGGTTTGATTGATTGAAGGATATTTGTATAAAAATATAAATATTTTTAGTTTTGTTTATTTATCAAGGTATCAAATGCTTATAATACATATAAATATAATACTTATATTTAAGAACAGGTCTAGTTTGGGGCACTCCAGATTTTTGAGCACAGTTAAACTCCAATTATCAGGATAAATTGGGGCCGAAATTGATCCGGGTACCCAAAAATCAGGGTAATCAGATTTACTATAGAAGTAGGATGTTGAAATAAAAAATACAGACAGATGTAATGTTTTAACTATGAATTTTGTTGAAGAATTTATAATGTGGCCATTTGTAAAATTATATTTATGCAACAACAAAGTTTAGTTAATATGTTGGAAATAGTGGACGTTCCGACAGAGAACTCATCCGCCGATTTTCCCAGATTCGCCTTTCCTAATACGTTCTACAATGGGAAGTTTTTCCGACACAGTTAATAAAACACGTTTTCTTTTGGGCACCATAACACTTTGAGTTTATGAAGAGACCACTCGCGAAGGCAATAGAGCCCAAGCTGGGCTAAACCCGTGTAGGATGAATGTGATATGCTTCAAGAAAATCACTAAGTACGTTTACTCATAACTTGACTGTTATGAGGCGTGTTTGTGATCCGCCCCTAATTCAGAGAAGCAGTACCGGTAGCTGCCGCATGGTCTATTCAGTTTTCGTCTCTTGTTGTGTCATGAAAACTAATAAGTTGGAACGTATCGTATTTTACGTGAACTCCGAATCACGGCCTACAATGTCTGTTTATAAACTATTAAAAAAGATTTGTAAAAATAATTATATGTAATATATATATATATATATATATATATATATATATATATATATATATCTTCAAATCAATCCGGATAATACAACATAATTTCAACAAAGGATATTACAAATAAATTTCACAAGCCACTGAAGGGTATTGGTTTTAGATGTGCTAGGTTCTGAAGATTATTTTATGAAAGATCATTCCTGACTAATTAATTTTCGTCCTTTTAAAATTTATCAAATCATATAATTTTTAATTTATAAATGGGCCCTCTCTCTACCTGTTTGATCCTTTTAACAGGTCACTAAAGAATACTATTTTGATATATTCTAGGATCTAACGATTTTTAACGGTCGCAGAGTATTCAGCCATTGTTGTCCTCTTGACCGCTCTTGTTATCCTTTTTGAAAACTGAATTAATTATTACGTTTTTTCAAAAATAACACGATCTTTGGATTTTGAACCTTAGCGTATTTGTATTTTTTTTTTTTTTGAACTTGTATTTATTTATTTCTATATTTTTATTGCATACTGTACTATTTTTAATTTGTATATGGTAAGAATGAAACCCAGATAGTTCCATTATTTACTGCCCAAAGTGACGAATTGTTCATAAAACCTATTTCTATTTTAAACTTTTCTAAAATTTTAATAGGAACGGTTGCCGAAATCCTCTATAACGTGAATAAATGTTACTATCCAAAACATTCTTTAAAGATAAAGTTTTGTACCTATAAATTGTAAATAGAGTCATACATTATCTTATACAGCCACAAAGAAGATGGAAAACCTAAACGTCGGCAAATGACTAAACTATCTTCTCCTTCATTCAAGCCACGTACAATATTATAAACATTAACTGTTTACAGATACAATGGAATACTTTTGTATACCTAACTCCGTTTTTGAAGTTAGTGAAAACAACTGAATAAGTAATTTTTATTGCAATAGCACAAGTTTATAGTTATTGGATACAGGTCAAATACACTGCATAGTGTTTTTTGTTTTAAATCACAAACACATAAAATCTAATAATCTGAAAACATCATCGAAGGTTATTCTAAATCGAATCTCAGAGTCAAGAAACTGACTGGACAGCGGCGAATGAAACTGGTTGAGAAGTTCAACTTTAACTAAATTACAGTTGAGGAAGCACATATCGGCCTTGAGTAGACCATCGCTATCGCTCGTCTGTTTGAGTTCCTTCGAATCCATTCAGTGGCTAATGTCAATATTTGTCGAGGGGAGAGCGCTCCTGGTCACTGATACCAGCTCAGTCCTGAATGTAGATCAGTTATATTTGCCATCGCATATTTTACTTGTTATTATGGTAAATCCCATGCCCTTTTGCAGTTGATTCTTGTTTGTTTTAGGGAGATGGTTCGTTTTGAAACCGCTTCATCATGAATAACTAAATTTTGATGGAATGGAAACTCGCGCCGTACTAACTGTATTACAGGAACGATTATTTAAAATTCTGATTAATGTAACGAGTCTCTAACATTGCTATGGTCTACCATATATTTCCTGTAGGTCAGATTGAACCTTCATTGTGCTATTTTTCTGACAAACAGATTTAATAACAGCGTAATTTGCAATACAATATGTTCAAGCCTGTGTTTATATATATATATGTATGTGTGTGTGTGTGTGGTCGGGATGGCCGAATGGACTAAGGTGTAGGAAATAAGTAGTCAATAAAATATACCTGGTCAGCACTTGGATGATCATTCTTCAAGCAAAGCTACCTTGTCACCGGTAACTCAGGCAATACCCTTACCAAGATGTTACCTGAGGCCCGTCATTCTGCTGGAGGCAACTCGCACAGACCAGCCTTTAGAATGATGATCCTACCACTCCTATTTGACCAGGTTGAAGAGTTAAGCCACTAAATTAAATGTATATATATATATATATTTATATTTGCGTTCTCTCAGAGGTGTGGTTTTGCATAAAAAATGTGTAATTATTTATTTTTATTATGTATTATTGTCAACTTTAACAAGAATTTGTTTTTTTATCTCAATTATTTCAATAATACCAAAGGAATTTTAATTATATAACTCACAAGTACAGAAGTTTATTTTTTATATAAATTAATTTATTTCGCAACATGTTTCGGGAAAATACCTATATTATTTTAAATATTTTGAAAATGTGGAAACACAGTAAAATAGGTTCTTACCTGAGGATCGAAAAATTATTTTCCCGGAACATGCAGTGAAATAAAATAAATTTATATAAGGAGTTAAATGCTGTATAGTTTAGTCAATAAGTGCTGAAATGAGGGGTGTTGAGTGCATGAAATATGCGAAATTAATGACTTCATAGCTTCGTTAGGAATAGTTAGAATGGTAAACATACTATAAAAGTCCCCGCCCCTAGGGGTTGAGCTTACGGTGGGGAGAAGGGAGAAGTTCCTTTTTGTTTGGTTTTTTGATTATACCTCAAAAACGGTTGACTCTAGAAAAATATGTTACAGATTTAATTTTAAACTAATTAAATACTCAAAAAATTTTATTATTACATATCTGTCGAAATTCCAACGGTTTTCGATATACGTTATTAAAAAAAAGATAATTTTAGAAATTAAAAAAATGTTTACCTCACTTTTTGTTAAACATTTGTTTCAAATACCAGCAACTTAGATATGAAATTAAAGTAAATTTAATGCTCTACAATTTTTATTCGGACATTATTTCTGAGAAACAATCATGGAAAGTACTAGAAGCAAAATTTTGACAAAAAGTGAGGTAACATTTGTTTTTTCCCGAAAATCACCGATTTTCAATAACGAATATCTCGAAACCAGTTAGAATTACGACAAATTTATATAATAAAAATTTTATCGAAAAGTTAAGTAGCTTTAATGTTTATTTGTAACATATGTTTCTAGAGGCAACTGTTCTTGTGATATAATCGAAACCCAATTGCCTATCTTAAAATATCTTCTCCTCTCCCCTCCACCGTTAGATCACCCCCCCAGGAGCGAGGACTTTTAGTATGTTTACCTTCAAACTACTCCTAACGAAGCTGTGAGTAAAAAATTATGGTATATTTCATGCACTTTACAATGTGTTTATTGACTGGACTGGTATTTGAGAGCTAACTAAAATTCATACTTTTAATTGTGGCCAGAAAAGAGTTATTATAGTAGGTCATACAATATTTTTTTTAAATGCATCATTCGTAGATATGTTTAGTGGAACCAATAAAAAATATTTAAATATTGAAAAATTCAAGAATAATTGTAATTGATGATTTTAATTCCATTCACATCGATGAAGGTTGGTGGAAGTAAGATTATTTTCAAAAGGTTTCAGAACACAATAGAACCTGAAGTATCTCATTTTATGTAGCCCTTATTCTATATCTAGACATTTTCGTAAATTATGGATAGTTATTTATTGTAGAAGGAAGAAATAAATCTGTATTATTAAATAAAAAATATTGGTTTAAATTAAAACATTTAAGAGCTCACACAGCTTATTAAATATTTTTACATTTACCGCTCATTTATATTCATCAATGCATTATCTCGCGAGACTGAACTAAATAGGAACCAAAATTACTGACGTTTCAATAACTCCTGACTTAAATACATACTGTAGAAAAAAAATTGCTTTAACATAGGAAGACAAAATGAAACCAAATACCCAACAAACTTCTAAAAATTAAATTAGACACCCCGCTCTGGACATCTTTTAGAAAATCAAGAATGGAAGAAATAATCTTGACGAGGCTAAGATTAGGACATTCAGTTATCACCCACGGTTACCTGATCAGAAGCCTAGAACCACCGATTTGTACAATATGCATGACAGCATTGAAATTTAAACACATTGTAACAACATGTACACTATACTCTGATGCCAGAACAAATTATATCCTCAAGTATAGATAAAGCACTAGAAGGTACAGAAGACAAAATAAATTTTTTTTGAGTTTCTGAAATTTTAACTAATGATTAATTAGGATTGATGAATTAAATGCCACTTCTATTGAGATTATTTTATTTGAAAACTAGTTTCGAATGCTAAACATTCATCTTCAGTTCTAAAACATACAATAAAATTTTCAACACATCAGTACTATGTTACATAGATTATATATACTAAAGTTTTTTAAAAAGATAAGACAAGAAATCAAGCATAGGCACTCACCTTCGAGGTAACTAAAACACTGAATTTGTGAGAAGTAAAAGGGGGGGCAGGTAGGTTAAGTTTTAGATTTACAACGGGGTTTCCCTTATGACTAATTGGGTTTTTTTCGGTTCCTATGGGAAACAAATTTAAAATGGGGCTATTGGATATGTTAATCTGATCATTTAAACAAAAATCTGGAACGGTTTTAAACGATTTTATTATTTCTAGTGATTCAAAAGTATTTAATTTTAGGCTATTTTCTACTTGATGTAATATTTTTGCTCCCGAGTCTTTATTAAATTTGTGGTTATTTTCATTTAGATGGATAGCGAAATTGGAATTTTGGGTCTTATTAGTGTATGCTCTTATATGCTCATTTACTCTTTGATTTACTGATCGTCCGGTTTTTCCCGTTTATTTTGCTTCACAGTCATTACATTTTAATTCGTATACGCCGCTTTTTTGGAAAGGGTCTATTTTGTCCTTCGGTGAAGTATGATGACAATGGCTTATCTATTTTAAATGCAGGGTTTAAACCTAATTTTTTAAATTCTTTCCCGACTTTAGCGGATATTGGGCCGTAGTATGGTATCAAAATATATTTTTTAGGGGTAGCTTTATTCTCTGGGGGTGTTTTGTATATATTATTCATAGTTTTTTTATGTATTTGTTTTCTTAAAATATTATCGATTATGGTTTTACTGTATCCGTTGTTGTTAGCTATAGTGTGAATCGTTTGAATTTCTTTGTTAAAATTTCGTTCATTTAGCGGTATATTTAAAAGGCGGTATATCATGCTATGAAATGCTGCGAGTTTGTGTGTTAGTGGTCTCCTGGCATTGTTGTCTATAACTGGCAGCTATAAGAAGTGGCATTTAATTCATCAATCCTAATTGTATTGATCCTTCTATATCATCATGCGTACCTCAAGTGATAATGATTAATTGTCTGACAAAATTTAATATGTGTATTAAGTCGCTAATGACTCATGTGAGTAGTAGCGGTAATAAAATAAATAAATTAATGCAAAGAAACAAAATAAATAAAAATAAAATATTGTAATTTATCTTACCTGCTTAGTAACTTGTTCCGCTCCGTTGGCGAGGAAGTGTTTTTGCATAAGGTTCGGTGCTAAGAGTTGCCTGCAACAAAAGTAGATAAATTTAATCAATGAAACATTTAAATCTCCCTAAAAAGGTTTTAAATGCATTAAGAATGAACTTCCACTGAAGGTGGGAGGAAACTTTAAAAACAAAAAAGAAAAAAAAAAAAAAAGCACTCCTAAAAGCAGAAGAGTCTACGCTCATTTAGCGCGAGCTTTGCCTTTTTGTTTGCTACAAGTGTTTGGGCAACAAACAGAACGCTGAAGTTAAATTCACGCCTCGCAGAGTTCAGTTGACAGAGATCGTCCTCCCTGGATCTAAATACTTCTGGAAAAAAAAATATCCGAAGTGTATCTTTGAAATTAGATTTTGTAGCAGTGACTCTAAAAATTAGAAGGTGGATATCTCCACTGTCAGAGTTGAACTTAAATTAGTCAAAGTTTATAAATAGAATATGTTCTACGAAAATTAGGATAAGAATATATAAATTTAAGAATATTTAGTATGTTGTTTAGCATTCATGAGAACTGCGCATGGCTTATTTTCTTTATGAAATTTGCAGTTCTGATAATATATTTAGATATCCAAAGCTATTGAAAGTGATAATGTTTCATTAAGATTGCCGCTAGAAATAAAATTTAGAAGAACGAGTATGGATTTTTCTCAATTGTAAATACGTTGTGTTGAGTAACGGTTATACATATCAGACTTCAGAACTTTGTTAGCAATAAGTTATTCTTTCGAGTTGAGAAAAAAACCCAATTTCTCCCTAACTGGGAATAACAATAGATCGTGAATAATCACATGCTATACCCAAATTACATTATATAATTTAAAGGATCAAATTCAATTGCATTAATAATCGATAATTATTTGTAATTTAAAAAAAACTTCTTTTTTTTTTTCAAACCAATATAGCTTCTAAATAGTAGATCTTAGTGACAAATTGTATTTAGGGAAATATTTTCCATTAAATTTCTGATAGAGAAACAGTCGGCAAATTTTCGATCCGAGCAACACAGAGTTAGAGCGTGACGAAATGTTACACATTTGAGAGTGAAAAAAACCTTTCAACGTGACTTTATTCATTCAATACAATATATCTTATTGTCTTAGTGACAAATGTTATAAGACAAAAATATTCTTCATTGAATATCTGATAAAGGAACGGTCAAATTTTCGATCTGGGGGATACCAACAGAGCTAGAGCATGTCAAAATGTGTGTGATAAGAACGATGCAATAAAAACATATAGGCCTCCAGCCAAAAGACATATCCATGACAATATAGTAGAGGAATCGATTATAAGAATAAAAAAAAGATACAACACCAGAAAAACAATGCCATAATATATATATTATATTCTATGAAAATAACTTTACTAGCTCAGATCAGAATGATTTCGTCCTTTGAATTGTTCGGACCATCTTTTTTGTTTTTGAGTGATTTTTCAGTTTTTTTTTCTTACTGGAGCGTGGGACCATCAAAATGACGGGACCTGAGAACTGAAAAGAAGAGATCTTAAAATCGTACGATCGCCTGTCTATCAGAATAAGTCAGCATAAAGCCGCTATATCTTCGAATATTTCTCAACCATTGCTGAATAAACTATTAAAACAACGGAAGAATATCGAACTCTTAATCGAAATATTCTGTACACTTTTTTTAATTAATTTATAAATATATATTTTTTATTTTGTGTATTTTCTACGTAATATCTATCTATCTATGTAATAAAAATTGTCCGTAAAATTTTTTTCTTTTAATTACCTGTTGGAGTATTTTGATTAATGTTATCAGTCGGTTAGTGTGATCACCTTGTACCAGTCCCGCAGCGATCACATTAAGCGACGTCTACTGAATATATATATGTATATATAAGAAATATTGTTTTGAATTAATAGTTTAATTTTAAATTCAATTTCGTTTTTAAGGAACTTCACTTAAACATAATATTCTGTTCTTAATATATTACTAGTCCTTTCCCTCACACACATCGTAACTTTGTTCCACCCCGAGACGGAAGGATGATGTGCTGTTAGAACCAATCGTAAAGTTTTGCGAACAATGGAGACTACAACTCCCATCTGAAATTATATTTGAGTTGAGAAGGCATTAGAACCCAAGTTAGAAGGGTCGTGTGTTTCTTCTCCGGGAGTTTCCTCCTGAAGGGCCTTTGATGCCTCGGGACCCTAGGACTCTTCTGCATATTTTATAGTGCCTGGGGTCTGGGAGGTAGGGAGAGGGGAGAGGGTTGGCCGGAGAGGAAGTTTGACAGGGCGCTAGTGGAGTTTTGACGCCTTCCTTCCCAATCAGCTGCGAGCATTGTCTCTTTCTCATCAGCATATCCTCCAATCAGAAGAGGCCTTTCATCAACTGCTCCGAGGCAAATCACAGGGTTTGTTCTCTAGGATTACAGGGACCTTTTGGGTTTAAAATTCCAAGGTCCCAACTGAAGGCTGGGTTAATTAATCCTAGGAGGTAAGCTAAAGAGTGAAGGTAATCGGATGTTCTCTAATATCGTGCTGACGTCATACTTAGATGTTGGATGTATTTAATGATATAATTAATAAACTCCTCGTCAAAACTACATATTGCAACACCCATAATTCTCGAGATTCTCCTGGTTTTACCTTAATCCATACTTGGATTATGTTTATATTAATATTATTTATTAAACGTGAGACATTAAGGGTTAGACACACCAATGTTTTTCCCTGTCAATAACAAACGATGGAATTTTAGATTATTTTTTTCAAATTTCCTTCAGTCCATGCTTATTCGTTTCGTTATTTACAAGTATGCCAAGACTAGTAGAAGCAATCAAACCAGAGGGGGCAATATGTCCTAATAAATATTAATTAAAAATTTAAAAATTAAGGTTGTAAAAAATGAGAATTTTAAAAAGTAAGTTTTCTAATTTTTTTGTTTATTGGAAGAAATATTGTTTAGGAATTTTTATTATAGACTTCAGAGCCTTTATTTAATAATAAAAAAAAGAAAGAAAAATACGTTTTTATAAAATTCAAGTATTTCAAAAAAAAATAAAACGATAAAAAAAAATACATTGGATTTTATTTATTTATTTATTTTTTTTTGCACATGCAAGTGTTATTTCTTTTCCACAAAATGTGAAGTATAATACATACGTTATATAAAAAGCTGTACCATCTTAAAATTTTTATTAGCATTGTGCATACTAGCACGGTCGCTAGACAAGGAATAGCAAATGATTTCCATACCAAACAACAGTTTAACTCAGAACCCTCTTAAAACGCACCAATGATCGTCATAGAAGAGGTCTAATATAGCCAAACGAGCTAAAAAAAAATTTGGGCTTAAAGTTCAAAAAAAGAGTTGAAGAGAGGTCTATAACATTTTTCAATGACGTAAATCATATATTTAACCCTCTGTTCAAACAGATTTTATAGAAAACATTGTTAAAAATTATTTAAAAAATAAAATTATAAGTTTAGATTTATATTACTGTATACACCAAAATACGATGAGCACAAACTAAATTAATAGATCGACTAAATTAATAGATAATCAAAACTATGATAAATAAAATACGGTTTCTTAAAATTTTAAGAAGCAGAAAGAGTAGAATGTCCAAGCCATTTTACATTAGAATAATCTCATTGCTACATAAGCAATGTACTTTTCATTTAGGCTTACCGATTTTTTCTTTCTTTCAAATATTCCGATTTTCCTTGCAACTTTTAATTTATAATATTTTTAATTTCAAAACTTATTGCACGACCAACCACCGAAATTCTTAAGAATTCAAACATTGTTGCCGTTTTTGGGACTTAAAATCTTTACGGGAGCGTAAGGGGCATATTTATGATAAAAATACGCATAAATGAAATATGGCTGTTCTTTCACATGCCACCTAATAAGGTTGTTATTCATAAGGTTAGGCGGTCAGTTGAATAAGCAGTAAAGCTACTTAAATGAAAAGCAAATCTTTTCTTACACCGATACCAACAATCTTCGGGTGATTGCCCCTTTGATTGCTACGCTTAAGTAAACCTTAACAAGAAACAGGAGATGTTTGAATTCAAGAAGGTAATCTGCTGGAATAATTGGAATTCCTGTATAAACACGGTCTCATTCACTGGAAAACATTCCTGCCGTCTCTTCTATTACAGCATATTTAAATTACTTATTTCAATTTATTTATATGTTTTTCGAAAGCATCTAATTAAAATCAAAAAGTGAATTATAATTAAGATAAACTATTATCGTTTTAACCTTAATTATTAATTATAAAATAACTAATTATTAAAATAAATAATTGGATAAGATGTAGCCTTTTTAAAAGTACAGTAAACTCTCTGTATAGTGAGTTTCAAGAGACCAACCAAATTTCTATGTTAATAGAGTTCGTTATAAGGAGAATTTATGTTAGACAGTTAAGAAGCATGCTTAGAATTTCAGATTAAATTTTATTTTTGTCTTACCGTAACATAACTTAATGTAGAAAAATTTTGACGGTTCCAGCTTTATAAACTTACGAATTATTACTTTTCTGAATTTTTTAAATTGTTTAAAAATAGTTAATGAAATAGATTTTTATAAAATATATCAACACAAATATACCAAGGCACCTAAGAACGGCTAGGAAATGACTCACTCTAATTGTATTTGTATGTCGAATTTCTCTTCCTTTCTTCCTGTCAAAATCACTTTGCTCTTCGTTCTGGGTAATGCCCATCCGCTTTCAGTGTAGTTCTTCTCTCCATTCTACAACTGTATTTTGAACGGTTACCATCACCCTGATATCGTCAGTCACGAATTACTGTACCAAGATTGGAACAAGTTTCAGAATATCAAGCAATGTTTGCTCAAGGGAGTTAGTGGTTATAGAATCCCATTTCTAATGCTATGCTTTTTAGTTTCCATCTAAAAGGAAACGGTGACCTACTGATTTAAAGAAACGGCTGAAATTGAAATTAGAGAGTGGGTTATTTGGGGATCAATAGGGTGCTGTTATTGTGATTGGAAAAGAGAATATTCTGATGGGTTTTAGGAAATCTTTAACAAGTATTGAGAATTGACGGTGGATGTTGACAGCAGTTCCGCCATGGATCCTTCCGTTAGGATAGTAAGTTTGGTACTGTGATATATTGAGATGTTTACTAGTCAGTCTAGTTCCTTCATCAACATAGATTTACAACAAATGAAAAGTGACTTAGAAAGTAAGTTTTACTCTAAGAAAACTTTTTACACCGAATACATAAAAGTCGATCTATTTTATTTTTTAAAAGACAAGTCTTGTATTGAAGGATTCGGTTCCTGTCCTAGATAAATACAATTAATGAAAATATGGCGAAATCAATTCGACTGTATTATTTCTTAATTTGTTTGACACGTAACGAACTGCAGGAAGAAGAGTTACTGCAATGAGAAGGACAAGTAATTGTAACTTCTTTTTTTTTTTTTTTTTTTTTTTGGCTTACAAGCCTCTAATGTCTCGTAAGCGTTAAATTCTAAAATCTACATCTCTATTTCTTGTTGCCCTTTCAATGAGCCAATAAGACTGTAACATCGTCAAAAGACATCAATTAAAAAAATCTTTGCGAAAGTAAGTATTCATCGTCATAATCATTTTTAATTTTGATTTTAATCATTTAAAATGATTATGATGATGAATACTTACTTTCTCAAAGATTATTTTATTTGATGTCTTTTGACAATGTTACAGTCTTACTGGTTCATTGAAGGGGCAGTGAGAGATCACAATTTGTGGAGTCTGGACAAGATGTCCCGTTCTTAAGCCAACTCTCTTACTCCAGTCCATATCCCGCCTCCTGAACGCCTTTTGAACACCCTCCTCCTGCGAATGCGTGGTCTTCCTCCTGGCCTTCTTCCCTCTACGCGGGTTTCGAACGTCTTCCTGGCAGTTCTTTCTCGGTCCACCGTAAGGACGTGACCGAACCATCCTGGTTCGGTATATGCCATATATACGGTATATAACCTTATATAAGGTATAAATATATATATTTGTAAAGTATATTTCTTTGATAATTGGAAGATCTGTTAGGATAAAAGAAATTTATTTTGAAAATCCTAATAACTGAAATCAATGGCTTGTGCCCCTCTAGGATGGTCTCAGAGACTAGTTCGTATGGTACTGTTGCGTATCCTATCTCGTCGTGTCCTTCCACTTTACGAAGGTAGCGCATCTCCATGGATATGATCCGATTCTTGTGTTTCGAGGTGGGGTCCACGATTCGGAAGATTAGAAAAGAATAGGTAGGATCATCATTTTAGTTTTTCTCGTCACTTCCCTTTTACCCAGGAAATCCCTTAGGAGCAAACTAAATACTCTACCAGCTGCAACGATTCTCTGAGAAATTTTCTCATCAATGTAGCATTTTTCGTTGAGATTCAATTGAGAGTATTCAATAGGCTGAAATTGCGGAGAAGACAGTAATAAGAATGTTTGTTTTCCTAGAAGATAAGAATAGTAATGAGTTTACCATGGCTAGTACTAAATATAATTTATGTGTATTTCTAGAACATAAGTTGTATAGTTTTTTCAGAAATGAATTTCATTAGTACTGTTAAACACAATAAAAGACTAAAGTTTTTACAGTAAAATCAAACCTCAGTGTTAAAATAATTTCATACAAAAAATCTTGCTCCTCTCCAATAAATACAAAACCACCAATATAAAGAGTAGGAATATTTTCGCAAATAACGAGAAGAGACAATGGAAGGGTAGAGAGGGAAATCTGAATTCTGCTACAGTCGCTCGTTAAGAAGAACCAAACCAGGTTTCTTAGGCCGCACCCGCCTGTAATGAAGCGACACTTAATGAGAGATCATTCCATCTTTGTCATTCTTCTCACCATTAAAAAGTTCTTTTCAGAAAGGGGTTTTGTTTCATTTTTTATGTGGCAGACGCGGTGTGTTGGAAAACGTGTTTTAGGATAAGACTACTCAGTTCAGATAACCACTTTTGTAAAATATATTTCTTTGATAATTAGAAGAACCGTGAGCATATAAATTTATTTTGACAATCCTAATAAGTTAAATCAACGATCAATAAAAACAATGATACTCTCTCTCTCTCTCTCTCTCTCTCTCTCTCTCTCTCTCTCTCTCTCTCTCTCTCTCTCTCTCTCTCTCTCTCTCTCTCTCTCTCTCTCTCTCTCTCTCTCTCTCTCTCTCTCTCTCTCTCTCTCTCTCTCTCTCTCTCTATCTCTCTCTCTCTCTATCTCTCTCTCTCTCTCTCTCTCTCTCTCTCTCTCTCTCTCTCTCTCTCTCTCTCTCTCTCTCTCTCTCTCTCTCTCTCTCTCTCTCTCTCTCTCTCTCTCTCTCTCTCTCTCTCTCACACAAAACGTACCATAATGCAATCCATTTCGAGGTGGGAAAGGTTTCTTTCGACCAAGGTTCGGAAGAAGGTGTATCTGGCCTTATTCTACCTCTTGTCTCCAGACATTTCCGTTTCTTAATATACCAGAATTCAGAAAGCATTAAACTTTGCGATTCGGTTTATTTTCCAAGTTAAACGGGATGACCACATCACCCTATTTTTAAAATAATTGGGTTGGTTGCGAGTTGCGGACTATCGGAAGCTCAGAATGATGTGCCTTGTCAAGAGAGTGCCGAATGAGCCCAGACAGAGACCCACGAAAATTTATGGAGGCGAGACCAGCAGGTACTAGACCTAGAGGAAGGCCTCGGCTTACCTACAATAGCTACATATCCAAGTTGGGACAAGCAAGAGGAAAGACACTGCAAGAGATGACAGCTCTTGCGAGAGACAGAGACGGATGGAGGTCCTGGGTTGGATCAACTCTACGCTGAAAGGCACAAAAGAGAAAGTTAAAGAAGAAGAAGAAGTCAGGAGAGTTCTGGACTCAATGATTTTTGCATGAAGAACTTGAACTCTTATCTTGCAAGAGGATGCAAGACAAAAAGTGTTTTGTTTTTTAAATGAGGGATTTTTGTATATTTCTTACTTCCTTTCGTTATGAAGTAAGAAATATAAAGGAAGGAACACTTTTTCTTCGACTGAAACTTTTTAGTGAACTTGATGCAAAGTTAGGCCATTTTAAGGTATTATTACAATTTAAAAAGTTAATATGCTAAATTTAAAGTTGGGAGTTGATGATCGAGTGCGGTTGAGGGAGGATCTCTGAGTGTTTGGTATTAAGGTCTTGGGGTCGAATCCCTCCTGTTAGGGTTAAAATTTATTTCGTGGTAGAACCATGGAATGAATCATAAACTTTCCACCTAGGCTAGAATAGGTAGGTAACATTTAAGATAATTCGTCCTTCCTTCTCTAGAAGGATGTGAAGCACAATAAAAAATAAAATAAAATATAGACTTTTAAGTGAAAATTGCTAAAATGCAGACAGTTTAATTAACCTGAACATCAGCAGTTTTTTGCACGTAAAACCACACAACTATTGTATATAATCATAAACTATTGTAATAAATAGTAGAGAGCTAGTTGTAGCAATTTTAGGATACGAATTAGACCAATGAAATTTATCCGATTATTTTAAGTAACTATTAGTACCCGAAATGAGAAGATTGTTTAAAATTTTGGGCGACAAGACCCGAAGGGGTAAGAGCTATCTTGAGGGAGAGAAATAAAGACAGGAATTGAAGAGGACAGCCATTAAAGGACTCATTTTTTTCGTTGAGGGGAGGGGGGCGGTGGTCTATTGGGTGAGCCCCCTTTTCCCGCTAATCCTACACCCGCCAAAATCCCTCCCGCCCAATTACTAGAAATGTCAAGAGTTTCCCGCCCCACGGCCCCTACACATTGGCAAACTTCTTATCTTTTCACTTTCCTTTTATTTCTCGGCTACGTCCCCCCTCCCTCCGAGTTCTGTCATTCAATGGCTTTTGGAAGATGGAAATACTTGAATTGGAGACCGCCAATCCTCTAATGAGATTGTACTTCCTGTTACTTTATTGAATTGGGGATATAAACACTTAATTTCGGTCGGAATTATTTTATTTATTAAAATATATTTTCGGTTCTTCATGTAAGTTTTATTAATTATGCAAAGTAATTATTATGTAATTTTATTAACTAGTGTTTTGGTCTCGATTTTTTTAAAATAGCCTATTCTTCCAAAATGTGAATCAAGATCACTAATGAAATATTTCTACACCCTACAATAATAATAATAAACGAATTAAACAATTCAAATTAATATAATCTATACTATTATGTAAAAGGACAAGCCATTTTTCGTTTGTGATCACTAACCGTGAAAACTACAGAACCAATCTGTACCATATTTTAACTACATCATCTATATAGTTCAAGGATGGTTTAGCAATACTATAATTGACATATTTTCAATTAAATTGTGGTTAAAACTTGATAAATATGTGGTGCGCAGGGAAGTTTGAATATTGACCGATAGGTGGCGAGCTCCATTCAAGAGAGGTTAGAAATTAATGATAAAATTCACTTATATTTAATTAAATTATTTAAAAAAAAAATTAAATATGTGGTGTGGCATAGGAATCCCATTGAAGTTTGAAAATATATATTTGGTTAATATTCCGCAATATGGTAAAACTGCTAACCCCTTCCGTTCCAAATTTTAACTGTATTATATTCATAGTTCTAGGAAGGCTTAGAAGTACTATAATCATAATTTAAATGTACAATATTGATTGTCAGAAACGTGATTTGTTGCCCCACTGTTATATAATTGTATGGTTAGAAATTAGAACCTAACCTGATGAAATCAAATAAAATTATTTCTTCCAAATCAAATTATAACCAATACAAAATATCAATCCTTTCCTATTGCGTGTAAAAATATGATTCAAGGGCCTTTACTTGTAAGCACTGATAATGAGGTCTATTATTCTCAAGAGTTTCTTAATAGTCTTTGTCTATCTGGAATACCAATTCTTACATTAAAATTAAAAAAAAAATAGATGTAAAATTATGCTTTTATGTTATAAGTATTATTCTTTTATTTATGCATGAAAATTTCATTGAGGAAATAATGCTCCATTGCATTCTTCAGTACAAGATTTTTGTCGATAAACAAATAAAAATTCAATTATTAGTTAAAATTATGCCAGTTCTTTAATTATAAGAGCAGGCGAAGCCGTTAAGGGGGATGCTAGTAAGATATAATAATAATTTCCTCCTAGTTTGGCAATTCGTTCCAATGTTCGATAAAATGCGATATGAAGTGTTTTGGTATAATCCAGTTCCATTTTCCATTTTTAACACCAAACTTGTAACATTTTAATTTGTATTGAAGTGTTAGGTTGGCTTATGTAGGGTCTGCGTGTCTAGTCATGATTGCAGCGTTGTCCTCGTTAGTTGCCGTAAGTACGTTTTTGTCCGTAGGTATTGATAACGTACTATTAAATAGAAAAAAAGTGCAAGAATTGAGCGTTGAGGGACTCCTACTATAATAGGTTTAATGGAGGAGATATCTGAGCTCTGCGGTACAGAGGAAAAGTGGTCCGAAAGAAAATATTGTAAGATATGATAATAAATTATTATACATAATTTTAAGTATATTATGCTGTAAAGAATTGATTAAATAAATATTTCCACCCAGGAAATTTAAAATAAGTATTATGTTCCACCCTGCCTTTCTCTATATTAGTCTGTTCTATAAAAAATGTTTCAAGGCGGTTTGTAATCACTAAATTAAAATAGTAACTAAGAAATGGTTAAACAATAATAAATAAATAATATAGATCCATTTGTGCCTGTCGGCTAAAGAAAGTATGGCACGGAACATGTTTTATGGGTTACCCTTTTGACCATCGATGCTCATATATTTTCAATTTTTGTTTCGCTTAGCTGTGATTCATTTGTATATAGGAGATAAAATTTTAAATTAAATAGCTTAATTCTGCTAGCCCTCTATGTCCTTATGTTATTTATTTATTTTTTCCGTCTTTCTGCATGATTTATATTTATTTAAAGTAAATTAAGGATTATTTGAAATAAAAAGTTGAAAAAAGGTAGGGGTTTAAACGTGACTTTTTTCATTCAACTAATATAGCTCTTTAGCAATAGGTCCTAGCGACAAATATTATAAAAAAAAAAAAGAAAAAAAAAATCATGCAGGTTTCTGATTGGGAAAAATTCAGCAAATTTTCGATCTGAGCAATACCAACAGAGCTAGGGCGTGTCAAAATACACGTAACGCCTTCGTCTTTTCCTAAAACGTAACATTTTTGACCAACGAAGCCACGTTTTATCCGTTTCCATGTCAAAAATTCAATTACAACCGTTTCATCCTCCCTTCCTATATATATATGTGTGTGTATATATAATTTTTTTTTTCTCAATTAGCTATAATAGACCTTGGAGATCTTTAGCTGCCGTCACTAGCCCTATTCCACTTTTGCCTATCTTGAGCTATGACTTGATTGCAGCATTCATAGTTAAGTAGAGTATGAATTGTAATCTTGCTTTCATGTCCAGAAAGACTGACTTGGTTTCAGAGATTATTTCGTTATTATTCTTCCTTTTCCTAAGTTTTTATTCCATTAGGTTTATACCACTTTGGGTAGGCACCCTGAGAACCTCCGCTCAAATTTCTCAAGAGACATACAGCAATACAGGTAGTATGATTGATTTAAATATTCGGAGTTTCATTTTTTAGGATGTATTCTTAGATCATAGGATACGGGCTACTGAGAAGAAAGCTTTGTTCGTGTTGAGGATTCTCTGGTCAATTAATGGAGGTTATTGTGCTTCCTAGGTATTTGAAACGGTCTACTTTCTGGAAGGTCTGACTTATATATATATATATATATATATATATATATATATATATATATATATATATATATATATATATATATATACACACATAGTATTTTACTAATAGGCAAGCCTACACAAATCTGTTTAATGGCGTTCTTAGTATAAAAGGCTGAAAGAAAATATGGAATATTTTTAACAGTCTTCGAAGGTCCTTAGACCGATTGTTTCCGGTTGATCACAAAGGCCGTGGAGACTGCTCGTTAGATGGCGATATGTCCATCACCATCGAACCCATCACTAGAGCACTCCCCTCCCATTAGCAAGATCGGCAACTCTTCGCAACTACAGCCCCCACTGTTAGGCTAATCGTCACGTATTGTGGTCGGGACCGGGGGCAAAATGGCGGCGGTGCTGGGGCAGCATTGCTATCAAAGGCTGTCATTAAAGTTAGCAACTGTTTTAGTCCGAATTCAAGGGCAAGCAACTTGTCCATTGTTTTGTTGCGGATAAAGCTTAGTAGTTCCATTGCCTATAGAGAATGTCAGGTTTAATCAGATTGAACCAATGGTCAGATTTAATATACATACGT
This sequence comes from Euschistus heros, assembly GCA_003667255.2. Classification (NCBI taxonomy): domain Eukaryota; kingdom Metazoa; phylum Arthropoda; class Insecta; order Hemiptera; family Pentatomidae; genus Euschistus; species Euschistus heros. The sequence continues at coordinate 984,228 of RCWM02000007.1, read as the reverse complement.
ATATATATATATATATATATATATATATATATATATATATATATATATATATAAAAATCTATAATCTATACCATTATATAAAAGTACGAGCCATATTTCGTTTGTGATCACTAACCGCGAAACCTACTGAACTAATCAATACCAACTATAAACTATATCATCTTCATAGTTCAAGGAAGGTTTAGCAATAATAAAATTTAAAGATTTTCAATTATATTGTCATTAAAAAAGCGATAAATACGTGATGAGTAGTGAAGTTTGATACTGGAACAATAGGTGGCGGCACCTTTCGAGAGAGGTTAAAAATGTACGGTGTTATATTGAGAACGAAATTTAACATAAAATATACTTATTTTCATTTCAATTGTAATTAAAAAAAACTCTGAATATATGGAGTGACATGTGGATCCCAGAGCAGTTTAAAAATCGACCGATATGTGGTCATTCTGCAACAGAGTTTGCGATGGTGAAACTATTTAACGCAACTGTACTAAATTTTAACTACATTTTCATAGTTCATAATTAATTAGTAAAATTCATATTTACATTTTCATAGGAAGGTTTATAATAATAAATATTACTATAATGATAAAATGTATAGTCTTGAGTGCTAGAAACGAGGTTTTACACACTGCCATATACTTTTATGGTTAGAAATTTAAATCCAACAAGATGAAATCAATAAAAGTATTCCTGCGAAATCGGATGTCTAATTATACTTTTGTATACTCTTCAAACACTTAATCAATGCAATTTTTAACCTTATTAAAAGCTACTGCCATGCCTGAAAATATTGAAGAAATATAAAATTCAATAATTAGTTAAAATAATCTTAGTTCTTTATTTATGAGAGCAGGCGAAGGCGCGGCGGGGTATGCTAGTATTATATAAAGGACAAGCCATTTTTCTTTTGTGATTAATAACCACGAATACTACTGAGCAAATATGTAACAACTTTTAACCACATCATCTTCATTGTTTAAGAAAGGTTTAGCAGTAATAAAATCTATTGATTTTCAATAATTTTTAATAACAAAAAGGAATAATATGAGGATGAAAGTGAAGTTTGAAAATGGACCGATAGGTGGCCAGCACCATTTTAGATGAGTGATAACAATGTTACGGTAACAATGTTATAACAATTCTGTTATATAGAACTTGAAGTTGATAATAAAATTTACTTATATTAGATAGAATTATTAAAAAAATATTTAAATATGTTGTACGAATTGTGGACCCCAGTGAATTTGAAAACCAACCGATACGTGGTTAGCAGTAGTAAAACTACTGAACCCATCGATACCAAATTATTACCAAATCAAAATTTCGATCCTTAGCTTTTTGATATTGTGAGGAAAAATATGATCTGTGGGCCTTAGTTGTAAGCATTCATAACGCAGTCCATTAACCGCAAGAGTTTCTTAATAGTCTTTCCATCTGGATTACCAACTCACACAATAAAATTAAATTTGGATGTCTAATTATGTTTTTACGTGATCTTCAAACCCCTTATTAAACTAAACTCACTAATTTTTGAATATTTTCATATTAAATATTTTTTTTATAATTATGTCGTTGAAAACAGTTATATTTACCTGTTTCCTCAACTTAATTTTGAAAACTATATTAGTACAGTAGTTATTGTCGATTAAACTTAACGATGGGATAATGACGAATGATTGGCAATCGTACTAATTGGATATATAGCTAATTAATTAATCCATTCTAATTAACTCTCCTTGCAGGTTTGAAAATGTAATATAGTGTAATTTATAAATTATATTCGGATTTAATTAAAACATACAAAAAATATATTTTTTTTATTACCTTTATTTTCTGTGATATGCTTCAGTTAAAAATAAACTCGAAACTTTTTTTTTTTTTTCAGGTCAATATTTTTGGGTTTTATTGAATAAATATTACAAGCTGCCTCTTAAAGGGCAACGAATAACATGGATGACAAAGAATCCATTCATACACTATGCAAAATTAAATTAAAATTAAACTTAAAATCCTCTAACTATACAAAATATTAATAAAAAAAAAAATAAATAAATAAATTAAAAAGGACAATCACACTATATATACAGTCTACACAAACGTCCCATGAAAACCCCAGACCAAGCTTGTCCCCCAACATATGGGAGGGCAAACCACGCCCCCAGTAATCCCAACGCTCTTCTCCCAGCCGCATCACCAGTGTGAAAATCTAGTGGAAGCTGAGAGGGATGGTTGGAAAGGTTTAGATGGAATTTGGAGAATTTAATGGGGCATAAGGTCAAGGACAAAAGGTATATTGAGGACATTAATACTCGAAATTAAAAAAAAAAATTGTTAATACAAAAAAGCTTAATAGGAGTGATTGCGAAAAAGTAACACAAAAATGTAAAATATTCAATACAAAAATCGGGAAATTTTATTCAGTATAACACAGATAATGCTACTTTTATTCAGTTACTTTCATATCATAATCCTATGTAAAGTATATATAAAAAAAAAAAAAAAAAATCGAGAAAACAATAAGATAATAAGAAAAATAATAAGATAGAAATCCATAAATAAGTAAAAGTAAAGTTAATAAATGAAAAAAATCACTAAACTAACTGCAAAGAAATACTGGAATTATTATTTTATTTTATCTTATTAATTATTATTAATATTATTTCTTTTTTTAACTATTCCATACATAAAATAAGTAAATATGCTGTAAAATGATTGCAATGACATGTAAGGGAGTATATATCAGTACTCTTTTAGGAAGTCCCCAGGCCATCTTCTTTTCAGACGTCTCGAAAGATTACCGGGAATCATGTGATTATCAGGTTGGGAGACTAGTGGTTTTAAATAAGTAGCGGTATTTCTAGGTTTTCTTTTCACTCTGTACCTTAATATGGTTTCAATTGTGGATCTATATAATTTTTATTAATTTATTTTCTGTTCCCATTACGGCGAGTTATTTCATTGACTATCATATATTTTATGCTTAATTTAATGAGATCTAAACTAGAAAAAAAAAATGGGGAATGCAGTTTTTGCAAAAAAGTGATTACAAAAACATAGCTTAACCCAATCTGGAATAAATTTAGCATCCATTCTGAAGAAGATAAACATGATACCGGAGCTCAGGATGGAGCGAGCAGATAGCCATGGGTCGAGGGTATCAAGCCCATGGACAATGGCAGCCCAATAATTCATCCTCAGCATAAATTAGATTGTCCTGGAAGGGAGGGGGAAGTGGAGGGGGTGGATAGTAGGTGGTGGGGGGAGTTTTTGCCCGGCTGCCCGGCCACCTATATCTGCCAAGTATCGGCAATTAACTCACTTCTTCTTTGCCTTCATTATCCTCTGCTGAGGTTGGATTCTCGCTGAGTAATATCCGCTGGGCGCAGCAATAGATATCCGGTTTATACTAGCCGATCAGGGTATGATTAGCATTATACGATTGATCAGTGGACATAGATGTTTCAGGATTTAAAGAAATGTTTGAGAATATAATTTTGGGCATTTTATGTTCACAGCCAGTCAATAATTTAGAATCACCATGAACTGAGATGGCTAAATTTCAAAGTTTAATATCTTTAAATAATTTAAATAACACAATCCAATAAGGTCCCCGACTTGTTGACCTTATATCTACGACTATTTAAAAAAAAAAAATCATTTATTTCTGGGATAAGCTTTTAATGAAGTTTAGGAAGCCCAATTGTTTTTAAATACAGTATCTTATACTTCGTTTCAACTTTACAAATCGTTCCTCTCGAGTTAGCTGCGCCTTCAAGTTTTCCTTGGTGGGATTCACCATGTCAGCGATTCAGGTTCAGTCATCTTCATCCTCTCCACTGCTAATATACCTATATCTTCGAAAATGTTTCTGGTAGCAATGGCTGGTGACTGGGGGATCATCAGACAATCAGAACCTCAAACGTATCTATTATTTTCAATCCGAAATCCTGAAGATCAGGTTTAGAAACTAAAATTTTAATCATTTTTTTTTTTTTTTTTTTTTCTCAGAAACACCTATGTTTTGCAGAATGCGGAAATTCTCTTTGGGACAGGGGATAGTTTTTAAACTACTTTCCAGCTACCACAAACCTTGTATCTTATTATTCGTTTCAGCCTTACAAATTGTTCCTTCCGAGAACGGCTGAGAGAGTGATAGCCCATGCCAACTTGGGTCAGATGAAGATCATTATACTAAGTTGATTAATTCAAATTGTGCTAACAAAACTAATCCACAATGCTAAGTTATACACATCATTTTAAAGCCTATTTATCTCCCTTGCTTTCCTATATAATCCTTTACTTGTGTGAGTTCAAACTCGGTCGAAGTGCTGCGCAAACGGCTCGAAATATCAATGAAGTTTGGGGGCCAGGTACCATTAATGAATCTACAGTGCAGCGATGGTTTCGAAAATTCCGTAGTGGGAATTTTGAGCTTTCAAACAATGAAAATGGTGGCCGTCCAGTTAAAGGCAATGGTTGAAGCATACCCCACCAAAACTATTCGAGAAATAGCGGAAGAACTCGATGTGGATCAGTCAACAATCGTACGCCATCTCAAGGCAATTGGAAAAACAAAGCAGTTTTTACTGAATACCAAAAACCTGCATTATGTTTGCATCAACCTAATACCTAAGGTTACTTGGCATATGCACTGTAAACAGGGGACATAAATTATTTTCCCAGCGGAGTACAGGTAGATTTCCTCACTTTGGACAACATTTCTCCAGTCCTCCATCAATTCCTAGGTCAAAATTCCATGTGAAACCTATTATGTAAAAATAATGTATTTTTAAAACAATTTTATTAAAGTCCAGTCTAGAGCTTTATCGATTGAAAATTGATTAGTAATTACAATATTATTATTAAGCCATCCATTATTAAACCTCAGGATAAAATATCAATAAATAAATAAAATTAAAAATTTGGCGAAAGTTAATCAGCTAAAAGCTTTAAGTGAATATTTGATTTTAAATAAATACTTCCGCGATACACTCTCTGAGACATCGAATGATCAAACCATGTTGCATTTGGATAAGAATAAAATGAAAAGGAAAATTTTAACAGAAAAAATATATAAATTGGTCCCTTATTTAAAATATTTTTATATTTTATTTCATTTTATTTGTTATATTTCTCTATCAGGTATCCGTAATATCCGCTGCTAGTATTTAAAAGAAAGATGGTTGTAGATAGAGGAGAAAGACTATAAATTTATAGAAAGTTCAAATAGAGCTATGAAACAAGTTATTAAAGTTAAATGTATGAAAAGAAATAATAAATATTTTATTGCTTTCACAATACACTTTTCTTTTTATCTCCAACAATAAGAGAGCTATTAAAATTTAAATAATACAATATTACTTTTACTAAGGAGATGAAATGGTCAGGGGTGCAGTCAGGATGAATAAACACGGCCAGTTTTTAAATGTAATTACATTTAATTTGTATTCAATTGTCTAGTTAACTACAGATTTTTTTTTTCTTTTTCATTTTTAAATTATTTTTATTATTTATTTATTTATTTTTTAAATGTTTTTACCATCTTGGTCATATCCAATTTTTGTTATTTTAGCTCTGATGAAGACCTGCAAGGCAGGTCGAAACGTTGGCACGCCAAAATATAAGTTTTTCATTTAAAAACTGGCCTTGTTTATTCATCCTGACTGCACCCCTGACCATTTCATCTCCTTAGTAAAAATAATATTGTATTATTTAAATTTTAATAGCTCTCTTATTGTTGGAGATAAAAAGAAAAGTGTATTGTGAAAGCAATAAAATATTTATTATTTCTTTTCATACATTTAACTTTAATAACTTGTTTCATAGCTCTATTTGAACTTTCTATAAATTTATAGTCTTTCTCCTCTATCTACAACCATCTTTCTTTTAAATACTAGCAGCGGATATTACGGATACCTGATAAAAAAATATAACAAATAAAATGGAATAAAATATAAAAATATTTTAAATAAGGGACCAATTTTTATATTTTTTCTGTTAAAATTTTCCTTTTCATTTTAAGTAAAATCTCACAGTCAACAATACAATCATCATAATGAATATTATTTTTACATTAACACTAATACATTTTTATCATATTAGAGAAATAAATATTGTTTTTATTTATAAAACAATTGTTGTGTTGAACGATTATAATTTAATTAAAAATTCTTTACAGAAACTACCATACCAAAAACTGGGTATGGTAAGCAGGTTCAAAAAGTACAATGAATAAATTAATGGAATAAGCGAAGTCCAGAAGATACGTTTTATCAGGAGAAACGGAAAGGATATTTTTATTGAAATCACCAGCTATTATTATGTTATTGTTAGCGGAAACATTGGTAAAAAGTGAGGATTCGAAATTTGGATCAAATTTAACTTGAGGAGTACACTTTGACTTAAAGGAGAGGAACCAAATGAGAGGAGATTTACTTAAATAAATATTCTAGGTAAGGTGTGTCAGATGATGGAGATTCGAAAAGAATTTTAACCATCAGGCTCTCATGAACGAACAAACAGCGGTTTTGTTCATTTCATGACAAATGAGGATTAAATTATGAAAGGATACCGACGAGGAGAGAATATGTGATTTAAGCAATTATATGGTAGCAATAATCATAAAATTCATCAAAATGTGCAGGAAGAAATTAAGAGTTAACATGACAGGACAACAGGGTGTTATTGGTATTGAAAGAATGAAGTACGGAGGAAGGCGGGAGCAAAGAGGATATTTGGAGAGGTACAATACTGCAAGGTCAATTTCAAATACTCTATTTTATGCTATTAAATGCACATTACAATTTTTGTAAAACTGTACAAATATACATCAAGTAAATGGGTTAAAAACGTTTACAATAAAATGCCAAAACATGGAAAGAAATCATCAGTAGCCCTTCATCAAAAAATCAACACAAGAAGAATTTAGGGCCATTTTCTTTTCAGACGCCTCGGAAGATTATCGGGAATTGAGTGGGAAGCAAGTTGAGAAACTAATGGATTTGAGTGGTTATGGAGCTTACTATGAAAGGATTAGTAACGGGTTTGGGCTAAATCAGCAATATATGGAACATTAAGGTCTTTATGGATAAGTTTATTGGTTACTAAATAAGGAGCATAGAGGATTTTAGATTGTAAGGATTGGATACGGAAAGAATCGGATGGTTTAGTAGAACCCCAAAGGTCAACTTCGTCTATATAGGTCTAATCACAGTCATGTACATTAGTCTTTTGTAATTAATTGGGAGCTTTGAACGTTTGTCTAGTAAATGATGAAGTAGTCTTGTATGTGGATTCCAAGTAAGACGTGTCCAAGTGGAGTCCTAGGTAGTGGAACAGTTTATTAGGGATCAGTGGAATATCATTTGTATATAAAAGTTATTTTTGTTCCGAATATAAATAAAATATGCATATACATTACAGTTAAAACTTTTGGACACTTGAAAAAAAAAAAAAATGATGTAAATCATTTTCGTTCCACAAGTTTGTCTTAAACTTCACCTTCATGAAATATATAAATCCTTGAACGTAATGCCTCCTTGGCCGCTAAAACTTCTTGCTTATATTACCTCCCCCCCCCCCCCCCCCCCCCCCCCCCCCCATCGCTCCTTCCCTCCATCCCAAACCGAGGATGAACGACCACCGAGATAATATAAAGTATCATTAGGGCTAAGAGTAGTTGCATTGCCCCGAGGGAAGATAAGTATCGGTCATTGAAGATTTAGTGGGCCACAGGTGATCTAATACCTGAGGAGAGGAGGCAATCTGCCGGGGAGGGGCGATAGATCGCGCTCTGTTCATCTTTTACACCCGCCGAGAAGTTCCCCTTTGTTACATTAGGCCCTTTGTTAGTTTCTCAACTTGACAAAATGTAATATACTCCTACTCCAGCAGAGCACCTCTACGCCAGGAATTATAACTTCAACTTACTTCTTCTCTAACACTTGTGTAACAATTTCTGTCTCTTTAAATTCATTTTGGGATCAATAGTCTATATATATATTAGTATATATATATATATATATATATATATATATATAAATGAGGAAATGCTGAAATACCGTAATAGCTTTCATCGACTTCAGGAAAGCAGATGACTCAATAGATCGTGAAACGATCTTCGATATTATGGTAGAGTTTGGAATTAACCGAATTGGAATTGGAGCATACGCTAACAGGAACAAGATCCAAAGTGAAATTCATGGGCGAAATATCCGAGGCATTTGATATCAAAACCGGAGTCCGACAGGGAGACGGGCTGTCCCCAATCCTCTTCAATATTGTTTTAGAAAAGATTATCGTGGAATAGGATCGTCCCGTGAGAGGCATCCAAATTGGTATCAAAAAGGAGAATCAGTTTAAAGTAAAATGCCATGCTTTCGCTGGTGACATAGCAATTATCATAGAAACAGAACTGAAGCTGTTTAGAATTATACATGAAATCGCACAAAAACCAGGGCTGCAAATTCTTATAAAAAAGCTCATTATTTGGAAAGACGGCCGGAGAACAAGTCCACTTTAATCACAAAACATAGGAAAATCAAGCAAGTCCACTATTTCACGTACCTTGGGGAAACCATAACGTCCTCGGCACTAAATGAACATAGAATCAGCAAGCTCCAGAGAGTGTAAAAGCTAACATGTACTTGCGACTGTCTGCTGACAAAGGATCATCTTATCAATGATTATACCAGAATTTTACCATTCAGGACTTTGTTGCATCTTCCAGGATTCCGAGAGGCTTTGAAACCCGATAACTGGAATAAACTTTTTACCTTACTTAAAGATAACCACTTGTTTCAACTGATATAATTTTGAATTGAAATAACTTATGTAATGTAATGTTTAATTGTAATAGCTAATATGATGAATTATAGAATAGTGGAAATCTAATGTGATGTTGTAGTAATAATGTAATAATAATGATGTATTGTAATGTAATTTTGAATGTTAATAAGTAACATAATGTAATGGTGCCTCTAGCCTAAGTTGCTGTACACGGCATCTAAAATTGTAATTAAATAATAATAAAAGCTAATAAAAAATCAATAATAAATAATAAAATAATAAAAAATCAAGACATTATAAAACAGTGATTCTTCCAGAAGCAACCTATGTAGACGAAACAATGGCAATAGACAGTCATTTGTATGACAAGATAGATGGTATTGTAATAGATGGAGTTTTGATGACAAGACCTTAGCATGAGCTCTATGAAAAGACAAACATAATAACAAAAGAAATCAGAAAACGCCGAGCAAAATTTTACACACACATCTACAGGATGGATAAATCCAGAATACCAAAGAAAATACTCAACATTATTACAGCAAGTAAATACAATATTGGATTCGATAGTCGGCATTCTTAAATTTTACCATAACATAACTGTTTATATAACAAAAATAGTTATTTTTATCATAATATAATGAAGCTCGAAATCGCTGTCCCCGACTAAATTTAAGACACTGATCTCCTTTATCTGTTACATAAAAGAAAATAAATTTATATAAAATTTGATACTTGAGCGATTAAAAAAAACTCAGGCCAGCTGAAATAAATCATTCTCTCAAAGAAAAAGAGAGAGTTTTCCATGAAATATTATGCCTCAGCGTGGCTTCCCACTCGCACACATCCTTTGAATAATTGATCAACCCCTCTTAATTCGTTTTGTTCATTTTCTCGAGAGATCGGGTTGAAAGGATTTAATTGTTTTTTAGAAAGGATTTAACCGCATTTCCATAACCTGAGGGTATTTTTTGTATGACACTTCTATCTTCTTCACGATTTCATGAAATTTATTATTTACTCTTTTTAAATGCGATATATAAATCACAAAACTCTAGAATGAAAATTTATTATTACTCTCAAATGCTATTGCATAAAATATAAATCAATTATATTTTCTTAAAAAGTTGAAATTATAATTTATCTTTTAATATACCTGAGGAAATATTGAATATCAGTCGATATATTCGATCGATGACAGACACTTAAATTGAATAATATCTTTTGTTTGTATGTAGTCAGCATGAGTCAGTCACACTGCTATTCGAATCAACCCGAATCATCTTAAAATAGATAGAAATTTTTTTTTTTTTTTTTTTTTTTAATCATACTCAAAATTAGCAGGCAGACTTGATATAAATAATGTTAGAAAAAAATAAAAAATAAAAATAAAAATCTAAATTACAACGATTCAATTGGCTAAATCGAATTGACAAATAAACTTCTGCCGTAAATAAAGTATAAGAATTAACACAAAATAGACACAGGTTTTGATCTACAAGTCTGTGATTTACCCCTGGGAATATCCTGCGTATTCACCCCTTATTAACTTTTTTTTTTATAGGTAAGAATAAAGAGATTAGGTAACTTAGATAACTTATAAATATCCTTTCAGTTATCAGTTATCGAACTATCAGTCCCAACCAGTTAAAAATAAAAAAATATAATCATTATTTTAAAAATATTTGACTGAATAGAGAAATAAGCGGTTTATCTGAAAGTACAGGCTCATGACATCTGTGCTGTGCATAATTGCATGAAATGGCTAAACTTCATATTTATATGATCAAAAATATTCTAGTACTAAAAGTACACCTATATTGAGAATATCATACAGGAAATCTTGATATGGGCATGTGCCACAGAACAAAGGTATGATGTGTATCAGAGATCTGGTGCGACTTTTCAGTATAAGTTGATCATGCACCATTTATAACTTGAACTTAAAGTTTATATCAGATTTGTTGTGAGAAGAATGGAGTCTAAACACAGATCAAAAATGTTCACTAAATAACTATTCAATATAGTTATTTCTCATACCAATAGCCTCAGAATTTGATTAGTTTCATGCCTAAGTTTAAAATAAACTAATATTCGTATTGAAGAAATGGATTAGTGGAAACTGACTATCTCAGGTCAATATCTTTATACCTTTTATACAGCTGGCATCCCAACTCATCCTAACCCTTTCTTCGCAAACTATAGTCATGATGCTAGCATGTTATCAGTCAACGCTGATCCATTTGCATCATCCCAGACTCTCCAGTCATATAATACTACATTTGGGCAATAGAGTCATAAGTGGACAGTTAAAGAAACTCTCAGCAAATAACCTTTACTCTGCGTCAAAAACCTACCTTATCCTGTCCTTCCGTTTCTTTAGTAAAGAACCGCCAACTACTTATGAAGAGACATTGAATGAACATATCATGAAGATATGTTGGATATTATCTAAACACAGGACTTCCATATGCCCCTCATACGAGATTGAAGAGATAAGAAACAGCTCGTCTATTTCGACAGCTCAAACATATACTTGACGATAGTTCTAATCTCAGGATTCACTACAAAACAAAACTCTGTTTGACTATTATCAGGCCTGTTTGGAATGGGGTTCCTACAAGACAACGAATTATTACCGTGCCCAATCTCTACAATCCAAAATCCTTCGTAAATTCCTTACTTTGTCACAATTTAACTCATAAATTGCTAATTTAGTCCAAACCATATACCATACCTTCCATGATAAACTAAATACTAACCCATATTTACTAGTTTATCAGCTTGTTTCCCATTTCATTCTAAGGCGTTTGAAAAGAGAGTAGCCTCGGGATCTTCTTCTAATGTAGAACTTTAATTGGAGTGGTTATCTAATGAACTTTTAAATTTAACATACTTAGTACATCATAATTTGTTGAAAATACGAATAACCTGCTTCAACTTTACTAAAGGAATGAATTTTATCATCATGAATAATTTGGCTCTGTGTGGCGACCAGGTAAGCATTTGCAGTGATTCAGAGCGGAATTTCCAAAACAGTGGGTAAAGTGCCCTTAGAAGACAGAGTGCAGCGGAAGACCTTCCACCAAGAAGGATGGGACGGTAGCACGCCCGTGAAGGAACCGGGGCAGGCGGCCGGAGGATTTACTGGAAACAATCGCACTAGGAATAAAAGGCGGCAACTCTAAAAGCCAGGCGCCATCAGTCAGGGGCAGACAATGACAGATCGGCCTGGGCTCACTACACCACAGCCTCCTCGATAGCTACACTTTGTAATCTCTTTGCCCATCATGGCGTCTATCGGGTCTTCTTAGTCAGCGCCATATATTGCCCTGTCTTGTCTCCGTTCCATCGACTTAGATCTCATTATATAGTTATCACAAAGAGCAGACGCCAGATCTTGTTACATAAAAATATAATTTCTGAAGCTGAAGTAAATAAGAATATAACCATGGCTGTTGTAAAGAAGTAGGTAACGTCAAAATTGAAAACTTTTCAGAAGATCATTTTAGGCTGTTTTCCAAAATCCTTTAATTACTATAAGTGTACCATTTGTATGTTACTTTATACCAATAGTTACTTTAAGGCCTTATTTAGAAGCAAAACAACCAATTTTTTCACAAAGAAGGTATTAAAAAAATCCTGCTTTGAATGTTAATAATTAACAAGTTTTTTTAGAGAAGTTTGACTTATCCCCATCTTGACGATAGCAACCGATATGAAGAATTTATTAAGCTCTTGTCCTCTTTGAACAACCGGTTCCTGGATGGTGTCTAAATACTTTTTTGCATTCATTGTTGCTTGATTAAATATTTAATATGTCTTTCCTTTGTACGTTATAAAAGCTAAAAACATGAAAAATCCACCTCCCACTTTCTTCCCTTCCCACTTTTTTTTTTTCGCAAATCATGAAAACAGTATCGAAATCCATCATCGAGATTATACCGTCTTTTATCACCGATGATGAATTTCTTTCATCACTTTCCTCATGATATATGTTTAGAAATAAGTTTCTTTCTTTTGGTTTTGTTTCCTCTTTGAATAAGACGGTTTGTCTTTAGTTAAAGACGCTTTAAATGTCTGGCTTCGTGAGAAATGCGTTTAACATTCCAGATGTTCGTTTGGACCGCAGCTTGTTCACAAATTTCTTTAGCTGTGGCTGAAGAGTTGGACACTTGGTTAAAATAGCTCGCTGTTTTCGAACAGTTCTCGTTATGTCCCAACAAGTCTTTTTTTTTCGGCCATAATGAAATTCATCATGAGGTGCGTAATTGGTATTACGTAATATTTTAATGGCGTCCTTTTCATTTTCTTACAACTTATGGCGTTCCTTAATTAAATTAAATAAGATGAAACAAAAAGGATGTAATGTTCCATTTGGATAAGAACTGCTACTGACCTATACTTTTCTCATATATGCTTATTTGTGCCGATGAAATATATTTTTTAGACACCTTGATTCGTAAAAATTAAGAAATAGGATTTAAATTTCAATCTGTTGAAGCTGTAGTACTAACGAAGTAATTAAAACCGGTAAATAGCACTATATTATACATTTTTTGTTAATCTTAAAGTATTTTTGAGATCCCAGGACAAGGATTATCTTTAATTGTATTGTTCATACTGGACTTCGTTTCCTAAAACATTATTAAAACAACTTCTAGAGATATCTACGGTGTAATTTCCGAAACTTTAAGTAATAAATGACTCCCAGAATATTCGGAATATTTCAGTTGTGATGAATAAGTGGATAAGTCAAATTATCTTGAAAAGTTATAAAACAATTAAACTTCGTATTAGGGTTTTCAATATCTGCGTTATGAAAAATTGTTTGTATTGTACTTCTTAATATGGCCTTTAAGTATCTATTCGGGCTCAAATGACAACTTTGAATAATTATAGGATTTAGAAAAATGGTTGAAAATGCCCTACTGAAAACTATGCAATTTGGATTTATCTACATCTTTACGAAAACCAGGAATTTATCTTCTAAAATATAAGTTCTTACAATGCATTATTTTATCGTTCAATGTCTGTAAATTTAATAAAATTATATTTTATTTGTTATTGATAATAAATGCTATTTGATGTTTAATGCTCTTTGAATAGGATTTGGTTTGTTTTTTAACTCTTACATATTATTGCAATAGGAATATACTTTTAAAAAGAGGTATCGGTAACGAAAATCAAGAATCAATTTTTTTTTTTTTAATATAACACTGCTTTGTAGTGTTAATCTAGTTAGGAAAAATTACTATGTTATTATAAGATATTATTTTTTTAATCGTTAGAGCCCAGAATCGATGTATCATTGTATGTATAAGAATCGGTTTCTAGAAATCGACTGTGGATCATCGATCCTCGATACTGATTTTTTCCTCAAGAATCGGTGGAATCGAGAATCGACACATTTTAAAATTTATAAAGGGACTAACTCAAATAACCTTATACACTCGACCAGCCATGGATCCTTTCAATGCCTCTGCTATTGTCTACGACAAATATAGGATCTAGGAATATAGCAACGATGGGAGGAGGAGGAGACACGTGGAAGTGGAAATGTCACATCCTGGACTGCAGTCACGACCGGGGCCCACTTAAATTTGATAGCTCTAATTGAAATTGTCGACGTGCTTAAAATGAACAAGTCCCCACGTCGATTCCTCCCTCCTTTCGCTAAAAATGGGCCTTGCCAATTATATTCAGCGTTTTTTGCGGATATTTTATTCTTTATTCGTCACCATATTGATCTTTCTTTATATTCACTAACGTTGGCTCAATTGTACTTTAATAAATATGGTCTTTTTATGGAATTTTTTCCTCAGCAGAAGGTTAGTAACCTTACAATAGCTGAGGAGAAAATTGTACTAATACACAAATCACTTATAACTATTTTTTTTAACTTGTATTTCGGAGGTTGTCGTGAACCAGTAAGTCGAATCACCTCGGAACCAAGTAAACCATTACCCTTGAAGGCAGGTTTTTTATATATACTATGTGTCAGATGTCTTTAACATTTGTAAATATTTTTATATTAGATGCCATGTGTATACAACATAATAACAATAACAACAATTAAAATTTATATTTACTATGAATATATTAAAATTATTATTTTTTCTTTTTATCAATTATTTGAAATAAAATTCTCTCTTGTATGCCAGTATGTTGATATGAGATATATGTTTAAAAAATATATATTTGAATTTCTAAAAGCAGAGATGAAAACTGTTTTCATTAACTAAATGTTTTATTTTAATTTCTTAAAACATCTACCTTGAATGGTACAAACGAATTGAATTACCGATAGTGTAATAATTTCTTAGTATTATTGTTTAATAATTCCTTTATCATGTTAGTGCAATGTTCAATTGATCAAGGTACGGATTCATGTAACCAACCTTAAACATTCCTAATTTAATTGTTTTATTGATTTGCAAAACTTTAAAATAAAATAAAATACAGCATTATTTATTTATTTATTCATATGCTTAATGATAACTTTTTATTTTGTTTATTTATTGTTTATTTGAGCATAACGTCTCTATGTACTTTGACTTGGGCAGGAAGCATGGGTTATCCAACTGGTTACCAACCTATTCTAGCCAGAGTGGGAAGGTCAAGATTCATTTTATGGGTCCACCACGAAATAAATTTTAACCCGCCCAGGTGGGATTCGAATCCACGACCTTCAGTACCGAGAGCGCTGAGACCCTCGTCCCAACTCACTCGGCCATCGTGCCTCCACTGTTTATTTTTATTTATTTATTTTTTCTGATTGACAAATAAATACATGAGTGGATAAGTGAGTCAAGTAGTAAATTTTCCGAACTTGTCATTTGTTATAAATGAAAAGAGCTTATCTCCTGGTTGTAGTATTAACCAAATATTATTTGTTAAGATACTTTATATAACGTATGAAAATGAGTGTTATTGTAAATTTTAAATATTACTTTTTCTTCAATTCATGTTTTAAAATATAATAAAGAGCTAGATATAAGAGTAATATTTAATAGTCGAAAACGTATGTTTGATGATACAGGTCTCTTTTAATTTTAACAAATAATATTTATTTATATTGCAAATAAAAAAAAAATGTGATACTATATTAAACTAACTGATAGAAATAATAAAAAAATAAAAAACTAATACACATCCTTATTCATTTAAAATATTTGCTTTTCAGCCTAGGAACCCAGAATTTACTCTTCAAAAAGACGTCAGCCTTCTTCTTTTTTTTTATTTTTTTTTTTTTTTTTTTTTTTTTTTTTTTTTTTTTTTTATTATACACATGAACTGATTACTAATACAATATAAAAAGATCATGCGTACAAAGCCATTGCTATTTTATCATTTCTTGTCCTGTTAAAACAAATCAGAGACTAAATTTAATATTTCTTTGCTAGATAATACATTTAATATTAATTCAATGGAGGTGTTTGCGCCTGCGCCAACTATACAAAGTCATCTTTAGATCGCTCTGTAATTACAGTTTCTTTTATTGTGTTTTTTTTTCAGTCTTTCTGCTCAGAAAAGTGCATAGAGATATTAATTAATAGGTGTGCTAAACATAGACAGACAGAAAACAGTGAGTACAATCATTAAACATTAAATAAGTGTACGTAATATATGCCATGTGCTCGGTATCTACTAAGCCTATCTAGGCGGAGGTGGGGATAAGAGATAACAGGGCCGTGACCTAGGAACTGCCAGTACGTACCTATTCTCTGTACGGGAAGGTGCTGCCTTCTCAGACATTCAAACACTACGAACTTTTATTTTTATTTTATTTATTTTTTTTTTTTTTTTTTTTCCTTCCTTTTCTTTCTCTTACCACTAGATGCAATCAAATGAGATATTTCCACATGGTGATGTCTTCAAAAACTAAGTCTAAAAGAAGCCGATCTCTTGAAACTGTGAGAACAAGCCCAACAAAGCAAAAACCAAAACGATCAAAGGTCAAAACTCCCCCTAACTCATCGCCGATGGATGATTCAACGCCTGGGACCTCAACCCAAGGAGTGATCGAAGAGTCTCCCTTTTTTACACCTAATCCATTTCAGGCGCTTAGTAGCACAGCTGCCGAAACTATGGAGTCGTCCTCAGCACCGCAGCCTCCAAAACCTCCTCCTATCTTTGTTCGCAATATAGGCAATTTCCCATTAATGTGCAATCACTTAAATAATATAGTTGGACGAGGAAAGTATTCCTGTGTTAGCCGAGCTAATGACACTAAAATTATGCCTGATTCCCCCGATTCCTACCGCAGCATTGTCAAATATCTTTCAGAAACAAAAGCTGACTTTCATACATACCAGCTGAAGGAAGAGAGATCGCTTAGGGTGGTCGTAAGAAACCTTCACCCTACAACTCCTCCTGATATCATCAAAGAAGAATTGATGTCCATGGGCTTCAAAGTAAAGCAAGTAACAAATGTTCAAAAAGACAGCAGGGAAAACCCAGGAGCAGGAGGTAAAGTCTCATTGCCACTCTTCTTTGTTGATCTAGAACCTGCACCGGGAGTAGAAAAGATATATGACGTCACCTTGATTTACTATACGAGAGTTCAAATTGAGAAACCATACCGTAAACGTGACATTGTACAATGCCATAATTGCCAGGCATACGGCCATACAAAAACCTACTGCCATCATATTCCTAGATGTGTCAAATGTGGGCAAATGCACAAATCTTCCGAATGCACAAAAACAAGAGAGGTACCAGCAGTATGTGCCCTATGCCAGCAAGGACACCCAGCGAATTACAAAGGGTGCCAAACGTACAAAACCCTACGTAATAGGTTCCAGAAAACGCAGAGAACGGAAGAAGAAGTTCAACCGATGAAAGGAAGACAGCCCTCCAAAATAGCGAACTCATCGGTCTCCTTCGCTCAAATGGTGGGAGGAAACAGAAATCAAAAAGAAAATGGAGCCATGCCACCTCCTCCTCAACAACCCCAACTTCATCACCCTCAACCTCAGCCACCACTGCCTCAATCTCAATACCCAATGGCTATTCAACCTACTCCATTACCTATCCAATCTAATCCACCTACCATCCATCAGATTCCCCATATTCCTCCACCCCCAACTACCTCAGATCTTTCATCCTTATTTACCTCCTTCCTATCAGAAATGAAAACTCTTATCACCCCACTTATATCTCTTCTTACGAATGTTATCCCTCTCCTACTCTCTCTCCAAAAAAATCCTTAAATGCCTCCCACAAAACCCTTATCCATCCTCCTTTGGAATGCGAATGGTATTCGAAATCATACTAATGAACTGACATCATTGCTTCATGAAAAAGAAATTGATGCAGCTTTAATTACAGAAACAAGACTGACCTGTAAACAACACATCAACATACCACAATACCAAACATATCGAACAGACCACCCCGACGGTAGAGCCCATGCCGGAACTGCTATTATCATCCATAATTCCCTCTCTCACCACGTATCCCCTTTACCTGCAAATGAATTCCTGCAACCTACAGCAGTTGTCATTAAAACCTTCTCCTTTCCCGTCACGATTGCAGCGGCCTACTGCCCCCCAAATAAACCAATTTCCACATCCCAGTTCAATTCATTCTTCAATTCCTTAGACCACCGCTTTCTTTTGGGTGCTGACTTCAATGCTAAGCACCAGCAATGGGGTTCAAGAACCACCAACTCCCGTGGGCGGGCATTGCAGTCAGCACTTAATTCCCGAAGATTTCATTTCATTTCTCCCGGTACTCCTACTTATTGGCCCACAGATCCTAACAGAAACCCTGACCTTCTGGATTTCTTCATACATTCAGGCTTAGGACCTCTCCATTACTCCATAGAACGCCTGGATGAACTTTCCTCAGATCATAGTCCATTAATTCTAACCCTCTCCGTTACTCCCATCCCAAAATCTCCTCCCCCATCATTTATAAGAGGGCCAATAGACTGGAATCACTTCCGCCAAATAATCTCCGACAATATAGACCTCAGAGTATCCTTAAAAACCTCCCAAGACCTTGACAATGCAACTAATTCCTTTACAAACATAATCCAGCAGGCAGCCTGGGCTGCATCCTTCCCTCGTTCCCCTTCCAAAGTTAGAAAGAAAAATCCTTTACCCCAAGACCTAAGTGACCTTATCCGATCCAGACGCCAAGCCAGAGCCATTTGGCAAAGAACCAGGCATCCTGACGATCGGAAATCCTACAACTATCTTACAAAACTCCTTAAAAAAAACATGGCTACCTTCAAATCCCAATCCTACAACTCCTATCTTTCCTCACTCTCTGCATCAGATAATTCCCTATGGATTACCGCTAAAAAAAATCCTCAAATATCAACCCATCTCCCATCCCCTCCGGCGAGAAGATGGTTCATGGGCAGCTTCTGATGAGAACAGAGCTGAAGAATTTGCCCAGCACCTCTCCACTATATTTGTTCCCCATCCTGATCCTAATCCCACCCACACAACAACGGTCCATGAATTCCTTGATTCACCGATTCCTTTATCCTTACCTCCTAAGGCAATTAACCCCTCTGAGGTCAAATTCCTCCTGAGAAAACTAAAAACTAAATCCCCCGGATATGATCTCCTCACCTCACAGATTCTCAGGCAACTTCCTCAAAAAGCTGTCATATTCCTTACATATTTATTTAATTGCATCCTCAGAACAACCTATTTCCCCTTGCAATGGAAACATTCTATTATTATCCTTTTCCTGAAACCGGGCAAACCTTCCAACAATCCATCATCATACAGACCGATCAGCCTTCTTCCAATCCTGTCAAAAATCTTTGAAAAACTCCTTCTTAAACGCATTCTACCCATCCTTGAATCCCGAAATATTCCCTCACACCAGTTTGGATTCCGCTCTAGGCACTCCACTGTCCAACAAGGCCTTAGAGTTGTAGACCATATATCCTCAGCACTTGAAAGCAAACAGTATTGCTCCGGCGTATTTCTGGATATAGCGCAAGCTTTTGACCGGGTTTGGCATGCCGGTTTGCTTTTCAAACTCAAAACCCTTTTACCTCAATCGCTATTCCTAGTCCTTCAATCCTACCTCTCTAACCGTTCCTTTCGAGTTCGCTGCGGAATGGAATATTCCAACTGCTACACAATAGAGGCAGGTGTTCCACAAGGTAGCGTTCTTGGTCCTGTTCTATATATCCTCTATGCTGCAGATATCCCTACTACCACTGATACCTTCCTAGGAACTTTTGCTGATGACACTGTTATCCTTTCATCGCATTCAGATCCCTCAATAGCTTCCTGTAATCTCCAAATCCACTTATCCCTGATTGAAGATTGGTGCAACAACTGGAGGATCAAAATTAATGAAACAAAATGTACCCATGTAACTTTTACCCTCCGCCGCACATCCTGCCCTCCTGTTTATATCAATAATATTCCGCTACCCATAGCTGACACAGTAAGGTATCTTGGCTTTTACCTAGACAAAAGACTTACTTGGAACCCTCACACTAGACTTAAAAGGCAAGAACTTAACAGACGCTTCAGCCAATTGTACAGACTACTAAATAGGACATCCCAACTCTCCATACAAAACAAACTCCTCATATACAAAACCATCATTAAACCTATTTGGACCTATGGACTTGAACTGTGGGGGACAGCAAAACAATCGAATATCAAACGCATTCAATCCTTCCAATCTAAAGTCCTTCGTACTATTGTAAATGCTCCATATTATGTCTCCAACAAAACCCTACATAATGATCTCAATATACCTTTTGTTCTTGACCTGATACCCCTTAAATTTTCCAAATTCCATCAAAACCTTTCCAACCATCCCAATCCACTTGCTCATTCACTATCCAGTTCCACGCATCCTTATAATCCACCTCGTAGATTAAAACGGCAATGGCCCCGAGATTTATTGTAAATAGTTATTATTGGAGTGCTGGCAATGGCCAGCTTCTCCACTCAAGTCATGTGCGACTGCGCCATAGCGCTCTCTCTCAGCCTCCACTGGATTATATCAGTGATGCAGCTGATAGAACAGCGCAGGGAACTCTCTGAGCCCGGCTTGCCTTTCAAACTGGGGGGCAGGCTTGGATCGGGGTGTACCTCGGAGTGTTTGTGATTATTGTATATAGAGTATGAATGCAGTTATGACTCTTTCTTTTCTTCTTTATTCTTATTTTATTTATTTTTTCTACTTCTTGTACATTTTATCTTACTTCTTGTATATATTATTTGATTTCTTGTATCTTTAAGTTGTTTACTTAAAAGTTGTTTATTTTCTTACTTTATTTTTTTTATATCAGTGTACATATTGAATGAATGAGTCACTGTCATCAATATTACTCATTGCCCTTGAGTGAGGCAGCATGTAATTAATCAAATAAAAAGATTTAAATAAAATTCAATGGAAGATTTTTAAATCATTGATTTAATATTGGGAATCTGTTTGTGAAGAAAATATCTCTGCAACAAAAGAAAATATAATAGGAAAATACATTTTTACAAATATAGCAACTATTTTTTAAATTATGAACAATTGTTCCATCAATCGCCCAGTTCGGAACTGGCAAAAGCAATACCGGATGGAAGGGATGGTATATGTAAAGAAATCAGTATTGGAAGAGTGTTGAGATATTTCAAGAACAGGAGCTCACGTAGGCAAACCGCACGTCCGGGCCATCGAAAATCAAAGGTGGAGAAACAATTCCGACGTCCTACCAATATCACGTATTCCGCCGAGTATCCAGTCGATACTGCCGTGGCTGCTACAGACTGTTACAGATTTATAAATAAACTGCAATAACTCTGATTTCAACGTCCTTAGTATTTATCAATATTATGAATTTATCTTTAAAACTTAGAAATTGCATATTACAATTCCCTGTGAACTCTAATTTTCGAACAATATCTTTACTGCAGAACGATGGTGTTATCTCTAAATTAATAAGATAACGATTATCATTCCATATCTACATTAAGCGTAACTTCCAAGATCGGTATAAATGTCATTACAAATATCATCACACCATAATTACCTTTCAACGGTGATGCGTCTGTACCAAACTAATACCGATACCAAGATATCGTTTCTCGATTAAAAATAAATTGTTATTTCAAGAAATATTCATTATGACTGATAAAAAATAAACAATGACAATTCAAGAAATAAATTAGTAATTTAATTAAATCGATCAGCTCGTTTATTTCCTTTATTGTTTGTCTTTATATATCTGACGTTGTCGTGCAAGAGTATAGGTCCCTTCTGATTAACCTAGGCATCTTTTAGTATTTTTATAAGTTTTATAAACTTTTTTATGAATATTTGATGCATTTTGTCTATATCACTGCAGATTGTACTGGGCAATATTATAATGTATGTGATTTTTACATCTCTGGGGAAAAAGAAGAAATGAATTATTCCTGCCGTTGACAACCACATCGGAAAGAATTATTGTTTTGGATGTAAATTTGATTTTGGCATGTTATATAAGATGTTTTCCCGAACGCCTTCTTTGGGTTTCTTGCTTCTTGGGCAGCCAAGTTCGATCTTATTAAAAAAAATATATAACAAAATCGGTTGTTTTCAAAGTCATATTTGATAAAATACAGAATTATTCCTTTTATTTTTTTTTGTTTACCATCACATTTGCTGGTTGTATTTTCAAACGTTTTATACAGTTGTGGCAAAAACAATAAAACAAAATATATTGAGCAATATGACAAAACTCCATTAATCCCTCTTTGAATTTCTGAAATAATAAAAACACGTATTTTATATGAAATGACCCAATAAAACGGAAAATAATCTTTATTCTGGTACAGATCATCTAACAAAAACAACGATATGTTATTATACATTTTATATAATAAACTGTTGCTATTGTATTTTTACATTTATTTCCTTGATTTAAATTGTTATCTTATTTATTGTTTTTTTTAATAGTGAATACAAATCTTATTATTAGGGAGACAAATTAATTAATAATAATTACATAATTAAATATCACAAAACTATTGCTAACGTCAGCGGCAGCGATTGGTTCCTAGGAATAGGAATCGAATTTTTTTTTCAATAATCGATAGGATCGCACCCCTTTCAACATTACGATATAATTGTAATGAAATTACAAATCATGTAAGGTTGAAAAGTAATGAAGCGGTAATATTCAATACTTTTGATTTCAAGTAATGTAAATAAAAGCCACTGAACGATACTATTTTTAGATCTAACGAAGACCTAACTATTTCAATTGAGTTACGCATGATGGTATAGAAGGATTATTTTATTATAAAACTAGTTTCGAATGGTAAACATTCATCTTCAGTTCTAAAACATACAAAACACATCTATCACACAGTACTATGTTACATAGATTATACAGGGTGTCCCGAATTTAAATGGCAAAACTTCAGGAACTTATAGGGGACCGAAAAACTAAGACAAAAGTCCTTTAGAGTTATGCTCGTTTTTGCTTAGTTTTAGAGTAAATCGCAAAAAAAGAAAAACAAAACAAAAATGTTACAGGTAGCGATTATCACCTTTTAAAGTTCGTCAGGCTAGGCAGTGAGATATGTAAACACTTAATGTTACCCTTTACATTCTTTTATTTGTTTACATTTTGGCTTCCTTCTAGGATTATAATTCCTAAATCAGTCTTCAGTCAGTTACTCAGATATTTTTGTGTGAATAGCATCAGCCACAATGCCGCATACATATTCTAAGGTTGAATATGCTGATATGATTTTTATGTATGGTTTCTGTAACGGTAATGCTTTAGAAGCGGTGCGGGAGTATGCGCGCCAATTTCCAAATAGAAGAGTGCCTAATCGACGAGTCTTTTCGTTAACTTTTAATAGACTAGGACTGGGGTATTCTTAATACGTAATGAAGGCGACCAATTCCAGGCAGCAATAAGAGCAGATTATCGGAGAAGAAATTGTGTCCAACGCCACTTCGATAACAATCCTGAGACTAGCATCCGAAGAGCATCTGCTGCATTAGCAATATCGCGGCAAGCAATATGGCGAACTTTGAAAGGTGATAATCGCTATCCATACCATCTTCAAAAAGTTCAGAATTTATTACCTCAAGATTATGTCAACAGATTGAATTTTAGTAACTGGTTTCTTGACAAAATTCGCGATGATAATTTATTTCCATTTAAAATTATATGGACCGATGAAGCTACCTTTACAAGAGGAGGAATTATTAATCAAAGAAATTATCATGTATGGCTCTTGAAAATTCTAGAGCTATTAGAGAGGAATTTGGAACGGATTGGTTGAACTTCTATAATAAGGGATAAGAAAAAATAGAAAGAAGAATACTGTTAGCCAAAAGGTGTTATTTCGTCCTCAATAGCTATACAAATAGTAGAAACCTGACATTAATATTCACCATGTAAGATATATTTTAGCTACGAATTATAACCTCATCAAGGGACTACATCTTTCGAGATTCGGGGAACGATATAAGACGTTTCCGAAAGAGGAAAGTAATAAACGTAACTTGAAATTTTTATTTCAGGAAATGAAAACAGTGGAAGACAAATGTTTCCTCGGGGGAACGGAAGCGATGAAATGAATCAATATAAGGTCCTAATAACATTCTGTTTGCGATGGAACATTGGGAAGGCGCTGAGAGGTAGAGGAAAATACTGGAGCTCGCTCCCTCCATCTCATACCGACATTAATAGATGTTTGCTCAAATGTACACTGCACACACCGGTTTCATTGTTTGTAAATTGGGATTTTATTGTTATGTCTCTATTTCTTCCTTTTATCTTTAATTGATATTTTCGTTAACCTATTTTCAGACAAGAGTCAGTTCATATTGTTTAATATATAATAGTATATATTCCGTATCGTCGTTTAAGCAACCAAATGACATGAGGAGACACAAAATCTGATTTATCCATATTATTACCCAAATAAAAACAAGGAACCAAGTGGGTTTATTGCTTTAATTATACGAAAAAAAAAAATGAGAAACTACGAATGCCTCAATTTCACCGTATATCAAATGGAAAACTAATGAGTTATTGCGTATTTATTTATAATAAAACTTATAATAAAATAATAAATACTGTAATACAAAATATTTAATAAAAATAGTGGTGACAAGAGAAAAATAAAAATAAAGAAGCAGGCAAGAGACTGTAGAAATATCAAACGCAATTTACGACATGAAGAAGAGAAGGTTGAGATTCTTTGAACACATCAAGAGGATCGTCAACTCACGTCTAACTAAACGGATTATGGAATATGGGAAGCTGGAATAACAGAGAGAGATATAGCAAATAGAACACAATTCAGACATAAGGTTGACAAATGGGAAGTCTGTCAGGTAGAAAGAAAATTGAAAAAATGAATTCGGAAGAGCAATAAGGCTCAAAAGAAGTGAATGCTTTGCGTAGTCCTCATAGGCTCATTCGCATAAATAATAATAATAATAATAATAAAAATAGTGATGATGTATTGTTGACTGGAACTAATAAAGATGTGCGTTGGGGTATGCCGTCATGGAAACATAATTAATATATTATTTTTAATTTATTGTGCCGACGTTTCGGCCTACAATATAAGCCTTCATCAGGACTAGAAGGAAATAAAACAAAACATATGAAAAAAATAGGGAGAATTTTAAAAAAAGAAAACCCGTATGAAAATTAAAAAAATAAGTCACTTTAAAAAATAAATTAAAAAAAATATATCTGATAAATAAATAAATTCATAAGTAGGCAAATAAATAATATAGCTGATCTGCCTACTTCCGACTGTTATTCTTTATTTATGTATTTACTCATCTACTATATTTAATTTATTTATTTCAATTTTTTTTCTTGTTTTTTTAAAACTTTTCTTTTTTTTCATAGTGTTTTCTATTTTTTTTTAATTCACTCTTTTTTTTTGTCATATCTTTTGACTGTTTTTCTTCAAGCCCTGATATAGGCTTACCTTGTAGGGTAAATGCTGGCATAATAAATTAAAATTTATATTTTAATTGCTTTTCCATGACTGCACTACCTACATATCTGTAATAAGAGCAATTTTAAAATGACCATATTTGTAAAACTCAAAAAAATATATTAATTCATACTAAATTCAAATAGATAACTATTGCTACTAAATATTTTCCGTTTTAAATATTTTTATTTTTACTTTTCGTACCGAGAAAAGCTTTTCGTTTCCGGAGTTGACAGATTTTCGGCTTATACAGAGTGATTTCTAGTATAAATTGGATCCGTTCCGAGAAAATATAAAATTTTCCGCTTTATACAGAAAATGTTTATATTTTTTTACAAAGAGCTAAAAATACGAGTTCTGATTATGTTGTACCGGTTATGATCATAGCCAAGACTAGTTATGGCCACGTGACAATGTAATATTCAAACAAATTTTATTACAATTCAAAAATAACTATTAATAATTGAACAACTACAAGAAATAATCTAAATAAATGCTAATATTAACACTAAGCACGCGGTCTGCTTAAATTATTAAAGTAAAATATATATTTAAAAACATAATCATTTGTAATACTCATTTAAAAAAATTGTAGTTACTTAGTTTTGAAAACCGTCATGAAATGATAGTTGAAAATAAATTAAAACAACTATTTATCACAGTGCAATTTATAGCCGTACTTCTCGTTGATTTTTCTACTTAAGCTATAACGGCATACAATATGGTAGTCACCCTCCCTAAAAAAATAATAATTGAAAAGAAATCTGAATGTATTTTTGTAAATTATGTTCTTTCGATATTTCCAGTTTTCTTTAAACAGCAGTAGTCATCCGCAAAGTACCGAATATAACTAACTATATTAAATAGTAATGGTCACTTAAGAGACGTAAGCTCTAACGTGACAACTACTAGGAAGGGATGCAGAATATAAGTGATTAAATGGCATAATCACATGAAGAAATTTTTTTTTTTTTTTTTTTTTTTTTTTTTTTTTTAGCAGAAAACACGTTTCTAACACCAAAGAAAATTGAAACTGATAGGTGTGACAATAACTTATATATTTTTACAAACCGGTTATGGTCAGTTAAAAGTTATTGTTAATTAATATCAGAAAGTTCAACATTAAGTTTTTATGAAAGCCTGAATTGTAATGAAAGCTATATAAGTCAAAAAATAAACATTAATGAAGCTATTTCACTATCATTCCTTAATAAATCTCACTAAAAAAAAATGTATTTCGGGCCACTATTTGAGAATTTTTTTTTTTTTTATAGCTACTGGAAAAGGAATGAAGGAAGAGTTTCATAACTAAATGGACCTTAAACCCTTTTCAGAAATATTTATCCTGGTGATATCACAAATAAAAGGATTAGATCCTTAGTGGTGCGAAAATTGTATTAGCCTGGCCATGGTGTTAAGTTCACTGGCCAGGTGACCATAACTAGTGATTTACCCGAATATTGCGAAAATAATATTTAATTTTAACTCCAATGTAATTCAAGAGAAAAATTATATTACAAGCGAAAATCAACGCTGTTTTATTGTTTCATTAGAAATGCATTTACCATAACTTGTTTTCCCATCATAAATTAAATTTTAAACATTTAATCGATGATTAAAAGTTCAATGCTTTCAACAGTGTTTTAAATGCATTTATTTTATAAATGTCATTATTTTATTTAAACAGAGGCATATCAGTTGCGATTAGTGATGTTTTAGTAACAACCGGTGACCAATTTGAAGCTACTGAAGGAGACATCCCCGACAAAAAAATAACTACACTGCACAGAGGTAAACCGTGCTGATAAAAAAACGTGTAGAGGGAGAGGTTCGGTGTCAGAGAAGTGGTTTAATTAAATTTCGACTCCACTTGCATTAGCGCACCCTGGCAAAAAGAATTATGTCCGATATTGCACCCTCGTTTGTCCTCGCCGGCATTCGTCTCTAAAAAAGCTTTTTGTAGGAGCTCGTTAGTCCAATTGTCCTTCTAGTAATTGCCCACGGAAGGGAACATACTAAAATTAAATTTAATTTTTTATGTCTCACTCAACCTCCAATGGGTTTTTTACTCCAGAGACACAGCTGAGAGAGAAGAGCTGGGACCTCTCTGTAGCTGGTTTGTCCCTCTATATGTGGAGAGACAGGTCTGGTTGGGAGA
Organism: Euschistus heros; assembly: GCA_003667255.2. Lineage (NCBI taxonomy): Eukaryota > Metazoa > Arthropoda > Insecta > Hemiptera > Pentatomidae > Euschistus > Euschistus heros. The sequence continues at coordinate 956,334 of RCWM02000007.1, read as the reverse complement.
TCTCTAAGATGAATGTATATCGTAAAAAAAGTACGATTGTATTTTTAATCTTTAATTTAATTTTGTCTTATTCTTTAACAATTATTTTTTTTTTAACATGTTTTTTTTTAATTTTTATATTTCACCGAAATAAATATTGTATATTTTACATTATTTATGTATAATAACTCTTGTCAGTTCTCTCTTTTCTTTTATCTTTTTTATTTTCTTTACCTTACATAGTATATGAATGTAATCATTAAGCCATCTATATTACTTATTGCCCACATTTGTGGCATATTGCAATAATTGCTCCATAAAAATTTTATTTAAATATATGTATATATATATATATATATATATATATATATATATATATATATATATATATATATATATATATATATATATATATGCGAGAAAAGTGCATGTTATTATATCGGAATCAGGACAGTTAAAATATGATTGATAACATTTTTGTTTTCTCCTGAAAACGCAAAAAAGATATTCTACAAACAAAATATTTACATATGTACAATTTTGTAAACTATTATTTAACGACTCAATATTATACGAAGAATACAAAAAAATGAACCAATTAGGGTTGATGAATTATTGCCACTTCTACTGGAATTATTATATTAGAAAACTAGTTTCGAATGCTAAAACTTCATCTTCGGTTCTAAAATATACAAAATTATCTACACATCAGCATTATGTTACATGGAATATACAGTTTTCAAAAATGTAAGACAAGAAATCAAATTTTGGTACTCACCTGAGGAGATGTAAATTTAGCCAACCTGTCCCTTCCCCCCTCCACGATGGATATATTTCAGGTATCTGTTAGATCTCCTCAGGTGAGTACCAATATTTAATTTTCTTGTCTTACATTGTTTGTGGTTCTTTATTTATTTTGTACTCTCATTTTTCATTTCTTTCTTATTTTACATATTGTGTGTATGGTTCCATATTATTTATTGCCTTTTTTTTGAAGCAGATTGTAATAATTACTCAATAAATAGTTTTAAACCATTCTCCATTTTTTTCCCCTAGCTAATAATGGAACGAAGTCGAACTCTTGAGTTCAGTTTTCATAGAAAATATATAGTGCTAATGAACATTGCCCTCCTTAGTAACCAATCGAGCTGCCCCGATTAGAATACCGCCTCGGAAGGAATATTATTCGAGAAGAACAGAGAAGATATGACTGCTGATGAGGGGGGAACTGTTTGCCCCCACTACGTGAGCCCGATGGCGGTGGTCTACTTTTACAGAAGTTCTCTTTTTAATAAAGTCTTCCCCTGGCCGCGGGCTCCGTGACCTGGGGCCCAAACAGCCACTGCACCAGGCCACTGTAGGCTCTGTCTCTGTCTTCCATTCCGTCCCCATCAGTGGCTTACCGTTGTTTGAACAGCTCTCCGATCTGCAGACCTAAAAGGCTTAAGATGGACAAGAGATCACCTTAAATAATTATATCAGAAAGCTGTCAAGTTATTGAAATTTACAACTGTTCGCAATATATAGGTACAACAAGTGAATGTGTTTATAACGATTAAAATAACATGTTCAAACTCGAAAAGAACTACTCATCAGTGACATTTAAATAATAATTCTACACTAGAAGGTCTCGAGACCATATTTTTAGACGCTTAGGAGGATTATTGGGAATGGAGTGGGAAGAAAGTTGACAAACTAGTGGATTCGAGTGGATATGGAGCTTACGCTGAAAGGATAGGTATCTGGTTTGGGCTAACTCAGCAAAATATGGAACATTAAAGTCTTTATTGGTGACAAAGTAAAGGGCATTTAGGATTTTTCGAAGGATTTTGCATTGTAAGGATTGGATACGAGATGAATTGAATGGTTTAGTAGAGCCCCAAAGCTCAACTCCGTACGTCCAAATAAGTCTAATCACAGTCATGTAAATAAGTCTTTTGTAATGAATTGAGAACTTTCAACGTTTGTCAGTGTATTTATTAATTTCACATTCCATAGAATAAACGTTTGAGAATCTAAGCATATAACTAAAGATGTCAAACTATATCAACGAAATTCCTTTTTAAATTGACTATTTAAGTCCTCTTAACTATGACCATAACTAGTGATTTACCCTGAAACAGTAAAATCTGTATAAAACGGAAAAAATATTTCAAAACGGATCCAATTTATACTAGAAATCACTCTGTATAAGCCGGAAATCTGTTAACTCAGCAAGTTGACAGACTAGTGGATTCGAGTGGTTACGGACTTTACTATGAATGGATCTGGCTTTGGCGATATTAGCAACATATAGAACATTATGATCTGTTTCGATAAGTATATTGTGAATTGCAGAATTTTTCGAAGAATATTGGATTATAAGAATTGGATACGAGAAGAATTGGATCTTTCAGTGGAGCCGCAACGCTCAACATCCGAATAGGTCCAACCATAGACATGTAAATGGGTATTTTGTAATTAATCGGAAGTTTTGAACGTTTGTCATGTAAATGTTGAAATAGTCGAAAACGTAGTTTCTTGTCGATTTAGTCTTGTGTGTGGATTCCAAGTAAGAAGTTGGTCCAGATGGAGTCTTAATTATTGGACCTGTTGAACAGGGATAAGCGGAATATCGATAAATGAAACCGTGGGACAGGAAGTCGTTGGTTTAAGGCGAAGGAAAAGGTTATTTGATGAGATTTAGTTGAATTTTCAGTTTTTTAAAAAAAATATAAATATGTTTTGTGAAAAAAATACAATAGATTAATTTTGTATTTTAGTTATAACAAAATATAAATAGATAATCGTTCCTTTAAAATTTTTATAAACGCTCACCGAAATATTTATTGTATTTTTTAAAATTCCAAAAGTTATTAAAAGTTTTCTAAAACGTATACTAAAATCTGCCAAACGATTTGCAAGAAAGATATTTCAGAGGTGTTTCCAACTCAGGCAGACAGATCGCATTGCCAAGGATATGGAATAAGGAAACACAAGAAGGACAGAAGATCCTGGCAAAGGACTCGTACTGTGCCAAACTGTACGTGCCCAGAATCTGGGCTATGTCTTTGAGTCTTCCCGTTTTATACTGCCCTTTGAGGTTCTCATGTCTTCCAGAATATTTCCTTTCTCCATCAGATGACAGATGTAGAAGCATTTTCAGTCTTACTTTAACAAAGCTGAGTTTTATTCTTTATTGCCTTTTTTTAGAATTTGAACTCTCGTAGTCATTTTTGGCTAATAATATAAAGCTAATTGGAAGAATATATAAAATATATTAGTATTTAAATAATTTTGTTCAGTTTTTCTTGCAGCATTTAATATAGAAAAGAAAAAAATCAACATTGATTTTTATAATTAGTTATATTCCGAATAAAAAGGCACTCAGTTAACTTTTACGCTCTTGTTAGATTCAAAATGCTGTTTATATTATAACCTGTTTATATTATATAATAGAAGACAAAAGACATATATAGAACCTCACACCAGACTTAAAAGACAAGAACTTTACAGATTCTTCAGTCAATTGTGGAGAATTAAAAACAAACTTCTCATTTACGAAACCATCACTGAACCAATTTTGACCTACGGACTTGAACTGTAAACGCATTTTTATTCATCAAACGCATTCAACCCTCCCAATCTAAAGTCCTTCGAACTACAATAAATGCTCCATATTATGTCTCCAACAAAACCCTACATAATGATCTCAATATACCTTTTGTTCATGACCTTATACCCACTAAATTCTCCAAATTCCATCAAAACCTTTCCAATTATCCTAACCCTCTAGCCCATTCATTATCAAGCTTCCCACATCCTTATAACCCTTCTCGCAGATTAAAACGACAGTGACCCCAAGACATATTGTAATGAATATAAATTACTGGAGTTCTAGCAATGGCCAGCTTCTGTACTGAAGCCCTAAGCGACTATGGTACTCCCTCTTAGCCTCCACTGGATTTTAACACTACTGGCGTGGCTGAGAACAGCGTTGGGATTACTGTGGGTTTGGCTTGGCCTACCATAAGGGGGGCAATTTTGGTTCGGGGATTCCCTGGGATGATTGTGTACATTGGATATATAGTGTGATTGTGCTTTTTTAATTAATAATTCAATTTTTTACTTTTATTATTATTTTTTTTTTGTTATTTATGTTATTATGTTAATATTACATTATTCTCTGATTTACTTTAAATGTATCGTGTATAGTTAGAGGATAAATAAAAAAAAGTTATGTGTTCGTAAAACAATATGTTGTAGAAGAAAATAACACGCTAAATTCTGTAAAATATCCAGGAAACTTTTACAATTAAAAATTTCAAGAAATTTCCAACCAGCCGCTAAACCATTATTTTTTTTTTTTCACCCGTGTTTTTTCATATTATTTTGCAAACAAGTAATATTTTTACTAAAAACAAATAATATACATTTCCCTTAAACCATTGATAATTTTTTTTTTTTTCGTTTTAATACGCCTCCTTTCTTTCTTTTATTAAACAGGAATAGTTAATTCTCTAATTTGAAAATAATATAATTTTCCTTCTAATTATGAGGGTTTTGTCCTTTTTTTTTTGTCTCAACTTCCTCAACGATGTCTGCTTATTCAAATTAAAATAATTAGACATCCATAGTTAGTTTTGAGATTAAAAAAAAATCTTCGGTTCAACCTAATTATTAAAAAAAGTGCAGTACATTTAAAAAAAAAAAACATATTTTTCATAGGACTAATAAACAAACCACGTTAAATGTCATAATTATAAGTTTTAGTGAAGTTTATCGCCAATTATATCTGTACACTATAATAATATCTGGTCTAGGCAGGGCCTGTGTATTAATCTCAGCAGTGCTCCAGATGTTGGTGACAAATAGCAAGACCTGCAGGGCTGCTCCGACCATCCTCTCATCACGTTTACTAACAACTACAGCTTAAATTAGCATACATTACACCAAAATGGCGTTGTCTTAACAACATTAATAGTTTGAATAATGCATCTCTCAAGGTAGAGATTATGACAAAGAATGGTATAGTTGATGGAGTTGAATGAAAGCGAGGATAACACTGCATTTTAAGAACATTTCGAACTATTTGCTAGTCTGATGATTGTACATTTGAATAAAATAAAACATTCAAATTTAATACGTATTTTAAAGCACTATATATTCAGAAATATTCATTTGTAAAATAATATATATGCACTGATATTTTATAACATTGTTCTACAATGTAGTCTACTAGTACCCGCTATTACTATGGCTTAAAATTTCATAGATTTAATCAAGCCAATTTGTTACTAGAGTCACGGTCACGAAATAAAATGATTGAGATTTCAAGCGAGAAAAATTGCTCTGTTCCTACCTAACACGTTTTTTTTACATTGATAGTTTTAAAAAATTAAAATAAAGTAAGACGCTATTCGGAAAAGGAGGATTAATTTTTATGGCCATGTAGCACGCATGAGCTCACAGAGGCAGACCAACAAGATCTTTTTCTAGTTTCTTGACAAGAAAACCAGACTCTGGTTCGCCGAAGTTGAAAAAGACCTTCAAAGAATAGGAATCACACTCGAAGACATCCAGGAACGAGCTCCTCTCCAGGAAAAGGGTACAAGTGCTTCCAAGAAAGACTAAAGCTGAAAACAGGCAAGCAGTGGACTGATGAAAGAAAGGAGGCTCACAGGATGACAATGCGAGAGTACTGGAGGACGCAAGCAGTTTAAATAACGTGGTCCACAGCAGGCTGAAACGAAATTTAAAAAATAAAATAAAGTAAAAAATATAGTGAGTATCCAAAATAATATATATTGTTTTTGTTTAGTTGGTATTTGAAATTTCTGATGAATAATTTACGATCAACAGATTTTCTATATATTTCTATATTTGCAGTATTTAAAAATAATATTAAAAAAAAATTTAAATTAAAACAAATATGTGAAAAAAGTATTTAAGCAAATACAGAATATTCATTGGATTTTAATACAGAATAGATTTATCAGTTCATGACCTAAAACAAATTAATCAAACCTTTGTGTTGATTTTCCTTTCTGCCCATCCAACAATAATTAAGCCACAAATAGACTTCACTATCTCTAACTACTCTAAATATATTTTTTATTATTTCTTCAATTTTCAATCATCAGTTTTCTTGTTTAAATAAACCACACGCTTTCTTCAAGTAAATAATTACTTATTGATTTTTACTTAGGCACAAAATTTGCCACAACTGGTTCTTTAAATAGTGGGTATAACTGGCCTGCGGTTACATTCGTTTCTACTCAATGGTCCTCAAAAAATGTTTCAAATTTTTATCTCCTGAACTAAGAGTGCTTGGTTATTCGTTTGGGGCTAAAGCCACATTTCCAATCTGTATGTTAGATAATATTTATTAAAAAAAAAAAAAAAAAAAAAAAAAAAAAAAAAAAAAAAAAAAAAAAAAAAAAAAAAAAAAAAAAAAAAAAAAAAAAAAAAAAAAAAAATGGTTCGGTACTTAGGCAAGGATAAACTGTTAATGGGTCAAACCTTGTGAAAAGAAGAGGGTTTTTTTTTCAGGTTTTCTCTCAATTAAGGGAACCTACTTCATTGAGGCTGTGTGTGCCCTAAGAGGGTATACCGACCTCGATGTCGATCTCCGACTGAAATAAGAGAATACCAATTTTCTGCCTTCAGCTGGACTCAAACTCGTGCCCAGGAGTTTGGTAGTTAAATGCTTTAACCTCTATTGGACATAAGATTCTCAGATATACGGAACAGCTAAAAGGACACATATCAACAGACTCCAAATCTTCCGGGCAAAAACATTCAGGATAATCAGAAAAGCAACTTAGTACGTGAGCAACATAACTTTGCATACTGAACTACGCATGCTAACAGATAACAGACAAAAGAAAGTAACAGTTTCTGTTGATAAAAGTTAACGGAAACAGTAACAGTTACGAACCTACTACAAACAATTCCATGAAAAATTAAATGGACATTCTAATACTCTTATAAACGATATGGTGACAACGCACATACCCGAAAACACCCTGAGAAGGCTAAAAACAAGCTGGATGAGAGACCTCCTGGACTAAAATAAAACAAAATAAAGACTGGAGGTGCCGCTGAGTTCTGCTCCTCCTAATGCCTTTCACGCCATTTTCTTTCTTACAGCACATTCACTGGTTTTCAAATTTTAATTGACAGGTGTGAATAAATATACGAGTATAAAGTAAAAAAAAAAAATAAAATAACATAGTATTATTTTTAAATAAATAATTAAAAAATTATACTTCGCAGTAAATATTTTACAGGAAAAAATATTTTTTATCTTGCCTGATTATACTTCAATGGAAACTGTCAACGCAGCAAGAAGAAACCGGGGAGATAGAAGGAACCTCAGACAACAGACAGCCATTACGTGAAGAAGGAGGGAGTGGAGGAGACTATAAAAAGGGAATAAAAGGTGAACATAAATCTTGTTTTTTGTTAGGCGGTTGGATAATTAGGGCTAGTCATTTGTTAGCAGCTATTGAGGCTGGCCAATGACTGAGGCTCATATATACCCGCCCACTTATCTCGCCCAATCAGATTTATTATTAAATTATTGCCACTCCCTCTCTTACTTCAGCCAATCAGGTCTTTCTCCCCTCTTTTATGACTCTAATGGCTCTTTTTCGGATATTGACCATTTGATGGTCCTATCTTCTTCATGCTTCAACAGTTTCTTACCCTCCTTATAAACAGGAGTACAGTTAGGACAAATAAAAATTACGGTAATTACTTTAGGTTATTTATTATAATTAGTGATGTTTTGGTACCAAAACCTTTTGATTCTCGATACCTTCGATTCCTAAATTAGATTCTCGATCCTTGTACTGATATTTATGTTTAAAAATAAATTGCTATAAAAACAATTATTTTGTAGGAGAACTTAAAAAATCAAACCAAATCTATCTATAAAAAAAATGACTAATAATTGGATGTTTGGTTTCATGATTTTTTCCCGTTGGAAAATGTTATATAGTCTGGGAATATAATACGCTCGGTTATTCACTTTAATTCCGTCCCCATAGAATGCGCTAGCTCACAGCTTACAACGCTATGTTGTCAGAGACTCCTAACCTGTTCTATTTCCATAGCGTTGTGTTATTGTTGAGGTATTGGGAAAACGTTGTGTCACTCAGAGGTTCATTCAGCTGCCACATAAATGCTATACAATTTTTTCTGCTCTGCTGTCAAGTTGCCTAGAGTGACATGCAACGTTATTTCGGCCACCGTTCAATTATCAGAGTAACCAATTACTAAACAGCAAATAGCATTTATCATTTATAAGCTGTAGTAAGACCCCAGTTCTTAAGCAGGAACCTTACTAATAAACAAGAAAGGCCCTTTGGATCACCTGGAAAAAGTCAAAAGACGTATTCTTAGGAAAATTAATAGACCGAGAGTTCTTCCAGATGAATCCTACAAAATGAAGAATCGTGAATTGCAACGACATTTGGAAACATCCAACAATAGTGTGCGACGTAGGTGGCTGGAGTTCTACTGAAACCTGAGAATGGACAAAAAACACGCTTACCAGGAAGATCTCGCTAATTAAAAGCTTTTAGAATCAAAGTCTGTGACTTAATGAAGTGCAAAAATACCTAGATTCTGATGGAATTTCTGACCTTGATGTTTTGAATCAATCGAAATTTAGAGATTTGGCGAAATCTTGGTCTTCGCCATCCAAAATTAAAACTAGTCTAAAAGAGAAAAAAAAAACTATTGGCTGGTCTCATGAAGTATTGAGCACAAAAAAAAGAATCCAAAGGAACTAGTCATGAGCGCTCCTTGATGGTCTAAACTCAATAATATTAATAAATTTATCATTTCGAACATATATTATTTAAGTTAATTGTATTCCATATATTACTAAAGGTAATAATAAGTAAAGTAGCTGATGTTACTGTAACCCTTTAACAGGCAATGTATCCTGGAGGATACTCATATTTAATGCCTTTTGCTCAATAAATGACGTAATATCCGACGCATTATCCTGCTCATTATCGCTTAATATCTTTTATTTAACCTTCAATTTCATAATACATGAGTGGGGATCAGCGGGACTATAGGCATTTAAAGGGGAAATAAAGAAGAAATGTATCCAAAATTCCTGGCCTGTCCGTTAAAGGGTTAAGGAAAAGATGCAATGACATTTCTTTTGAATTCAATAGTATACTAGGATTCGAAAACTAGTATAAAGATGTAATATAAAAGAAAAACAACTTTTTTTCTGTGACAACAAAAATCCAAAAAACAACTACAAATTATAAGTCATAATTAAATGATACTGTTGTCTGGTTCCATTGATTTCTTTAATGCTTTAGATTCCTCAGTTTGAAACAGTAAGAATCATTCATATTTTTCCAATAGTGAATACATATCTCCAACCAATTAGAATTTAACTATTAATTGCAAAATGTAACAATATTAGAAATTGTAAACAGAAATGCATTAGGATTATATTCATTTGGGTTCTATCCCACTGTGGTAGTTGGGGAAATAAAATGGCTCAGGCAGCGAGAATTGGTCACCATGATTTGTCAAACCCATCAACCTAATTCCTGGAGAAGAATGAGTCAGTAAAAGAAGATCCTAATTCTTGCAAAGTGGAAAGGTTCCTGATTAACATACCCATCTAAATCAAAAGAAATAAAGAAAAACTACGTAGGATAATGGCGAACAAGAGAATCTGTCACTGTGAATTCTCCTATGGCTACCTTCTTCGTGGTTTAGAGCCCCTTAATTGAACCCAGGTCGGTAAAATACACACTTCCATTCATTAGGAAAGACATAAAATGACATCACATTTCAGGTTGACACAAAACATTGAAAGAAATTCTACAAGACGACGATAAGACAGTGAGGTCCTTACTGAAGTTTCCAAAGGCCTTACAGTTTAATGGACGAATTTAGCAATAAAAAATTACGAAGAACTGCCAAGGACCATAAGGAATAGAGACAAATCGAAGAAAAAACATTTTCAATCTTCAATATTGAAGAGGATTGTTTGAAATTCTTCACCAAGAAATACTGATCAAGATTTATATCGTATAATAGAATAAAAAATATTCTTCGTCAGTGGTATCGATCCCAGGAATCGACTTTGGGTCATCGATTTTCAATACCAATTCTTTCATCAAAAATCGATTGAATCGAAATTAGACAAATTCCAAATCAAAATATTAACCTGGACGATTTTATATGTAGTTTATAACAATAATTTGAAATGATATTTATATTTAGGCCGTAATACTATTTACAAAGAAACGCATTAATAACAAATATTCGTGTTGCTCACAAAACATTGTTTGATATAACAAGCTATTTTGAGTAACAATTAAACTGAAAGCAGTCGTACAAATTGAACATTAAACACGAGTCTATAATTGAACAGCGGATCGCATATTGTGGGCACTGCAGGGGGGAATTGATCTTAAAATTGCTAACATAATTAAATAACACTTTTAATTCTTTATTACTATTATATTTGTGTGAAACAATAAAGTTATTATTTAAATCTACAAAAGTGTTAGTCCAAATATCTGTTTAGAATGGTATATACGTAATAGAGAAATAGAATATATAGTAATATATATATATAGAATATATATATTCTATATATATAGAATATATAGTAATAGAATAATTTTATTCTGGGACCAAGTCCCTTAGGAATAACCAATAAGTACAGAAATAAATAAATGATAAATTTAGTTTGTCTTTTTTTGGATACTGAATACGAACCTTGCCCCTCTTAAAGCACGAGATTTAAACAAGATGGAACAAAAGCCCAAAATATTATTTTCATTTGCTTGCGTCCTAAAGTAAAAATTCATTTTTGCCAATATAAAAAAAAAATATGTACTAAAGTAAACTAGATTTAATATTTTAAAATTATATTTCTTATAGGTTTTAACTACTTAGACCCCAAAGGGCGTTGGATATATAGTGTAGTAACTTGGTTGTAAAAAGAAGTAAAATTAAAAAAAAAAATGTAGATATTCTTATGAATAGTCTGGGTGGTGAATCCAAATTTCAAATATACCTCCTCAAGAAATTTAAGTATTTTTTTACTTTTCAAAAATTAAAACATTCAGAAAAAAGCTAAAAAATAAAAAATAAAATATAGAAAATATGGTATTTCAAATTTTTGTTTTTCTTGAAAAAGTGTGTATTAAAATAATAGAAAAAATATATAAAAATAAAATACACACAATATCCTAGAAATTATTTGGTATAGATCTTTATAAGTAAACCAACTATTTTGGATAGTACATTCAAGTAGAGAGCGTATTAAATCGAATGAAGTATCTATTAAACGAATGTTGACTATTGCTTTCACATAGAAAGTTATAAGAAATAATTATTAGGAAATTAATATGGTTTCTGCAGTGTAATCTAGATTTTTTTTGTTTGCTTTTTTTTTTTTTAATTCAAGTTTTTATATTTGAATAAAAAACCGAATTATAATTTTTTTTTACTCTTGAATTTTTGTTTCGAAAAGTTTTAGGAGCTAGAAAAGTTGATATTCGGATTCATCATTCCTAAAAAAAAAAAAATAGAAGTGGCAATTGATTCATAAATTCTAATTCTCTTCGTATTTTGTACAGCAGAGATACGAGTATATACTGATTATTATTTACTTATTCACATTTATTTGAGCTCTTGTAAGTTATAAATCGAGTAAAAAGAAAACAAAAACTAAACAGACTGGGTTGGAAATACAACAAGGTGGGTTGGCAGGTGTGCTGGAGGCAGTGCTCTGTGTGATTACTTCTCTATTCTAGGCTCCAAGAATGTCCAGTAGGCAGACTTTCCTCTCGGTTGACTAATCTTCGTCTGACCCTCTTCTAGTTCTGACGTAGAACTCTTCTGAAATTGTGTTTATGCTGAATTAGGCCAAGCCGAAATACTCTTCTTCTTTGACTGTTATTTCTTTAGAATATGTGTATTTTTTCCTATATTTTTCATTTATATAAATTTAAAAAAAAAACAAAAAAAAAAAAAAAAAAAAAAAAAAAACGATTTTTCTCTACAATTTGACATGAGTGTGACTTTGATGGCTGGGGCATATAGTTTTTTTTTTTTTTTCGTAAGTTTATTTTATCACCTTCAAAAATGTAACATTTTTGTTGTAACATCGGGAATCTTCCGACAGTTTCGTAATTGTAAATTTAATGGAAAAATATTTTGCTATATAGCAATTGTTTCGAGGATATAGTATTTGTACCTATCGTTTAGCTATATTGGTTTGAATAAAAAAGTCATGTTTGAAAATTCCTATTTTCTTTCAATTTTGTTTATTTTGATTGATCATTAACGTACTCCAACTAGGACAGGAAGGACGGGTTATCCTAAAGGTTAACAACCTATTTTAGACAGGGTGGGAAGGTCAAGATTTATTCGTGGGCTCGCCACAAAATAAATTTTAACCATCCCAGGTAGGATACAAATCCATGACCTTCAGTACCAACTCACTCGGCCGGAAGCCCCCAAAGGACCAATAATTGTTAATTTAATTTAATTAAGTATCTAAGTAATTTGATCCTATAAAGTGGGATACGCAGTAGATTATATACAGAAGTTGGGAGACTAGTGGATTCGAGTGGGTGTGTAGCTAGCAAGGAAATACCAATTGCATTAACTTGTTTGGACCAAATATGCTATATAGAGAATATTTAGATCGTTATGGATAAGTTTATTTGTGACACAATAAGGAACATTGAGGATTTTACGAAGGATTTTGGATTGTTAGGATCCGGGAAGAATTTTAAGTTTAGTTGAGCCCCAAAGCTCAACTCCGTATGTTTAAAAGGGTCTAACCACTGCTACGCAAATAAGTCTTCTGTAATTGAATAGGAGCTTTGAACGCTTGTCTAGTAAATGTCGAGCAGTTTCTAGTTGTTGTTTAGTCTCGTTAAGTAATAATAAAATAATTTGTGAATGTTTCAATAATTTTATATCTTTATGATATAAAATATTGATATAATGTATTAAATAAACATTTTTATATAAACTATATTCAGGAGTTAATTAGACAAGAATGTTAAAACAGAACGACGTTTTAGGTACATAGTTATATTAATTGAATTTTATATATTTAACTTTACACCTTCAAGCTATAAACATACCCAGATAAGGTCAGGGGGGAGGGAGTGAGGTTTGGTACCTGTGCAGGTGTCGAAAAGCTATTAGGACACCGCCAGCCAACCAGTGAAGAAAGTGAAGCAATATTAAGCCTGCGGACTGAATTAGCACTCGGCTTGGCAGTCCTTTATTAAATCTTGAGCAAACTATTCTAACAGCCGGGTCGCGCCGAAAGATTACCCCCTCTCCACCTCTCCACCCCCACTACCCCTCCAACAAACCCCCACCACCCCTCTAGTGTCAGGAGTAACGAGCCTACCTGTCAGTCTTCCCGTCCGTCAATATCTTCCTATTCCTCTCTTGTCACGGCGAGTGTAATATTGGAGGCTCCGCGGGAAGGAAAAACCGAAAAAGTGTCACTGTCACTCGAAAATACAGAGAAAGTCTTATAGAAATATCTAAGTATTCTAAATACCAAGAATCCATCTAGAAAATAAACTTTCACCTGTTTCTAATCTCTTTCTACTGTACAATTATGCATGGATTTTTTAGAAGCAAATTCGCACCAATGAACTCCAAAGCTCTGGAGCCCGAGTTTGAGCCGGCTGAAGGCAGTAAATTTAATTCCTGTTTCTTTAGCCGAGGATTGATTACGTGGTCTGGAGTCTTCTTTGGGTACACCCAGTCTCTTTAAGGTGGCAACCGTTCATTGGAGGAAAACCACGCGGTTGAACTTGATTGCTGATATCACCTCCTTTTACAACCGTTGGTCATGAAACAATACTTCCTGATAAATTACTGAACCCAAAACCCTTCAAGAATTGTAACAGTACAGGTTTATCTAATATATTTATTCACAAAATTGCAAAGACCTCGCGGAGTTAATTCTTTCATCATGAACACCAAGTATGAAGTATGAAATCCAAATTAAAAATTTCCCGTAAAAAAAATTACTGTAGGTTATTCCCTTGACTCCGTGTATTCTTCCATATACTTATGTTTTGACTGCAGGGTCTCATACCGTTCTTTGGATTCTTAATATAATAGTTATTTCATATAATGTACCTTGTGTGTATCTACCTTTCTTTGCAAAAATTGAAAGACTTCCTCACTGACGGGCATAAATGAGCTGTAAAATCCCCATCTTGTAGAACTCTGATTGTTAATATTCATATAAGATAAGTAACATCATTCACTCATGTTGTGGAACATAGATGCAACTCCAAAATGAAATTTTAATAGAGAAACGAGCAACTGGAATTAAATAATTTCTATCAATTTTATAGGTATAAATAATATTTATATAAACTGATGATTCTACCGATGTATCAGTAATTGTAGCTTTTACACATCTGACGGATTTATCTTATTTTACTCTATTTCGGAAATATGCCGTTGTTCAAACGGTAAAAAAAAAAAAATAAATAAATAAACAAACAAAGACATAATATCATATTATGATCAAGTGACATAGGTTGTGTGGTAACTTGTGAATATCCTTATTTAAATATCGATGGGGTCCGTATTCTACAGAAGACCCCTCGAATTTTCATCTCCGAACATTATTACTTTAAGCCAAATGTTGAATAAGCATTTAATTTTAGAAAAAGTTGAAATCATATTACCATTTATAAAGAAATAAATGCAACTACAATAAAGTACCATTTTTGTTTTTCTTAAAGGAGGATATATCTCAAGATAAAGATCACTTTTCATTTTATAAAATATTCATACAGGAAATACACTATTAAAGGAAATCCAGAGAAATATCAATGCAATGTTGTATAATATATTTTAGTGACATTTTCGACTCCTTCCTAAAGAAAACACAAAACCTTTGGAATATCTATCTTTCTGAATAAGAATTTGTGAAAAGAACTATATTTTCATACATTGTCTGGATTATAATTAACCACATATTTTATATGTAGTATACAATAAATGATTCTTTCTGTTTTAAACACTCAGGTAATCCCATAATTTAAACAATAGGCATATATGACGCAAACGTTAATAAGAAACAAACACAAACGTACAAACCACATAATACTAGAATATTTAGCTGATAAAACACCCAAAAAATTATTGGTTCAGTTCGAAATTTAATTTATTGTAAAAAAATATATATATAAGTTAATTAATCCGAAAAGTTTATTTTACTGTACAAAAAGTCAATTAATTATGTATTTTGATCCATTAAATTATAGTAGTAATTTATTTTTATCATTTTTTTTTCTTTTTTAGCAGGTTTCTATTATTTTTCCTACTGTTAAAAATGTTATCCAATTTATATCCATTATAGCTAAGCTCACTATGTATTGTAAAATGTTTTATTACAAAAACATGTATTAATATCTATTATTTTACAATTTTAAACTGTCAAATTTTATTTGAATAAAACTTTTTATTATATTCTTATTATTTTTGTTTACTAATTTATTTCGTGAACTATGTTTAGCTCTTATATGAATAATTTTTTTAATAGTACCTTATTTTTAAACCTAGGAACCTGTATCCAGAATCGAAACGTTTTAGTATCGACACCAATAAAATGAAACATATATCGTTGAAATATTTAGAAACCTCCAAATTAGCTATACTTTCAACTGTTCTCACATTCAAATAAATAAAAACTTATGATATTAAATGATCTTTAAATGGCTGATATAATAGTTTAGTTAAAACCGTGATTATGAGAAAAAAATATTATAAATTTGAAAAATATGTCTGGGCAATTGAATATTTAATTTGTTTTCTACTCTGCTTGATTTTAAAACAAAATTAGCCAAATATAAATTTATAATCATGTTTTTTTTTTGTTTTTTTAAAGAGAGAATTCTCATTATGATTTCGTTTTTTTTATATATCGTTTATATGTTTTTTTGGATGGAACCAAGTTGCTCAAAACGTAGAAATATCAAGAATGAAAGCTAAATGAACTTTTATTGTTACCAATCTTGTGAATCCAACCTATTTCCCAACCCCTCCCTTCACCAAATAAAACCCCTCAGCTCTCGGAAAACTTTTATAGCCCCTCAAGAAATGAAACGGCTTTGCTGAATCTTATTTATTTTATCAATTTGTATTAGTTTTTTTTATTTATTTCCTGACGAGAATTTATTAGTAAATAAATTTTAAAAATCTAATTGTTTATGTTTCTTCAAATCTCATATTTATTTGTAATACTGTAATATTTGAAAATCTCAGCATATGTTGATATATAAGGAGATGAAATGACGAAAAAATTGACTAACTAAACTCTATTAGATCTAACTCTTCAAATGTTTTCCTTCAAATTTTCAATAAATAACTTACAATCATGCAATAATACATACATCATATTGAAAAAAAAAATCACTTGTAGGTTGATATGTATATGAATAAAATCCACGTTAGACAAGATATGGAGCAACTACCAGAAATTTAGTTTTTGATAGATGTTAGTAGAACTTCATATCGAGAGTTGATAAATCTTACACAGTTAAATGTTCTAATATTGTTTATGTCTTCATTTACTTGAGATAAAGTTTGTAATATCGTTTCCGAGAATAAACCACACTCGAGACCGGGACATAGGTCTCGACATCGATTGGATCTTCTTGGAAACCGATAACGGAAATAGCAGACTGAGGGAATTCTGTTTCGGGACGCAGGAGTATATGTGGCTTCACTCCAAAAATATTTATCGACTTATGGGTGGTTAAGGTAGGGAGATTTCCGTTCCGCATAGCCAAGTTTCTCGTACAGCAATATCTATTTAACGATTAGATTCGATTGTCGTTTAAAGTATTATCATGGGTTTAGATTTTAGAGCTCTAAAATATTTCATAAAAAGGTAACTAAAATAAGCTTCCAATCGGAACACAATATTCTATTTTTTTTTTTTTTTATACTATACTAGCATATCCCGTCACGGCTTCGCCCACTCTCAAAAATAATTAACTTATATAAGGTATTTAGCTTTATTATCTTTAATAATATTTTTACGCATAGCAGTAATTATTAGACTGGTTAAAATTGCACTGATTAGGTGGTTGAAGATTACATAAAAGCATAATTAGACATGGTTGGATTTTAATTTCTAACCATAAAAGTATATGACAATTTGGCAAACCTCGTTTGCCTGATACTCAGGACATTTTAATGACTATTATAGTAAAATTTATTATCATAAACCTTCCTAGAACTATGAAGATCTTGTACTTAAAATTTAGTACAGTTGGATTTAATAGTTTTAACATTGTAAGCTCTATTGCAGAATGGCCACATATCGGTCGATTTTTAAACTGAAATGGGATTGAAATGTCGCTCCATATATTTATAGCATTTTTAATAACAATCGAATTGAAATTAAGTAACTTTTATCATAAATTTCTAGCTCGATATAACACCGTACCTTTGTAACCTCTCTTAAATGATGCTCGCCACCTATCGGTTGATTACCAAACTTCACTGCGCATCACTATTTATCGCTTTTTCAAGTCAATATAATTGAGAATCTTTAAATTTTATTATCTTTAAGCCTTCCTTGAACTATGAAGATAATATGGTTAAAATTTGGTACATATTGGTTCAGTAGTATTTGCGGTTAGTGATCACAAACGAAAAATGGCTTTTCTTTTTATATAATAGTATCTATAGAAATCTTTATTGCACCAAAAGATCTTTAGGTTTTGTAATCGTAACAAAAAATATCAACTTATAGTGCCGACGTTTCGGCTTACGTTGCATGCCACCATCAAGTCTTATAAAAGATTTGAATATAAACGGGTAAATTTAAACATTCAAAAATTAAGGCGACGGGTGTAATATTATAATACATGCTTTAAGAAGTATTTTCTAAACCCTTTAAAACTACCGTCACTCTACTAGAATTCCGTTTATTAATGTTCCAATTAAAGGTATTTTTAACATATTACAAAATAGTATATTTAGCCAAAGAAAAATTGTAATGGCTTTCATTAATTAATTTTTTTTTTTCGATTTACGCTAACTGTGCCGGTTTCAAATAATCGATTCTCTATTCTCGATACCAATACCACAATTTTGTTATAAATGTTTGTTTCGAAAAATGATCCATATGCAAGCTAAAAAAGCAAATAAAAAAAAAAATAAGGATTCAAGAAATAGATTATTACTTATACCGATGTGAAGTTTGTAGAGGCAATGTTTGTAAATAACGACGATAGAAAAATTTATGTAGAAAATAAAATATAACTTTATTTTTATATTTAAATGAATTATAAATTTTTTATTGACTCAACCCAATTAACTTCTGAAACTAACAAAAACTATTAATATTTAAATTCTACTATGATTATAAAGTAATCTTGTTTTTATTTCTAATAAAATAATGTAATATTTACTTTCCGTTCAAACGGTCAGGGGTTCAATGAGGGTTAGCAGGTCACCATCCTACATAGCGTATATATACAAGTTCGTATGTATGCAAATGATAAATGCATATATGTATAGGAAGATAAATGTAAACAAAATTGAATGAATCAATAAATAAATTGAAACATAATTTTCCAACAATAGAGTAACCATTATAAATAAATAATAATGTTCTCTATTATTTTACATACTAGTAAAATCTCCAATTTTATGATAATTTCAATTTAACAATTAATAATATTTTGTTATTTATTTTATTATTATTAGAACTATATCCACAAATATGCATATACATATGACGATATCACATAAATGGCATAAAAATGATTATATGAACACTTAATTATAATTGAAGTAAAATAATGTATATGTATGTAAAATATCTCTGTATTATGCATATTAATAATGTTATATGAAAGCTCACTAAGGACTGTAGAATAGAAGAAGAGAAGAAGAATGTCAGTTAACTACTATGCTGGTATAAAAATATTGGTGCATATACCTTTTATATAAACATTGACTACCACCATAAAAAAAAGCAAAAAAAAAAAAAAAAAAAAAAACCTGGTTTAAAGAATCAGAGAATGACTTCAGGGAACTCCAAATTACACTAAGACATGCTTTTAGATAGAACTGCAAAAACAGTAACAAAAAAAAAAACAGGTTCCAGTTAAGTACCAAAATGAAACGAACTATTATAAGTCTCTGTTGAAGAAAGGAAAGGAAGATCCGGAAGGATAAAACTGAAGAAAGTCACAGCGCACTTTATAATTGATTGATCCAACGTACCCCAAAGCTGGGTGAAAGGAATACAAATAAGAAATATATATAAAAAAAAAAAATGATAGAATTAAAATAAAAAAGTAAATAATAGTAATAGTAAAAAAATAAAATAAATTAAAAGTTAAAAATACAATCATAATTTATTTACACGCGCTCATTCTTTGGATCCCCCAACCAGACCTGTCCCTCCACTTATAGAGGGACAAGCCAGGTCCAGAGAGATCCCAGCTTTTCTCTCTCAACTTCTTCACTGGTGTAAAAAAACCAAACAGAGGCTTAGTAACAGCGCTATAATATAAGTTTAGTAACTAGGGTTAAAACGTTTTCCAAATCTAATGTCTTTCTCCTAATTACAGACATCCCTCCTTCCGTGTCAACTAAAACGCTACATAAGAGACTTCAGTAATCCGACTGTCAAGAGCCATATTCATAACATTTTCATGAAAAATTACGTGGACAGTCCAACTAATAGGTGTAGAAAATACAACATTACGAATTCCAGGCATAGCTCAACGATGGATGAAAAAGAGCAGGGCGAGGGATCTCATTGTCTAACACACTAATTTATTTACAACGCTAGGAGATTGTACCTCTGAGTATGGACTATCTCATACCTAATCATGCCTATTGTTTTTTAGAGTTGGATTACATTCGATAGTTATAAACAAATGTTTTAAAGTTGTTAAATTATTATGTTAAGAGGGAAAAATTTTTTTTTCTACTTTTCCAACCCGTTAAAAAAGTTAAAGAAAGGTATAACTTTTTTTTTTTTTTTTTTCAACGTTCATTTTGACACGTTTTAGCTTTTTTGGTGTTGTTCGGATGGAAAACTCCATTCCATTAATTGAGAATATTTTTTTTATGTGTAAAATTTGTCACTAGGACGTACCATTTAGAAGCTATATTGGTTTGAATGAAATGAGTCACGTTTTGCCTACATTTTTTAAGGGTTGCGAATTTTTTGACAAATTCCTGCTCAGTTAGTGTTGCTTGAATTAAAATGGAAACTGTGAATCCTGATTAGAAATGTAATGGAAAATAATTTTTGTAACATAACATTTTTCGCCAGGACCTACCGTTTAGAAGCTATATTGGTTTGAATGAAAAAAGACATGTTTGAAACTTCTATTTTCTATCAACTTTGTTTATTTCGAATAACCATTAATTGTTGATTTAATTTAAATATAAATTTAAGTAATTTAATCCTTTTAATTCTGTAATGTAAATTGGGAAAACCAGTAGATTTTAGATAGACATATCTATGATATTTTGTCTTTTTCCAATCAGGGAGACTTTGTTTTACTCATATTATCACTTCTTTTTAGGCTACACATTTTGTTTTTGTGTATTACTATAGTTTTTTTTAGTAAAGAATTCTTAAAACTTCATCTTTGCTGCTTCGGAAGATGCCTTTCTGGATCCAGCAACTGATTCCAGGCCAGTGATCTCGGATTTCAAATATTGTATAAATATATAACTTGGATCTAGACCCGGTTCGAATCCAATCAGGTTTAGCTTAGGGAATAGTCCGCCGTTTTCTTATTCTTCGCATCCTCAATAAGTTCTAGTAATGTATTCTCAAAAGGAAAATCCAAATAACAAGAACAGCTAGAGGACTGGTTTGGTCCTCGGACTATGGAAAAATAATTTATTGAGGGAAAGAGAAAAAACATTAACAGTAATATTATTAATATAGCTAATGAAATTTTTGGTGAAAATGTAATTTCTGAATCGTTAGTAAAAAAAAAAATAATAAAATAAAAATAACTTAAGAAGAATTTATAAAATTTTGTGGCTTTTTGATCACTAACCAAGAAAACTACTTAGCCAGTCTGTAATAAATTTTAACCACACCATTTTTACAATTAAAGGAAGGTTTAGCATTGGTCTTAATAGTAAAATTAACTGGCCCAACAAAAGGAACCATAACCACTACGACTAGAATAGGATAGTAACCCATAGCATAACCTGTCCTTTCTGCCCTAATTGCAATACACAAGGCAGTTAACCCTAAAAAAACAACTCATTTTTCCCTGTACAAACGGATTTTTTTTTTTGTTTTGTTTAATCTTTAATTGATATTTACAATTGAATTCAATATATACATTAATCAATATATAAGTAAATGTGCTGTAATATAATAACAATGACACGTCAATATCTTATAAACAATTAACCACTGGGGGCGGGGGCTACCTGTGGTTGGGGCGAATCGGTCCCGCTTGGCGGGGAATGCGACACGGCTGCTTGGGCTAGTTTTGCTCCAAACCTCGTGGGGATGTAGACTTTTCCATATAGAATAAATGTAAATGGTTTTTATCTACATTCCACAAATGAGCTTTGTATAGAAAAAAAAAAAAAAAAAAAAAAAAATATATATATAGATAAGCAAAGCCGCCGTGGCGTTATTTCCTTCGCGGCGGGTGCGGTTCGTCTCTCCTTGGG
Organism: Euschistus heros; assembly: GCA_003667255.2. NCBI lineage: Eukaryota > Metazoa > Arthropoda > Insecta > Hemiptera > Pentatomidae > Euschistus > Euschistus heros. The sequence continues at coordinate 934,638 of RCWM02000007.1, read as the reverse complement.
GCGCGCCCCTATCCGCAGCACCCATTCAGGACCAAATTTTAAATAGAATTAATCAAAATTACGCAGGCATTGATGACCTAAGGGTTTTACGCCTATAAGCCCAAACAAACAACAATTAACCACTAGAAGCACTTTAATAAATGTTCTACATTGGAAAGTATTCAGACGCTGTGTCCGGGGAATCGAGTGGGAACCAAGTTGGGATACTAGTAGAATCGAATGGGTATGCAGCTTGTTACGAAATGATATGTATCTTTTTTTTGGCCAAATATGCAACAAATGGGACATTTAGATCGTTTTGGAAATGTTTATTCGTAACATAATAAGGACCTTATGTGCAATTTTGGATTGCAAGGATTGGATACAAGAAGAATTGGAAGGTTTAGTGGAGCCAAATTAACGGAATTTAAAGCTGGTTTTTTATGGAAAGAAGATTGAGAGGTGGGGAAAGCGAAACAAGAGGAAGAAAGACTATTTTCTCTATTTGTTCTAATAAAAGTATTTTATATTTTAAATGCATCAATGGATTTTATTTTTTAATTCCGCTTTAAGTTATAACGTGGTTCTTAGAAAATATCGTCACCTGTGAAATCCAAAATAAAAACTGATTCAACTCGTTTTTCCAAACGGAAATCACAACATTGAATTTAAGAGAAATGAGCTTCCAGTACTGCTGCATAATAAAATATTCATATTAACTTATGCATATGCTAAATTGTGTTTTTACAAAGCTCTGGGAGAGAGAAGGCAAACATTGGAAACGAATCAGAAAACACCGGAATAAAATAGATATTACTCAAAGTTGAAATATCCGCTGTTTAAATCTGCGCAGACAGTATTTTGTTTTAGAAGTATTCGGCTGAATAAAAAAAAAAAGGGTTTTATTTGCTGGTAGAGGGGGTAGGGAAGGGAAGGGGGGGGGGAATAATCCGAAAATAAACAGCTTCTGAACGAGTGATTATGCTCCACCGTATGATTTTGTTGCCAGGCTGCAAACATTCCATTTACCAAGCCGCATCCCTTGTTTATCTTACCCTTCTGATTAATTCCGAATGCTCTGTAATTTATATTCCCTCGTTATTTCTTCCCTTCTTCTAATAATTATTTCGCTTATTTATTCTTCTCCTTTTATACGGAAACTAGTAAATATACTTTTCCAAAATTATATTTCATAATTTTTGAATTTGTCTGATCAATTCTTCAATATCAACAGAAGTTAAAAGTGAGTAGTGAAGGTCATGCGTTACCAGCTAGCATATGGACCGAAGAAGCAATATGAAAAGAATAATATCGTTTGTATTTTCTCATCTTATTATTATTTATTTTTTAACTTTACTCATTGATTCACACACATCGCCAAGCTTAAAAAAATCAGCGAATGAGCTGAAAAAAGAATAAAAACGAAAATTGAAACACGAGGGAGACAAGTACCCATCGGTAACTCTCCTGACATTATTTTTGGTTGTTTGTTACTTAAGATGTTCCCTCATAAGAGGCCCATGTCATCCTTCTATCGAATTTTAGTCTTATGTATTCTAATAATATATACATATTTAAATAATAATTTCGTATGTAATCGTTTATCCATAGTATTATTATAGAAATTTCAGTTTTTGTGCCGTGCAATGGCAAATCGATTAGATGCCTCCCCAAGATGATTACTGCTAACTCATTGTTAGTTATCTATAATTTTGTGTTGTATATTGATTATAGTTTTCTGGGTATTTTTCAACAATACCTTTCTTTATGAAATTTCTACTTTTATTAAGAAATGGTACAATAGACAGGCTTTAAATAAAGATTTATATTAGGGAAGCTGTGTATTACTGGCTTATTCAAGTGGCTTCTCGTATCAGAAAATATTTTAGCAAACTCTTCTCTTCTTTATGTCTTCCTCAGCAAAACGTATGAACCCAACGCTATTCAGTACTGCTTAAGCCAATGTCTTGGTCTGCTTTAATTTTCAAATTTATCATTCATATTCAATTTACATATAAATACATATTTATATGCAACTATACGTATCTAATGTGGCTCAACATAAAATAGCAGAACTTCCGAATTGATGGTTTGGGCAGTCTCAGTTATTCGTTACACCAATATTTCAAATGCCTGAAGTCGGTTTAAAATGTTAACTTTTAGCGATCATGCTTCAACTGCATACTTTTACTATGCATTTTATTATTATCTTTATCCAAGATTTTTTTTAATCGAAAAAAACCTTTTTATTTGAATAATTAGAACCTCCTCACTCAAGGGCAATGAGTAATATGTATAACAAAGACTTATTCATACAATATGTAAAATTACATAAAATAATGTAGAAGAAATCAAGTAAGAAAATTAAAATAAACAGCCTTTAAAAATACAAGAAATAAATTATCCGAAATTATTGTAGCCAGCCTAATGTACCATATTAAAAAAAAAAAAAATGTGTTATTATTAGGGGACAATATGTCCTACAATAAAGATAAATGACATAAATATTTCTTTTATGTCATAGTTTCTGGGGGTCTATAGTTTTTTTGTGCATTATTTTTTTTGTATAATTTTTTTGGGTCTGTGGCTTGGATCCTAAATTTTTGGTAAGTTTCTTATTAGAAATGTAATTGAAAATATTTTTTGTTATGTAACATTTGTCGCTAGGATCTACCATTTAGGAGATATATTTGGTTTGAATGAAAGAATTCAAGCTGTGCCTTAATTTTTATAGTGTTGGGGCTTTTTTGACACGCTATGTTAGTGTTACTCGGATTCAAAATCAGAAGCAGCAGATTATAGATAGACATATTTATTGTCTATTGTTTTTTCAATAGAAAAAATAGAAATTTTTAAGAAAATTAATAGAAAGAAATTTTTAATTTTTTTTTTCATTTGATTTCATTATACAAGTCCATCCCATTGAAAGTATTTAACAGCGTTCGATATTGAAATTGATGTTAAGAAAATATTATTTAATCAATTTTTAAAATAAATTAACAACGCCAAATCACTTCAACTAAAACGAGTTTAATATTGAGTCTCATGCAAGTTTAAGCAATTGAAAGTTTTATTAAATTCTGGAGAAACGTGAAGTAATTGGGTATCGACGGGACGGGTAAACTCCTAGACTGAAAATTATGCTTGAAACTTATTCTAGAGAAAATTGGAAAATCTAATTATACCCTTTGAATGAAAACATAAAATCGATAGCATGATAAAGCTGTGTTGGATATTGTAGCCAGAAGTCGATTGTCTTGGTTGAACTGAGTGCATAAGATATGGAGGAAGAAAGTTGTTCTTACCTGATGCCTGCAGTTAGTATAAGTGCTCCATTAAAACTAACGATATTGCCTAAGTTTGCCACCCCACTTACCCGTGGTTCCACAGTAGCTCCATCACATTTCCTTCCAAAAACCCCATTGCAAACTTAATAAGCCAGAATTTCCTACGGCAACGCGGTCATATTTTCGCCCCGAATCATGTAATGTTGCTGAAAGGTTTTTTTTTTTTTTTTTTTTTTTTTTTTTTTTAAATGAAAATTTGAAGTAGTTACGAGTTCACAGAGTTTTTAATATTTTTCTAGTTTAAATAAAGCACAAATCCCGTGGGAGGACCGGTTTAAAGCAGTAAAAACGAAAACAATCTAGAAGCGAGCAGGCAAACAGGAGCAAGAGATAGGGATCGTGATGGTCCGGTGCCTCGTCACGAAATTAAATTTTCTGAAATTTATGGTGATTACAGTTTTTTCTTCAATTCCTTCCGCATTGTTATTATTTTTTTTTCAAAAAGATTTATACTGATTCTTCTTATACAACTGTTAAGCGTGGTTTACATAAAGATCTTTTTTTCTTTTTTTTTTTTTTTTTTTTTATTGAATATTCTATCGAAAATTTAAGGTTTTCTGAATCAATTCCTGCTATATAATAGGAAAAAATATTTTTTGTTTGTGGTCACTAACCACGAAAAGTAATGAATCAACTTGTGCCAACATCTCTAGGCCATCTTCTTTTCAGACGCCTAGGAGGATTATCGGGAATGGAGTGGAAAGCAAGTTGAGAAACTAATGGATTTGAGTGCCTATGGAGCTTACTATGAAAAGTATCTGGTTTGGGCTAACTCAGCAACATATGGAACATTAAGATCTTTATGGCTATGTTTATTGGTGACAAAGCAAGGGGCGTTTAGGATTTTTCGAAGGATTTTGGATTGTAAGGATTGGATACGAGATCAATTGGATGGTTTAGTAGAGCCCTAAAGCTTATCTCCGTAAGTCTAAATAGGTCTATTCACAGTCATGTAAATAAGTCTTTTGTAATGAATTGGGAGCTTTGATCGTTTTTCTAGTAAATGCTGAAGTAGTCTGTAACAAGGAAGTAAATTAAATTATGAACATTAATATAATTTACTGATTTTCAATTATATTATTATTAAAATTGCGATAAATGTTGTAGAACACTTCGAGAATCGAACGATAGGTGGTCAGCGCCAATTTACAAGAAATATCACAATGGTACACGGTACAATGTCATTACATACAATGTAAATTTTTTATTTATTTATTTTTATTTTATACACATTCTAGTTCAATCGATGATATAACATTACAAAAAAGTTAATAAGACTGATCCAGGTGACGCTGAGTAACACAAATGTAAAAGTAATCGCCAACGGTAGTATTAGTGGTGCATTTCCAATATCAGCTGGTGTAAGGCAGGGTCACTCTTTCTGACAGCTATCTGTCACTCTTTTCAATTTGGCATTACATGAAGTAGTGAATAGTATATTTATATATATATACGGGTGAGTCACTTTTACTGTAAAAAAAAAAAAAAAAAAAAAAAAAAAAAAAAAAAAGTTGAAACTAGATCAAAACTGTACCAAAATGCCGCAAACCTCACCTTTCTATTCCAATCCGTTGCAGATATACGATAAATCAAAGACTTTTTTGAGGAAACCACGTTTTTTTCCCATAAAAGCTGTAATATCTCCATTTTATTTGAATAGTTTTCAAATTTTGAACACATTTTCGGATTTAGCATTAAATTTTCTATAATAGCTAAGTACCTGTAATCTTGAATTTTACAAACTTGGTATCTAAAGAACAGCTTGATCTTCACCTTAATTAGGGAAGTCACAATGTCTTATATTACTTCAACGCTCACCGGTTTTCGAAAAAACTATCCACAAAACGTCAAATCTCACAAAAACTTGAAAATTTAATCAGCTTTCGAATGATGTTAAAACTATTAATTCTGTTTCAATGACTTACTTCCAATGACATACTTTGACAAACTTCAGGTGGAATGTCGTGATGAAGTTGTGGTAGGATATATTGTAACAAATCTTAGTTATCTCATCATTCAAACTGCTAGGCAAACTATGATTTTTCAACACTATTCGACAGCAATACAAAGATGAATAAACCAGCGATACTTCACATGGAACAATAGAAATGCCAAATGTGAACACCATGCTTTTTCTGTTTCAAAAGTAAATTTCTCCATGACATTGAAACAGAATCATTACGTTTAACATCATTCGAAAGCTGATTAAATTTGCAAGTTTTTGTAAGATTTGACTTTTTGTGGATAGTTTTTTCGAAAAAACGGTGAGCGTTGAAGTAATATACATAAGACATTGTGACTTCCCTAATTAAGGTGAAGGTCACGCTGTTCTTTAGATACCAAGTTTGTAAAATTCAAGTTACAGGTACTCAGTTATTATAGAAAATTTAATGATAAATCCGAAAATGTGGTTAAAATTTGAAAAATATTTAAACAAAATGGAGCTATTACAGCTTTTATTTTAGGTTTTTTCAGATCATCATTGTTATCTAGAAAAACGAAAGTAAGGCTGTACATTTACTTTAATTAGATCTATCCTCACATACGGCGCTGAAACGTGATCGCTTACCACCACTATTACAAATGCATTGCGGGTCGGGTGAAAAGGAAGTTCTCAGAAAAATATTTCGTCCTTTTTTTGATGTAAGAACACAAGAATGGAGGATGACAACAATGAGATATAGCCGGATTGAATGGCTGGGTTATGAGAATGCCTGACGACAGAACCCCAAAAAGAAAGTAAGGTATATGGTCCTAGAAGAAATGGAAGGTCGAGAAGAAGATGGCTGAGTGACGTGGTCGATGATCTTGATCGACTAGGAGTGACTAGAGAGAGAAAGCTATGGGTAAGGATATGTGGAGAACTATTGTTCAGGAAGCCAAGGCCCACCCCGGGATGTAGGGCTACAGAAGAAGATGTTTATTTCATGAAGGATTTATGCGCAGAGGTATTCGGTAGCATACTTTGAATATTTCATTAAAACTAGAAAAAGATAAGTAAAACAGATGAAATATCTATGTAACATTTTCCTGCTAAAGGAAAATGTGAAAAAAAAAAAACAACATAATATAACATAAATTACTGAAAACTGTGTTTTGTTACATATCCCCCCTTTTCCCAAGAGCCTATCAATTGATTATAAAATTTACTTATTTTTAATTAAATTGATATTAAAAAAAATATGTAGTGAGATTTTCGATGAATTTTAAAATCGACCGATGTATTCGATATAGTAATCGATGTATGTATAAATATAGTACGTACTCTGTATCCATTGGAATTACCAACTCATACATAAAAATAAAAAATTAGATAACCAATTAGGATTTTTCGTTAACTTCGACTAAACACCTATTCTGTGCTTTAGTGCCAGGTTAAAAACCACAGCTCTGCGTGGAAATATCATTGAGTCTATACTTCAAACTGGAGACTGGATAAAACGCATTTATTCCTAGAATCCTGGATTCCAACCATTTCAATTCAATCGATGAAAATTTTCAATTAAAGTTTCTTTTGCTATTACAATTAACAATTCACAAAGCCAGTCAAGCAAAAACGTTGTAGTGAATCTTAGGACTGTTTCTCTCATAGTCAATAATAAGTAATGATTTCCAGAACTAGAAACCCTAAGAATTAAATCATTCTCACTACTTTGGGAGACGAAACTCGAAATGTTTTAATATGATGTATTATGATTTTTTTTTTTTTTTTTTTTTTTTTTTGCAAGCTTCCTATAAAACAAGATTGTTATCGTTAAATAAAATAAAACTTCAATTATTAGTTAAAATTATATAAGTTCTTTGTTTATGATAGTCATGTTTATTCATTCATAATTTATAAAAAATGAAAACTTATAATAAACCCTCAAACTATACAAGATATAAAAAAAATACAATAAATTCCATGTTCATAAAATTAGTTGTGATTTAGGGATTCGCACCACTAAAAACTACTTTGTAATCCATTTTAATTAGGCCACCTAATTATATATATCATACTTGCATTTTATCTGATGTATGTATAATTTTTGGTAAGTTATAATCAAGCTGATACTCTGTTGATTATAATATTTTGGAGTGTTGGATAGCAACTTATTTTGAATATTTAAATTGCAGCAACAGGGAAAATAAGGGAAAAAAAAAAAAAAAAAGTCATGGAAGAATAAGGAAAAAACTGAATATTATACAATTTTTATAGCATTGTTTTCATGATTTTGTTCAATTGTATAAAGTTTGATAACGTTATCCAAACAGACATTCATAAATGTTTAAATAAGGAAAACCAGGAGCATAGCAACAAGGAAACTTTTATATACAGATAAGCTTCATAATGGAAGCCATACAAATCGGGCGAAGCATAAAATTATTTAATCACAAAATATAAAAAAAAAATATGAATAAAATAATTAGTTGATAAATTTTTTAACTCACGTATTGAGCTCCAGGTCCAGCCTAAATTTGTGGTTGAAAGCCTTTATGAGCAAGGACGTACGATGAAAATGTTTGCCAGTCTGAAACAAATAATATAAAAAACATTTATAAACATAATTCTCTTATGCTATTTATAATATTATAAATTTAATAAAATTGAAAGAGAGAATATTAGTTATTAAATGATTAATTAATTCCCAGAAAAATAAAAATAAAATTCAGACAAAACAGAAATTTTATAAAGCAGCTAAAGTAAAATAATAACTGTTCTTTGAACATGTTATATTGTATGTTTGTTTATACAAGACATAAAATTTAACTATTTTGTAGGGAATGGATTTTGAGAAAATACTTAAAGAAATTACAATTGTTTAATAACAATTGTTTCAGCCGTTCATTTTATAATTTAAAATGATTTCTAAATTTATGTTGTTTATATTTAACTAGCATCCCCAGTCACGGCTTCGCCCGCTCTTATGAGTAACGAACTTAGATAGGTTTAACTAATAACAGAAGCTTTATTTTTTAACAATAAAAATCTTATAATGCAGCTGAGAATTATTTTCTCACAATATTTCTAGATATTTTAACTCAAAGCTGTAACCCGGTATTATGCTTTATGATTTACTCAAAAGCATTATTGTATATTCAATCCTTAAATCTAATCTATGAGTAATTTAGATAGACAGAGACGTTTTAGGAAGAAACTCTGGCGGATAATGTACTGCCATTCTCTACTACTTACAACCCTACCAATAGAGATGTTCTCTATGTCACAATTTACTTATTCAATAATAATGTTGTTAATATTCTCTGCTATAGTATTTGTTGGTAATATTACTGCTCTTTCACACAACCGAAGGTACAATTTATTAGATGAACCTCAAACATTAAAGTGAATTTGAAATCATTGAAATATTAGTCTTCTTAAAACCTTCATCAAAAGCTATAGTTATGTCGCCCATTTCTTAAACACAATATCAAAAAATAATCGATATTTTGATAAGGCAATAATGTTTAGTGCAGCAAAAATAATTTTATTGATTCTATTTAACTATAAAAGTTAATGACAAAGTGACAAACTTCTGCCACTTAACACTGTGAATTTAAATTTACAATAAACAATACTATTTAAAATCTTCCTAGAATTACAAACTCTGGTGTAGAATGCCGCTAACAACACATCGTTCGATTCTTAAACATCCCTAGGATCCCCACGCCACACTAAATATTTATAGCTTTTTTTTATAACAATTTATTTGAATCAAGCCAATTTTGTTATCAATTGCTAGTTCTATATAACATTGTACCGTTATAACCAACAATAAATGGCTTGCCCTTTTATATAATAGTACAGATAAAGATTAATTTAGAACATATGTTTATTGCTAATTGTTTACAAACACCTGCACTAAAGTATTATTTATAAAAAATAAATGTTATTTTGATATATACATACACCTAGAACCCCAACGGCGATTGGATGTACGGTTTCTGAATCTATCGAGTACAGACATACACACTCTCATATAATGGTTGAAAGGTTAAAACAAAATGTTAATCACTTTTTAAAACAGCTCTTTTTTTTTTATCATATGGTAAGTGATAGCTTATTTGATCATTGTTAGTGATAGGCTAAATCTTGAAATAAAAAGAAGATGACCTAGAGATCTTGTAATATAAATTTTATTGAAGTACTCTTTTTCTTAGTGTATATATTGAATTCAGTTGAAAATATAAGTATGAAACGATTATTCACATCATAAGCAAACAGTGGCAATCAGTAGAACATTTAATCTTCTATAGGGATTGGTCGTAACCCTCCGAAGAGTTTAAAAGGAAGATGACCTGGGGACCTTCTAATGTGAAACATTTATAGAAGTGCTACGAATGGGTCGTTTCTATACAAGTCAATATAGTTATTATTTCACACATTTACTTTAAAAATATATACATGATTTTCTCATGAGTATTAAAACAGGTGAACAACAGCCAACGACTGCATCAAATTATTTCCCCCATATTAAATCTTCCAAAACTATCCTCCCCTGTCCCATAATATAAGCAAGCAATAAAAAAAAAGTCGAGGGGTGAGAACCCTCCAACTATTCCCTCGGAAACGTCGGAATGCGAAGAGAAAAATCGGCAATCCAGGACCTGGCAGATTTCCAGAGCTGCTTTGTGCTAGAGCGGAGATCCAATAAGCCTTGGGTTCTGAAAGCACTCTCTGCTCCGGGGATTTGTTTTCAATCCTTGCGGCTGAGTTCTCATAATGTGACCGCAAGAATCTGATCCATTTGTCGCATCAACAGGGCCATGTCTTAAGGAATTCCGACAAAATCGTAGAATTATCTTTATTTACTTATTGATCATAAAAGATTAAAAAAAAAAATTACTATAACCTCTCAATACATCGGACTATTGCGGGCCATCTTCTAGACGTTATATAATCTATATCCATGACCTCCTTACTCTGCGCTCCTCCATTCACCTCTTAAATACTAGAACCCAACCCATCAACCTATACACTCCGGCGCATCGAACTGCATCCTTCGAGAAATCCTTTATTATCCGTGCTTCCTCGTTATGGAATTCATTGCCCATCACAATTCGAAAAAGATCCACTCTTACTTCCTTTAAACATCATTTATTCCTTTACCTCCTTCATTTTCAATCTTCCGAGCTAATGTAAAACGTGAATATTTATGTAATATACATTATAATAGTATACATAAGATGTATCATTTTACAAGATGTCACAGTTATCTTGTAACATATAATTTAATTATTTATCAATTTTTATTATTTATTATAATTAATTATCAAAGCCAGACGATTGTCCTATGTACTGTAATCATATGTTATTCTTAGGGGACAAGTAGTCTCAGAATAAAGTTCATTTTCTTCTTCTTCTTCTTTAATTTATATAATATAATAATAACGTTATAATTTTGCCCATTCTTTCACTGTGGAATACGAGATAGAGGACTGCCCGTATACACATATACTATATATACCCGTATATACTCTTTACATAAGAATTTAATTACTGCACTTTATAACCGCACGGTATAACTTTGTTGATTTTTTACATTATATAACCTCTTGTTCTTTATTGTATATTTCTTGTTTATTCTATATATTTAACTTTCGACACATGTGCTATGTATATGTAAAATAATAATTAAAACAAAAATCTAAAGTAGAATGTATAGTTTTAGGTATGAGTGTAAAAAAATAAATAAAAAATTCCCATTAAAATAAGGAAGGAAAAAAAAAAAAAGTGCACATGAAACAGTGCTTTTGCCTCTAGCAAAAATGCCACAACATTGAAAAGGCTACCAGGTGAACTATATTGGAGTCTAATTTCCGCAAATTTGTTCCGTTAACGAATTAAAATTATGAATATTTTTAAATTAACTTTATCATATATTGCTGATTTATAGAAATTAGAACATGCTCATAAACAAATATCAATATTTAAAAATCATATGCACTTTTATTTTGTATCATTTAGTTCAATAATATTTTCAAGAGTAACTATTATAGAAAAATCACCAGCGGAGATTGAAAGAAAAAGACATTTTTGCTCTACTTGAGGTTCATGAAATGTTTATAAACATTAATAATGTATATATTGATAGATTTAATGTCTTTTAGAAGAAAGTTGGTCATAAAAAACCGACAAAAACAAAACTATAAACATCTAATCAATAGTAGTTTTCAGTAAGAACGTAAAATTCAAACTAACAGAATGATTTGGGACACCCTAACAAAATACTGCCATTTTTTTTTTTTCTTCAAAGAAATCATTTTTAAAATTTAATTTATTTTCATTCTTTCAATTTATTTTTATATTTAGAAATATCTGATAATGCCCAGAAAATGTGATATTACCCCATTCTAGAATCTGATCGATATGTCGTATCAAGAGGACGATGCCATTGGTTGCGACCTGATTATTGAGGAGAACTATTTTAATTTACTTATTGGCTGTGAGAAATTAAATTTAAAAAAAAAAGTCTTTAAAAATTTGAATTATTTTTCTTCTACATATTCTTCTACGAAATCCCAACAATTAGAAGAATAAAATCAATTCAATAAAATAATTTTTCATTCTTTGTAATTTTTTCTAAATGAAACCATTTATTTTTTATTTAATTTATTTTAATATTTTTATTTAATTCATTTTTTAACTATGAAAAATGATACTAAATATCATTATAGTAAAATTATAAATAAAAACATACAAAACTTCCAAAAATCCCATTATGGTACAGTCGCTTGCAACAAGAGGATTATGCCTCAACGGTTAGTCCCTCACACATCAATTTAAAATATGTTAGGCACAGGTCGTAGATGATAAGATTGCTTCATGTAAGTTGCCATTATATATTAATTTAGCCTAGTTTTCCATCTCTCTAGACATGTCAGAACTCAAATAAATCGTTTTATCATACTTTAGTACACAGATAATCTTAGACTTTAGTCAGTTCATCCATTTTCTACATATATATGATTGTTTACCACTTAAGTAAAACCTATCTCCTTCTAAAGTTAGAAAATTTTGTCCTGGTAGCAAGGAGAAGGGATTTTTTTTTTTTTTGTCTAAAGGTTGGAGGCAACACTGACCCACTGCAATGACCTCAGCCATTTTTTTTTTTCAGTTATTAAAGTTTTAAGATTTAAAAAATATAAAACTTTTTCGCGGAGAAAAATATTGAGGTCGAATTGAACCATTATAAAATAATGACCCGAATGAGCAATTGCAAGAAGTTTTTTTAACAGACTTCTATGAAGAGGGATAGTAAAAGTGTGTAACTCGTCAACGAAAATGACGACCTTGTTGTAAAATTGCTTTAAAATAAACCCTATAAACGGAGTTGTCTTTTTTCAAATAAAAAATTATCATGTCTGAAGAAAAGAGGAAATCTTAATTTTTAAACATCCTTCGTACCAAAAAACATATATTGGGAAATCAGGGAATTTCTTAGTCCAGGCAACAAAAGAAAAATTCTAAAAAAGCAAATAGTACTAAATTTTGTTATTAGTAATTGTCTAAAAAAATTCGTGATTTATACTAAAAATCCACAGTAAATAAAACCATAGAGGTGTGACAGAGGTCAGAATATATTTTTTTTTTCTCTTATATCTCGAAAACAATCAACAATAATGCAGTTGTGCAAAATGAAAGTTCAATAAATCCCCAGAATATTGAAATGTTTTTTTATCATTATATAAAGTTCAATAGTATTCATGATAAATGGAAAAAAGAACAGAAAGAAAAAAAAAACACATAAATGTTTATTTACCTTTATTTATTTATATTTTGGTGGGAGAGGCATATTTGCATTTAGCAATCAATGGTCTATTGTGATTGATGAATGTGCTCTGCAATATAGGAACCCAGTATATTTGCATACCATCGCTCAATAAAAAATTATATTGTTATCCCTAGATTATACATAATTTATAATCCATTGTTCTAAACTGCGCAAAAATGATTAGGGATATTGCTAATTTTGTGTTATTTACTTTTCCTACCATTTTTATTATAAACTGCATTAATATTCAATAGAAATTATAATGGTTTTTGCTTAAATAAAATACAATTAATGGGTTTTAAAAAATAACAAAAATAAGACGTTTTAGTTGCATAATTTTTTTTATTGAACAGATTAGTTTTTGGAAACAATTAATACCTTGAATAATGTCCTCTGTTAGCCAAAACCTGTGTGCACCTATTAGGCATACTATTAATAATGTTGTCACTGATTTCTAGTCGAATTTCACCCCAGAGATGTTGCAATGCTGCACTCAGTTGTTAAAGGTCAATTAGCGGCGGATGATGATTAAAAAGCCTTCTCTGTAACGCGCATCACATGTGCTCAATAGGATTTAGGTCTGGAGACAATGGGGGAAAGGGCAGGCGGGAAATTCCCAGGTTTTTCAAAACTTGATGAACAACTATTCCTCTATGAGGTCGAGCGTTTTCATCCAGAAATTGAAAATCTCTCCCAATGAGTTTCATGTGCATATCGAGCTGCTTTGAGGTTGGTTCGTCCTCCCGTGTAAATGCCAGCCCAGACCATTACACCACCTCATCCAAAAATTGAAAATCTCTCCCAATGAGTTTCATGTGCATATCGAGCTGCTTTAAGGTTGATTCGTCCTCCCGTGTAAATGCCAGCCCAGACCATTACACCACCTCCTCCAAACTGCACTGAAGGCACAATAAACTGATGCATTGTTCGCATTCCTTGATCTCTGTAGACTGTCTGCTGTCACTATACTGACAAAAACGCGACTCATCGGTAAACATCACAGCATTCCAATTTGTGTCCTCTTCTAGTCGCTCGCTGTGCCACATTCTTCTGAGCTGCTGGTGGCGAGCTGTTGCTGCAGGTCGTCTCTAAGGGGCATATGATGTAAGGCCAACTTCCCACAAATGATTACAAATCATTTGTTTTGTTAAAAGTCTAGGTAAAACACCTTCAAATTAATTGAGGATCTGGCGTGCACTATGAAAAGGGTTTCTCCTGGCAGTGATAACAATATTTGTATCCTCTCTTTCAGTTTCAATACGTTGTGATCCACTGCCCGGCGTTCTATTGGCACTCCCAGTCTCTCGGAATCGAGATAAAGCCCTGGAGACGACACTTAGGGAAACGCCAACCGCCTCTGCAATATCAACTTGTCGATGACCTTGATAACGCAATCTCACTATAATTTCGCGAACTTCGGGTTCAAGATGATGTCTGTCCATGTTTATTGAAAGTATTACTGGATTAAAATACGAGAAAAGCTGTTTATTTAAAAAATAATAAATCTTCATGTTTACTTTTCTTAAGAAAACTTGTTATAAATAAAGGGTTTAACAATTGTTTTGACTTTGGTTTGTATTTTCTATTTAGTTGTACCCTACTAATATTGAATAGATTGGCTAATTTAATTTAAATGACCGGATAAGGGATAAATAAGGCATATCTCTATTCATTTTTGCGCAGTTTATTTAGTTAATACAAAATTATTTCACAATTTAAAGTCGTTTCCACGCCTATGTCAGTTTTTGAAAGAAATTTTATTTAGTAAAACAACTTTTTGAAGGTATATAGTAATTGTTTAAAAGAATGTTTCGTGAGTTATACTAAACATCCACAATAAATAAAACCATTGAGGTGTGGCAGTGGTCAGAATATATTTTTTTAATGTTTTTTTCTCTTATATCTAATTATTCAAAATATTTATCCTCGTTTTCTATATATTTTTCGCAAAGTGTAACTAACGTTTCAATCTCATAACTAAAAAAAATCTGAGTTTTGCGAAGAAATAAAGTGAGACAATGGGTTTTAGACCTCTCAATCATTTTTAAAAATTCTACCTTTCAAGAAGCTTTCTAAGCCTCTGAACAGATAAGCTATTGGAAATAAGGTTGGCGATTAAGTTGGGAATGGCAGGACTTTCTTGCATTATTTAGTTTTTTCTAACGTTGTTTTGTAAGAATATAAGTTCCTTCTTATTAAAATGCATGTTGTTTTTTTTTATAACTTTTTGATGTAAACTCCTCGTTAAAAGTATCGCAACACTTTGAAATATTAAGTGTTTTTTTTTTTCATGATAAAGAAAGGTTCTGAAGCATATAATAAACATTCCTAAACTAGGCATAAACAATTTTTATTAAAATAGATTGCAATATTTCTTCCAATAAACAAAAAAGTTAGAAAACTTACTTTTTACAATTTTAACTTTTAAATTTTAAATTTATATTTAATAAGACATATTGCCCCCTCTGGCTTGAATGACTGCTTCCACTAGTCTTGGCATAATTGTAAATAACGAAACGAATGATAAACATGAACTGAAGGAAATATGAAAAAAATAATCTAATCGTTTTCTATTAACAGAGGAAAACATTGTTTAATCCTTAATGTCTCACGTTTCATAGATAATATTAATATGAACATAAACCAAGGATGGATTAAGGTAAATACCAAGAAAATCTTGAGAATTATGAGTGCTGCAATACTTTTGACGGGAAGTTTATTATTACATTCTCACTGCAGTACAGTAAAATGTGAATATGATAGTTTCACCTCTGGCTAAAAAGGAGTCAGTAATTATTTCTGTTATCCACTACCACACAGAATTTTTTTTTTTTTTTTTTGGTATGTCACATGAAATTTCAATACAATACCCTTTCTTGTACGCTGTAGTATCATTTCTTGCTTTTTGGGCTTCGAATTGTTAAAAAAAATAAAAATACTCAAAAACCGTTTATTTATTAACCAATCAGTTTGTAATTACGTAGAGATTAGTTTCCATGGTCTTGTTTGATGTCATCCTAGACAATATGCAATCAATTAGAGAGTAACTATTATCAAAAAAGGGAACTAATATAACAACTGCTCATTATAGTCTATAAACATAAACTAGTAAACAACAGGATCCAGTAATTCAACTTCAAGCACACTCGAAACTCAATTAACCGAGTATCGATTACTAATGTTTCGATCAATCAAGCCTTCTATTTTTTGTTTCATTTTATTGTGTATTAATATTTTTTATTCATATTTTGATAATAAATAGATATACGTGTTACGTTAATTTTCCTACTTTTTCTTATGTATTTTCCTTTTATTTTTTTTGCGGTCTCGGCCATGTTCATTAATTGTGTTCCAAATGTATATGAAATAATAAAAACTAACATTTCATTTCAAATTACCTAATATATTTATATAATCAGTTTCAACAGTAAATATCTTGCCCAAATTATTAATAATGAACTGGTTACACAGGTTCGTTGGGGGTGTTGTTACAACAGCACAGTGAGCATACAAAATGTTTACCGTGTCATCACAAACATTTGCACCAAGCATCGGCTGTTTCGAGATTTCTGTTGTTTTTTCTCGGATGAGGTAGGCGGTGAAAGAACAGGGAAGCAAACATTTGCATTTTTTACTAACGGAGGAGAAAAGCCGTATTCACCCATTTTTCTCTCTGTTTTCCTACCTTCTTCCCCCTCTGCTATATCTTTAAACCAATTCTTAGGACAAAGGTTTAAACAAAAAGGATCCCAAAGAGAAATGTTTAGAGAAACAGACTTATTTGAGGAAAGGAGGGTGAAGTTAGGAAAAATAAATATGATGGACGATTTAATTATTTAAATGTAGATCAGGGCTTGAACATTTTTGTCCCATCAAAAATAAATATACAACTAAGGATAAAATTATAGATAAATCATAATTAACTTAATGCCAACATTCTAAAAATAGGTGTTTAAAATAAAATATAATAATAAAATATATTTGTTTATTCCAAGTATAAACATAAAGAGTGCTAACATCAAGGTATATCTTTTATTTCCTTGCAGAATTAAAATTTGAAAAAAATCGAAATGGGAATAATTACATTCTGTAATAAATAAACCTCATGCTACCTGTATTTATGTATACAAATATATACGCTGCTAATACATATTATTTTTCCAAAAAAAAGTTGTTATACAAATTTTTTCATTAGAGAAATAAAAATGAAAAAATAAATAATAATGGATGCAGAAAAGTAGTACATGCGAACATAAAATTAATAATTACTCAGGTGAATTTCATCTTAATAAACAGATGGATTCGAATGAACTTAGTTTTAATATGTAAAATGCTCATATATGTTTTTAAATTAATTTTTCTTTACAAAAGATATATACTTCTTTACTGATTTCTGCTCAGGATGGACAGAACCCATTGACAGCAGTTGTAAGTTTATTCTAACTGAAATTGTCTATACATACGAATATTTTTATTTTAGTATGTTTCTGGGATTCGCAATATCAACGAAATATATTTATTTCGAAGAAATTTACGATAAATGCAGCCAATATTTTCTGCTTTATGAAAATATAATTAAGAACTATACTTATAGGTTATTTCTTTATTTACATTAACGTTAAAATTAAAATAGGCAATATCCTAGGTCCCCATCTGTATATTATGTATACAGCTGATCTCCCAACTCATCCTGATAATATCTGATACTCTCAACCAATACTGATGGTACCAGCGTGTAATCAGTCAATGATGATCCATTTGTTGAATCCTATTATTTTCAGTCACATATCGCTTCCTTGAAGAATAGTTTCATAATAGAGGTACTTTGCGTTAAGAATCTACTACGCCTTGTTCTGTAATATTCTTTAAAGAAGTAACGTCAAATATTGTTCAAGAGGTACGCTATCTTTGATGATTTTATCAAGACAAGAGACTCACATGAAACCCTCATACGAAATTGAAAAGACGATTTAGACTGCTCTAACACACACTTGACAAAGATTCTAATTCCATGATTGAATACAAAAACAACTTATATATATGACCATTATCAGCCTGTGGACTATAGGCATAAAGTTATGGTTCCACCAAACCATCGATTTCTTCCCATATTCAGTTTGCCCAATCCAAAGTCCTTCGTAAAATTCGCAATCCTCCTAATTATGACACAAATATAGCTATAATGACCTAAATGTCCCATAAGTATAAATCTTAAAATAAAATTACCTTTCATAATAAATTAAATACTGATTCAAATTCACTTGTTTCTCAACTGCCTTTCAGTTCCATTTCTGGTAATTCAGAAACGTTTCGGGGTCTGAAAAGAAGATGGCTTCGGGATCTTATTCTAATGTAGATCTTTCATTTGAGTTGGTACCTAGTTTCTCTACAAGTATTTCGCAACGTCGTTATAACTACAGTAACACGTATTTACTTAATTTGTATTATAGCACAATTTTAAATTTTATAAATTTAAACTAAAAAAATGTTACATGGTATTCTCTTAAATAATTTAAAGCATTATTGAGAACTAATGGTAATTAAAACTGTAAATTTCTGGAGTTCGGTGTTGCAGTGCTAAAGTTACAATTAAATCCTGCAAGGCCTTAACTCACTAGCGCTGTTATACGGAAGCTATTTAGCTCTGAATTTCCTCAACGTTGAGGGCCGCTAAATTGCTCCCTCGCACACTAATAATTTCACCAACTAGCTCCGACATCGTTATCCCTGTTTTTTACCTTTGCTTTGTACAATTAACCGTCTAATGGTGAATCAAAAGGCATTATATGTGCCAAAGGGAACACGTCAAATCCATCGATTTTTTTTTTTTTTTTTTTTTTGAGAGAGAGTGTATATCATAGGGAACGGATACAAGAGGAGGGTATATTTATATCAATTGAGCCGTGGGGCGTCGAAAGGGATTAACGGAAATGGAACGTCGGAGCAAAAAGGACGATTAATCTTTTTTCGGAACAATGGCTGTCATTGGTGACGGGTGTTGGCTGGATTTGTGGCGGTGCGTAGTGACACCGCGGAGAGGGCCGCGTGTGTGGAGCCTCCTAATGGATGTTTGAAGAAAGGACACTCGGTCGATCGGGTTGTAAATCATTCCGTCTGTCAGTAAATGGAGTAACCTCGAGGAGGATACAGGCGGTGATAGCTTGAGCATCGTCTTCAGCGGTTTGGATCAATCCTAATAGTTACTCTAAGTACGCATGATGGTATAGAAGGATCAATAATTGATGAATTAATTGCTACTTCTATTGGAATTTTCGAAGTTTAAACTTCTTTTGGCCAGTTGGCTACTCTTTGGATTGGGGTAGAAAAAAAAAAAAAAAACGAACTCGCGTCACGTACCTTACCCTACATCCGTAGATATTTATTATCTAGAATAAAATCTGTTACTATCTTACAGATGAGCTACTGACTTGAAATTTGGAACATATGTTAGGAGTGAACATATCTTAGAATATTGCATTGCTATGCAACAATAAAAAAGAATAGGGACCACGCTACTTAGTGCACAGCCCTTTGGACAATCTTGGACGACGACTTTTCCTTTTTACGTCTTTCTCCGTTCTTTTCTTTTCAAGTCTTTGACGAAACGAGCTATGATTGTTATAAGCATGCCGTTTAGTGCAGGAAGAACCCTGCTACATTTCGTTCTTGCATAGTATGGATCTAGCACATTTACTTTTTCAAATATTTTAATAAAAATTTAGAAATCACCTCTGTGAATATTTTGATAACGTTTTTTTAGCAGACTGAAACCACTAGCTGAATCGTTAAGAGACTGAAATGAGGCCTGGTCCAACCTGCTTAAACGGTATCCCATTGGAAATTTCAGCTCATTACGTTGAGAAGTTATGACGTGAAGAAGAGCAATGGAGGAGGAAAAAAAAAAAATGAATTTTCTTAATGTTATACGTTGGCATCGCTCGCGCGACTATTAATTTTTTAATCACAATCAATTTATAACTCAAAGGGAATAATGTTTGATCGAATGAAATGTCAACCTTTAAAGTCGGATAACTATTTCCGGAGATATTTTGAAAGCAAGATCTTTTGGGATCAGGAGATTAGACTACGGAAACAGAATTAATTTTTTAAACGATTATTATTTTATTACATTTGATATTTCTCAAATTCTTTGTGGCAGAAACCTGTTTTTATTAAAGCGAAAATTTATGAAGATTGAAATAATATAGAACTGTTACATAGACGGATCTGCAATACATACATTTCAGATGAAAATTTATTTCATCAAAAAATAAATTCACTTGAATGGAACATTCCATGGAGTTATAGACAAGTGGAGGGGGCTTACCTCTCAATAGCCAGGGCAGGCAGCCATCTTGGTGTGCACCGTATTAACCTCTTATCAGTTCAAATTTTGGTTTCCTAGGCTTTATACTGCTATTATTTTATTTTAGTGTTTTAATTATTTTAGTGATTTACTTATTTTATTTATTACGAACCCTTTCAATTGCCCTAGCCCAATGGAATGCAAGTCGCCAGTTGGGCATAGTGGGCGTGGCCGGTTAATGTTTTGGTCTCGCCCCTCACGGAACAATATACGGGAAGGGTCTCTCCATAGTACTATAACTCCATGGGAACATTCATTATAAAAAATATATTTAACCTTATTCTCCTTTACTCTTATCTTTAGATTTATATGGGAATGTAGATTGGTCAAACAAGTTTACATTTCCACTGTGTGTTCCTAAGCACATCCACTATCAAACTATCAAATTACGCATAACGCCCACGCGTTCCCCAAAGACGTAAGGTCACCGGTAAAACATGTTCTATGTTAAAAATAACTTTTTATTCATTGATAATAATATTTCCCAATTTTCTATTCAACATGTGCAGTATGATCCTAATATAGGTATATAATTTAATATCAATCATAAAATTGGAATTGATGTTTTTATAAATGGCAGCATCACGGAGAAAGATGAAATATGATTCTTCTAATAAATATACACTATAAACTAATAGCTGAATGATATTAAATAAGTGAATACAGAAAAAAATTTTAACAATAGTATTATTTATCAAAAAATTTAGACTTTTATAATGAAAATTCTTTTTTTATAAATCTGGGACAAAATAATTTAAATAACTTAAGATTTAGCCTAAATCGGGCTAAGTTTTTACAAGACAGGAATATAAAGTAGCTAAGAATATAAATATCAGATGTTTCACTCTCATCGCTATTAATTTGAATAATGAAAATTATCCGCCATAAATTCTGCTTGTCTCAACAAGTGATCTACGGCAGTTGTATTTTCCTCAGGGCCGCCTTGCCACATAATTTAACCAATACAATAATTTATCCCTTTCTGGAATCCATTTCTTTAGGACTCCATAATTTACTGCAATCCTTGGGTTAATTAAAAAAAAATCAGTTATAAACGATTCAAAAGGTTACTAAATAAAGTAAAATTAATATCGTAAGCATTTTTTTTTTATTTTAATTTTTCTCTTGTAACGATCATTTATAAAGTTTTTTTTTTCTCAGTAACATAATATTTGCTCTACACGATTTCAAGATTGGACATTATTTTAATTATAAAAACAATAAGAACAATCAATTAACAACAAATAAATTAAATAGAAAAAACAAATTACGAAATGTTAAATGATGTAGATTAAACATGAGTAATTGTATAATTTAGTTTTACATTATATTCAGATAATAGCTTTTCCACACGTAAACGAATTATATTTATTTTTCTTTTTAAACTGTTTTGTTGAATAATACTACTAGCTGCTTTACTCAATGACTATGATAATTGTGGATGAGAATGAATCCAGCATAAAATTCACAATATGAGAATATTATCTTTTCTTCTTTGAAGTCATTTGTATTGTATAGACCATTTTCCGACTTTCTTTTCCTATCCGAACTATTAGAAAATAGAAAACAAAAAATATAATAAAAAGTCATAGCAGAACACATGACGTTACACTATGCCCCTCACCCTTCAGTTTAAATAAAAAATTAGTTAGAAATTATTTTTGATAGAAATCACAAAGTTTTGTTTACTATTCCGATGCTAACTAATTGAAGATTAAAAACATACTTAAATCACCAGAAATTATTAGTTTTTCAACAACAAAACTTCACTGGCCAAATTGTTTACAAGTTTTTTTACAAAAAATACAAATTCGAATAATCTTCCTCTTATTCTATTCGAACAGAGGTTTTTAGGGCACAGTGTACTCCCTACAGCACACTATAATTCGATAGATTTGTTGGAGGACCACATTGTTTAAAAATATTAAAAGAGGTTAAAAAAAAAATATCTGCAGATATATTCAATATTATTCCCAAAAAAAAAAAATTAACAATCAGCGAATTTAAATGATTTTTGATCTAAAAAGGGTTAAGATGACGGCACATAAGATTGCCAAACAAATACAGAGACATGATAGTCAAATTAAAAAGGACAGAGCTATTCAAGACATTACACTGTACCCCTCTTAAATCTATAATAATTAATAATATAAAATAAGTAAAAAGAAATAATTTAAAATGAAGATAATAAAACCAAACACACTGTATATACAAAATATATAAGCATTCCTGGAATCTCTAATTGGGTTTTCCCACTTATGGGAGGGCAAGCCAGGCTTAAAGAGATCCCAGCGTTGCTCTCTCAGCTGCGTCACTGGTGTCAAAACCCCGATAGATGTGCGAAACTGGATAATGCATGTCCCTAGGGTTGCTATACATAGTATACTTAAATTCCTCTACGTGTTAAACTACAATTTCATCTACATCTATATTATCAAAATTATACGAGTTCTACTCCTATCCATTTTTTTTTTTTTTTTTTTTTACTTTTATTAATTGAACGGTTTGATGGATAAATGGGTTATGTAATAGAACACATTTTATAGTGTGATTAACATTTAAAGTTTTTTTGTAACATTTTCCTGTAGCAGGAAAATGTTTCATACTTCCTTAATATATCTCTTTCCAGTTGTTTTTGAAATATTCAGATTTACCTATCTAACACTTGTGCACATAAGTTCTTCCTACAATATACTAGATTTGTTTTTTTAAAGTGACATAACCCCTTCATCCATTAATTATTTAACTATTTTTTTAAACAAATTTCATCAGCGGTTTTATATGCAATGAGTTTCATCAGCTTCATAGTAATTCATTACCCATTTTTAGACATTTTACTGTGTGGTTAAGAAGTTTAATTTTGAAAAAATAAAATAACTTTATTTACTTTTTTTATTTGATTAATTTTAAATGGAAAAATATATATCATAAGCTTATATATAATGGTTTAGAAATATACCTGAAACGCATTTTATAATGAAATATCGTTTTTATAAAATATTTAGTTATAGAATAAAACGAAGCCTACAATAAAGTGACTTTTTAGTTTTGCCAAAAAAATTTTCGATAAAAATTCCATTCTACACCAGGCATGGACTAATCGAGCCAAAAACCTGACCTAAACTCGCGTCGCTTCTAGGAAGGGAATGAAAAATAATTATGTTTAACACTCAACTGTCAGACAAGACCAAATAACAATAAACAAAAGAAATGTTGGCCCCACGACTAAATATTTGCGATGATCGCTAACATTGTGTCAGCAACTCGACATAACTCGATCTGATACTGTTTGCTGTCGGCTCAGCTTTTTCCCTCAGTCCCTATCATAGCAATGGGAAGTGGAATAGTATTAGCGGCTAATGCGAAACTTTACGGGAAAATTAAAAGTTATTTTATGTTATATCATAAAATAGGGGCTGTGGTTTAAAAATATCAGACAGTAAGTTACTTTAATCAATAGTGTGATTTGTTATATGCCTTAATTTTTTTTTAGAAAAAAGGCATAACGGTTGACTTAAGAGGAAATTAAAAAAAAAAAAAAGTGAAAGAAAAGGGTTTAGAAAAGAAAATTTGCACTTGAATTCCATATCACATTGGTGTTTATGACCGTTTTTCACAAAAGTCCGTAAATTATTTAAAATTTGAGTGAGTAAGATGCTGTCAATATAAAAAGCACATAATGCCAACTCATTTATTTGGGCTACGTTTCGGCATATATGTCTAGGATATAAAAAAAATATATGACTGTTAAATTAACAGATGAAAAAAAATAGATAGGTGGATAAGCTATTGAAACATATACGGATAAAAGAGGATGGCATAAAAGAAAAGATTATGATAACATTAAAGTTATAACAAAATAATATACGGTTTTAATGAAAACGTTTAAGGCGTAGTAAAATGTTAATAATAAGTAATGTTATAATATCAAGATATTGCAGGATTATAACAGTAAAGTAAAGTATTAATATAAAATTATTACCACAGTAATATAGAAATTATAAAACTAATAAAGTAGCTTATACTTATAAATAACTAAACTTTAAATATATTTGTAACAATGAAATAAAACAACATGTAGTTAAAAAACAAAATTTCATAAATGATTTTGACTTACCTACTAGTTTTAGAAAGATAAAAAATGGTTATAAATACATACTTTTTTTACCTTTTTCAATAAACAATATTTTGATCGATTAACAATTAACAATAAATGATTAACAATCGAGTTTGTTTTGAGAAAAGACGGGAAAACATTAGATCACAGTCATAGTAATGGGCATTTTAAAACCTTCAGGATTATTATTTTTTAATAAAACTCATACTACAGCAAGATTCTTTATAGTTTTACTCTATATTTTTATTAGTTTAAAAATAATAATAACAAAATTGCAACACATCGTTGGCGAGAATCTATTTTCACAATTTGCCAAAAAAAAAAGTTTTGATATGAGAAGTCTTCAATCGTCACAGTTTTGGTCACAAGTCTACACTGGCACCTATTGTTGAAGGGCTGCAGAAGTAATAATAAACAAAATAAAGGTGGGAGTGTCCTTTTGAGAGGATGTGATCATATGGATAGACCAGTAATTTGAGGGTTAGTTTTATGATATACATAACAAACGTAATAGCTTCTATTTCAAGTCAAGCGCACACTACTGACTGATCTGTCAACAGCAACGGAGTTAATTTTCCGACAAAATAGGTTATGTTGGTTAGGTAGGGACAACACACACAATGTTGGTTCAGAGCGGAGCGTAATTTTCCTCCTTAATGAAAAATATGTTCTGATCGGTCAGTATTGTGCGCTAGGCTTACAAGGAGAGGGCACACTCAGTCTCTCACGGATCTTGTTAGCAAATTTTTGTGAGGTTCCTGGTCAAAAAATATTAGACACGTATTTTGCCGTTCCGACCAATGGGCCCTAGAAGCCGAGAAAAAAAAAATAGCATTAAAATAATTTATTTTATACCTCAAATTTAAAAAATGATATCGACATGATTCTTGCATCAATATTTTTATTTTTGATTGCGGATTCAAGAAAAAATACAGCCGCTCCATAGATTTTGTGTTAGGTTGATTAAATTCTAAAAAAATGATTAGATTTTCAAGCAAACTACCTCTATAGATTTTTTAATACAAAAATTGACGTCAGATTTTAATTCAGCATCCTCAAAAGCATTTTATTCAATAAAAAAATATATATATATATCATTTTTCACCCTCTTCGAGGGGAAGAAATTTTTAAAACGATTATTGGTTGCTTTTCTTTAAATAGCTTTGTCACGCACTTCGTTCATTGGTATCGCTAGAAAAAGGAGAGCCTCAGCTTTCCTTTGATGTGTATTAACGCAAATTTTGATCAACAAAAACCTATTAAAAAACTTGACAAATTTGAAAAACATATTTATTTTTAACTTGAGTTTGAAACCAGATAGGGAAATGAAACCAAAAGACATTTCAAGAGTATTACCACCCTATATTTTGCATAATAAGACGAAGTTGATACCTTAAACCGTCTAAGCGTAATTTATGTTTCTGTCAATTTAAACAAAAATTGCCGACCATTTGGTCAGGCACATTCCGAAGCTTACGAATTTTTATTTTTCGATGGAATTTTGTTTGTATTTAAGGGTTCTTTTTAATGCTGAATTCGAATCCGATGTCGGTTCTTGTGAAAAAAGTATATTTAAAGTAGTTCAATGAAAAAGTGATATTTTTGTTTTTATTGAATAAACGTTTTTCAATGTTTTTGAGGGTGCTGAAATAGAGCCTGACGTCAATTTTTATTTAAAAAAATCTATAGAGGTAGTTTGCTTGAAAATCTAATCATTTTAGAATTTAATTAACCTTAACCAAAATCTATGGAGCGGGTGCATTTTTCCTTAAATCCCCAATCAAAAATAAAAATCTTGGTGCATGAATCATGTCGATATCATTTTAAAAATCGAGATATAAAATATTTCAATTTAATGCTATTTTGTTTTTTTTCTCGGCTTCTAGAGCCCATTGGTCGCAACGGCGAAATATGTGTCTAATATTTTTTGACCAGGAACCTCCACAAAAATTGCCAACAAGATCCGCGAGAGACTGAGTGTGTCGTCCCCTTGTTAGTTGAGTTACAATTTTTTTTATTTTTTTTTATTATTATTTTTAAACTATTTATTGATATTTACAACTGTATACATATATACATTAAGCAAATTTGAGTAAATTATCGAAATGACTAGTCAATAACATGTTAGAACCACTCACAAGTAGCACTTCAATAAAAATTCTACATTAGAAGGTCTCTTAGCCATATTCTTTTTAGACGTCTCGGAGGATTATCAGGAATTGAGTGTGAAGCAATTTGGGAAACTAGTCGATTCGAGTGAATATGGTGTTTACTATGAAAGGAAAGGTGTCTTGTTTTGGCCAACAACATAATGAACATTAAATCTTTATGAATAACTAATATGTGACATGGTAAGGAGCATAATTGGAAGGTTTAGTGTAGCCCCAAAGGTCAAATTCGTATATACAAATTGGTTTTATTACTATACTGTAAGGAAGTTTTTGTATGAAGTTTTGAAACCTTGTCTAGTAAATGTTGGAGTATTCAAAAACGACTAGCAGTTTCTTGTCTTTTAAGTCTGGTATAAGGATTACAAGTAAGCCGTTTGTCCTGATGGCGGATATGTTCAATGGGGATCAGTGGAATATCATTAAAGGATACTGTAGAACAGAAAGCTCTAGGTTTGGGACAGAGGATAAAGGTTATTTTATCGGATATGTGTGGATTTATATTTATATTTATATTATATTATATTTATATAAATCCTTTTTATGTTTGATTTTATTTTTATTTAGGATTTATATTTTTGACATGATTTATAAAGGTTTGTGATATGACATTGGAGTGATTGGAATGCAACTATTTAATCAAATTTAATTATGAAAGGTGCTTAGCATAATATCTTCTGAAAGTACTCAATAGATTAAGCAAATTTTAGATTTTCTCTTTAGCTGCTCACTTCCATACATTTAAAAGATTTTTTTAGTTTCATTTTCTGAAAGCAGATCTTAAACCAGATTGTATTATTATATCAGAAATAGGGTGAACCTGAATAAGGGAGACGTGCCCTTTGCCTGATCCCTTCAACTCATTTATGAAAAACGAGTCCCCTTTCGGTAGGGTTGAAGGCAGGGGGGGGGGCGGAGAAATCTCTTCAATTGCTGCCCTTTGACGGAGAGGGCCCTTTTCAGTTTAAGATTTTATCGCTAACCATGCAAAGGAAGTAAAGAGTTTCCATCCCATGGAAGGGAATTATATTATTGCTACGATTGTGGTCGAGCATAACATGGCCGATATACTCATCCAGTCGTTGGTTATCGGCTCAAAAGGAATCAGTCACAATCAAAAATGCTTTCCCTTATGAATATCGCACAAAGATTTTTTTTTTCGCTTTGATTATTAAAAAAGAAATTCGATGAATTACAACCATGTTAAGTTTTCAGATCTTTACAAAACGATTCAAATCGTTCTTCTTTATTTTCTGAAGTGTTGTATTTCAAAACACGCTTTTTAAAAAGAACTCAATTTTGTTTTATTTAATGTATTTCTCTGTTGTTGTTTATTTATTTATTTATTTTTTTTTTTTTGTATTTTTTTCTATGATCATTCGAACTCAACGGCTTTATGTTCCTTGATAAGTTCAACATTTATTTTAAAAAATGTAAGACTAAAATAAATACACCAAAAAAAAACAAGCCATCATATTCACAAAAAGAAGAGTACTCATAACTCAGAACATAATAAAAGGGGTAATGTCACATTTTTAAAAAAATACAATCTACTTCATTGGATGAAGAATTTATGCATTTATTTATAAATTTATAAACGTTTGTCCCGCTAGAGTGCTAGGAAGTCGAACTGTTCGACATTGATAATTGGAATATTGTAATTACAATATTTAAAATGAGAATTCGGCGTAAGCCTACGACTTCCTTCCCAACAGTAACCTTCAATGATATTCCACTAATTACTGTTGAACATATCCGCTACCTAGGACTCTGCTTGGACAAACGACTTACTTGGAATCCACATACAAGACTAAAGCGACAAAAAACTGCTCGTCGGTAAAGAGTACTTCAACATTTATTAGAGAAACGATCAAAGCTCTTAATTCATTACGAAAGACTAATTTACATGACTGTGATTACACCTATTTGGACGTACGGAGTTGAGCTTTGGGACTCTACTAAACCATCGAATTCATCTAGTATCTAATCTTTACAATCCAAAATCCTTCGAAAAATCCTCAACGCTTCTTACTTTGGCACCAATAAACTTATCTATAAAGACCTTAATGATCCATATGTGTGCTGAGTTAGCCCTAACCAGATACCTATCCTTTCATAATAAGCTCTATAACCACTCAAATCCATTAGTTTCTAAATTTGCTACCCACTCCATTCCCGATGATCCTCCGAGACGTCTAAACTGAAGAGATCGTCTGGCCTAGAGATCTTTTAGTGTAGAATTTTTCTTAAAATTTCACATAACGTTCGTGTTAATCTTTCAGTAGATATAACATGTATAAAATCTTAAGTATATCCCCAGCTGTTGAATCAAGGTGGTTAGACATAAACCTAGGAGCAGAGTTAAGAGAAACGCATTGAATACCCAGGCACAGACAGAACTCTTGCAGGATAATAAACCTCCACAGTAAAACCCCATCTGAGGGTTCAGTGAAGACAACGCCCAAGTAAAAGACATTCTTCTTTTATTCCTACCAGTTGAAGAGGTCTATGTCTTGGGGCGAAATGTTTATTGGTACAGGTGCCGTTGAGTGGGTTTACCTTCTTGATTTATTTTATCAACGCAAGTTTTTTTTTTTTTTTTTTTTTTTTTTTTTTTTTTTTTTTTTTTTTTTTTTTTTTTTTTTTTTTTTTTTTTTTTCTATTATTAAACCATCTTTAACACACACTTTGAGTTAATTATTTTAAAAATAAAATGAGGTGTAAGATAATGCCTCGTCGATACCAACTACCAATATATATATATATATATATATATATATATATTATGAAATAATTTATTAGTTGCTGATAAATATATTTTAATATATTTTTTATTTTGAAGAGAAAAGATTTGCCCGGTTGGGATAAAAAAAATACAATATTAAAAATATATATATATATATATATATATATATATATATATATATATATATATATATATATATATATATATATATATATATATATGTATTTTTTTTTAATAATAAATCTTTTATAGAGAAAGTATTACAATCCGCCTCAAAGATGACAATAAGTAATATGGATGACTTTATGGATATACTCACACAATATATAAAATAAAAAAATAGAATATGTAGAAAATAAATTAGAAAAAAAAAATATGGGAACTTGTAAAAAAAACAATTTGTACTGAGGAGATAAAAAATTATCTTTGGTTATGAAAACGTTGTCAATAAATGAAAAGAAAATTGATTAGAATAACAAATCAAAACAACGCATAAAATATTCATATTTATACCCCAGTTATTAAGAGAGAAACCAAAGAATTAAATTAAAAAAAATAAATGAAAAAAATTAAATCTTTCTCTAAACCAAGATTAGTTATATTAGATTAAAATAAAACAGAATTTTACTGCTTTTACTATCACAAAAAAAAAAAAAATAAAATAAATAAATACAGAAAATAAAAAAACAAAAAGTAAAAATATAATAATTATAAACGTAGATAAATTTTTTTTTCTTTTTTTCTTTTTCAGATTTTAATTCACACCTGTTATTAGGGTAACAATCAGTGAATGTGATGTGAAATTGAATACTACAGGCCTTGTATGCGTGTGGGAGACTAGCACTCTATAGTACCTCCCCCTGGCATGGGTTAAAGAGATTTATTTGAGCAAATCTCTCATCCAGCTTCTTTTAAGCCTTCTGAGAGTATTTCCAGGTATGTCAGTCGTGGCCATGTCATTAATGAGTATGTTGTTATGTTCATGAAGTCTGTCATGAAATCGTCTATAAAGGTCATGTATATGTTCCTTTGCTGTGGGTATTTCTAAATCAGTGTGAAGTGTGTGGTTTGAAACGTACCAAGGTGATTTCGTGATTAGTCTGAGTAATTTTGATTGGAATATTTGTATTTTTTTAAGGTGTGTATTTTTTGCAGTCCCGTATATTTGTATGGCGTATGTCCATATGGGTTTAAGCAAGTAAGTGTATGTATTCAGTCGTTCTCGGAGTTTTAATGTCGAACGTTTATGAAGCATTGGATACAGAAGTTTTAATCTCTTAGTTAGACTGAGACGTTTTTGTTTTACGTGTGGGCCCCAGGTCATTCTTCTATCAAATGTAAGTCCTAAGTAATGAATTTCGTTTGTTTGTGGTATGGGTTGATTGTCGATGAAGACAGGTGGACAAGAGTCTTGTCTAAGTGTAAAGGTTATGTGCTGTGATTTGGTGTAGTTTAGTTTTATTTTCCCAGTCTTGTAGTATTGTTAAGTGGTGTTGAAGAGTTAATGATGCAATTGTGGGGTCTTCATGTCTAGTTAATATTGCTGTGTCATCAGCGTATGTTGCTGTCAATGTTTGAGGGCTAAGTAGCATATCGTGAGTGTAAATAATATATAACAGTGGAGCTAGTATTGACCCCTGTGGCACTCCGACTTTTACTGGATAAATAGAGGAGAGTTCTGAACCTTGTAGGACAGAAAAAAATCTCTCAGAGAGAAAAGATTGAAGGATCAGATAATAGGTAAAAGGAAGAAGATTTTTCAATTTAAAAAGAAGTCCGTCATGCCAAACTCTGTCAAATGCTTGAGCTACATCTAGAAATGCCCCATAGATAAAATAGAAATTAAATATACTTACAGATTAATATGTTAATTTATTTTTTTTTACTATACTGAAAACATGGCAATTCTTGAGTCGTTTTAAGGAAAACAAATTTTAGAGAGATTAAGAAAACATTTCAAAGAATAAAATAACATTACTTTTTAGTTAAAAAATATTTAAAATGAAGAAATTATCGGGGATACAAACTTCCAGAACTGCTTAGCGTAAAACTTATTATTGATTTTGTTTTAATAAACGCGAAACCTTTATTTTTATGAAGTAAAATAAAATAAATAAACAAATGAAAAAAAAAAACCTACTTCAAGATGTTAAAATTTTGAAAACGTTAATATATTTTATTTTAAATATATGGTGTTTTTTTTATATCAGGATAAAAAATAAAAAATAAAAACGTGTCTTAATAGGCTATAAAAATACGTTTTCTTATAAAGATTGTGAAATAATGGTTAAAATATTTGTCTGTAATTCAAACCGATTCTTATATAAAATAAAATTTCCACACACGTTTGCATTTTCGTCTCTCAGGGTCCATGGTACTGTGAATAATTTAAAAACAAAACAATATTGAAATTGGAAACAGTGCGAACGGTTCCCTGGTTAATGAGTTTCACATTATTCAAACTATGCTGCTGTTCACTGAACCTTGCGGTAGCAGATCGAATATTATTTGAGCTTTACCTTTAATTGGTAACAGTAGCCATCATAGTATTGTAGAAGCTGACAAGAACTGTAGTTCTACATCCCAAATATCAACCTCTGAAATAATTAATCCCTTTGAGAGAATTTTGCGCATGGGCAGCTTCCTTACTTCCTATTGAAACTGCCCGGGTCGGCAACGCGATTTCCTGAGCCTGTGGAATCATACTAAGAACCAACATTTTCCACCGAACTGTCTAAACAGTGGAACAGTTCCGAGGAACAGAATGTTGATCCGGAACCTGTTATTGTTTCCTTAAACCTTTATCGTCGGGCATTAATTCACTACACTCTAATTAGGAACATAAACAATCCACTGGGATAAGTTCCCTGTCGGAAAGTTCCCTGCCACTCGGCCTCCTGGAAACAAGGGAATTCCTTTTGTTAAATTTAATTGAATTTTACACCGAGATTATTACGCAATTAAACAGAGTACGGAGGAGAGATTAAAATTGGCCGATGAGTGAGATAATGAAGGATGAGGGCCACGGCAAAATAAATTATCCTCCAGCTCCAGGGGGTGGTTAATTCCAGATCCTCTGGAGATCCTCAGCCAAGGTGACATTTCTCGCAGATTTTCCGCGTCGGTGCTAATGCAATCTTCTGGGCCGAGAGGTCGTCCAATAACCTTTCCTCTTTCCTCTACCGGTCTCGTTCTTTGGCAGGTGTCAACCCAATAAGGAGACTGTACAGTTGCCAGTCGGAATCGAGTATTCAGCGATCAAGTAATGATAAACTTGTATTTAATTTATATGAAAGAGATAAGCAATAACTTAAAACCTTTCGTGACTAGATAAGTTAGAGGAAGAATTATTATTGTTCTTTTCATCGTAGGTTTTATTTTTCAATAAACACTTAACATCACTTAAGGTTCGCATGATGGTATAAAAAAATCAACACAATTAGGATTGACATATTACTGAAGACAATCACAAATGTGGGAACTTAGATCGTGCGGGGCTGAAAGAGCCATTGTGATATCCGTAAATAATTTTTATCTTGTAAGAAATAAACTTCCTACCGTTTCGAATTGTTTTATCCTGTTTTAAAATATGTTTGGTGACTTTTTTTGAAGAGGCACATATTTACACACCAATTTTTATGGTACTATTTTGAAAACTTTTAGTAAATCGTCGTTTATGAAATGAAATAATTGATGTTAATTATTGCTTTAACTTCTCGAATTTAAGATATTATAGTTGTAAACGAAAGACGCTTTTAACTTGAAAAATTCTAGATTTTTGTCTTTCGTTAACAACTATCATATCTTAAATTATATTTAAATTTAAACTTTAAATCAAAAACAAAAGAGGGTGACATATTTACACCTTTTCCTCAAGTGATTCCAAGAACATCTGCCAAAAAGTTTGAAGAGGGTCATTTGACTCGTTGTGGTGGGTTTAGTTTTCCGGAGTATTTATCGTTATACTATCGCTGTACTTGCCTTATCAATACATAATGATATGTATATATATATATATATATATATATATATATATATATATAATAAATATGTGTCTTAATTTATTTTAAATCACAATTTCGGACTAAGATGGGTTGTAATTATAGACATGGAAAGAGCCGTTCTTGTGATTCAATGTGAATTTTCCAAAGAAATCGCAAACTAGAAACAGCCAACGTACCTATATAACTGGGATAGAGATGATAATCGCCCCAAAGTATCGCAGCTTCTTCCATGATTATTTAACATTTTTTCTATAACAAGGGAG
This sequence comes from Euschistus heros, assembly GCA_003667255.2. Taxonomy (NCBI): domain Eukaryota; kingdom Metazoa; phylum Arthropoda; class Insecta; order Hemiptera; family Pentatomidae; genus Euschistus; species Euschistus heros. Next base: position 900,893 of record RCWM02000007.1, on the reverse strand, counting down.
GAACGTATTGTCCATCTCAAATAAGTTAAAAAAGTAGGATTGATAAACTAATAGCCAATTCTTTTGAAATGATTTCATTTAAAAACCAGTTTCGAATGCTAAGCATCCATCATCAGTTCTAAAACATAACATTTTTTAAAAAAAATCAGCACAAAAGTAAGACAAGAAATCAAATATTCCTATACTTACCTAACGGGGCTAGACGGACTTTTGAAAGATATCAAAAGTGGAAGGGGAGAGAAAAGGGCTAGATTAAACCCTTGGGTTTTCCTATAACTGATTGGGTTTTTTTCGCTCTTATTAGAAACAAATTTAAGATGGGACTATTGGAAATATTTATTTGGTCATTTTAACACAATATCGTCACATATTTAGTCATAATTATTTAGTCACAGTTTTAGATTAACCCTAGGAGGATAGAAAATTTCTAGGTATTCTTTTTCTGAAATACATACAAAAATTCAATATCTACCTGACTGGGAAAAACAATAGATCATGGGTATCTCTATCTATAATATACTGTTTTTCCAAATTTACTTTGAATTCAAAGTAGGAAAGTGTCATGTAAAAAAAGTCCCAAAATCTTAAAAAATGCAGGCAAAACTTTACTGTGTTCATTCGAACCAATATAGCTCCCAACGATTGGCACTACAAATGTTATTAACCAAAAAATATTATCCATTAATACAACAGAGCTAGAGCGCAATAATATTTTATATTTTTCTGTTTACGTGTGAATGGAATCATTGTAATCTCTATTAGGTATTGCTACTATATATTGAGTGAGACATGTCATAATATTTTCCCACTAAAATCTATGGACTAATTAATTAAGAAATAGGCAGTTTTCAATTAACATATTGATAATTAAAATGCAAAAATAGAAAGAGAAATGAATAATAATGACTCGAACTAATCATTGCTAGGCCTCGAAATAAAAAGTCATGTATTCATGCATATAAATTGAAGTGAGAGGGGGCGACATAGCATTACCTCTAACGGGAATGACTGGTTGAACTATCGATGGAACAGAATAATGCCAAAATGAAAAGCTTACTAAACAAGAAACAGGCAACCTGTGTTGATGACGATGGCCAGAAATCACCCTATTGGTAGTACTTTAATAAATGTTCTATGAGAGTAGGCCTAGTTCTAGGCCATTTATTTTCAGATACCTTTGAGGGTTGTCAGGAATAGAATAGAAACCTAGTTGTATGGGTTTGAGTGGGCATGAAAATTTGGCTAGATCCAAATCAGCCTGTGTTACATAAAGATCATTAGGAACAAAATTTTTTGATACATTGTAAGAAGTATAAAGGAATCGACGGGGAGTTTTGGTATGTAAGCATTGAATTCGTCTTTAACATGTCCCAATAGTCCCTGCTGATCAGATAAGCTACCTAGGACTCCATCTGGCATTGACATCTGGCATCTGGACATTAATTACAAAATGTCTCATTTTATTGTTAGTAATTAGTCCTATTTATGCCAGCCCCAGAGTTAAGGTTTGGGGGTCCTATAAAACTACCAAAAAACAAAACAAAAAAAAACACTATTGTAATTCTATGCTTCATTTAATAGTAATAATTTATAAATATTTAAGGATGTATGATATTATATAATATTTGGGTGAATATTTAGTCTAGAATTCCATTAATGAATATCATGAATATCAAGAATCCCCAATGCTCATTACTCAATCACGAAAAAACTTACCCATAAAGATTTTAATGTTCTATATGTCACTGCTTTAGGCCAAACCAGATACCTATATTTTCATATTATTCTCCATAACCATTCAAATCCATTATCTTCACCTGCTTCCCATTATATCCCTGATTACTTTCAGAGGTGTCTGAAAAGAAGATGGCCTCGGAATCTGCTACTTTAGAACTTTTATTGAAGTACGACAGAGTAAAAAATACTATTGAAGAAACGAACAGATTAATAAAAGTTAATAATCATTATGATATCGATTATGTATTTCAAAAGTTACATAACTCAAAAATCTGTATTTGGTCGTTCTTCTATGAAATATCAAAAATGTATCAAATTAACTTCAAAGCCCACCTCATACATCTCACTGCAGTTGGGATTACAAGATAATTCAAATATATTTTCGATATTTCATACAAGACTGTGTGATTTTAAGTTTTTTTTAATGCAGAATTATGAGTTGTGTCTCTTTTGAAATCATGTGTGAAACGTAATGTAAGTTTCTTGGCTTTAACCTTTAACGAATGCTCTAGGATAGATGTACGCTGTGTTGTCATGAACTCATAGCACATTTTCACGCATAGCAGTTATTTTTAATCTAGTTAAAATTACACTGAAAGGATATCCATTTTTTTATTTTAATGCAAGAGTTGATAATCCAGATGGACAGATACTATTATAAAACTCTTGCGAATAAGGAACTGCAATATCAGTGGTTACAACTGAAGGCCCTCGAATCCGGATTTAGATTCCTAACCATTATAAAATTTACTATTGATAAACCTTTCTTGACATATAAAAATTATGCAGTTAAAATTTGTAAACTCCATGATGGAGTGGTGCTAACCACAATTCGGTCAATTTTCAAACTTCACTGGGATCCACATGTCACACCAAATGAAATTATAAAAATGTTATTTAATAATTTAATTGAATATAAATATATTCCATTATCAATTTAATGTTTTTTATAACACCGTAACATTGTAACCTCTCATTCAGAATGGCGCTCGCCACCTATCGGTCAATTTTCAGACTTTACTTCTATCTAAATTTTATCGCTATTATAATAACAAATTAATTGAAAATCAGCAGCTTTTATTATTGCTAAACCTTCCTGGAGCTATGAATATGATGTGGTTAAAATCTGGTACGGATTGGTTCAGTAGTTTTCATGGTTAGTGATCACAAAAGAAAATTGGCTTGTCTTTTTATTTATACAAGTCTTTTTTGGCATAGCTCCTATTCTTATGTATGTTGCAAAACGTTTCAGGACCCTAGTCCCATCTCCAGGCTTCTAAAATATTTTACAATACGTTAATCTACATAATTATACTAATCAGTTTTACAAATCACATAAAATACGTTATTCATCTCATTAGCTGTGGTTATTTGCACATTGTCTTATCATATAGGACCATATAAACAGCCCACTGAACAATGTTCAACATTTGTTTATATGATGGTCTACTCTTATCAACGAAAACTATTTAATATAGTGATTATATTTATAGTTTTTTCTTTATAGTTCTTGCAAGGTTTAGCAATAATAAAATATACTGATTTTAATTTTTAAGTTAATTTGTTATAACATAATATTTGGAAAACTGTGAAGTTTAAAACTTAAGCGATATGTGGCGAGCCCCACTCATAATGAGAGGTTACAATGTTACGGTGTTATATAAAGCTTGAAATTGATAATAAATGTATTTATATTCTGTTAAATGATATTTTAATAATTTAATGTGGTGCCACATGTGGATCCCAGTGAATTTTGATAATCGACCGATGTGGCAGCAATAAGCACCACTCCGTAATAGAGTTTACAAGTTTTAACAACATAATTTTCATAGCTTTAAGAAGGCTCATCAATAATAAAATTTGTTGCGCTATACATAAGAATAAACTAGGAGTTATGCCAAAAAATGTTTGTATAACTAAAAAATTTCCTTCAGCATAAGTTGTATAGATTCGTTAATGTTCTAATCCTTAATGAATCTCTCAATTCACTGAAAATACCTGCAGTCGTCAAAAAGAAGAGGACTTAGTCTCCACATGGTCAACTATAGAGAGTCTATTCCTTTGAGACTGGATTCCTATATGGGTCTTCGATATACAGATACTGAATACAGATCCTAGATACAGATACTAGATACTCGGGTAGAGATGAGAGCGCGATATAGACAGAAGAACGAGGTGCTAGAGAGCTGAGGGAGTATTGATTCCCAGGTTAGTTGCCAATTAGAGAGGAACCACGCCCTCCCTCTGTTGACACTCGTAAACAAGATCCCTCGGCCGGTCCTTCTCATCTCATCCTATCTATCTCAGCTCTATCATCCTCTGGGCAACTTCATCACTCGCTAATTGAACGCATTGCAGCTATGGTTAAAGTTAAAATTAGTAAAACCAATTGTCATTATGATATATTTAAATATAAACTAAATCGCATAATATAATGCATATAAAACACTATTAGAAAAACATACAGTGACTCAAGAAATTGATTAAATGTTTGTAGTGATATAAAAAAATTGTCATAATCCGCTATGTTGTTTGTCAATACCTATTTTATTACTTTGTTTACATAAAACATTGTATACTGTCTTATTGTAATCCTCTTCCCTACCTGCGTTGTAAATATTAATCACATAGTATATCCAAGACTCCCAAAACCACTTGATCAATTTCGTGAGTTTAAATTATACTTTTAAAATCATCAGTTAATAATAATTAAAACTTCTTTTAGCTAATAATAGTAAGTACGAAGCAATTTTATTTCTTTTTGTCAATTCTGAATCCAATACAAAATATTAAATTACAGTTTTTTTTTTTTTTCTACGGTGAAGCTAACATCAAAAAATATTCAGAAAGCAATTATAAATTAGCTTAAAAATGGAGTTTCTCACCGTCCTTTAAGAATCAAATATGGATGCTCAGTAGCGTCCATAAGCAGCGTTACAAAAATGAATGCAACCTATTGGAAAGGGATTGAAAAAAATAAAGTAGGTCCTAAGCCTTTACTCTCAGATAAAGCGCGGTATAATCGTTCGAAGCTTAGACGGTTTGCTTATATCAACATCATCACTGAAGGAATACGTTATGCCTTGAGACAAGCTGGTTTGTGAGAAACGGATACAGTTAAAAAGCCATTGTTAACAGATAAGCATAAAAAACTAATTTTGGCATTCACCAAAAACTTGTCCCACCAAACTGAAAATGATTTGGCAAATGTCATATGTTCTAATTAGACCGAAATTAATAGATTTAATTAATAGATCTGACGGGAAAGAATGGATCTGAAAAGGACGAAATGAACCATATGCGATTTACTGTATTTATTTCGTGATTCACTGTATATAAAATTCATTAGTCAGTCTAGATCAACGTAGGTCTTTTATCACTATTTAAAATAAAATAAATCTTTTTTCTATTTTTTATATTTGAAACTAATATATAGAAATATGATTACAATGATATGTTAAAAAAAATTTAACTAAACATTAGTAGCGTTTCAAAAATATAAGAAGTTGAACCTATATAAGAAGGTCCCTCGATCATCTTCTTTTCAGACACCTGCATAATCAGGTCCGGACATTAGTGGGTTCGAGTGTGTGACAAAAAAAAAAAAAAAAAAAAAAGAAAAAAAAAAGTTAAATAGAAAATAAAAACATAAGCGACTTAAATTCATTTCTATTCAAATTCAAGTTCAAATATGGTAGAGGTTTAGACTGATCACTTAATTCCACAGACCATTTGAATCGGAATTCCTACAAAGCTAGAAGAATAAAAATATTTTAATTTAACAAAATATTCGAGCTAAGACCCTAAAATAAACTCATTCTATGTTATTAGTTATCCCAGCACGAATCACCAATGCCTCACCAGTTTGGAGTTCAATTTGCATAAGCAATTACAGGGAAACTGCATGGAATTCAAAATTTATGAATGAGGAACTAGTCTTAGACCTAATAGCCAAGGGGGTTCCACCCAAGTGTGAGAAGTGTAGCAGTAGTTTTTCGGAAGTCCATATTTTTAAATAATTCCCTTACTGTACAAAAAAGTTGTATGAATCAGAGATACCTCCAAACATTTCAGAAGCGCTAGGAAACGTTGAGAAGAATATTGATAAACTTACAAAATTCCTGGACAAACGAGTCTCATTATACAGAAATAAAAACTTTAAAATTTAAAACTTTCTATTTATAACTACGTACAAATGTACGAAAAAAAAATATCATGGAAAAATCAGTAGTATCCAAAAAACCGCTGATAATCTAAAATTGCTTACATTTATGTTAGTTTATTGTATTTTATAATCAAGTATGTATTTCATTCCTTCGTATTATTATTTTTTTTTTTATTTATTTATATTTTTTTTAAATTTTTCCAAATGTTGATACAGGTATAACGTGTCAAGCATATTTATAGTTTTTAACTCATAATGTGCGAAGGACATGAGTAAAAAAAAAAAACAAACATGTAAAACACCATTTTATATTCTTTAAAATTTTTAAATAAATAAAAACGTTAGGGTTTATTATATTTATTATTTTCCTTACAATGTAGTAAATGTCAAAGAAAAAGAATGATTCCATTGATTAACGAAATATATTCTTACATAAAGAACATTGGTAGAATATGAAAAATTCATTCAATAACCTTCAGTATGAATATGATAATCAAATATAGTCAAAATATGATGAAAATATCTAAAAATAAACAGGAAGGTTATGTCTTTAAAAATAAGCGAAACCAGGTGTTATTAAATTGTTTTATAAATTATTTATTGCACTGTTTCTTGAAAGAAAACTTAATATAAAATTTCGTTATTAGTGAATAGAGCCGACAGCTTGGTGCAACACTCTATCGCTGATACTAACACTCCTCATATTTCCACCAATCCTACACTACACGGTCAAACTGTCAGGAGCAGAAGCGACTGTGATACGGGCAGGTCTATAATTTCCTCTTCAAACATTTCGTTGAAAGTACAGCTTCGCTTAAATCATGATAATTGTAGTTTTTTTGAGTAGTTTAAATTTTCAATTACAAACAATTTTATAAATATATTTTACTTAGTCAATATATCAAAATACATTTTGAATCAATACGTTTCAATTGACTAATTCCCACTTGAAAAATTTCCTAATTATGGCCAATTTCTAACAACGTCATATCACCGATCAATGGAAATATCTTCCATATCGAAATTCGATAAGTTAAATGAATGTTATGTTATTTTAATAATAATGTAAAAAGCAATTTATAAATATTTTTCGAACTTATATCTTTTTATATAAAATATAAAAAACATAAGTATACGTTTAACGTTTTAAAAAAATAATCTAGTAAGCACTTTACTCCATTAAGAGGTGATTCCATATATCGATATTTATAACTGTATAAAATACAAATATATACAAGTAAATTTGTGTAAAAATGGTTATAATAACAAGTCAAAAAATTGTGAAGAAAATAGCTATTATTGGTTTAATAAATGTTATACATTAGAAGCTCCTTAGCCATGTTCTTTTCATACACCTCAGAGGGTTATCGGAAGTCGAGTGGGAAGCAATTTGGAAGATTAGTTGATCAAAATGGGTATCCGAAGTAATGGTAGAACAGGTATCTGGTTTGGACCAATTCAGCAACATATGAAAAATTCAGATCATTATGGAAGAGTTCATGTGTGATATAATAAGAAAGATTTTATTAAAGGTATAAAGGAGCATTTTAAGAGGAATTTTGGATAGTAAGGATTATTTTCAGACCCCTCGGAGGATTATCGGGTATTCAGTGTGAAGCCAGTTGGGTGACTAGTGGATTCGAGTGGGTATGGAGTTTACTATGAAAGGATAGGTATCCGGTTTGGGTCAGATCTGTAACATATGGAAAATTAAGATCTTTATGTATAACTTTGTGACACCTTCCCGTTTTTTTATGTATTATAATAAGAGCAGAAAGGATTTTTTTTTTCCTTCAGGTTATAAACTCATTCTAGCCAGAGAGAGAAAGTCCAGATTGAAGTTCTTAACAATTTAAAACATTTCACAACTATGGCATTCTAGATTTTATTTATTTGCCTGTTGGCAATATTATTATGTTATAGACGTGTAATATAGACGTAGTCAGTTTTATTTTGTTAACCCATAACTCAAATTCTAAAATATTTAACGTATGAAAACGTTCCCTAAAGATATCAATCGTTAGTGAAGGTGGTAAATTACTTTGAGGGAAGAGAAATAATTTTCTTCTTCTCCAATTCTATTTATTTATTTTAGGGTTTGGAGGGCCCTTCCGCCTGTTATTGTGCTAGGATAACACGAACACTCTATCTCAACGCTAAACTTAAAATAACATTTTAAATTGAATAAACAAGCCTTAGAGTATTCTAAGGGCAATACTAACAATTCGCCGAGTCAACTCAAGAACTAAAAGTAATTATTCAGTGCAAAATTAATTATAGACTCTGATTAAGTCATAATTTGGTTTTTTCTATCTGTTCCATATAAAAGTTTATTAGCGATACATACAACCTCTATACAACCGTAGATAAAAAAAAAAAAAAATGATTCTCAATACCTCGATTTAAAAATTAATTGTAGGTACGAATATTTTTCCTATTTTTCCCTGACTGGGAAAAACAATTGATCACAGATATATGTATCTATTATCAACTGTTTCTCCCTATTTAATTTTTAGAATAAAATGATCCAATTACTTTAATATATTTTTAAATAAATCCATTTATTGAAATTTACAACTGTACAAAATATAAACATCAAGTAAATGTGTTGATAATGATTACAATAAAATGTCAAAACTTTAAATGAGCTACTCATCAGTAACACTTCAATAAAAATTCTACACTTGAAGGTCTCGAAGTCATCTTCTTTTCAGACGCCTCGGAGGATCATCGGAAATGGAGTGGAAAGTTACGAGACTAGTGGTTTCGTGTGCTTATGGAGTTGGTATGAAAGGATAGGTATCTGGTTTGGGTTAAATCGGCAACATATGGAACATTATAATCTTTATGCATAAAATAAAAATGTAAGGAGCATTGAGGATATTTCGAAGGATTTTGGATTCAGCTCCCGAAGCCATCTTGTTTTAAGACGCCTTTGAAAGTTATGAGGGATTCAATGGGAAAAAACTGAAGAGAATAATGGATTTGAAAGGCTATGGAATTTACTATAAAATGATAGGTGTATAGTTTGGCCTATATCAGCGACATATGGAACATTAAGATATTTATGGATATGTTTATTTCCTATTAAGTATTGAGAATTGAAGATTCTACGATGGATTCAATAAGTGAAGAATTGGATTTTGATATTCATATTTGGAAATTCTGCATTACATTAAAAATAAAGATTGTAATCAATATACAACTGTTATAACTCCAGCATTAAACAAATTTGAAATTCTCACAGTCTTGTATGAAAAACGGGATATCGAATTATAGTGTTTAGGCAATTATAATCTTATATCTTCAAAAGTTTTCCAATATTAAATTCATATAGTTAATAATTTTATGTTTGGTCTCCTGGAGCAATAGTTAGTTTTGAAAGAGAATTTTAAACACTATACCCAGCAAAGTTAATCATTTTATGTTTGGTCTCCTGGAGCATATTAGTTTTGAAAGATTAAACTTAAAATCATATCATAAAAAATAAAAAATTCTCAGTTATTAAACATTAAAAATTTCGTTCACTGTCGACTGTATCATCGACTCTTTTTTTGGTAAAGTGAACCAAGTGGATTTTTTTTAAATAAGTAGAATCAAGAGTTTTATTACTTAATTGACATTGAAATTTTCAATGTTAAAAAGAAACGGAATAATAAAAAACAATAAAAAATAAATATATCATTAACATTTTTGTTGAATGTTTGAAATTGTATTAGTTATTCCAGTGAGGCCAGGAACGATTCCAAGTAGGATCATATTCAACAGAAGCCCTCCACATTATCTCAGTAATTCCAATAATTAGGTGAAGTATTTCAGGACTTGATGCATTGCATAACTCAATCCCTTTGTAATTTTCGTTTTCAACGAGTGTAAAATATTCGCTTCAGGTATTCCATTGTTAAACGATACTCTACCTGGAAAGCTTTAGCAAAAAGAGCAACATTCCAATGATTTTAAGTTACATACATAACTAATGCTTTAGAGTGTATAAGCTAATTTAATAATGTATAACGTGATCGATTCAATATCTGAATTAGATTTGATAATTTAAAAATAATAAAGAATGTACCAGAATAAAAAAATGAATCATACAGATAAAAATAAAACAGCAATAGGAGACCATGTACAAAAGCAGAAAGATGATTTGAACAACACAAAAAATCTAAATTATAAAAATAAAACCCAGTACAGAAAAAGGTTGAAAACTATATGCTTGAAAAAAACAATAGATTATGCAGTAAATTATAAAACAGACACAATAAAAATAGGTACAGATTATGCTATGATACTTGATAATAGATAAAAAATATAATACATTATAAAAACAGAATGCAACTGTCAAATACTTGTAACTGATTAAAAAAAATAAGAAGGAAGAATATTAAATATAGATAGCAACAATATTTCAATAATATATTTTATTAAGTAATTAAAAATCAATTGTAGTAAACAGTTTTTAGTACTTTTTAAACCATAATCCAATACAGCTGTAAGCCAAACGGGACTACGTTAAGAACTTAATGATTGAAAACAAAAATTATTATTAAATTTGTAACAATGTGGAAAGCTAGAAGAAATCGGCAAGTTTAAATTATTTTTTTTTATTAAAATAGCATTAGGTATAGTGTAGAGATAATTAATTGTTAAATTGAATTGTTTTGAGGTATGACCTGAACATGGGAAAAAAGGTTTCCCGAAACGTGTAGTCGAAGTTTAATAAATTAATAATGAAATAGTAAAATTCTTAATTTTAAGATTAAATTTATTAATTATCATAACCAAGAAAAAATTATTAGGAATGATTATTATATGTGGAACTTTGTTACTATAATAAAAAAGAATGATTTAATTTAGGAGAGAAATTCGATGAATCAATAAAAATGATTTCTTTTTTTAATGACAATAACTTTAATTACGTATATTTTACAATCTATATTACTCAAGTAAAATAAATAGCATTAAAAAATTAACTAGTAAACTCCAGCTACAAAATATAAAATATAAATTAAAACAATTTGTAATCTTTAATACAGCCTTCTCAAATATGTACATAGCCTTATGGATCCAGTGGAGTGAAAACGCTATAGCTGACTTGAGTTAAAGCTGGCTATAGCCAGAACTCGAATAAAAATATAATTTACTAAGTTCTGATAGGAAATTTAGCCTGCTATCAATTGAAAAAATAAATAAATTTTGGATCGGACGAATAGTTTTGGTGTTATAACGAAATATGTGCCAAAAAACTTTAACTTTACAATAGTACGGGTTTTTAGCGTGCTGGCATGGGTATTATACATAACTTTATGTACATTATATAGTTAAATTATATTATATTCTATAAATAAATTTTATATATGATGTCTGAAAGGAAATTTAGTCAGCTATCAGTTAAAAAAAATAAATTTTGGATTAGAGTTATAACCGACAACAGAAAAGTACCAACTGCTTGTTTTCACGAAGATGTGCGACTTACGTGAAGTTAGTCAATCTTTGGTGGCCAAACCGCTCTAGAACTATTGATTTGAGAACAAAATGACTATTACCAAATTTGTTACAAAGTTGATTTGCTTGAATACCGTGTAATAGAAAAAACAAAATATACTAAAATTATACAAGTTTTATACGAATAGGAATGGAATGGATAGGATAGGATGGTTACAAGGCTACCTGAAACTGGATAATGAATGAGTCAGAAAGTTGGAATCGGTGGAAAGATTAGGAACGGAATAAGAAAATTTAAAGATGTTTAGGGATGAAACATAAATATTAATTATATAGAGTTTTGTTAGAGGCATGATACTCAGAAATTGTAAAATTTGTTAAACTTAAAAGGATTAAATACGATTAATATTGGATTTTTTTTGCGTTACTCCACTGTTTTAGTCAATATGTAGATATAAGATTTAGTGTGATCTTGTTAATGAGAAGTTTGTTGTCGTTCTATATAATGTCTTATTTAGTAGTCTATTGGCTGAAGAATCTATTTAATTCATTGAAAATTCCTTTATTAATCGTGCAGCTTTATTTTGGAATGCCGTTCAATCCGCAATGCTCCTTCTCTCACTTCTTTTAAACATAATTTATTCATCCACCTCCTTAATTATCAATCTTCCGAAATTATCTAATAATATATTAGTGTAAGAATGTTACTTTTTATTTTATTTTATTTATTATTTGTTTTTCTATTCATTTATTTATTTTTCTTATATAAGCCCGAAGATTTGTTTTTAAATCTAAAATTTCACCTTATATATTTATATGTATATAATTTTCATTACATTAATATTTTTTATTTTATTTTATTTTTTTAATGAATAAATATTATAAGCTCCTTCTTTAAAGGGCAATGAGTAATATGGATGACATTGGATCCATTCATTTTTTTTTTATTATTATTTTTTTTTAATCTTGTATAATTTTTACAATTCACAGTTTTAAATGCTGTACCAAAAAATAAACCAGTCTCAAACTTAAATAAAATAATATAAAACAACTTAGGTATATGCTGATATAACCATAATTTATAATGAAAGAAAAATATACAAAAAAAATTGTCAAAGATGGATTTATTCATAGAATATGTACAATAAAAAGAAAATGCAGATAAACGTATATTTATTTCTATTTTTATTAATTTGTTTTTAAATTCAGTTCTAATATTCGTTTCAGAAGTTACCTAATACAAAATAAAAAAAATTACCATTGTAGGATCCGTTGCCATTCATATTACTCATTGCACTTGAGTAAGACTGCTTGTAATATTTATTCATTAAAAAAATAAAAATAAATAACAAACATTTATAAACTGTTTAGATTATCATTCTACATGCAAAGTAAAAGACTTAAACAGATTCTTCAGCCAATAGACTACTAAATTAAAAGTTACCGCATACAAAATTAAAAAAACTAAAATGGTAATTTGCTTTAAATCTTAAATTGAACACTTACGAAACCATTTAGACTTAAGCATTACATACGAAAATGTTAGAAAGATTCACATAAATAAATATTTTATTATTACCGAATCTCTATAAATCGTCAACAATTCAGTAGATCAAAGGTAGCGAACAGAATTGGAACGCGCACTGCCATCTACTGCGATATCAACAAGTAAGCCAAGATGAGCCGGAGCTATGTTTACATTAGCTTGGGATAACTGGAACTAGAATGACGTATTGATCCATTCGTTAATTAACTAATTAATTACGATTGCCTATTAATTAACTCACGTGGCCGAGCTAATGTTAGGCACGGGAGCTCTAAGGTTTCTTCACCCACGTATAACGTATAGCTAAATCATCTTTGTGGGCGAACTGGTACTACCTGCAGCAATATTGCTTACTGTTCATTACTCACAAACGACTGTAGTTGTTTTATTAATTATTTTTATAATGTCACAGGATATAAAAAAAAAAATACAGTCCAGAAAAATACGATTTGGAGAAAAAGTGCCTCCAATCATAAAAAAAACAGTTAACTATTCCAATAATTTAAAACAGTATCCTGGAGGATAACAATGGTGGAAGTTATCCTTCGGATAACTTAAAAACCGGTCAAATAGCTTCCTTAAGGACGAAAAAAAAATAATAAAATTCCGCCATCCTTGGCCACTCTCTCCTTCCGCAATTAAAATAAGTTTTCTTCCTTAAGGATGCTGTTTTAAGATGGCCGAATTTTATTAATTTTTCGTCCTTAAGGATTCCTTAAGGATGCTGTTTTAAGATGGCCGAATTTTATTAATTTTTCGTCCTTAAGGATGCTGTTTTAACGGTTTTTAAGTTGTCCGAAGGATACCTTCCGCCATTGATGTCCTTCTAAGGACACTGTTTTACAGATCTGCCAGGATCTGACGATTTTTTAAGGCAGAAGGACATCCTTGGCAACTCTCTCCTTCCACAATTAGAATTAGTTTTCGTCCAAAAGGATGCTGTTTTAACGGATTTTAAGTTATCCGAAGGATAACTTCCGCCATTGTTGTCCTTCAGGATACTTTTTTAAAAGATTCAACGATTTTAAGATGGTGGAAGGATAACTTCCGCCATTGTTGTCCTTATTTTAAAATATTTGATGATTTAATAGTTTTTAAGATTAAGAATATTAATAGGTTATTTTGAATTGAATATGTATTTTGGCTGGGGTCTATTTTGACTTGCTCTAGCCGTATTGGTATTAGGATCGAAAGTTTAACAACAGTTTCCTGATTTTAATGGAAATATTTTTAGCATCAGTCGCTTGTACCGACGGTTCAGGAGCTATATTGGTTTAAATGGAAACAGTAACGTTTTGCCTACATCTTTTAAGTGTTGGGGCTTTTTTAGAGCTTGGTTGGTGTTGCTTAGATCGAACATTTGAGATAGCTTCCCGATCAGAAATTTAATGGAAAACATTAGTAGGTCCAGCCGTATAGAAGCTATATTGGTTTGAATGAAATATAAATATCATAAATGAATAAATTAAATTTTGAAAAGCAACTTAAATTAACCCTACAATCAGAAAATCTGTCTTTCAGGCGGATAAAGTTTATAAATAATGTACGAACTCTTGCTGGAGAATGATTGAAGGGGTGAGGTTTCACGTGTGTTTCAGTTAAACCCTATCCTTAAAATTATAAGAATATTACCTGTTCGGCATCGGACCCTAAGTAGCTAAAATCAAAATTTGTTGAACATACCCCGTCCGTGAGATTGGTGCTCCATCCATGATTACGATTTTGTATATATCAGGCGGCTGTCCCTACTAATGTACTATTTCGAATCTGCCATTTATTTCATGTCTGTATGTGAAGCCTATTTTCCTTATTTATTTATTTCATAATTCTATTTTTATATATTTATTATGTTATTTAGTCTTTATCATCTTCTCATAAATTTGCTAATGCATTATTTCAGGTTACTCCTGTTTGTTAGTGATTCAATCCTTTAAATAACTAAAATAGTTTATACTTTTGAGCTTGGGTGGAAAAGATATCTTGAAACAGACTGTTCTTTCGGTCTATTCTGCATATGCTTTTGTATCTTTTATTTCAGATCTGTGTACCGTTTATTTTATTATTTATTATTATTTGTCTTATTTCTGACAGGCAGTCAGTAAAATATAATAAATAATCCGTCTGAAGGGTTAAAATAATTTGTGAAGTAGGATATAAAATTATTTTCTCCCTAAGCATTAATGCAACTTGTGAGCCCTTAACCGTGGCATATAAAATCACCAAGTAAGTGCCCTCTATACCGAAAGGTCTTGTCGTTAATCTCTTCCCCATCTAACTTTATCTTCCCCTGGGATCAAATCACCAGCATCTTAGAACATATTACACTCCACCTTGAATAGTATAGTCGATCTTCTTTTTTTTGAATTTTAATTGTCTTTTTTTTCAATTAATCGTTTTATTTTAAACTAGCATCCCCCGCCGCGACATTGACCGCTCTCTTATGTAAAGAACTTATATAATTTTAACTAATAATTGGAATTCTACTCGTTTATCGATAAAACCAAAAAGAAAATTCTCTTCTAAAAAAATGTTCATTGTCAAATGTTATCAACCTTTATATTTTAAAGTGTTGAATAATGTATTCAAATTCAATGTAAAAACAGAAATAATTTTACAAAATTACAGCAGTTATGTTCAGATTCAATATTACTCTTTGCGCCTGGTTAAAATAAAAAAAAAAAAATGAAACTCAAGGAAGTTGTGTCAGTTGACGATTCCATTAACAATTACTAAAGATACGCACGTTGTATACAGGACCAATACAATTAGTATTAATGAATTAATTGAATATTTTAAAAAAATTAAACTCTTAAAGTGTAACTAAGTCACAACACCATAAGGAGAAAAAAAAGTGAAACATTACATTGTGGAATTTAAGAAAAGAAGTAAAAAAGTTATGGAAAAAAAAATAAAGAAAATTCCTGTTACTGCATACTCAAGTATACCATTTTTATTTTTATATTTTATTATATTTCTTCTTTATTTATATAAATCATTGTTTCATTCGAATTGTTATTATTACTACTACTGTCATTATTATTATTAGTCTTATTTCAATTGTTTATTTTTTCTATATTCAATTTATAATTGTATTATCTATTCCTTCACACTTTTTTCATCAATATTTTAATTTTTTTTTTCTCGTAATAATTAAGTGTTTACATCTTATTATTATTTGTCACCATTGTTATATAATGTCTTCGATTATTATACTTGTTTTATTTTTATTTTTATAACGTATTATTATTAACATTGTTTTTACACCTTAAAATTTTTCTAGAATTGTAAGCAATATGACCTCTCGAAATTTCTTTAAAACCTTTCTTACCTTCATAATCTTCTTGCTCTATTATTATACAGTTTCATAAAAGCAGACAACTCCACTCGCAGATTAGAATATAGGCCTCGATATCTTTTGTAACTACATATTCTAAATAAATAAATAAAAAAGTTATTTATTTATTTGAGACCTTAAGTTCCTTAAGAATAAAAAAAAAAAAAAATGTACAATCAAGGGCATTCATAGCCTAAAAATGAATATGAAATATTATTATTCAGAATAGAAGAACAAATAATAATAGTAAAACATAAACAAAACAACAAGATATTACGAACACATTGACTATTCTACGAGATAACTGGTAGACTGCTTTCTTTTCTAGAACGCCAACTATCTCGTTCTGTGTTATTTGCTATTTTCGTGATGCTATGACTAAACTCGAAATATATTGGTGCTAATATCGATAGATGGCTTCAGGCAAAAGAACTGAAAATCAATGCTGGCTTGCATGAACAGAAAATTTATTTAAAAAACGAACAACATATATATACAAACATGTAATATATATATATATATATATATATATATATATATATATATATATATATATACAAATTCGGACGATCTTTTTTTTTTTTTTTTTTTTTTTTAAACAACATTTTTTATGATTTTTGATGATAAATGTGAACAAGAATTAGAGTTTTTAATAATATGATATGAGTAAATCAAATTGTTATTTTAGAGCAGATTTCTGAAAATTGCTGTGGCAATCAACGTGTTAAAGAGTAATAGAAATATTTTAATCCGGTAAGTGCAAAAACAATAAAATTTTATGTATAAAACCTGTCCACATATTATATAAGTAAAAAGTGGCTACTGATAGTTTCCGTGGATCTGATGGACAGGTGGATAAAAAGGGATTGTTTGAAAGTTTAAATGGTATTTGAATACCGAATGGTGAAAGGGGTGGAATTCCATAGAGAAGAGGATTGGGTTAAGAAAGATCTGTCGAAAGTATAGTTCGAAAGAAGTATATCCGATTGGCGGGAACGGGTTTAGTGGGTAAGAACTAATGATTTGAACTAAGGGAGTTCAGAAATGTAAGGTGGGCGTTGAGATTGGACGGTTTGGTAAAGAAAGGATGTCAGAAAATACTGTCGACTGAAAAATACTCTACAGGAAGGAAAGAGCCATTTTAATTCCGTATAAAATTTTGAAACGTGGGTGTTCATTACTTATTTATGTTGTTATTCTAGGAATAGCAAGCTTCTCCATATATGAATGGTTTGAAACCAGTGGCGTAGTTAAAAAAGCAACGCTGGAATGAAATAGCTCTTGGGGGCTGGCTTGTCCCTCGTTAGGAAAGTTTTGGTTTGGTGATCCCAAGGCGGAGTGTATATAGTTTAATTGTAATTTTAATTATTAATTTTGTTTTGGAACTCCACCAACCATCTAATTATTTTCGTATCCAATCCTTGCAATCCAAAATAATTAAAAAAATCCTTACTAATCCTTAACTTTTCACAAATAAACTTATTTATAAGGAACTTAATGTTCTATATATTGCTGATTAAGTCCAAACCAGATACATATCTATTCATAGTAAACTTCTTAACCATTCAAACCTACCAGTCTCAACTTCCCATTCCAAGTGCTGGTAGTGTTTGGTTCTTTTTTTATTTATTTATTTTTTTAGATTTGTTGCCAAATCCTATACAACCAATTTTATACTTTAATTAAAGTTAAATTTAGCTTCATTTATTTGTTGTGATTGTCTTCTTTCTTCTGTAATTATAGTTTAGATTTTAATTTATCTAAAACTTCGGTTAGTTTAGCTACTTATCTCTGTCCAATTTTTTAAGTATGCTTCTTGAGGATCAAAATTAAATTTTAATTTAGACCTGATTTTGTTGTGCTTTTTGTATCTGAATATCATATTATGGATATTATTACATTACAACTCCGGGAAGTCACACGTGTTACCTTTTCCATTAGCTCTATTTTCATCGGGTTAAAATATTTATTTGTACAGCCTTAATTTGTCTTAAGTCCCGTTATTCTCACAACATGATTTTTAATAAGTACCGATGGTTCGAAACCATGAGGTTAGGCTCACTTTGGGCTAATGATAATAATCTCTGCCCTTTGATTGTGACTCCCAGTCATGCCTCTCTTGCAATCTTTCATCGCCTGCTTCCTTATAGCTCTGAGTAGGTCTGGAGTTGGCATTATCCTTTTCTACTTGTCTGTTTCGTGCTACTCTGTCCGCCTTCTCATTACCGGAGAGGCCTACATGGCTTGGTACCCACTAAAAGAAAAATTGTATTTTGATAATTGATTGTTATATTTTTTTTTTCAGATTTACTTATTATACAGTTGTGAATATCAATGAAAAAAAAAAAAAAGTCTTTCTTTTTACTTTATTGATGTTTTAAATTTAATTTAATAAATTCCTTAGTTAGAGATGTTATTTTATGATTTTTATTTATTTATTTTTTTTATTATCGAAAAAATTGAACCCATAACAGTCTCATTTCCCATAAAATGTCTCCACTATATTCTACCTACTTCACAATAGGTATATTAGCAACCGGTATATACTCAATGATTAATGATATGAGGGCAGTTATCTATATAATCACTTTATAGACTCACCGGTATAGTGGAATAATGTATTGTCCAAGTTGGGCAGATTATGTTCTGACACATCGTCAATAGCACCGCCCATCGGTAATAGCCAAGGTAGGCCATTGTTCAAAGCCGCGCCCACGGCGGCTAAATAATAAATTGCAGCTGTGCCGCCATTATTTAGTGTTGTGTCGGTTTGGAATTCCGGGCTGTTGCTGCTTTATGGTTTCACGGAACGCCGATTATGGAACGCTATCCCCGAACCTGGAACAATATATATTGTTAAAGGGCGGAGCATGTTTCGGGAGTCGGGAGGCAGCTAGCACCTGTGTCCAGTGTCTTGGAAGGGGCGTGGGGTGACGGGGAGGGGAAGGAAGGTCCCAAGGGACACGAAGTGGAGGAAAAAGGGCTCTCCAAGTTACTTCCTAACATCAATATTGAAGAAAAGCAGGTGACATTAATTTTTAAGGGAGTCTACTTCTTTCAGTTTGTATGACAAAAATAATTATTAAAACGATAAGAAGAATCAATAGAAAGAAACATCGATAAATGACGCATGTTTAAATAATATCAAACATAAACATAAACAAAATAGACATAAACGTAACTTCCATATACATTGGCCAAATTTATCATTCTTTATTATAATTTTTTTTTAACTTTGCAAATACATTCACACTTGTCAATAATAATAGTGACAACCAACGAATAAGATGATGAATTTAAATCGTGTAAAAACATGAGGGGGAGCAGAACCCAGAGCCTCCTGTCATAATTTTTTTTTATAATTTAGGAGGTCCTTCATCCAGCTCCTTTTCATCCTTCTTTGGTCGTTTTCTGGCATTTGCGTGGTGGCTATGTCGTAATAAACAAGTCAATTTTGTGAAATGCACAATATTTTTATTCTAAATTTTAATTTTATATTTTGAACCGCAAAACAAATCTTTTAAATTTACAAAAGCCCGAACGAATTGCAATAAAAAAAAAATTAAGTAACAGACCACGAACCTTACGTATATTAGTGAACATTTAATTCTTTTACATTTTCCTTGAAAATAATTATTATTATTTTACAATTTTAAGATTTTTATAAAAAAAAACAAATAGAAATCGTACAAAAAAAAAACCAATCCTTATTGGTTAATAATTGTTTTAATATATCTTTAAAATCTAAATATAACTTTTTGATTGCTTCTTTTCAAAGTTAATATAAGTTTTAAAAAAACAAATTAAATTGATATAAATATTCTGGAATCCGTATAAATATTTAGAGAAAATTAAAGAAAAATTATAATATAATTTATTATTCATGATAGGCTACATTGAAAATATATCACAAACACACACACACACATATATGTTATAGATCCGTTACTAGGAAAAGAGAGTACATCCAGGAAAAGATATGGGGACGACTAAGAAAGAGCTTTGGAACGTAGCTCAGAAAACAGACTAAAATTCTTCGAACATACTGAGAAGGAATCAGGATAGGTTGTGCAAGATAATATTTGATAAAATACTGATACTAGAAGAATGCTAAGGGATGTCAAGAACAAATAAAGGAACAAGTGGAGAGAATGGGCAGGAGAGAGAAGAACAACAAAGATGGAGAAAAATTGGAGAATGGTGAGAAGCTTATATCATTTTGTGATGGAGAGGAAGAGGTAGGAAGGTAGGAAGGGGGGAGAAAACGAGAAGATTGTGGGCAGAAAAGAGAAAAATAAAAACAAGAAATGATAAAAGGATGGTCTTTAGTTGGCCTTTACTTCGATATAATAATAATACTACATTTATACTTTATACTTTTGTCCATTTCTAAATTTCAATTTTCCTGTAATCAAATAAAAAATTCTAATAAACGACATTATCGCACTTCGAGTGTATTTTAGAGGGAAACAACAAATTGAAAATCTTTCACTAGCAGTTATTGACACCATATCTTCCAGAGTAGGGCGAAGTTTGGAACTTTAATTTAAGTTGGATCGCTGGCGGCTGGTAATAATCCCTTTGTGGTTTGAAGTTAGGACTCGAAGAAAACTGGATGCGGGTAGAGGCCTAAGCTCCCCGGTACACTCTCTAGTTTTAGAACCACTGACAAGGGTCATGGCGTTGCAGATTAGATTTAATATAGATAGTCTCTATTTCTGGATTATTTAAGATTTATAGCCTGGTAGAAACAATGTTTCGTATGTAATATGTATGGCTAACGAAGGATCAGCTAAAACTGGGAGGGAAATTAGGTAACAACGGAGAAGAATTTATGATTATTTGACTGTGGAATAAATCATACATTTGCTTTTAAAGGTATCAAAAAGTAAATACGGTATAATTACTCACTCTTAAGTAGTTATATTTTACTTATCATAATTATGGTTATCTATTAATACTTTAATTAATAATTGGGTGATGGTGCTCAAATGTTTTTCGTATGTTTATACACCTTAATCCATATAATAGAATTACCAAAATTTCTGACCGTTTTGGTGCTCCTGCAGGTAAACATTGCCTGCACACAGGGTTTGATTTATGCTTTAATGTATCGAAAAAATTTACATTTCTTACGTCCAAAAACTCCTTATTTTTTTAAAATGTTAACATCTCATATTTCTTATTTCTTTTAACTCGTTGGATTGTTGAATATGTGATTTCAGTTGGTTGCATGAAAGAAAAAAAAATTAAAAATGGCAGCTCTATGAGAATCAACAATGAAACGCGAGTAGTCAAAATAACAATAAAAAATTGTCTCTTATCCTGTCACTGATCTCCGAAAGTAGATAGAGAGACTATGAAGTGATAGTCTTGTTAACTTGTTGGGGATTAACGTCCTTATGTAAAACGAGAACAAGAAAAATATATTATCTTACAGGCTACCAACCTATTCGAGCCAGAGTGAGATGACTCAGAATCATTTCACGGTAAATACAACCAATATA
This sequence comes from Euschistus heros, assembly GCA_003667255.2. Lineage (NCBI taxonomy): Eukaryota > Metazoa > Arthropoda > Insecta > Hemiptera > Pentatomidae > Euschistus > Euschistus heros. The sequence goes on along the minus strand of RCWM02000007.1, from coordinate 879,159 downwards.
TGGGTGGTGGGAATCGAATCCACTATTTTCCGTACAATGCGCTTCGTGACCGTCCCTTTAACGCTCTTGGAATTATAGATATTGTAGTGGAGGATTAAATAATCATCCATTTTTTTTTAAACTGCTTTTTATTAAGAAATATTACAATCTGCCTCACTCCAACTACTACCCATGATGGTATAGATGGATCAATACAATGAGGATTGATGAATTAATTGCCACCTCATGTGTGAATGTAATCATACGCCATCTATATTACTCTTTGCCCAGATTTGTGGCAGATTGTAATAATTACACAGTAAAAGTTAAATAAAAAATAAAATAAATTGCTACCTCCATTGGAATTATTTTATTAGAATAATAATTTTGTATTTCGCTATCCTTCTAAATGAAAATAATCATAAATTCAATAAAGACTCGGGAGTAAAAATAATACACCATGTAGAAAATAGCCTAAAATTAAATATTCGTAAATGATTAGAAATAATAAAATTGTTTAAAACCGATACAGAATTTTCTTTTATTGACTAAATAAACATTTCTAATAGCCCCATCTTAAATTTGTTTCCAATACGAACGGAAAAATCCAATGAATATTAGGGGAAATCCGAAAAATTTAACCTACCCCTTCCTGCTTCCACAATGGATATATTTCAGATATCTATTCGATCTCCTCAGGTGAGTGCCAATATATAATTTATTGCTTGAGGTACGCATGATGGTATAGAAGGATCAATACAATTAAGATTGATGAATTAATTGCCACTTCTATTGGGATTATTTTATTAGAAAACTAGTTTCGAATGCTAAATATTCATCTTCAGTTCTAAAACATACAAAAATTTTTAAACACATCAGTATATTGTTTCATAGATTATATATACTAAGGTTTTTAAAAAGGTAAGACAAGAAATCAAGCATGGACACTCACCTTCGAGGTAACTAAAACACTGAATTCGTGAGAAGTAAAAGGGGGGGCAGGTAGGTTAAGTTTTTGATTTACAATGGGATTTCCCTCATGACTCATAGGATTTTTCCGTTTCTATGGAACGGATTTAAATGTAATGACTGTGAAGCAAAATACACGAGAAAACCGGACGATCGGTAAATTAAAGAGTAAATGAACATATAAGAGCATACACTAATAAGACCCAAAATTCAATTTCGCTATCCATCTAAATGAAACTAACCACAAATTTAATAAAGACTCGGGAGTAAAAATATTACATCGAGTAGAAAATAACCTAAAATTAAATACTTTTGAATAACTAGAAATAATAAAATCTTTTAAAACCGATCCAGATTTTTGTTTAAATGATCAGATTAACATATCCAATAGCCCTCATTTTAAATTTGTTTCCCATGGGAACGGAAAAATTCAATGAGTCAAATCAAAAATTTAACCTACCTGCCCCCCCCCCCTTTTACTTCTCACGAATTCAGTGTTTTAGTTACCTCGAAGGTGAGTGCCCATGCTTGATTTCTTGTCTTACCTTTTTAAAAACTTTAGTATATATAATCTATGTAACATAATACTGATGTGTTTAAAAAATTTTGTATGTTTTAGAACTGAAGATGAATATTTAGCATTCGAAACTAGTTTTCTAATCAAATAATCTCAATAGAAGTGGCAATTAATTCATCAATCCTAATTATAATTTATTGTTTTACATATTTAAAAACTACAGTAACATAGTGCGGGTGTGTTGAAAAGTTTGTATGTTGTAGAACTAAAGATTGATGTTTAGCATTCGAAACTACTCCTAGTATTTTAATAAAATAATTGCAATAGAAGTAGCAATCAATTCATCAATGCTAACTACAACGTTTATTTTTAATGATTATTCGTAATTTAATTTAAAATCCAGTCGTTTTAATTTTTAGCCCTGAAGAATATCTGCAAGGCTGGTCGAAACTTCGGCACTTTATATAAAGTTTTTTTTTTACTCATGCTACCATCTGAAACTATCTTCATAATACATATCCTACAGTCAAGCATTCTATTTGTATTAATTATATTTTAGTATTAATTTCATTACTCGTACCAATAAAAACTCCGTTTTAAAGTTTGCATATTAAACATGGATGATTTAAATGCTTGATTTTATTATGTTTAATTATTCACGACCGAAATAATGGCAGTTTCAATCACTGGATTGATATTAACGTAGGATTATTCTAGTTCAACGCGGTAAGGGATTATTCAAATTGAAGCTTTGTCTCTACCATTAATTATTATTTAATAACATTAGCTTTGTTGTTTCTCTATATGCGCAAAAACACATTCGGAATTCATTTTTATCATTCTCTCCCCAGCTTACCTGAAATGGCAGAGGTATATAAACACAAATGCATTTATTTTTAAAACTGAAGAAATATCCACAACAAATGATTTCGCAAGATGTCCATTTCCTTGCGGAAAATTGGAGTAAGGAAATGGATTCAGAGAGAGCTGCTAGGAGATAAATCAGGAGGCGTGATGACCTTGCGTGGATGATCATTCTTACACGTCAGCCTCCACGCAGGGCGCAATACGTCTCCATGATGGAGCGCCCGTCCCTGGGTAGCTCTTCTTCGGCGGGAACAGACAACGCATCAAAGGCCTGCAGGATTGCTTCTCGATGTCGAAAATTAAAAGTTGTAAGGATGCATTTCTTTGTAAAACGGTAAGCAATAGAATCACTATGTAATATCTAAAATTATAATTCATTGTAATATTATTAAGATTTATTTTTCTGAGAGACAACTGAATATTTCTGACAGGCCAGGTTTAAGGAGCAGGATTATCGTAAGAAGCTATAGATAAACAAAATATTCTTCCTTGCAGAATGTATATATAAATTTACGTGATATTAATAGATAAAATTCTGATGAAAAAGGATACCAGTCACCAATTTCATTTTTTTGGAAATATAGGACTATAAAAGCTAGAAACACCAATTAAAATCTAATTTAAAAAAATTCTGAACGAATAATGAAATACGTAAAAGAAAACACTATAATAAACCCCAGACGTTCTATCAACGTAGCATTATGCAACCGGTCGAAAAATGACCACAAGTTATACTACAAAATAGTGAACATTTCCGTAGCCTTATTTATCTGAGTGGTTATTGGTCCATTAGATAAGAAATTTAAGGGGCTATCGAACCCTGTTGTCTTTATTTTGAAAAGTTATTTTATTTTTACAGAAAATAATGTTTTGTGACTTACTGATTAGTGTCCATAGGTACCTTCCCCCTTTGTACCTGTGGACCCTAGTGGTTGTACAAATGGACATTCATTTCTTCATAGGTTTATATGGTTAATTATAATGACATTTAGAGAACACATCATCAATAATTTTTTATTAAATGTACTAAACAAAATAGAATATTTAAACAAGAAAAGTCAACTTGATTATTGAACTAGAAGGCCTAATAGAAAGGTGGCAACATTAGCGAATGAAAGTAAAAGAAAACTTATTATTTTTAAACCTTTTAACAAAAATAAATCTTTTAGGTGCCTATAATTATTATTAACGAGTGTCACAGACTTTTTTTTAAGGACATAATCGAATCATTAGAGATTGGATCCATGAAAAGATGTTGGAAAATGTTATTGTTTACATAGTCTCCCAGTGCCAGTTATAAAAGATGACGCTGGTAACTTTCTTTTGATATATCTTATTTAATTTCATAATCAGTTGTGAAGAATTTATTTCTGGAAGAATTAATTTTTGGGTTCTATCATTTGATGAAATTTTCTTCAAGTAGCAAATGTTGAAACGTGAACGAGTCCACTTTTTCTTTGATCGAAGCTATAAAATGTTTTACAACACAAAGCATAGCTACCAACTTGCATTTCTTCATTTTCAATTTCTTTACCTTGTTCATAATCATTCATCAATTCATCCAAAAAATTACAATCTTCGCTTGATGGATCAGACAAGATCACATTTGTGAAATCACAATCGTTACTAGTTGAATAGTTTGTTATAAATAGTGAGTGGTGAGTTTTCTCCTCTTAAAAAAAGGTTATGCGAACAGTAGGTCCTACAAAAGTTTCCACAATATTTAAAATTGAAATAATGAATTAATTAACAAAAAGAAAAATCTGTTGTACCAGTGGACACTTTAACTATCTGTCCACAGGTTCAGCTGGCAATGGTGTCCACAGTTACAACTGAATGCCATGTTGTGCGGAAAGCTCTGTTTCACAAAACCCATAAGTGATAACTGTGAAAACATATGAAGTTATGATATATTTATCGGATAACCCAATGAAATATTACTGCCTAGAAAATTTCCAAGTGTAGGTCTTAAAAAAATTAAAATCACTGGTTGGATTGGTTAGGATTTGGAAGAAAAAAACTTAAAAATAATAATTTCTACTAAACTCTTGCTTTGAAAATCTTAAAAAACACACGTGCAACTGCAGGGAGATGCTTGTAGCACTACCAATTTAACATTTCAATTTCCCTCCTCCCTCTCTCTTTATTAAAAATATCTACTGGTACAACTGTACAGCACCTTCCCCTATACTATACCAGGGGTTTTATTTCACCCTCAAAAACCAAATGGACTTATTTGCCAACCCAATATTTTCAATGCGACCTTTATCTTTGAAATAGGGATTACCTTTTTACCAGCAAAGAACAATCATTTTTTTAAAAAACTTTATTTGGGATGTTGCATCATAGTGGGGATAAAGCTAATAGTTGTAATGGAGGTAATTTTAATGAATAAAGTTATTGTATAGTTATTGGTTCATTGAATTTCTCAATTAACCAAAAAAAATGACTGGTTGAAACGACCTGCTATATTGTATGAATGGATTAACTGTCATCGGTATTACATTTTGAGTGTGGCAGCTTAAAATTATTCAATAAAAAAACATTTTATTTTTTTATAAAAAAAAAATACTATTCTAATTTATTTTTATATTACTATTTATCACATTTTATTTTGTAACTTTTATTATCTATTTTCACGGTACATACTTTACGAATGGATTCATTGCCATCCCTACTACTTATAGCCCTTGAGAAACGGAGCTTTTAATATTCATTTAACAAAACAGTTAATATTGAAAAAGAGAATTAGAATAAAGATCCTTCTGAAAGTAAGTTATTCGATAACAGTTTTCCCCAAAGCTTTAGAAAAGAAGTTATTCTTGCTATTTATCTTCACAAATGAAACTATTAAATTCGAAAGTTATCATTGGATGTCTTTAGTAGTCGAAGTCTCTTTTAAATTTATATTTATTTTCTTTACTATGCAAAAATTACAACATAATGCCAAATAGCGATTATAATGTGATTAAAAAAAATTATACCATAGCTTGAAAGGCATACTGAAGAGATTTGCTTTCTGGTAAGTTCTCCTTTCTTAATATTCCTTTTTATTGAAAGAGATTCCTCAGTATCCATACAAGCAATTAGTACTATATAATTATTATTATTATATTAGACAACTCGATTCATGACAATTTGAATTATGCCGAAGAGATTAATATTCACTAATTCCAGTCCCTTTTATCCGATGCGCTTATTCCTGTTAAACTGTTGAGAGCTATAAGAGGCCAATGCAAGCCAGGCTGCTTCTCTTTAATATTGCGATATTAAACTGATCTTTTTTCGGTCCGGTGAGCACAACGCAAATATTTAATTTCGCTTAGAAGTCAGGCAAACGTGAAAATTCAGTTTACGCTGTTAAATTTGAGCAATCCTTGGAATTGTGTTGAGAATATCGTATACAAAAAATAAATTATTTTTCCAGAAATTTGGATTTTTCTGAAATAATGTTTTTGAAGGTTTTTTTTTAAACTATCTTTAAAGTTTTTATAATATATTGATAGATACTATATAATACATTATATACCACAAGTAAATTTGCGGAAAATGATTAAAATGAAGTAAATAATATGTAAATAACTACTCACTAGTAGAAATTCAATAAAAGTTCTGCATTAGAAGGTCCCTAGACCATATTCTTTTCAGACACCTAGGAGGTTTATTGTGAATCGAGTGTGGGGCAAGTTAGGTGATTATTAGATTCGAATGAGTATGGAGTTTACTCTGGAAGGACAGGTGTGAGTCTAGTTTGAGTAAAGTCAGCAACATACAGAACATCAAAATCTTCATGAATACATTTTTTTGTAACATAATAAGGAGCATTTAGGAATTTATGAAGGATTTTGCATTGTAACGAAGAATAAGAAAGTTTAGTGGAGCCCCAAAGCTCAACTTCAAATGGGTTTAGTTCCTGTCGTGTAGATAAGTCTTTCGTAATTTTTTTCGGAGTTTTAACGATTGTCTAGTACATTTTGGGGTAGTCAGAAACAAAAAGCAGTTTCTTGTCTTTTAAGTCAGGTTAATTTTTAAATTAATTATTTAAAACATTGATAAATTGCATAAAAATCACAAAAGCCTTAGATGAATAACTTATTGTTATTCTGTGAGAATATAGTAATGTTTACTTCAACTTTGATATAGGTATTTTCTTGTTAAAATTATCCACCTATTGGATAGAGGGGGTTGGAATAGCATTGCTTTGGAAAATCTTATTATAGAATTTTTATTGAAGTACTAACACTGGATAGGAGATTTGAAAGTCATTGATATGCCAATAGATTTATAGTCCCGATAATTTACTTTTTTAGTTATCATAGCCGAATTAGGAAAAAATAAAATAAAATATCTGAAAAAAAAAAATTGTTTTAAAAAAGAGAAAAGTTTCATCATAGAATAAGCATGCAACCTCACCTTCATTTGATACAATAGTTCAGACATAAGGTTCCAGATTCAACACTTACCTGCAACAAAAATTATGAATAAGAACATTATAAATAGTTGCAGTTGGTAAATCACTTTAAAATATTTCAAATATATAGAAAAGTGAGAATATTGCTATTAAATAGCTTCATATAATTGCCCATAGTGTGTAGGCTCAATGAACGCGCGGTAAAAAGTAGTTATTGAGGGTAAATAATACAAATAATAGATCTAAATAGAAGAGGATGCATAGAAGATAAGGTAGAACGAACGCTAGAGGAATGTTCGAGGTAATCACGAGATCTTCAGAACAGCCATCTACAAATTTCAATTTCGTAATATTGCTCTGAATTACGGCCTCACGAATTCAGTTTTAGTATAATGATAAAGTATAGTTGGCTATTATGATGAATGGAGAAGAGATGATCAGGGATGCAGTCAAAGAGGAACACCACGTCTAAGTAGAAATTCTTTAATACATACCAACGTTCTTAATGACTGTCATGATGGTGTAGTCTTCACCATACTGATCTTCATCACAAAAATTAATTTCTTTCTTTTTTTTTTGTAAAAAATCAATTAATTTAAAAAAAAAATTATTGCATCGGCACATATTTAATTTTGATATAACCTTGTGTAGTGAATTTTAAAAGTGATTCCAAAAAAAAAATGGGAAGCTTCATAATTAAATCATTTAACGGTTATAATAAAATACAAAGGAAATTGAGCTAAGGTATTATAAAAAAAAAAAAATTTTTAAAATTAAATATAAGTGAACAGCATTCAGATATTTATAAGTACGATTTGGATCGAAGAAGGCATAAAAACTTTACAAATCGGTTAAATCATCATCGGTTAAATCATTTAACGGTTATAATAAAATACAAAGGAAATTGAGCTAAGGTATTATAAAAAAAAAAAAATTTTTAAAATTAAATATAAGTGAACAGCATTCAGATATTTATAAGTACAATTTGGATCGAAGAAGGCATAAAAACTTTACAAATCGGTTGAAATGTTTGTTTTTTCTTTTCTACTAAGCTGTATCTCCTCCAATATCCCTAGTTGGGATAATTAGAAAACTCAAAAGCAAAGAGAGATCCTAAGCCCCGAGGGAGGATGAGACAGGGCCGGAGGAAAGGTCCTGAACATTCAATTAAGACCCCGCCACGGCACGAAAGCGAGTGAATGCTGTGCCTCAGCAGCCTAGCTACCCTGCCCTGATTGCTTCCCTCCTACCTTCCTAAGGGCACTAAGGACCTTGGATCAGGGAGAGTCGGAATGAGTAATTCAGTTGTCCCACTCGCCTAGTTCTCCATTAGTTCCACACAAGGTACTTACTTAACTAAGTATAACATGCGGTACGGGGAGAATCGGATTCAGATTGCAATGTCTGTTAGCAAAGGCAAGCTGCAAAGTAGTAGTAGTACAGCAGTAACTGTGATAACCAATAAATAAAAAAGAACCCGAGCTTAGTTTTTCAGGAATTTATTATTTTATCATCCATTCTTTTAATATGGCCGAACCATCTCAGACTCCTTCCATCCATTTCCTCGAGGATATTTCTCTTTACTTCCATTATTTCTCTTATAATCTCATTTCAGATTCGTTGAATCCTTGAGATTCTGGCTGGCCATGTTTCTGAGTTTTACAGCATTATGCTTTCTACTAGGGCCTTATATATATATATATATATATATATATATATATATATATATATATATATATATATATTTTTTTTTTTTTTTTTTTTTTTTAAATTGGTACATATGATGGCACTCCAGACATATGTCGCTCTTTCATTGCTTTCGAGAATTGTGCCTAGATAGCAGAATTGGTTGACTCTACTTAACTTTGTTAAAACTGGGTCACTTACCTCATCGTTTTCTGTTGATATATATTTTGTTTTGTCGTAGTTTAGGCTTCTCGCTTGTAAATAAATTTATGCTAGTGTGTTAGCTCCTCTAAATAAAATTTTGAATCACTATTAATGACCATTTTTTATCGTATTTTGATCAATAAATTGCTATATATTATATTTACCGATTTTAAATTACTTACTAGAATATTTGCAAGATACGCAATAACCTTTCCCCTCACAGCCATTCACACGAGGTCAGGGAATCGGCAACCCTTCTAGGAAATGGAAACGCAGCTGGGCCGTACCACAAAGAAATGTTTTTTCCACCTGCCCCTTACTCTGTAATATTCGAGGTAAACATAATATCTCAAGTGACTTTCCACCCTTCAGGTACCGAGAAACCAGTAGGCGTGTTGGTTATGGATCTGTGGGTGGAGAGGATACTTTAAAAAAGTGTGTCTGTGCTCATCAAGTTTGCTGTTTCTTCCCTCAATATGCCGCACCGAACGATGACCTGCCACCAATGACGCCTTATCCACATCATAGCATTCCCCTTTTATCAAGATAAGTCTAGGTTAAAATTGGTTTGTTACTACTTTAGTTTTTTTTAAATTTAGTTAATGATCTCTATTTCATGTTGTAATTCGATATGCCAACCCTTTATATTATTTTTCTTCTTTATTGACGCGACAGACGCATGAAGCCCTACAGCCCTTCTCAAATCTTTCCGAACACCAGCTCGCCTTAAATATATCCTCGATAGTTTTAAGTCCTCTGCAACACCATCGAACCATCTTCTCTTAAGTCTTCCTTAAGGTCTTACTCCATCCGGTCTATCCCAGAAAAATTGTCGACATGTTCTGCTCTCGCTCATCCGGTAGACATGTCCCATCCATTTTAGCCGTTGCATCCTTATGAAGATAGTTTGGCAAGTCACCATATAAATTGTATAGTCAAACCTTTATAAGAATCTATTGTTTTTAAATTAAATTGCTCTTAATGTTACTCATATAATTAATTAATTCTGATTATTTATTATTTAAATTTGCATACCTTAATTATTAGTCCCAATGCTAACCTCTGGAGAAGAAATTATGTATTTAATTGATTAATTATTTTAAACATTATTCATGATTTTTCAGTCAATTAAGTCCTGACTGGCATATCTTTAGATTAAAGCTGATCTGGACTCGACAGAGTGCCGGGGCATAGGCAAATTTTTTGTTGTTTAAAAACTGGTCCTTAGTAAAAAAGTGGTTCCTAAAATAAATGGTAGTTGAGGAGAAGTTTGTTGACAAGAGCAGTTAAAACGGAGACTCATATCTAAGCTTTCAGAATTTCATAACTGCAAAAAATTTCATAATGATGATTTTTATAGTGGGGCCCGATGCTAGAGCTTTTTCAATTACTTTGAGATGGTGAACGTCGTTAGGACAATCCTCTTAATTAGAACAATAACACAGCCATAAGAGATCAAGCAGTGGTAGATACTCAACACCTTCTGCTTGGTCAGGGTAGAAATAAAATAAAATAAAAACAATTCTTATTTTACACTAATGATCCCCCTCACTAAGTGAAGAAATAAAACAGAGTCACTTTTCATTTTCATTGAAGCGTTGCTGCAAGCGTTTAGAACTTAATAAAACTTGGGAAATGAAGTCCGTAAATTTAGCAATGCTAGATTCAGCTTTATTAGTTGTAGGCAACCAATAAAGCTAGCCTTTATGGAACCTCTACAGTTTCACTAATAAACTTGAAATACATGAAATTTTCAGTATTTTCAGTACCACTATACTACTTTTAGAAAACGTTCGTTGAATAAATGAGACAGGATTAAATATTGAACAATGGAAAGGACGACATATTACATTTAAAGAGCCCTTTTTATCTTTCACTCTCTGTTTTCTGGAAGAGACATGTAAATGTTCTTTTCACAGAAAAAAGTTTTTGTTGAATGCATCGTAGAAAACATACACATTTTTAAATAATTCAAAACTTTATTAGTGGTTATAGAGCCATTGAAAGCAGTCTCATTATGTTTCTGAATATTGATAATTCATTCGGAGCTTCAATATTTTCCGTGCTTCATAGGATTATTGTGACACAATAAATAGATTTACCAAACATTATGAGTTCGATGGGCTGTAGGTAAAATGTGATTTTGAGTAAATTCTTGAGGTATACCTATGTCCCATATAATGCAAAACTATAAACATGTTACTTTTTTTTTTTTTGGATATGCTTATTTTAATTAATTAATATTTTTATTAATATAAATTTGATGCGCTCTAGTTAAGGAATGCAGAGACATCAACACCTAAAATGGAACTATTATCCGAGAAAATTAAAAACTTAATTAAGTGGGATCTTTTTCAGTGTAAACAATTTTAGATGATTAACTTTTTATTAAGTTGATAAAATACCCACACCTAGTGCTTTAATTACAGGAGAATAAAAGTTTCCAGGGTTTGCATAAGTACATATACACACCTCTCCCCTCGTTTATCTGTCGATAGAATTAATTATTTGATAAATATAATTCGCGTTTAATGTTATGAAAAAACTAAATGAAAAAAAAAAAATATCCGAAACTCGTTAAAACAGATTAACTCTCCTAATCTTGAAATATATTATTTCCTAAACGATAGGACGGTGTAAATAGTGAATAGCAAAGTTTGGAGAGGTTGAGCAGGTGGGGGCTGTAGGGCAGCTGGTTGGAGTTGGCAACTGCAGGAGTTTCCCATCAGCTGTCAGTCCCCTCCTCCACAGCCTATCCACTAATGGTTCACTACCAATCACCGTCCGCTCTACAACTCATCCCAAATAAATTATTAAACGTTTCCAATACTTAGTAGTTCGAAATCGTATCAACTTAAACCTGTCGGAAGATTTTACTTGTAATATTACATGTAAATATATGTAAATTAAAAACGAGGATAAATTCAAAATTATGGTATTGATAAGGAAAAAACCTGCTCGTTTTTACTGTATGGAAGGCTACACGTTCGAAACCGTCGCCTTAATAAAGTTTAAGTTTAAAGTTTTCATTATTTAGGTGCCTGAATAAGATGTGGAAATTAAAAGTCGGATAATATCAGCCAACAGAGCCTTCTTCTCTATACAAAGCATTATGAAGAATAGACTTACCAGTCGCTCAACTAAGATAAGACTGTACAAAACTCTTGTGCGACGGTGGCCACATACGATTGCGAAACATTTACTGTTTCGAAAGGAAAGTAGTAAGACGTTTATTTGGTCCGATAAAAAATAACGGTATGTGGTGGCTAAGGAAGAACCGGGAGCTATACGATTTGCATGGTGACTTGCCATCGACAGTATTCACAAGAGTTCAACGGCTAAAATGGATGGGGCCTGTCTACCGGATTGGTGAGGGCAGAACATGCCGATAATTGTTCAGTGATAGACCGGATGGAGTGAGGCCTCGTGGAAGACCGAAGAGAAGATGGTTCGATGGCGTAACCGAGAACTTGAAACAATTTCAATATCTACAACATCAACAATATCTAAGGCGAGCAGCTGATCGGAATAATTGGAGGAAGGCTGTGGAGGAGGCCAAGGGCAGCTTCATGTTCTTTCACTTATATAAGTGAAACTATAGCTAGCTTTCATTGAACATAAGCACGGAGGAAATATTCAAAATAGGCAATATTCGAAACAACATATATCACAAAAAATAAGAAAATACGTTGTCGATCAAAACTAGCTCAGAAAGGCAAGATGCGTGCTGAGTGCAGAAACCACAATAATCGGATAAGTCGTTTGGAAGATACGGGTTATTTTTTTCTTTAAAAAAAGTTCGATTATTTGAAAATTTGGAGAAGTTACGTACTTATTTCTTTCACGTGACAAATGTAAAAATCCGGATATACGTTGTTCCTGCACTAATTCATTTCTTCAGAAAGATTTCTTGAGTAATTTTTCTTTAACATACCAATCTAATTTTTAACTGAAGTTCTTTGCATTGGAACGGAATGATAACTCCAGAAACAGCTTAAATCACACAAGAAACACATTTAAATCTTAATTATAAAGGAAATTTACTTCTAATGGTCGGGGAATGTCCTTATAATATGGCAATTATTGTAGTAATTGAAAAACAAAAACTAACCCTATCAAATATAATATAAGCAAAGTCCTGAATACAGATATGAAACAGAATCCATGAAAACTTTCATAACCACGTATTACAATTTTACAATAAATACTTGAAGACATATACACAAGGACCCAATGCATAAATAAAGTAGTATCACATTACCAATTGAATTTATATTTATATCTAACATATTTACCATAAATAAAATCGTTCCATAACTTTTTTTTTCTGAAATATTTACTTTATATAAAGGTTGAAAGAAAATTTGTCTCGCATATTACATTTGTTAGTGAATAATTCAGGAATCAAATAAATAATAGGTTTTTCAAAATAAGTTTGTATTGAATAACATTATTGAACTGTAACAACTTTACAGTTAAATAATGTTATTCATTCTCAATTGGCTAAAATTGTTTTAATATTGTTAAAACTATGAATTTTTAAAAAAAATATTTTTCTCACTTATTAATATACTTATTAATTAATATGCTAATAATTAAACTATTTATTTTTGTTTATTTATTCTCTTTAGGAAATATAATTATTTCAAGCAGCTCTTAAAAATCGTTAAAGTAAATATGTCCATATACAATTAAATCTAGTATTTTTAGGCGTGATACATCATATTTCACACGAACCTAAACAAAATGACTAGCACATAAAATTTTCCAGGAAGTTATGAAATATTTTTAAAATAAATAGGAATTGACAAAACTATAAACAATTATCTTGAAAGCGTTTCCTCTTCTCCTTAATGCGAAATACCTTATTTTATTTCTTAGAAAAAAAAAAAAAAAAAAAAAAAAAAAAAAAAAAAGAAGAAGAAAGGAAAATCCAATTTTAAACTCTCCTTATTCTTGGCAGCGGATCAGACCTCGGGAACTGAGTTTTACAAAATAAAATAAAAGAAAGACTAGAACAGTTAGTCGGTCCCGATAGCAAAATGGTATAATAATGGTATTATGGAAAAAAAATATTACTTTCTAAATGATAATTTATTTATCGCTTATCTAAAGCACAATTGGTTAAATAAGAAACTTGTCATACGCTGATTATGGTAACGGTCGGGTTAGGAGGAGGTAACCCCTGCGCGCGCCCAGAATACCTTTCATTGATTTATAACTTCTTCCGATTTATTTCGGTGCTTTAGTCGCTACTTTTCGAGGGGAAAGGTTATTCTCATTTATTTACGGAGAAACTTTAAATCCCTGTTCAAAGTAATATTAACTTCTGTTTACCTAATGATATTAAAATGAGAAATAAGAAAATAATGAAGTGGAAATAAGAAAATGTCAAAATATAAGACACTAAATCAATTTTGAATTAATTTTATATTAAATCAGAATTAATATAATGTTAAGCCACCAGTAATGTTAATTCTTGATAAGCAATCGTGCATGTGATTGTTAAAAAGGATCACAAAATTAGGATTGATAAATTATTTGTCACTTTTATGGGGCTTTTTTACTTTTTATTTAAAGACTGCAAGGTTTCGACTGTTGAACATTCGTCATCAGTTATAAAAAAAAATAAATAAATGAAGGCTTAGCGAACCCGAAGGTTCAAGGCCGACACCACCAACCGTTGACCACAAACCTCTCTCGAACCCACTCCCCCAAAACCTAAATCTCCCAGGTTGGCCTTGACGCAATCCTCCCATCTATGTCTCGGCCTACCCCTTGGTCGTTTACCCGAAGGCTCGAAACTGGTCACTTTTTCATTACTAAAAATCATTACTAAAACCAACGATTTTATATGCCCATTTGCGCTGGTATTACCTGAACTACAGAGTGAGTATCTCTTAGTGCTTAGTGTAAAAAAAAAAAAAAAAAAAATGGGTGAAACTAGATCAAAAATGTAGAAAAATGCCGCAGACCTCACCTTTCTATTCCAATCCGTTGTAGATATACGATAAATCCAAGTCTTTTTCGAGGAAACCATGTTTTTATTCCATAAAAGCTGTAATATCTCCATTTTGTTTAAATATTTTTCAAATTTGACCACATTTTCGGATTGAGCATTAAATTATCTACAATGTCAAACTACCTGTAACCTTAAAATTTACAAACTTGGGATCTAAAGATCGCCATGATCTTTACCTTTTTTGGGGAAGTTACAACGTCTTATATTACTTCAACGCTCACAGTTTTTCGGAAAAAAAACTATCCACAAAACTTGCAAATTTAATTAGATTTCGTATGATATGTTAAACGTAATGATTTTGTCTCGATTTCATAGAGAAATTCACTTTTAAAAACCGAACAAAACATCTCATTTGGCATACAAATCAGTCACTTGTGTAAATAAAACATTATGACAATTCCTTAATGGAAATGCACATTTGCATTAAGCATTATAAGTGTATATTAAATAATATATAGTTAGCAATAAACTTATAAGTATAATAAGAACTGAAAAAAAACGCAGAGTGTACTAACACTGAGAATAGGAAACTAAAAGTTTCTAGTTTACAATAGTG
The DNA here is from genome assembly GCA_003667255.2 of Euschistus heros. Taxonomy (NCBI): domain Eukaryota; kingdom Metazoa; phylum Arthropoda; class Insecta; order Hemiptera; family Pentatomidae; genus Euschistus; species Euschistus heros. The sequence goes on along the minus strand of RCWM02000007.1, from coordinate 863,948 downwards.
ATTGAGAGACATTCTAGGAAACGTAGCGAAAGTGGTTGAAGTTTCCTAGACGTGATTCTTAATATATTGTTTAGACGATGAAAGATATAGAGCCCTACAAAAGGTACTCATATAAAATAGAGGGTGTTAGGTTAGATGAGAGAATGTCTAGTTCTAAACAAAGAAAAATCAAGATTTTTTTCCTTTTTTTTTTTTTTTCTTCAGTAAAAGAATGTTACCAAGAAAAAAACAACAAAAAAAAAAAAAACTTGAAACAAACAGAAGTGACCACAACTCAATCCTAGGAAATTTGTAAACTGGTTATGATCAGTTCAAAGTTTATGTTAATTAGAATCGCAAAATTCAATGGAACTAATATGAAAATCCTTATTTTAGTGAAAAAAAAAAACCACCTTTAATGCTAAATATTGATAAATAAATTCCATAACAATTTCTTAAGTATCCTCACTTTTAAAAATGCTCCTACTAAAATAAAAAGTAGTAAGGTAGATAGTCGATTATCGGAACGTCAATAATCCAAGCCGTTTCTGGTTAATTTCAATTTTCTTTGAAAATTAAATATGAGTTTGTAAGACCTAATGATTAATTGTATGATTTTAATCAATAAAAACATTTCTGCTTTTGCCAATTAAATATCTAAAACCTTAATTTTATTATATATATGTAATGTTCTAGCAAATTGTGCTGTTGTAATATTTTATAATCTTATTTCCCAATCTTTTAATTGTTATTTACTGTTATTGTAGTTCAGATTCTGAACTAGAGTTCTTTTTATTAAGGTGATGAAATGGTCAGGGGTGCAGTCAGGATACATAAACACGTCAAGTTTTTAAATGAGAAACTTATATTTTGGCGTGCCGACGTTTCGGCCTGCCTTGCAGGTATTCATGAGGGCTAAAATAACAAAAATTGGATGTGACCAAGATGATACAAACATTAAAAAAATAAATATATAAATAATAGAAATAATATTTTTTTCCCGTAAATTATTCTTTTATTAATAGAAATTTAAACTGTTTTTTAAAAACACATCTAACTGTTTTTAAAAACACATCTAGTAAATATGCGGTATATATCATATATAATGACATGAATAAAACTTATAGAGGAACTACCCATTGGTAGTACTCTAATGAATATTTACAAAAGAAGATCACGAGGCCATATTCTTTTTACACGCCTCGGAGGAAAAAAAAAAAATCTAAAAATGAAAAAAAAAAAAAAAAATAAAAAAAAAAAATAATACTGTTTCACATATATATCTGAAGTTAATTAAATAATGAATACAAAATAGTATCATAGTCTAGTCAAAGATACAGTTGTAATAAAATAATTAAATAATTTATATTGAATAATACAAATTTTAAATTGTGTAAACTAATACAATGTAACAATTTTATTAACAGATGCTTTTAATAGGAATTTAAAAATAAGTATATATAAGGGATATATATGAAAAGGAAAATGTTGATTATTTATCTTACCATTTTGCTTAAAACCATCTGTTAATAAAATTGTTACATTGAATTAATTTTTATATTTTTGAAGTATAATTACATAATCATAAATGTCTATAAAAATATGTTTAATCGTTTAAATAAGCATATATTATTTGCATAATGGGTTTTTATTTTTTTCTTCTTTAAATTTTACATTGTTTACTCTACTGTACTTTAAGATACTACTTTTAATGCAAAATTGAAAGGGTTAATATAATATATATAAGAAATTAATTATTAATATAAAAATATAAGAATCCATAAGCAACTGAATCGCAAGCCTTTTTTTTTTTTTTTTTTTTTTTTTTTTTTTTTTAAATATTTCAGCCGATGACATTACAAATAAATGAAGTTACTCCATACAACTCTGAAAACTGGATAAGCCTGCTCCTAACAGGCAAGTTAGCTATACATGTAAATTTACCCTAAAAAAAACTTTATTGAAAGGTTCTATAAATTGAACAATGAGAGAGGAGAATATTAAGAAATTAAGATCGGATTGGGCGGAGAGGAAGTTGCCATGGCGACGGCCCCACCCACAGCCGTCACACTAACGACACGTCGTTACCTGACTGCTGAGCCCGCGGTCTTTATCGCCGCCTGTCTTATGATCGCCAGGAGAATCCCACTTCTCGATAGATTTTACCGAGGGCCTTCCCAATATGATGAATGGTCCGTGTGTTACATTATTAATGAGTTGATGGCACAAACAACGAGGAGTATTCGAGAAGAAAGCTACGATAAGGAAGTAAGTCGGGAAAAAAAGAAATATCGAAAACAAAAATTAATTTAAGGATAACATTACGTCAGAAAAAAAATTAAAGGAATTAACCAACATAACTTTTTTTTAAAATTTTATTTCTTAATTTGAGACTACTTCAACATTTATAAGAAAGGCTTCAAAACTCCCAAATAAATACAAAATTCATCTTTACATGGCAGTGATTAAACCCATTTAGACATAATTAGTTGAACTCTGGGGCTCCTCTAAACCATTTAATTGATCTTATATACAATACTTGCAATCAAAAATCCTTTAAGAAATATTTCATTCTTATTGCTATGTCATAAACACACTTATTCATGAAGACCTTAATGCTCCATAAGATGCTGCTTCCGCCCTAACCAAATTCTTTTCATAGTAAACTCTATACCTACTCGAATACACTAGTCTCCTTGCTCCACACTCTAATCCCAATAATCCTCCGAGGTGTCTGAATATAAGATGGTCATTGAACCTTCTAATGTAGAAGTATTGAAGTGCTACAAGTGAGTAGTTCGTTAAATGCTATTGACAAGTGATTGTAATCATTCCGTCAAATTTACTTGTGCACAATACCATTGTAAATATCAATTGATAGTATTTTAAAAAATCTTTTAATTCACACCTGCCGTTTAGGAGACAATCAGCGATTGTGTTGAATACTTAATAAATAAATAAAAAATCACGTAAAACACCAGTACCGATTGATACCTCCTCCTGATGACAACATAACTGATTTAGAACTTAAGAGTAAATACGGGAAGATTATTATTTAGCTATGACTTCTTAATAGGTTTCATTAGATTCATCTTCGGTATTTCCAAGTGGTCACACGTTTCTTACCTTTATTCAAGCTTCGCTGGTGTTTTCTCATTTTTGACTGCAATACGTTCTTGGTTAAGACGATATAGACATTATTAGGAGAACAGTAAACGAAATGAAGAATACTTTTCTTGAATCGCGGTTCAGCTATATTAATACGAGAGAAAAGAGAAAACTAAATACATGTTTGCGGGGTCTCAAACAGTCGGCCAAGATCATCATAAACATTGGGAATAATAATTTGGAGAGAAATAAAGAGTTTACCAATCTTGTATCTCAGGTGAATTCCGATTAATATATTTACAATAGGAGACTTTTAAGGTGATATTTGGGTTCATGTGTGAAGGTGGTAACTGGAGGATCCGAACCAACTCGGAACAAACCACGAGCGAACTAACAAGCAAATCTCTACAAGAAACCTAGGTAATGTTAGGATCGTAAAAGACTTCGCTGGGCTGCTCATATTGTCAGAATGTCACCAGACATGGCACCCAGTATGGTCCTGGATGAAAAAATATATACAACCATAAAGATACGTAGACCCAGCTGCAATGTATGGATTCAATGACATCAAGAAATTCTAAATATTCGCAGCTGGAGAGTACTTGCATTTGATAGGAAAGAAGAGTAGAACGAATTACAAGAGTACCTGATTGTCCACGAATTGTAGGACTTTGAAAGAAGAAGAATAATAATTCCTAGGTATTTTTCTATTTCAATCATTAAAAAACTAAAAATCCTTCCTATATTCGTTTCTAAATTCCTCTCCATTCTTCTGTCCACCTCTGGAATAGAAAGCCCCAATCTTTCAAACTGTTCCCACTAGAACTAGAGTAGGTAATAAATACCTTTTGGCATTTATTTCCTATTTTAAACTTTAAAACTTCTTCCTTAAGTTCTTTTCATTATAAACTATTTTTCCACCTTCTATGTAATCAATATTCCGCTATTAAGTGAATACTCTACATTTAGATGTATTTGATTTTTTCATATGAAATTATATTTTATATTATTTTATTTTTGTTTTTTCGTAATTACTTATGAATTATCAGTAAATAATTTTGCTACCAGCAATTTTGAATTATTCTTATTCATATGGAACATTGGGACCCTATTCATTTAATTTTATAAATAATGTTTTACCTTCTTTTTGTTTTGAAATTATATCTAAATTTGTTGAAGAAAAACAAATAGCAACCTTACTACGTCATTATAATAACCATCAGCAGTTTTTTGTTTTTGCCCTTTATGCAAAACGACAATATTTTCGTTGTAGACTGATCAAATAAGTCATCGTTCATCTCCTCTCCAGTTTGGTTCGCTGGCCCAGAAGACCTGTAAGGCAGGTCGAAACGTTGGTACGCATTAAAGTATTTCTACTTAGACGTGGTGTTCCTATTTGACTGTGTATCTCTGATTATCTTCTTCTAGTATCGTTGTAGATTATTGTTAAATACTAAGGATATTGCTATGTATCGGTCCCCCTTTTAAGAGAATTATAAGAAATCCCTTTTTTATCACAAGTAGCAAAGTGAAATTCATAAAACCCCATAAGCCTAGAGCTCTAAAAATTTCTTTTAAAGATAACATCCAAAATAATTTGAAAGAACTAGATAAAGGGAGTGTCTAGCACCTGACCTTACAGATCTAACAGGCTTACCACAAAATCTATAGGAAACCAATAAAATTCTTGAGAAAAGACATAGAAATTGAAAATTTCCTGGAACGAGATAGACCAGTAATACTTGTTCCTGGAAACCCTGCGAAAGCATGGCGGTAAGTGGTAATAAAACCATTTAAAGTTTGTTGAAGATATCCTATACTACGAACCCATTCCTAGTCCGACGGTCGACGGTTTTTTTTTTTATTTTTTTTTTATTTTTTTTTTTTTTTTTTTTTTTTTTTTTTTTTTTTTTTTTTTTTTTTTTTTTTTTTTTTTTTTTTTTGTAATCCTTCTCACACAATTTCTCTTCGCTCAATACGAAGCGAACTCCAGCCGATTTAATACACCCACAGCATTTTCTTGTTACTAGCATTTTCTTTTTCTTTTATCATAAATCAATAACTTTTTTATAGTTTTCACTCTAATAATTAAGGGTAGGTCACCTTATTTTTAGATAGTTTCTTGTAATTAAAATAATTTAATTATCCTGAACCCAAGTTTAATCCTCTGTGAGAATATATCTAATATCATATAATTATCAGAATGGGGCAAAATTTAATCATGATTAAATATTCGACAACTAATTTCCTGGAATCAATCTCCTAATTTAATCATGATTCAAATCTTTCAATTCGTTATTTAATTAAAAATTTAATTAAATAAAAAATCAACTGAAAGGTTTAATAATGATTAAATTAGATGATTAATTCCAGGAAAATTACTTGTCGAATATTTAATCACGATTAAATTCTACCCGACTCCGGATGTTATAGATAGAGATAATTGAGCTCAATACACTAATTAATTAAGTTATGAATATTAATAACTTTCTAGGTAATGATGATGACTAGAAACCCACTTCAAATATAAGCTAACTCTGATTAGAGTGTGTTGAAATACATACATAGTTATACGATTTAAAACTACTAGTTTTAGAAGCAGTGGGTTCGATTCTAGATCTATACCAGAGTTAGACGAAATATGATCATGGATATAATTTAATTATAGGTATTTTAAAACTAATTTCTTGGAATCAATCACCTAATTTTTCATGATAAGAACTTTCAGCCGATTTTGTAGTGAACTAATGATTATTTGACTGAAACATTATTAACTTATAAATTTGATTCCATGAAATTAGTTGCCAAATAGCTATAATTAAATTTTAGCTTTGATAAAATTTCATCCAACTATCGTCTATAGTACTAGATTGATCCAAAATTTTTGGGCTCTGCTTTTAATAGTACTCTCATTGCCCTGGCATTGTTTCAAGTGATAAATGTCATATACTTACTTCACAAAATGAAATAGAAATTAAAAAAAAAAAAAATGGCACATTTTTAATATAAATTTAATTAAAATCAGACATTTTTTCACTGAAATATAATTATTTAACTATCAACTCTTAATATCATCTGTTCATTTGCCTGAGATATGTAATGTATATATTTGGGAGTAAGGCTAATCAAAGATGAACTTTGATAAATTATAAAGGTTTTTTATTTAAAAAAAAAAGAAGAAGTGTTAATTGAAATATTGATTCTTTTATTAGTTATATTTTGCTTAATAACATTTTCGTAGAAGGAGATTTGGTTATATTAATATAATTTTGTGTCACAACTCTTAATTTATTTAGCTTATTTCATAACATGTTTCGGGACTTTATTCCCATCCTCTGGTTTCAAAAATTGTACAAGCACATTAATATCACTTAAATAACACCTAATCAATTCTACAATTAATCCGATAATTTTTCGTTGGTCAAACGAGAATGGTGTGCAGAGGCTACTTGTTGCACTCTAAATTGCATAAAATCTGTCTAGTTCCACTTTCAGACCACCAGGAACAAGCTCAAAGTGCAAAACGCAATCGAAATCCCACCAAAGCATCATTTTTTTTCCAACTCGATCCAAACGTATTAAATAGCAGAATAATTGACTCTATTTGAACTAGTTTATCAGCGGCTGCATTTTCGACATTTTTCCCAGTATTGTCTAAAAAAAACTTGAAACACGATCTTTTGTTCTGGAATCGCACGTGAGTTTTAAACATGCTAATTGCCCCATAAAGACTACTCAAATAACTAGGACTTAAAGGGCCAGTAAAAGTAAACGTTGACATAAATAGTAGGAACAAAAACTTTCTTAAAGGAATAATTATTATAGAGTTGGAATTGAACTCATGCACTAGGTTTTTTTAAAAAACCTAGAAGGGAAACTAGAAACTAGCTAAATGTTAATTTGATTCAATAGTATTACGTCCGTGAAAGAAAAGCGCTTTGATTCAATACGAACTGTAAGCCATTCTCGAGTTAAAAGCGGCGTAAAGTTTTATTACACGGAGAGTCCAATAAATAAATCTAGTCCGTTTTATTCCGACTGGAATTGTTTGGTAATGTATGGGATAAACCCGCCTTCCATGTTTAGTTTCAGTCTGTAAGAGATTTAAAACTCAATAATACTACTTGTAGAAAACTAAAGTTGTGAATAAATATCAAATATTTAGCTATTTATTGAAATTTAAAACTGTATACATTATAAACAAAATGTATCAAATAAATGTAATGATAATGCTAAAAATGACACAATTGTTTTTAAAGCAACTATCCGTTTGTAGCTTAAAATAGTTTTATATCACAAAGTAATATATTTGGTCCCGAGGCCATCTACTTTTAAGGAGCCTCTGAGGGTTGTTTGAAATGGAATGTAAAGCAAGAATTGGATAAGAAATGAATTAGATGGTTTAGTGAAGACCACTTGATGAAATTAATTTTTAATGGCTAAAATATTTTACACTATTTCCTGAACCCAAAACTCTTCATGATTTGTATTGTTAGAGATGTTACTTATTATTTTTTTTAAAAAGGTTTCTAATTATATATATATATTTTTTTTTTTTTTTTTTTTCAGTGAGCCCTGTAATTTTAAATAATTTAATTTTATTCGATTCTGTATCATATATTTTATTATCTCCATATTTTTTTTTTATTTTATTTATTTATTTTTTTTTATTGGCGCGACAGACGCATGAAGCTGTCCTTGGCCTGCTCCACAGCCCTCTTCCAGTCGTCCCGATCAGCTGCTCGCCTTAAATATATTTTAGAAACTTTTAAGTCCTCGGAGACGCCATCGAACCATCTTCTCTTCGGTCTTCCACGAGGTCTCACTCCATCCGGTCTATCCCAGAACAATTTTCGGCATGTTCTGTTCTCACCCATCCGGTATACATGCCCCATCCATTTTAGCCGTTTAACTCTTATATATATCGTCAATAGCAAGTCACCATACAAATCGTATAGTTCCCGGTTCTTCCTTCGCCGCCACATACCGTTATCCTTTATCGGACCAAATATACGCCGTATATACCAAATATATACATCTCCATATAGTAATATTAAAAAAAAACATCATATGGTGCAAACAGTTCAAAATACATCCAGATAATATATTTAAGGAGGTAACTTTCAAAACGTGTTGTCACAAAAAAATGTTTTTTTTTTGAGTTTTTGGTACCACTAGATTTGTTTTTCAGAACCCTACAATATGCGATGAGTATGAGCCATCAAAATAAGCTTTTTCCCATACAAAATTAGTTAACAAAATCAGGGTTTTAAGCGAAGAGTGTTTTGTCCATAGCCTGTTTTTAGTTCGAACCACCACTAAGCCAATGGGTACGCTGCATTATTGACAATAATGACAGCATTGACAATAACCGCTTACACTCATACAAGGTGGTACTTATTGACTCTCCAAGTGTTGAAAATGTGGAACAGGATGAAACTTGTGACTGTCTAGAAAATGAAAGATGTGAACTGCATATTTAAAAACTAGTGCCTGAAAAAAAAAGAAATGAAAATATTCCCCGAAAATTAAGAGTGTCATTAACATACGTCATCTATTATGTAATTATAATTTTTAATTTGTGTACTTTTTTAATTTTTAACTATTTTCTTGGCCTTAAGAATATTTGAAAATTTCTGTATCAAATAGCCTATTTCTCTTCAAATATTCAACTCAAATAAGAAAAATAATAATAGGGAAAGGTGCTGTACCTAAAGCACAGTTGTACCAATGGACATTTTTAATTAAGAGAGACTGGGATGAGGGAAATTGAAATTGTTAGATTGGTAGTGCTGCAAGCATCTCCCTGCAGTCACACGTGTGTTTTCAAGAGTGTCAGATCAACAGTTTATTATAAATTATTATTTTTAAGTTTTTTTATTCCAAATCCTAACCAATCCAACCAGTGATTTTAATTTTTTTAAGACCCACACTTGGAAATTTTCTAGGCAGTAATATTTCATTGAGTTGTCCGATAAATATATAATAACTTCATATGTTTTTTCATATCAGTTATCACTTATAGGTTTTGTGAAACAGAGATTTCCGCACAACAAGGCGTTCAGTTGTACCTGTGGACACCATTGCTGGCTGAACCTGTGGACAGATGGTTAAAGTGTCCACCGGTACAACAGATTTTTCACTCTGTTTATTAATTCATTACTTCAATATAAATATTGCGGAAAAGTTTGTAGGCATTCCGCGTGATATAAAATACCTAAAGTTGGATACCTACTATTCGTATAACCTTTTTTTAAGTGGGGAAAACGTGCCACTCACTATTTATTACAAACTATTCAACTAGTGAAGACGGTGATTTCACAAATGTGATGTTGGCTGATTCATCAAGCGAAGATTGTAATTTTTTGGATGAATTTATGAATGATTATGAGCAAGATAAAGAAGTTATAGATCAAGAAATATATGTTGGTAGCTATTTTTTGTGCTGTAAAGCATTTTATAGCTTCGATCAAAGTAGACTCGTTCACGTTTAACATTAGCTACTTGAAGAAAATTTCATCAAATGATAGAACCCCAAAATTTATTCCTCCGGACATCGCTACTGATTATGAAGTTGAAATAAGAGATATCAAAAGAAAATTGCCACCGTCATCTTTTATAATTGGCACTGGGAGATTATGTAAGCAATTACATTTTCCTACATCTTTTCATGGATACCATCTCTAATGATTCGATTTTTTCCATAAAAAAGTCTGTGACACTCGTTAATAATAATTATAGGTACATAAAGTATTTATTTTTGTTAAAGGGTTTAAAAATAAGTTAAGTTTCTATTTACTTTCATACGCTAAATTTATTGTTGTCACCTTTCTTGCCGGCCTTCTAGTTCAATAATCAAGTCGACTTTTCTTGTTTAAATGGATGTCCATTGGTACAACCACTAGTGTCCACAGGTACAGAGGGGGAAGGTACCTATGGACACTAATCAGTAAGTTACAAAACATTATTTTCTGTAAAAATAAAATTACTTTTAAAAACAGAGACACCAGGGTTCGATAGACACTTCATTTTTTTATCTAATGGTACAATAACCATTCAGATAAATAAAGCCCCGAAAATTAGAAAAATTTATAAGTGAAAATTGTTTACAGGTACAGCACCTTCCTCTACGTATCAAGGTACTGAATTAGTGTCTCTTTATCCTTGAGCTTCTAGGTTTAAGGATTATTGTTTATTATACCTTCTATAACCTTAAAAATTCAATATTACAAGATTATAGTTTCTAGTACGCAACAAGAGCATTTGGATAATGGTGGAAGTCGAGGTCTTTAAAAACTTGAATATTTGGCGAATTTAAATTACTAAAAATAATGAATTACTGATTATAAACAAAGGGAAGTGAAACAATATAAAATATGTTATAATTGAAATTATTAAAATATAGTTGTTTTCAATCGATCCACAAGAAGAAGATCCTAAAGTAAAAATAAGCCTAAATCATTAAAAACAGAGACTCCAGAAAACGCCATTTAACTGGGGCTTTGGTATTTTTATAAAACCAAAATACTCAAAGAAGTTGATGAAGCCATTAGCGGAGTGCGGTTTGGGGAGCCTCTTATTAAGAGAAGTAGATCGATTTTCAATCAGCCGCTTGTAACCTAGTTCCTGGATTAGTAGCCCGCTCTATCAGCACATTCGTCCCTTCCTATTCATCAGCATCTATTCCAGTTATATATGCTTGGATGTTTTTCCTTTCATTTATTTTATAAAACAAACATAAAATATTTTATGTAGAAGAGGCTGAGTTAGTGTAATGGTTCAGTGATCCTGAAGAAGACCTGCAAAACAGGTCGAAACGTTGGCACACAATTAAAGTATTTCTTATTTAACGTGGTTTTTCTTTTAGACTGCATCCCATTATCTTCTTAGCTATTCATCCTAACATACTTTTATCATAAAATATTTAGAAAATAGAACTAACAAGGAAATAGGCTCTAACTCAGCCTCCACTTAGTTTTGACAATTGTGACACAGCTGAGGAAGCAGCGCTGGGATCTCATTGAGTCTGACTTGCCCTCCCATAAAAATATATCTCCTACACCTGGGCCGTAGGATGATGTTTCAAAACCGAGAAAAAAAAATTATCAAACCAATTGGCTCTAATTTTTATGATACTTTAAATAAATCTGACAAAATTTATAAGTATTTTTCAAAGAAAAGATAGAAATGACCAAAAATCTAACAGTAAATAAAAATGCAGAAAAATATAAATATTGTTTTAACTTTTTATTACATTTTCTTATATTTTATAGGCTTTAGCTAGACGCCACTGGCCATCTTTAAAATAATATTTTTTCGAAATGATTGGTTTTTTAATCTTAATCAATAAAAGACTATGCTTTTTATAATTTAATGCCAGTGGATTTTATAAAATGTCCTATTGCTTCTAGTGCCCCTTACTTTGTGACCAATAAACTTATCTATTAAGATCTTAATGTTCCTCATGTTTCTGATTTAGCCCAAACCACATACCTAACCTTTCACATTAAGCTCCATAACCACTCTAATCCACTAGTCTCTCAACTTGCTTCCTACTTCCCGATAAACCTTTGTGGCGTCTGAAATAAAGATGGCCTAGAGACCTTTTAGCGTAGATAGTTATTGAAGTGCTACTAGGATGTAGTTCTTCACATGTTATTTACATGTCATTGTATTCACTATCAACACATTTACTCCACTATATTATTTTGTACAGTTCTAAATATCAATATGAAAAAAAAAGAATTAAAAAGGGACCAACTGGAAACGTCTAATGATAAAAAAAAAAAAACCCAGTAATATTAAATAATCTTTGTATCTGAAGATTGCACATAATTAAAAATATATATAAAATAATATATCATTTTTAAATATCATACATAAAATGAGACTCGAAACGAGCGTCAGATTTATTTAAATACACGATTCTTAATATTATTTGAATTATCACAACAATACTTAATATATAATATTATAATTTCCGAATCATTTGAATTACAATGGTCACAATATGATTTTTTAGCATGGGACATGTTTTATCGATGAACTAAGTTGTTAGTTCAAAAGCGATACGTTGCGGGGAAAAGCTGGGGCGTTAACGCGTAGTTTGATAGTTTGATATTAGGAACAGTTAAGAGCTCCACTCTGGTTATAATTATTAACACTAGTCACTAATGAGTGAGCTCCTTTTGGCTCTGTTTCTCCTAATACGAAATAAAATATTTTAACCTGGATTTGACCGATCTATGCTCGATCCCTCTCGGCTGTTGTACATAAAACATTTTATTATTGCTAAACCTTTCTGGAGCTATGGAAATTATGTAGTTAAAATTTGTTACAGATTCTGTAGCTTTCACGGTTAGTGATCACAAACGAAAAATGGCTAGTCCTTTTATATAATAGTATAAATGTTACAACAGTTAGAAATTTCTAAAGTAATGTAAATTCGCAATATTGGATCGATTGATAATGTTCAAATCAATGGCGGACATTTACCCCCTCAGATCTATAACAGATGAAATGCTTAGAGTGATTCCAGTCGACTGTAGCTTGTTTAAGTTTTAATGACCACTCATAACGACATTACGAACGGCCGGTTTGTCTCCAGGTCAGTCCGACTAAAACGCGAGTCGGTGTTGGGTTTTGATAATCCAGTTAAAATCGACCGTTCCCAATGCCATTCGATAAATGTATCAATTTCAAAACTACATTCAAGCTCATCGATATAATTATTCTACTTTTTATTTAAATAATTCTCTTAATTATAATTCATTCAATTTTCATTCATGGATACATAGCGAATAAATACTGATAAATAGTAATAAACAATTTTTTTAATTTAATAATTATTCTTTAAGATGAATTATAAAATTATTTTTATTACAATATTCAACATTCACAATCCCCCAGGATATTAAGCATGCTAAATAAGTCAACTCATTACAGTTAAATATTAAATAAATTTAAAATTTCATAGTGATAAATGAACGAATTAAAAACTCTGTTAAAAAGAGAATAAGTCAAAGTTTTGATAATTTAGTATTTTTAAACGTTTGCCACTGAAGATTAGAGAGGGGACGTTTAAAGGGAGAATTAGTGCGTGAACATTAAAAGGGTCGTTTCATGTTTGGCTGACCCGGCGGAAAAAAGCAATACTTTTTTTTCCATTAATGATTTTTTTTTTTTTTTTTTTTTAAGTTGAAAAACTAAATTATTTTTTAGACTGAGATTAATATATAAATAAATAAGTTAAGGAAAGATACGAAAATATCTAATTCAATAAAAAATTCATTTATATTGAAGTTAAATAATTTTTAAAGCATTTATGTAATCAGTTTGAAGTGGGATAATTGCTATGTCCATATATATACACATATATATCAATTTAGTTTTTCTTTTCGGCTAAAATGTCATTTTTAGGTTCAAAGATAATAAAGAGTAATTTTCGTGCAAAATATTTAAAGCACGTTTACAAAATGCGATAGTGAAAGGGTATATACATCCTTTATGCATGAATTAATCTTTCATTCATAAAATTAATAATTTTTTTTTATTTAATTTTAAGAAAATCTTAATAATTTAAATAATATTTTTATAATGGAAATTGATTTAATTTAAGTAATATTTTAATTAAAAAATTCTCTCTTAAAGCGCTTGTAAACGTGCTAACATAGGTTTATGTATTTTAAAGTTCTATTTTATGTTTACTGATTGTAACTAGCTTACTAAAGTCAATAGAAAAAACAAGAAATAAAAAATATAAATATGATTTTAATTTAAAAATTCATGTGTAGTACAAAATTAAGAAAAAATATAAAAATGATTTTTTAAACTCAAGGTAAACAATTTTATTCTGGTAAAAAATCCGCAAATAACTTATCATGGCAAGGAAGTTAAGGTGGGCATGAAAACTCAGAGTCAATGATAACAAAATAAAATATTACAGAAAAATCCAGACTGTTATGATCTGACCTTGAAACAGGTGATTTAATGTACATAGAATAAATCCAATGTAAATAAATAAAGTCCAGTCAAAATGTCAATAAAGAGTAAAAAAAATCACAATTTCCCCTACTTTTTGAGTGAATTCCGAAAAATTTATGGTCTGTATCATAATTTCCATTCAACATACAATGCTCATTTTTCGCTTAAATGTTAGCAAAAGGGGTATAGTTTGATATTTAAATTATAAAGATTTTCTTCAAAATCAACCGGTCAAATGATATTTTGTTGAAACATAGTAATTGTTAATATTTTTGATGATTTGATGCTATTACTTAGCGCGTTGAGCAAAGCTTGAAATTAGTAAAAAACACAACACTCAAAAAAAAAAAAATGAAAAATCAAAACTACCTGATTTTTTTATACAAAATTGTATAATTTTTCTAAACTAAATCGGATTAGACCAGCACATAATGACACATGACGAATAATAACGGAAGAAGCCAAGAATCTATAGTGAGTTGTTGAGCTAAATTATTAATGATGATATTAATAACAACTAGATGAAAATACACATGTGAAGAGTACGTTTTTTTACGGGTAATACAATGAAATTTCATAAACAAATTATTAAATTTAGAAATCACCTTGTAAACCAAGATTCTGCCCTAAAGGTAAAGAACAGGTAAAGAATGTAAATTTTGAAAGGAATTCTATAGCCACTTTAGGATCTCACACAGTGGGGAGAGGAAGCTGATATGGTCTTTAGCCTGTGGGTGAATATGCATGTGTTTATTATTTAATTATTTATTACATATTTTTATTGTTAATTTATTTTCATTATTTATTACAATACCACAATATATACAATTTTGTGTATTATATCAGAGAAGCGTAAAATACTCAGCTGAACCGTAAATAAATTAACACAGAACATTAATAATCACTATTTTGGTATACATATATAATCAAAATATTGACCATACAGTTCTTAAAGAATATCGTATAGTTAAGAATTAGACACCACTCATTCTTATATATCCATGTAAAAATTTTCGGATGAGTAAACACTACCTCATATCATAGTTCATCAACTGTAAAGAAAGGTAAACATCCGAAGTATGAACCTGGGTTCATGAGGTGATTGCGTTTGGACTAATCTTGTGTATTTAGGTTTCTGTGGCGTTCGATTAAGTGCATAGGAAAACATTACAGCTCCTCCCTGGTTCAGGAGGAAAGAGTAGAAACAGAAAAAGGATTATAACATTTTTTATTATCAAATTTTATGTTTTCGGGGTGCTGAATCCGAATTTCAACCCTCTCGAAAATTTAAGCGTTAGGTACTAAAACAAAATTTATAAAAAAGGTTATACAAATAATAATTTTTGATTTAATGTTAAAAATGTAAAAAAAAAGAAAAAAAAATCTTGTAGGTTTTTATAAAAAGCAACTATTGTTAAAAATTTCACATGCTACAGCATCCTATTTCACTAGCGTTATAATATTTTATGCAGTAGCATCTAAATAGTTTTAAAAAAATTAAAATAAAATAAAACTATCTGCAAGGACCTGTAGAAAACTGCATGTTTCTTATTGTCATGTACCTTTTATTACTTTAATGTGCACTTTCCATATGTAATAGAAACTAAACTGGTGGTATTCCCGGACACAGGAATACGGAAATCCCTTCTACCTGCATCCGGGAATACCACCAATTTTGATAGTACAGACACTCTCAACTCTGACCTTTTTTCAAAAATTCTCCAGTTCAGTTGTGTACTCGACTTGCTATAATTTAATAGGGCGCATGAAAAAAAATGACTGTTTTATCAAATTCCAGAGTTTAAAAGCTTGTAAATATCTAATGCTGATTTATTACTTACCAATACTTAATAATCCCTTTAGAGCATTCTCTATGCTAGTTTACTAACACTAGACTTCTTCAAAAAAAGCCTCAGTTCAGTTATTTATTTCAAAGAAGAAACATGACAAAATTACGAGATTTTCGTAGGACACTGTCATGTTTCTTCTTTGAAATAAATAACTGAACTGAGGCTTTTTTTGAAGAAGTCTAGTGTTAGTAAACTAGCATAGAGAATGCTCTAAAGGGATTATTAAGTATTACGAGGTAAGGTAAAATTACGAGATTTTCGTAGGACACTAAGACATTACTGGGAAACGAATTTCACAGCAGCTGAAGCAACTAGTGGACTTATTAAATATGAAGCGGAATGTGTCCTTGAAGAGCGCACTGCGCGGCGTTGGTTTGAAAAATTTAGAAGTGGAGATACGACGTTGGAAAGGAAGAAGGGCTCCGGGCAGCCATTAATGGTTATTGATGAGGTCCTGAAGGAAGCTGTTGAGTCAAATCCGTCCATAAGTACTCGCGAACTTTCCAGGGAGTGTGGTGTGTTGAAAGATACTGTTAGTCGCCCTCTTCTCTCCATGGGGAAGGTGAAAAAACCCTGTAGACTGGTCCCTCACGAACTTACTCCTCAACAATCACCAGAAAAGTTTACAGAACTTCATGGGTTTGAACTCCTGCCTCATCCACCATACAGTCCAGTCTTCGCACCTTCGGATTACTACTTGTATCGATCCATGGCCCATTTTCTTCAAGGAAAAATATTTGATAATTTTGCGTAAGTTGAAAATGTTGCCCAAGAGTTCTTTGATAGCCATCCCAAGGAATGGTATCAGCGTGGCATCGAGCGATTGGCTAGCAGATGGGTAATGACGATAGATAACAATGGACTATATTTTGAGCATTAATTGTATTTTACATCAAAGAAATAATAATGCAAATATTTGTTTAAGAAACGGTCATTTTTTTTTTTTATAAACCCCATTAGTTGTAGATACCAATAGGATATCCATCTGTAACATTGTAAGTAGTTTTCTAATCTTCTATATTTAGTAATTATATGCACTTAATTATTCTAACGCATGTTTTTATATATTTATATTGTAGCTAACTTTATGTTTTGAAATAATCTGTGTATCTTATATAATCTTATTTTAAACTGTTAAAAAATCCATATTTTTCTTCTCACAAACTACCTGATTACTAGACTATTGATGTTGATATATCTATAGGACCTGAGTGCTCTCCAATCATTATATCTGGATTAAATTACATTGATATTTGACTACAGAAAAGTTTTAAACAAATAATTTAACTTATCTTTAACCGGGTACTTTCCAATTCTGAAAACCACTCAACCAGAAATTCGAGTCCCCTTCAAGTTCAACACCGACCCTTTAATGAGAATAGTATCTTAAAGGTTAAGCAATGCTGATGATGAAGGAGTTGAAAAGTAAGAGCAGTCAAAACTATTCTATTCCATTGGATAATGACTGCTTTGAAGTTCGAATCAAAACAGAGCGGAATTTCAATTACTTCAAAGGCTCTCCGCTGAAAGCTGAATTTCAATATTACTCGCCTGGAAACTCGGGATTGACCCCGATACTAAATGCTTCTGGATTTCAAAACCTATTCTGTAAATTAATTTTTGTGTTAGAGTTTGATGTAGGAAGATTCCAGAGGTTTGTAAGGAAGCTCCCGAAGTATCGGATTTCCCGATTCAGGCCTTTAAGGGGAAGATAAGTTAAAAGAGTTATCCAGACAAGCTAAGCCCTTAGGGCAACGGACATAATCTTCTTAGGGACGAGATTAAGAAGGATTTCTTAAAGAACAAGAATAGAGGATTGCGAATCTATAGAAAGGAGTGATATATGTAACATTTTATTTTTAACTGAATATCTATAAATGCAAGGATGAGCTTAAAATTGTAGCAAACTTTATTCCAAAGTTGAAATTATTACGCTATCTGAATCTATAATTTTAAGAAATTTTTATTTCGTTCACTCTAGTTTCATATATATTTTTAAATTGATTATTACAATATTTTTAAAATTAAAAAAATTATAAACAAGGAAATAAAACGAAAAAAACAACAACTATGTTTTAGAATATTATTACACGTACAATTAAACATTACACAAAATGCAAAACAATATAATAATGTTATCAACTAATAATTTATTTATAAAGAAGCATATTTGAAGTGTGGTCAAAACTTAGTATCAAAAAAAGGGTATAGTGTGCCAAAGTTTCGGTGCAGGCCCTTCCTCCGAATTTCTGGCATCGTGGAGTTTAACCTATTGTGATCTAAAAACATCATCAAAATCTTAAATTATTTTATTTTTTATTTTTACTTAAAATAGATTTTTTATTGAAGCGAAGCTGATATATACTGATATATACTGACGTTATACTTGTAAAGTAAAATATTCGAAAAAAAATTGCTGCCAGTTGGATTCAATACAGGTTAAAAGGTTAAATACGTTATTAAAATTTAACGTAAGATTAAATTATAAATTTGAAGGTTAAATACGTTATCTACAATTGTTTAAAATAATATCATCTATAATTATTTTAAATCGAGTTCTGTGGATATTAATTGCCCAAGATGCGAACATTATAAAAAAAAAAAAAAATGAGATGACACACCAACTAATCAGTTACTTATTATAAACCATTATAAATTTTATTATATAAAATCAATAATTTCAAAAAAACACTACAAACACAATACTGCTCAAAACAAAAAGTGTTTGAAGATTTTTCATTTATATGTAGTGAATTTTCCTGTTTAAAATTGTTATCAAATTCTATACTTTGAGGCACAAAAACCATATTTATCAAATGGTTTTTTAATTAATAAAATACCGTACTTCGTAAATTATAAGGAGTGCATGTATTGTACTGAATACTTTTGAAGGTAAAATATAAAAACTGAAATGGCGCTGAAAGTTTTCCGGTTCCTTGATCGTTGACAGTTTTTTTCTTTTTTGTTATTTCCTAACTTTTTATTACAATATTTATTTAGCTCAATTTAGAACTCTTATAGTTATTTATGTAGGTAGTTAGCCTTTAAGGCATGGGAATGTATATATATTAATAAATAAACTGTCATTATATGGTGTTACCATATAGTTCATTTGGCAAAAGGACAGTGAAAAGAGAGGTATGTATTTATTTCTAATACAAAATGAATAAATATTTATAATGACATAATATGAAGATTAGTATTAAAGAACACTTGAATACGAAACTTATTTGTATTGAAAAAAGTCCATTATTTTGGATTAGATTGTATTCTGCAAATGGGATCCTAAGACACGATCCCTCATACGACGGGAAAACATAAGGTCACTGAAATCCATGATTTAATTTGTTTTTTTTTCATAATATTCCATTATCAATAGATTTGATTGTGCAAAGACAATAATAATAATAATAATAATAATACACAGTTAATAATAAACAATTAAACAGTAAATAGATATACATTAACTTCTTGCACTAGCCTTCCTATAAGAGGTGGCTTCTTACACTACCAAAGGTGACCCAGTCCTACTGGGAAGCGGGGCTCGCAATGCGATTCAGTTCTCCCAATATGAATTTTTATTCTTTGCTGTTCTCGACCATTATGGACCAGACACTTTTTTTTAAAAGAATCGCTCTATCTCTTAAATTGCCTTTCTTTGTTCCTATTATTGCCATTATACATAAGAATGGTTCCACATTTTTGCTCCATTATTTGAAAACTTGTCCTTATATCTGCCATACCTATTATAACCCAACTGATCGAATCAATAGCATATCTGAATTCCTCAAGTCTATCTCCCCCAACATTGTCCGTACATTCATAGTGAAAATTCTAATCGAGCCGCTGTATTGCCTTAAAACGATGCTTTTATTTTTTTTGGTTTAGTGAGATATCTCTGCTCATCACTTGTCACTACCTTAGTTCTGTATCCCTTGATTTTTCTACTGATAGGATTATAGATGTGTTAGACTGCTACTCCGTTTTATTTTTCCAAACTTAAATTACTCTTTCCCTGGTGTTTTCATCCTTGTAGTATTTCTTGTGATTCCAATATTTCTGGTGAGTTCTCTTCACTTCTATGTCTTTTACTTATTTACTTTGTGCATCCTGGGCCTGGAGATCATTCAAAGAGAAGTATTTCCTATCAACTAGACGCCTATCAGCTCTCAGTGACTCTTTTTCAATGTTTTTTACTGTCAACCATATACGGAAACATGAGATCCCTTATCTTCCTTATTTCAAAAGACAGGTCTTCTTTGATTTTTATGTGATTAAATTTGTCTCTGGTTGGTAATTTTTTCTTAATCCATAATTTATTGTTTCTTAACACTATGTAAGAGTGTTTTATTCTAATTGGACATTCTTTCGATGATCTGTTTATTATGTCAAATTTTACACGTAATTACTGTAATAACCAAATTCTTTAAAAAAAAAGTTTTAATTTTCGATTTCTTACAAATATTCCAGAAAAAAAAAATTCCTAATTATAGAATGTATGATAAAACGTTGCCTGCTACGAAATAATAATTAATCAATAATTTCAATTTACTTTATTCGGTTAGTAATATATTTTCTTTGTATTTACTTACTATGCAATATTTTTGTTTGTCAATTATTATTTTTAAATAAATTGATTTTGTACAGAACTCAACCGTTCACACAATCGTCATTCAATTATGGGCATATAATGATCGAGCTATTAACATTAAACGTAACAATCAATAAAGGACCGACAGTCAATACAGACCTGCTTCTCAAGTCAATTTCCAATCCCGCATTAATTCAAACAGTTTCCCTTATTGTGAACCATAAACAATGATCTGAATGATGCAAAGCAACTCAATGGTTTGACAAGCTTACGAAATCAGTTAGGGCATGATTGATACAGGCTATCATAGAGGGAGGGAACCCAGTGGTGCCAACACAATAGATATTTATGGGCTCCAGTAGGCCAAAGGGTCCCAGGGCATCCCAAGCACAACCGATGTAAAATAGGCTTCATTAGGGCGTTGTGGGTAAACAGATCCATTTTGGGGCCTACTGTGGGGGACATCTCCAAATTCCCACTCAAAGAGAAAAATAAATTATTTACACGATTTAGTAGTAAGAATTTCTGTTTAAAATGTATTAATTGTGAACTTCAACTGTGCGTAAATGTGAAAGTTAGTTCCATTTATTGATACAGACATGGATGTTTGTTATTGAATGTGACTGAGAGGTAATTAGTTACTAGCCATACTAGAGTAAAAAGTATTGAAAAACTAAGAAAGTCCAATATTTTTGATGACTCTGAGTTAAATAAGGCATAGTTTGTTTGTTTATTTGAGTTTTTTTGAGCGTAAAAAAGTTATCAACGTACGTTTGGTCTTTTTAGAAAATAAAGTGCAAGATTTATCTATGTTTTACTCTGTAAAGCAGGGATATTGAGATGTCTCGAGGTATTCCTGATTCAGCCAACCTTTAGGTATAGTAAGAACACTCGTTAGACAAATGGGATACTGAATTACCATTCTACCACTTTTCACATTTGGGAGGAGTCTCATTATAAGGTTTGTAATTCTTGTATGGTAAAGATTACTTCTTTTCTGCGCTTAGTACGGTAGGAACCGCTCCACGATTTTACGTCCTTCTTAATTATTTTATGTTTACTTGGAGGGCTGTGATCCCAAAATGTCTGCCACTCTTGGGATATCATCACTCTAAGTAGGCGTTCGAGTTCTGATGCCGTTAGAAAGGTTTTGCCACGTCCTGGGAGGGATAGAGCTTATTTTGCTGCTTTATCAGCCATTTAGTTACCTCTTATTCCGATATGATTTGGTGACCGAATGAGGTACAACAATTTTCATCCTTCATAAAGTTTCTTTACCAGATCTAGGATGAAATGTATTCCTAAGTGATCTGAATCCGTGTTCTTCATGGAGTTTAAAAAGCTAAGTGAGTCTGACACGAGTACAACATATAACATATGTTATATAAGGCATTTAGAGGTAAACAAAAGGCATTGATAAAGAGGGAATAATTTATATTGTAAATATATGTCAACAAAATTATTTTTCGAAAACAATATCCACAATCCGATGAATATAAAAAAAAATAGCCAAATTAAACGCGCTAAAGGTATTCAAAAAGTATTGTTTCTGTCTTTTATACAAAAAAAAAAAATCTTTACAAGTATGTATTGGGTTGGCAAATGAGTCCGTTTTGAGGGTGAAATAAAACTCTGTCTGTAATATACATACAATTTATATTGCTTTTATCATTCGATCAATTGTATAGTTCCACGTTCATAGAAAGTCTGGGGTTTATTGTCAAAAACTGATCCAAGTGGTTTTTTGATGTGCTGCTGAGTCCTGCAGAGACCGGAATAAGAGGTAGTCACTTGGAGCTGAATACGAAAATCCAGTATTTACTCATTACCTCCGGTCAGATAACGTTTATGGTTTAATAAGGAGGAAAACGTTACGGAGCAGCAAGCCACACCAAATGAGGGAAAATGTTATTTTTTTACCCTACAGTCCTAAAGCTATCCAGACATGTTGAATAAACTTATGAGTTTAAAACAAAATACTATAAATTATCTGGTTATGTATGTGAATTACAAGTCCAGAGCCTACGCCACGAGCTACTGATTAGGCTAAAAAACTAATAAAATCGTTCAATTCCGCCACCATAAAACAGCATCTTTAAGGACGAAAATTAATTCTAATTGTGGAAGGAGAGAGTAGCCAAGGATGTCCTTCGGCCTCAAAAAATGGTCAGATCTTGGAAGATCTGTAAAACAATGCAGCAAAAATACTGTGGTAAATACGGAAGAGGCGGCAAAAGGTCCTATCCAAAACTTAATAATTTATTGCGAGTGACCAACAAGGTGTGGAGTCTTGCGTTCTCTAGGTGTAAAACAACACCCTTTTGATTTTCCAGTTGTGGGCGCTTTTTTTTTTTTTTAAATTGATTGATCTAACTTTCGACTTTTGAACAAATTGAGTTGAATCAATTGTTTGTCCTGATGGCAATAGCTCGTTTCAAATACTTGTGGGCGACCAGTACGGGTATGGTCATTGATTTCCTGAACGAAATTTGGCAAACCAATTTTAAAAGATGTGTTCGGTTAAGGAATCATTCTCATAAACACTGTTACCTCTTTTAATATAATAATGTTCCAAAATATTTTGAGCATGTTTTTTGCATTTCCCGATATTGGTATAATTTGTTTCTGATGAAGCTAAAATGTTCATAATCAGTATGAACATGAAAATAAAAACGATTTTTCAATTTTTTAGCAAAGGGGCTTAGGAAAAAAAATTTAAAAAAACGAGAATGTAAAATAAAATAAAATAGAATGGCTACACTTCGCTATTCCTGCAGCTCGTGGGGTTTTAAATTATAATTCTGTTTCTTCATTTATGCAAATGAATTGTATTAAGTAATGCAAATACACAAAACACATAACTATATAAATACATATCTATAGATCACCACATTCTCTACAAAAAAATTAGTACGACTAGGATGTTTCGTTGATATATAAAAAGGAAAGGAAAAAGCAAAAATTAAACCTACCAGCGACAGCAATACATATTTATAATAATATCAGAAAACCATTGGATTATCGTTCATCTTCGTTTATCGTGTTCATAGAAATACAGCAATAACGATTTAGGGTTTAAAATAAAAAACTGATTTCATTTATGATTTTTATAGCGTTTTTATTTAATATTGCCTTCGGCCATCAGATCGAGTACAGCTAAATTAAATCGGTGACATCAATCATCGGAATGGGATTATAAAGCCTAAAAGCCCTGGCCTTAATGGAGAACGGTTGTTTTCTGTTGGCGGTGCGATTCGTTTGTGCAGCCCTCCCTCACTATCTTCATCATCTATATTCAATTATTTTAGATTTTATAGTGATAGCTATCGTTTTTATCAAACTCTGTTAATTTTTTTTATTATTTTTTATTGGAATTTAGCCTAAAATAATAAATTCGAAAAGAAGAATACAGTATGTTAACACTAGTGTAATCAAAAGTAACAGAATCAATATATTAACAAGCGATAGGATAAGAGTAATTATTTATTATAGAAATCAGCAAATTATTTATATAAAATTTCTATAAACTATCCCAGATAAATATAAAATCAAAATCATAAAATAAACAGTTCATTTTCTTTAATACGTTCAACATTTTCAGTTATCATTTTTTTGAAATGTTTATTCGCTTTGAAGGGAGACCAGAGATCTCTTCTTTGTATTTTATTTTCTTATTGTACATATTGTGTGAGCGGATATTACTTATTGCGCACATTAAGGCAGACAGTAATACGTTTTCTAAATAAATATTAGAAAAAAAAATTAAGTAATAACAGCTTATATTGAGATACCTAAATACCATTTATCTCAGTGAAGGGCAATAGGTAAAAGAGAGAAAAATGGGTCCATTCATGTGATATATACTAACAACAACACACAGACAAATACTAATTTAATGACTAAGAGCTGATAAAACAAATAAATAATACTAGAAAATAACTAATATAGTTACAATACAAATAAATAACCAAATGTTTTGTAGTTATAGAACATTTATATAATTATAAGATGAACAACTATTCATAGTTAGATAGTGATAAAAAATAAAATCTTATTACTATGTATTATTTTAAAATATGTCAATAAAAGAAATTATAAGCAGATAATTTAATGAAATACTAAAATAGTTAATGTAAGAATAATGGAATAGAAGGATTCATTAGAATTGGTCATAACTATAGCACTCTCACACATCCTCCTCTATCTTTTTTTCTAAGACAGTTACGCTGCTGAGAGATAAGCGCTGGGATCTCTTAGGACCTAGGTTGGTCTTCCATAAGTGAAGGGACAAGTCTGGTCGGGGGACTCTCAGGTGTCTCAGTATTGTAAATAAAGTATAGTTGTATTTTTGACTTTTAATTTACTGTTATTATTGTCTTTATATTTATATTTTTTTACAATTGTATTACATTTAATTTATTGTATTTTTCACTTTATATATTGTATAGTTTGAGGTCCTTTATTTATTTATTTTTTTAATACTTTATTTATTGTATACTGTATTATGATGTTATATATGTTATGTTATGATATTGTACATATTGTATACATAGATCCATTAAGCAATCCATATTGCTAATTGCCCCCTTTGAGGAAGATTGTAATACTTTCCCAATAAAAGATGAATGTTTAAAATTCAAAACTGGTCTTCGAATAAGAAATTCTAATAGATGTAGTAAAAAATTCATCAATCCTAACTAAAATACTTGGCGTGAAAGGCATTGGGGGAAGAAGAACCCTGTGGCACCTCTCTTAACGTAATTTTGTTTTCAACTTTTTTTTTTTTTTTCTAGCCCAGAAGATCCCATATCTTGATTTCTCGGCGTTGTCTGGAATATGAGTTGTTACCTTGTAGTTTATGAGTGTGTTGGGATGCCCATGAATTTTGTCGTGAAAACTATAGTAAAAAATCCGTATTTTTTCGTTAACAGTTTGAATAGGAAGTTCAAAGTATGGAGAGTTATATTTTTTAGATAGCACCGTCTTCGTCGTAAGCCTACGACCTCCTGTCCTACAGTATCCTTTAATGATATTCCACTAATCCCAGTTGAACAGATCCGCTACCTAGGACTCCACTTGGACAAACGTCTTACTTGGAATCCACATACAAGACTAAAACGACAAGAAACAGCTCGTCGTTACAGACTGCTTCAACATTTACTGGACAAACGTTCAAAGCTCCCAATTAATCACAAAAGACTCATTTACGTGACCGTGATTAGTCCAATATGGACTTAAGGAGTTGAGCTTTGGGGCTCTACTAAACCATCCAATTCATCCCGTATCCAATCCTTACAATCCAAAATCGTTCGAAAAATCCTCAATGCACCTTACTTTGTGACCAATAAACTTATCCATAAAGATCTTAATGTTCCACATGTTGCTATTTTAGCCCAAAACAGATACCAATCCTTTCATAGTAAGCTTCATAACCACTCAAATCCACTAGTTTCTCAACTTTCTTCCCTTTCAATTACCGATAATGCTCCGAGGCGTCTGAAAAGAAGATGGCCTAGAGATCTTCTTGTGTAGATTTTTATTAAAGTGCTACTAATGAGTAGTTACTTTCAAGTTTTACTATGTTATTGTAAGCGTTTTTAACACATTTACTTAATGTATATTCGTACAGTTGTAAATTTCAATAAATTGTAAATTAAAAAAAAAAAAAAAAAGATAGCACCGTGCTTTTATGAAAGTCCTATATGTTTGAACCTGAAAAATATTTTATTTTCTTAATACGTGAAATTTTAGCAGTACAGTATATCTGTGATATAAGTCCAAATAGGTTTCAGTAGGTAAATATCGGAGCTGATTTTGTACCTCCGTTGTAACTCTGATTCGAAAAAAAAATGAATATAAAACTCTTTTGATTTTTCTTTCCATTTTTTCTTTAGGTGTGGACCAAGGTACTTTGTTTGTATGTGGAATCAGAGTGCTGTCAAAGTAAACTGGAGGACATGTGTCAAGTCGAAGAGTAAACGTTCCAGAGACTATGCCAGTCATGCAATTTAGTAATGTAGATTCTGTGAGGGGTGAGTTTTGTCGTCAGTATTAAACAGAATATCATGTGTGTTTGTGATGCAGAGTAGTGGAGCAAGCACTGAGCCTTGTGGTTCTCCTGCTGACGCCATTTATACTACTATCAAGGTATTGTCTAGAGGAATAAATAAGTGGTCACGGTAAACTGAAGGACATGTTTTACGTCAATGAGATACTAATATAATAGCTTAATTTTTAGTGAATAACTGTAACTGCCTTACTTAGTGCCCTCTCAGCCAATATTCCTCAATTTCTATAAATCCAAAGCCGATATCTATATTTATAATTTATTGGCCGCTATAAAAAAAAGCCTGAAGTCTGTTTCACCTTCCAAGCGGCCATATAATAAAATAGGGAAGATATAGAGACGGGAAGCTTAAGGGTTACCGGCAATAATAATGATAGCTTGAGCTAGGGCTCGGAAAGGGCAATGATAGTATATATATAGTAGCATAGTAGGAGAGATATTTGCAGGACAGGTAGTATATGGCCGGGTAGGAGTTAGGGAGGTGGGGGCAAGGTTTCGGGGTGTCGAACGAGGAAAAACGGCCCTAAAGGGTGGGGAAATATTGATTGCCGCCGAACCACGAGGACACTGGCCTTCTCTACAGCGTCCTGTCTCTTTCTCTATTTTATGTCTCTGTACATTTCTGGAACTTTCCTTGCAATTTGTGTGAAAAGAATATTTTTGGGTAGGTCGGAAATCAAGAGATGGCGGTAAATGTTCAACTAAAACTGATCGATTCGAAAGTGGGTCTCGTCTGCAAAGTTTGTCAGATGACGTATTTGGTTACGTATGTTGATTCACTGAAGTTAGTCCCACGTATTTTAAAATTGACGAATGAAACGAAGTATCTTTTTAAATAAACTTTAAGAATTTTTATAAATATGATAGGACCAAAAATCATTAAAAATTACTTTTAAGTAGTTAACAGCTAAAACATAATAAACAGTCTAAATGCCAGTTAAAAATGGTCAAACACAAAAGCCTATTTTTTTTTTAAATATATTTTTTGATAGTAACTACATATCTATGCATGAAATGTGCGAAAAATGATAAATACGTTACAACAATAACTTATAAAGAACTACACATTAGCAGCACATGAAAGTTTACATAAGAAGATTTCAAGGCATCTCCTTTACTCACACCATGGAGGGTTATCGGGAATCCAGTGGGAAGCAAGCTGAGAGACTACCGGATTTGAGTAGTTATGGAGTTTACTTTGGAATGATAAGTATTTTTATTGGACTAAAACAGCAACTATTGGAACATTCCAGTCTTTATGAATAAGGAATAGGAGACTAAGGTCGAGGATGTACAGAAAAAAACTTTACATTCCATGAGCGATATGATGCGAGAAAATACATCGAGGTTAAATGAACATAATGTTTATGATAACATACAAGGTGCTTGTGAAGCAACTAACCATTGGTTACACTTCGAAAAAAGTTTTACATTAGAGAGTCCGAGAGCATCTTCTTTTAAGACACTTCGGAGAGTTATTGGGAATAGAATAGGGTGCAAGCTGAGATACTAGTGGGTTCAATTGGTAATAGAGATTGAGCTATATCAGCTAAAAATAGAACATCATGATCTTTTTGGATAAGCTTATTGGTGACGAAGTAAGGAGCATAGGGGATTTTTCGAGGGATTTTGGCACGGATTGGATATGAGATGAATTAGATGGTTTAGTGGAGCTTTAAAGCCCAACTCTGTATGTCTTAATAAGTCTAATTACTGCCATGCAAATAAGTCTTTTGTAATTAATCAGAAGGCTTAAAAGTTTGTCTAGTAAATGTAGAAGTCTCAAACAATGACAGTTTCTTATTGTTAAAAGTATAGCATGTGGATCTCAGTCAGACCTTTATCCAGATGAAGTCCCTGTTAGCGGCTCTAATACATGTAAAATAAGGAAAACTTATTTTATTTTATTTTTTTATAGAGAAGACCTTTTTTTAACACTAAAAAACCTTTTACAGATGGGATGGCCAAAATTAAAATCTCACAATGTGGAGAAACTAGCGTGTTTCAGTGGATATGGAGGTCATTATGAGAAGACTGCTATCTTAAATTAAAAACATATCCGACATTAAAATCATAGATAAGTCAAAGAATAAAAATCTGCAATGTTATAGCATTGTTTTAAAAGTTCAACAAAATTTGTGGAGAAGTAATTTTTCACAAAAAACCCAAAGCTGACTGTAAATTAAATTTTGTGATTTTCATAGTTTTATCTACCCCCCCCCCCCCACCCACACCTCAAAAAAAAATAAACATATTTTGGAAATGTTACTAAACCTATCAAGCAAAATAAATTAACGTAAAGGACCAGAATTCATGTAAGAAATTTGCAACTGTATAAAAATTCTTAACACAAAATAACTTGATATTGTATAAAACAACTTCTGATGGACTTAAACTTTAGCCAACTTAAGAAAAAAAAATCTGAGAGACAGCTAAAGGACAAAAGACGACTGAAAAGTTGGAAACTTTATTTACAACAATGGATTGTCCATTGTAATGATATTAGGGAGGAGAAATATGTCTGCCAGAATTATTTTTTTGACAATAGACGTGAGCTATTGAAGTCAATACTATAAGTCTGTTAAAAAAACTGTATTCAACTTTATTTATTATGCTAAAGCAACCATATAGTGTGAACGGTATCATTTCCAAAACATGCATTTATATCTAATATATCACGATTGAGGCGTAGAATTCAACAACAAGCCAAGTCCGATTTCCAGATTTTTTTAAACCGTTTTTCTACCAGGTTATCTTTAGGTGAAAGATTTCTCCCAAAAGTAGTTAAATCCCATTAAAAATAGCCATACAAAAATAAGGCCTCTTCCTAATCCAGCTAGACCTTTACTTTTATCGGCCAGAAATGAAAAAAAAAAATTAAAAGTAAGCTGGATTTGGAATTCTACGCCTCAATGGATTAACTGTTATAATTCATTTGAATAAGACTCTTTATTATTATTATATTTATTTGTTTTTTCACACCGAAGTGGTAGAAAACCATCAAATATAACCTTCAAATAAAAATGGTCAATTATCAATGTTTATTTAGAATTTAAAAACTTCCGAACTTCTGTTGCAGTTCCCAATAATGCCGCATGTTGCATTTTTTCTGTCGCCGTGTTTTGCAATTCCAACTCCTCTATAGAAGAAATTATCCTTTGGAACCAGCCAATTAGAGGATATTGTTATAAGCAAAACTCTACATTTATCCAGTCTATATAACTGCTTGAGTTTTTTTACCAACTCCTTGTATTTCAGAAACTCGGAACATGACATCTGATGACATACCCATTTCAATGATAGAAGCCAATTTCCTTACTTTGTTTGTGATCGCGATATCCGGCCAGTTGTTTATGATCATATGATCAGTTATTATCGGGTGATCCAAGAAAATACCCCTTTGTCCGAATGTATCTTGTGGGAGATAATGAGCATAGGAAAGCTTTTGTTCAAGAGCTTCAACCTGAGAGTCATAGCATAGTGTACAACCTTGGCTACATTGTCATGCCTTAGAAGATATTCCTTGCCAGACATTACTTTGCATTCAGAAGTTACATGCTGGATCGTTTCTATGACATTTTTGAAAAGGCGACACTGAGCAAGGTCTCCCTATAAATGTGCTTATTGTTGCCTTTGTTGCAACAACTTTTCCAGGTTAGCTAAGAGGAATCTTTCGGTTTCCGGGAAGATGTTGCCATATTTCAACCATGTCAGGGGTACTTAGATATTCATTCCCTCATCCGTTAGAGAATAACAGAATCTTCCGTACAAGGCTTTATTTTTCCAGGAATATGTCAAGATGGCGACAGAAACAACTTGTGGGGTGGCTCCTGCTTTGTTATAATTATTATATTTTAAGTATTATTATAAGTTCATTGAATAAATATTCTTTTATCAGATCTTATAAGATCACTATTAATATTGTTAATAATGCATTATCTTCATGAGTCTTTCATCATTACTTGATTTCTGCCCTTAAAATTCAACTAAAAAAATTGTAAAGTAATTACCCAGTAACTACCATGAACTTCTTTAAAAGGACTTTATACCTACATTAGAATGTCCGTAGGCCACATTTTCTTCAAACGTCCCAGAAAATTATCGGGAGTTCAAAGACTGGAAAGCAAGTTGGGGGACTAGTGGATTCAAGATGGTATGGGGCTTATTAAGATATCCCAGGTGTCTAGTTTGAACCAAATCATTTAAACAGTTTATGTTATTATGATTGACGCTAAACTGGGCTTTTTTTAAACCATCCGAATATTTTCCTCTCCAATTTTACCGGACTCAGACCCACTTGCTTTCAGTCGTTAATATCCTTCAACCGGTTCTTCCTTGACTGACTGACAGAGTGAGCACCCGTAACGTTAATCGTAATTAAATATCTGAAAACAAGCGTTGGTTGACAATATTAACTATCCGCCCAGACATGTAAGTATTTGTTTTATTTTTTATAATTATGAGATATATATTTTTTTTTTTATTGAAGACGTACCTACTTATTTTACAAAAGCTTAGAAAGTAATTAGGACAAAACTGATCAACTGATTCTTCTTACTTCGAAAATGAAATAATTTCTATGGAAAGGTTGATACCATGTAAGTTACGACTTCACCAAATGTTTGAATTTAAAAAAATGTAATAAATTGGAAAAACTAAGAACACTGAGGTAGTAAAATGACGGATGAGGAATTATAATGTTAACATAATAAGAAAAACTGTATATTCCAACTGTATAAGTACTGTAAAAACTGTATAAGTAAACGTTTATCTATCTTATTTATTTGAATATTTAGCTATTCTGATATAAAATAAAAATAATAGTTATAAAAAAAAAGTTTTAATAGCAAATTAAACTGAACCTATCTTAGACAAAATCTTTTAAACATGACCAAAACTAACTTTTTGAGAAAGTTGGCGAAATTCGTAGATATTCGACAATCCATTGTGGCTAAAGACATAAATTAAACTCAGCTTAAGAGGTGTTTTAGACGCAGAATTTAATAAACTTTAATTTTATAAATAACACATTTTTCTATTTAAAGCATTTTTGTATATGTTTTTTGCGAAAATCTGAAAAAAGTGCCAACATTTTAGGTTTTTAAGCACCCCAAAAATTGTTCCCTTTATCAAATGTAGTCAAATTTTTGATATTTTTTCTCAGGACCCATCTAGACCATATTGGATCACAAAACCAACTACTCCACCTTTTGCAAGGCAGACCCCCTTTTTGGGGGTATTTCGACACACTGATAGGTGTGTAAATTTTCAAGATAGATAATTGGAAATTGGTGAAAATCACGATATAAGATTCTGTTTTGTACAGGAGAAGTTAATAAAAGCGTATTAAACAATAATCATTACTTTAATGCTATATTACTCCTATTACAACTAAAACCAATAGTTATTGATGTTAATACAACAAAAGTTTATATTAGAACTGAATATATTCTCTGAAGGTTAAGAAAACTAGTGGTTGACAAAGTAAACTGCGCGCTCGAATAGGTGACTCCAGTATGCGCGCCGGGTTAAGGTTTAATGATATTTTTAGGAATAAATATTTATCGTTTTCCTTGATTTATTGATATTACTGTTATTGTTATTACATATATGCTTTATATAACTGAGGATGAAGACATATTTTGAGGAAGATAATTCATTTCCGCGGCAGGCGGACCGAGGTGGGTTTATACTTTAATAGCGCACTGATTGCACATCGCTGTCGGGAAACTCCAACTGACATCGTGGAAGTTGAGGCATGCAGAAGTTAGCCGGAGCTGGGCTAACTGACCTGCAGCCAACGGGTTGGACAGTTGGAACAGATAGTAACAGCACCCACCTCCAGTTGAGCGGTTCTGCTCCCCTGCGAAATTTAATTTTGCCTCTAACTTGTCGGCTGATTGTGTTCAGAAGGGCGATTGGTGTTAGTATTCCCTTTGTCGGCTCCATATTTCGGCTCGAGTTAGTGTTAATTCCATGTGCCGAGTTGTAGTCTTGCGTAGTTAATGTTCATTATTCCGGAAACCAATCACAACTGGTTAAATACCTTTGTACAGTTACTAAAAGCATATAATCTACGCTTTGCTAACGACCTTAAAAGTTAGCAAAATAATTATTAATTTTCAATAGAAATGCAAAATGTAATTTCAAATTACAAATTCTAGCAGAATTTGTAATTAATAATGTAAATTTTACGCGCAAATTTACCTGAATAAAATGAACAATATACGTTTGAAATTTTGAAGTAAACCTATACCAATCGAGAGTATATTGATTTATATGAAATATATCTAAAATATATATATATATATATATATATATTAATAAATCAATAACATTGAATTCATTAAACTTAGGAACGGGTATCGTGAGATAAATATCGACCATATCGACAATTTTTTTATCCTCAAAATTCGATACACTATAGTTCGATGACAAAAAATATGTATAAATGGTAATTTTTTAAAATTGTAAAATGCCATTTTAAATATTGCAATCAGTTTACAATAATATTTCTATTAATTTTATCGTTTTAGTTAATTTTGATAACGATAATAAATCACTGCTCCAACAAATTCGTAACACCTGCATCACTGCATATCGATTCAGATGCTTCATTTTGAGTATCACATTTATCGAAAGCTTTTTCCTATACTTCACCTATAAACTTTCATATGTAGAATTTTAAGTAGGATTGCATTGCTTAGTTTGCTATATTGATGTTTTCTAATTCCGTCTTATATAATTTAAGATGAATTGCACATTTTGATATACTCTTATTTCCTCACCCCTCATCTGACAAAGTTTACCAGAAGTTTACGCTGTTAACTTTCAACATTTTTTTTTTTTGTGTTTTATATAGTGATATTTTGTTCACTCCACTTCCTAGCGTGGGAAAGTTAACAACATGTTAACAACATTAATTTCAACATTGATTTTGTGTTTTATATTTTGGTAAATAACGATGTTTTGGGCAGGAGAAGAGGGTAGCAGTGCTTCGATGTTCTTAGTTCTTTATTTCACAACTTAAATAGAAACTTTTTTTTTTAATTTTTATAATGTAGAGAATGGTACGTATCGAAGTATCAAAACAATGAAAGAAACTAGCATGGCAAATCTTTTTTTTTTACGGAATATAATTAAAATCTTATTTTTTTGTAATAACATCATTAATTTTTTATTGTAATTAATTCATATATTAAACAAAAAAACTCTCTACTACTTTAGGCAATAAATATAAGAGTTTTGGGTTTCATTTATTCAGTACATGTATGACAAATGAACAATACTTTTCGAGAGAATTTCAATGCGAGAATTTCTTCTTGTTCTATATTATGTTCTTGGGTCCAGTTTTTATATTCTTCAGGTATCAGGACTTAACCAGTTAGGGATTGAATCCAATGTTCTTCAGATGTGAGAGATAGATCGAACGAAAAAGTCAAATGCATTTACTCCTGGAGAACTTCAGATGGTCCCCATGTCGAGCGCCAGTTACATAAGGTGGATAAATAAATGTTTTTTAACAAAAAGGTTTATTAAAATGTACAGAATTACAGGGTTACATCATATATGACGGAATAAACGAACAGTAAGAGTTTACTAGTCTATTTATACAAAATGAAACTAGAATTAGCTGTTCCAGATGGGTCAGTGATTCCTGATGGTATTTCTATTTAGACTACACAATTCCTTTACATAACTTAAGACTCTCCTATATTGGGAATTCAGCTATGTACAGATATTAAATTTTTACATGAAAATTGAATATATATGTGTCTTTCAGTCAGGGTTTGTAATAAATGTATAAAAGTTCATCGTATTTTAAAAATTGTATCCACGAATTTTATCTGTTTTGTTATTAATATAATGGGTCTAAGTTTGAGTTGTTTTTTTTTATTATAAATTAAATTGTGCTCGGTTATTTTATTTCTTTTTCTAATGTTTCCTTTCGTTTATGAATGCTGAAAAAAAAAATTAAAATTAGTTAATAGTAATTAGTTATACTAACTTTTAAGTATTTGCGAAATTATCAGCATCAGGCTTGTTTATTTATTTTTTTTTTTTTATTTGTATTCAATATATCTTAAAATTTAGAAACCTTTTGAATAATCAATATAAAAGCAGTTTATAAAATGAGATTAAATTAAAAATTCTTAATAATTATGAAACGATAGCCAAAACGTGGGACATACAAATATATCTATACGGGATAAAGAAATACGTAAAGAGTCAGAACGGTTTGGATCTGGTTATGTAAAAGAGGTGACTAGACATGGAAATGGACACGGGGCGATGAAGAAAAAAAGGCAAGTTAGAAATAATTGCGAGGACGAGGGAGCTGACAGCTGGATGATGGTATCATTAGCTGCTATCAAAGTGCCTTTGACACCCCATCACGGTATCAATAACAGCTCCCACATATAATTATCTTCCCTTTCCGGTCATTGTTCTCTTTTTTACTTTTATTTTTGCCCCGCATCCACTAACAGGGACGGAAATGAATAGGTATATAAAATACGCAAAAACAGCGTGTCTTGTAATTCCCCACTATCTGCTACAATATTTTAAGAATTTTTTTCTTATATTTTTATAATTATTTACAATTTTATAGTACATATACATCAAGTAAGTGCGTAGAAAATGATACAAAATTTCTTGTAAAGCAACGAGGCCATTTTCTTTTCCAATGCCTAAGAGGGTTATCTGGAATATAATACGAGTTTGAGATTCAAGCGGATTAGTGTGGTTATGGAGTCTATTATCAAAGGATGGGCATCTCGATTTTATGAATTAAAAAATGAAAAATCTTTTATTAATAATCAAACTAAGAACAAAAAATGGACTACTTCCAAGTCATAAATTAAGAGTAAGTTGATCCTAAAACCAGGGATGGGAACATATAACGACAGAATTTAATCTGAAATTTAATAAAACATTTAATCTTAGCTATTTGACAACTAATCTCTTTGAACCTTATTGAATAATGATTAAATCATTCAACCAAATAATTATTAATTCCCTGAAAAATCTAATGAAACTTTTAATGATAATAAATTAGATAATTTATTCGAGGAAATAAGTTGTCAAATAGCTATTATTAATTTTTTTTTCCATCTATGCCTACAAATATATTTTCCATTCCGAACATAGATAGCTAACGAAAATTGGGTTGTTTTCACTTTAACAGTTTTCTCTTCTGAATAAAGAACGTTTATTCAATAAAGAAAAAAAAAAAAAATTTATCACCATCTTCAAGGGGAATAAATTTTTAAACCGATTATTAGTAACTATTCTTTAAATTTCCGTTACTTTGTTATGCAATTCAACTTGATCGGTATCGCTGGAAAGAAGAGAGGCTCAGCTTTCTTTTGATGGATATAAATGCATTCGATGAACACATACCTATTAGAAAAATTGTAAGATCCGTAATACATTTTAAATTTTAACTTAAATTGAACCAGATAGGAAGATAAAACTAAAGTACATTACCAGCGTATTACAACTCTATATTTTGAGTAAAAATGTGAAATTGATACGTTTAACTGTCTAAGCGTAATTTAATTTTTTTTTTTTTTACTTAAACAAAAGTAGGGTTACGATTTTTTATTTTTTAATTGAATATAATTTCGTATTTAAGAGTTTTTTTTTTTTAACCCTGAATTACAATTTGGCGTAATTGTTTGTGTCAAAAACTATAAAGCTAGTTTGCTTGAAAATCTGACCTTTTTTTTTTTTTTTTGGAATTTAATTAACCTTAATCCAAATCTATGAAGTTTTTGTATTTTTTTTTTTTTTAATTTTTTTTTTTTTTTTTTTTTTTTTTTAAATTTTTTATTGAGTAGTTATTACAATCTGCCACAAATGTGGGCAATAAGCAATATAGATGGCATATGATTACATTCACACATTATGTACAATGAGAAAAAAATAAAAAATAAAAAAATAAAGTATTAAAATAAAGTAAATAAGTAATATAAGAAAATAAAAAGAGAAAAAAAAAAAAAAGAACTATGCTATACATAAGCAATATAAAACATACTATATACAAAATGAAATAGAAAAACTTCAGGAAAAAAAAAATGTAAATAATACTAATAATAAAAGATAAAATAAAGGTAAAAATACAATATACTCTATTTACAATTTACACTCATCCTAGGGATCCCCCCACCTCACCCGTCCCTCCACTTATGAAGGGATAAGCCAGGCACAGAGAGATCCCAGCTCTTCTCTCTCAGCTGCGTCACTGGTGTAAAAAAACCCAGTGGAGGTTTTTTTTAATTAGCACTCAAAAATAAAACTTTGGGTACAAAAATCATTTTTTAAACTAAGATATAAAATAAATTAGTTTAATGCTATTCATTCTGTACCTGAAGATTAACTATTAAGA
Organism: Euschistus heros; assembly: GCA_003667255.2. NCBI lineage: Eukaryota > Metazoa > Arthropoda > Insecta > Hemiptera > Pentatomidae > Euschistus > Euschistus heros. The sequence goes on along the minus strand of RCWM02000007.1, from coordinate 826,980 downwards.
ATATTAAAATTGCTTGGAACAAACAGTTATTTTGGCCTGACAAAGACCACATGACAGTCAGTTTGCTGTAACTGTTGCCGGAATTTCATCCCAAGCTTTGTCTACCTTTAGGATAGCATCTAAAAATGGAAATTTCAGTTATCTTGTTTTTATTGGCGTCTTGAAATATTTAAAAGATCAGTTTTATACGAAAATTAAATTTCAGTCTCTGCATAACGCCTTGATCCATCGGCTGCATGAGAGTTCACTTCGAGCTGATTCTTCTTTTGACCGCTACAGCTACGGCGTTATAACCGATGACTTTAACCTCAAGATCAATGAATAAAGGTCGCTATGGCAGATATGTTGTTATTCACGATGTTATTATATCAATTTCAAAATGCATGTGATAGATATAACAAGTTCAAAGGATCTGACAATTTAGTTACTATAGCCGATTCGTCGTTATAACCGGTATCCAGTGCATGCACAAGCACTAAGCCGGTTCTTTAAGTCTTAACTTATTTTATTAACAAATATAATCAATCAAATCGGCACTACAACTCACAGTGAGTCAAGGCCTCCTGTAGCATCAACCGCCAGTCATCTCGGTGTCTTGCTGCTGCTCTCCAGTTCAGGAGGATGGACAACGCATCCTCTGCCACTCCATCGACCCTTCTCCGTCTTCGTCTGCCGACTTTCCTCTTGGCAAATATTTTTTCTTCTAAGAGTTTTTGGGGACCTCATCTGGATTCACCCTCGCCTCATGCCCCGCCCATCAGAGCCTTCCAATTTTAATATATCTTACAATACTTGTATTTTGATATAACTGTGCCAGATCTGAATTGGTTCTCAGCTCCAGTGTTGTCTCTGAAAACTGGTCCAAAAGTTCTTCTTAGAACGGATTCTCTTGAACCTCTGGAGTAAGGTAACAATATAATACAATTTATAATTTTTTGCCAGTATTTTCAATTGCTAATATAAGTTAGGATTTTCTCCATTTATGTTGTGTTCTTATATTACCTTTATGCTGTGTTTTTAAAATATGTCTAAGGAATTCCTAAATAACTTGATCATATTTTCCTCTTTCCTCCCTCAAAGGAAATCGATCACCTACACCCCACCCTGGCAATGACCAGAGGGCGGAAGTTATTGGCTGGCAGCGATCGTTGAGCTGAGAAGGGAGGCTTCATCGAATATCTCATTACTGGTTGGGTCGTCCACAATCAGGGGATTTGCGCTTCAATTAGGACTTAGGGTCTTTGTCTCAACTTTAATTAAATTGCAGTCTTAGGCCGTGTATCACCGGCTCCAAAATCAGAAGAGAAAGTGGTCTAACAACTAAAGTAGACAAAGCGTTTGGTTGAAAGTACATATATATATATATATTTTTTTTTTCACAGTTTTTGAAATGTTTAAAAAAAAACTCTCAGGGTCTTAACTGTGTCAAATAAAGTTTCTTTTTAGGTTATAGTCTGCTCACCAACCTTCTCCAGTTCTTCTCCAGAGAACCTAACTATGGAATTCCCAATGGGATTTTATTATGACGGATTTCGATAGAAAATCAAATTTTGAATCGATTTTATACCAGTGAATTTTTTTATCCGGGGCACCGTTTCGCTCAAATCGCGAAAAATCATTTTAAGAAAATGAGCAGTCTAAAACTGGTATTGCTAAAATAAAAAAAAAATTGAGCAAAAATATGAAATTAAGGCCTTCCCGCGACTGGTACATCCTATTTTTTTGTCGATTATGAATCGATTTTGATTATTATTTTTTTTTTTTAATAAACAGTAGTTTTTCATTCATTCATTGAATACCACTTTTAGACTGCTTATTTTCTTAAAATGATTTTTCGCAATTTGCGGCGAAACGGTGCCCCGGATAAAAAATTTAACCGGTATAAAATTGATTCAAAATTTGATTTTCTAGCGAAATACGTTATAATAAAATCCCGTTGGGAATTCCATAGTTAGGTTCACTGGAGAAGAACTGGAGAAGATCGGATAGCTGTCTATAACCCGAAAAGAAACTTTATTTGACACAGTTAAGACCTTGAAAGTTTCGTTTCAAAATTTCAAAAACTGTGGGAAAAAAGGGGATGGCCATCGAATATTGAACACAATGTATATACGTATATACACACACACGCACATATGTATATACATACATAAATGGCCCACATGTATTTTGAAGAATTCCCCTGCCCTCGTAAAAAAAACAATATCATCGTCAAGGTAATACTGACTCTGTCCAAAGACTAACTTAATCAATTCGATTAGTGGAAAAATGATTACAATAAATTTCAATTTACCATTAGCAATTGAATCGTTTATTTCAGAAACCACCTAAGTGCACTTTTTTTCAACTTTCGGAAAACTAAAAAAAAACTGCGCTTGGGTTCTTTCTAAAACAAACGGATTATTTTCAAGGCTGCTAAAAAGCATTGCTGATATGGAACATAAGTTATTTCTGAACTAAAAGATGTATTTATCTTTAAATTGTACAGTACCACAAAAAAAAAATATGTTTTGATATTTTGTCTCTTAGGTGGTTGCTAAAATAAACGATCCAATTTTAGTAAATGCAGTAATAATTTAAGAAGGTGTCTAGGCCATTTTTTTTTTTCACTTCCAGAACCATGAAAACTACAGAACCAATCTCTACCAAATTTCAACCATATCATTATAACTATATGGTTTATAGTTCCAGAAATGCTTAGCAATAATAAATTCTGTTTATTTTAAATTAATTTATTAAACAAGCGATAGCAGGTGGGTGGGTACCAGTGAAGTTTGAATTTTGACCGTGGCGAGCGCCATTCTACATGAGGGGTTGCAAAGTTACGGTGTTATATAGAGCTTCAAATTTATACTAAAATTTACATATAAAAATTCAATTAGATTATTTAAAAGGCTATAAATACTGGTGCAACATGTCGATCCCAGAGAAGCTTAAAAATCGACTGATATGAGACTAGCACTATTCTGTGACAGAGTTAACAATTGTAAAAGTATTTAACCTATCTATACCAAAATTTAACTACATCATTTTCATACTTTTAGAAAGAATTACAATCGTAAAGTTTACTCTGAAGCATGTCTAATGTATTTATTTATTTTGAACAGCATTGAACAATTTAAATTACGTAAACACTATGAGAGCTCATTTTGCGTCAGGAGGATCTGAATTTCAAATTCATTGCTTAAGAATTGAAGATGGGACAGAAGACAGCTAAAATTCTTAAATAACAGTTAAGACGTATTTAAGATAGTGAATATTGCCGTTGATTTGGGTTTTGAATTTTATTCTGGTGTTACATTTATCAAATAAAACTGTAAATTTTACATACCAATATTATGACAGAGGAATAAAATAACAATATTATTGAAAAAGTGTATGCTAACAGGAGAGATTATCTCTCTATTGATAGGGTTGGAAGCACTGATAACGTAGTCAATTATCAATGCAATAGTACCAGGATAAAAATTACTGCTATCTGTAAAAATATTGAGAAACTACTTTCCAATTTCATTCTAGAATACAAGATTTTTATCGATAAAAACTATTAAACTTCAATTATTAGTCAAACTTATCCTCTTTAGTAATGAGAGCGAGCGGTGATGCTAGATGTGTTTAAGCAATAACACTTAAATAAATCTTTAAATTTAATCAGAAATGATTGGTATATGATTCTATTCAAACCACTAAAACTACAAATATTAATCCGATCCTTTGAAAATACAAACATATATATATATATATATATATTTATTTTTTTTTAAACTGCCTTGCCCTATAAATAACTTTATAAAAAATATATAGGACGAGGAAACCGAACATGGTTCATTTAACAAGAAGCTTACACCACATATTTCCTTCTAAACCGATGGCTGAGAGGCGAAGAACTAAATACGTAGCGCCATTCCCTTGGGCTTTTAATCAAAAACTGTGAGGTGGAAACTGGGGAGAGGAGAGATAAAATATTGGATCCTGTTGTAGACACCAGCTGCGGATGTTACTCGAGTAGATAATTCGGATTTTATCACGAGGGGGGGCCCCGCCCACCTTCCTCTCCCCTCATAAAAGGGAAATATTTCATTTCAGTCAGCCATCCGTCTTAGTTGCCACTCTGCATTATGTCACAACTTCTCGACTTCAGATATCATTCTTCATCGGGTTTCCCTCCTCGGGACGTTGAAGTAGGAGAGCTTAAGAGCTCTTAAGTAACTCCGGCCTACGATGCGATACATTAGCATCGGAATAGAAAAATTTTCATTCATCATCCGCAAGTTATATATAATTTTTTTAAAACTGATATTATGGAATTTATTTACATACTAGCACCCCCTGTCACAGTTTTGCCTGACAGATAATTTTAGACGATATTTGAAGTTTTAAAAATCTTTTAATGAAGTATGCAATGTATGAGTCAGTAATCCAGATAGGCAGAGACTATTAAGAAAATCATGCCGATTATGGACTGATATTAATACAGCCCTTACTAATAAACGCCAATGAATCTTTTTTTACACACAATATCAAAAAGGAAAGCATGGAAATTTTGAATTATTAACAATTCTTAGTCGGCAGAAATAATTTTATGGATTTCATCTGGTTGGATTTTAATGTCTAACCATGCAAATATATCTGTGCATTTCAATTACTATTATAATAAAATTTACTACATATTTTAAAACCTATGATGTAGTTAAGATTTGGTAGAAATGGGTTGAGAATTTTTTACTATTGTAAACTCGATTGCATAATTGAGTTAACCTTATATCGGTGGATTTTCAAACTTTACTGGGATTCACACGTCACATGACATATTTAAAACTACTTTAATAATCTATTTAAGCACATTTTACTATCAATGTCAAGCATTATATAACACTGTACATTTTGTAACCTATGAATGGTACTCGCCATCTATTAGTCAATTTTCATTCCTCACAGTTATCCAGTATTATCTCTTTTTACAAAATTGAAAATCGGTAGATTTTATTATTGTTAAACCTATCTAGAACTATAAAGATGATGTGGTTACAATTTAGTACAGATTAGTTCAGTAGTTTTCGTGGTTAGTGATCACAAATAAAAAATGTCTTGGCCTTTTATATAATGTTATAGATTTTTCTTTTTTTCAAGTAAAATTTCACATCATATTTAATCTTATAATTTATTAGTTCAAACTATACCTGTATGATATAAATGTACGGAGTCAATGTGAGGAATTATGGATCTAATGATATAATCTTTGGTTAATTAATCTAATGCATTTACAACGGCCATATTAAAAACCGTAAAATATTTCAAAGCAGTGTACTTAAGGGCGAAAACTAATAAAATCGTTCGGCCAAAAATCGTCAGATCCTAGCAGATCTGAAAAAAAAAAAAAAACGATATTTTTAATAAAGCCCCTCAACTCTACTCCATATATCCAAATAGGTCTGATTCCTGTCAAGTAAATACACTCAAGCGTTATAGTAATATGTTGAGGATTTCCAGGCGGAGAACTAACTACCATGCATCGTGATGGTACCTAATATAGATTCAATAACCTAATATACATTCAGTAAGTAGAAACGGAATAAACAAAATGAAAAGTAATCTTGAATATTATAAACAAAAATGAACGGAAAGAAAAATCAATAATACTTATATTACATTTCCTGGGGTATTGACATTTGAAGAGGTAAAGGAAAATATAAGGAAAACAAGAGAATGATGCTTTAAGGATAGGAATAGATTAGGTTCCCTAAAGGAGAAAGATGAAATCATAAATGACTGGGAAAGAAGTTCTATTTGATGGAGTATAAATATCGACATACTCTGTATCTATGGACACGGACATACAATGTAGCAGGATAAAAAGGTCAATGAACTAGAGGGAGAGATATTGTTTCTTAGAGATTATATTAGATAAGAATATACAAAGTATATCTGTTGGAGAGAAGGAACCCTTCATGAGGTAGAGAAAAATATGAATGCATCTTGTCACAGATTTAATGAATGAAACAACATAGTTCATGTTTCTTTAACAGGAGAGGGGGGACGTTAAGCACGTTACAGCGTGGGTTCTGACATCACCTCCTTATATGAGTGTTTGAAATAGAACTTTTTATTTTTTTTTTTTTTTACCTCTTCTCTTTTGCCATCTCGGAAAACCGGGTTTTTCTTGCTGTGGGAGTGATTCTTAGAATTAATTCCAACCCTACACCAGTCAGTTTTGAACCTGGTATCTTTTTTTTTTTTTTGGTTACCAATGGTTACCAGAGTAACGCACTTTTTTACCGAGTGCATCACCTCTGATTCAGGTACAACCCCAAAATACTTTACTTAACCAAGAGTGGTTCAGGTTCCTTTAACCATATTTATAATCATCAAGAAAATCCTGCGATATCCTGTAACTTTAGCCAATTAATTAAAAGGTATTGATATTATTTTTTAATTGTTATTCTTAACTGATTGAATGGATTCTATAAGCTACTCACTAATAAGTAATATGGATGACAAATAATTCATTCATACAATACTTAGAATAAAAAAATAAATAAATAAAAACCCCATAAAATTCGTCTCGAATCCAATCCGAAATCCTCCAAATCCTCAATGCTCCTACTTTTTCACAAAATAACTTCTTGATAAAGATCTTAATATACCACATGTTTGTTGATTTAGCCTAAACCAGATACCTAATCTTTCATAGCAATCTCTAAAACCATTCAGATTCTATCAGTATCAAAATTTGTTTGACATTCTATTCCAGACAACCTTCCTGGTAATCTGAAAAGAAGATGGCATCTAAACCGATGACTATAGAACTATTGTTGAAGTGCTAAATAATGGGTAGTTGCCTTACAGGCCATTGATATGTCATTTTTAGAATTGTCATCACAAAAATACACAATCACAATAAATGACCATGAAAACAATAATTAGAATAGTAATACAAAAAAAAAAAAATTTAAATACAAAACATATTATATACGATAGCCCTAGAAAATCCAAACCAAACTTCCTCCCCAATAGTGGGAAGGCTAACCACGTTCAACGAGATCCCAGTACTACACTCTCAGCAGCGTCACTAGTGTCGAAATCCGATAATGATATTAACGGTAGTATAAGTATAAACATTCTAATTAAAAACGCACATAAAATAGAAAAATGATTTTTATTTTATTTAAGATAAAGTAATGATGTAGACAAGACAAACTACGTTTTCCTATTTATTTTAAATGCTTGCAAAATGTAATTGAGTTTTTTAATTTAAATAAACTGAATAAAAGTTTGCATTTATTTCAATTGCTGCTACAACTTTTGTGACCTTAGATATCATTGCCATTATAATCAATATAAATTATTATGACTTGTAAAAATGTATTTATTTTTTTCGTTTGTTTGTTCGTATATGGCATTATATCTTGTAAGAAAAAACATTTTTTTTTCATTCTTATTAAATATTATAATAAGTAGAAATGCTCTTTTGTAAGTGTTAGTTATATAACACGTAAAAATATTCTTCTGTTTGTATTTATTGTTTATTTATTATATGTATATATTTATTTTTCTTAAATAGTAAATTATAAATATTATTAGCTAGCTCAATTGCCATTAAGTTTTTTTACTTTGAAGGAATTAATAATAAAAAATAAAAAAATACCATAATGATAGCAAAGAACTGTATAACTATTGCTAGTTGATTTTAATGGGCGTTTTAAAATTCATCAGCTCCAACCACAGACATTCGGCTCACACAAAGGCTGAAATCCAATATCTTTGAAACGTAAAGACAACATTAAAATGAGTACACTTTAAAAAATTAAAATGGAATAGCTCGCTGAAATTCCGCTGTGATTAAATTGTTTAGAAAAGGGACATTATTGAGGGCCTAGCTCCAATTAAAGCTTAGCAATTAAACAGGTCCCCCTGAATAATTACAAATTCTATTGAAGCAGAAGTGAGCAGCGTCGTGTGTTCCATTTATAGTGTACAATTAGAGCGGACAAATTCCCGACCATCAGCTTTTCTTTCACCTGTGTTCGGATCAGTGCTCTCCTGCAGGCTGTACAATCTGTTCCCATCCAATATAAAGCTAGCTTAGTGCCAGCGGTTGGCTTTAATTACGAGAGATTTTTTATTACTTCTTTGGGTAATTTAGTAATAAGCTAGAACATGTTTTATTACTACTGTATTTGACAATCTGCAATGCTGTTCTAGGTTTGATTTTTTTGAAACTAGCCATCTCCGTCGCTGCTCACAGTGGTAAAAACGGCCAATCTAGGTGCTCATAACTTCTAAAGAAATAGTCGAAATCACTTGAAAATTTTTTAGTATTTTTTATTTTTGCATGAGTACAATAAACTATAATAAAATAGAACAAAAAAAAGAACTAAAACTTTTTTTTAATATATAGAACAAAATGATGAAATTTTTATTTATTATAATTTAAATATTTCCCTCATTCCTGGCATGCCAATTTCTCATATCACATCCTCTTATTGTCCCGATTTGAGTGACAGTCGTGGATAAAAGAAATAAAATGAAAAAAAAAAAACACAATTTAAATATTAAATTCAACGCAGACCATTTTTTATTTACTATTTTCTTAGCCAGTTGGCTCAGACAGTAAATGTAATAAGTTTTCAGAGAAACATTCATAATTAGGATCGGAATGCAACAAAGCACCGCCTTCATTAATTGACAAAGTTGAAATGTATAGGCCAGATGAATAAAGCTGCATACAATTTGAGGCGTGCAGCATACGGCAGCTTCTCATAGGAATAATTGTCCTACAAATGTTGAATTTGTCACTTTTTATGTTTTCCCCAAAGATTTCCAAATGCTTTGGTAGTACGAGATTTATTGCTACTTGGGCCAAGGGCAAGTATCTCGGTATATACCAAGTTTTCCTTCAGCCAATCGGAAATTTTCCAAAAAAATTTACGGCTCCATCGACTTTGGACACATCGAGAACGAATATGAATTAAAAATGAATCCACGTTTTTCATAACTAATTCCTGGGTCATATCATAGCCATCTCAAATTAACTGTACCTTTCGCCTCAGACAATTTTTCATTTTCGTCAGAGTGTGACACGGCCACCCACACTTTAAATACAGCACTTTTGAGGAGGGCATTATTCTGAAATTAATAAATAGCTTAGCTCTATGGGTCGGGATGGGTCAGATTTCAATTGTTAAATATTCTATAGATATTATAATTTAAAACCATGCCACTCAGAAGGCGGAAGAACTAGGAGAAAAAAGTTACATAATTTTAAGAACGAAAATCTGTTAACTTGTTAAATATGTTTACTTAACTAAATACACCCATAAGGATACAATTTTAGATATGTATCACTCACCATGAAACGTTGATAGATGGACCTTTGATATATGATATAAGACGTTATTATATGTACCACACACTATGAATGGTTAGGCACAAAAGAAGTGACCTGCACTTGATAGTGATCTCAGAACAACCTATTTTTTTGGAATGATTGTATGTTTACACTAGTGTTAATCCATCAAATCGTATTCTCATTGCTGTTTATATCTCGTCAACCACCTCTTGATAGTAGCACAAAGTCCATTCAAAGCTCTGATGACATGAAAATTTTTCTTAATGTCCAACTAGATTGGCCGTTTTTACCACTGCGCGGCTTCATCCGCTGTCATAAGTAAGAACATAGATAATTTTAATTAATAATTGAAGTTTTATTTGTCATTCCCTAAAAATCTTGTATTGAAGTATCCAATTGAGCATTATTTCCTCAGTGATATTATCACGCATAGCAGTTATTTTTAACCTGGTTAAAATTATACGTATGGTCGAAGAGTTCGTAAAAGTAAAATCAGATATCCGATTAATAATTTTAATATATGAGTTGGTGATCCATAAGGACAGAGACTATTAAGGAACCCTTGCTGATTATTAAATATATCACATTATCAGTGCTAACAACTAAAGGCCTATGATTCATATTTTGACACATCATGTCAAAATGCAAAGATTCGACATTTTAATTTGGCAATACATTATTTCAATGAAATCATCTGGTTGAATTTTAATTTCTTACCATAAAAATACTCAACAGTGTCGAAACCTCGTTTCTGCCACCCAGCATTGAACATGTAATGTTGGCTAACCTAGCATATTGGCTACTATGTGATTATAACAGTGCAACTATAAACTTGTGTTAGTTGTAAATAACTGTTTCTCTTACTTTGAAAGACTAACGTGTAATTTAATTCTTTTATGCAGGTAGATTACTTTATTTGTTTATAATGTATTTTCTTTTTCCAATATTTGATTTTAATTATGTTTGTACTTTTATACAGAGAATAAAATAACGTTTATTAAAACCACATTAGAAACATTTAAATTTTTATTATTGCTAAGCCTTCCTAGAGCTATGAAGATGGAGCAGTAAAGATGTAGTAAAGATGGAATATTTTTACGATTGCAAACTATGTTGCAGAATAGCCCAATTAACAGTCGATTTTTAAAACTTCTCTGGGTTCCATACGACCCACCACATTTTTATAGTTTTTTAATAACAATGTAAATTTTATTATTGCTGAACCTTCCTTGAACTAAAAAGATTGTTTAGTTAAAATTTGGTACAGATTGGATCAGTAGTTTTCGCGGTTAGTGATCACAAACGAAAAATAGTTTATCCTTTTATATAATAGTATAGATTGAGACAGAAGAAAGTTTGCCCTAAATTAATACATTTTGTTAAAATTAGATATTCACAAATACACATTTATAGTTTAGTTTTCTATTACCAATGGCTATAACTAAACATAATAAAGCTAAATTTTTATACATGTGATATAACTTTTTACAGAATTATATATTCTAAAAATTATTATTTATAAGAGGAATCTATGGCCGAGTGAGTTGGGTTGAGTCTCAGCGCGCTCGGTAAAGAAGTTCATGGGTTCAAATCCCAGCTGGGCGAGTTAAAATTTATTTCGTGAAAGACCCAAGGAATGAATCTTCACCTTCCCACCACGGCTAGAATAGGATGGTAATCTGTAGGATAGCCTTCCTTTCTATCCTAGCTGCAGTACATACGGACGTTGAACCCAAAATAAAAAAATACTATCTATAGGAATTGATAAATTGTTAGCTACGAAATTCGGATTTTTTTATTTGCAGACTTGTTTCAAATACTGAACATTGATCATTAGCCCTATCAACATAGAAAAATTAAAAACATATTATTAGTATAAATTTTAAATGCTCATCAAAAGAAGTGGAACGGCTTGGTTTTTGGTTCATAGAGTAAGGGGTAATAAAAAGATAAACAACCAAGTAGATAGCATCCATTGGTTTGTATCAACATGTTGATTTCTTGTAATTTTTGTATGTTTTTAAAATTAACGATTGTTTTATATTCAAAACTAGTCTGCTAATAAAAACACCAATAGAAGCAGCTAATAATTCGTTAATTTATAAATGTATTGATCTTTCTATAATATCATACCAACCTCGACTGATGAATTAAGGCTTTTATTTAAACCTCATGAAGTTAATAAACCGAATAATTTTCGAGTTTTACATACAAAAACATATGGAATCAGCACTTTTTTTTTAATTAGATTAATTATTTATTTAATATATTAATAATAATTTTACTCTCTACGTTTTCCTAAATATATGATTTAGATCTATACTTTATAAATTGCAAAATTATTTTTACAGTAGATGAATTAGAGAAATGTACATTTGGACAAATTACGAAGAATAATTTATATGAGGAATATTATAGGGAGCATTCTTAGTGGCACCTCCGTTCGCTACTAATATATCTAGTTTAGTGTAGATCACTCATCCGGCTCCTTTTCAGCCTTCACCATGTTACTTGATATGTGTCTAGCAAAAAGTTTTATAATATTACTTTGAGATAGTAATTTCTCCCGTTAGTTCACGTCTGGCAGGAACTTGAATCCTCCAGGATTTATGAGTCTCACTGTGTACAAATGGTATTGGGACTTCCAGACCAAGCTTCAGAAACTTAAAAAGAATAATGGTCCCCATCTTTTAAATGTGGTGTACCAGACGTAGACGAGCATTTTGCAATAAACTAAACTTCCAATTTTTTTTAAGATTGGCTTAGTTAGGAACTGCACACACAACTACCATCATTAAAAATATTTAATTTATCAGTATAGTCTACTTTAACCTAGGCATAAAAGGTCTGATCCCAGGATGGCCGTCTAATAAGGGAAGTGATGGTGAGCCTAGAAATGAGTGAACACGGAATATTTCAAGTAACTAAAGTCCTTTGTGGGCTCATTTACATTTTCAAAACGCAATAGCAATATCAAAAGACTAACTAAAAAAGAATAAAGGACTAGGCACAAAGGCAGCCGCAGAAGAAATATGTGACTTAGAAGGGCTAATACACATTGCATTTGCCAATACACATTTAGCCCAATCTAAAACTAATACTGCCGCAATTTTGGGCCAGTTTGGGAAATAAGTGGTACTATTCGTATGGTTAAGCTTTGTATTTTCAGCTTGTTTTCCAGTGGTCTCGAACCCAGTACTATGAACAGCTTAACAGAATTCATACAGTTTTGAGTGCAAAGAAAAGTAAGTACATCGTTCTCATTTATGAAGAAAATTTTTCGGAAATTCGCAAGGAGTAACATCTTTGTATTCACCAGTACTGTGTACAGCCCAGCTATCGGCCAATCAGATTGTGGCTGGTCTGGATCAATATCAAAATTTTTAAAAGTTCTAGTCTTTCACAAATACGAGGATGTGAAATGTCAATGTGAAGATTTCTTTTCTTCAGATGCAAAGGAATGGTACTGGTATAAAATCCAAGTACTGGCAGGCAGATTAGTTGCAAACAATGGACTTAATACAATGTACACTTATGAACAAGGAATGTGTCATAAGGTAGAATTACTACATATAATTATTATTACTTCTTTGAGGGGTCAGTATTAAAACATTTGTTATTAGCTTTCTACATTGATTTCAAGATTTTTCTGAATTCAGCAATAGTCCAGCAGACACTAAATCGAATATGCGGTTTATGAATTTTACCTAACTATTTTGATTAACACAATTACCCTATAATAGTTCTCAAATACAAGTCATTAAGGTTAAACTGAAAAAAAAACTTAATTAGAGTTTTCCACGTACGTTCAGATGAAAAATCTTAAAACTTGATAACGAAAAGGGCTCTGAAAGCTTAACTTTTTTCTCGCTGGAGGCAACAGAATTGTTTACAACTTTTCATCGGCTCAACTTTAGCGGATCTATTCAGCATCAACACTTGAATGAACAAAAATTTGATCTGGGATTCTTTCTGCTCTACTGTATTTCAATCCTACTTAATCCTTTATTTTATTTTTATTCTTTTTATCGACCGTATTCACACTGAATGACTCACATAAAACCTTTTAAAACAATAAAAACCTAGCTTCAAGGACAATGACTGCTTATATAAAACAATAAACTACAATGAACACAATGGGACTGCGCATTTTAAAGAAATAATAATTACTCTCATTTGACTTAAATAATTCAGTCAAATAAAAACACTTTAAACAAGCATTTTTAATTCACTGATATTTGCATATTATCAACGTGAAATTGATTTAGGATTGATAAATTATATGCCATTTGTGTTGGATTTTGTATTATTTGAAGTCAATTTTCGAATCTTAAACATTCATCATGAGTTTAAAAAGATGTGAGGATCTAAAGCTGACTATGTGTAAAGAAGAGAAAGGGTCAGATAAATTGTTTTAAATTGTTTTAAGTTAGAATTCTGCCTCTTAACACTGTATGTCCTTACATGTTCACTTAATCTTTGGCTATCCATTTTTTTCCTTGTGTTTATTTTTCAGTTTTTACATTTAGCTTTAACTCTAAACCGGGCGCACCGGTTGATTTTGTCAACTAGTCGGATATTTTCCTCTCAAATATTTTTAGACTTGGATTAATATGCTTCCAGTCATTTATAACCTTCCGCAGACTCTTCCTTGACCCTTTAGTACCGTTTCAAATTTAGTTTAGTGATCCCCTTTAACGTTTTTCGTAGGTAACTATGTGAAACCAAGCTTTGGTTAACAATGTCAATCATGCGCCCGGTCATGTATGAATTTGTTTTCTTCTTTTTTTTAAAGTTATTATACCTCTTTTCTTTTTTTAAAATTAAGATATACCTATTTATTTTACAAGAGCTTAAAGAGTGATCTGACGAGGATAAAAAAGCTAAATTGGCAAAGCAACGGGGTCTGATTCTTCTAACAATGAAAATCCATTATATATCATTCTAATCCGGAACATTATTGTAAAACCGAGCAGGAAGCTTATTCTGATAATAAATTAACCTTTGATGATAAGACGGAAAGATAATTTATCTTTGAAAGGGGTGGCACTATTTGGACTAGAAAGGACTTTACCAAATGTGTAAATTAAAAAAATATAAAAACTGAAAACAACTAAGGTACCAAGGTAAAAACGGCCTAACTTTGCATCAGTGAGTAAACTTTAAACTAAGTTCACTAAGAAAAAGTATTTTATTGTCAAAATGTGGGATATTTTATATTTCTTACTTCTTTACGTTAGGATAAAAAATATAAAATATCCCTCATTTAGGTAACAAAACTGAAACTTTTTAGTGAATTTGGTGTAAGGATAACTTACTGGTGCAAAGTCAGGCCGTTTTGCGGTAATAATACGACTGAAAAAGGTTTATAGTAAGAACGTAATAAAAAAAACTGTGTATATCTTGTCTTATAAGTAAAAGTTCAAGGGGGTCACCTGTGGAGTAGTGGTTAGCATAGCAACCTACTAAACCCAAGATCGCGGGTTCGCAGCCCGGCAGATGACCTTAGGATTTTTTAAAGGGAGTAAAAAAAATCCTTAGCTATGCCGTCCTTCGGAAGGGACGTAAAATGGGAGTCCCAAGCCTGTGCGATGTCAGGTACTCGTTAAAGATCCCTATCCTAATTATACCTGGATAGGCAAAATTTAGGACTCCCACCGTAGCATCGTCCGATTAGCCATAGCAGCACATAAAGTGACGTTAAACGAAATAAACTAACAAAGTAAGAGTTCATTTCTCATATATATATATATATACGAATATATATATATTAGCGTTATATATATATATATTATATATATATATTAGCGTATTATTTTTCCTAATGTAAAATAAAAATTTCATCACTACTTTTTAATATAATACTCCTATTACTACTAAAACAGTAAGAGTCAATGTTATTACATAATAGTTTGGACCAGGACTGTATATATTCTTAGAAAACAGAGAAACCACCAGTAATTGACAAAGTATATCGTGCACCCGGTTTAGTTAACCCGAACTTGTGCCCTCGGTAAAGGGTTAACTGATTATTTTATTAAAATTAACTTTTAAAGTTCAACTGAGCTTAGATATAATCAAGCCTCATCCTCAGATCTCGCAATAAGACAAACGGGTTTTTTTTATATACCTCGTAATTTATGATGAGCAAGTTATTCATAGTTACAGAAACACATGTTTTACAAGATAAGTGTTGCGTTGGAAGGTTACCAATAACCTCCTCCAATGATGCTCAGAATATTGTTGTACTTTAACGTTATCTGGGTGGGCGCCGAAGAGGTCCATCACACTATGGAACTGGACATCCACATCGAACGGCTGAAGAAGTTGAACACCTACTACTCGGCCACCAGAGATGAACCAGTGGATGAGTACCCAGCCAACACAACTCACAACCGCAAGATTTGGGATACGTACTACCTCTGCCTCCAGAAACAGTATGAAGCCATAGGAGTGAAAGAGTAAGTGTGGAACACAATGATGAAACATTACATAGAACGTAATTCATTCAGTAAAGAATACCTTTTGCTGTAACGTATTTTTCACAATCAAAAATGTAACACGTTAACACGCTTTAGCCCTGCTAGTGCTGCTTAAATCGAAAATTAATTGGTAGCTATCTTGTCAGAAATTCATCGGAAAATATTAGTTGTTAAATAACTTTTGTCGCTAGGACCTACCGTTTAGGACCTTTATTGGTTAGATTGAAAAAAAGTTAAGTTTTGTATACATTTTTTAAGCTTTGGGTCTTTTTTAAAACACTCTAGCTCTTTTGGTGTTCGAATCGAAAATTTGACGACAGTTTCTTTATTACAAACTGTAGAGAGAATTCTAATTATTCATTTAAGCCCATCTAGGAACGCTTATGACCAGTTCGTTTGGATGCTTTCTTTTTATACCAATATTTCCTGAGACCAGCAAATAGTTTTACCTTTTTATTTCTATGTAATTTTCGGTAGTGAGGACCAAGATTTGACCATACCTCAAAATTTCGACCGATCCAACACACCAAGGCCAGAAATTCCAGCAGAATCTAGGTCTTTTTGCATTTCATTAAGCCACAGACTTCGAGTCTAGCAGCTTTTAATAAGTAACAAGATCTTCATGGTAAGCATCTTCTTCTCCATTCTCAGGAGGTGCCTATATTGGTTATAAAGCTATATTGGTTTGAATAAAAAAAGTCAAATCAAAAATTCGTAAAATCAGTTGGTTATATATAAATAGACATATACATGATCGATTAAAAGTTAAACATCTTAGCGGTATATCTGGTTCTGTGTATCTTCTCATTCTTTATTTATGTTATATATTTTTTTTTTCATTCTTTATATTGAACTTGCAATACAAAACAATAATCATTAAAAGTATGTGAACATTATATACGAAAAAGAATAGTATGTACAGGAATAAGTAAAATCCCTTATAATAAGGAAACACTAATGCATAATCTATTGTTTTTCCCATTCAGGGAGAAATACGAAATGAATTTTTATCTATAAATAATAATATTTTAAGTGTTGGGGTTATTTGACACTCTCTAGCGCTGTTAGTGTTAATTGGATCGAAATTTGCTAATAGTTCCTTATCAGAAGCTATAGATGTATAAGAAAAGTATGGAATGTATATGTATATAAGAAAAGTATATATGTATATAAGAAATGTATATGTATATAAGGGTATATGTATATGTATAAGTGTATATGTATATAAGTGTATATATGTATATGTATATAATTATATGTATATAAGAAAAATATGGAAATGAAGAGGTGGATGGAGCAGCTAGAGAAGCCCACCAATTAGAAACTATTACACCCACTTTCTTGTCAGCGGCAGACATGTTCCGACCACTCCACATGAAGATTTTGGGTGACTGGCAGAGTGCATGGTCTGCATCAGAAAATAATAAATTGAACAAAATCAGACCGAACATCGGTGGCTGGGCCTCTTCCTCAAGACATTGCAGAAGGGAGGAGATGATAATTACACGGCTAAGAATTGGACACTGTCGTTTAACACATGACTACCTGATGGCAAAGAGAGATCCCCCTCAGTGTCAACTCTGCAGAGTTGCCCTAACAGTGAGGCATATCTTTGAGGAGTGCCCTCAGTACAGGAGATATATGGATAAGTATGGTGTGCCTCATCAGCTCTGTATGGCCTTGGGCGATAGCAAACAATACGTTTGTAGTACGATAAAATTTATCAAGCAAATTGGATTATATGACCAAATTTAATGTTTTTTTTTTTTTTTTTTTTTTGTATTTATTTATTTTATTTAATTATTTTTTTTTCTATTTTTTATTTATTTATTTATTTATTTATTTTTTTTATTTATTTATTTTTTTTTTTTTGAAGGTTAATATAATTTGATTGATAATTTGTTATTGTATAAATTTTGGGTATGGGCAATAATAACCATCGCAGTTTTTTGCCCTTAAAAAACAATCAACAACAACAGAAAAGTATGGATTACCATATCCATGTTCTATTGTGTTTCCCAGTCGAGAATAAATTGGGTTTTACCACTTCAATTGTTGACTCTTGCTTTATTTTTCTAACTTCATCTGATTCTGAAGTAAGCCAACTACAATTCTAATAGAGGGGCAAATAATTTTTATCCTATATAATTATTCTTTAATCGTACAACTTTAATCTCTGGATTGCCCACAGGATGAATATATTAATATAAATATTTTTTTTTCAATTACCAAAAGAAAATCATTTTAAGTAAATGGCCAAAGCATATACATGTTACTCGACTAATTAATTAAAATACTATATACGTTATTTCTATTATTGTTGAATTTTTCCAGG
Organism: Euschistus heros; assembly: GCA_003667255.2. NCBI lineage: Eukaryota > Metazoa > Arthropoda > Insecta > Hemiptera > Pentatomidae > Euschistus > Euschistus heros. Next base: position 808,814 of record RCWM02000007.1, on the reverse strand, counting down.
TGGTAGAATTAGGATAAATTCCCTCGTGCAAAGAGAACAATGAAAATTGAAACCGAGAAAAGGAATAAAAAGAAAGGGAGATGCATTAAATAGAAAAAAGGTAGGGGCTACCACAAACTGGATTAGCACCTTCGGAGTAAAAATGTAAATTAAATTTACATATGAACAATTTTCTTAAAAATTCACAACTCGGCATAAGATTAAATTAGGAGACTGCACTGTAATTCTTAGCATCTTTACAGGCTTGGCTATTTGCATTACTAACCATATCCCTGCTTATTCCCTTATCTTATTTACCAATTAAATAAATTTGGATCATTGTTTAATATTTGCTTTTACTCATTTTGATGTTGGTTGGGTAGGTCGTTTGATTACTAAAAATTATCAGATTCAAATGGCTGTAATTGTTTAAATATTCTTAATAATTAGATATGTACCGTAAAAGGCCTGACTTCGCATTAGTGAGTTTACTTCGCACCAAGTTCTTCAAAAAGCTTCAGTAGAAGAAAAAGTGTTTTGTTGTCTATATGATTATAGAAATATAAAATATCCCTATATGAAATAAATCCCTATATGAAATAAATATAAAATATCCCTCATTTACACAACAAAACACTCTTTCGTCGACTGAAATATTTTAGTGAACTTGGTGCAAAGTTAGGCCGTTTTACTTTACCGATTTAAATAATAATTTTACAAAAGCTATTGGGGTCACTTTTTTGTATAGAACACTGCAATGAAGAACTACACCGAAATTCAAAATACATGTTTTTTAAAATATTTTTTCTTTTGTTGTCTGGACTAGAAAAGATTAGGTATCTTGAATTTAAAAATAGTAAATTCATTAATATTACATTAGCATATAGATATGTTCCATTGACTGTAATAAAATGCATGAATGGATAAAGTTACTTTGTAACAAAATTTAAAAAATTGGTTTATTGTTAGGAATGTAAAGATACTAAGGGTGGTATGCATAGTCATTCCTTAAAACTTCCTTTCCTTTTAACCTTCTTTAACTCTTAGTATAACCTGTTTGTTTATATTTTAGAAGATAGGAGCTAACGAGTTCGATAATATTTCACTTATTATTGTGCAGTTTCTTCATATTATCACAAATTTCTTTATTAAATTACGTAAAAAACAAAATGGCTTTCTTTTTTTAATGATGATATGATTGAATTTATGAACTATTTAAGAGAAATAAAGCGAAACAGATACAATTGTAATCTGCTATCCACAAATAACTTACGGAGGAAAAGCCATAAAGCAATCATTTATTAAAAGACATTTTACTTGAAAAAATTTATTGAATAAAAATAAAAAAAACATTAAAAAAATTAAAGAAATTAAAGAAAACAATAAATTGGGAGATAGATTTTTCTTTTGATAAATACAATTTTTTTAAATTGTATTTGTTTTTTTTAATATTTCTATTTCCAAATTTGTTGTCATCTTCACTGGGGAGTTATATAAGTATAACCTAGTATAACCTGTTAGTTTATGTTTTTAAAGATAGGAGTAACAAGTTCGATAGTATTTCATTTATTATTGTGCAGTTTCCTCATTCTTTAATAAAATAACTTGAAAAACAAAATGGCTTTCTTTTTGGATGATGATTTGATTCAATTTATGGACTATTTAAGTAGAGAAAATGAGTTGAGAAGTGTATCTAAAAGATAGATACGCGATTTGGAAAACCCATTAGAGAAATACTCTGACATGGAATTCTGTAAAAGGTTTAGGTTTTCCAAAAATATTTTTTTGAGTTTGTTGATGCCTTTTCTCAGTAATAACAGCCAATCAAATAGGGGGCTACCAGTTCCAATGGTTATACAAATGTGTACAACTCTGCGCTTTTTTGCTACAAGTAGCTTCCAGGGAATGTGGCAATATTCACTGAACTAGCTTGTTCTACAACTGTTAAACAAATTACTTATGTTTTATTTTTTTAATAGATTGTATGTGGGGATCTTCAAGATCTTCACCAGTCAACTGTGTGCAGAATTGTCAACAGAACCGCAAAACAAATAGCCCAACAATTTCCAAAGTTTATAAAATTTCCTGAGGATGACACAAGATTTCGTAAACTAAAGAAGAGATTTTATCAAATCGGAAGATTCCCAAATGTAATTGGCTGCATCGACTGCACACACATTCCAATAAAAAGTCCTGGAGGTCCCAATGCAGAGAATTTTCGTAACAGAAAAGGTTGGATGTCTCTGAATGTTCAAGTTGTGGGAGGGCCAAATTGTGAAATTTTCGATATTGTGATTCGATGGCCAGGATCAGCACATGACAGTCGCATTTTTTACAACAGCGCTGTTAAACTAAGATTGGAAGAGGGATATTTAGATGGATTTTTATTAGGTGATGCAGGGTATGCGCAAACTTCATATTTATTTACCCCTTTACTCAATCCATCAACACAGCCAGAAAAAAGGTACAATGTTTCCCATAAAAGGACAAGGGTTACAGTTGAAAGACTTTTTGGAATTTGGAAAAAACGTTTTCCTTGTTTAGGTCGTAAATTCAAGAACAATATTGAAAATGTGCAAATTTATATAGCAGCCTGTGCTATTCTTCACAATATTGGCAGGGCAGATCATTGTTCAGTATTTGAACCTGAAGAGCAGAGTCAATTGTATCTGTTTCGCTTTATTTCTCTTAAATAGTTCATAAATTCAATCATATCATCATTAAAAAAGAAAGCCATTTTGTTTTTTACGTAATTTAATAAAGAAATTTGTGATAATATGAAGAAACTGCACAATCATAAGTGAAATATTATCGAACTCGTTTGCTCCTATTTTTTAAAATATTAACAAACAGTTTATAAGAGTGAGGTTGGTTTAAGGAAGCTAGGGGGGTACTTTTAACCGCCCTTACTACTAAAATATCGATCTCCCGATTTATTGTTTTCTTTAATTTTTTAAATATTTTTTATTTTTATTCAATAAATGTTTTCAAGTAAAATGTCTTTTAATAAATGATTGCATTATGGCTTGTCCTTCGTAAGTTATTTGTGGATATCAGATCACACAATTGTTGTATCTGTTTCGCTTTATTTCTCTTAAATAGTTCATAAATTCAATCATATCATCATTAAAAAAAGAAAGCCATTTTGTTTTTTACGTAATTTAATAATAAGTGAAATATTATCGAACTCGTTAGCTCCTATCTTCTAAAATATAAACAAACAGGTTATACTAAGAGTTAAAGAAGGTTAAAAGGAAAGGAAGTTTTAAGGAATGACTATGCATACCACCCTAAAAGTCCCCTACCCTATGGGAACGAGATTCCCCAGTTTACGGTGGGGGAAGGGGAGAAAAAAAAATTGTTACTTCACTTTTTGTCAAATATTTGCTTCAAGTGCCAAAGACGTATATATGAAATTAAAGAAAACTTATGGCCAACAACTTTGATTCTGGCATTTTTTCTGAGAAAGGATTGTAGAAGGCTATAGAAGCAAATGTTTGTCCGAACCGGTGCCCGCTACTCCAATTCCCTACTATATCTTGAAATGGTTAATCTTAAAAAAAAATTTCAATAAAACTAAAATTTAATAATTTTAAATATGGTTACAAGTTTTATAACTTTCTGTATGAGACGCCCGAGACATAGAAATCGAGATATTTAAAAAAAAAACAAAAAAAAACAACTGATTTTTGTGACCTTTGACCTTGAATATCTCATTATGCTAACATGCTAAGGTCGGCGACTTTTCACCACTTATTTAGAATGCCAGAACAAAGGTATATGCAAAAATTCAGCTTCATTACTCCATTTTCCAAGATTTTCTGTATAAAACACCTTATTTGACTTGGCTATATCCCTACAATACTAAACACCCAGTGGTTTTAGGGTGCTTGTTCCTCAAGCTATATCCATCCTGGAGGGACAAAACGTTCATTTGGACTGCCGAATATGCCTCTTCCCCGGGGACAGCTTGGACATGGCGGATTGGTACTGGTACTCCGACCGGGTGCCAGTGGACGAATGGACAGTCCTAGACCGCAGGGGAAGACTCTCGTTGTACGGAGTACGATTGGAGGAAGCTGGGTTATACGAGTGCCGGATCGGCTCGACTAAATCAAGACCTTACTTCTTGCACGTGGCACCAGACTCAGAGCCTGTAAGTGAGGTGAAGCCACGCACGGCAAAGACAGGACCTTACCCTGCTCCACCACAGTTCACCGAAGGTTTCTTCAAAGTCTTTACCCGTTAGTAAACCTCTTTGTCATATTTACATATTTTATTTTTGTGTTTTCCGGAAATAATGGAGGCTTTTTTTTTTCTTTAAATCAGACATCTGAATAACAAACTAATAAACCTTCTTCATGAAGTCGGTAATGTTTCATTGGTGCTTTTTAATTACAAACTCACCACAGAAGTAACAAAAACTAAGAGTAAGCAGAGTTTTTACAACCATAACTAGACATAGTTCTGAGCATTGTACATAAAACATTGAAGACTTCGTGAAAAAGGTTCATCCGTCATACTTTGGAACAGAACTTGGTGATTGGGATAAATCGTGGGCACAGCATAAGGTATGCTATGTGTGTGTAGATCTAGGAAAATGTTCAAAAAAACCTTTACATTTGCCGTTCTCGTGATATTTAGGTAGACAACAAATCATTCTGATGATTGCTACTTTTGCAGTGTTGATATTGTTGGTCATAAATTAAAAAACAGATAATGATAAGCTACCCTTACCCTTACCCTTAGCGACCATTAGCACTCGGTGAAGGGTTGACGGTCCCCAAAACACTTATAAAATTAAAATCCTATTCCGATGGAATTATTTGTAATGTACAATCCGAGATAGATGAAGCAGATCATGATTAAGAATTCCAATGCATTATAGAGAAAATATATAGCCTTCATTGTTCACTCAGACTGAGCATAACAAATTGGTTAGAGATCTGGAAGTGACGGAAGAAAAAGCCGAATTGCTTGGATCATGACTAATGGAAAAGAACTATTTGGCAGTTGCAATCAAAATTTATGTGTATAGGAAGAGATAGCATCAATTTTCTAAATAGTTTGAACAAGAAGTTTATTTATACTGCTTTGACATTCTCGGTTTAATAAAGGGTTTACAAAAAAAACTGAGGCTAGATTTGGACTCAGCTCATGAAAATCAATAAAGATCGCATTTTAGAGCCAAAAAAGTTAAATTAAGTTAACAACAGATAAATAATTGATATTCCTTTTTATATATCAAAATCGGGAGTCTACAATATTCCAAGCTTAGTATCCTTCAGGAATATTGTAAATGTGTGTACATATTGTGTACAACGACTTGCAGTGTTATCTAATACTAATTGGAGGCTAGGAAGATCCGAGAAGACAAAGCGCACTTTAATTATACCACGCCTCTTACATGTAACATTATAATGACCTTATAATTACCATCGGTGTAAATATACTCTTAATGGAAAATAGTTGTTGTTAAAACATAAATTAAAAAATTCGATCGCTGAATTTTAAGATGAAAGCAGGTTATTGCTTCCGAATAATTCCTTATTCTCGCAATTAGCAACTCATTTAATCCTGTAAACAGTCCAGAAGTGCCTTTGATTTAAAATTATTTGAAGAATGAATTTATCAGATACTAGTATCACCAAAACGGCTTCACTCGCTCTCATTAGTAAAGAACTTAAACAATTTAAACTAATGATTAAACTTTTATTTGTTTATCAATAAAAATCTTGTCTTGAAGTATGCATTGGGACATTATTTCGTCAATACTATTTTTACACATAACAGTAATTTTTAACCTTGTTAAAATTGCATAGATTAGATGTTTGAAGTTTACGTAAAAGCATAACTGGACATCGAATTTTTAATTTTAATGATATCATCCCGTTGGATTTCCCTTGCTAATCATAAAAAGATATGACGGTGTAGCAAACCCCGTTTTAGCCACACAACACTATACATTAAATTTTTATTGTTGTAAATTGTATTGTTGCTAAGCCTTCCAAAAAAAATGAAAATGATGTGGCTAAAATATTATACAAATGGGTTCAGTAGTTTTACACTTTGTAAAATTTATAGCAGAATGGTGCTAACCACATATCGGTAAATCTGTATGTCGCTTCAGATATTTAAATCTTTTAAATTGCATCATTAACTCTTCAACACCACTTAACAATACTACAAGACTGGTTCAAACAATGGAAAATAAAACTAAACTATACCAAATCACAGCACATAACCTTTACACCCAGACAAGACTCTTGTCCACCTGTCTTCATCGACAATCAACCCATACCACAAACAAACGAAATCCATTACTTAGGACTTACATTTGATAGAAGAATGACCTGGGGCCCACACGTAAAACAAAAACGTCTCAGTCTAACCAAGAGATTAAAACTTCTGTATCCAATGCTTCATAAACGGTCGACATTAACACTCCGACAACGACTGAATACATACACTTACTTACTTAAACCCATATGGACGTACGCCACACAAATATACGGGACTGCAAAAAATACACACCTTAAAAAAATACAAATATTCCAATCAAAATTACTTAGACTAATCACGAAATCACCTTGGTACGTTTCAAACCACACACTTCACACTGATTTAGAAATACCCACAGTAAAGGAATGTATATGCCTTTATAGACGATTTCATGACAGACTTCATGGACATAACAACATACTCATTAATGACATGGCCACGACTGACATACCTGGAAATACTCTCAGAAGGCTTAAAAGAAGCTGGATGAGATATTTGCTCAAATAAATCTCTTTAACCCATGCCAGGAGGAGGTACTATCGAGTGCTAGTCTCCCACACGCATACAAGGCCTGTAGTATTCAATTTCACATCACATTCACTGATTGTTACCCTAATAACAGGTGTGAATTAAAATCTGAAATAGAAAAAAAAAAAAATTGAATCTAAGTTAATTATCGAAGTTATTATCAATTTAAGCTCTATTTAAGACCGTATCTTTGTTACCTATCACGCAGAACAGCGATCGCCACTTTTCGGTCCGTTTTAAAACTTCACTATTGTCCACATATTATAGCTTAAAAAAAAAACAAAAAAAAAAATAACCTTCCTGGAGCTATGAAGATGGTGTGGTTATAATTAAGTAAAAAAAAAAACAAAAAAAAAAATAACCTTCCTGGAGCTATGAAGATGGTGTGGTTATAATTAAGTACAGATTGGTTCAGTAGATTTCGCGGTTAGTGATCACAAACGAAAAATGGTTTGTTCTTTCATATAATAGTATGGGTTAAATATCTTAAAAATCTAGAAAAGAAGTGATCTTTTAAATATATTCAGGAGCTATCATTATATTTTAGCTTTCTATTATAATCATTTTAGTACTTGTATTTTTGAAAAGTACTACAGTAGGCCAAGAAATCAACAGTGCTATGTAATTGTATGTACGAACTCATTTATTATTGAACAAATAAAAAGTTATAATGTATTTTTTATTGGGTTCATAAAAAAGTATTTTCATTGCAACATAATATGTAGCTTGAAAGCTATTTATCTTTAACAAATTTTATTCAAAACAGTGTCCTTAAAAACAGTTAAAACAGCAATCCTTAAGGACGAAAAAGCTAATTCTAATTGTGGATGGAGAGAGTGGCCAAGGATGTCCTTCGGCCACGAAAAAACGTCAGATCCTGGCAGATCTGTAAAACAGTGTCCTTAAAAACAGTTAAAACACCAATCCTTAAGGACGAAAAAGCTAATTCTAATTGTGGATGGAGAGAGTGGCCAAGGATGTCCTTCGGTATCGAAAAAACGTCAGATCCTGGCAGATCTGTAAAACAGTGTCCTTAAAAACAGTTAAAACAGCAATCCTTAAGGACGAAAAAGCTAATTATAATTGTGGATGGAGAGAGTGGCCAAGGATGTCCTTCGGCCTCGAAAAATCGTCAGATCCTGGCAGATCTGTAAAACGGTGTCCTTAAAAACCATTAAAACAGCAATACTTAAGGACGAAAAAGCTAATTCTAATTGTGGATGGAGAGAGTGGCCAAGGATGTCCTTCCTCGGCCTCGAAAATACGTCAGATCCTGGCAGATCTGTAAAACAGTGTCCTTAAAAACAGACACTGTACAGTTCTCATTTATTTGCTCAGCCCAGCATCGCGATTTACAATGGACTGAGCTGTACCCATGTTTCGGCTGCATACATCACAATTGGACCTCATGAAATTTTTTTTTAAGTTTGAAATTAGTAGTTTTAGAAAGTAGAGACTATTTAAACATGGGTTACCCTTTACGATAACTTTTCCTTTTTGCCGTAGTTAGAACAAATTAGGACGTTAAGCCTGAATAGAAAAATAGGAGTATCGTTGCATAGTAGGCACAGTCCCTTAAAAAAACAAGCAAAAAAAACGTAATAAATAATTCAATCTTCTTAAGGGCAACGATGGCGATAAAAGAGGTGGAATTCTTCGGCCATCTTAAAAATTGTAAAATCCCGAAAGATCTCAAGATAGTATCCTTAAGTATCCTAGAAAAAAAATTAAATGGAAAGTGTGTTCTTTTAAAAGTTAAAACAATTTGATCAATTTTCAAAGAACAACAACTATTTTTTCAGGAAGGCGCGTGGCCGATGATGTAAAAAATAGTTAGACCTGCCACTCTCCTTACCGATGAATTGGTTTTCATCCTTTTGAAAAAAGATGAAATTGTTTCAGTATTTAAATATATACTCTCCCTTTTTTGCAGGACACTTAAGGATACTATTTGGAGATATGCCAGGATCTAACGATTTTTAAGATAGTGGAAGGATATTCCGCCATCGTTGTCAATTTGAAAATCAACTTCCAAAATTTTGAATTTTTTTTTTTTTTTTTAAAGGATACTCTCTCTACCTGTTTAATCCTTTACATTTTGGTCCATGGTCCGTGCATTAATTAACTAAGTTAAGTAGGTAAATGCACTGACGTTTTCAAATCAAAATTAATTAATTTATTCATCTATTATTATTTTTATTGCTTCGTTATTATCATCAAAGAATCATATTTATATGTAAGATGTTTGATTTAAGAGAAGTGGGAAGAATCATGGAAAACAAATATGTCTAAATTATTCGAATTAAAGCCAAACTACTCAGCAAATTGGAAAACAAGTTGTAGGATATCCAGAGAACAGGAAACAGTTCGGTGCTGCCTAAAAGAATTGTGCATTCTCCTATTACTACCTCATCCATGGATTGGAGTCCCCTACTTGTTTTAACTGTTAGGAACCCAGGGCAGTAAAACACATATTAATTAACTGTCAACAGTTTTCATCGAAGGAAGACTAAGGGACTTGAAGTAAGAAAAGACTCAAAATGCCACATACACTGAAAGAGGTTCTACAGGATGATGAAAAGTGAGTGCGTTCATTGTTGGAGTTCCAGAAATCCATCAAGTTTATGGACGAATATGAAAAAAAAAAATGACATGAATGAACTGCCAATGACACTGAAGGGTATGGGCTGATCATAGAATCATCTTTAAATTTCCCAGTATCAATATAACATAAATAATACTCGATTTGACTACCAAAAGCACTCGCTACCTTCTGCTGTATCCCAGCAAACGAAAGAGAAAAAAAAAAAAAAAAAAAAAAAAAAAAAAAAAAATATATATATATATATATATATATATATATATATATATATATATATATATATATGTATTTTTCTTGATTTTACTCAATATTGTTAAATATATTATTTTATTTTTGAAGAGAAAAGATTTGACCCAGTCGGGATTCGAACCCGAGTTTCCACCTCTCTAGCGTGGCGCCTTATCCAACTAGGCCACCGGGGTCGTATCCGAACCAGGCAAATCCTTTCTCTTCAGTGATCCATAACCCCCGGGCACTCGCAAATCGCGATGTAATTCCGGGGATGAATGTTCATATTGAACATTACATTTAAATTTGGATCTCTTGACAATCCGTCACCGTTTTAAATATATGTAATTTTTCATTGATTTTACTCAATATTGTTAAATATATTATTTTATTTTTGAAGAGAAAAGATTTGACCAAGTCGGGATTCGAACCCGAGTTTCCACCTCTCTAGCGTGGCGCCTTATCCAACTAGGCCACCGGGGTCGTATCCGAACCAGGCAAATCCTTTCTCTTCAGTGATCCATAACCCCCGGGCACTCGCAAATTTTGTAATGAAAAATTACATATATTTAAAACGGTGACGGATTGTCAAGAGATCCAAATTTAAATGTAATGTTCAATATGAACATTCATCCCCGGAATTACATCGCGATTTGCGAGTGCCCGGGGGTTATGGATCACTGAAGAGAAAGGATTTGCCTGGTTCGGATACGACCCCGGTGGCCTAGTTGGATAAGGCGCCACGCTAGAGAGGTGGAAACTCGGGTTCGAATCCCGACTGGGTCAAATCTTTTCTCTTCAAAAATAAAATAATATATATATATATATATATATATATATATATATATATATATATATATTGGAACAGGTTGAAAATTAATTTTCATTCTCCATTCAGTTTTCGGCTATTGGATTCTCATAAGTATTGGATTATACTTTCAAAAACTTTTTTTACAGAAATTGGGTGAACCAATTCCTTTTCAATCTTATAATTTAAACTGATTATTGTGTATTTATTTAGCCAGGAGACTAACAACAACTACAAAAACTACAATACTTCTTGTGTATTGTAGAAGAATGATCCACCGAACGAGGAGCACACGGTGAGTGGGGTTTACGCCCCAGCGGTGGGCTTCATCCCGGCCGCGGCGGTAAGCTCCTTTACATATTTTAGTCTCGTGGAAAATAGGGAATCTCTTCTCTCCTCCCTTGGCCCATCAAGTGGGAAAATGCCCATTTTAGGAAGGTGGCCTTTCCTTTTATTTCCCCTTTTCTCTCATTTTTCCCTCACTTTAAACTCCTTCGGGAAACGCTCCTATTGGGAAAGTGGGTCACCACCTCGACCTCCGGATATTGAATCTTAAAAAAAATTAGTGACTGTAGAATTGCTCCTTGTATTTTTTTTAATTCATAAATTTCTCTGGTTACAAATTTCCTCTAAAATCCGCAAAGTTTAGAATAAACATTGAAATATTAAAGGCCAATTGTTTTTATTTACATTCACTTATTTAATTATTCATACACACACTGTGTTGTAATTTCATTATTTTGATCAAATTTAGGTTATTATAACATATCAAACATCTAGAAAAAAAAAAAAAAAACTTCAAAAGTTTGTTGAAGTATGGTTTTTCTGTGACTAATAAAAATAGGACTAATAATGTTTTTCGGATCAGCCAGGATCTGACAATTTATCCTTGGCCACTCTCCTTCCCCATTTGGAATTAATTTTCGTCCTTAAGAAGACTTATTATTATTATTTTTTAAGATTTAACGGTTTCTCCGACTTCCTGTAGAATACGTTAACGATGGCGGAATTCTTAAAATGTTTGTAGAACAAAAAGGAGGGATAGACATATTTTTTGATATCGAAAATGCATATGATACAATATACCGAGAAATACTAACAAAAACGTTGTCTGAATGGAGCTTCAGATGAACCCCTCTGAAGTTTATTCAGAGCTTCTTAAGAAGAAGATATTTTAGCGTAACAGTAGAAGACTCGATCTCCAGACGTAAAAAAAAAAAAGCTAATGGAATTCCTCATAGAAGTCTTTTAAGTTGTAAGCTGTTCGCGATCATTTCATTATTTTAGTTCAATATTTTAAAAAATATATACCTTAATAATTCCTTAAAAAAACAAAAAAATACTTAAGATGCAACTTAAGAGTTGTACCACTTAGATATGTTTAAATTAATTTAATTTATTACAATAAAATATTTTGGATGGATTTCATGACATTCTTAAAAAATTATCTTCAATTCAAAGCTTGCGTTGATAAGCAAATTTTAATTAATTAAAATATTTTCTAATAATTTATTTCATAATTGTTGTTTTTTATTATAAATCTGCATTCATTTCTGGTCAATAGAAGGTTTGAGGATATATATATTTTTTTTTTTACATGGACATGTCTTTTAGCTGGGGTCCGTAGTTTTTTCACACTTAAAATTGTAGCATTGGTCTCTAGCTCCGTTCGTATTTCTCATATTGAAAAATTTTCCGACAGTTTTCTGATCAGAAATTTAATGGACAATATATTTAGCTATATAACATTTTTCTGTAAAACCTACCATTAAGGAGATATATTGGTTTGGATGAAAAAAGTCACATTGTAGATTATAGACCCTCCCATATCAAGATATATCAATGATCTTTTTTTCCAATCAGAGGGAAACTTTTTAATCACCTTGGAGAAACATTTTATTTTGAATGAAAACAAAATTAGGAATCTAGGGATTACTGTAGGACTGGAGTTTTAATTGAAAAGATACCGATTCGATTCGAGAAAATGTGGTTCATTGTGAAGCAATAAAGAGAATTGAGGATTATAAATCGGCGGGAAAGCGCAGAGGGACGATTTCGTGGATTTGGGAGTCGTGAAAAGGACGTAATCATCAAATTAGGAAATAATCGTTAATTTTTCTATTATATAAGAACACCCCCTCCGTTCTCCCATCAACACACCGAGGGTATAAATCACCGGGGAAGTAGATTTCATTTAGAGCGATAATGGAACTAAACAATATTGAGCTGTCAGCAACACCTCCCTTATCAAACTAGTATTGCTCAAGGAAATAAGAAAATATTTTCTTGATAAATATTCCAAGGTTTTTTTTTTTTTTATATCCAATCACGGATCAAATCGATTTATAAATTTATATCAGTATAGCGCTAACTAAATATCCTTCAATAATAATAAAATGTATATAATATTTTTATGCTGTTGATAGATCCAGTCGATTCAGTATTGAATAAAGATTTATTATCAATTTACACAAATATTAAATTTGCAATATAATTATTGAAGATATTATTAATATATATATATATATATATATATATATATATATGTTTCATATATATAAATCATGTTTCATATCTTATTTTTTGGTTTCGAATTAAAAGGATCAAACTAGTTAAAATAATAATTAAACTTAATTAACAATTTATAACAATACGAAATAAACAAAGTTGAGTGAAAATAGGGGATTCAGACGTGGAATATATATATATATATATATATATATATATATATATATATATATATATATATATATTTTTTTTTTTTTTTATTTATTTTTTTTTTTCATTTAATTTTTGATCAGAAATTATCGAAAAATTTTTGATCCAAGCAACACTAAAAGAGCTGGATGGGTAGATCAGTAGGATTTCATTTCGAACGATTAGAATTTCGATTTGAAGTTTCTTTTGATATAACCATTAAAAATCGCTAAGTTACACTCACAAAAACTTTGAAGTAGATCGGACTATAGGATTTAATATATTCCAGAACTGGAATCCCTAACAATCAAATTATTCTTATAAGATAAGGAGACATAATTCGAAATATTATTTATTCGAAAGACTAAAAAATTAATTTTTCCTTTTTTCCATAGATTTTTTTTTTTAATTACAATTTATTGAAATTTTTAACTGTACAACATTTACACATCAAGTAAATGTCTGGCAAAACTTGAAAAGAACTACTCCTCAGTAGCACTTTAGTAAAAATTTTACACTAGAAGGTCTCTAGGCCATCTTCTTTTCAGACGCCTTGGAGGATTATCAGGAATGGTGTGGGAAGCAAGTTGAGAAATTAAGGGATTTGAGTGGTTACGGATCTATGAAAGGATAGATATCTGGTTGGGCTAAATCAGCAACATAAGGAACATTAAGACCTTTATGGATAAGTTTATTGGTGACAAAGTAAGGTGCATTGAGGATTTTTTGAAGGATTCTGGTTTATAAGGATTGGATACGAGATGAATTGGATGGTTTAGTAGAGCCTCCGTACGTCCAGATGGGTCTAATCACAGTCATGTATATTAGTCTTTTGTAATTAATTTGGAGCTTTGAAAGTTTGTTTAATAAATGTTTAATAAAAAAAAAATAAAACTTTTATTAAAACTATATAAAGTATTTATTTATGAGAGCTGGTGAAGCCGCAATATGCGATTCCATTAAACTAATATTTTAGTATTAAATCTATAAATATTTATTCTTTGTTTCAGTATTCAAATGATAAAATTAATAAATTTCAGACCTAGTCACATTGTCAATAGAAGCGGTTAAGCTAACCCGTTAGTGACATTGCTATATGAACTGTCTTCATGATAGTATTAAAGCCTTGTAAGCTAATATAATGCTAATATACACATCATCCTTTAAGGTCTAGTAATTCTATATTAAATCTCTTTGTATGTGACTTGGTCGATCAGAGAGTTGTAAATATATAAATTAGTTTTATGTAAGAATGGAACCCGTGGACTGAGTGCACCCGCTGCGACATGGTGGGGAGGAAGTACAGGTTCGGGGCGTGCACGGTGGCCCTTGACAAGTCGCTGCTAAACAACACGAGGAGTGAAATCTTGAGCCAGGAAGAGATCGACGGTCTGAATGTACTTCAGCTGTTCGCCCAGGGCCTGCCCTGCTGGAGTCCACTGCTACCCAGGTAGAATATTTATATATATATTGTATTTTTCCTTCGTCAATAGTACCTTTTTAGTACAAGTAGTACCTAGACTTTTGACACCAAACTTGAAAAATCAAATGGAAATAAATAGAAATATTTCAGCAGATCTTTCAGCCAGTTTATGTTAATTTTCCTGATAGAATTAAACAGTATGATAGTCATGAATGCCTTCTAAATATAAATAAAAATTTTAAACTCGATTAATTTAAAAATTTTAATTAATACGCTAGTCATTCATGTTGAGTTAGCAGTCGTATATTTTAAATGAAAACAGTCAGATTGAACCTTTATTTTCACCCTCAACAAAAATGTAACATTTTACCACACTCTTGCTCTGTTATTGTTGCTCAAATCGAAGATTGGCCAAAAGGTTCCTGATTAAAAATTTAAAGGAAAATATTTTTTAATATAACAATTGTCGTCGCTAGGGCACAAACCGTTTTTCTCTAGAAGCTTAACTTTAATATTTTTAATTATTAATTGATGTAAATTGGTTTTGAAAATGAAAAAGAGGCTAATATTGCGGAAGCACGTTCGAAGTGAAAACCCCTGTTTTCAAACTCGAAAGGACTACTACAGGGATGCTGCCTTTTATTTTTAAAATCTATATCATTCTCAACTTTAGAGGATTGGTATTTTTAATTATTAACCTTGATGTGAAATTGGTATCCCAAGTTTGAATTAACTTCTGAAATGTCATAAAAATGGGGTGGAAAAAGCACCTCGACAGATACCTTGCCGATTGAGGTATCAAAAACAGTAGAAAAGTTTAAATATCTGGGATCATTCATAATGAAGGCATTTCCACCAGGGATCATTGAAAAAAAGAAGGAAGAAAAGTGAGTTTTTTTCTCTGGATTCAAATATACAAAACTAAATCCTAATATACTAAGATTTTTGAATATACTTGCATCTGAGACTGAAGTAAGGCAACGGAAAAACTACTAAAAATTGGGTTTAGAAACGAAGATCATTATCGCCATTTGAAATCAGCTCGGGCAAATATAATGGACATGGAAGTGGATGGAAGACGGAGAAGGGGAAGACCCAGAGTGAGGTGGAGAGACGGAGTTGAAGAAAGCTTGGGACATGGCACAGAGGAACAGGCCTTGGACGTTCGAGAGAATCCCGTGGTGATGGGTCGGGACAACGAGATGATGATAGCTTTCTGTAAGGTTCCTTGTGCCGACGAAATATTTGAAGTCAAGACTATTTTCGGAAAATTATTGGAAAGGGCCAACAATTCGGCAGGTAAATATTTCAATGAATGATGTCACTTAAGCTAATTCTTATTTTCTATTCTAAACATAAAATTACTAAAACTAAAAGGGATATTTCAAAATTGGTGTATATTGGGAGTATAGGTTATTCGATGGTAAGAACCATAAATTAGAGTAATGTAAAGTAGAAACTGGGTCACCTGTGGTGTAGTGGGTAAACCCAAGATCGCGGGTTCGCCGTCCGGCAGATTAAACGGAGTAAAAAATCCTTAGCTATGCCGTCCTTCGGAAGGGACGTAAAATGGGGGTCCCGAGCCTGTGCGATGTCAGGTACTCGTTAAAGATCCCTATCCTAATTATACTAGGATAGGCAAAATTTAGGACTCCTACCGTAGTATGATACCGTATTTCCTACCGTATTTCCTAGGGATACAAACAAATAAACAACATTTATAAAGAAATCTGGGAGTCTCTAACTATCCGGAAAATAAGACTCTGACTGTAGCAAACCAAATCCATTGGATAAAAGGGAAGGAAGGATGCCGTTTAAAAACGAAAGTATATAATTAATATTTAAAAGTATAACAATAGCGGAAAATCCTTCGGTCATCAATAATCGTTCGATCCTGACAAATCTAGGAATATCACCTTTAATTTCCTGTAATAAGGATTAAATGGGGAGAGAGGGAATCCTTTTCAAAAAATATACACCTATCTCTTCTAATATATTTTTATATATATTGTCCTTTTGAACAATCCATTTTTCGTTTGTGATCACTAACCGCGTAAACTAATAAACCAATCTGTACCATATTTTAACTACATCATCCTTGAATACCAAGGAAAGTTCAGCATTATTAAAATTTACAGATTTATAATTATATTGTAATAAAAAAGCGATAAATATGTGGGGCGCAGTGAAGTTTAATAATCGACCGATAAGTGGCGAGCACTCTTTGAGAGAGGTTACAAAGGTAAAATATAATTATTTTGAAATAAATTGTCATTAAAAAAGCTCTAAATATATGGTTTGACTTGTTGATACCAGTGAAATTTGAAAATTAACCATCGTTCTACTACGTACTGGTCAAATTACGGATATGACAAAAACGGGCCTGCTTTTAAGTGTAGGGGTGGGAGGGGGTTGAGACCTTGAGTAGCTTATCCAGTATCTGTGCAGACGTGGACACCGTTTGACAAGTGTTCCAAAGTTGAGTGACCTTGTAATATTTCAATATATTGAAAGAATCTTTGTTACGGGTCAATATGACCCCACGTTGTATGATATGTCCTACTACTTATAATTGAAACTCCTTCAGGGGCAAATACTCATTCAAAATGTATATTCTGGCTAAATCATATAGGTACAGGATGAAAATTGTGTCATTGAATGAGGCAAGAATATTCTTTGGTGGTATGCCATACGTAGGAAAAAAACTATAGCTCGGAAAGGTTTGCTTTTACCTAACCAATATGCTCTGTAACTTACTGATCCTCTATGCGGAACAAATCGTGATGTCACATTTTACAATAGGTCTCAAAAATGAAATATTACCAAGACTAAATGTTATCCTTTGTTTATAGTTGTAAGTATTTAAGTAAGTAATTATCTAATGTTTGGTTTTACTTCTGTTTCTATTGCCGGATTACTTAATTTCCTTTTAGAGAAGAAAATATGAAAAAGGCTAAAAGTACTTTAATTGTTTTTTTTTATTCATAAGACTGATTTTAGGATAATATATAATAACTTTTTTATGTTTATTTTAATCAATTTAACATATATAATTATAATAAATTAATTTTTTTTATGAAACGATAGATCATTAATTGTTTCCCAAAATGTTAAAAATGATCATAACATCTAAAAAGAGAGTTGGGTCAAAAAGACCCTACGTTGTATTGCATGTCCCTGCTTTTCAGGTTGTAGACCGAAGGTTAAATACAAAATTTTAACTAACTCATTTTCATAGTTTTAGGAACGTTTAGCGATAATAAATTTTATAATAATACAAATTTAAATTAACACTGCTGAGTGGCAGAAACGAGGTCTGCCAAACATTTATATACTCTTATGGTTAGAAATTAAAATCCAACCAGATGAAATCAATAAAATTATTTCTGTTGAACCAAAATTATTACCAATTCAAAATATTTACCCTTTGCTTTTTGATACT
This sequence comes from Euschistus heros, assembly GCA_003667255.2. NCBI lineage: Eukaryota > Metazoa > Arthropoda > Insecta > Hemiptera > Pentatomidae > Euschistus > Euschistus heros. The sequence goes on along the minus strand of RCWM02000007.1, from coordinate 790,825 downwards.
ATTTGATGTTGATAAGTGCAAAAATATGAATCATGGGCCGTTAGCTGTAAGCACTGATAATGCAGTATTTTATCCCCAAGAGTTTCTGGATAGTTTCTGTCCCTCTGGATGTCCAATTATGGTTTTACGTCAACCACCTCATCTGTTCAATGGTAGCAGAACAAAAATTACAGCTATGCATGAAAATATCATTGAAGAAATAATGCTGGATTGCATACTTCAGTTCAAAATTTCTATAGATAAACAAATAAAACTTCAATTATTAGTTAAAATTATCTGAATTCTTTACTTATGAAAGTGGCTGAAGCCGCAACGGGAGGTGCTAGTATATAATATTTTTTTAGAAGGACCAAAGTTAAATTGCCGGGAAGTAGTGGCCAAGGTTATCCTCCGGCAGTATGAAATCGTTAGATTCTGGCAAAAACTAGTTTCCTTCAGTGGGTTTGGATTTGACGCTCAGAACTCAGCTGTTTCCTGCTTAATGTTTTTGTATCGATTATAAATTACCGATTTTGTGTAAACCATCCCTTGCTTCAGATAGTAATATGCATGACAAAAAAAGTAGACTATCGAGGTTTTTCCCCCTGGCCATTCAAATATTTTCATACTATAAGGGAAAAAAAAAACTGAACTTATCAGGAGACGATTTTTCCTGTTTTAAATCAAAGAATTTACTCAAGTTAAATTTCAAAAAAAAAAAAAAAATGTAAGCCCAACTGGTAATATATAAAGTCCTAAGGATCTAGTCCTCCTCAGCTGACACCTCTCCGGTAAAAGGGATGATATTTCTATCTGGAAGAGGCAAGGAGTAGAACTGCCTAGTGGGAGGGGGCGAAGCGGTAAATGGAGAGGTGTGGCGGAAAGACATCCTTAACCCGGGAGATTGGCTGTCCTATATAGCGCCTTATGTAAAATATATGTACATTTTTAGCGCTCTCTATGTAACCACCTTCTACGGGGAGGGGTCCAAGGAGAATTAGCTTTGCTACTTGAAGATTCATATCACTCCTTCAGCCTCTGTGTCATATGAATTGTTCCATGATAAACATTAATATAGGTCTCCAAAGAAGAACTCAATATAGTAAAAATTCACTGTGTTGTAAAAATTTTCATTTTAGTTACAGATTTGATGTTATAGTAATTACAATAATTTTTAATGAACGACTCATTATGTACCGGTAATTGTCGATTTTCCCACCTTCTCCACCACCATAATCAACAATTCTCTTCCTTTTTATATCATGTAGGGTTAGCGAGCCTATTTCGATATCACAATCGATTATATCGAAAGTCGTTGCTATCGATAACAATAACATTTCGAAATAGCTCTAAGCAGCAATACCACCACGGACTGCATTGAGACAATTAACTGTCGCAGAAAAATTGCAGAACTCACTTTAACTGGGTGGGTCGTCACCCTACAATGGGTACCTAGCCACGTGGTGCTGCATGGTAACGAGTGTGCTGACGCCAAGGCTAAGCAGGGAGCAGAGTCAGACCAGCCTATCGTGCCACTCACTTTAAAAAGAGCCAGAAATCTGATAGACGCCACGGTCAGTAGCGTAACTAAAATGACCCTGATGACATCAAGCACTGGTAAAAAATGGGAGGAACTTGCTACGGTAGGGCCGATCCCAAGAAACATCGAGAGAGTTGAAGGCGTTGCACGATTTCGACTAATCACAGGACACGACTACTTGGAAGCCCACTTGAACCGCATTGGTCTTGCAGACAGTGACTTTTGCCCGTTATGTAACCTAGGATGCATGGAAATCATCTGAGGGTTTTGCCCTGCTCTCGTATCTACCCAGAAGCTCGACATTATGAATCGATATTGGGAGGCTCGTCGTCAGATGGCTAAACTGCCACAGACGGGCGTTGGATAAATAAAATAAATAAATAAAACATTTCGAAAGCTAATCATAACAATGCTTCCCTACTGGTACACAAATATTTCTAAATTTAATAGCTTATAAACGAGGCGTGAAATTCCAAAACCAGCCAAGTCCAATTTCCAGATTTATTAAATAGTTTTCCTACTAGACTGACTATCTTTAGGTGAAAGGTTTTGTTAAAAAAAATTAGTTAAATCACAATTAAAACGGTTTTACGAAAAATAATTCCCTTTCCGAATCCAGTCTGTGAAAAATGTTAAAAATTAGACTTAGCTGGTTTTGGAATTCTGTAAAACTCGAATACAGAGATATTTCAATCATCGTCCAACCTCTTCTTTAAACCGCTCACGCTTGGTGAAGACATTTAGCAACATGTTTGGCGTTCCTTGCCTGCACTATTTAGCCAAGAGGTTTTATTCCCATTGTTAATGAAATCAAATATTCTCTGTTCAATTTCTTCAATTAAAAATATTATTTTGACTTAAAAATTAAGAAAATATAAGTAAATAAAAAAAATAACGCTGTTTAGTTTTATCTGTATATTGGAATTTATTTAAATAAAATAGAGTTCTGGCAGTAATCAGTTTCTTTTTAGTGCTTTTAAGCAGCCTGGATTTTAACTCCAGTAAAGTAAATGAGAGGGTAACGTGTTAGGAGTGGACATGTATTCAACAAAAATTCGGGAGTGAAACTCTTGTGAAACTCTTTATAAAGACAAAAAAATGTCTTTATAAATCATAAGAAATAATAAAATCGTTCGAAACCAATCCAGATAAATATTTTCAATAGTCATATTTTAAATTTGTTTCCTATAGGAACGGAAATTTAAAAAAAAATTCCAGCAAACATATTTTATTTTATTTTTTTTTGTAATTACCTTCTCTTGGAGTTCAATTTCGAAACGAGACACATACCCAAAGTGCGATCGACTTTCATCAAGTGATCCATTTCATTTGGAATCAAAGCGTGACGCGTTGAAAAGTTTGCTTAGGTGTGGAAATGGAAAATTGCTGAGGGGTTTTCCCGATATTGAGCGGTGGTTATGGCGGGACATCTGTAGGTAAACAATTTTGTGAGTGCTTACACGAGGGGGGGAGGGGAGAGGGCAGTGAGTTATCTTATTCGGTACCGCCAGGGTGGGAATGTTGAATTTACAGTCTCAGTTCTGAATCCCAACGTCTGTTATTTATATTTTATTGAATAACTCCCTTTCCCCATCGCGGCTTCGCCCGCTCTTCTAAGTAAAGAACATAGATAATTTTTACTAATAATTGAAGTTTTTTAAGTTTATCGATAAAAATCTTGTGTGAAAGTATGCGATTAAGCTTTATTTCTTTAATAATATTGTAATATTTAATAATATTTCTTTAATAGCATAGCAGCAATTTTTATGAAGATTATGTAAAATCATAATTGAACATCCAATTTATAATTTTATATGAGTTGGTAATCCAGATGTACAGACTGTTAAGAAACTCTTGCGGATAATAAACATTATTTTTCTAAAACTATAAAAATGATGCAGTTAAAATATGGTACAGGTTGGTTCAGTAATTTTACCATCATAAACTCTATTACGGAATGGTCCACATATCTGTCAATTTTCAAACTTCACTGGGATCCACATGCCGCATCACATATTAAAATCTTTTTAATAATTTAACTGAATATAAGTAAATTTTATTATTAGCCTAAAGCGCTGTATTACACCGTACCTTTGTAACCTCTCGTGTAGAATGATGCTCGCTACCTATCGGTCAATTTTCAAATCTTTTGGAATAAAAAATTAATCGAAAGCCAGTATATTTTATTGTTGATAAACCTTTCTAAAATGTGGTGCAGGCTGGCTCAGTAGTTTTTGTTGTTGGTCATCGCAAACGAAAAATGGCTGGTCCATTTATTTAATAACATAGATTTCCTTCCTTAAAAAAAATAAATAAATAAAATAAAAACATATATATATTTTTTTATTGATATACATACAGCATACACGTACAGTAACTAAACTCAGTATCGTCAGCCATTTCAGTTAAATAACATTTTAAGAGCTTCCGAATTGCTGAAATTCAGATCACTATAATACTTTACTCGATATTATTTTCTTTCTTTTTACGCAGGTCAGCATGATGGTATAGAAAGGTAAACACAATTATGACTGCTGAAATATTTGCTACTTCCGTTATTTGATTCACCTCCTTCACCTAAATACAAAATAGGTCCTTTCCAAAAAAATTACTGTATATGAGGAGGTGAGATGCAAAACTCGTTCGTTTCATTTTTTTGAAACATTGTATATTGCTTATTAATTAAAACGATAATATACATAAATATATTTGAAGATAAAGATATATATATATATATATATATATATATATATATATATATATATATATATATATATATATATATATATTAGATTAGAAAGATATATTTATATATATATTTAAATATATTTTTTTATTTTTGAAGAGAAAAGATTTGACCCGGTTGGGATTCGAACCCAAGTCTCCACTTCTCTAGCGTGGTGCCTTATCCACTAGGCCACCGAACTCGTATCCGAACCAGGGAAATCCCCTCTCTTCACTGATCCATACCTCTGGGCACTCGCAATTGCGATGAACGATTCGGGGATGAATGTTCATCTGAACATTACTGTTAAATGGATCTATTGACATACGCCACATATATTATAAATATGAAATAATTCTTGGTTGTTAATAATTATTTTTTAAATATATTTTTTTATTTTTGAAGAGAAAAGATTTGACCCGGTAAAATGGTATATAAATACCGCGGATTCGGATATAACGCGGAACAAGCTCCGGTCCCGATCCTGATTCAATTAAAATTAATTAAAAATAAAATTACTTCGTATTTAGGTTTTAAAACCAACAATAGAAAACTTGAAAACAATTCATTAGAAATTTGAGTCATAGAAACTAGAGAAAAAAACGAAAAGGTTCTAAAAGTTTGATAAGTTCTGGGAAAAAGGGAACTCTGCAAATTAACTTACATTTGTTAAATTTGTTTGTTTTTTTTGTTTTTTTGATGTTTTTTTTTTAAACACATTTCTAATTTTACTAACCATTAAAAGGAATTTGTAAATGAAAAAAAAAATATTACTTGTCGTTAACGTAGGAAGAAAAACTAAATAGGACGTTTAGAATGAATTACGATTGTCTAACCAAGTTTCATTGTTTTTGTTTCAATATTAGAACTTTTTAAAGTTTGATTTTTATTAGAATTTAAAAAAAAAAACTTTAGGAAAGAGTGCGTACATCGCTTGTGTCGTCCTGGAAATAAGCCGAAATGTGTTGCTTAGACAATGTCGATTGAATATCTTCCCGGTAACCTACCTAGATGACGTACGGAGAAGCTGTCTCTATTCCTGCCTTCTTGGTTCACAGAATCCCCCTCACTTCCTTTTTAAAAACTGTGTATTATTCCTTTAGTTGTCTTTAGTTATTGTTGCCCGGGTTTATATCAGTGTGCATTTTCATTATTTTTTAACACCCAATAATTCATACTTCTGCCTTCGTTATACCGCAGGTACGTCTATAACGCGGGAGGTTTCATTTCCCCCCCCCCCCCCCTAACCGCATTATAACGAGGGTCCACGGTATATATATATATATATATATATATATATATATATATATATATATATATATATATATATATATATATATATATATAAAGATATTTACTAATAAATATATAAATATAGTTAATATATTTTAGAATCTACTGACATCTCAAAAAAAAAAAAATGGAACGAACGAGTTTTGCACCTCATCTCCTCATATGAACTAAAATGTTATGACTGTAAATATAAACACACGAGGAAAACTAGACTATCAGTAAATCAGAGATTAAAAGAACAATATAATAAGATGAAGAATTTCCATTTCGTTGTCCATTTTATCGTTATCCAGGAGTGTAACTAATATAATATAATTAAAGTAGAAAATAATCTTAAATTAAATATTTACGACTTATTGTAAACAATAAAATTGTTCAAAACAATTCCAGAATTTTGTTTTTATAGCTCGATAAATATTTTCAATAGTCAAAAAAAAACGGGAAACCTCAGGGATAACACATACTCTACCTTACCTTTCCAACTCTTTACATTCAATCTGCTCTTAGGCCTGATACTTATAGAAGTAATTTTCATTTTGCCTCCTTATGTGATATCAACATAATTTATTTATTTTCTTACATTTTTAAAATCTTTAATGTATATTATCTAGGTAGCAGCTGATGATTTATAAATTGTTTGTGTGTATTTAGAACTGATGATGAATGTTTAACATTTGAAACTAGTTTTCTTCTTTTTCGATACATTTTTGACAACAAAATACAAATCATTTTGGTACGTAACCAACAACGACAGCAGTTTTTTTCTGCTCCGATTTCTGAAGGCAGTAGTTTAATTCCTTTTTACAGCAACACAATTTTTCCTGTGCAGTAATAATCCTTCCGTTTCTATTTTTCCGTAAAGGACCAGTTTATGATTATATATGGTACAGAAAGGGTGGGGGGAGACATTTTTATGTATCCTCAGATGAATAAGCCGATACCCAAGTTAATAAAAAGTGTCATGATTTCTGAATTTGTTTTCTTACACTCCATATTTGAGCGTTTCTAGGATTTCCTAAATATGCGTCGTTAAATACTTGTGATTCTATACCAGTGACAAAAAATGTGTTAAAATCAGTTTTTTAGCAAGTTAGTTATTTCACAATTTTAAAAGCTATACCAACTTATAGTGTTTTTTTTCTAGTTAATGTAGCCGGTGAAGTCGTTTTTGGAACATAGGTCATCAGTTATTTACCTTCTACCGGTCACGCCAATTTACGTAACACGAGCTGTCGCGCGTTCTACAAAGTACAACTCCCAGTTTTGTATCCGTTTTTATTTAATTTTATATGAAATCTATTAAATCGAATAGTTTGACTGTACTATAGTTAAAATAGAATATATGTACAGTATATTACCTGAGAGAATAAAAAATACGTAACGATTGATAATAAAAGAAAACAGATTTAAAAGTAGAGAAATGTTTATTTATACTATAACAGTCAAATATGACTATTCACGAGTCTAAAATGGCTGTGTTTATAAACAATTAATGCAAACGATTTTTCTTGAAGAATGATTATTACAAATAAAATGTAGAAATCCCCATGCTCCGCCCCTCTCCCCCCCCCCTCCGTTCCTCGAGTCATCTCCATTACTACCCTAAACATTGGTTTCTTTACATAACATTTTCTATTTCCTCTTCATTGATATCCTGATCGCTGTACTCCAAACTTGATTGCTCGATTCTTTCTACTTCCTTTTCTATTTCCTGAAAAATTCAGGGAATATCTTCCAATTTTATGTGCTTAAACCTAGTAAAAACATCCCATTTAATTAATACTTCCCTTATTTAAATAAACAAAATTAAAAATGCAAAGGAATCCTACTTACATTGTCTCAAATACAGCTAACTGTCGAGAATAGGACGATAAAACATCAAAAAGAGAGCGGTCGCTTGTACTTTGTGCAACTCTGAGAAAAATCGCTGACTAAATATTTTCTATACAGGAAACTATAGCTCAAACCGTAGTGGAAAACTCCTGGAGGCAAATAAAAGATTATCTCGAGGAATAGGTAAAGCCAATTTTTGAGTAAGCTCACCGGAAGCGAGAGAGAGGGAAACCAGTCGGGTGCTGTACAAAATTCAACGGCGCGAATGGTAGAAGGTTAAATGACGTTTTTTATCGCTGGATATCATATTTTTCCCAGTTATATTCTAAGGTAAATTGCTAGATATGGTTGCGGACTGGGATCCAATACTGCAGACATTTCCCTAACCATTTGAATGAGGTTGGGGTCTATAATGGTTTCCAAGAGTCATTATACAAGGTTGGTTTACGGTCCCTCTCTCCCTTGTCATCCAAGCCGGGAGAGCGCTGCCAGCCTCCTCAAACGACTTACTGTCCCCTTACTTGTTGAGTCCCCCCTTGAAAGGCGAAATGAAGTTTCGAGATGCAGCATCAGCTAAACTGCTAGGTGTAAACTCTTGAAAAAAGGGATATCAAGAGCACAATAAAGACAATTCAAACGAATGTGAATACAACATAAAGCAGACGATTCAAAGAATGCAGTTTAATTTGCAACATGTAACATGTGTAACATTGAAGATTAAGAGGGGCAGATGTCTTAGATTAAAGCTGCTCGTGTTTCTCAATTGAACGGTTTGGTGGATGCAACAAATTATGTTGCACAGCAATTTATGTTTAACTTTTTTTCTTTTTTTTTTTTTAATATTTTCCTTTAGCAGGGAAATAGTACATAGCTCCTTCCCTTTATCTTCTTCATATATCGTTTTCTAATCGGTTTGAAATATTCAGATTTTGCTATTAAACACTTTTGCAAATTCTTCATCCAATAAACTATATTGTTATTATTGCTATTAACCAAACCAAATTGGTTTAAGGAAACAGAAAAGGACTTAATCGAACTCCGTATAACAGAAAATATGCTTATGGATAAAAGTGCAAAAAAAAAAAAAACTAAGGACAAAAAAGAGAGGTTCCAATTAAATATCAAGCCAAAAGGAACAAACCAAATCTCTGAAGAGGAGAGGAAAATAAGATCAGAAAGAATGAAAAATACTGGGTTGAAAGAAAGGCACAGAACATTCAGAAGTAATTGGTCCAACGTACCCCAAAATCGGGTAAATAAAAAAAACAAACTAGATTGTATTATTTTTAAATATGTAACATTAACCCTTCATCTACCAAAGCCTTCAATTACTAGTCAAATCCAACTGAACATCTGTTCCATTTAATGAGAGAAGCATTCTAAATTTAAATATGACAAATACTCATTCAAAACCTAAATTCAGACAGAAACTTGATGAATCACATGAGATACTCATGATATTATAGAAGGAACAACACAATTAAGATTAATGAATTAATTGCCACATCTATTGGATTTTTTTTTTTTTTTTAGCAAGTTCCAAATGTTAAATATTCATCATTAAATCTAAAAAAAAAAAAAAAAAAAAAAAAAAAAAAAAAAAAAAAAAAAAAAAAAAAAACTATAAGAAACTGCCCGTCGTTTCAGATTACTTCAACATTTACTAGACAAACGTTCAAAGCTACCAATTAATTGCAAAAGAGTCATATACATGACTGTGATTAGACCTATTTGGACGTACGGAGTTGAGCTTTGGGGCTTCACTAAACCACCTAATTCATCTCGTGTTCAATCTTTACAATCCAAAATCCTTCGCAAAATCCTCAATGCTCCTTACTTTGTCACCAATAAACTTATCCGTAAAGATCTTAATGTTCCATATGTTTCTGATTTAGCCCAAACCATATACCTATCCTTCCATAGTAAGCTCCATAACCACTCCAATCCACTAGTCTCCCAACTTGCTTCCTCCTTCATCCCTGATAATCCTCCGAGGCGTCTGAAAAGAAGATGGCCTAGAGACCTTTTAGTGTAGATTTTATTGAAGTGCTACTAGTGAGTAGTTCTTCACAAGTTATTTACATGCCATTGTATTCACTGTCAACACATTTACTTGTTGTATATTATTTTGTACAGTTGTAAATATCAATAAATGAAAAAAAAAAATTAATAAAGTAAATTGAATGAATTTAAAATTTTTCCATTCATTAAAAACAATTCAAAATGGGACTATTGAAAATATGAATTTGTTATTTAAACAAATATCTCTGAAGGATACTTACAAGCTAATTAATAACTGAAACGCTTTCCCTAAAGAAATACACAAACTTGTGATTGTGACTGACAGAACCCCACAAACATCCCTAAATTACCACTCGACTGTAAACTTTACGAGCACTAAAAATGCAATTTAATTAAAGACAATAGTAATGAATACTTGGCCTCCTTCGAGTAACAAACAAAAACACCATAAAAAGTTAAAAAAACAATCACTAAACTTGGCTACGTAAATTGAGCAATGTAACTACAAAATAAAGAAAATATGGTATGTCTAACTAGCATTAAGTACACCAATCATCTCTTTCCACTATATTTGATTGGAGTAAATTGTGTATTCAGCTAATCTCTATTTTGTTATTTTTTTGTTTACTTCTTGTGATTTTATTATTTTCTTACTGTACTCAATATAACTTTAAATTCCTTTCAATAATTCCTCTTTTAGAATACTGATAAAAGGCAAAGTATCTCAGAGAGCATTGAACAACACTGATGAGTACCAGGGTTTTAATTTGATTCCGGCTGAAGGCAGAAAATTTATATTCTGTTACTTCTGTTCTGCCTTGGATCAACTTCGAGGTTGCAAAACCTTCGTAGGAAACAACCATATACCAGGTATGCAAGTTTAAAATGTCGTTTTAATTCCAATAGAATGCGCTCTTAGCCTATTGAAGGATTTGCTTATCTCTAAACGCTATTTTGTTTGTTAGTCATTTGTTTACAAAAGTCAGTTGTTTTTAAGTCGTTTACGTGGACGTATCATACCTTTCTTTGGTGTTAAAAATGTCTAATTTTAAGCCAAATAAAGAGCATTTGCGGCATGTCATGATTTTCTTATTTAATCAAAAGAAAAAGGCATCTGAATGTCATCGAATTCTTGTTGAGACTTATGGCGATGTTGCTCCAACCGTCAGGACATGTGAACGTTGGTTTCAAAGTTTCAAACGTGGTGATTTTGATGTCACTGATAAAAAACGAGAAAATCGACCAAAAAAGTTTGAGGACTTCGAATTGCAATCTTTATTAGACGAAGACAATACCCAAACCCAACAAATGATGGCAGAACAGTTGAATGTCACTAGGCAAGCCATTTCCGATCGCCTGAGAGCTATGGGAAAGATTCAAAAGGTTAGAAAATGGGTTCCACATGAATTGGACGAACGACAGATGGAAAAACGAAAAACTGTGTACGAAATGCTGCTTTTACGCCACGAAAGAAAGGGTTTTTTGCATCGAGTTGTAACTGGCGATGAAAAATGGATTTATTTTCAGAATCCCAAACGAAAAAAATCATGGGTAACGCCAGGACAACCATCCACATCGAGTGCAAGACCGGATCGTTTTGGGAAGAAGACAATGCTGTGTGTGTGGTGGGATCAGAAGGGAGTAGTCTACTACGAGCTTCTCAAACCCGGCGAAACAGTCAATACCGAGCGCTACCGACAACAAATGATCAATTTGAGTCACGCATTGATCGAAAAACGCCCAGAATGGGCTCACAGGCACGCCAAAGTCATTCTTCAGCATGATAACGCTCCTGCACATTCAGCCAGATTGACTAAGGAAACGATTTCTTCGCTTGGTTGGGAACTCCTACCCCACCCGCCGTATTCACCTGACCTGGCGCCTTCTGATTATCACCTCTTCTCATCGATGGGACACTCATTGGCGGAGCAACACTTCAACAATTTCGAAAACGTACGAAAATGGCTCGATGAATGGATTTCAAATAAAGATGAAGCATTCTTTTGGAATGGTATCCATATATTGCCCGAGAGATGGGCAAAATGTGTAGAAAGCGAGGGTCAGTACTTTGAATAAAATATATTATACTTTTTTTTAAATTACTGTGTATATATTTTAAGAAATAAACGACATTTTAAACTTGCATACCTGGTACTGTGGAGTGGGTAACCTTATTTGGAGAAAAAGCTGCGGCTGAGTGAGATACTGGTCAAACCGTTGGCCTAGAAACGAGGAGTAATGCCTAAAATGTTTTTTATAAATGAATTATATACTCCTTTAATATATTTTTTTAAAATTTGTTTAATTGAAATTTACAACTGTATATATGGTAAAAATATATTATACATCTATGATAAAAATGACAGGTCACTTGTTTTTAAAGCAACTACCCATTGGTAGTACTTATAAAGGTTCTATATAATGAATTATATTAGAAGGTCTCGAGGCCATCTTCTTTTCAGACACCTCGGAAGGCCTTTAATAAAGAATTAAAAAAATAGACTACTTATTTTGAGATACCTAATCAATATCTGAATTAAATGAGTGAATTCCATATATATAAATTTCTTTTGTTTGTTGTACTCTCTTAACAAATGAAATATTTTCCAAGGTCAACTCTGGAATGAGTTAGGGTTGTGGATAATTGCTGAAATAGTTTTGCTCCAGTTTTTAAAAAGCTAAACTGTCCAGTAATAAGTACGTGACATTATCGTAATCCCTGTTTCACAAAATTTATCCGATTGGTTATTTTTAATTTTTTGTTTTAGTTATTGCACAATAATAGTGTGTACATATAGCCGTCTATCCTCAGCTAAGCAAGTACTATCTGTTTATTACAATTAGTGTTGAATTAAAGGCATTCTTGAGGTGTTCCAAAAGTAGTAACATTTCTATAATTAAGAATAAAATTGGAGTGTGCTTATTATCCTAAAGTATGAAATACCTGATATGTTGAGATAGTTTTGAATAGAACAGGAGTGACGCAATAAATATGTAGGAGAAATTTTTAGTAACATTTTTTTTTTCTATATTCGGTCTATAGCAACTAGTTAGTGACGGAATCGGCTTAGCCTTATTTAGGGAAAATTTAACAAGGGCGGGAGGGATGAGGTAAGTTAAATAATATTAGAGGGAAATTTGGTTAGGGCAGGTCGTTAAAAATAATTGCGGAGAGGAGGGGTGTCCAGATCGAGACTTAAACTTATTTACCGCGCAATAATTTATTCGGTGCTCATCCGGAATTATTGCCGGAGGATTGAAATTCAAATGAGCGCCGGCGGGAACAATCACCCGCACGCGGGAACAATGGCCGCCTCGAGACTATCATCTCCCGCGCGCGGGAACAAAAGTAGGCCCGCATTAAATCGGCACCGGTTTCTTTAGGCAGATTCAGAGCGGGTGGGGTTTCCACGATGGGGGCATTATCTTCTCCGAAGGAACATTCTTTTTGGAGGGAGAACTTCGATGATGTTCGTCCTCGAGGGGAATGAAAGTGTATTTCTATGTAAATATTTATCATGAAAATAGGAAACCTCGGTTCTATGTCTATACGGTAATGTTATCTAAACTTTATTGAAGTAATATTTCCTATAAAAATTCCTTGATAAATAAATAAATCCGAATAAATTTAGCTTGATGCTTAATAAAAATTTTATTTTTATTTATTTATTAATTTTTTTTTAAATAATGTTTTATCGAATAAATATTATTGCTTCCTCTCTCAATAGCAATAAGTAATATGGATGACAATTAATCCATTAATACTGTATATACAATGAAACTTAATTTACAAATTACAAAATATAATAAATAATAATATAAAATATATTATCATTAGGTCGGTAAAAAAATAATGCAGGTTTCGAATATTCATTTTGTTTAGGCAATTACTTGCCAAGTTATGAAATGAAATAAAAAAATAATCTTCATTCTGGGACAAGTTTTCCCCAAAGAATAAAAAAACATGTATAATAAGGTTGTATAATAGTCAGGCTATCTTTATTTCAAACGAAGATAGTAATATGTATAAAAGATGATATATGTATGTATAATTAAAAGTAGAACTTTAGGTATAAATAAATACATAAAAAAAAGAAGAGGGAGAAAAAAAAAACAACATGATTATATGCTAATATAATAATTACAATGCATTCAGGAAAAATAAAGAAATATAGAAAATAAGTCAATTAAATAATATAAAAATAATGAGTAGAAAGGAAAAGATTAAAAAATTTAAAAACTGCATGAATGTTGATACGACAAAATATTTACAAATACATAAAAATATATATTTACGTATCTATTTCCTATAAATCATCAAAGATTTTTTCCAGTCTAGCTTATGAATTATGACCAATGGTTATTATTGTTGTTTTTCCTCAAAGATAAGTTTAGTTTGTGTTACATTTTGTATGAGAATCCACTACATAAAAACAAGATTTTCGTCATATTCGTCAGTCAAAAAAACGTAGAAATTCGTAAAGTTATTTCTATGAGCTTAGTCAAATTGTGACCCAAACCGCGTGCAACAGCAATGTTGTTTGGGGTAAAGGAAGCATCAGTGAATGTTCAGTGCAGCGATGGTTTCAAAAATTTCCTCCTGGTAATTTTACTCTCAAAAACATGGAAGGTTGATGCAGTTCTTGCAGTTCAGTGCGGAAAACCCACAAAACTACTCGGGACATTGCAAGAGAAGTTAGTGTCGACCACTCAACATAATAAACCACACAAAATTATACTATTCTTTTATTTTTTATAGTCACAGGTAAAAAACCTGCATTATTTTTGCACCAATTCAATAATAAATTCAGCTTACAATGATACCTTCAAGTTTAACATTGCAGTCAAATATCCTTTAGTTCTTAATATTCTTGTTAATCCTAATATTATCCCTGCTCTTCAGGAATTTTCTCAACCCTCCAGGGTCCACCTCCTCTCCCTCCTCTCCCAGGAAGGATAACTGTGTACGCTCAGCTCGGGAGTCCTCTCTACCTGTCCTGCCCTGGGCACAACCTCTGCGACCTTCCCTTCCGCTGGGGTTTAGGCAAGAAAGCCAAGATAGCTCCTTGGATCGCAAAATCCAAGTCTCTAGGTGAGTCCTTATTAATCTACACTTATTTAGCATATGTTCTTGAAAAATGAGTATTGAGAAGTCATTCATAATAGATAAATATCCACTTTTAAACAAGATACATTACTTAAAGAAATAGAATTCAAAATATAATAGAATAGTAGAACCTCACTAATCCGACTCCCGATTGTCCTACTCTCCGGGTAATCTGATTCCTCGCGGGCAGATTCGAGGGCCGCTCAAAAAGTGGCAGAAAGAGTGATTCTTTTAGTTTTAGATGATTTTTTTTTCTTTTACGGTTTTTGCACTATACGTCCTTAACAAGGACAACCCTCAGTTTTCTTTGTCTTTTCCTATTCCTGATATTCCTCTTAGAAACCGATTACCTCAAGAAAGAAGCCATCCAGTTTTAAGTGAGTGAACAGTTTTTTGTTATTGTTGGTTTGACATTGTTATATTATATATTACTCAACAGCAGGAGTTTGAAATTCTCTAGTTTAATTGTTTCTTCTTGATTTTTATTATTTGTAATCAGATCAAAGTTTTTAATCATAGACTTTCTTTTAAAATTATCTAGTTTCTTTTGATCTTGTTATCAAATATAAAGACACTGCAATAATCGAATTTCCGTGATTTTTTTTTTAATTCGCTTATGGCCGTCTAGGACAGCGTTAAGTAACCATATGCAATAATTTCCGTACTTCTTCCTTGATTTACAATTTTTCTTCATGCATTCATTTTGCTGTCTTCTTCCCTCTTCTGTCCAGAAGCTAAGTTTTTCTCTCTTTTCCTTCTGTAAACTGTAAACCCTTATAGTTTAGTATCATTGAATTACGTTATCTGTTAGACCAATCTCCGCCATGTCTTTCTTAATTCCCTGCATTCATTGGTTACATTTTTTTCTCTTGATAATTGGAAATTTTTTTCGTAAGCCTGTTGTTATTTATCCTCATTATGTAATCAAAGAATTTGATTCTTCTTTTCCTGATTGAATCTGACATCTTTTCATTGTACAGGTCCTTGTTTTTCCTGTTTCTAAATTTTCATTTGTCTGTTTTCAATGGCCCCAAATTTTCCTATAATTTTTCTCTATCTCTTTTATTTATCCAAGTTTCCTGGTGAACATACATTGTGCAGCATATAGACTATCTGGTTTGATAACTGAATTGTAATGCTTAATTTTAGTTTCCATTGAAAGGCTTCTCTTGTTTTGAATATCTTTAGACGATTCATAAGCTGATTTCAGTTTTATCATTCTTGCATTCATTGTTTGATTTCTAATTCGTTAACCTGAATTATTTCACCTAAAAGTTTACTTTTTTTTTTCTGTCTAGGCATTTTAGGCATAGAGAGTATATTCATATATATAGTAATGAAGTTCTAGCGAATATATATATATATATATATATATATATATATATATATATATATATATATATTCCTTGGAATCAATATATTCTTCCCCCTCAATTGACGAAATGGTGGAATGCCTAACATCGAATCTTTATACTGTCCTTAATCATCTTGCCCCTCTCAAAACCTCAATTATCCGACGACTACCAGCTCCATGGATTAACCCTGACATTAGAAATCTGATGAAGCGAAGAGATGCTGCCAGGAGACGTTTTAGGCGTACTAGACATTCAGATGATTATTCATCTTTTAAGCTTCTTAGAAACCTCACCCAGACCTCTTTACGCCGTGCTAAAGCACAGTATTTTCAAAATATCCTATCCCAAGCGCCTGACCCTAAATCTAAATGGAAAATTTTGAGAAAATTTGCAGTACCCAGTTCCACATCTGATAACAATTATCCATTCACTCCAGATGAACTTAATTCCTACTTTGCTGACCCCCACCCTAATGAACTCCCTGTAAACACCTTATCCTATTCTATTCCTCAAACCCCTTTTAATTCTAATAACTTTTATTTTCATAATATTTCCCCTAATGACCTAATTGATTCAGTTTTTAAATCTCGTACCAATGACCATGGTTTGGATCAAATACCTTTAAAAATAATCAAACTCTGCCTTCCTGTTATCTTACCTGCCCTGCTCCACATATATAATTTCTCCTTACAAAACTCTATTTTCCCTAGAGCTTGGAAAAAAGTCCTTGTCCGTCCATTAAATAAAGTTCCTTCTCCTTCCTCAGTTTCCCACTTTCGACCTATATCAATCCTATCAAATTTATCTAAACCATTAGAAAGATTAGCACATACCCAACTCACCTCCTTTCTTGACTATAAAACTCTCCTTAATCCTTTCCAATCAGGATTCCGATCCGGATACTCCACGCAGTCTGCTTTGGTAAAAATTACTCAAGACCTTTACTACTCCTTAGACCAACAGAATATTACGATCCTGATCCTTTTTGATTTTTCAAAAGCTTTTGATTCTGTTGACCATACAATCCTCCTCTCCAAACTCCATAACCTCTCAATATCTAATAGTGCGTTAAGCTGGCTTCATTCTTTTTTATCCAACCGTTCCCAAACAGTGATTATACCTGAAAAAAACCTCACTTATCTTCACTACCACTCTCGCGAGGAGTACCCCAGGGATCTTCTCTTTCACCTACCCTATTTTCTATTTATATTAATGACTTGCCGAATCGCATCCACTACTCCCAATATCATCTTTATGCTGACGACTTGCAAATATATTTATCCTTTCATTCTTCAAATATGCTAGAGGCGACTTGTAAGCTACAGAAAGACATAGATAGCATTAACCTTTGGGCAGTGGAGAATAAATTAAGTCTAAATCCAGAAAAAACAAAGGCTATTCTCATTGGGTCAAAACCTCACCTAAAAGCTCTTCCCTACTATCCACTGCTTTTCTTAAAAAACCGTCCAATTCATTTCCAAAATTCCATTAAAAATCTGGGAATAACTTTCGATAAACATCTTGCATGGAATAGCCATATCTCTCAAATCACGAGAAAATCTATTTTTATTCTTAAGCAACTTTCACATTACCGTGATCATCATTACCATTAAGTACTCGAAAACTTTTAGTATCATCACTTATTTTTCCTAACTTTGACTATGGATGCGTAGTATATGGAGGACTGTCTGATGAGCTCGAGATGAGATGTAAAAGAGTAATGAACTGTTGTATTAGATTTATTTTCGGGATCTCCAGACGTTCTCACATATCTCACAGGTATTCTGAAATCGGGTGGCTGTACCCCGGTTTTCAACGTCAATACTTCCTGGGTGCTCTCATATTTCAAACCTTGAAAACCAAAAAACCCACCTATATCCATGACCTCCTTACTCTGCGCTCCTCCATTCACCTCTTAAATACTAGAACCCAACCCATCAACCTATACACTCCGGCGCATCGAACTGCATCCTTCGAGAAATCCTTTATTATCCGTGCTTCCTCGTTATGGAATTCATTGCCCATCACAATTCGAAAAAGATCCACTCTTACTTCCTTTAAACATCATTTATTCCTTTACCTCCTGGATCTTCAATCTTCCGAGCTAATGTAAAACGTGAACATTTATGTAATATACATTATAATAGTATACATAAGATGTATCATTTTACAAGATGTCACAGTTATCTTGTAACATATAATTTAATTCTTTATCAATTTTTATTATTATCTATTGTTATTATTTATTATAATTAATTATCAAAGCCAGATGATTGTCCTATGTACTGTAATCATATGTTATTCTTAGGGGACAAGTAGTCCCAGAATAAAGTTCATTCTCTTCTTCTTCTTCTTCTTATATATATTTTTAATAGGTCGAGTGACAGTAAACGCTAAACAGCAGCTGGTATTCGACTCTATCCAGCCGGACGACGAGCACTTGTACAGTTGCTGGCAGGGCGACTCCTTGGCGGGTGTCGTCCGACTCTTGGTCGTCGACGAGAGCAAGATGCCGATCAACCACCACCTCATCATCTTCGGGTTCGTCCTCATCCTCAGCACCTTTCTCTTCGTCTTCGCCAGGATTTACATGAACAGGAAGAGGGCGGCGAGTGTCTACTACTGAACGGGGATTTTTAATATACAATAACTACATTACTTAATTAAAGATTTAATTAAATTATAACATCTCTCTCTCTCTCTCTCTCTCTCTCTCTCTCTCTCTCTCTCTCTCTCTCTCTCTCTCTCTCTCTCTCTCTCTCTCTCTCTCTCTCTCTCTCTCTCTCTCTCTCTCTCTCTCTCTCTCTCTCTCTCTCTCTCTCTCTCTCTCTCTCTCTCTCTCTCTCTCTCTCTCTCTCTCTCTCTCTCTCTCAATCTCTCTCTCCTCTCTCTCTCTCTCTCTCTCTCTCTCTCTCTCTCTCTCTCTCTCTCTCTCTCTCTCTCTCTCTCTCTAGAGATTTGTACATAATATCCACTTTGACAAACACATTCTTTTATTAAAATTTAATTAATTAAATTTTTTTTAAATTAATCTAGGTTATTCTCTAATTCTCTCTGCTTTGTCTCCGATTCGTTTAATTTTACAAAAGTTGTTTGATAATTTACATAATTAAATAAATGTATTATTTGAAATTCTTTTTAGGTCGTATCTTTTCAGAATATTTAAATTAAATTAATAATATACATTTTAAAATGAAAATCCAGTAAATTATTTCTTTATTTCGTAGACAATATAAATATATTAAATTAAAGCATTATAATATCAATCTCACACACAAAGGCGAATGGTAGAAATTTAAAATAGTGACTTTTTTCTTTGAATAGTTATTATAATAATTATTTTCAGTTGAGGCACACAAAATAGTATAGAATTAAAAATTGATGTGCCACTTCTATTGGAATTTTATTTAATCGAAGACTAGTTACGATTAAATCACTAAACTAATAATAATAACTATTAATTTATAATAATTTAATTATAATAATTAATAATTAATTAAATCGATTCAATTATTAAAAACCCATCGTCAATTCTGAAGCCATAAAGAGCATTTTAAACAACAGGAATTTGATATACAGATTACACTTATTAATTGAATAGATAAAAATATTTTATATTTTGATCATTATGAATCACATATCCTCCATAGGGGAAAGGGCAAATTATTATAGTATGATTGTATTTTTAGTTTTTTATTGTATTTTATTTTTATAAATACTATTATTATTATTGATCAATTTGTATTTCGTGTAGTGAGTTTTTTTTTCTTTTTTTTTTAATTTCTTTATTTATATGGCCTAAGACTTCCATTGAAGTCCTATACTGGACTGGGT
The DNA here is from genome assembly GCA_003667255.2 of Euschistus heros. Classification (NCBI taxonomy): domain Eukaryota; kingdom Metazoa; phylum Arthropoda; class Insecta; order Hemiptera; family Pentatomidae; genus Euschistus; species Euschistus heros. The sequence goes on along the minus strand of RCWM02000007.1, from coordinate 771,137 downwards.
GGGAATGTCAAGATTCATTCCGTGGGTCCGCCAAGGAATAAATTTTAACCCGCGCAGGTGGGATTTGGGAGACCTACGCCCCAACTCACTCGGCCATTGAGTCCCCCGTAGTGAGAGGTTCTCTTATGTTTTGTCTTTATTGACCATTAGTTACAAAGGTACGGTGGCATATAGAGGTGGCTTGAAATTTATATAGAAATCTACCTTATTCAATTAAATTATAAAAAAAAAAATGAAATATGTGGTGCGACATGCAACTACATTACCATGTTTACCACCAGTTTACCATGGTAAAACTACTGAATCCATCTGCATCAAATGGATTATCTTCATAGTTCTGAGAAATTTTAGCGATAATATTATTTACAATAATAAAAATTAAACGTACGATGTTGAGTGGCAGAAACAAGGTTTGCCACACTGTCATACACTTTTATGATAACAAGTTAAAATCAAAATAGATGAAATCAATAAAATTATATCCACTGAAGAAAAATTATTAACGAATCAAAATGTCGATCCTTCGCTATTTTATATTGTGTATAAAAATATGATTCATGGGCTTTTAATTAGTTGTATATTATTACATTTTATATTAGTGGTATATTAGATGTAAGCACTGATAATGCAGTCCGCCAGAGTTTCTTAATAGTTTCAGTCCATTTGGATAACCTACTCATACATCGAAATAAAAAAATGTCTAATTATGCTTTTAAGTAACCTTTAAATAAATGATCAGTGATCTGATACACTTGAAAATATTATTGATGCTATAATTATACTAAAGATTTTCGTCGATAGTCAAATAAAACTACAATTATCAGTTAAAAATTCTTCACAAATGAGAGACGAGCGATGCTAGAATGGAATAATTAAAAAAAAACATAGACGAAATGATTACAATAAAAAAAAAATTATATTATAGCGTGGTAGATAAATTTTGATCTTTACAAAATAACCGCGTATATCAACTGACATATTTTACAATCACAGGATTATTTTATACATCATAATTGAAATACAATTAGTACCTATTATTATAAAAAAAAATTAGAGAGGAAAAAATAACTCTATAAAAAAAGGGAGGAACAAATTCCCTAACAAAAACCAGAGGACGAGGGCCTTTTATATATAGATTAGGAAGGAAGTTTATCAAACGGCAGTTATAAAGTTCGGAGCACATGAAGAATATTTATTTCGACCTTTATTCATTTTTCATCCCGTTTATTATTCCATACACGTGAAGGACACGTACAGATTTAAATACAATGGCAGTAGAGTGTTGTTTGTTTAATTAAACTTAAACGAATATTTTAAATATACAGCGCCCGACCAAGCGGTCATGACAACTTTACGGATTCTGTGAATTCAGGCTTGATTCATACTTCCTTATTATTTGTTCATTTCTTATTTATAGAATCTTCATTGTGATTAAATTTTTTCTTATAATTTTCCTTTACTATGCCTGCCAATTCACTCTTCGTCGTAAACCTAGGTAAACTAAAGTATCCTTTAATGATATTCCACTAATCCCTGTTGAACAGATCCGCCACCTAGGACTCCACTTGGACAAACGTGTTACTTGGAATCCACATACAAGACTGAAACGACAAGAAACTGCCTGTCACTTTCGACTACTTCAAAATTTACTTGACAAACGTTCAAACCTTCCAATTAACCGATAAGATTAGTACAATCCTTTCTGAAACATATTTTGTCAGTGATTGTCCTCAGTGTTGCACAAAGTACAACAACCGAACGCTCTCGTTTTGGTTTTTCCTCGTCCCTTTACATTAAGAGAAACCCACCTAAAATTTGTATACATTGCTATAGACATATTATGAACTACATATTCATCAGCTTGTTTGATTTTTGCAATTTTAAAAGTAGTTTAAATAAATAGGTTTGGCCTAAATAATGGCTCGATGAAAAATGTCTAAATAAAAAAAAGAATCAACATTCATTCTGATGAGCGATACTTTAATACGACTAGGGATATAACACTAAAACTACCGCTATTACGTGTATACATATTGTTACCATTGTTCCTTCGTAAAAAATAATAATAAGTGAGGAGTTGATATTGAAAAGAACTTTAGTTATAATTTTTATTAAGTAGTAAAGTCAAAAAGAAAAGTAAAGATTGATTTTTTTCAAGAACTTCTGAATTTGACTCGTCATGGTAGGTTTAGTGTTAATGTAGTTAATATAAGATATAATAAACTCAAACTTTAATTTTTTATTTTAACGATTGTGAGACTGTTAATATTATTTAGGCTTGTATTTACTGTTAATAAGGAAGGTTATTTGATACTATATATAGTTTGAATTTCCAGAGATCTCTGCAGTAAATGCTCGATATACCAAATCCATATGATCCGTTTCAGTGTATCCCCCACGCAGAGATATTCCCATGTTGATTCCCATTTGGGTAACCCGTATTCCCTAGGGGTACCAATGTTAGTATCGCTTAAACCATCACGTAGTACTCAGTGGGATTTGAAATTCAGATTGACATCCTTTCTTTGCTGTCATAAACGTTGATTTGTTTCTAAACAAACAAACTTTTCTCATTGTTTTTAAATCACTGTTTTTATATTGTTGGCTCACTTATTCATATAAATCACAAAGTTTACATATTTGTACGGTACACTTGAACACCGAATATAAGTCGAACGTATATATCGAATGTGATTTTCATGAAAAAATCAAAACTAATTGAAAGGAATCGATTTCCAAAATTATATGTAAACCTGCTTAAAGTATTTACTACAAAGATAAAAAGCACCAGAGTTTAAATAATTCTTTACTAATAATAGAATGCAGGGGTTTACGGAACTGGAAAACCTAAAAATCAAATCATCCTTTTTACATCAGAAGATAAAACTCGATCTGTAATTCGGAAGTCTTGTGAATTTATTATTTTCCTTTTTATATGCTTTCTACAATACAAGATTATTATTAATAAGTAAATAAAATTTAAATTATTAGTTACACTCCAACCCTTTAAGAATGGTGTCAAAAATGGAGTCCTAAACCCACGACTTCCTGTCCTACAGTATCCTTTAATGATATTCCACTAATCCCTGTTGAACAGATCCGCTATCTAGGACTCCACTTGGACAAACGTCTATTTTGGAATCCACATACAAGACTAAAACGACAAGAAGTTGCCCGTCGTTACAGACTACTTCAACATTAACTAGACAAACGTTCAAAGCTCCCAATTAATTAAAAAAGACTAATATACATGACTATATACTGGACGTACGGAGTTGAGCTTTGGGGCTCTACTAAACCATCCAATTCATCTCGTATCCAAAATCCTTCGAAAAATCCTCAATGTCTTTGTCACTAATAAACTTATCCATAAAGATCTTAATGTTCCATATGTTGCAGATTTAGCCCAAACCAGATATCAATCCTTTCATAGTAAGCTCCATAACCACTCAAATCCCCTAATTTCTCAACTTGCTTCCCACACCATTCCTGATAATCCTCCGAGGCGTGTGAAAAGAAGATGGCCTGGAGACCTTCTAGTGTAGAATTTTTATTAAAGTGCTACTGATGAGTGGTTATTTACAAGTTTTGTCACGTAATTGTAATAGGTAACGGCACATTTACTTGATGTATAAATATTGTACACTTGTAAATTTCAATAAATTGTTATTAAAAAAAAAATTATTTGTTAAAATTATTTTATGATATTAGTTAAGTTCTCTACTTATGAGAGCGGGCGATGTACAATGGTTTAAGGGCGAAAAAAAAACTCAAAAAATCATCTCTACATCGTGTACTGTTTTGTTGAGTAGGATATATACCTGATTTGTACTGTTCATCCTGTGTTGTTTTGCATTTGAAACAAATAGCAAAAGCCACAAAAAATCGTACTGATTTACAAACGCGAAAATTTTTACGTGTCAACATATGGACTTTTTTTTCTCCAAAGAGTTTTCTTACTCATTTTGACAAAGAATATACCAAAAAAAAAAAGGCAGAATTGAGAAAATTATGTTAAATTATAACGCAATTTTATAGAATACCGAGTTGTTTTAAAAATCACAATTTTTTTTCAGTTAATTCCGTCTACCTCTGCAATGTTGCATATGTTGATTAAAAATTTATATTCAGCTCTACAATTCACATTAAAAATTTTCACCGTCTTTCACTGTGTGCAATAGTTTTTAGAAATTTAATTTTTTTTGCGAATTTAATAAAATTATATTTAATTAACTTATTTCTAATCAAGATATTTTTTATGTTCTTTTTTTATTGTTGTTTTGTTAGATGTACATACCTGAGGAAGCAAACGAAATAATATAAATAAAAATAGTGACACCGGTCGTCTTGCAACCAATTCTTCTTACATTGCCAGTGTCGAAATGTTAGACACACCCTTGTAATAAGAAACACAACGATTCCTTTATTTTCGGTCGATACGTGTTTTTTTTAACACAACTTGAAGTATAAGTTAGGATATTTGAAAAGGAGACAGAAATGTTAAACCTTGTAAAGTATTTAAATCCAATATTAGTAAAAAATTTAAATTTTACGTTCAAGACTCCTGAGAAAAGCCACATCTGGAGATCCTAGTACATATAGTAATTAAATAAATTTTAAAAAACCTTTTGAAATGAAATGAAAAATAAACCTTATTCCGGGACTTATTGTCCCCTAAGATTAACAATAATGCACAATTACAGGTACAATTGTCTGACTGTATTATTTACAAGTTAAACGCGTCAGTAATCATTACATATATTGTCGACAGGAAAGAAAAAATGGTCATAATAACATAAAATACAATCTTAAATAAAAAGATAAACTAATTTTGATTATTTACATAATTATTTTTGTATCTGCGGAAGATTGATTATGTAAAAGGTGTAAAAATAAATTATTTTTAAAGGAAGTAATGGAAGCAGCTTTACGTATAGGAGTGGGTAGGGAATTCCAGAAGGAGGTAGCACGAATGATGGTAGAGCCATCGATAATTATCTGCTCCGACACCTTGAGTGCGATTAAAAGCCTTTTTAAATTTTATTCCGACAACCCAATAATTCAAGAAATTAATTTTATTATAAATAAGACCACTAAATCTTCCAAAGAGGTAATCTTTTTCTGGATCCCCAGCCATTCCGGTATACCCGGAAATGAGGAGGTGGATGAAGCAGCAAGAGAAGCCCCCATTAGAAACCATTACACCCACTTTCTTGTCTGCGGCAGAGATGTTTCGTCCACTCCACATGAAGATTTTGAGTGAATGGCAGAGTGCATGGTCGGCATCGGAAGGTAATAAATTAAAAGAAATCAAACTGAACATCGGTGGCTGGGCCTCTTCATCAAGACAATGTAGAAGGGAGGAGGTGATAATCACACGGCTAAGGATTGGACACTGTCGTTTAACGCATGACTACCTGATGGCAAGGAGAGATCCCCCTCAGTGTCAGCTCTGCAGAATTGCTCTAACAGTGAGGCACATTTTCGAGGAGTGTCCTCAGTACAGGAGAGATATGGATAAATGTGGTGTACCTCGTCAGCTCTGTAAGGCCTTGGGCGATAGTGAACGGTACATTCCTAGTACTATCGAATTTATAAAGAAAATTAAGTTATATAATTGTATTTAATGTTATTTACTTTATTCATAACTAATTTTTTTCTCTTTATTTTTTATCTATTTATTTATTTAATAATTTTCCTTTTTCTTGTTTATTTATTTTTATTTTTTATTTTATTTTATTTTTTATTTATTTATTTTTTTTGTAAATCTTATTAATGGTTGACATTAATATAATTTATTAGAAATTTATTATTGTTATTGTCATTGTTGCAATGCAGGTGGTATAGTTAAGTTCGGGTATATGGGCAATAATAACCATAGCAGTTTTTTGCCCTTAAAAGCAAACAACAACAACGAATGATGAAAGATTTTTCAAAGGAAGCAGTTCTATGTGAGGGGGTGTACAGATTAAATAGTTTAGGTCTAGTGTTTAGGAGGTGGATAGAAGGGCGAAGAGTTAATAAGTCATAAATATAGGAAGGTTTTTTTGGGGGTTTAGAGATTAGAATAGAAAAGTAACCAGAAAGTATTGCCGTCGGAATTCAGGAAAAAGTCAAGCTCAGAAAACGGCAAGTAACGTGTAACTACCTGCGGATCCCGAAGATAAATCTAATGAAACATTTCATCAGTCTCCTTACCTTTTTTACTAATTATATAGATCTAAAAAAAATAAAATGTAGGCATAAAAAAAAAAAAGTGTGATAGGAAATGCCTGAAAATTATAATCGATATTCAATTTTAACATGTTAATTATTTTAAATAATAATTTTAATTGATGGAGATAAAAAATTAAACGAATAAAATCATAAATTATTAACAATATTCCAGTTAAAGTAGCCAAGAGGCTGTTTACTACTCTATCCCTAAACCAGATACAAACAAACCTATATATTTTCTGGTGACCATATTCTCCTAAAATATGGCCACATATTTCAAGGATTTATGGACAGTGAAACTTTTTTTGCTAGAAGGAGATCCTACCTAGTTTTACTTCTGAAAGAAGTAGAATTTTTCAATTTGTAGCTGGTAATATTGATTTCTGTTTGACTTTTTTTCTATCACTTTTATATTTAAATCTTGGATGTAAAGTTTTCTGTGACTAAATCAATATTTATATATATAAAAAAAAAATTAGTTTACATCAAGGAACAAAGAATCAACATGGTGCATGTTTTTCGGATTGGTATATATATTACATTCGGGTAGGATTAGTATGTACAATCATTTTTCTAGACAATATAAGTTTATGATAAGTATTGTATTTATTACAGGGTAGGTTGTAATTACGTGCAAACACTAAGTCTATACAAGAACCACTACGTGTTGAACTGGATTTTTTGTAATCAATCAGTCACTCAAGAAGAATATCGTATGCTTGGAGGTAAAAGTCATTAAGTAAAAAAAATTATTTTTCTTTTTAGGTGAGCGAAAAAAAAAAACGGGAATATGATCATTAAAAAATTCTCAGATAGTAATATAGTGAATTTTATCATTCTTTTTTTTTTTTCTAATCCTCCACTTGTTGATATAAAAACAAACAAATAATAATTAGAATGGAATTATCTTCTTTTGCCTTCCCAGCATTTTAAGAATGGTTACTTAAGCATCAATCCTGGTGCCTCAGTTGACTGTTGTCTTCCTGTTGTTTTGAACAAGTGAGGAGGAATCACTATGCTGGCGATGGTGTGAAAATGGGTCAGTCTAAAAAGGCTGAACCCCTTCCCTAAAATACGTCCGCTAAGCTGCCACCTACCAGGCCTGGGAGGTAGGGATGTCCCTGAAGAGAGGGTTGGCACAATACTTTAGGCTGTCAAAGAATTTAATGTGCCTTCGACCAATAAATGATAAGAGCGATGGTAGTTGTAAATTTTCTACGTTAAGGGGAAAAAAGTCAGGTGTCGATCTCTGGCCCTCTCGAGGCTTGTTCCGCGGACTATTCCGGAGGCCTGGGAGGTAGGGAGTGATGTCCCTGAAGAGAGGGTTGGCACAATACTTTAGGCTGTCAAAGAATTTAATGTGCCTTCGACCAATAAATAATTATCAATAGTAGTTGTTACGAGAGGTAACGGCCGGATACGCTCTTGAAAATCATAAGAGCGATGGTAGTTGTAAATTTTCTGTTATAACGATGTTTCTGGCCCTCTCGAGGCTTGTGATATTGGATACATACCTTTAAATCGGTGGAAAGAGGAGAGCCTCAGCTTTCTTTTGATTTATATAAATGTAAAATTCGCGGACTATTCGTCGGAGGACAGAGTTCTAAAAGCTCTGAAGTGCTTTTAGTGTTGTTTTATACATATACTGAAGAAGTGGGGCGCCGTGAAGTAGGGTGGGGCGGATGATGGCTTTATATAGCTGAATTTTGAGTCGAAGAGACAGTTGAGGATTTGACTAAAAAATATTACTTTACAAATAATAAAACTTGGAATTTTTGTATTTTAGTATTTTTGTTCAGCACTAAAACTTCAAATGATTTGTTCGACCTTATATTAAGACAGTCATATTTCAGTCTCAAATATTTACACAATTAATTTTATTCAATATGGCACTATCCCTTGGTCACGATTTTACAGATTCTCATAGTTTTTGTTGCCTTTTTGCTCCACCCTACTTTACTAAAAGGAGCCTCACACTGCATTAGCGGTAGACGAGGAGTGCCTAAAATGTATTTACTAACGACTCCTTACTTACGAAGTAATCTTCGTTCTTATTTTTGACGCCTGCTTTAATAATTATTAAAAAAGAATAATGATTTTAGTATATAAACGTATTTATTAGAGATGAGCCGATTTGTAGGCAAAAACCACCTTATATTTCTACGCCTAAAAATAGGTTGAAATGATAACTTGGCCTTAATTGATTATATAATTTTTTTTTTTTTACATTCATCTCTACATTTTTTTATTTTTCTTGGAATTTTAAATCTTTTTTTTTGTTATAATCAACAAACTTTAAAAAAAATCATGACATTAACAAAAAATAAATTCGATAACTCCCAAAATACTAAAAAAAGAACTTACGTTACTTACTATTCCTTTTTAATCACTGTTTTGGTTATGTGTAATTATAAATAAGAACAATTCCTGATTGAAATGTTATATAAAGGTTAGAATACGAAAATTAAACTACCATTTTAGCAAGTAACATATTTAAAGTACAATTATGTGTAAGATATATATAAGTCCATAAACAGTTATAACTTACATACATGAGACCATAAACACGATATTTTTTTTGTCATGATTAAATTCAAATTTTACAATTAACTATCTATTCTAAGTTAAATAAATTGCTTTATTTTTCCAAAAAAAACACTGTTACTTACCGACTAGTTTGCAAAAACAAATATATATAAATCTATATAGCATAAAAATCTGTAACGAGTGCCTATTGATTTTATTATAAATTTTAAATACTTTTACCCTATAGGTCTCAATGTTTTTTAGACGTCTTAGGAAAAAGCATGTGAAATAACCCTGCATGATCCAAAAAAATAAAGCATCCAAGTCAACAAGGAAACTTCGAAAGCACTCCCTGAGGATGAAACTGAAGTGATTTTCATCGTAATAAATTCGAATGGAAGGGGCCCCAAAGAGTGACTCATTAGCATATGCATTTTCTAAACAAGAGGGCCATTTACATAGTCAATTATCCTGTTAATCCTGACTAATTAAGTTCCTGGAATGCTGGAGGGCGGGCTCCAGTGACGTGAGTGGGAATAATGTCAGTCATGGATCATGGATATTGGCATTCTGTTCCAATATAGTTTGGACCTCCGAATCATTTAGTATTAAACGTATCCCGTACATCCTAATATTCGAAACCATCTTGGTTACGAGACAAAAATAAAATTATTCTGCAACATTTTAAAAAGTTTTAATTAGGATTCATAAATTAATTGAGACTTCTATAAGAATTATTTTATTTGAAAACTAGTTTCGAATGTTAATCATCATCAGTTCTAAGACATAAAAAATTTTCAAAATATCAGCACTTTGTAACGTAGATGATATACACTTAAGGTTTTGAAAAAATTGTGAGACAAGAAATCAAATATATTGGTACTCATTCAGAACGACCAGGATTTAATTCGTTTTTTGATTTATTCGAAAATTATTGTATTTTTCAGAAGATAAGAGTATTTTTCTTTGACCCAATAAGTCTTTCTTATATTAAAGTTAGATTTGTCTACAAAATTTCTGCTTTCCCAAAAAATTGATTTTTGATGCACTAGATCCAATTCTGAACCACAGTGCGCCGGATGATATACTACAAGTTTGTCTAGATAAATCTGGATGCGTTTAAAATAAAATGGTTAAACTTAAATGCAATTATTACAAAATAAATTTTTTTTTTTCATTCATTGATATTTACAACTGTACAAAATAATATACAACCAGTAAATATGTTGTCAGTGATGGCATGTAAATAACTTGTGAAGAACTACTCACTAGTGGCACTAGTGGCACATATATATATATATATATATATATATATATATATATATGTCCTTACCTAAAATTAGGATCTTAAACCTGTCCGGTTATGATTAACCGTAAATTTTACTAACGCAAAAATTATTGAAAATGTATCATGGTCATTAGTTAGTGAGCTAGTTATTAATCTGTTGTTTTTTTGTGTGTTTTTTAAATATTAAAGCTATATATGACTGATTTGTTGTGAAATATAAAATGTAAATATATTTAAATTAGACGTAAAAACGGCTATGTGTTTTACAATCCAATTTTTTTTTTTTTAACAAATATACATTTCTTTAAAAATGAACAACATATATATTATTGCTTAATGAAACTTTTATTTTTTTATTATTATTTTAAACATTCTTTTCATTATGTGCAGCAGTATCATTTATATTTTTATGGGAGAGATAGTGTACAGTAACAAGTCAATAATTCATAGATCGACTATCTATCAGTAGCTTAACACAAAGATGGATTAGGAAGATGTTCGTTGCTAAGATAAGAAAGTCGTTTTTTCAATATGGACTATTTTAGAATCTGTTTAATGCGTAATAAGAATTCCCTCAAGATAGGACATACTGGTGGGAAATGATATACATCCTCTCTCTCGGATCTATTACATAATGAGCATACTCCTATACCTGTGCCATACCTCTTCTAGTTCAAATTTAGAAGTTCCCCACAGATTCTCATAATCCAACAAATATCTTCAAAGTGTAGGGCACTATTTATGTAACTATTACAGGTAGGGTTATGATTCAAGTTTTTATTATAAAAAGGAGGAAGTGGGTGTTGTAGCCTTCAAAACTTGTTCTGACTTGAAATATAGTAGTAACGCCTTTCTTATTTTTTTAAAAACAATTCCCTATATTCAATTTACATAAAATTCTAAATTAACATATATATATATAAAAAAAAACTTTTTGACAAAGTTATTTTACCCAAAACGAGTCGTTCAACGTGAAAAAAAGGTTATTTTTTCTTTAAAAGTCTAGGGTTTAAAGGGTTCCATAAATATGAAATTTAGTTGGAGTATTTAAAATTAATTTTTTTTACAAATTTCAATTTGTTCCCTTTGTTGAAAATTTCAACAATTTTTTTTTTTTAATTGCGTTATCTCACGGAAACACTTATAAAAGCTTAGATTGAATGCGTCTGAACAATAAATTATTATCTTAATTTTGCTTCCATAACTGCACATCGAAACTACCTAATTATCATTTAAACTTATCAAAATCGGACTAGGGTGGTAATTTATATAGTTCGGGCTAATTCAACATATGGGACTCATGTTGAGATTAGTATGGATAAGCTTATCTTACGTAGTAAAAAGCATCTAGAATTTTTTTAAGAATTTCAAATTGTAAGTATTAGACACATAATAAATAGGATAGCTTAGATAATAGTCAAGCAATAAAATCATGAATTTATTTAAATTACCAGTAACTGCAGAATTTAAGAAATCATTTTATCCGAGCTATGCACTTTACGTTGTTTAATATTATGTGTAGTATCTTGTGAATAAACTTTATAAAAGAATACAAAAAAATAAATATCTGAAGGGGAAGAAACCCGATCCGATGAGAATCTGTTGGCTACAATATTCGGCAGATGTTTGCCGTGTGCCGTTTTTATTCCGGGTCATTGTCTTCTTGTAGGAATATATTTCCCCTCTGCCGTGTTTTTTTTATTTCGCAGCTTTTTTTTCTTTTATGAGGAGTACGATTTGCTTACAATGACGGTAAAATTACTATGTTTCTTAATATTGGATGAATCGTATCGTTGCTAAAATAAATTATATTGTTTATGGTAATATATTAATTTGAGTAAGATTGAGATCCATTATTATAGAAACGCAGTATCAACTGTTAACCAACAACCTAGGTCTTTTTTAGGACAATAGGACGAGATATAGGTACTGCAAGTTTAAGCCGATATATTAATAAAGCTAAAATAGAACATAAAAATAATAAAAAAGAACAGAATTGTACCCTCAAAAAAAAAAAAAAAAAAAAAAAAAAAAAGACAGAGTAAAGCTAGGGTCATCAATGCCAAAATATGAGTCTAATTAAGTTGTATAAAACTTATAACAGACTTCTCTCCTTATGTGTCAAACGATACGCTACATACAGACTTATGTATTCCGACAGTTAAGACCCATATTCATAAAATTTATGGACATTTTCATGAAAAACTACGTGGACACTCTAACAAACAGGTACAGAATATGGCAATAGTACAAATTCCTGACATAACTCAACGGAGGCTGAAAAGGAGGTGGATGGGGGATCTCCTTGTTTAATCCCTAATAATTTAATATCACGCTTAGAGATTGTACACTGGGTGCTGACTCCCTCATGTCTGATCATATCTGTTATTTTAATGTAACCCCACATTCACTGGTTGTCAAATGTGTACAGTTAAAATTATGTTCTTATATTTTTTATCAATTGAAATCAAAAGACAGAAACAAAAACTGGCTTTTTCATATCTAGATTTTTAATTTTTTTTTTTAATGTTTCACTTTTTTGAAGTTGAAGTTTAACCGAATTTGGCATCTTAAAAAAACAAAACATCTATCAATTTAGAAAAAAAAAATTTTCCTTAATCTATGTTTTCTTTGGTCCACCCCGTTTTCGTCTTCCTTCTATTCTCTACCCATATACAATCCTTGTTAGCCTTCCTTAGGACACTCTTTGTAAATGTTCGTATCAGCTTAGGAATTTGTTCTCGATCTCTTTCAGGATGTACTTTCATTTTTTTTACTTTTTCCACCTTGATAACTCGCTCGGCGCAAATAGTCTATTTCAGTGGCAGTCCATGTTTCCACTCCATATATCATTATGCTTTTAACTATATTTCAATTCGTTTTGGTCATATATTTATACTCTATAGTAATGAATTTAGCATAGAATTAACTTTTTTAATATAAAGGAGGAAAAAAAAAGATAGAGAAGCTTTAAGCATTTACTTTGAACCTTCAGAAAATATGGTTATATGATTTTGTATCTGATTTCAGGTAAACCCTTGCTATAAATTTATAAAATTATATTCCTTTTTATTTTATTTAATATTGAAAAAAAGTCAGCAATATTTTGATAAGTGAGATTGGGCTGTGCACAAAATAAAAAGGCACTTCGATTAATGAGTTACTGTTTCCTATTTTTTTCCCCCGCGCTATTTATTATTTTACACAAGACATCCATTAGTAGCTCTTTACATCGTAGCAACTTTCCTCCTCACGACGTTGTAATAAAATTTAAAAGGAGGGAAATTTCAATTATCCTAAGTGTTCCTCTAGAGAATCCTCTAATTAATTTAAAAGAAGGCTCCCGGGGGCACACGTAGCTAGGGGACAAGGATTTAAAGATGGCCCATTTGCCAGAGTGTCCCCCCCCCCCCTCGGTCCTAGGTCAACATTTCCTCCCAGTGCAGTTCCCGCCTTCAAAGAAACTCCTGGAACCCTTTCAAGGGGGCCATTCCACTATCAATAGCTGCTTGAAAGGATCTCTAGGCCAGTATTGTGTTTCTCTTAATGAAAGAGTCAGTATTGAGTTTGGTACTTCAAGATTTTTTCAGAAATCGTTTATCGGACCCAACTCTTTAATTAAAAGTGAATTTTGAAAACTATTGACTTTTACTTTTTTTCTGACTCACTCAAGTGCAATAATTATAAAGTGGTCAAGAAAATAATAATTCTTGTTTTCATTTTCAAGAAAACAGTTTATATGCAATCGATTACTTTCTTTTGCAAGGATGTCAATATTTATTATTGTTCCTCTTCTCTAGCGCCCTTACTCAGCCTCCACTTGTTTTCTTTACACCGGTGACGGAGCTGAGACAGAAGAGCGCAGATCTCTTTGGACCAGGCTTGTCCGTAAGTGGAGGGGCAGGCCTGGTTAGGGGATCCCTCGGATGCGTGTATATTGTAAATAAAATATAGTTGTATTTTTAACATTTAATTTAATCCTATTATTGCAGTAAAATACATTATTGATTGTAGTAAAAAGATCTTATTCAGTGAGCCGTCTACATTCATATATACGGTGGTTATAGTTCGTTCTTGTGTTAAGAAGGGCATGGGACTGACCTCTTATTTTAAAGTTGTGAAAATATATGTTTATTCCTGCAAGCCCTGAGATTTCTTAGGTAGAGTAGGAATCAATCCATGAATTTGATTTGATGTATGTTCTTAAGTCTAGAATAAAATATTTTATAAAAGGTATTATTGTTATTATATTATTTATTTTTTATGTAATATCTTTTATTGTATTTGTTTTTACTTTTTTATGTTATTATATATTGTGAGGTTATTTTTTTTTTCTTTTCATTAATTCTCATTGTATATACAGTTATGAATGGATGCATAAAGTTATCCATAACCCTTATTTCCCACATTGAGAAAGATTGTAATACTTTTCCTTTTTATTGAAAAAAAAAATCCTCTTCTGAGCAATGTTTTTTCCTCCTAATTCAGCCTTTGCTTTTACAGAAACGATTTTCGCATTAGTTTATTAATTTTAACAATCAAGATTGATAAATTAATCGCTACTCCTATTGGAATTGTTTTATTTTGAAACTATTTTCGAAAATTAAACATTCATCATCAATCCTAAAACACACGATTCTTTTTCAAAACATTGGCACGTTGTTTTCAAGTTTCAAGTTTTCAATAATGTAAGACGCGAAATCAAATATATTGGTATGCACCTGAGGAGGCAAAACGTACTTCTGAAAGACATCACGAGTGGAAGGGTTTTTTTTCTCCGCTTTTTCCCTATGACAAATAGGATTTTATTGTTCCCATTGGAAACGTATTTAAAATGGGACTATTGGAAATGTTTATCTGACCATTTAAACATAAATCTGGATTTGTTTTGAACGATTTTATTATTTCTCATGATTCGCAAATATATAATTTTAGGCTATTATCTTCATGATGTATTAATTTCAATTTCGAGATTTAATTTACATTTATTTTCGTTTAGTCGATAGCGAAGTTGTTATTTTTGGTCTTATAATAAAAGAAATTTCTGCACTTTTTGTGATGTCAGTAAAATAAAAACCCGAAAATTTATGGAATATTAAAAATTCAAAAGCGATAGATTTTGAACCTGTATGTTGCTAATTCATTGAAACACTTTAGTAGGAATTAAAAACAAAATAATTGTATAAAAGTTAAAGACTGCTAACCGCTCTATCTCGAAAGCTGTTAACTTATTGAACAAGGTTTCAGGTTACTTAATTCGCTCAACACTTTCAAGGGAACTTCTGAATTTTGTAGCTATTAATTTTCAACTTAGAAAGTAGTTAAGAACTGCTAAGGGGGAATAAAAGCTGAAACTATTTCTAATCAGCAGTCCATTTGTATAATAAATGCTGCGTTTTTAAGAATAAAATTATTAGTTTTTCTCTAATAATAAAATTATATGTAACGAAATATACTTTTCGATCAATTTTCTTAAATGGACTGATGAATTAGAGAAGGTAATCATTATGAGATAATATTACGGTCTAGATTAAATGTATTACAAAATAAAATTTAATAACTTGAAAATAGAAAAATGCTGAATTTAATTTTAAAATAAATATTTATGTGTGAAAAGGAATCCACGTGTTGAACAATATTGTATTGATTTTTAATATGACTAGTTGCTTTTTAAATATTTTCTCTGAACTAAATATATTTTATCGTAACATAATATCGGAAAATGTATTTAAAGAGTTGACGTCTTTAGTCGATCTCAGTAAAGAGGGCTTGATGGATGGCTTGGAAATAAATGTCTGCAAGGCTCCGCTTCAAAATGCTGAGCTATTACAAGGGATTATATGTTTTCTTGAACTTATATTTTCCAGCCATCCTGCTCAAGATGCACGATAGAATTCTTATAAAATTATTTATTCTATTCTTTAGAAATAGATTATTGTGAATTATTTTGAAATTAAAAAAAAAATAAATAAATAAAATAATTTTATCAAGGCTTATGATCATAATTAATAAATTTTCCTGAGGTCTGTTTCATTCTCATTTATTCAGTAAAATGACTTAAGCTTAAAAAGCAGAACTGCTTACAAAAAAACTTTTCAATAAATAAATAAAGAAAGAATTGGCAGTAAATCCTTCGCATTAAACTCTTAAATATTATTGTCATCTTAGATCTACAAGAAAGAAAACTTAAAAAATAAAATAATGCCATAAGTAAACTTCTTAATGTGATCCATTGAACGCTTTTTATCAATAAGTTTGGACAAACACATATCTTGGAATTTTTTTTTTTTTTCGAAACGCGAAATGTTACTTATCACATTTATCTACTTGACCCTTCAATTTTTCCTCATTTAGGACCATCCAAATAATGTTCTATGTAGCATAACTAGAAGATATATTCATGACACATAATAAGTAAAAAGTTAGATGAAAGAACTCTCTCTTTCTCTCTCTCTCTCTCTCTCTCTCTCTATCTCTCTTTTTCGATTTCGGCCATCTTTGGACCACGTTCAACAAATCACTCCTTGATACTCCTTCCCTTCTTCTTCTTCTCCTCCCAATACTTCCTCATCATTTCCGAATGGTGCTTCCTCCGTTCCTCCGACCACTTGCGATTCTCACCTCTCTCCCTCCTTTCCTCTGGGAGTGACTGAATTTCCTTAATTGCTTTTCTAAATAATTTTCTATTCGAAATTAATTGTTGGGTGATGTTGAGTGAAGACAGATCCCTTCTTATCTCCTGTATCCATTTGTTGAACGTTTTCTCTCTTCGGTTGCTGTGTTCAAAAATTTTCTTTGTCAATCTTTTCTCATCCATTCTTGTTAGGTGTCCATAGAAGGTCAGTCTTCTTTTTCTCATTGCGACACTCAATTTCTCTATCATTTCATAGATTTCTACATTGCTCTTCAGCCTGTATCCTTCTTCAGTTTTTCTTGGTCCCAAAATCTTACTCAAAATTTTTCTTTCTTTCTTCTCCATGTTTTCCATTTCCCCTTTTCTGTTAAGAAACAGGCACTCAGAGGCATACAGGCATTCAGGTCTAATAACTGTTTTGTAATGTCTCAATTTAGCTTGAATAGAAATGCTTTTTTTTTTTTGTTGTATATGTCTTTGCTTTTCTGAAATGCAAACTCCATTTTTTTTGCCCTTGCTAGGTTTGCTGCCTTGTCTAACGCATTCGATTGAATTTTTTCCCCCAAATTCTCTCTCTCTCTCTCTCTCTCTCTCTCTCTCTCTATATATATATATATATATATATATATATATATATATATATATATATATATATATATATATATGTTTGTGTGTGTGTGTGTGTGTAGTTATTTATAAACTATCAAATAAGTTGAAAACAAGTCAAGAGAAAATACTGTAAATATTTGCGATACTGAAATACTGAAGATTATGAAAATTTTGTTCTTTTACTACCATTCATTTTTTTTTCTATTTTTAACTATATATAACTATTTATTGATGTTTACAATTGTACACAATATACAAGTAAATTTGATCATAATTATAACAATGACATGTAAATAACTTGTGAGGAATTGCTCACTAGTAACACTTCAATAAAACTTTTATATCAGAAGATCCGTTGGCCATCTTCTTCACAGACGGCTTGGAGGATTATCGGGAATTTAATGGTTATTGAGCTTACTATAAAAGGATAAGTATCTGGTTTGGGCTAAATCTGCAACGTAGGGAACATTGAGGTCTTTATGGATGAATGTGTTTAAGGATTTTTTGAAGGGTTTTGGATTGCAAGGATTGGATACGAGATGAATTAGTTGACTTAGTGGAGCTCTAAAGCTCAACTCCATATGTCAATATAGGTCTGATAACTGCCATTTAAATGAGTGTTTTGTAGTAAATCGGAAGCTTTGAACATTTGTTTAGTAAATGTTGTAGGAGTCGAAACCGACGAGGAGTTTCCTGTCGTTTTAGTCTTGTATGTGGATTCCAAGTTAAACTTTTGTCTAGTTGGAGTACTAGATATCGGATCTGTTCAACAGGGATCAGTGTAATATTACAAAATGATACTACATAACAGGAAGTCGTCGGTTTACGTCACTACAGTTTATTAATCTTAAAACACGTTTGAATGAAGATACAGAATTAATAAAAATAATTACCTCATAATTACGGAATATATTTAGTGGAACAAGGATCCATTTTCTGTAAAATAATAAAATTAATATATTGAACTTACTGAATAAAAGGGAAACTGGGACTTCATAAATACGCAATATACATTTTCTGTTTGAAATTAAGAGTTTAGAAGTGAATTCCGTGTACCTACTGGAAATGGAGAACTGTAAGCGCCCAGCTGTGCTAAAGGGCAATACCATCTCGTTTTCCCTGGAAGCTACGCAATGAAGATAATTAGAAGTGGGGGAGGAACGGCGATTTGTTTATTGAGAACAACATTTAAAAAAGGGCTTTAGTATTTCGTAACACTAAATGATTTAGTAGGAGAATATTTAAACTAAAAATGGAGTTTCACATTTCTTTTATTTTAGTGATAATGTAATGGTGAAATATTATATATATATATATATATAAGTACTGTACAATATTGTGATTCTCACGGCCCTTTTTTCTTTGTTCAGGGAGAATCTTTTTTAAAATAGTCTTTTGTGTTCCATTTTTTCAAAAATCGAAACTATTAATCCATTAAAAACTAAACACGATGACCAAGGATTACAAAAAAAAAATATATATAGTAATGTAAAATCTACATGATATTTTAGAGCATTCCCACTGTTTTCGCATCTGTTCATTCCAATCTGGGAGAAGTTTTATTAAACTGCATATTTTATGGAACATATTTTATGATCGGATTCAAATACGCAATATTATTTCATGCATATTTCAATTGTTTGCCCATTTGATTTATATTTTATGGAGCAAGTCCCTTCATTTGCATGCGATTGCTATATTCGGTGATCAAATAGTCATTGATTCTAAACCTATTTGATTCAACGTAGAATTAATTCTATATAAAACGAGTATAATTTATTTAAGTTTTTAATATTTAAAAGTAATAACAAAAATCAAATATATATATGTGTGTATGTATATAATTTAAAAACTAAAATTAAAAACTTCTGTAACTATAAAAGTCTAGTCTAAAGTAACTATAAAAGCACTGGTAAATAAGAAAACGTTACAGTAATGTCCCAATAATCCAAACTTGTGCACTTATCAGACCGGATCACCGAAAATCCGTATTTGCATTAAAATTCACATTAAAAATATTTCAGCTATTTATTTCTTCATAAGTACATTTTCCTTATAACTAAATTTTATTACCATTACTAAACAATAAATAAATAGACCTTTGTTTTCTAAGATAGAATAAACCATCTCTCTGATTAATAACCAGCATTTGTTTATTACACCTTATTTTCATAAAAAAGAAATGACCTTACCGCTGCTAGGTAAAAATTAAAATTAATTTGAAAGAGATTTATGATAAGTTCTTTTATTAAAAGTCCAAAATAGAACAATTTTCAGTTTGCAAATAAAACAATAATTACATTTTTAGTACCACTGAATAGAGTCCGTAATATTATTTTTCCTCGAAAAAAAGCTAAATATTTTTTTCTGACAATTTTGAACCTAGGACTCCACTTGGACAAACGTCTAACTTGGAATCCACATACAAGACTAAAACGACAAGAAACTGCCGTCGTTACAGACTACTTCAACATTTACTAGACAAACGATTAAGGCTCCCAATTAATTACAAAAGACTCATTAACATGACTGTGATTAGACCTGGACGTACGGAGTTGGGCTTTGGGGCTCTACTAAACCATCCAATTCATCTCGTATCCAATCCTTACAATACAAAATCCTTCGAAAAATCCTCAATGCTACTTACTTTGTGACCAATAAACCTATCCATAAAAATCTTAATGTTCCATAATTTCCATGATTTAGCCCAAACCAGATACCTATCCTTCCATAGTAAGCTCCATAACCACTTCAATCCACTAGTCTTCCAACTTGCTTCCTCCTTCATCCCTGATAATCCTCCGAGGCGTCTGAAAAGAAGATGGCCTAGAGACCTTTTAGTGTAGATTTTTGAAGTGCCACTAGTGAGTAGTTCTTCACAAGTTATTTATATGCCATCACTGACAACATATTTACTGGTTGTATATTATTTTGTACAGTTGTAAATATCAATAAATTAAAAAAAAATACATTTTTAACATTTCATAGAAGTATACTGAACATAAACATGAAGATAAACTAAAAATACAGTGAGTGAGTTTTGTCACTCTTGGAACATATGTGTAAAATGATACTACTATTATAAAGCTTTCTTAATTTTTAACAAATATTTTTAATTTTTTTTATATTAGTAATTTATTTATAAATATGTCTAGTTGCAAATGGATGAATCCATTTTAGTTTTCAGGTTTTCACACATTAATATTTTTTATTTATGTTTTTAAATTTTAATTTCATGGCGTATCCAATCCTTACAATTCAAATACCTAGAATAATCCTCAATGTTCCTCACTTCGTCACAAACAAACTTATCCACAAAGATCTTAATATAGCTTACGTTTCAAATGGGCGGCCTAACCTTTATTTTTGATCATTATTAGTAATTGAATATCCTATTATAATATTATGTATATTTTAACCACCTAATTATTGCAATAGTACCGGGTTAAAAATTAAAGCATTACGTGAAAATATCTAGAAATATTCTGAGAAAATAATTCTAAACTGCATGATACAGTACAAGATTTTTATCGTTAAATATCAGTTATACCTATTTAAGTTATTTACTTGTAAGAGCAGGTGAAGTCGCAACTGGGGATGCTGGTGAAATATAATTTAGTAGCTCCTATTGAATATTTTTTTTTTATTATAATTTTCTTCTTTCTTTTTTTTTAGCGATGAAACTGAAAAAAATTAATAAAATTTACTGGCTAAACAATGTAAGAAGCTTAACCCAAAACGATCCCCTCTGCTTTCTTTTTTTCCCTTAAGAGCAGGCAGTTCTACTTTAAGGGCGGGCGGTTGCGGACAATATATGTGCACTGCACTGGGCAAACGACCCTTCGGGCCAAACTTCTTAAACTCGCTCAACTTAAAAGCCTTCGCAAGGTGTTTTAGTAGAACATGGTAGTTAAGGACTTTTCACACGAAGGTTCCCCTCTGGCACAGTTCTACTTTTCCTTCGCTCCGATTAGACGCAGAAGTAAACCGCATTAATCTCAGCAGGGAATTGTGAAATTTTATTGCATGACAATCATTTTCCAAAATTTTTCAGAAACATAGTTCCCAATGATGTACACTTGTTCCCAAATGTAAAGGATCGCCTAGGATGTCAAGTTTCCCAACTGTACAGTCACATACAAAACAACTTAACTGTAAAAGTATTCAATTCTTTTTAGAAACACTAAGCAAAAATCACTTATACACAATGAGAATATAAACCCTTATTTACTTATTTAAAATTATTCTATTTTTTTTATTATTCATGGTGTCAAAAAATAAATAAATTATCTAAATACAATGCTGAAGGAGATTTAATTAATTATTCAATTCTTTTTTGGCATAACTCCTATTTTCCTCCAATGTATGTTGCATCATGTATCGGAACATTGTCCCTTCTTCAGACTCCTAACATTGTTTACAATACATTAATCTACATAATTATACTAACCTGTCTTACAATTCACATACAATATGTCATTTACCTATATAGAGTGGTTATTTTTATAAAAAATAACCATAAACAAAAGAAATATTGATTAGTTTATATAAAGAATAGACCATCAAATAAACAATTCTTATACATTGTTCAGTGAAATGGCCAGAAGTATGGACATATATGAAAAGACAATGTGAAAATAACCACAGCTAAATAGGTAAATAACATATCGTAAGTGAATTGTAAAAATGATAAGTTTAATTATGTAGATTAATGTATTTTAAAACAATTTTAAAAGCCTGAAGACGGGACAATGCTCCGAAACATGTTGCAACATACATTAGAATAAAAGAAGACTTGAATAAATAAATTGTCATAATTGAACGTTTCTTATCTTAAATGCTATTCCTTGATGTTGAAAATGCATTTGATTGTCATTGATGTTAAATGTTTTCTGTAAAAACATAAAATAAAGAAAATAAACAAAAATAGATAAAATATTTTGTGATTATTTTGGGACATACTCTTCAAAGAAAAATTAGTACACTTATATTCTTACTAAAAATAAATTAAGAAAAAGGTGTTCTTCAGGGATATGTCCTTGTTTATCTACTGTTCATCTTTTAGACACCACGCAGTTCATAACGCCAGAATCCACCTATCACTAAATAAGCAGATGATTCATCTGCTATATCATATACATATATAAAAACACAACAAAAAGTGTAACAAAAGTTTCGCAGCAGATAAATGTGATTGACAAATTGACAATAAGATAACCTTACCTACAACAGCTAAAGCATTTTATAACAGTGTACTTTGCCCTTTGACAAGGTGAAAAGAACAAATTGCATATAAATAAACCAAACAAAAAATAAATAAATTAATTGAAAATAATAATTACATAAATTAAAATTAAATAAATCAAAATAACAATAAATTAAATTAAATAAATAAAATAATAATAAAATAAGGATAAATAAATAAAATTCACAACCTTGCTTCCCAGTAAATTCCTGATCATCCTCCGTGGCATCTAAAAAAAAGACGACCTTGTCATTTTATTAATATTAATAATATTAACTTATGTACTGCAATTGTTGGA
Source organism: Euschistus heros (assembly GCA_003667255.2). Classification (NCBI taxonomy): domain Eukaryota; kingdom Metazoa; phylum Arthropoda; class Insecta; order Hemiptera; family Pentatomidae; genus Euschistus; species Euschistus heros. The sequence goes on along the minus strand of RCWM02000007.1, from coordinate 748,321 downwards.
ATATTGCATCCATCATAATATTTATATAACAGTTTTTTAATTATTATAAAAAAATTATAACTATATCGATTTAAATAAAATTTTAATTATGCTGTTAATAATACGGTATTATTCAAAATGATTGATGAAAATTTCAATTACCTTTAGAAATTCTATTTAATTTCAATTAATGTTAATTACTTTCATATCATATCCATGATATTACATTTCTGCTTAATATTTCAAAAGACTATTAATTATTACTGAGAATTAATCAAATCGACATTGAACGTGATTATTTGAATATAGTTAAAGCAGAGATAGTGAATAATCGAATATATCCAGTTTAGTTGGGGAATGCATGAAGATCCCGGAGGCGCTGCTTCGTCCAATTTACTTGAATCCGGGCTTAGCTGGGACCTAATAGCTTAGTGTATGGGATATAGCTAATTCCAAGGATATACTAATTACTTAGGGCGAAGGGCGAACGTCCTTTCTGGGTCAGTTGTAAACGATGTCTCACTGCCAGTCTGCCTCAATAATGGAACTTAAAAAGACTCAGAAGTTTTTTTGCGTATAACATGTGAATTAAATATTATGCGTAAGTTTACAATTCGTCTTGTAACACCTTTCCTTATAAATTTAGGTATAAAGGAATTTCAAAGAAGTTTACTTCTGCGGTACTTGTGAATATTATGTAAATGCGATTTTGTGAATTTTGGGTTATGGGTGTCATCAGGAAGCTAATTTTCGTCTCTTTATTTGTGTCTATATGGCGAAGTTATACGGCTACTAAAAATATGAATATTTGGTTAGAACTCGAAAATTTATTAGATTAAATTTCTTTTAGACACTCAATCCATCGAGGGTCTTTAGTTATTTTCCAGTCTATATTTCTTTCTTTCTAGTTATGCGCTTAATTGTTAATTATGTTTTGAGGCATAGCTTACACTTCGGCGGATTTTCATTGGTAATAAGGTAATTGTAAGTCGAGTATGGCCTATTTTGAGACTAGTTATAACTACGTAATCTCTTCTGTTGCTACGGTTGGAATGTTTCCATATTTTTGTATCCTATTTAATAGTTTTCAGTTTATTTTGATGTTAAATTGAACTTTCACCTGTGAAAAATGAGTCAAGTGCACTTGTCCAATTTCACACGAGCTTTCAGCTTAACGAATAATTGCAATGTGAGCTACTTATATATATATATATATTTTTTTTATATGGTTTTCACCAGCAAAGAAACTACTTTTCATTTCTTGACATTGGCATATCTTTTGGCAATGGGTCTATAAATGTTTTGTAACGTTATTTCCATCTTCAAAAATGCAACGCGCAACTCATTCTGTTGTTCCTCGGATCAGAAATTTAATTGAGAATATTTTTTATTATGTAACATATGTTGCTAGACCTTTTTGAAGCTATAAAATGACCTTGTTGTATTTTGAGATAAAACAGTATGTTATTTGTATAGTTGTTTGGTGTTTGTTAATATGGACTCAACTCAACGTCCTTATGTACTACAAACAGGGCAGGAAGGATGGGTTATCCTACAAATTCATAACCTATTCTAGACAGAGTGGGAAGGCCAGCATATATTTCTTGGGATCCGCCACGAAAGCAATTTTCATTGGTTTCGAACCCGCCCCCTTCTGTACCGAGCGAGCTAAGAAAAAAAAGATCTTAAAACTGAGATTTTATCACGTAGTCGATTTTGGAAAAAAAAATAAACTTTCAATAAAAATTTTCTGGGTGTAGTCCTGAAAACAATAAAAAATATGAATATTAATTTATTGAGCTGATGTTTCGGCGTACAACTTGAGCCTTCATTAGAGCTAGAAGAAAACCTAATAAAAAAATATGGCAAAAACAGGGAGTGAATTTTAAAAAGAAGATAAGTAAAGAAAAACGGTATACAAATAAAATAATAAGTTAAAAAAATACTATAAATAAAAATAAATTGAAATAACGACAAAATGTTAACAGTTAGGTAGTACATTGAAATAAAGGAATGATAAAGATTGGGGAAAAAATAGTATTATAAACTTAAAAGGACATTTTTTTTTTTTTTTTTTTTTTTTTTTATTGATTGCTTTAAAGTATAAACTTTATGGCAATTGAGTTAGCCAATATCAATAATAATTACATAATAGTAAATAAACAATAAATACAAATAGAAAAAAGTTTTACATTTTATATAAATTAGTACTAACAGAAAAAGTATTTCTTCAAATTATAATGATTTATACGAACAAAAGATTTTTTTTTTTTTTTTTTTTTTTTTTTTTTTTTTCCTTAAGCTATAATGATATATACAAACAAAGAAAAAAATAAAATAAAAATAAAACATACATTTTTACAATTTATAATAATTGATATTGATTATAGTCTAGGGTGACAGAAGTTGTAGCAGCAATTGCAATAGAATCCAATATTTTATTTAGTTAATTCAAAAGAAATAAATCAATTACTTTTTGCTAGCATTTAAAACATTTAAAATAAATAGGAAGACGTTATTTATCTTTTCAATGCTATTGTAACATAAAATATTTTCCAAAGATAGACTATCACCTGTTTGAACTATATAGTCTTTTAGGTATTTTTTTCGAAACTTATCGTGTCTTTGGCACTCTAACAACAGATGTTTACAGCTATTTATGATGAATAAGCTACAATCTACACATGTTTCATTAGCTTTAATTTGTAAACTGTTTTTTTTTTTTTTAAATATTTTCAAGTAGTCACATTTGGCTATTCTCAGTTGGCTAACGGTTCTTATTTTGGTTATATTAATGTTATATTTTAAATAATCTTCCGTCTGAGGGTTATTAAAATTTGAAATTTTCATAAATAATGGGTTATACCTTGTATTTAAAGTACGATCAATGTCTGATGATAATAACTGATTAGTGACTTTTTCTATTATGTTATTTTTATTAGATAATAATTTTTGTGGATTGAAAAAATCTTGAAAGTGTTCTGGGATACTGCCGTTAATGGTTAATTGTTTAATTTGAGATACCCAGTTATAATGGAAATCTGGTTTATTGGTATGTAAATCTAAAAGTCTTTCGAGGCAGATACGGGGTAGCCGATTTTCTGGTAATGCCATGATTTTAATTGAAAAATTTATTATTTTTTTTAGTACTGGGATGAATAACGGATTCCGTCCTGTTTCTAATCTTACAATATAATTTGGTGTGCATTTTGGCCAGAAATATAGTGTTTTTAGAAATTTATGTTGAATATTTTCGATAGTTTCCAGGTAGTTTAAACTCCAGATCTGAGCTGCATACAGAAGTAAGGATGATACCATAGCATCAAAAAGAACCATTTTTGATTCCCAGGAATCACTTTTACCCTTTATAAGTATTGCTTTTACTTTTGCACTTGCAATAGTTGCTTTTTGTACAAAGTGATCACCTGCTTTTGCAAACTTTCCTGTTAAGGTAAATGGTACTCCTAGATAATTATAAGCCTTTTTTATTTGTAGTTGATTTTCTTTCCAGTAGAATGGTTTTATTTTTTTTTTTTTAGGGGATTTGTGGAAAACTACTATATTGCTTTTATCTGGGTTTAGGAATAGCGAATTTTTATCACAGTATGTTTCTAGTATTTTCAACTTCTTCTGAGTACTTAGCCATGAATTACTTAAAAGGACAATGTCGTCAGCAAATAGGAGCATAACCTCTTTGTTTTTATTAATGGAAATCCCAGTCGCCCCGTTACTTTGGAAATATAATAAAATATCTGAAAGAAATAGAATGAAGAGTACTGGGCTTAGGCTTTCACCCTGAAGAAGACCTGAGCTAATATTGATGTTTTCAGAAACTTCGTTGCCAACTTTTATATGCATGCTTGCATTATCATATAACATTTTCATTACTCTGATAATTTTTTTCCACTCAGTCCCACATCAAACAATTTCTGCCATAGTAAATTATGGTTTATAGAATCAAACGCCTTTTTAAAATCTGCAAATATAGCATATACGTAGCTTCCTTTAGCGCGAAAATTAATATTTATTAGTGAAGAAAGTGTGAAAATGTGTTCTTCGCATCCTCTTCCTTCTCTAAAACGTGTTTGTTCTTCAGGAATTAATTTTTCCATCTCCGCCCATCTCATAATTCTTTGTGACAGCATAGCTGTAAACAGTTTCGTAGCATTGTTTATCAAAGAGATGCCGCGATAGTTTGTTAAATCCTTCTTGTCCCCTTTCTTGTGGACTAGATGTAATTTTGATATAGACCATAGAGACGGGGGTTTCTCAGTGTCCATGACCATGTTATAGAGGTTTAGGAGGTAGTGTTCCCATTCAGGAGTTAAGTTTTTAAAAACTTCATAAGTGATATTATCAAATCCAGGAGACTTATTTTTTTTTTTTTTTTTTGATACAATATTGTAATTCCTCTAATGAAAAAGGGATATCTAGGAGTGGATGGGTAACAGAAAAGAAATTAACATGTAATATTGTTTTTTTTTTTTTGTTTTCCCGATTAAGATGTTATAATATTCTACCCATTGTTTTATTTCTATTTCGTTTCTATGCGTTGAGGGCGGTTTAAGGAATTTGATTACTTTCCAAAAAATATGTGAGTTAAATACATTTAAATATTATTAAAGTGTCAAAATATATAAATATAAATGTATACATTCAGCGATAAATGTGTTTAAGGTACACACCACCTTGATTTTAAAAAAATATGGTAATTTCTGAAATAATCACTTTTAATCAGGTTTTGAAATCAATAATTATTATTGTTTATTGATTGTTTTTTATTTAAAAATCATTTCTGATTTATAAATGAAAATTTCAATTGCTCTTTGATGTTTATTGATTTGATTAAAAATTACGATCACTCACTGAGTGATATGGTATTGTATAAATAATAATGATTAAATTGCGATCAAAAGAATGTTGATCAGAAAATGAAAATCACCTTTTACATACAAATTGATTGATATGTTTATATACAAAATACTCAAAATACATCTTGGAGATAATTCAAAAAATTTAACTTTCTGATTTAGAAAGGAATTACTCAAAAATTATTATTATTGTTAATTGTAAAAATTTTGTTCAAAAATAATGATCAGAATTTGATTTTTATCACTTACGATCAAAAATAAAAATCGACCATATAAAAATCATCAAATGATTTTTAAAATTCCGGATAAAAATCTTGATCGGATTTGATTTTGATTTTTTTTAATTTTCGATTACAAACCCTGCTTTTAACTACAACTGTAAAACACTTGAGAAGCCCAAAAAATAATAAAAGACCGTACATTACAAAGTATCATAAATCAAATCAGTGAATACTTTATACAATTCATAATAATAATTATAAAACAATATAAAAATAATACCTGTCTTAAGCGTTTTAAAAATTTTAAGTTATAGGTTTTTGAGGTTAATCTAAATTTAAAAATTTATTTATTTATAATAACCTTAGTAATTAATAAGTTGGTTATGACTATCAGAGGAGTATTACTTGCTAGCAGCTTGGAGTTGCCACATAGTTTCTGAGGAGCGCCCTAATTGGTTGGTGGTCATTTTGATAAACTTTCCGTTCAAAGCTTTGACTTGGACTCAAATATTTGTGAGACCGGCAAACATAAATTTGTTTTTCGGCCCACAATTAGAGGTACAGAAACGAAAATTATTGAGATCTGAATACAGTTGCAGAACTTTTGATCTTTTTACATCATAGTTGTGTTATAAACTAATATTCTACCACAATAAAAGTTGATATATTACTTTTTTTTAAGTTAATTTAAAATAGCTTCACTCCTCTTGAAACATTTATTGCATATTTACATGTTTCGAGACCACCTTGTCCCATCTTCAGACTGAAACAATGTTACTAATTAATCTTTAACAATGTTACTAGTTAATCTTTCACTTTCATATTGTTGAACATTTTTTCAGTTTGAAGATGGGACAAGGTGGTCCCGAAACATGTAACTATGTAATAAGTGTTTTAAGAGAAGTGAAGCTATTTTTAATGAATTAAAAATGTTATATAAATACTCCATGATAGGAGAAATTAATGTATTACCACATATTCATAGACTTTTTTAACATTTGACTAAAAATAGTAAACAAAGGGGTCTCTAGCACTCAAGTCGTTTGCAAGGTTTAAGTCAACAATTACAAGAGTTATACTATAACAGTATTGCATTAGATCAATTGGTGAGTCTATAGTTGAGTCTAAAAAAGAAAAGAGAAAATTGTGGAACTGTAAAAATAGCAGAAGCAGAAGATTTTAAACAGAAAAAATGTAATATGTTTCGTTATAGACTATTTAAGTATTGCTACTTAAAAACGCCAAAGAAGACTGGCGTATAAATATAAGATATAAAATCATATACACTTAAAGATACGTAATAAATATTTATATATTCAACATATTAAAAATAAAAAATAATATTTATATGAAATAGCGTATTTTCACTTAAGGAAATACTACAATTTTCGTATATATTCGGTATATATATATTCGGTCAAAATTAGCTATTCATATTTAGACTTCCAATTATTGATTTTTGAAAAATTATTAAATTTATATTTGGCGTAATAAAAGTGTTTTAATTATCAAATTAAATGTAATTTTTTTGTTTCAAAACCATGCGTTGATCTAAACACATTTACACTAATCCTTTTTGATAATCATTTTGTAAATTTTCGTGCATTTTACGTATTAAATAGTTGTTCACAAATATCATTAAAAATCTTACCGAAGAAAAACAATCTTCTTTCTCATTAAAAATAAATGATTGACTCTTTAACACAAGTGGTAAAGTATTCCGATCCTGTAATTAATCCTAGTAAACTTTTATTTTACAGAAAACTACTTTAAAATTCATGTTCTTCATCGTAATAATTTTGTTGAAATTTATAAATGTAAATTATTGTACTTGTGAAATCTAAATAATGAATACCGCATATAATTGTTGTCACTATTTAGTCAAACATTAAACTGTATACCATATTTTTTATCATTTATGATTTGATATCTCAAAGTTTTAGTTGATATTTATATCAGGAGATAACTAATAAATTTAAACATTAACAAATTTATTTACTAAAAGTTTATATAAAATTATATTTTTATTACAAATTACATTATCGTTTAATGAAAATAATTCCAATCAAAGGTGAAGTGCTCTTTGCTTTCTGATATAAACCGGAATCTATTCAGTTTCTTCGAACCTCTGTTATTCGACCCTCCAACGTTTCTTGCATTAAGGATATTAATTCACTGTTCCTCAGCCTTTTTCATTAGAAAAACTCAACATTCAAAAAGAAAACGAAAAAGAAAAAAAAATAGAGGGGTGGTGGAAAGAAATACGGGAAAGCTTTTCCTTTGTGACCTCTTTAATCAAGACTTTTTTTTTAAATTCCATTTTTAGAATATATTCCAGGGCAGAAGTAATTGATCCTAGAACCGAGGCGGTTCTGATCATTAAAATATTGTAACCAGAAGAGTATTAATTTAAACTTTTTTTTAATTTATTTTTTACTATTTCTCGTAAATCATCAACTAAGAAATCAATGTAGAAGCAGCCTTAAAGAAGTAATTATCATTCTTTTATTTTTTTTTTAATTGCAGAAATCATACTACTTGAAAAATACTATGTTAATTTTTTGTATTAATAATTTAGATTAAAGATCATTTGTGATCATGTTTCAGTACTGAATGTTTATATAAGGGCGATTATCAGATAACGGGAAAATTTTGGAGAAAAAATTTTAAAATTTTGAGCCGATACAAGATATAAAGAAAAAAAATGCAGTAATGCTATGGATTTCTATTGAATAAGTCAACAAATTTGAATTTTTGACCTCCATACTTCAGTGGGTACTAAACAAATTATCATTTCATAATAAACTTTTCGAATAATTTATCATCATGGAAATAGAATATTGATAAATAAACAATTTCGCTGTTTTTAACACTTTCATATAGTTATAAAATATTTAAGTTGTTACATAAACACAAACTGCAATTTCTTTTTTTGTATGATATCACAAACAAAATCACATTGTTGAATTATTATTTTTAATTTAAATATAGATAACTATTACACCTGCATTTTCCAATTTATAAGAAGCAGCAAGAACGTAAAATATAATATTAAAATCCATTGGAAATCGTGTTACCTCCGAGGATAGAAATGAACCATAGGATTAACACAATTTCTGAGACGGTTACAAATGCCAAGTGAAATTTTTTTTTTTTCAGAAACAGATAAAGAAAAAATATAAACTTTACTCGCGCTAAGCAATGCAGTAGGAATGGCAAAAAAAAAAAAAAAAAAAAATGACAGAATTTCCGTTTCAAAATCTTACCTCTGTTTTTTTCATATTTCAGCCTATTTTTTTTTTTTTTTTTTTTTTAAGTCCTATTTAAGTCCACGGAGTTATATTTTTTTCTGGGACAGAGTTAAAGTTATTTTCGTAACCAGGAAACTTCACTATTTCCACAACATACATTTTTGAGCTGGACATCAGCGCCCTCATATTCAGGAACAAGGCAGGAGTAATTTATCTTACAAAGAAGGGGGTAAAATCCTAAGATGGGGACATCCAGAAAAATTACAAAACCGGCATTTGAAATTTATGATGTTACGCTAGCTAATACTGTGAGTTACTGACATTTAATTTAATTATTCATTGTAAAATAGTAAATTTGCCAACTGATTTAAAAGTACTATTGTGATATATAAATAAAATATATAAACAAAATTTAAAAAATAAAATTATTTCCCTAACCATATGTCTGTCAATTTCAATTTAAATTTCGAAACTTTTCAACAAAAACTCAAAATTAAACTCATTTGTTTAAAAGCAACAATGAGATTGTAGCCGATAATAATCTACAAATTTATTATTATTTGGGTTGGTAGTAAATATCAAAAGTACATTTCAATTGTAATTTATACATTTATGAAAGTTTTCATTATAGTATGTATATGTAAATTAATGTTTGTTATATTTATTCAAATTAATTCAGTTATATATTAGAAATAAAACAAAAAGGGAAAATTAAGGATGAAATTTATACTATTAAGAAATAAGACTAGACTACTAGTTCAAGAAATTGAAAAAAAAAACAACTAATCAATACAAGATTATAAATTATATAAATATAAATTCAGCAGTAACATAATCTCTTCAAATACATTTATTATAAAACAAATCCTTGAATAGTAACATTAATTAGGAATTTATTCATTATTCAGTTAATAGATAATTTATACATTTTAATTTATATATACCACTCCAAGTATATTTGACTAAATAAATAAATATAAATGAACGACCTTAATTAGATAATCTTAAATAACTAAAAATATTTTTATATTTATAGTAAATAAGTATAAACAATTTAATATTTATATAAGAAGTAAAGAGTTTACCATTGCTATGACAATATGTTATACCTTAAATATCAAATCGGTAAAGAAATATTTATCCAAAAGCAGGCAGATGTTTATCTAATATAAAAACACTGAGCCAAAAAGTAATTTCTCCTGATTGCCTTTTAATTAGACTCGGAGGAAATTAAAAAAAAAAGAAAAGAAAAAAAAAGGGGGGGCAACAGAAAAACATTTACTGGAAATGAAAAAGACATTTCGTAATACTAATGTTATCAATTTAATTCACAAATGGGGGAACAATGGCTTTAATTAATGCGTTAGGGAGGTGAGTGTACCCCCTCGAACGATTCAAAATGTATTAATTTTTTTTATGCTGCTTTTTATTGTACTTCGTAGGATGACATTTGGCTTATTTACAATCTTGTTAAAAATAATAACTTCATATTATAAATATATATACATACATATTATTTTCTAGGCTAAAGTTTTAATCTTTTTTAGATTTTAATATTCGCATATACTTTAACAAACGTATATATAACTTTTTAGCATTTTAGAAAATAAAAAAATTAAATAAATAAATGAAGATATATAAATAAAATAAAATATTTAAAAATTTGAAATTTTGAATAATAACGTTTTTAGCCACCGCTTGTATGATTCACGGCTTAAATTCGATGGGGCGTATTTCTATATATCTTTTTATTTACTCCATATTTCTAAATGGGGTATATAACTATATTTTTATATAGGTCAAACTGAATTTTAAATATATCCTTGACATTATATGCCCTACCTAATGCAAAATTGTAATAAATTATATTAAGTTAAACTTACGGAACTTTAATCTTTTATTTTAAATCCCCTTGCTTTCATTAAATTAATATTTCAAAAAAACCTAATAAGTTTCAAATCTTTGATTAAACATAATGTTGACATTAACTTATAAAACATAGTGAAACTTTTAGCAAAAATTAAAAAAATCAATTGGGTGACATCTTTCACCACAGAGTATAAATATATATACACACAAATAAACGCATAATTAACTTTGAAAGAGATTTTTTTTTTTTTTTTACAGTCATAATGGTTTTATCGCAATATTATTTTTTTTTTTTGTTAAATGCTACTAAACCAAGTATATAATTATGACAAATTATTAAAACCAATAATCGTTAGTAAAAAAATAAAGAAATATGTTTTTATTTAAATAAACTTATCGTTAATTATGAAGTTCTACTTTTGTTACATACGGATTTTTATTAAAATAAAATTTACACTATGAGATATTCTAAATTATGAATAAAATCTGTTTCAAACATCAGTAATTAAAAAATAAAATTAGGATTATTACTTATATGATCTTAATTTATGTATTCATATAAACATAATACAAAAAAATCTAAAAGGAAGGAAAAAATGAATAACTCAATATTAAGAGATTTGAACTACTTCTGTATATTTAATTTAAGAAGCTTAGCTATGACTGATAACAGCTGAAATATATCAACTATAGTCAAAGTATAGAAACGCTGACCAGATATACTTTTAAAAAAAATTTCTTATTCATTCAGTAGTCGTAATAATTAGATTGAGCATTTCATTTCATGATTTGAAAGTCTAAACAAATTACTTTAAATATACCATTTTTTTTGTACTGATTTTTTCGAGGAGAACAAGAATTTTTAAAAGAAATCAGGTTACCGAGATTAGCTTCCGATTATCTATTATGTAAGTATCTTTAAAAAAGAACTGAATGCAAAGTGCAATATCAGCTTTAAAAAAAATGAAGAATCCAATGAAATTTGATATTTTACAATCACTATACCTATGATGTTTATTGATTTTATTTACAATCCTATATAAAATTTAAGGGAGAGTTAATGCGTGCAATGAGGATACATGTATAAAACTACATAATGGTTGTGTACTTACCCTAGATCTGGCTCGCGAGGTGTTGCCTGTACCCTGTTGGTAACCACCCCCTTCTCCGGACTCCCGGGACGGGAACTGAAAAAGTATAAATGATTTATACTTGACAAAAAAATATATATTTACCAAACATAAGAAAATGGCGAGCTGATTAACATTAATGACAAATTTTAAAGCAATGGTTTTTTTTTTTTTTTTTTTTTTCATTGTAGGTATAATGAACTTTATTTATTTATTTTTATTTATCGAGGCTCTGAAATCGTGAAGATTATCAACCAATTCTATCAAGGATAGGAAGGTCAAGATAAATCAATTTTAAACGGCCCAGGTGGGATGCGAACCCACAGCTTTCTGTACAGAGCGCACAGAGACACTCGCTTTTCTTGCTCAGCCATCAAGTCCCAACGGAGTTTTTACACAGATGTAGATATTCATGTTCCAAAGAAATAAAAATTAATAAAATTTAAACAAGTAAGACATTTATTAATTATAAATAAACTAATACTTCATTTCTATTTGTATCATTTATGTGATAATTAAAATACAAATAAACAAATAAATAAATTAAAAAATCTACATACGCTTTTCTGCATAATTTTATACACGACAAATTAAACTTTAATGTTCAAAAAACAACGGATTGATAGCTTATGAGCGCATGAAGAAATGGAAAAATATATTTTTAGTAATTTTTTTGGTCGCAGTAAAAAACGGGATATTTCCAGTTTAAGCCATAATCGACAGGAACGATAAAAATTACATTAAATAATAACCTGACTGGTTTAAGATCCTAGTTCTAGTTAAGGACTTAGGTATAGTTTCAAGACCGCAGGTCGTGATACCGTGAGATTAATATAGCATTTATTAGGATATGCAATCCAGTAATTGAATTTAAATTACTACGACTCTATCCTAACTTCTAGACTCAATTTTAGCCATAAAACACAAAAATAATTAATGGACTAAACACTATTCCGAGAGATAAATAGCGTAAAATTAAGTTTAAAATATTAACTATGTTTCATGATGATTAAGAGGTTCTTACATTTGAATTTTCATTTATGTATTTAGTTTTACTATTGAAACTAGTTTAACATTATTTTATAATACGAAATAAATCATTTTATTCTACAGTAATATTCAGGTTTATTAATGTACAAATATATAAATATACACGTGCAGGGATCAAATAAATTCTAATCCATGGTATCTCCAACTTTGCCCAAAATTCTATTTAAGCAGAGATGCCATTCCCCCAAACCGTCCGGTCATGCGGAACTGTATAACTAGCGCCTAGACATTCCCATGACCTTTCCTATTATTTTTCAATTAATTATTTTTATATTTTTTTTTTTTCAATAGCATATAAACAAAACATGAAGTGACAAATAAAATTTATATCAATTTAAAGATTATTCATCATTATGGTAAAACATTAAAAGCAGCATTAATGAAAAATACTTTATTCGCACAGACTTTTGAGTACCTATCTTACAGTAATAAAACAAACAATTTAAAAATTAACTTATGTCTTTATAAACTTCTGAAATATATAATAGTGAAGAAAAAATAAAATGTTAAAAAAATTAAAATTTAATTTATTACTTTTTTTTCTTAAAAAGACAGAACCAAAGTATCATCCGTGATGTTTTTCAAAACGAATTGATTTTTTCCTTTGTTGTTTTGTAAATTAAATAAACTACATCAAGTCTGCTAACATAATAAATTCTATAAAACAAAAAATAAATCTCAATATAACAGATTGAAATCTTTAATACATCTTGTTTCTGTTCTCATTCCGCAGTATTTATTAGGCAATTTAGGGATTTTATAAAATTCTAAAATCGAATTTATTATGAATATGTTAGAAGACATTTGTCGAAAAAATATTTATACATGTAAAAACCTGTTACAGAATAATAAATAGGATTAAATTTTTGAGAGCTCTTTTCTATTTCTAGTTATTATTTCAAAAGGTTTTTTCTTAACTTTTTCTGTTATCGTAGAAGAATAAGACTTTGTTGAGATTAAATGATGTAAGATCAATTTTTTATTTTTTTTTATTTTTATCATTGTCTAATAGTATCAAATTACTTCTTTTTAAGTAACTGAAGAAATAATTAGCATTACTTATCAACAACTGATGATGGACAAGACCAAACGCAATCATGCAAGGAATTTGATATAGACTCTGGGTCTAAAATATTAACACTGGGGAATGGGGCATTTCACCACTCATGTTCATCATTAAAAACTAGATGTTAAAATTCAAAATTATATCAATTAATATAATAAATATTATGTAATAATAAATTCGATAAAAGAAATATAACAAACAATTATTATAAATGATAGTTTATTCTTAATTTGTTACAATGATAAATTGATTATTACAAGTTAATAATAAATAAGTTATAAATAATAATTAAAAGCAAAAGTAATTTATTATTAACTCATTTTGATAAATCTAATAACGTAAAAAGCGATTAAAAAAATTAAAAGTGAGTTAAAAAGTTACTGTTCCTAATCATTTTAGCGTTTAACTTCATTTTAAAGATTATAAGCAATGCTAATATAAATTAGCACTCAATTAACATTTAATCTCAGGATCTCAAAGATGGTTTAACACATAATGTTTCTTGCCAGAACAAAGCAATCAGGGGAGGAATTAGTACATACTAAGATATGACGCACGATATCTATAATTACCAGAGTGGTTATTAAGCCATTTCCTAGTGTGATTAATGAAGCAGCCACAGGTGGGGGGGAAGGGCACAGCTTGCCCTTAGCTCACCTGCGGGCGGCGGTGACCACAGGTCTGTGACGTGACTACGTGACTGAAAAGAGTCACATCGGGTGTAACGCACCCATGGAATTCAATCACGTGTTAAAATATAAGATGATCATATTCTTTTTTGCATTTCGATAAGCATTACGTTCACTGATTATGATCATTTCACCAATCAATTTATCTTTCAAACATTAACCATTCGTCGGACGTCCCTCAAATCCTCTTTCCGTCTGAGAGGCTCACTTTAGAAAACTGCCCATAAAATCTTTCCTAAGCTATTTTATCCTCTTAACTAAAATTTATCACCTTTTTAGAGATTCATATATCGGAATGTAAACAGATTTGTAGGGATACTTAAAAAGCTCATTTATTACTCATCAGAAATTTAACCACCTAAGGACGAGCAAACATTTTTTTTATTAAAATAAGATTTTTTATATTTTTATTTGTTAATGGGCATGCTGAAATTCTTGAAAAATGTTTTTAAAAAAATCAGAATCACTGTTCATTCATAATTTGCCTTGTTCGTATGGCCATGGGGCCTTTTCCAAGATGCTTTGTTCAGTAAAAAAAAAGATGTTTTAAATTTTTAAATTTCATAACAGAAACGCTTTTTTTATCATAATATATGTTTTATTTTAATTTATACACATCACAAACAAATAAAAAATAAATCTAATACACAATTCTTCATTTTCTATGAAACACCGCAAAACATGAGATACACAAACCTATATCTCACTTTTCACCCTAGGGTGCAGATTTATGCGGTTTGGCGAAGCTTTACCGAGAACACCAGTTCTTAAAAGTTGAAACATGATTATAAATGCATATTTATTTATTTGTTTTAAATAACCAATACAATTTTTGATCGATCAACAATTAAAAAATTGTGAGAAAAGAAGGGCAAGATAATATAATCACGGTTATCGTAACGGTCATTTTTAAACCTTCAGGATTATTATTATTTAATAAAACTCATACTAGAGCTGATCAGTTAAAAAAAATATTAATAAAATTACAAAACTCGTTGGTGAAATCTATTTTTAAAATTTCAAATTTTTTTCTGATTTGATAAGTGCTTTAATCGTGACAGTTTTCTATCGACATCGACTTCTCGAGGAAAAGGGCTGCAGAGATAAATGCGAATAAAATAAAGTTGGAAGAGCTGGGGTTCCCTTTGAGATGGTACGTTTGTTGTGATCTTGTGGACAAGCTAGTCTATGAAGGGTTAAAATCAAAAGTATTAACATTTGAAAATTAACACAGAATAGCCTTACATTTAGAACATAAGCATGTCGTTGCTTTATTTAGAATAAATTTGATTTAAAAAATTGCATAATCAGGCACTTGAATACTAATAGAAGTAAATACAGTCAGAGCTACCAGACTCATACTCATTTCGAAATATGTTCACGTAGGAAATATTAGGTTGGTGCAAAAATAATGCAGGTTTTGAATATTCATTTTGTTCAGGCAAGTGCTTGGCAAGTAAACCAAGATAATCCTTCAGTCTAGTTAATTGATAAACAATGGGTATTAGTGTTGTTTTTCCTCAAAGTTTAATTTAGTTTGTGCTTTATTTTCTATTTGCTTTTACTTAACTACCAAGCTCCCGGGCCCGAGTTCGAGTCCGACTGAAGGCAGAAAATTTATTTTCTGTTATTTCGGCCGTGGATCGAATTCGAGGTCGGGAGACCCTCCTGGGGCACACCCAGCCTCTAAAATAGTGGGTACCCTTAAATGGGGAAAAAACCTGGCGGTTGAGCGTGAATTCTAGCCAAATCACCTCCTTTCACAACCGTTGGCTCAGAAACAGTACAGCCTACCCAAGTACTGAACCCGAGACCCTTCATGGGTTGTAAGAGGTACAGGTTTTTTTTTTTTTTTTTTTTTTTTTTTTTTTTCTATGAGTAAGGACCTCTGAAATTCTCTGTGTCAAAACAAGATTTTGGTGAAATTCAAATGTGTTCAAACTTGGTCGAAGTGTGGCCTTAACCACATGTTAATGTTGATTGAAGTGGCAGAAGCATCAGTGAATGTACAGTGCAGCGATGGTTACAAAAATTTCGTCTGTGAAAGGGAGGTTGTGGTAGGCCTCCTGTTGCTGGTCACGACCAACTGAGGGCTTTGGATGAAGAAAACCCTCGCAAAACTACTCGTGACATTGTGAGAGAAGTTAGTGTTGACCACTCATCAATATAAACCAAGAAAAATTATAATTTTTTTTTTTATGGTATAAACCTGCATCAATATAATACATTTTTTACATGCGACATTAAACTACCTTCTACTATATTATTAACTACAGGTTTTACTTTTTTATTTACGAACACCATCTAGAAACAATACTCTAATGAAACTATTCAATTCGATTATATTTTACGTCCTTCTCTCTAACAAGTGATTAAAGGTATACATATGAATGTGACTAGTTTATAAATTTCACAAACATTCAATTGTAGTTCTAGCATAGCGAACGTTCCCAATGACTAAAGCCTAACTGTAACGTTATGTTATGACAAAAAGTAAACTTCAAAATACAAACGAGTTTGGGCGCGTTGTGCTTAATAAGCCATCTGGAATATATCTATTCTGCTTGAGAACGGATGTCATACTGACAAAGTACGGTGTGATCTACACCACAAGTTAGGAAGGTACTGAGGCACCCGACGGAGGGTGATTATAAATTTCAAAAGACATATAAGTTAAAAAACAAAAAAAAAAAAGTTATATTAAATTTTGATGAGTTATTATGTTATATTTAGATTATGTATAATACATTAAAATATAAATGTATGGATGAAAACATCATTATCTCTATCACCTGGTGCCCTTCAATGAGACAATAGTTCGTATCAAAGCAAGTTTACAGTTCTTCGAATTTTTGCGATACAAATTACCATCCCAACATTAATCTATAGCCATTCTCTATTATCCGTCTCACATTCTTAACCACCGCTTAATCTATTATCTCCACACCCAATACCATCATGGACAACTCATACAATATATTTTAACTTTTCTCTGAACCAGATTAAACAAAAAGTTTTCCTGAGGCCTATAAACAAAGTTTTTTTTGTTTTGTTATTTTTAATCTGGCTTTCATTGTTAGATCACAGATATAAATCAAATTATCAATCAGGACAGTAAATTGACAAATAAATTTAAGCCCTTCTATTGATTTACGTTCACAAATTCTATTATGATTGCTCACAAAAGCGAGAACCCCTCAGAAAATATCAAATTTAATAAATATATGGGAAGATGAGGGGAGGGGGAGGGTAATTACGGGTAAACAGGATCTGTCAAACAGGAGCAGCTCATTTGTCAAACCTTCTTTGAGCTGTCTGTTTGGATATTTTGTTTCGGGCTGAGGCGCTGATTTCCATCCCAAGAAAATGACATTTTCAGACCCGCTTTTCTTCGATATTTTCCGACCTGAAAAGCTAAGGCTTGAGTTTGAATAAGATAAAAATACACTGTATTATTTATAAACAGTCATTAAGGAATAGAAGCTGGAACGACGTATTAAAAATTAACTGTGATTGATCATTTGTAAGCTTTGTTAGACAAAATGAAAATTTATTGGTTCTGATTATTTCACCTATAAAAATGGAAAGATTAGTTTTAATTTCGGCACAGCTATCTTAAATCAAAACATATTAAACATACTAAACCTAAGCTTTAAATAACTAAACGCAGCTCGTGTGGAGAAAGGGGATGTGTAAATACTCTAAAAAAAATTACACTAGAGAGTATATATTAAAATAGACCGAAAAAAATTGAAAGAAGGTAGATTAACTTCTTATTCAAATTAAGTTATGAGCAACTTAGTAAATTATGAACTATAGGAGACTAAATTTGTAAAAATAAATCAATAAGTTAATTAATTGCCATTTTCACACTATATTTTAATAGCCCGCATTCGTCGGGGTATAATGACGATAATTGAAATTCATATTTTATTTACTTTTAAAAACAATATTGAAACAAATTATCTAAATAATTCTTGGGATAGTTCTTGTAGATAATGTTATATTCTTAATACTTTTTTCTAAATGACTTAGTAACTTTCGTGCATGATGGGAAAGGAAAATTTCCTTATCTAATAACATTTTTTTTTTGTAAGGTGTATTTTACAAAAAAAAATTTATTCTCCCATCATTATTTATTAAAAATCATATAATAAAAACATGATTTTCTAAAAATTTTTTGCGACGTTTCATGGCCTCTGCCACATTTTCAAGCCCTGAAACGTGCAAAAACACACATGCACGACAAATGCGAATAAAGTATATTTATGTGAAACTATATTCATCAATGTACATTATATATAATTAATGAATTACCTTACAGTGTCCAATAATATATAGATCCATCTGATTGAACTAATAAAAATCTTTTAACGACTAAAAAGTCTTGTCATTGGTAAGTATCATGTCTCTTTTCTACATACATTAAAACTTAAATGAATAAACGAATAAAAACGATATAAATATTAAAAAAAAATTAATAAATAAAAAAAATGTATAATGTTCTTTTGCACTGCTATGATTTTGCAAAATTTATTATTGTTATGGCTATTGTTAAATTTGCTTTGTGTGTGTGTGTTTTTGCATGTTTCAAGGCTTGAAAATGTGGCAGAGGCCACGAAACGTCGCAAAACATTTTTAGATAATCATGTTTTTATTATATGATTTTTAATAAATAATGATGGGAGAATAAATTGCTTTTTGTAAAATACACCTTATAACTAAATTCTCCTTTGTTAGTATATATTGTATAGTATATTTTATTTTTTTTTATATGAACAAGAAGTTATATAATGAACAAATATAAAATAAGTTAATAAAATCTCATTATACTTTCTTTCTTTTTTTAATTATACAGATAAGAAGCTGATTTAAATGAAGATGAAATTAGGATACCTTAAGAAAGCTTATACCCATATTTTGACTTAAATTAGTGTAGATTTTCAAGCTAGAAAAAAAAAAAAAAAAAAAAAAAAAAAAAAAAAAAAAAACTTAAACTCTTGTAATGAATTTTTTCGTAGTCTAACAACGTGAAATAAGGATAATAACAACCAATGAAATGGTTCTAATTTTCAGGTGAAGATTCTCACCTTCCCTTCTCCTAAAAATAAATAAAAAAATGACCGGCATGCAAGTAACATCAATTTTACTTTTTATATACAACTTCCAATGCTTCTATTAAAATTGGTTCGCCTTCAAGAAATTTTTAGCCAGCCAATAAGAAACATGAGTATGTACCAAGCAACATCAATATCGCCAAAGTGGCAACAAAGTTGTGATGAGCTCTGATCCCCCACCCACTGAAGAAGCGGGGTTGCTTTAATAAATTTTTAGTTGGCCATTAAAAAGTAGTAAAAACAACTTTCACAAAATTTAGCCAAGTTCTTCTTATGCAGGGCAGGGAGAGGGCGGGTGAGGGACGGAGTTAGTAGTTTAAAAATTCAGTATTTCTTGTCAGGCCATGAAATATAAGTTTACAGTGTTTTATACGATTTTTTTTTTTTCGATTTTTCCTTATTTATAGAAAATTTCGGTTTATTAGAAAAGTTTCATTATAAAAAATATTGAATAGTTCCTTGCAGCTTCTGATTTTAGATTGGGTTTCGTTCGAAATATTAATTTTTTGTTAGATAAAACAAAAAAATAATGTGTTTATTATTGGTATTAGTACTTCATTGGATAAGGAACATTTGAACATCAAGCTCAGCAATCAGACTTCAATTATGTAATCTTTTTCAACCTTTCAGTACAACTACCTTCCTATTTTGTGGTGTGGATCGCAACCTGCAAGATAAGTATGAAATCAGCACTCATGGGGAATACATATATCCCAGATGGTCCATAAGGCACACCTTGCCGAAACTCATTTATTTTTTTGAATGTTACTTTTCATATAACATAACATGATCATTAAGCTTCCTTAATAAACTCCAAGGGAATGTCCGCTATGCTGGAATTGCAATAGAATATTTGTGAAATTCATTTACTAATGACATTTTGTAAATGATTGCCACCTACACAAGCTAAAATATGAATATCTTCAAACACAAACTTGTTAGAAAGAAGGGTTTAAGGATATAATCGAATTGAAAGCTATCATTAGATTATTGTTTTTTAAAAAATTTTCATGAATCAAAAAGTAAAAAGGATAGAAAATAGCCCAATTAGACATGGAAAAAAATAAATTTCCTACGCGAATATGACTCTGTGTGGCAATGGCTACTTTTAAATAAACAATAGGCAAGTGATTCTGACTGAATTTTCTTCTAATAGTATCTGAGTGTCTAATTTAAAAATCAGTTTTATTCTTTCATAATACTTATGCTCTAAAAATATTAGGCTCTCTGTTCATTTTCAAATGCAAATACTTTTGGTTATAGATCTGTTATCAATAATAAATGATTTTTTTAAATATTTCTACAATTGTTTTCTATTAAATATAACAATATCTATTAAATATATCATATTTATAAATATAGTTTCTATTAAATATATCTCTAAAATTGTTTTCTATTAAATATAACACTAAAAAGGTGATAAATTTTAGTTTGCGAGATGAAATAGCTTAGGAACGATTTTATGGGCATTTTTTAATGTAAGCCTGCCAGACAAACCGCGCCTGACGGAAGGTTTTGAGGGGCGCCCGACGAAGAGTTAAACACCTTATTAATATTATGTTGTGATGAAAGAAATCGCATTTCTGTAAGGACAGGTTTTATTGATTTCAGTAGCTTATATCTTACTTTGTTATAAAGAATGGGCGAGGGATTGGTCGATAGAAAAAATAAGGAGTGTAAGAACGACGTGCTAGTAACGAAGAATCGTTCCAGCGCTGAGCGGAACTAAATAACTGTAACAACTCGGGCAACCCACCTCCCTCCCACGCCACCTCCCCCCACTCCTATAATCCCAATAGAGAATCGGTTAACGATATATCGCGGCCAGAATCGATTTTCCCTTCTAGGTCGTCTCCCGTCATTACTGACGCCTCGTTATCTCACTAGGAGCTGAGGCACGGATAAAGGGAGGAAAATGGATAAAAGAAACAAAAAGCGTTATTGGCCTTTAATGCATTCAATGAATTGTGAAACTAACGCTACCTGGGGCGTCTGATGTAATTATGCATTCAGAATTGTGTTGGAGGTTAAAACACACGAGAGGTAAAGGGAATTATTTACTTATTTATGTATTAGCGGGGAGACTGCATGGGTTTATGTTAGGACGCTACTTAATGTTTCATAGTAACCAAACTAGTTTCCACCGGTATGATCGAAGTGGGGAAGTTGATATCGTTGTCAAGGGAACAATAATTATTTTAATAGTTTGTATCAAAGGTTAATAAAGAACTGTAGTAATATCAATTTAATTATATTATATATATATACAGGGTGTCCCAGACATAGTGTAAAAAAAATGGGTAATACTGCAAACTAAACGGGGTAGAATGGCGCAAAAACGAGTGTCCTATCTCAATTTTTTGAGGAGATAGAATTTTTTTCGTTTTTATTTTTAAAATCTTCCTTTTTTCTGAGAAATTACAGTTTTCTCTACTTTGTTTTAACGTAGAAACTAAAACGATGATATTTTCTTAATTAGCATTAAATTTTCTAAAAGATGAAATAGGTGTAGTTAATTTGAATTCACTTTTAAGGGGCCTTTTAACGCGCAAAACACAAAACATTTATTAAAACTTAAATGTTTAATATTTTTTGAAAATTCCTCACTCCTCACTGGAGAACCCTAGAAACCGTCAAATTTCTCAAAAACTGCAGAATTTAGTTAGCTTTTTATTGGTGTAACTCATGATACAATTACATTTCACCTTTTGAGTCTAACAGACGTTTTCTGATGAAAAACATGATAGAGAATAAATACCTGATTGCTCCACATACCTACTAGATCGAATAAATGTATTAGTTTTTTATCACTTTTCCATATGCATGATGGATAAAGAGTTGTGAAGGTGACAAGCCCTCCCCCCCCCCCAAAAAAAACCTTATTTATGGGGAGTTACAGGGGGGGACCCAAATTCTTGCTGATTTCCTAATGTTGCAAGTCAATGGCAATTGATGCAGTCATGAAATGAGAGGACAACTTCTTATGACCTTTGTAAACAGTGGGATTATATTTGTTTACATAGCTTAACTAAATAAATCCACTAATTCCAATCAGAACGTGATATCATTGTCTGGGCTAATGAGTAGCAGGCACATTATGAAATGTCATTTTTCTGTTGGTGTATTTAATTTCTTCGAATAATCCTAAATTGTTATTTTTTATATTTAAAAAAAAAAAAGTTGTCCTAAAGAAAAAAGTACGTTTAGTAACATTAGGTAATCAGCAAGAATTTGGGTCCCCCCCCCTTTAACTCCCTATAAATAAGTTTTTTTTTTTGGGGGGGGGGAGGGACGGCTTGCCACCTTCACAACTCTTTATTCGTTTTAGTTTCTACGCTAAAACAAAGTAGAGAAAACTGTAATTTTTCAGAAAAAAGTAAGATTTTACGGCTAAGAGGAAAATTTTAAAAAATAAAAAACGAAAAAAAAAACCCTTCTATCTCCTCAAAAAATTAAGATAGGACACTCGTTTTTGCGCCATTCTACCCCGTTTAGTTTGCAGTATTACCCATTTTTTTTTACACTATGTCTGGGACACCCTGTATATATATATATATATATATATATATATATATATATATATATATATATATTTATATATATATTTAAAATCTAAAAAGAAACTATTGTTGATTTACAGATCAGTACATATGTTGTGATGAAAGAAATCGCACTTCTGTAGGGACAGGTTTTATTGAAGTAAGAATTTTATGTAACGATTGTGCTTCGTTTTAAAACAGCATCGATTATAAAAATAAAATATAGATTATTCATAAGAAACTTAAATTTTAATTTTTTTAAAACTATTTTCCGGCGTTCACTTAGCCACCGCTATAAATCGAGGAAATTTTTAATTTTTTGTTTTAGCTATTAATTGAAATTTACAACTGTATACAATGTACTATCAGATACATCAAGTAAATGTGATGATAATGCTAAAAATGAAAATTAATTTGTGAAGAACTTAAAAAGTTCTACTAAAATAATGATTCTATATTAGAAGGTCTCGAGGCCATCTTCTTTTCAGGCGTCCGGGAGGGTTATCTGGAATAAAATGTGGAAAAAGTTGGTTTGGAATAAATCAAAAACATCTGGTACATTAAGATCTTAATGGATAAGTTCGTTAGTGACCAAGTAGGAAGCATAGAGAATCGATCGATTCGAAGGATTTTAGATTGTAAGGATTGAATAAGAGATGAATCGGATGGTTTAGTGAAGCCCTAAAGCTCTAATCCGTATGTCCAAAAATATCTGATTACTGCCATTTAAATGAGTCTCTTTTAATTAATTGGAAGTTTTAAACGTTTGTCAACGTTTTAGTCTTGTATCTGGGTTCCAGTAAGTCTTATGTCCAGATGGAGTCCTAGGAAGCGGATCTGTTCAACTGGAATTAGTTAGTGGAATATCATTGAAGGATACTGTAGGACAGGAAGATGTAGGTTTACGACAAAGGTTAATTAATGTGATTTGCTTTGATTTATTTTAATTTTCCTATTTCGACTCTATTCATAAATGTTATTGATATGGCATTGGAGTGTTTGGGAGGCAATGAAGGGGTCATTGTTTACTGATAACATGCAAGTGTCATCAGCGTACTTCCTTAAGACGGTCCTAGGATGAGTTGGAATGTCAGCTGCGTACACAGAGGATGGGACTAGGATACTTCCTTAATGAACACCGGCAGTTTGGGTAAAGAGGGAAAATAGGAAATACATTTATGTACAGATGAGCGTTTTTTTTGCCATATATTAAGAAACTTGTTTTCTAAAAACTGGCAACTCATAAAATCTTCATCGAAACTCATTGTCAGTGGTTGGGCAATAACTGAACAAATGTAGGCACTCACGTCAGACAACAGAGTATCGAAGAATCTGACTATCGGATTGGAAGAAATACGGTTCCAATGTAGGTGTACCATAAGACGGTGTAAATTGTTAAAGGAAAAAGTATAATGAAACGTAAATATTGTTTACACAGTTGGAGTAGATTGATAATTATGCGGAAAATGGAATAAGTGGTGATTAAAAAGAGCTGTAAAAAAAAAAAATACAAGTGAATAAAGGAAATAGAAGGAATAATGAATTATTTGCTAAAAGAAAACAGTTCTATTCCAGTGGCTAGAAAAAAGGTAGTAGAGGTTGGGATCTATAATTAAATGAGTCGGCAAAAAAACGCAAGGAAAATAGATCAAAAATATAAAAAGGTTTTGGTCCTAAAAGATTTTAACAGAAAGTAATTAAAAAGGTATTGATACATGTTGTTACCAGTTCTGACTGAAATGAGTGATTTACATATACATAAATAAAGTTATATAATATATTAAAATAATTAGTTATCTTATAACATTAAAATATAATTAAGAATAAAAAAGTAATGTGAATGGTTATCGGCATTGTCCATTACTAGGAATAGTAATCACATCCTAAAGATTTTTTTTTTTTGTGCGGTTAGCGGAGGTCTAATTAAAAGCTTCACATTGGGATCTACAGACTATTCTTGTAATATGCTGGTTTGCAATCTCTGGATTTGCAACTCTTTTTGCACGAACTGTTTTATTGGAGAACAATATTACGATCTGTCTCATTAGAAATTAAACAATAGAGAGCTGAGAGTAGTATAATTTCGAGAATTAATCTACTAGCTACGTTTCATTACGATAGACAAAACCTACACAGTCTTTATCACAGATATCACAGACCTGATATATATATATATATATATATATATATATATATATATCCATTGAACTCGGCTTCCCCTCTTTATGATAATGTGACTATATGGCAGGGCTTCAGAAGGTCTAACCACTCCATCCTTGTGTTGATGTCAGCTATTGCAGAAACACATTGACAGGGACGAATGCACACAGAACATAGATAAGTAACTTTAGGAAAACTTCTTATTCTCTTCCAGAGAGGTTCAGTGAAGAACCTTCAAGACATAAACCGTTTGGGAAAAATCCTCATTAGCAATGAGGCGTAATGATGAAGGTAGAGATCCCGTTATGCATGCAGTTACAAAGGAAACATAATTACGACGGAAACTACAGAGCGGGGACTGGAGGACTGTATCGTATAGGAGCGACATTTCCTCGAAGGCGACCACCAACTCCACGAATAATGAGGTGGCGTCCAATTAACGCCAGATGGAAACTTCACTGGCGTTGTAGTTACAATTCCACTCCTTCCTCACCTTACAGCTTCCATAATACTCTCCAGGAATGATACTAAAATAAGATATTGAAACATTTTAAAAATAACTAATTTTTTTTTCTAATCAGAGCCGCAACTTTACTGATCATTATAAATTTAACCATATTTTATTAAAAGCTCAATTATTACACTATTCTTAAAAAAATGCTACTTCTTGGCATAATATCTATTTTTTCCCATCATTAAATCTTCATTTACCTCTGCTCATAAATGTGATAAACTTCTTCTTCTTCTTTCTCTATCTTTTTCGTGCCTTTTAGCGTAGAGCTTGACGCGCCTCGGCCCACCTTTTCCATTCCTCTATCCATAGCCATCCGTTTCATCAGGTTCATGGTCCTTCCGCGTTCTCTCTCCATCTTCTCCCCCCAATATGTGATTGGTCGGCTTCCTTATGGTCTAGCTTTCATATGCCATTCCCTTCTTTCCTCAAGCATTCTGCATACATGCCTAAACCACTTTAGCTGTCGTTCCTCCATTCTAGTCTTTATAGATGGCACCTTCAGATCCTCTCAAGTGACACAATCCCTTCTTGTCTTACTAGCAACCCTCCTAAGGAATCTCATTTTTGGAGTGGTGAGTCTTTTAATATGGCTATCAAGGGAGGTCCAATGCTCTGCTCTTTACTTGAGGACCGGTAGGAACACTGTTTTAAAGACAACTAATTTCGTGTCCCGGGTTATCGCTTTTTAGCCGATTATGGTATTAATATGGAAGTAGATCACATTTGCTTTACTTACTCGGTTTCCAATTTCCTGTTCCAATCTACCAGTCCTACTTACCATAGTACCTAGATATTGATCAATGTGTTAAACAATCAGGAGAACACTGTGGCATCTACTCCTATGATTGTTAAAAATTGTTTAAATAAATATTACAAGCTGCCTGCCTAAAGAGAAATAATTAATACATATGGCAATGGATCTATTCATATAATATGCTCAATGAAAATAAAAACAAAAAATACCCTTTTTATAATACTTATTACAAAATAAAGTAAATATTGACAAAAAGTACACCAGAAAATAATAGTGTAAAGAAATTTAAAAGAATAAAATAATAATAAAGAGAAAAAATAAAAAATAAATGAATAAATAAGCAAGAAATACGAACATCTGAGGGAAACCCCGAGCTGAGATTGTTTCCCGACTTATGAGAGAGCTTAGCGTAGCACAAACGCTGTTCTTTCAGCCGCATCACTAGTTGAGAGAGCGCTATACTAATAATACTAAAATACTAATAATACTATACTAATGCTATACTAATAATACCACAGTCGCTCAGGACTTGAGTTAAGAAACTGGCCATTGCCAGAACTCTAAAGAATAGGTCTCGGGGCCATTTCTGTTTCAATCTGCAAGATTTATAACAATGTGTGGAGCTGGATATTGAATGAGCCTGAGGGTTGGGATGGTTGGAAATGTTTTGATGGAGTTTCGGAAATTTAAGGAGTATAATCTCGAGTACAAAAGGTATATTGATTTCATTATGTAAGTTACTTAAGTAACTTGAGAAGTAAACTTTGAATTACAATTAATCTTCTTTAACTTTTCTTTTTTTTCCACAGATTCTCAGTTATATATATATATATATATATATATATATATATATATATATATATATATATATATATATATATATATATTATATATATATATATATATATATATATATATATATATATATATATATATATATATATATATATATATATATATATATATATATATATATATATATATATAGAGCTAAATAAAAGTATCGAGTTTTTAAAAAGAGGCTTTATTGTGAAGAACATACATTGATCAAGATACAAGCACAATTTATAACTTAATACAAAACTTCGAGTATAACATCTGTACGTCCCAACGTACGACGGCAGAATGTCTACGAGGCCAGGTGGGGGTGGCCTTTTATAGGATTTTTGCGAGAGGATATATCATACATTTTATTTATATTGTTAATCCTATTGAGGTATACATAAGTATATATATATAATTAACTACCAAACATAATTTTTCTGGCTGTCTTCTTTTCATTTCAGAAAAGACCAACTCTGACCCACCCAAACATCATATATTTTCGACTTCCTTCTTCTATTTTTCCTTTATCAATATGTATTTCATTAATCAATAAATTTTCAGCCATTGGGTTTTTCTTACCTCCTGCAAGGATATTTAGTTAAAATCAGTAGATTCATTTATTGGTAAACCTTTTTGGAACTGTAAAAATGATGTTAAAATTTGGTACATATTGGCGGCTCGTGTTAGTGATCCCAAACGAAAAATGGTTTGTGATTTCATATAATAGATGTATTAAAGTAAAAAAAAAAAAGTATATGTAATACGTTTTTTTTAAAAGGATTTCAGCAGAATAGAGCCAATTGTTTTAAAAAATAGTGGTTAACACATAAGTCTAGACTTCTTTAGATTTTACGTCAAGCCACAAGAGATGATTGACACCACCTCTTCCTTTACCTTGCACATCACAGAGCAGACTCTACTATAAAAGGGTTGAGGAAAAGAAAAATAAGAAAAAAGCTGACTAACTGAAGAGAGAACAAGGGCGGGAAGACAATGATGTAATTAATTCCGAAGGCTGGTCCTTTTTAGAAGAAGGGTTATTAAATGATGAGCTGGCCTGCCCCCCCCCCCCCAAACGCTGAGTATGAAAAAAGTTAAAATTTTACAAAATTGCAAAGCGAGGGTGCACCTCTGCCGGGATCTTCTGTGTAAATTTGAAGAAGGTTCTTCAGCGCTGAAATTGACGGTTATTGTTTTTTAAATACAGTTTTTATAATACGCTTACAAATATACTACAGCGTTCTAGTTGAGGTCTAATTACTTTTAGTTTTATTTTTAGATACGTCTTACAGATGAGAGCACCATTAGCACAATGATACATTTACATCAAAATTAATTTAATACAGGTTGACAACTGCTCGTCGTAACGGACTACTTCAATATTTACTAGAAAAACGATCAAAGCTCCCAATTCATTACAAGAGACTTATTTACATGGCTTTAATTATACCTATTTAGACGTACGGAGTTGAGCCTTGGGGCTCAACTAGACCATCTAATTCATCTCATATCCAATCCTTACAATCCAAAATCCTTCTAAAAATCCTAAATGCCGCTTACTTTGTCACCAATTAACTTATCCATAAAGACCTTAATGTTCTATATGTTGCTGATTTAGCCCACACCAGATACCTATCCTTTCATCGTAAGCTCCATAACCACTCAAATCCATTTGTTTCTCAACTTGCTTCCCACTCTATTCCCAATAACCCTCCGAGGCGTCTGAAAATAAGATGGCCTAGAGATCTTCTAGTGTAGAATTTTTATTTAAGTTTTGACATGTTATTATAATCGTTATCAGCTCATTTACTTAATGTATATATTTATACAGTTGCAGATTTCAATAAATTGATATACAGATATGGAATATAGATTAATAAATTATATGCGACTTAAGTTTTTTTTTTTTTTTTTTTTTTTTTTTTTTTTTTTTTTTTTTTTTTTTTTTTTTTTTTTTTTTTTTTTTTTTTTTTTTTTTTTTTTTTTTAACCAATGACTGGTTTCTAATTTTAAGCATTCATCTCTCAGCAGTTCCAAGAACTTCTTCTTCATTACAACTAGACGGATTTTCTGTTCCTACTGGAAAGAAATTGAAAATAGGACATCTAAAAATATGTATCTGGTAATTAAAACGAAAATAAGAATTGTTTCGAATTATTTTTATTTCTAATTTCTTAAATATTATTGTTGTTTCTAATGATTTCATATGACCAAATGAGTAATTCTAGACTGCTTTCTACTTTGATGTTTTGGTTTCACTATTCAAGCTTTTGTTGAATTTATGGTCATTTTCAATAAATGTATCGTGAAATTCGAATTTCGCGTTTTATTATTGTATGACCTCATACGTTCTTCTAATCATGGATTCAATGATCTTCCATTTTTTTCGGGTATTTAGCTTTACGGTCATTATGTTTTTGTTCGAGTACAAAGTTTTTCTTAATGATTCTTTTTATTCGTCTTGTGGTTCAGGCAATCAGGATGTCAAAATTTAATCTATTTTAAACGCCTAAATTAATACTTTTCTTTTATATTTTTAGACTTTGGCAGATATCGAACCGTATGGGGCTAAAAAGGGGAAGACACACCAGTCTCTCACGGATCTTGTTACCTATTTTTTTTGGAGGTTCCAAGTCACTAAATATTAGACATGTATTCAGTCGTTCGAACTAATGGGCCTAGAAGCCGAGAGAAAAATGAGATAGCATTGAACTAATTTATTTTATATCTCGAGTTTTAAAAATGATATCGACATAATTTCTGCACCCAAATTCAATATTTTAGTGCGAATTTCAGGAAAAATACAGCCGCTTTGCAGATTTTCGTATTGGTTAGTTAAATTCTAAAGAAATGAAGAGATCTTTAAGCAAACATTTAAAATTTTTTGTTTTACAAAACCTGACATTGGATTCGAATTAAGCACCCTTAAAAACATAAATGGGGATTGTTAGGCACTTATTAACATTAGATTTATTTTACGGTTTTATTTTTTTTTAATTTTGTCAACTGTGATTTTGCCGTATCCGTTTTGAAAATAGTTCGAAGCTGAAGCTTTTTAACATTCGAAACTAGTCTTAAATTAAAAAAAAAAAAAAACATAAAAAGCTGCAAATAATTTATCAATTCTAATTGTATTTGTCGTTTTATAGCATCACACCTATCTCAAGTAAAAATAATTGTAGCCTATATATTTTTCCATTGAAAATTAAGTAAATAAAGATCTAAAATCTTCAAATGAACATGTACAATAATTATAGGTAAATATGTTATATTTATGGTGAAGTCTTACATAAAAATGATGGAGGTTATGTATATAGTGGCTCACTTTACAAACATCTTTTCTTCTTCTTCTCTATAGAAGGTGGTGATAGTAATCATCAAAATTGAATTTCTTTTTTTTTTTTTACCATTAACTATATTTTCTTTATATTTTATAATAATAATTGTTGTATTACATAGGCTCATCAGATTTGACCAAATAAAAACAAATTTTGAAAATTTTAGTATAAAATAATTCACAAATTTATTTAATTTGATTATTTCCAAGGATTTGATATCACTATAAAATATTATCGATATTATAACGATAATTCAGATAAGCATGTAAGCCCTGCCAAAACCGTGCATCTCTCGACACACAGCCCACGTCCTCTAGGCTAATGACGGAACAGAGACCACAGAGGCTAATAGACCCCTCAGATTATGCTAAACACTTCAACCGTTGCATATTAATCGTCTGTGTCCGTCTTGAGCTAGGAGTCAATCATAGATCATGACGTCATAGAGTGGCAACCTACAGCTACTTAGATCATTCAATAGTTACAGGTCCTAGTTGCATCTTAGAGTTATTGCCATAGTTACTTTATTGATAATGTTATTTAATATTTAAAGAAGCTAGGATTTATATGGTAATTTAATACATTATTTGTCGGTTTTCATGGATTTCAATCCATCATCATTGTGATGAACTCAGAAGGCTTATACAAAGCTGAAAGAATCAGATAAGAGAAAGAATAATTGAAATATATGTTCCATATTAACCCTGGAAACTACCCTTAGAAATAATTACACAAAGGCTACACTGGGGTTCAGGTGTATAACAAGAAAAAAAATAGTTTACTTTCTAACAAAACCTTTTAATAAGACTTACACGTTTTGACTTGTAACCAGGGTTTGAAATCGATAATTAAAAAAAAATAATAATAAAAATCAAATCCAATTAAGATTTTTAAATGGAATTTTTAAAATCTTTTGATGATTTTTATTAAGATCGATATTTATTTTTGATCATAAGTGATAAAAATGCAATTCTAATCATTATTTTTGAACAAAATGTTTACAATTAATAATTTTTGAGTAATTTCTTTTTAAATCAAAAAGTAAAATTTTTAAATTTTAAAATCTCCATGATATATTTTGAGTCTGGAGTAGTAGCATTTGGAGAATAATATAGTCAACTATTAATCAATTTGTGCTTAAAAGGTGATTTTTATTTTCTGATGAACATTTTTTTTATCGCAATTTAAACATTATTATTTATGCAACACCGTATCACGCAGTGATTGATCATAATTTTTAATCAAATCAATATACATCAAAGATCAGTTGAAACTTTTATTTATAAATCAGGTATGGTTTTCAAATTAAAAATCAAATATAACAATTATTTATTATATAAAAAATAATTATTGATTTCAAACCCTCCTTGTAACACATATTTAAATGCAATGAAATAAAAGTTCAAAACTAAAAAAAAAAAAAAAAAAATATATGAAAATCATTTATCATTTTTCTTTTCTCAGCTTTCAGTCAAGATATATAAATGATTCTTCCACTTATGACTGTAATTGTGTATGTATTTTAAAATATAAATACTTTCGTTATGCTCAAAACGCGACCTGGCATCAGGGTTCTCAAAAACTCAAAAAAAAAACCTATGAAATCCGTTGTGAATCAGTGATTTTTTTTTTTTTTTTTTTTTTTTTTTTAAACTGATTCCAAACCTTGATTCAACTCACCGAAAAAACCGTTATACACGACATTTTATTAAAATCAAAAAATATTTATTTTTTACTCCTTTTGAGGACGTTAACATTTTTAAGTTGAGATTTTATTAACAACTTTTAACGTCCATAACATTTGCTGTATTCAATTGATTACAATAGTAATGACACCAATAGAATCAGCTTTCATTCTGCTTTCTATCCATGTATATAACATAAAGTTTCCCTCTGAGGTCAAAATTTCTGAGAAAAAAATGTAATTTTTATATTTTATTTTTTTTCTCGACTCACAATGTTCACTGGTGGCATTGTGTCAAACCGTTCCCTTTTTAGTTACATATATTATATGTGTTATGTACAAAAGAACAGAAGGAAAAAAAAAATTAAACATATTGAGAACGTATTTTCTTTTGGTGTTCTGAATGTATGAAGTGCACTTCGCGCACTTGACTCGATTTTTTCCGGTCTTTAATTCGTTTGTAGAAAATATATCTTCCAGCTAAAGATTCCCTATTAGTTGTTGGTTTTGCTGGTTGGTCAGTGTTAAATATTTGACTAATAAGAAACCGGAGTGGAGTTTGCAAAGACAATATTTCTTATAAAATATTTCGTATTCATCAGTGTTTGGAAGTTTACTATCTTCAGTAAGGTCATCTTCAAATCAAAGTTGATGAATTTCCTCAATGGAAATAAGAATCCTATTTTTTGATGAAGCCATATCATACCACTCTTAAAATGTTATTCACTATACATATATCGAAGAACCTTTTATAATACAGCCAGATTGCTCAAATTTTTATAATACAACAATAGTCAAATAAATAAAAGATAGATGTTAAATATATAATATATTAATAACGGGGGAAATCATACAGAAACTACACTGGGGTACCCCAAACCCGTTTTTATTAAAGTTTTTTTTAATAAGCACTTCAGAAATAAGCTACAATAAACTGATAGTAATGAACGTCTGTTCAGGACTGTATTATACAGAAACTCTTACCCTCCATGCACATCTGTGAATTACATAGAAACAATTTGTGACATGGGTTACACCTATACTTCAGTATGGCTTTCCAGGGTTAAATTAATAAATGATACGACGCAAAACTAATGAGATATCTTACTAGATCAGTCTTCAACTTATTTAGATGGTAGTTTTTATGTATTTGACAGACACTGATCGACAAAAAAATAAAATAAAAAATAAGAAGTTTAATCATAGAATCACAATGAGTCCATTAAATACACTTTTAATAGCATCTAATCGAATTCTCTAGTCTAAAAAATATGAAACATGAACTGGAAAATATCTAAAGTTCAAATAATGGTTTATTAAACCAGACAGCCTATTCCAACTGTTCACTAACTGGAGCGGGAATGTTCAACAGATGGTGCCCGTGATGGCTCAGTGCATCTCAACTTCGCATTTGTATTCCGTTCATATGCAAAGTGAATCCGGGTACTTCACCCCTTCAGATTATAGACTCGATGCAACTATTACAACTAATTATAATATGATATGACCATATTGTTAAATATAAAAACAGTAGTTAATAATTGGCTTTTAAATTGGATGAAAATTATTCACAGCTAGTCCACAAGGGCTGTTGCACAAAAAAAAAAATTAACATCATTTTAGTAAATTGATCATTTGTCAACAAATCATCCGCATATACATATCACCACTGGAAACATTTAATCATATCGGTCCTGGTTTCCCTTAAGCTAAATTGTGTTAAATTATCGAGCCATTAACTAATGATGCAGTGATCTAGATATAATAGACACGATTACAAACCAAATATAGGATGAATTTAAACACTATCCTATCTAAAGTTTAAGAATGAGGAACTAAAGGAATATTTATCACAAAAATAAGACCAATACTGCTTAGAAGCATAGATTGAAATCTAAGCCTTGTAGCCTGTTTACCAAATAATATTAACGTATTATTGCAACGCATTCTAAAGAAATATTTCAATAGTTTGATTAAAATTTTTTTTCAAAGTTATTTAATACAGTAATAAATCATATATAATAATCTTAACAGATGCTTATTTTCTGAGCGGTATTGGTCTTACTTTTGTGAAAAATATTGCTTCGGTTCCTCATTCTAATACTTTAGATAGGATAGTGTTTAAATTCATCCTATATTTGGTCTGTAATCGTATCTATTATATCAAGAACACTGCATCATTATACACTGAACATACTACCGACTACAAGGATTGGATACACCCAGCAGAATTTCCTTGTATCGCTTAATGCTTAACTGACCCCATAGACTATGAGATATATACTGATTGAAGTAAGGATGACGAATAAGGCTGTGCCTAGCCTCATTTTAAAAAACAAAATTTTAGAAGATGTAATAAAGAATAAATTAGGCCAAGAATGTAGCAATAATCAAGCAGAACAATTCGCCATCCTTAAATCTCTAGAATACTTTCAAAATATGAGGACAGAAAATAAACCTATTACCATACAAACGGACAGTCAATGTACTCTATACATGATAAAAAACAGACACTGTCACAATCCCATCATTGAAAAAATAAGATAATTTCTAAGAAATCAACAGACTATAACAACCAAATTTCATTCAAGTGGCTAAAAGGGCATTCCGACATAGCTGTAACGAATTGTCTGACAAGACTGCATAATGGGCTTTAAAGGATCCTTCCCTTCCGATATCATATTCCCTGATATCTAAAGAGCACAAAACACACGCTAAAAACACAAGCTGTAGACCAGTGGCAGACACGTTGGAACACAACACACAATGGAAGACATCTACATAACTTCATTCCAGACTAACGGATCTACATTAAATGAAAGTCATGGACTAACTTTTACATTACACAAGGAGTCACAGGACATGCGGCAGTAAATAGTTATTTCTATCGATTTAAAATAAGAGATTCTTTTCTGTGTCCTAGTGATTTCACTAAAGAACAAAATATAAACCACCTCATATATGAATGCTGACTACTCTCTGACTACAGAACTATTCTACAGACAAAAACAGTACAGAAACTAGGACGTTGGCAGGTGGATGGTCAATGTTTATTGAACAATTTATTTGAAATTTTTAAAATATTTCTTGAAAATTCAATCATTGAAATAGAGGATATGAAATATCTTTAAAGCACTAAATATTCATAAACTTTTCTCTACATAACTTTTTTGCTTGATTTTATTGAATTTTGAATTATTTATGTTATATAACTTCATGTTCTTTATTTTATTTTTATTTTTATATTAACCTTTCAACACATGTAAAATTATAATCAAATCAAAAATAATAATTACATGTACATTGTATACTTTGTACAAGTATGGTGTGTACAGAAAAAATAAATAAAGTCCCTTCCAACAGGGTTAGTGCTGGGAGGAAAATACTAATAAAAAAGCTGCTTATTTTATATGTAGCTTTAATATTCTAAGTATTCCAAGAAAAGTTAAGATATTTCAGTATAAACACTCAACAATTATTGTTAGTTTACAGATATATAAAATATAAAAATTTCATTATCATTCATATGAATATGGTTTAAAAACGGTCACTGGTGTAAATATATGCACCCCTCTCTACTGGCAAAGGGAGATATTGAAGACTGGTAGCGAGGACTTTCTATGGATCCATTTGCTAACATAAGATAGCAGTGAGCAGTTAAAACCATTCTTTTAACTAGTGTGAATGCAACTTGAGTTATCGTGCAAATTGATGTTTATTCTAGACTGTAAACTTTTGAGAGGCATGTGAAATCGTTTTCGTTTCATGTACTTATTTTTATTTAAAAATAATTTCACAATGATATCCCGAAAGCGGAGATCTTAAGCTACTTTTTGAAGCACACCTTAAGTCACGCACGCTTTTGAATTACATGTGATAGTGGCCATGTTTCTTAAATGGAGTTGGTGTAAATATGGAACCCCATTTTCCTGGGAACTTCGACATATCTCTTGTTAGAGATCACAAGTTGCATCTTTTGTGATGGAAGTTCTCTGAAGACACTCGGGGAATGTTCCTAAGTGTGGGACTGAAAGAGCCAGTTATAATAAGGATTTCTGTAAATATTTATTTTCCTATAATAAATAAACTCTTTACCGTTTCGAATTATTTATTCTGTTTTAAAATATTTTTTCTTTCTAATTTTTCTGGTGCTATTTTGTAAGCTTTCTGTAAATGGTTGTTTTTGAAATGAAATAATTGATGTCAATCATTTTTTAGTCTTCTAGCATTTAATAAACTTGTTATAGTTATCAGTGAAAGAAAAGATCTAGAATTTTTCATGTTAAAAATAACTTTAAATCAAAAACAAAAGAGGGAGCCCATATTTACAACTTTTCCTCTTATAATTAATTCTATCTCAACTTAGTCCTCTTGTCTCTGTTATAGTTTTTAATGCGATGAGACAAAAGTAGCGGGACTGTCAACAAGGTCCAGAATCTGATCCGAGGAGGGAGGGTAGTACTCAGCCAAGATGGAGAGTCCTCGATCCAGGAGCTGAGTGGCAGGGCTATAAAAAGATATACTGTCTCATAGGCCCTTGGGGAATCAGGGACACCCCATTGTATCAAATGCTCTCACTGGGACAGGGGATAGTTGACAGGGGTAGTTGCACTAGCAAGGTAATTGATTATGATTATAATTTTTCAACGTCGTATGAACCTTGTGTAGTGAATGACGAAGTTCAGATGAACTCATGTCACCAGAAGAACGAATTGGAATCAAAACAGGGACTCCAATGAAACCGGAATGATTCTATGCGTTTTAGAGTATATTCCAAATACACACTGGCTCAAGATTTCGGTAGCAGAGACATTGACTAATATTTTTATATAAAAAGTCCAACAACTGCTTATACCAATACATTTGCTATTTTAAGATTAAAGGAACAATATCCGATTCGGAGTAAATCTGCATCATTTTGAACTACTGGAAAATTGTATCCACTATTTGCGTTATAGTGAATAGAATAGACAAAGAGATTAAAGCATTTGCCGAGTGAATGTTAGAAAAGTCAAAATTAATGAGCAGCTTATTATTTGTATCGTTAATATTTCGTATCAGAGTTCTAAATCAGTCTCTAGTTCAAATCATATTTAAGGCAGCGTCAGCTCTTACATTATTTTATTTTTAAAAGAAAATTTTAATATTCGAACATTTAATATTTTGGCAATTAAGTATTGGATACGGATATAATCCCGTAATTTAAAACAGTAGGTTAATAGAATTATTGCTAGGAGGAATTACTACTAAATTATTGCTAGGAGAGACGGTATCAGCAATGATCGAATAAGAAGCGAGGTGGAATTGGTGGAGCTGAAGTTCGATCATTTTTGTTGAATAGAGGAGAAAAGAAAGCCACAGAATATAACCGAAGCTGAAACCATCGTAAGAAAACCGCGAAACCGACCAAGAATTTCTTACATTGAATATATTCAGAGAATTGGAGAGTGAGAGGCTAAATCCCACAAGAAATGAGACATCTTAAGAAGGATCGATAGTTCTAGCTGTGTTGTATAGAAGCTCCTCGACGCTAGAAGTGGCACAAGAGGAGGACAAAGAAGTTTAAAACAATTGTTCAACAAAATTTACTGAAAAAAAAGCTTACCTTTTGGGCGCCTACTTCCCTGGTAGATATGCCCATCTTCTCATGGTGCCTCAGCTGCACGGGGTAGATAATCTGATAGTAATGAGCTCCGATGTTACGGACCAGCTCCTGGTTTTGCCGGTACTCTCGGAGTAGCCGTTCAACCTCCCCTGCAACGACAATAACAATGGTCAGTTGTTATTTAAATTATATAGAAAACTATGATCAAAAATAAATGAAAAGGATTTTATAGATCTAGAATATCAAGTCGTTGTGTAGAAAATAAAAGATATGTAGTAGCTTAGTAGATAAATCACTGGACCCCTATGTCTTGAGCCCAGAGCCGAGTCAGGTAATTAGTTATATCCGCCAATGATGGTACATAGTCCCTGAAAGGTACAGTGCGATCCTTCGGGGTGGTGAAGAAACAGAACAAGCGTTCAAGCACTAAACGCAAGACCCTTCATAGCCTTAAGGGATACAGGTTTTAATATGGTTTAGTGTAAAAAATAAAGAATAGCTTCAACGTTATTAGTGTAGGCAAAAAAATATATTTTTAAGGAATTAATCAATTTTAAAAATTTATCACATTATTTATAGTGAATTTACGTTCTATAAAAAAAGTTAAAGTACGGGAGATTAGGGAAGGCCACTATCCCAAAGTAGAGGGGGTAGGGCGTTGCCGTTCTGAGCCAATTACTAGACTCCACTGTTGCCGCTTCTCCTACATGAGCAAATGGATGGGACATCAGTGTTTCAATATTTATTACATAGAAACATGAAACATAGATGTCACTCGATACATCAATAAATAGACAGCGATGCTATTTTATATATAATTTAGGACAGGCTGTCAAGTTCACTATTAACTAACTTTATTAATATAATTGATATTATTTAAATAAGCACCAAACGACTTGTTTTAAAACATCGATGTTTATCTATTAATAAACATCGATGTCAGCTATTAATTAATTCAAGTTAAATAATTTATATTAGTTAAACGAATGTTAAACAAAGTTTTAAAACCATTGATGTTTCTCATATTTATTTTTAATAGGGTTATGTCATTTATTGAGCTAACATTAAAACCATTATGAAAACCATGATGTTTCATTTTTTTTCTGGACTTATTGTTAGGGTTACCTGTTATGAATGCTTGCTAGTTAAATGTGTTTAAGGAATTTTTTGAAAGCATCGATGTTTGAAATGATTACCATGTGTATTTAGTAAAACGAAAACATTGATTTTTTTACGATTCGTTAAACACGCAAGTTATTAAAAAGGTAACATTACCATCGAACATCAGAAATAACTCTTAATCTGCATTGAAAGAGTTCAAGAAGGGGTCTCTGAGATTTAGATACGAAAAGCTTACGACATTAGTTTGTCAATTATGTGACACCATAATGGGTAAGAGTGTGACGATTCGGCAGCAGGTAAAAGCGGCAAAGTCCGTCCATGCTTCTCCAAAACCCAGTGGCCTTCCTTAATCTCCCGTAATATAGGAACTCAGTACTTCCTACATGCAGCTATGCCAACCAGCTTTTACAAACAATAGCCTCAATAGTAACATCTAACTAAATGATACACTACAATAATAAATAGTTGTTTTAAGATGAGTTGAGACTCATTAAAAGTATCGATTTTGAATGCCAGTAGTTAACTACTTAGAGTACTAGGAATTAGGTCAATATTGTTTTACTCATTATTTTTAAATCTTTTTTTCTTTATATTGACTTTTAAAACTCAAATAAAAAAACAATTTTCAACTCAGCATTTAGATCAATGATCAACCCTGACGAGATATTCTAGGAAACTGAATTTCTTTAAAGTTGGGAGACCATTTGGGAGTGGAAGGGGCAATTAAGGGTTGGACTGAAGTTTAATTATTGGCCCAGGGCGTAAGTTGGCAGCCCTGGGCCTGGTGTAATAAAGAGGGAGGGCTAAGTTGGCAGCCCTGCATTCGGAAAAAGATCAACAAAGGAGCTAATTAGCAAGTTGCTGCGGCCCGAGTCCTTCCTGATGTTACGTATTTTCGTAATGAGAAAACCAAATTCCTTTTATTGGAATCAGCGGGAAAATCTAATGAAAATAATTAAAACAAAATAAATTTGCATTTCTTTTTCAAAAGGTAACTCCTAGGAAATGGAAGTCGGTTTAATTACTCAAGGAGTATTCCTCTTATCCGTTTTCAAATTAGTTTCATCAAAGGAATAAGAAGAATATTGGAAGAATGAAATGAAGTGATCCTTGACGAAAGAGCGAATATATTGTATTTGCTTTGAATACGTTTCTCAACATTTTTTTTTTTAACTATTTTTTGGTATTTACAACTATACACATTATATGCAACAAGTAAATTTGAGGGAAATGAATTACAATGGCCAGTCAATAATATGTAAGTAAATACAACTACTCGGTAGTAGCACTTTAATAAAAGTTCTTGGCCATCCTCTTTTCAGACGCCTCGGAGGGTTATGGGAACATTAAGATCTGTATGAATAATTTTTTTTTTTTTTTTGTGGTATAAGGATGATTGATGATTTACGAGAGTTTTTGGATAGGAGAAGAATTGGAAGGTTTAAGGGAGTACCAAAACTCAACTCCGTACGTTCAAATGGGTCTAATTACTGACACATAAATAAGTCTTTTGTAGTTGATTGCTTATCTGATATATGTTTAAGTAGTTGGAAACGACGATCAGTTTCTTGACTTTTAAGGCATTTTTCAACTTAAATTAAGTTGCTGTTAAATGGAAAATTTATGTGAAGAATAAAGTACAAAATAAGATAAACAAATTGATAGTAACATAGTTCCAATTTTGAATCAAAAGGTTGTCTTTTTTGTATTTATTGTTCTAGGTATATCGCTTTTGTAGGCAATGAGTACTCACATATTTTTACTAGTGAACATATAGTATCCCGGAGAGAAACACAAACATCCTCTTTAGACAGATTGATTTCGATTTTCTTCACATATATTCTAGATAAAATCATAAAAGACAAGAAATTAACAGAAGATTTAACTATACTATACATTAACTAAGACTTCTCAGCAATGAATAGACTATCCTAAAGCTTATCACATCCTACGGGCTTAAATTTTGGCGGAATATTGAAAAGATCGATACAATCCGAACATTAGCGAACCATAACGAGATCCCCATAATTTTCAAAATGTCGTCAAAATATATCTAATCATCAAAACTCTTTGCCTAACACTTACCCAGTTCCACAGTTCCTTATAATTATCAGTTAAAAACAACTAGTGATATATTGTAAAATTTGACAATGGTTTCCTGGTAATGGCCAGTTTTTCTATTCATGTTTGGATTGTTAAAGACTCAAGCGCTCTCACTCTGATAAGACTAGCTCCAGAAAAGTGATGCGGCGGGAAAGATCTGGAGCCCAACTTAATCCTTTAGATGGTTCAGGAGGAAGCTAGAAGTCCTTACCATAAGTGTAAGTATCGATGAATATGATTAGGCTTTTCTTATTAAATTATTTATCTTATATTGTTATCGTTACTTAAAGATTTAGTTGACTGAGAAGGTTCTGTAGAAATTTACTGCATCATAAAGTAAAAGATATGATGTAGCTCTAGGAAATGTTAATGCGATGCTTTATTATCCTTATCTCTGCAGTTCTTACGTTGACTCAAATAGATCACAGGAAAGTGTTACGAAATAAACATATATAACTTCAAAAGTCTTGAAGGTGTTAGAAAAAAAAGAATGTGAGAAATTCAGATATTTATTAATACAGGGGGGATGCAAAAGAAAATCTTACCTCTCAAAAAGAAAATAATCCTGAAGGAAAGATTCCTGGTAAGCAATGGAGACGGAGACAAAAGATATTTAAGACACGACCAAGGAAATGGCAGA
This sequence comes from Euschistus heros, assembly GCA_003667255.2. Taxonomy (NCBI): domain Eukaryota; kingdom Metazoa; phylum Arthropoda; class Insecta; order Hemiptera; family Pentatomidae; genus Euschistus; species Euschistus heros. The sequence goes on along the minus strand of RCWM02000007.1, from coordinate 706,794 downwards.
CACCTTCCGGCGGCGGAAGTCAATCATTAGTGAAGACAACTTTTTGTTGATTCCTTTCGTTCTGGTTGTTTGTTTCTGCTAGTGTTGTCATTGTTGATGGCGGCTCCTGGGATTTTTTTTAGAACAGGCTTGTAATGAGGTCAAGGAATGTTGGCTAGTCCCGGTTGGAAGACCTAAACATTAAAGATGTCTTTTCAGCATCTGTATTTCACCTCTTCCATGCTACTATCTTCCGTTCCAGAAGTGTTGAAGAAGACAAACTTATACGGTTATGGCATATAATTTCTTGTTTATTGATTACATTTTAAGGAATTACAGTTGCATTATAGTTTTAAATCTGCATTTCAATCTGTTATATGTTTACATTATTAATACTTACAAGCAATTTCAGAAGATACAAATCTTGATTAACGGTCTTTTGACCATGACCAATCACGGTCATTTGAACCATTCATCCAGGTATTTTGTAGGTTTCGAGGGAGAAGGGGAGTTTGGACTCATAAATTAAATTAAATGTGAACAACCTGACAAAGTTTATGCAGTTTTGAGTGCTTATTACACCGTTTTTGTCAACAGAAACTGACACACTTGCAAAACAACAATGGTCCTGCACATAGTTCTAAATTGACCACGGAAAAAAAACAAGGAACTCAAGAAGTAAACTTTTTGAATCATGCAGCGTATAAACCAGATATTGCACCATCAGATCATGATCCAGATCTATAGTTCATTTTGTACAAGGTCGTGTTTTTAATAATTACGAGGTCATTAAAATTGGATGTTTTAGCAGTTTTTAGCCTCAAGGACAAAGGAGGTGTCAATTTAAAACCATGGACTTTGACTATGAAAATCAGTATTCAATAATATTTAAAGTACTTAATATAAAATAAACGTTGAACTTTCTTTTATTATTAGAAATTTACAACCGTATTACAAATACATCTAGTAAATAAGCGGTTTACAACGAAAAATAATGACATGCTGAAAACGTGTATAGAAACTACACATTGGTAGGTCTCTAATAAAATATTTACAAAGGAAAAAGATGCTGATACCATCTTCTTTTCAGACACCTCGGAAGATTGCCAGGAATGGAATTGGAAGCTAGTCATGCATCAAGTGGATTTTGATGAGGAGTTTATTATGAAAAGAAAGGTATCTGGTTCGTGCCAAATCAGCAACATATGGGATATTAAGGTCAGTGGGACAAACTAAGGAGCATTAAGGATTTTTTGAAGGATTTAGGATTGGAGTGATTGGACGCTGGAATTCCATGGTTAGGTGGATCCCCATAACTCTATTCCGTAAGTCCAAACAGATCTGATAATCGTCATCTAGATGAGTTTTTTGTAGTAAATCGGAAGAATTGAACGCTTGTCAAGTAGGTGTTTCGAAATCAAACTATCAACGCCTAACGCCCTCGCGATCCCCCAAAACGTATCGCTTTTGACCATTTACCATACCATGTTCCATGTTAAAAACCATTTTTTTTTTTAGAAGGTAAATATTGGCGTCCATACAAAAAATAATTGATTAAACAATAACAGTTTATAACTCAGATGGATAATTAAAAGAAAACAAGAAAGCTTTCATTATTTTCTGAACATCTCAATATAATTTTGGCTAATTAATTTTGAAGCAACCTAGTACAAACCAATCATGTAATGAGATGTTCAGAGATCATTAAATACCAGAGGAAACTTACAAGCTTTATAGAAATTGTCAGTATTCATTGTGTCTGCGGGCATTTGTACAACGGGTGCAACAGGAAGATCTCTCCCAAGGAATTAGATCTCCATGATGGTCAGGTATTGTATTACCTACAATTAAGAGCTAGGGTCCTGGCTGAAATGGCCTTCGACTCTGATAACGCTATTCTCTGTTCTGAGTATCTTCATTCCCACATCTCTCCGATCTACGAGTACTCGTTATGTATATTTATGTGTATGGAACATTTAGTTTATATTGTATTCACAACTTGAAAATATTAAAAGCTTACTAAAGCGGTAGATGTAAAAAAGTTAATTGTTTCCATTGACCACAACTATCAGTAAATCCAGCAGTAGATAAAGGAATTTCGTTCTTTACATCAATATGGAAAGATGGATAATCAGGATTTAATAAACTTTTTACAACTCATTAGCCGATTGGTTTAATTGAAGTGATTAAGGGCGGATGATTAGCCATTTTTAGGTCATGTGATGATTACTAACGAAATTACCATTAAATCAGATGATCACCATTCTCATAATATTCCGCCTTTGTTTTCTAAATTGAAAGTTATATAAATATTTGATTTATGTATGTATGAATATAACTACTCGATCATTAAAAAAGTACAAGGCAAAAGTACGAAGTTTGTTCTAAATATTCTAGTACGGATGTACACGTACAAGTATTTGGAATATAGTTTTGGGTGTATTATTCATAAGCGTGCAGAGAATTTAAATAGGGTAGCTTGAAACAAATAAAAATAATATTACCGCGGAAATGGATCAAAGAATAGCGGTAACAGATGCCTGTTAGCAGTTCAAAAAGTTCTTCGATTTAAGGATTTATCGCGTAGGACTAACATAATGAAATGAAAATAAATTTTATTCTGGGGTCATTTTCCCTTAATAATAATTATAATGGCGACCTCACTGCCGTATATAAAATTAAGGGCATAATACAAGCAAGAAAATATTCAAATTAAATTACGGTATAAAAAGTAGCATTAAGTTTTATAAATATTACATGAAAAACATATATCTTAAGGTTAAAATTTTAAAACAAGGCAAGATCACAAAAAATGAGGGAAAAAAAATTCATTAAAAAGTACAGTAGACAAAGCTAAAAAATATATCTTTTCTGATATAATATAAGTTATGACAAAACAATATTACAAAATTAGTGCAATAGTACAAAAATAATACTAGACAAAATCAATATTCATGTTTCATTTTAATAAACATTTTCCTCTTTAATATGGATGTTTGATTGAATACCTAACCAGTAAAGGAAAAGTCGGGATTTAAAGCTATTATGACTGAAGGAATGGAGAAATTTGGAAGGGATAAAGTTCCAAATTAGATGCTCTAGAAATAAAGGAGCGTTTGAAGGATGCAGTGTTGAACGGAGTCAGGTAAAGGTAAAATAACATTATACAAATCCATTATTAGACCAGTCGTTACTTGTGACTTTAAACATGGGTCCTTGGATTTTAAATTAGATATTAGACTCAAAGTGGATGAATGGAGAATTTAAAGCGGATTTCCCTATTGCTTATTTCCCTTGAGTGAGGAAAATTATATAATGAATTGCTAATATATACTATTTAAAAAAAATATATATTTAATAACTAGGATACTTCCCTTCCGATATCATATAGTATGATATCTGAAGAACACTTAAAACACATGCTAAAAACACAAGTTGTAGACCAGTGGCAGACACATTAGAACACAAAACACAAGGGAAGACATCTACATAACTTCATTCCAGACTTACGGACCTACATTAAATCAAACTCATGGACTAACTTTTACATTACACAAGGAATCACAGGACATGCGGCAGTAAATAGTTATTTCTATCGATTTAAAATAAGAGATTCTTTCCTATGTCCTTGTGATTTCACTCAAGAACAAAATATACACCACCTCATATATGAATGCAGACTACTCATAGTAAACATATAGATAATGATGACTATATATTAAAAAAGTTTCGTAAAGCAAAAAAGCGTTTAGTATAAATAAATGTCGATCTTTAGAATAAATTTTGAAAGAAGGGCTAATTAAAATTTAATGAATACTATAATAGAACTTCTCTTTTGAAAAAAAAAAAATATATTGTTTTTTTAAATAAAAGATGGATAAGCCCCAAATTATAATTATGATAAACAATAAGTGACACTGCGCCCTCCAATTTTCCTCAACAATTAACAGCTGAAGAAGCTTCTGCACCGGGCGATTGTTGTGTTTGACGGGATGAGCTGGGGGTGGGGGAAGAGGAGTGGAGTGGGGGTAATTTAAAAAGGTTATTTAACTTGGTAACGAGGCCTGTTACCTAATTTAATATCCCGGCGCTCCTAAGCAGTTAATTATAACCTTGAGCGCCCTCTTGTAAATAAACCAACTTTCCCAAGTGTTTCATTAGTTTTGCAAACCTAATTAATTGGGTCACGGAATTCGGACCAAGGTGGATGCACGGCTCGGAAATATTGTTACAAAGTGCAAATCAGATTTAGCGGAGGAAAACTCAGAAGCACTTCAAACGGAACAATTACAAGCTGTAATTGAATGCTCGCGAGGGAACTGGGGTAATTAACGAATAGAGAGGAAATGCAAGTGAAGCTGCTCCATAGTTATTCATTAAAATAAGTACATATAATCAACTATTTCTCTAAGTATTAATTTTCGTCTTAAATGAAAGTAATCTAACTTTAAAAAGTAGGGTAAACCAGAACAACCTTAAGGTAATGTTTGGAAACATTCATACTAAAACTATAGAAAGAAATTAAAATTACAGGAATAAAGTTTTCCTCAGTTACTATACTTTAAGCTAAGCAAGAATGTTTCCACCAAACATTATTCCTAGAGTTTATTTTAGAAGATAGTGACAATGAATAATGTAAAATCAGTTATTGACACCCTATGAATATATTTTAAAATACGCACAGAATTGAAAGTACTTTTACTCATTTGAGTTGTAGGATTTAAAAGAAATTTTATGATTGTTTTTTTTCTTTCTAATTTTAATGATAGGATGTTGAGCTATAGAATCAGGCAACGAGTTATGAAGTAAAATCTATAAATTTTATTCTCATAAGCGCAAATCAGAAATAAATTTCATTTTAAAAAATGCATTTCGTATTTATCCCAGACTGGAAAACACAAAAGATAATAAATATTTCTATCCATAATCTAAGGCTTTTCTCAATTTACATTTTAAAATTACAAGCATCAAATTATTTAAATTAATAAATTTTAGCTCCTAAATGATAGATCTTATAGACAAATGTTATTTAACAAAACATTAAAATTCTAATCAGCTGTATAAAAAATAAAATAAAAAAAATATATATATAGTAAATGAGTTGATAATGCTAATAATATCATGCCAATTGATTGTAAAGCTGCAACCGATTGATAGCATCGATTAATGATTTATATTACAGAAGGTCCCAAGGCGATGTTATATTCAAATACCTCGGAGAGTTATCTGAAATAAAATACGAAACAAGTTGATATGCTAGTGGTTTAGTTATGTATAAAGATAAATATGGGAGGACAGGTATATAGTTTGAGCTTAATCAGCAACGTATGGTGCATACTAATGTTTATAAGTAAGGTTTTTTGTAGCAAAGTAAGGAGCATTGCGGATTTTACGAAACATTTTAAATTGTAAGGATTGAATACCAGTTGAATTGGACCGCTTAAAGAATCCCCAAAGCTTAACTCTGTCTGTCAAATTAGAGCTAATCACTGCCTTGTTCATGTCTTGATTGATCGGAAGGCTTTAGCTTTAGTTTAGCAAATACTTAAGAAGTAAACAACGACGGGAAGTTTTTTGTCTTTTCAGACTTATGCTTTGATTACAAGTGAGGCGTCTGTCCTGTTATAGTCCTAGGTAATGGATCTATTAAACAGGAATTAATAGAATAACGTTGAAGGATACGGTAGGACATGCAGAAGTAGGTTTTTTTTGAGATTAGTTTGGATTTTTTCCCCCCAATTTTTGAAGGTTTGAAGTAGGAGATCAGAGTGTTTAGGAGGCAATAAACGGAATAGTATTTACTGAAAATACGCCATTTTCATCAGCGTACATGGTGAGAACAGTTTATAGTTTAATTGGTAAGTCACACACTACAATAATACTTACACGCAAATCTTCCAAATAAATTTAATATTTTTTTTTTTTTTTTTTACGTTGGTTCAGAATTTTCAAAAAGAACCAATCAAGTTCAGCCTGTATTTTCGAAAAATTGCTAGGGACCTCCTGCTCTGCCTTACTCCATCGAATAACAGAAGCTTAAAACTGCGGTATGAGACAGAATCACCCAGTGTATATGAGTAATCAGACAGTGGTGATTGGTACACTAAAGAGAAAAGGGAATTGGTACGGGTTGTATTCCAATCAGTATTGACTCACTCAAATCGTTACTGTTCAACCGGCCTTTTCACATCACCAATAAACTACATTGGCTATTTTTGCTGAAGGTAGAGCACGACTCACTTCCCATGAATCATCCATCACTATACAAAACCACTTTGTATATTTTTTTCAAAACATTGTATTGATAAATCTGTATTTGGGAGCTTAAAAATGGTGCCAAACACCTGCAAGAGGCAGAAGATCTATATTTTTTAATGAATAAAATTGAGGTGTGGTGAAGCTTGATGATTTAAATTTTAGAAATTCGCATAGTTTCTTTTATCAAAGAGAATCTATTTTCCTTTTATACGCAGTCCAAACCGATTTCTGTTAGTATGGACAATACATGATGCTAATTCCCGCTTATTCGTTTTTAATAGTCTAATTGTAAATCAATCATTAAACGATACTATACCACTATTCTAGCAACCTGGCATTATTTTATTATTACGGTCAGTGGGAGTAAACGGAATCAAGGGCCACCCTGGCAGCCAAAGGCCGGCCAGAAGCCCTGGTAGACCTAGGAGGGCTTAGGTCCCACATCAGTAGACAGATAGACCTGAACGACGGTACCCAAATATTCTGGAATGTCTGGAATGTCAGGCTTTAAAAAGGCCACCTCCCAGCCAGGAGAGAGTGATTAAAAAAAGGAAACCCTGAAAATTTGAAAGCATTATAGTCCCTATTTTAACTACAGGGCTTATTTGAGCACAAATTGTATTAAATCTAGTCAAGAATAACTTGTGATTATAACAAGTATTTCTTTAGAACAGACCGTACAGCAGATATTTCCGGGTAACATAGAAAAGTTGGAAATATTTGACGCTACCAATTAGTTAGCGTTTCAAGGTCCAAGGCTTGCATTTTAACGTACAAGCACATTACCAATAAATAAATTAATCAAAACTACCCGACTTTTTGCGCACCTAAATGTGCAATTCTACTGGGCCATTAGGGATTCCTCGAATATTCCCTCACATCTGGTCTCCGTTATGGGGTTGGATTTACACAAGAGAGTCGGACTAGCAGGTGAAGGATTAGAGAAGTTCTACTGTAGTTCATTTTTACCATTTGGAAGGAGAATAGATATTAAATAATATCATAAATATATACTACAAAACCATCGTATAGTTATCTTACAATTTGTATACCCTGAACTGAATATCTACGGCACAATTAATAACAAGAAACCGACTCTAGGTAATCGATTCTCGATACCAATATTCTTCTCAAGAAACGATGGAATCGAGAATATACTTTTGAAATCAGGACATCCCTTACAATGATAAATTTTGACATGGATATGTCTTTTGGCTAGGGTATATACTATTTTGTGTTGCTCGTTCCGACTGTTTTCTGTTCAAAATTTTAATGGGAAATATTTTTTGTTATATTACATTCGTCACTAGGATCTATGGTTTAGGTTATATTAGTTTAAATAAAAAAAATCGTGTTGTAACGTTGTTTTCTCCCTGAAATGTGTAACGCATTTTTCACCTTCATAAATGTGACATTTTGACACGCTCTAGCTATTTTGATGTTGCTTGGATGAAAAATTCCACAAGAGTTTCCTTACCAGAAATTTAATAGAGAATACTTTTTGTTTTAGAAAATTTGTCACTAGGACCTACTATTCATGGTTTTATTAAAAAAAACATGTTTGAAACCACCATTTTTTCTCAACTTATAGTCCAGTTAATAAACACATTGTAGAGTGCATGGAATATGCGATAATTTTTTACTTCATAGGTTCGTTAGGAATAGTTAGAAGGTGAAAATACTAAAAGTCCCCGCCCCTGAGGGGTGAGATAACTGCGGGGTGGCAAGGAGAAGTTCAATTTGTTTTTTTGTTTTTCGGCAATAACTCGAAAACAGTTGACTCTAGAAAAATATGTTTCAGATAAACGTAAAAGCTAATTAAATTTCCTATAAAATTGATAATTTATTAATTTGTTGTAATTCTAATCTTTTACGGGATATTCGTTATTGAAGATCGGTGATTTTCGGGAAAAAACAAACACCTCACTTTTTGTTAAACCATTGCCTCAAATACCGGAAATGTATGCATGAAATAAAAGCAAATTTAACACTCTAAAATTTTGATTCTGACGGTTTTTTCTGAGAAACGATTGTGGAAGGCACTAGAAACAAAAGTTAGACAAAAAGTGAGGTGACAATTGTTTTTTTCAAAAAACAATATTGACAATATTATCAAAAAGACAAAAAAATTGAAGTTCTCCCCTCCACCCACCGTAAGCTCCCCCCCCCCCCAGTGGTGGGGACATTTAATATGTTAATTAACCACTTCTTACAGGCTCTTCAACACTAATATAACATGCCAGGTTCCTCTTCTAATCTAAAGAGAAACAATTTTCCCAACGTTCAGTGTTACTATCCGGAACCACTACTCCGACGGCCCGTTGACAAAGACTTGGAAATACATTGACAGTATAAGACAAGATTGAAGGAAGCGGCTATCTCGAGGGGCAGAGTTATAATGAAGTTGCTGGAGAGGCAGAAGACTAATTAGCCGACAACAAGTTCAACTCCGAAGCCCAACTTGTTCTCGGCCAGTTAGAGGCTAATGATTGGACCAAGTTAGCCACGGCCGTACCTGCAGGCTCTTGGAGATAGTTCTGTTGGTGGTGAGCACTATTAGCGGTACATCTGAGAAATACTATTTTCAATGATTGTACCAGTGTTTTTGTAAAATTCAGGAATATTTTAGGAGGTTACTTCAAGAAACTCAGATAAGACCTGTTCTGTGACAGAGGCAACGGAGACTGAAACTCAATCCATTGTTTTTAGATTTTAGTACAATAGGTTCATCTAAACTAACTTTGATAACGAATTAGTTAATTAAGAGCCTAATTCAAGCAACAGAGATTCAAGATATCTGGTTAAACGAAATATGACCATAAAAGAAATCAAAGGTTAAGATAAAAGATTGAAAGAAAATAAATCAATTGAGTGGACATTCTTGCTTGTCAGAGCATATAAAAAAAGAAAAATATTATGTTAATTATTTGAACTGTATTAACTTTTACTGTAGATTTTAATTGATTTAAATGATCCTCCTTGATATTCCTTGTATTCTACATATGCCTTTAATAGGCGTTTCAACGTGAAATCCTGACGGAAAATGAACGTGTTAGTTCCTCTTAACAGGCCGGCCGAGAACAGACCCGAAATAACTCTTACTAACTCTTCTCTCCCTCCTCCCAGCATCATCCAAGAGATACAATTTCTTCTTTTATTAATAAACTACAATGTTTGATTAATTCCCTAATGCAATAAATCGCCATATAACAGTTCATATTAGGCAACATTAGTAAAAGATTACCTTAGCACGTTTTTCCTTATGTCATATCACACTTGTTCTTATGGAATCCATGCATATTTTAAAATAATCATGCTCGTAACTAATTGTGATATTTCTACGAGAAATGTTCTTATCAATGAGCAGTTTCCGAAATTCATCATGAATTTTTTTGGTTTATATAATCAAATGTTGGTAAGTACCCGTGCAATCACAATAAATAAACCTTACATCCAGTTTTGTTGGTTTATTGGGGTTTAACGTCCTTGTGTGCTTCAACTAGGATAGGAAGTAAGAGCTATCCTATAGGTTACCAAACTATCTGGCTAGAGTGGGAAAGTCAAGATTCATTTATGGGTCCACCACGAAATGAATTTCAATTCACCCAGGTGGGATTCGAACCCAAGACCTGCAGTACCGAGCGCGCTGAGATCTTCGCCCAAACTCACTCGGCCATCGACTTCCCCCCGTCCAGTGATTTCAAAATTTTTAAAAACGTAATGTACTTTAATTTATTTTTAATAGGATATTAATATTTACAACTGTTACGATATATACATGAAGTGAATGCGTGGAAAATTATACCAATGACACGTCAGTAACTTTTAAGGAACTACCCATTTGTACCAATTCAAGATAAAACTGTATTAATCAGTATTATTTCATACAAAAGGATACCAGAAATTGTCCGTAAATTTAAAATTTATAAAATCAACTACATAGTTCATGTTTTTTTGTATAGTTTATGTGTTTCGAAATGTGCCGAACACGAATCCGAAGTCAGAAAATCTCAGTCAGGCACAATTTTTTTTTTTTTTGGTCAAATTTGTGTTTTAGATCGAGAAATAACGTGTTTTTCGACATTTCGAGGATTTTTTTTTTTTTTAATCATTGAAAAGTATATCAAAAAACTAAAAAACCTATTTGATTTTGAAACTGCTTTGATGTATTACAAATTAAAAAAATATTCGAGAGCACAAGTATTAGGATTTGTTGCATAAATAACGTTGTTGAAGAATTGCTTTTATCATATAAGATCATGGGTTGCAACATGCCCTCAAAACTTTATTTCTTTTTCTCATTTGAATCTCTTTCCTCCTATTTTGGGAGCTGTTTTAGATGAACACGGAGAACGATTTCATGAAAAGATAGCCCAAATGGAAAAAAAGGCATAGTGGTAAATGCAATAAGAAGATGTTTGCCGACTACTGTTGGACACTACAACGGGAGACACGTGATGTTGAGTACAAAAGGAAAAATATACACATTAATTATATTCAGTATTAAATATTATTATTTTATATAATACTGTTTTTCACAAAAAAAGCACAGTGTTAATATAAAAATATAAAAATTAGGAACAATTTCTTAAGGGAGCGAAGTTTTTTTTTTTTTTTTTTTTGTAGAGTAGTGTTACTTTAGTGAATAAGACATTTAAGACATTCTGCAAGTTATAACAGGTGATAGTGACCTAGGCTGTATGAGTCTTCCCAGAATGAAGTTACAACCATAATATGAACAATTTAATAAATAATACGAAGGGCGAGGTACTCAATGGGAATTATCGGATCAATAGGAGCAGAAATGAGGGCCCTACAACTCAACCAATTGCCCTTTTGTTTTTCCTTCTTTCATATCGTCATATCTGTTATTCAGCCGAGTCCAGAGTTTTTTGTTAGATTTTCAAAGCCCTTTGTTTTACAAATGAATTCTTTTGTTTTCCTCCACCTCTCTAATCTATTTATATCCTCTTAATGATTTCTTCCTGCGCCGCTGCACTCGATCGCATAATTAATTCACGAAATGTTTTCATTATTATTCAGGGTATCGGACCTAATTAACATTCCATACAGTATGCTTTATTAAGTTATTTTGGAACAATTAACAACTGGTGACTGTACCCCTAAAATTTTAGAATCAATAATTCCTGAACGATATATGGTATGAACCTACCTGGATTTCAACTAGTTTTAAGTCCAGAGATGATTTATATTAATCTTCTTTTTTTTTTTTTAATTTGTGATCATTATTCACATCTTCAGTTGCACTACTGACTGTACGTGAATTTGACGAAATATGAAATAGATAACGTAAGAAGAATCTAGAAAGAAACTCCGTGGCGCTTTTACTGATTATTTTTTGGTTAAAGTATATGGAGACGTACACACCTAAATAAAAATTTAACTTTAAACCTACAGACTAATTCAACATTTACTAGACAAACGTTCAAAGCACTCATTTAATTACAAAAGACTTATATACATGACTGTGATTAAACCTATTTGGACGTACGGAACTTAGCTTTGGGGCACCACTAAACTATCTAATTCATCTCGTATTCAATCCTTACAATCCAAAATTCTTCGAAAAATCCTTAATGCTCCTTACTTTGTCACCAATAATCTTATCCATAAAGATCTTAATGTTCCATATGTTGCTGATTTAGCCCACACCAGATACCTATACTTTCATAGTAAGCTCCAAAACCACTCAAATCCGTTAGTTTTTCAACATGCTTCCCACTCCATTCCTGATAATCCTCCGAGGTATTTGAAACGAAGATGGCCTAGAGACCTTCTGGTGTAGAAGTGCAACTAATCAGTAGTTCTTTTGAAGTTTTAACATGTTATTATAATCGTTGTCAATACATTTACTTGATGTATATATTTTGTACAGTTGTAAATTTCAATAAATGTATATAAAAAAATTTTAAAATACTTTACACCCAGAAAATAAAAATATCGATTGAGTAGAATTTTCGGCTGTCAGTGTATTTTATCAACCTACTGGTAACTTCTTTTCAATAAATATATTTAACAACGAACATGTTTTACCAGTGATCTAGCTGGTCAAAAACGATTCCTTTTTTGGAGAACGCGTAGTTTGATAGAGGAGGGTAGGAGCAATTAGAAACTCAACTCTTCTTATGTAAAATAAATAATGAGTGAGCTTCTTTTGACTCTGTTTCTCATAATAGCAAATAAAATTTTTAACCTGGTTTTGGATCTTGCTCGATCCCTCTCGGCTGTTCAAAAATTTGGATTGAATAAAAAAAGTCGCGTTTGAAACGTAGGAGTTTCAAACCCTATTTTTTTGTGTAGCAGCTTGTTTGACACGCCCTAGCTCTGTTAGTCTTGCTAGGATCGAAAATTAAGACAGTTTCCTTATCAGAAGTGGTGGATTAGTTTTTCCTATTTTCATAGTCAGAGAGAAGTAATCGGCTACATCAAAATCTATATTATTTTATATAAACATGCGTTGGTTTTTCTTAACTTTCTTTATTTTGAATAACCCTTAATCGTTAATAATTTAAAATCATATATAAGATTGATGAATTAATTGCCACTTCCATTGGAATTATTTTATTTAAAAAACTAGTTTGGAATGCTAAACATTCATCTTCAGTTCTAAAACATACAAAATTTTCAAACCATCAGCACTTTGATGCATGGATTATATAAACTAAATTAAAAAAAAAATGTAAGACAAGAAATATTGGTACTCACCTAAGGAGGTCTAAAAGATATCTGAAGAATGTCCATAGTAGGGTAGGAGCTGAGCCAGGTAGGTTAAATTTTTTGGGTTTTACCATGGGATTTCCCAATGACTAATTTGACTTTTGCTATTGGACTAATTGGTTTCCTTTAAGAAACTAATTTAAAATAGGGCTATTGAAAATGTTTATCTGGTCGTTTCTGCCACAATCTGGTTTGGTTTTGAACGATTTTATTATTCCTAATGATTAATAAATATTCAATTTTAGACTATTTTCTTCTTATCTATTATTTTCACTCCCGAGCCTTTATTGAGTTTATGGTTATAAATAAAGAAGTAAAGAGCACAGGCGGTTAGCAGGATAAAGCTGTTTAATTTGAAAATTTATCTCCTACAGATAACTGAATCACAGGTGAGCGAAAAAAAAAAGAAGAAAGCATATGAGTATTGATGATCTAAGAAGAAATCCCTAAAACATGCTCCATGTTATTTCTTCTTTAGACGACAGGCTAAAGAGGGCCGGATTTTCTTTTTTTTGGTTTGATTTGTATTCCATTTTATAGAAATTTTATTTTATGTATCCACCTTTTCTTTTCTTTTATTACTGAGACCTATATTAGCGGCAATATTTTATATCCTACAAATTTGTTCCTTTGCATTATCTTATATTGCGAACATTATATATTTTCCTGATATCATAAATAATCCTAGAGAACGATCATAATCATTTTGATTAAAATGCCTCAGCTTTCTATACTAATAAATACTATGACCTACATTCACTCCTCATGGCGGAATCACGTTAATTCCACAGAGGCTGACTATTATTCTTTTTATCACAACCTTTTATTTATCTTAAAGTAAAATTTTGTTTTACCAGATGTTTTCTCTTGAATCCATTTGGCTTGAATTATACTTTGAGTCGTTATCAAAGTTAATTTAGATTAATGTTTTCTTTTTAAAACTATAAAAAATTTGTTGAGTTTTAGAAATCCTGAAGAAAAAATGTCGGAATAAAAACTATAAAAAGATCCTACAGTAAGTACAGAAAATGAAATATTTTCATTCAAGATTCAGTCTAACCCGATAATTTACAGAAATTTTACAAAATTATTTTTTATTTTTGAAGAGAAAAGATTTGACCTGGTTGGGATTCGAACCCAAGTCTCCACTTCTCTAGCGTGGTGCCTTATCAACTAGGCCACCGAGCTCGTATCCGAACCAGGGAAATCCTTTCTCTTCACTGATCCATACCCCCGGGCACTCGCAATTGCGATGTACAAATCGGGGATGAATGTTCATTTGAACACTACTGTTAAATGGATCTATTTACATACGTCATATATATTATACATATGAAATAATTATTAGTTGATAAATATTTTTTAAATATATTTTTTATTTTTGAAGAGAAAAGATTTTACCCGGTTGGGATTCGAACCCAAGTCTCCACTTTCATATTATTTCATATGTATAATATATATGACACATGTAAATAGATCTATTTAACAGTAGTGTTCAAATGAACATTCATCCCCGATTTGTACATCGCAAATGCGAGTGCCCGGGGGTATGGATCAGTGAAGAGAAAGGATTTCCCTGGTTCGGATACGAGCTCGGTGGCCTAGTGGATAAGGCACCACGCTAGAGAAGTGGAGACCTGGGTTCGAATCCCAACAGGGTCAAATCTTTTCTCTTCAAAAATAAAAAATATATTTAAAAAATATTTATCAACTAAGAATTATTTCATTTTTACAAAATTATTATACTAAACAAAATTAAATATATCTGAAAGTTAATATTTTTTTTTTTTTTTTTTTTTTTTTTTTTTTTTTTTTTTTTTTTTTTTTTTTTTTTTTTTTTTACATTAGTTCAGATCAGTAAAGTTAAATAATAAATAGAAGAAGTGCCGATTCAGTAAACAGTGGCCGATGGCCTTCTATTTGTAGTCAACCTTGCCTCGCGACCAAGCCACGACTTCTTTTATTTTCCAAGCCATGAAAACAGGACAATAAATAAAAAGTCACTCCGCGACAACAACTCAATAAAAGATCCCTAGTCTGAATGCAGTTCTGATGCCATTCCACTCGCTGTCCTAGACAGATCATCAGGGAAAAAAATAAAGGAATTTTTTATCGCATTTTTTAAGTGCATGTTTTTCTTTAGCAATAAATCATAACGAAAAATTACTTCAACCTTAAAATACTATCATTAGTACATTAAAGTTAGCTTATCTGAACCCAGTCTTGATCAAAAGGACTTTAATGTCAAATAAAAGAAAATAATAATTTAGAGATTTTTTTCTTATACATACCCTTATTCCCTCCATGTTATATAATTAAAACGTAGACTTAAGGTATGCAAACTATAGTATACTTAAATATCTGTTTTAGCATTTTCGTAGTGATCAATTAAATATCTATTGCTTATTTTTATTTTGACAAAAAGAAGCTTCACATCCTTAAGTCCAAATACCTACCTTCTATATGGTGTTGAAAGTTGAATAGTAACAGACAAGCAAGAGAGTAGGATCACAACTGCAGAAATCAAATTCCTCCGAAGGATTACTAGGAAAGCAAGAAAGAAGGGACTGTATTCGCAATGAAGCAATTAGAAGTGAACTAGGGGTATCCCCAATGAAGGAGGAGCATCGAGATCCATTGAAGACCATGGACTAAGCCTCTGATGGTAGAAGACCTCGAGACCATCCAAGAATGTCGTACCTGGAATATGACGACCGTTTATGCAGAAAAAAGGGAAGAAATATTCCCAGCCAGAAAACTGGCAATGGTAGTCTTGGCTGGACGCTCCCCTACGCTAAAAGGCACTACAGGGTGATGCTTAAAAAGAAGAAAACAAAAAATCTTTCAAAAACAGGGTAATAAATTATTCCACTCCAAAGTGTACCTACACACTGTATTAAAAAATGAATTAAGAAATAAGGCAAATCAATTACAATGGAAAAAAATCATTATACAATTGAAAAAAAAAAAAATATCAGACTAATGCAGACTGGGCGTAAAGAGACGAAAGGTCAGGTAAAAGAGCAATCCTTTAGTGTTTCCCTATGATTGGTCGGTTTTTCTGTTCCTACTGGAAACTAATTGAAAACAGGAATATTGGAAATAATTATCTGGTCATGTAAATGAAAAATTATATTAATTTTAAACAATTTTTATGTATCTAATGGTTCGTGAATCAACACATACTCATACATTAAAAACTGTTTCATGATAAATTAAATGGACATACAAACAAAATCAATGATGAAATGGCGAAATATTTCATACTGCAGAATACCAGAAGACTGAAAAGAAACCGGATGATAGATCTAATAAAAACGTAAATTAAAGACAAGGAAGGGATACCATTAGGTACTTCCTCTCCTCATGTGTCACTTTTTATTATATGTATATTTAAGCAATGCCGCTGATTGTCAATTATTTAGTAGGTGTGGGTTGTAAAAATAAAAGTGACAAAAAAACCAATTTCTCCCTGACGGGGAAAACCAGTAACCCAAGGATATGTCTATCTGCAATCTGCCGCTTTTACCAATTTACATTTTAGAATTAAGAGGATCAAATTTCTTATGTTAATAATTTAATTAAATTAACAATTGATGATTATAAATAAACAGCGTTAGCAAATTTTGTATCCGAGCAATTCCACAAGAGCTAGTGCGTATCAAAATATTACATAGTTATTAGTTAAAAAAAAAGTATAAAAATATTTTTAAAACTTAATTAAATTAATAAATATCGCATTTTATATTATAAAATCAATTTTTATTTAATGTTTATTTCAATTTGGATTGTGTTGGAGGTTTAATAAATAATTAGAAATAATATTGTATCATCTCATAACTCGTAGCGATTTTCAGAGTATTTAGTATGTTTTGTTAAAAAATCTCTTAATAGACAAGCTTTAATATAATTAATATAAATCAGCAAAATTTTCGGAACTATTATCCATTTTTTAATTATAGCAATAAGTCAGTTACATGACAGCTAATAACAAATATTTGGCACTATCCTTGTTTTATTTTTTTTTTACCATCTTTTAATGGAGTATTTTAAACATTTTTCTTACTAATAATAATGTTTATCATACGTATGTGCACAAATATGCATATGAAATGAAAAAATAATTTTTATTCTGGGACACATTTCTATATGTAATTATTATCTAGATTAATTTTTTTAACTTACAAGCAAAAAAGAGTTTTCACAAACGTGAAATGCCTCGTAAAGAGGAGCTGGTTCGCCATTTTTACTAAAACTGAAATAAAACGGAGCTTTGAAAAAAACGAAAGGACATTTTATTTGCTAATGACCGTAGACATTTTTCCGCAACAGCAACCAGAATCGAGAAAGGGTCGGCTGAAACAGACTGATTTTATTGCGTATTATACGTGTCCGCCTGTGCCAGAGAGAAATCATAATTTTAAAAACACCCTTTGAACATAAATGTTTCCCGCGCTAATTCCATTTGATGCATTACTGTGAAGCCGCATTTTCCAAAAAGAGGGTAAAACATAACGAGAATCGTTGTTTTAAATTTATTTTTTAATTGATATTAATTTCATAAAACATGACCTTTATTTGTGGATCAGTGTATGAATTACTTAATTTAGAATTTACTGATGTAAATATAACAAGGAAAGGATTGACTGATAATTGTGGTTGAACGTGGATAATTTATTTCTGTTTTTACAGTTAATATCACAATATCAAAGAGGGAGGAAATTCAATTATTCAATAATAATTTATTTCAATAATTTGTTATGTTTATTTAAATATTTTTAGTACACTGATTCACAACACTATAGGCACTTCTACAAACTAGTAGATGTGGACGAATCCATTTGAGATATACTTGGATATCAGATTCAAGACTGATGAAAAATGAAACTGCTCGTCATTTTCGACTACTTAATTTTTTTTTTTATTTATGGTTAGTATATATTTACAACTGCATAAGCATAAAATAACCACATCTATACACAATAAGGAAATATGCGCTAAAATGATTACAATGACATTTCAGTAACTTCTACTAATTATTAGCAGTACTTCAATAACTTTTTTAAATTAGAAAGTCTCCTGGCTATCTTCCTTTGAGACACCTAAGAGAGTTATAGGAAGTCAAGTGAGAAGCTAGTTGAGAGGCTAGTGGATTCCAGTAGGTATGTTTCTTGTCATAGAAGGATAGGCATTTCTTCAGCATTAACTATTTTTAATTACAGCATTGACGAAATCTCTAGGAGGCCTAGATTAAAACGGATCTATCCCTGTGACTATAATTGGACTTAGACATACTGAGTTTTTCAATTACTTCAATGTCCCAAATGTCGATTTTCCCCAATCAGAATAAAACTCCTATCACAATAATACATAGCTTAAGTTTTATACAGCAAATCTCGGAATGAAAGCAATGAAGCTGAATTGTCGCTTATATCTGGGGTGAAAGGTCACCGACATCAGTGTTAGCTTCATTAGATATTTAAGGTCAAAGGTCACAAAAATCAGTTGTTTTTTTTAAGACTCGATTACTATGCCACGGGCGTCAATTAAGAATGTTACAAAACTTATAGATAGTAGAATTCTCTACAATTATGGTTCTATTTTTTTTTTATTTTTTTTTTTTTAGGATTAACCGTTTTCGAGATAGCGCGGAGAAGTAGAAGCGGGCACCGGTTTGGATGAACATTTTCTTCTAGCGCCTTCCACAATCGTTTCTCAGAAAATGTCCGTATGAAAGTTGTATAGCATTAAGTTGACTTTGATTATATATATATTTTTTTGGAACTTGGAGAAAATTTTTGGCAAATATTGAGGTAAACATTTTATAATAAAGCCCATATCCAAATCAAATTCCCTAATCTAACAACTTGAGATATTTTATTGTACTGAATAAAACTATTTATGAAGTTGTAAATTATTAGACTCATTATTTTTGCGATTGCCGGATCCAAACTAAGAATACAATTACAATTGGGAAGCACTCGATTATGATTAAGTAGAACAATAGTTTAGCGATCTATGTACAACGGATTACAAGTGCAGGAGCAGAAGACTGAAAGGGACTTGAAAAGTTGTAAGAGGTTGGATTAAGCGCCCTAAGCTGGAGTTATTCTAAAGTTGTTAGCTGGCCCCGGAGGGGAGGGGCGCTCACATGTCCAGGATTCCAGCCGCTGGAACACTAAATGGCTGGAAGTAGAACTGGAGTTTAGAACTGGAACTGGAAGGGGTCTTCTGTTAACCGCATCTTAGCCGCTCTCTATACCCTATAGGTAGCTCCCTTTTATTGTTCCGCAAACTTCATTATCTCAAACTGGATTCTTTTAAATTGCTCCAAGGATCCCGTTTTAAGCTTTTATCTAGAGGAACTGGCTTAGAATTAACAACTAATAGTTTCACCAAGGCATCAGAGAGATTTTACTGTTTAGTTCATCAGCAATATAACCTAACATTACCGGTGTTAAGGATATATGATTGAACATGTTTTATTTTGAATTTTTTTTTCCTTAAAGAAGCATTGAGAATTTTACGGAGGATTTAGGATCGTGAAGATTAAATACGAGAAGATTTGCAAAGTTTAAATGAGCACCAAAACTCAATTCCAGTTGTCCAAATGGGTCTAATTACTTTCAAGTAAATAAGTCTTTTGTAATTAATTAGGAGCTTTGAACGCTTGTCTTGAAAATTTCGGGGTAGTCGGAAACGACATTCAGTTTCTTGTTTTTTAAGTCTTGTATGAGGACAAGTAAGTCATTTGGCTAAATGGAGTCAAAGGTAGCGGATCTGTTAAACAGGTATCAGTGGAATAATTTTAAAGGATCCTGCTTAATGATTTAAAGACACTGAGAATTAACAACTAATAGTTTCACCTAGGCATCGGAGAGATTTTCTTCTTTAGTTCATAAGCAATATGGCTTAACAACGCCAGTGTTAAGGAAATAGGATTAAACGTGTTTTATTTTGTATTTTTTTTTTTTTCGTCTAAGAAGCATTGAGGATTTTACGGAGGATTATGGAGCTCAACTCCGTTCGTCCAAACTCGTCAAATTACTGTCATGCAAATAATTCTTAAGTTGTTTATTGCGGGCTTTAAACGCATGTCTAGTAAATGCTGGAGTAGTCGGAATTGCGTATTTTGAAGTTGAAGTATATTTCACACATGAATAATAGTTAAATTATAATTAAAATATTTTAAAGATTTGTTATTGTTAATAACTATTATATTATCAAGTTTATAACTCTTTTTATTTTGTCAGATCTAAAATTATTTACTTGAATTTTATTTCAATTTTACGTTACCGTGGACATCATATCGATATACCTGTCTGAAGAAGTCGATAAATAAAACAAAACAAAAAAACAAGCATTGTATTGTTGCAAAACAATTATATTTAGTAGCATAAATCAGATTCAATGAAAGAAGTGATAACACAAAGTTACTGTTAATAATTTTTAAAAAATATATGAAAAGATTCCTTTATAAATCCTAGAGATTCTATATTATTTTTTAAATAGTATTTTTATTTTATTTATTTTTCTTAATTGGTAAATATGCAATACATATAATTATATCAATAATAATAATAACAGCCTTTGAACTTTCATTTCATTTGTGGTGTGGAAATTTCCTCGAGGATCATTGTGGCATGGGATCCACGCGCGACCCGGCTCTTCCCTCTCACCCCCCCTCCCGATAAAGGAGTTCCCAAGAAGTCCTGTCTCATTACAGAAGGATATCGTTTGTCCTCGTGGCGTGGCAATAAATAAAGCTCCGAGAACAAATGTGTTTGGACCTCGCTGGGGACAGGATGTGTTGCGAAAACAGTTCCATCTCCATCCAGGCTCAATACTTATTGGAGATGTCTTATTCCCTGGGATGTTTTGACTTGGGGGGGATTCGAACCCACACAAGTCCTGTTTACTGGTCCCTTTATTCAGAGTTACGGTGCCCTAACCGGATAACTAAGACGGCCAAGCTTAATAGGGAAAGTTTAATTGTAAGGATCCTTCTCTACCAGCCGGCAGCGGAGTTTGTACTAGAAAATAGAATTAAATAACAAGGCCAGTCAAAGGATCTTGTTGAAAATAAATCTGAGATAGGCTTTCTTATATATTCAAATGGTATTAAATAAAAAAAAAAATAGCCTATCAATTCATTAATTAAATAATTAATCTCTTAGGCGCGGTAAACACTTGAGAAACTGATTTTGTTGCTTGCAACAGATAGATAAGATTAACGTAGGTTGGTGCACACAGCGTTTCATGAAACTCTAGTTTCATTGATTTCAATGAAACAGGGCTTCAAGAAATTCCTTAAATCGATATCCTGTTGCTTCGGTTTCACTTATCATCAGTCCAAGTGTATTTTTATAATGATTTGTCCTCACTTTAAATGGCCATCCCTTATCAACATAGTTTATATTTATATCATACTACTTGACAATTATTAAAATATTTCGAAATAGTAAAACTGTTTTCACTTATCTCACTGTAATTATTATTTTTTTCCAATCGGTGTCCTTCTCTGTTATTAGCGAACTACAACAAAACAGCTGTGTTGCCGATCCCTGATCAACGGGTGAACCCTAAACTTCCGTTTTTTTTTTTCACAATACAAGTACATCGTCGTAAGAATCCATTATGAAACTGATGGAAAACTGTTTCTTCTGTATGCACGTCCCAATGAAACGGTTTTCAAGAAATTCCTTAAATCGATATCCTGTTGCTTCGGTTTCACTTATCATCAGTCCAAGTGTATTTTATTATTAACTTGCAATAACTTTCCTTTTTTATAATGATTTGCCCTCACTTTAAATGGCCATCCCTTATCAACATAGTTTATATTGTTGCATACTACTTGACAACTATTAAAATATTTCGAAATAGTAAAACTGTTTTCACTTATCTCAGAGTAATTGTTATTTTTTTTCTATCGGTGTCCTTCTCTGTTATTAGCGAACTACCACAAAACAGCTGTGTTGCCGATCCCTGATCAACGGGTGAACCCTAGACTTCCGTTTTTTTTTTTCCACAACACAAGCACATCGTCGTAAGAATCCATTACGAAACTGATGGAAAACTGTTTCTTCTGTATGCACGTCCCAATGAAACGGTTTTTTGAAACCCATTGCATGAAACCAGTTTCTCTAGTGTGCACCGCGCCTTAGAGTGTAAGAGTAAAAAATAAAAATAAAAATAGCTGTTTTTTGAAATTTACTACTGTACACAATAAAATAAAAATACATCTAACAAATGATCAGATAATGCTCAAAATTACATCAATGTCTTGTAATGCAACTAACTACCTATTGGTTGCACTTTAATAAAAGTTGTATACTATAAAGTTCCGAAGTTATCATTTTCAGACGCCTCGAAGAGTTATCTGGAATTGTATTAGAAGCAAGTTGAGAAACTAGTCAATTCGAATGGTTGTGGAGCGCACTATGAAAGGATAGGTATCTGGTTCGGACTGAATCAGGGCGGGATTGGCTCGGAGGTAGCGCACTTACAAATAAAGGGTAACAGTGGAAAATGTAACATAACAGATTCGAACCTAACTGGCACAGAGTGAAATCAATTCTTAGGAATTAATTTCTCGCTCCCACTCTCTGAGCCAGGAAACCCCGTATATCCGAGACGTCAAGGAAGGATAGAACAGGTTACAAATAGATCAGCAACATATCGTCGGCTAATATGTGATATGTATATGCACGTTCTGGAAACTTGTGCTAACAGGGAATTACAACTTAGCCGAAAATATGGTGCATTAAGATCTTTATGGATAACATTATTGGTGAAAAATTAAGGAGAGTTTGCAGAGATTGGTTACGAGAAGAATTGGATGGTTTAGTGAAGCCCAAAGCTCATCTATGTATGCCCCAATAGGTCTAATGTCTATCATGTAAATAAGTCCCTTTTAATTAATCGGAAGGTGTGAACTTTTTTATGGTAAATGTTGAATAAGTCGTAAAAAACAGTTTCTGGTCGTATTTGTCTGGCATATAAACAGTAAACTCGAATGAGAATACTAAAAAACCAAAACGACATGATCAGCGCAATCAAACACAATTCTTCCATTAACGTTTTGATCAACACACCAGACGTTTACCCGACGACTCAAAATTTATCACGTTTTTTTGAAATACGGCCATTATCAAATTTAACTACTTTAACCATCACGCTGCTCCATCCATTTATCCGATTCTTCTGCACTCTGAAATCTTAGATAAAATCCTCAGCTTTTAAAGTTATAAAGAACAACTTAATGTTATGTACTTAACAAGTCACTTACAATTTTATATATAAAGATCTTGAGGTTCTATATGTTGCTGATTTAGCACAAACCTATACTTTCATAGTTAACTCCAAAACCATTCAAATCCGCTAGTCTCTCAACTTGCTCCCCACTCAATTCAAAATAACCCTTAGAGGTATCCGAAAAGGAGATGGTCTAGGGACCTTATAATGTGAAACATTTATTGAAGTCCTACTAATGAGTATTTTTTACAAGTTATTGGCTTGTCTTTGTTATTAATTTGCCCTACATTTACTTGATGTATATATTTTAAACAGTCATAAAAACCGATAAAATAAAATTTTAAAAATTATCCCTTTTAAAAGGATACATTTATGTTCTGGTGACGGATATTCTGTAGTGCATGTCTGTTGGAGGAGTGCTCGCTGAACATTTCTTTACATCAGGCACAAACATATAACAAATATCATACAGAGTGGTTTCCGTTGTAAAATGTTTGCTATGAATGATTTTACTGTATAAACAATTCAGAATAAACTAGAAGATCTAGGTTATAACTTCCAATTAAAAGAATAAAGCTAGGAGTATGGAAGAATTATTCTCATAGCTAAGTGTAAGGAACCATGATGGAAACGGTGATGGAATAATCCAAAGTTTTTCTCTCTACTTTTTTCTTTTCTTTTCTTTTTTTTTTTTTTTTTTTTAGATCCGCTAACCAAATAATAATCATGCTTTTTCCAACAGCATCAATAATGAAACCTTCGAGTAAAAAGTACTCCAAGACCTGCGCAGAGAGTATCGGGAGGAGGTAATGGGAATGGTGGGCCTAAGTAAGAACGGTAAATATAGAAGAAGACGTTGATCGGGGCAGATGGCGAGCTGTTCAAACACTTGCCTTTAATCCATTAGAGGTTCGATCTGGGAGAGCAAACAGTTCGGATATTAAAGGATCCACTAATTTATAGGGCACCTCCCTTCTATATTAGCTTTTATATTTAGTCCACGGTTTGTCAGCATTAGCCGATATTTTACAGATATTAATCTATCCCTCTGATCATCCATCCCATCAAAATTATTATGTAATAAAGAAATCGATATGTTTATGGGCAATGAAATCGACGCAGGTGTATTTTTTTTTTTCCTTTCATAAATTTCGGCGTTCACCATTAGAGATCAGTATTAATGTCATTACCTGTCATTTCATTGCTCTAATTTATTTCATCATTACTCCGCAATATTTTTCAACTTTTAAATTGGATTGAAATCTTGTAAGGTTTTTTATACAATATCTTTTAAAATAACTGCCCCTCAAGTCGCTTATAATGTTTTTAAGATATTTCTTTTTGTTTTATTCTTTTAGGTTTTTTACAACCATGTGACCGCTAAATGGTTGCATGTATGGGTATATATTTTGGATAAATCTCGTTGCTAATTACGAGCAAATTGTCAACACCGTATACTTAAAGTAAATTAATTGAGTAGGATGTTCAGAGGGAGATGATTTAGGACGTCTGATTTTTTGTTGATTTTTAATTTTTTCTATGTTTATCATTTCTATAAAAATCGCCCAATAAACAAAAAATCAGACGTCCTAAATCTCAACTCAGGTTATTTCAATTTAATACATTAAGACTAATAATATATAAAAATAAATAAAACCTGTACCTCTAACAACCCATAATGAGTCTTGGGTACAGTACTTAGGTAGAGATGTACTGTTACTAGGCCAATGGTTGTGAAAGGAGGAGATTTGGCCCCAATGACGCTCAACCGCCAGGTTTCTTTCTATTTAAGGGTACCCAATTTAAGAGGCTGGGTGTGCCCCAGGAGAGTCTTCCGACCTCGAAATCAAGTCACAACCGAAATAACCGAAAATACATTTTCTACCTTTAGTTGCACTCGAACCCAGGCCCGGGAGCTTGGTTGTCAAGTGCCCACTGAGCTATTGCGCCTCCTCTAATAATATATATTTAAATTAATATGTATATATAAATCAGTTATCCATATATAGGATGTGAATATATGGTGTTCTCGGAAGGTTTTAATTTGATATATGTGGTATATATGTGGTAGAAGAATATACACCAAGCTACACACGAAGTCTTGTAACCTCATCTAAATGTAGAGATAAACTAAAGAACACCGGACAACAAAGTAATCCAAACATGTCCTAATGATGGATGGATTAAGAAAAGTATATCTTTTTACCTTGACATGTACTGGCTACACAATTATTTGCAGGCCTTGCACAGTTGCAAACCCTCTTTCCGCTTCCCCCTCCACGTAGTTATTTGGACGAGACCAGTGCTCAAAGGCTCTGAAGAGCTGTTAGATCTTGGGAAATGCATGGAATATAAACATAAGGGGCCTTCTCCCTCCCCCCCGCCACCCCTCCCCTACCCCTCTATCAGGATAAAGGAGAAAAACATCTAGTCGCTTCTCAGATCTCTGTGTCACACCCTATTGTGTCATATACCTTTATCCAATGTATATCTGTCAGGATGACTAAAACATGTATCATTACATATTTATCAACCTTTTTACATATTTATTTTGACGGCTATCTATTCTCTAATTATAACTACAAACAGAAAATATTTTAACTTAAACAGAAGAATAATACTATATGTTTATTACAAAATTATTTAACTATCTCTTTCAATATTTGATTCCAAATTGATCCAAAAACATGGACAAGTGAACTTAATAGTGCTTCCAAAGTTTATCGAGAGTGATCAGTTAATTTTTAATCAAACAATAAGCATTGTTAAAATTAAAAAGACTTATCTTTAATTTTCCAACTTTTCGGCCATATCTTTGATGGTGATCATCAGAGCATATGGGTAAATTAAACTATGCAAGATGCACCAGCTTAGCAACACCTGTCATAAAACGAGACGTTTTCTTCATGGCAGAATGTTGCTATAATTATAATTAAAAGTATGTCTTGTTTATTTCTACAATACTTAATTTTAATCTAAACTATATGCTCATCTAGTCAGCAAACACACCCCTGCAATCATAAAAAATATGTCAGCAGCTCTCTCATCCAGCTCATTTCATTCCATTGGTAAATAAATTCCAATCATTCTTGGACATATGAATATATTGTTAAGAACACAAAATATGCCGAGAAATCGTTTTCTCATTCAGAATTTCATACTATATCAACTTAAAATTATCAACAAAAAAATAATAATAATTGAATTTTAATTAACTTGTTTCTAATTATTTCGTTTTCGTTTATTATATTAAAAAAAAGAACGACTGATGGCAAAATATCTACAAAAAAAACCTTTAGTACTACAACCCTTGGGGGGGGGGGGGGGGATTCAGGATTTTGAGAAAATGTACTGTTACCATGAGAATGGAGATGATTTGGCCGAAATGACGCTCAAAACTAAGTTTTCCCCAATTAAGTGTACACGCTTTATGGAGGCTAAATATGCTCCGGGAGAGTCATCCAACCTCAAATTCGATGCACGGTTAATATTTTTAATGGAACATAAATTTTCAGTATTCGGGAGCATGGCAGACAATAATAAATCTAAATAATATCTTTATGACCAAAATAAAGATAAATAATAGGAAATAGAATAAAATCAAATAAAGAATGCAGATGGAATTTGGAAGAAAATATACTCTACAAAACTAAAAAAAAATTCCACAAGCAAAGATCACCGGAGAGAACGATCATTGTCAATTTTTTTTTTACCCAATCATAGTGTCAGCTTAAAACCGAAGTAATCGGCCTGTAACATCATTCTAATAAAAATATAGTTCATAATTTTTCTAGGGATGAATCAACAGGATAACAGTCGAAGAAAATCTCATGCTTTTCTAAAAAGAAATTATCGTAAAAAGAGAGAGAGTGAGTGAGAGTGAGAGAGAGAGAGAGAGAGAGAAAGAGAGAGAGAGAGAGAGAGGGAGATTGAGAGAGAAATTTGGAGAGCCCATGAAATTAGATGGTTTTATTTATTTCACCAATTTTAATAAATACTGCAAAAATTGTTGACATATATTTGCAAAACCAATTGAAGATAATAGGAAAAGAAGAGAACACACAGAACTTTTAATTTTAATATTGCGGCTAAAACAATAATTGAAACAATTGCCATAAACTAAGCAAAGAAACGCTTTATTCTGTAAGGAAATCTGATTGTGAATGAAAGATCTATCTGAAGGAATAAATTCCTTATACATTTCATATAAAACTGACATTTATACTGACTGCACGGTGCCTTATGATAAGGTATGGTAAAGCTGAAAGTAAAATCATATGATGAATTGTTCTTTTCGACTGCTACTGTCGAATCTCTATTGATCGGCTTTCAATCAAGCGGTCCTCGGATAACAGGACATTCCCGTGGAACAAAATTTAATTTGGAAAAAAAAAATCCAACATTACTTTCTATATGTAAGCTGTTTATGATTGCATTTTTATATTACGACCAAAACACCCGCACTCAAAGAAATGACTTGCGAGTCTCTGAGTGAGAGGGTTTAAGGAGTCTTGTTTACTTTTTAATTTATGATATCTTAAGAATTTTTTGCTCAAAACGGAATCATTCATGCAAATCAGCAAGCGCTAAGTGTGATCATTTAAGAGAGGTTTTGTAGAATAACAAATTCATAGACAGCGTAATACATTTAAAATATTTTTTTTAATAATTGATAGTCATCTGATTGTAAGCGCATACGATGATAATGGCAGTGGATTTTTATTTTTAATTTTTTTTAATGGTTTTAACGTATAAAGCGCATATAAGCAAAAATTACAGAGAAATATATTTAATATGATTTATATTACATTCCCCGCCACGGCTTCACCCCACAATCATAAGTAAAGAACTAATAGTTTTATTAGTTTATACTAATTGATGTTTTATTAGTTTATAGTTAAAAACCATGTATTGTAGAAAGCATGCATAAAGAAAAAAAATCATGATATCCAAATACATTTCTACTTTTCGAGTTTGATAGCCCGATGCAATGAGATGGATTTGATTGTTAGGTGTTTCGTCTTCTGGAAATCCCTACATAATATTAACCGAGAGAAGAAATTTTAATATTTAGATTTAGACATCAAAGATTTTAATTTTAAAAGAAACATAAATTGGAAGTTTTAATAATTTTGTTCTTCACTCGCTGTTCCGTAAGAATCATAACCTCAATGATGTTGCCAGGCGTAGCTGCAATTTTTGATCTGGCAATAATCCACTGAGTAGGAGGTTGGTTAAAGAGTACATAAAAGCATATTTGGAAATCCATATGGACAGATAATATTATTAGCGATAGATAGTATTATCTTCACTAGTATCCCTATGTCGCACAACATATTTACAGTTTTTTTTTTAAATTTTGAATTAAAAATATCTAAATTTTATTGTCACTTTTAAGTTCTGGATAGAACCTAACATTGTAGGGGTCACCTGTGGTGTAGTGGTTAGCATAGCAACCTACTAAACCCAAGATCGCGGGTTCGCAGCCCGGCAGATGACCTTAGGATTTTTTAAAGGGAGTAAAAAATCCTTAGCTATGCTGTCCTTCGGAAGGGACGTAAAATGGGGATCCCGAGCCTGTGCGATGTCAGGTACTCGTTAAAGATCCCTATCCTAATTATATCTGGATAGGCAAAATTTAGGATTTCCACCGAAGCATCGTCCGATTAGCCATAGCAGCATAAAGTGACGTTAAAACGAAATAAACAAAACCGAACATTGTAACATTTTTTTTTCAGAATGGCGCTCAATGCCTATTTGTCGATATTCGAACTTCACTGATATCCCCATATTATCACTTCAGTCAGAAATCGTTAGATTATAGCGAAAACTAGTATCGTTCTGAGGGTTTGGATTTAATGCTCAGAGCTCAGCTGTTTATGTATCGATTATAAGTTATCGATTTTGTGTGGACTATCGTTTTTTTCGATAGTGATTTTAAAAATGCTATTATTTTTTTCACGAAAATAAAGTATACTGTACTATCAGATGGCCTTGCCAGTCAAAAAACAACAAAAAGTGAGCCACCTTGTTTTTTCCCCCTGACCATTCAAATATTTTCAAGTTATAAAGGAAAAAAATTGTACTTATCGGTAGCGATTTTTGCTGTTTCCAAATAAATCCAAATAAATTGTTAGCCCAACTGGTAATATATAAAGTCCTAAGGATCTAGTCCTCCTCAGCTGACACATCGGTGATCACAAACAAAAAAATGGATAGATTATAGATTATAATATTTTCTCGGGTTTACTTTCTGTCCCTGCAAGATCTGCCCGAATTGAAGATCCACTCACTGCCAATGTCCCCAGAGGGTAAAGATAAAGTCGTTTCTAAGGCACTGATGTCATTACGAAGACCGTACCTTTCCCCTTTGAGCTCTTACTTTTTTTTACATTATCAATCCCTGGCCTGTATTAATCCATCAAAAGGATGCAAAAAATTTGGGGTGAAACAGAGTAGGGGCGAAGTAACCCCTTTTATTCTTCCGGTCAGTTTAGGAATCATTTTCTTCCACCCCTGGCATTTGGTCGCTTCAACATATTCCACCAACTGTATCAAAAGGAAGACGTTTAAAAGCTACGGTTTTCATCAGCTTACAATCAAATCATCAATACTGTTTCGTTAGCGAATGATCTTCTACCTTTCAACAATTTGTGGAATCCATGCTATTCGGTGGTCCATTGCTGCTCGTTGAATCATTGAATTCGAGTGAAACTCAAATAAGGGAAGGTAAATTTCTCATTTTTCGATTACGGCAGGTTGTTATAGTAATCAATAAAACAGTATTTTTTTCCGGCCATTTGGTCACTGCCTACTGAAAACATCGCGATAAAATATATATATATATATATATATATATATATATATATATATATATATATATATATATATATATATGCAGTATTAAGGAGAATTTATATAAAAATTTATGAGATTAAGAAAAAAAAAAAAAAAAAAAAAAAAAATACTCAATTTCTCTTAGAGGGGGAAGAACAATAGGTCATGTATACGTCTATATATAATCTAGTGCTATTTCCAATTTACATTTTAGAATTAAAAGTGCCAAATTTCGTAAATAATTAATTAAATTTAATAAAAAATCTATGATTATTCAAAATAAAGTTGAGAGAAAATAAGGGTATCAAAGTGGACTTTTTAAATTCAAACCAATATAGCTTCTGATACTACAACAAATGGAACATCAAAATTAACAGAAACAAATCGTCAGCAATAATTTTCACAAAACAAAGACTTACAATAGACCACTATATATCCATAGAAGACTACCATATTTCTTGGGCACAATCAGCAACATATCTTGGTGTAGAACTAAACTGTCACTCACATATATGGCACATGTAAATAATGAATGTAACAGAATAAAAAATCTGATTAGTAAAATACATTGTAGGTATATATATATATATATATATATATATATATATACGAGTATATATATATATATATATATATATATATATATATATATATATATATATATATATATATATATATATATATACGAGTATATATCAGCGTATTTTCGATTCGAGCAACACTAACAGAGCGTGTTTAAAAAGCCCCAACACTTAAAAAATGTAGGGAAAATTGTTTCCATTTAGATCAGAAAAGGAATCTGACATCTTCAATAAATGTTGAAAAGCATGTAGGAACTGGTTATAGCCTTATGCTTGGCAAAAAAAAAAAAAAAACTCAATTTCTTTCTAAATGAGAAAAAAATAGATTATGGATAAGTCTATTTATAATCCACTGCATTTTCCAATTTATATTTTAGAATTATGATTGCCTCGCAAACACTCCAATCTCATGTCATAAACCTTCAGGAATGGTGTCGAAATTGGGGAATCACAATAAATCCAATCAAATCTCACCAAACAACCTTTACCCTTCGTCGTAAACCTACGACTTCCTATCCTACAGTATTCTTTGACAGTATTCCACTGATCCCTGTTGAACAGGGACTAACC
The DNA here is from genome assembly GCA_003667255.2 of Euschistus heros. NCBI lineage: Eukaryota > Metazoa > Arthropoda > Insecta > Hemiptera > Pentatomidae > Euschistus > Euschistus heros. The sequence continues at coordinate 675,577 of RCWM02000007.1, read as the reverse complement.
CTGCTATCGAGGACTTCAACTGGACAAACGTTTAACCTGGAATCCTCATACAAAACTTAAACTACCGGAAACTGCTCTTCGTTTTCGACTTCTTCAACATTTGCTAGACAAACGTTCAAAATTCCTTTCACAGTAAGCTCCATAACCACTTCCTATTCCGTTCCTGATAATCCTCTGAGGTGTCTGATATGAAGATGGCCGAGATACCTTTTAGAGTAGAATTTATTGAAGTGCTACTAGTTAGTAGTTTTTCACGTGTTATTTACATGCCATTGTATTTAATTTCAACACATTTACTTGTATATATTTTATACAGTTGGAAATTTCAATATATTTATTATAGAATCAAATTACCAAAATTAATAATTAATTTTAAATTTACAATAAATGATTATTCGAAGAACAATAGGTCATGTATACGTCTATATAATCTAGTGCTATTTCCAATTTACATTTTAGAATTAAAAGTGCCAAATTTCGTAAATAATTAATTAAATTAAATAAAAAATCTATGATTATTCGAAATAAAGAAAGTTGAGAGAAAATGGGGGTTTTAGCCGTGACTTTTTAATTCAAACCAATACAGCTCCTTCATGGTAGGTCATAGCGGTGAATGTTATAGAATAAAAATATTTCCCAACAGATTTCCTATCGGGAAGCTGTCAGAAAATTTCCTATCCGAGCAACAATAACAGAGCTCGAGCATGTCAGAACGTTACATTTTTCGGTATGATCAAAAAGATAATAATAAAAACAGTTTATGCTTGTATTTCCTGTTATAACTTTTTTGAGTTAAAGTACGTAGGCTGTAGTTGGAGAACAACCCATACCTTCTCAGACTGCCACCAGCTCAGCTGAATCATCAGGGACGAGTGATGAAACCATTTCTATGTAAATGAGGAGCATTGCTTTGTCAGTCGAATCAATCCGTCTTGGTTGCCTTCAATTATCTGCAGGCAGTACTGGTTATAAGGACGTATCTAGGCTAGGTTCATTTCAGTGAAGTTTTGGTTTCAATACGGTCTCAACAACTCGAGTATTAGAATTTCGTTCTGTTTTAGGTTGGCTGTTGTGTAGTAAATAATGAATCTGATTAGTATACTTTACTTGAACAAAGTTAATAGTTTATATATATATATATATATATATATGTGTGTGTGTGTGTGTGTGTGTGTGTGTGTGTGTGTGTGTGTGTGTGTGTGTGTGTGTGTGTGTGTGTGTGTGTGTGTGTTAAAAGATCTCAGATGTTTGGAAAAAAAAAAGGAAAATGTTAAAAAAGAACGACGTAAAAGTTGAAATACAACTACGTCTTTATTTCTAATGATTCTCTTACTATAACTTTAGCCTTATTTACATCCGTAAATATGATTAAGTAAGGGATTACGTATATTATTTCTATTCCTTATACCGTAACTTATATATAATGTCCTTTATTATTCTTAAAAATGTAATATCTTCCCTCATATAAGTCTGTCTTTCTCATAGATGGTATTGTTCTTGGAATCCTGTCCTGGGAGAAACTTACGACTAACTCAATCTTTCTAAGAGATAAACTCTCTCTTGTATGTGAGCTGTTTTGCTAGAGCCCATCCATATGACACTTTTCTCTATTCTTTAAGATATAATAACTGTCATAGACTTGAAACTTTGTTCCTAGACTGTACGTTATTTAATAAACTTGATTTTGAAGGAAACTTTAGCAGATATGCCAGACATAGCACATATGTATATATCGTCTGGTTGGAGGTAAAACTCATTGATTTTTTCAATATTCAAACGGTAACATGCTCATTAAAAATTTCTCAGATTGTTATATAGTGAACTTTCTGATTTTCTAATGTACATATGCAGCAGTTATATAACGTATTACTTATATTCACTTGGCGAATTATTATACCTAAAAGAAATGATAACACATGTACAGGGTGTTCAGAAGATCGTTGGCCAAAGAGGTATCTCTGGTAGGGAGGTTCATTATGAACCTACTTAACATCACTTATCTACACAAAGTCTTACGGTTTTTTTTTTTGGGGTTTTTTTTAATGAATGTTTTTGAAAAAATGGTATATCAATTGATATCTTAACGCCATTTTTATTTCTCTGTAATCACTAATCCATTGTCCATGTAAAATAAAAATGATTTGATGCAAAATGGACTAGAATGAGACACAAATATTTGTTACACTTTGCAAAAAAACATGTTTTTAAAATAATTTGGATTTTGCTGTTGCCCTTACTTTTTTGGCTATTTGTACCTAAACTCGAAGTTCTTAATTTTTTTTTTTTTTTTTTTTTTTTTTTTTTGTCTTTAACAAGATTTAATGATCTCCCGTTTTTTATTATTTGTTTTTTTGCATCAAACCTTTTTTTATTTTACATGGACAATGCATTAGTAATTACAGCAAAAAAATGGCGCTGATATATCAGTAAACAACGAAGTTATAAGACACAAATGTTTTGTTTGTGCTATTTTTTAAAAAAAATTCATTAGGAAAAAAACTGTAAGACTTTGTATATAGGTAAGGGACCTTAAATAGGTTCAAAAAACCTCCCTACCCGAGATACCTCTTCAGCCAACGATCTTCCAAACACTCTGTTTATACATATACACTCAACAGCAAAAAAAACCGGGCACTCAGATTTGGTCTCATAATTTTGTTAAATACGTTAATAGTTTTAATTTGTGGTAAGAAATGGTTTATTTATATGCTATTTACACAAAATCTGCCAAAAATGAATAATTTTTATTAATTATTAACAAAAGATTATAAAATAAAGAGAAAAAAAAAAGAAATCAACACATTTTTAAAAATATTTATTCTTCATTTTTATCAGGTTTTATGACAATGGATGTTCTTCTAATAATGGGTATTTTCTCCTTTTCTACGGCGAAAGGCTCTAATCATGTCAGACATATAAGAAATTAAAACAATCCAATTTTTAGACATGAAGGTATGTATTTAGCAAGAAGCATTTTTATCTGTTCCGTTTCAGAAAGTATTTAACAAAATTATGAGACCAAATCTGAATGTCCGATTTTTTTGCTGTTGAGTATATATATATATATAAATGTACACAAAAGTATAAATGTATACTTTTGTACAAACAAGGTGTGTAAAGTAAGGGATTTTAATTTAAAATAAGAAAAGATCAACATTCATAAGGTTTTCCTTTCCAAATTTTACATCCTGGATTTCCCTATTAAGTTGAAAAATGGTCCCCATTACTTAAAGTGAAACAGCATTGATCCCTGATAGTTTTTTCATCACCCTCGAGTGAACAAAAGGCAAGATCCGAGGCAATCTGGATAAGAAGGCTCGAGACAGAATGCACTAAATCAAAGCGCCGTTGAGGCGCACACGCCCTAAAAACAACAGATAATGACTTAGCATCTTCCTCAAAGCGATAAGCCAATATAAATTAAGATAACAACTGCTTAGAATACCACCCTCCCTCCACTCTCCTCCCCCTACTTCCCTCCACTACAACTAACCAAGAAATAAAACCGAAGATAAGAAAATTTATAGCGACAGAAGAAGAGCGAAAAAAATTCTCTATCTGATTGTTTATTAATTTATTGCACTTTAACTCGAGGCTAGTTGCCCTGATTTAGGGAGCTCTTAATGAAGTGGAGTGTGCTTTGAAGAGATTAACTGTTCCCAACTTGGGCCATAAATATTTTAAACACTTCATTGCCCTTTCTTTTCCTCTCTTGTTTGGGAGCCTATGCCAGTATATTTATTGATTCCGATCGACTAACTGAAATAGGGTTATGGCCCCAACTGTTCGATACCGCTCTGGTCCGTCATTTGATGCATGGTCGGCATACAACCGGTCTGTAGCGGCTACCACACCGAGTTATATTTTGGTCACTTTATTTCCGCGACACCTGCTTTACTAGCAGCACACAAAGGAGTATTTCTACATAAAAGTCGATTTCAAGAATTTTGTAAAAATTCATAATTAACAGTTTATAATCAATAAATGGCCACTTTAGTTTATTTCCGCACACCCTTTTAGTACAGGAGCCGAAGACACTAAACCTATCATAGGTGTTCCATAAAAATCAATGCTTGTCTGAAAAATTATCAATTTTTCCTGTCCAGCCTAATTCTGCTTTTTTTTTTTTTTTTTTTAAAATAAAGCAAAAAAAAAAAAAAAAAAAAAAAAATGGGAAGAAAAATATTCGGCCAAACGTCAAGAGATTTCAATGAATGAAGTTAAAACAAAGGCTTTGAGGCCTTGCAATCTGAGATCAAAATAAGTCTGCATTCTGTAGAATATCGTGAATCATAAAGCTTTCCCATTAAGTTGCCATTTAAAAAAAATTATGTTTAAAAGAAACATTGTAAGTATAGATAAATAAAATAGAGCAGACTTTGGATTCTTTCAAGAAAATCAATGCAATCCAATTACTCTGAACAATTTTGATTGTTCCAAATGGACTGTTGATGAATTGTTAACAGCATGGAAAGTCATTACTTTGATTAAATTGGGTTTAATAAAGTTTTCTTTATCCTATGGAATTCTGCTTTTTCATCGTCAACGAATGTTACATCACAACTGGTGCCGAAGCAGAAACACATTATTTTAACGAAAATCAAAAGATTTAACACAAATACTAAATTGAGAAAGGCCTCATATTTAGTCTACTTATATTTAATGTTAAGGTATTCTCTTTCGAAGTCTGAAAAGTTAAAAACAACCTCTTTATTTGTTTTAATATCATCAGTAGCATGATCATACGATAAATATAAATAAATACGAATTTTCGTGGACAATATTATGAAATAAGATGTCTAAGTTCGTTATTATGCAACTTCGGGAACCGAAGTGTTCCAACGATAAATGCTTTCACTAAAATCTTTCAATTTCCAGATCTCAACCCCTGATTTGGGTTTGATTCCTATTAGACGGTTAACAGTCGCTGTGTTTTTTGTAAGTGTTTTACTAAATAAAAATTTTGTTTCCATGCCAGGAACAGCCGAACAGAGTGATACTGGTTGTATCTGTATGTGGCACACGTTTTAAGTATATGTTTCTTAGTATATATATCGAATGATTAATTCATATATTACATTTTAATTCATAAATAACTATATTTAAATATTAGACGTTTGAAACAATTTCGTCCCCAATTAAGTTGTGAAATAAATTAACTAAACAATAAAATAAAGAAGACTATCATTAGTAAGATGATAGAAATATTTAAGACGGAACTGCAATAGAAGCATTAATAAAATAAAATAATTACGATTGATGAATCCTAACTGTACTGATCCTTCTATATTATCATGTGTACCTCTAGTGATATAATTTAATAGTTTAAAAAAACAATTATATTAAACCTAACTAGAAAGCTAAATGTAATGGACAATATGCAGCAGTCAAATCTTTTACTTTTTAGAGTTAAACGCTCAAAAAAAAACCTGTACCACTTACAACCCATGAAAGGTCTCGGGTTCAGTACTTAGGTAGGTTGTACTATTTCTAGCCAACAGTTGTGAAAGGAGGTGAATTGGCCAGAATTCACGCTCAACCGCCAGGTTTTTCCCCCAATTAAGGGTACCCACTTTTTGGGAGGCTGGGTGTGCCCCAGGAGGGTCTCCCAACCTTGAATTCGTTCCACGGCCGAAATAACAGAAAATAAATTTTCTGCCTTCAGTCGGACTCGAACTCGGGCCCGGGAGCATGGTATTCAAGTGCCTTACCCACTGAGCTAACGCGCCTCCTTAAAGCGCCTCCTTATTATTATATGTATAATATATATGTACATGTAATATATGTGTATAATATATATAATATATACAATGTTATTGCAAATTTAATTAGCTTTAATTTGTATTTGAAAAATATTTTTCATCCATCGTTTTCGAGATATAATCGAAGCTCTCAAAGCTCCCAATTAATTACAAAAACTCATTTACATAACTGTGATTAGACCTATTTGGACGTAAGGAGTTGAGCTTTGGGGCTCTACTAAACCATCCAATTCATCTCGTATCCAATCCTTGCAATCCAAAATCCTTCGAAAAATCCTAAATGCACCTTACTTGGTGACCAATAAACTTATCCGTATAACGACCTTAATGTTATTTATGTTGCTGATTTAGCCCAAACCAGATACCTATCCTTCCATAGTAAGCTCCATAACCACTCCAATCCACTAGTCTCCCAACTTGCTTTCTCCTCCATCCCTGATAATCCTTCGAGGTTTCTGAAAAGAAGATGGCCTAGAGACTTTTTAGAGTAGATTTTATTGAAGTGCTACTAGTGAGTAGTTCTTCACAAGTTATTTACATGTCATTGTTTTCACTGTCAACACATTTACTTGTTGTATATTATTTTGTACAGTTGCAAATTTCAATAAATGAAAAAACTGAAAGAAAAAAAATAGAGTTAAAGGTTCGAAGTTAATTTATCTATACCATTCATGACTTGTTTGCAATTTTAACATAGTTTATCCAAAATCTTTTTTTTTTTTTTACATATCTCAGAGTAGGCATGGGCAAATTTTTACTTTAAAAATCCTATCCTGTACAAAATGTAATGATCTATAAATTTTAATAGAGAGCATTTTTTTATTTGACAAGCCATTTCTGAATTATAGACTCATAAACATGACAAAAATTAACATTTTGCGAAAGTTGGAAAAATTCTTCGATGTTTTACAATCAATTGTGGCCAAACGCCTAAATGAAATTAAGCTTAGGGGATGTCAATAGACGCAAAATTTAATAAACTTGAATTTTGTAAATAAAACATTTTTTGATTTAAAGCATTTTTCTATACATTTTTTTTTCTCCAAAATCTGAAAAACGTTCAAAAAGTTTGGGCTTTGTTGCCCCTTTCCCAAAACATTTTCCCATTATCAATTTTAGTTTCCTTTTTAATATTTATTCTCAGGACCCATCTGGACCATACATGAAGATAAAACCTACTATTCCACCTTTTGCAAGGAAGACCCCTTTAACTAATTTAACTAATTTAATTTAATTTAATTTAACCCCTTTAACTAATTTAACTAGGCTGCTTGGAATGAAGTTGTGCAATTCTTGTATTGTCATTAGTCCTTGAAACGTGTGCAACTTTTTGAGGTAATCAAATTGCTGGAAATTGGTATAAATTGCGATGAAAGATTCCTTACGTACAGGTGAAGTTAACAAAATCGTATTCAAAATAATATTTTTTTATTTTTGTTTTTTTGTTTTTTTAGGCCCAGATTGGAGCACTTAAATCAATCCATATGTAGGTGGATAGTGTATACACTAAAGTCTTTAAAATATTAGCTGTGATAATGTTTTTAATTTTAGTATTGTATCTCTACTTCTCAAAATTCTCTTCTCTTTTCTCCCTGCAATTTGTTTTATTGCTATATTTAGCTCTTCTAAATCAATGAATCATTTATTCTTGGTTTTAATTTTCCAAAAGCAATTGAATAATTGTTTCCGTAGTCTGGTCTCTGGTAGTCTTGATATGTGGCCGTAAAAGGCAATTCTCCTTTTTCTCATTATATCCGTAATTGATTCCTTTTCCGGATAGTTTATTTCATTAGGCAGCAGTCTCCATTAGATAAAAAACAATAAAAATGTTTAATGAATATATATTCACGTTTGATACCTAATATAGTTAACACTCCAATAAAAATGGAATGATACCCAATCGATAGGAGCCAGATAGAGGTATATATCAAAGGAGCAAGTGTGGACGGTATTTCACATCGGCCGGGGCGTGAGGCCTACAGGTGTCCCACCGCCAGTGCCTCATCGATATCATCGTATCCAGCCACACTTGTTCCTGCATATATTCATAAGTCTTCTATGTCATTTATAAAATTATTATATATCCTATTTAGGCAATATAAAATGTAATTAAATCTGAAATACGCTAGTTAAAAATATAAAGTTTTAATTTACAGTTAATCTTTAATGCCAACTGAAGTGAAGGATCTGTATTTGATGTCATTTATTCTATTTTAATATAAAAGTTTATTCTTATTTTTTTATTGGCTTATCAAACTTATTTTATTATTCGGAAAATTTGTCACTCTTCTTCTCCTCAGCTGCCTGAAGTAAAAGTTCGGTCACCATGAAGTAAACCTGCAAAGCAGATCGAAACGTCTGCAAGACATTATACGTTTTTTAATTTCGGCGTTATCTTTTCTAATGACTGCATTCCCAACCATCTATTTCTAATAATATTTATCTTCTCCTTCTTATTATTCATCCGCTTTCTATATTGTGGTTTTATATGAGGAGTCTGCATGTGAAACCAATGTATTCCAACCATGTATTCCAATGTAAAAAACTTCCTTGACATCACCATTTTATTTGTTTCTCTGGGTCTTATCGTGTCCTCCTTTGTCTAGCATATGGTTTCGTCTGAAGAGTATTTAGTAAAAAAATATAGCTTTTAAAAAATCTATAGTCTCTATTTAAGTATTTTCACCGTTACCTAAATTTTTGCATATATAGCTTTTTAATACCGTGAATGCTGGAATATGCTGTTACATGGAACGTTCTTTATTCCTCATTAAAATTATACATGAAACAGGAAAATATGATATCTTCCTACTTCTGTATTTAAATGAAATTTAAAAGTATATTTAAAGATTAAAGATTTAAGAGTAAGATTTCAATTCTGATGTAAGGGAAGGTCGTGGAAATACTTGATGAAGGGCTTATGTCGAAGGTAATCTCAGAACAACTGATGTACAAAAAAACTGGAAATCTCATCGCCAGCAAATCGATCATGTCTAACTATATTAAGGCAATCGTAAAGGTAAATAAGCTCAAATCTCATGAACATAGTAACTGACTATCAATATCTCAATTATTAATTCAAGAAAATTGTTTGAGCTTTGTCATGATACTCACTGTCATCCACCCAACTCTCTAGACCTCTCACCATTAGATTTTATTTCACACACTATTTAAGAGATTAAACATTTAAAAATTCCATACAAAAATGTGTTTTTAGAATTTCTTTAAACCAAACTTCTATTCACAGGGTCTAGAAAAGTTCACCCATTAGCAGAAATGTATTGAGTATTTTGATTAATAAAAAATGTTTTAGAGCATTTTTTTATAGCTATTTATTGAAATTTACAACTGTACATAAAAGAACACATTCAGGAAATTTGATAATGGCATAAAATAATAAAATGACGATTGTTTGTGAAGAACAACTCACTAGTAGCACTTCAATAAAATCTACACTAAAAGGTCTCTAGGCCATCTTCTTTTCAGACGCCTCGGAGGATTATGGGGGATGGAGGGAGAAGCAAGTTGGTATACTAGTGGATTAGAGTGGTTATGGACCTTATTATGAAAGGATAGGTATCTGGTTTGGGCTAAATCAGCAACATATGGAACATTGAGGTCTTTATGGATAAGTTTATTTGTGACAAAGTAAGGAGCATTAAGGATTTTTCGAAGGATTTTGGATTGCAAGGATGGGATACGAGATGAGTTAGATGGTTTGGTGGAGCCCCTAAGCTCAATTCCATATGTCCAGATAGGTCTGATAACTGCCATGTATATGAGTCTTTTGTGGAAAATCGGAAGTTTTGAACGTTTGTCTAGTAAATGTTGAAGAAGTGGAAAACGACGAGCAGTTTCCAGTCGTTTTAGTCTTGTAAGTGGATTCCAAGTTAAACGTTTGTCCAGTTGGAGCCCTAGATAGCATATCTGTTCAACAGGGATCAGTGGAATTTTATTAAAGGATATTGTAGGATAGGAAGCCGTTGGTTTACTATGAAGGGTAAAGGTTATTTGATGAGATTTATTTAGATTAATTTTAATTTTAGAGCATTTAGTTTATTTTTTATATTTTCAAATCTGCATTAATTTTCGAACTACCCAATTAAAATTCATTGTTTTCAAAGTAAAATTCATTCGTTGTTCACATCAAAGTACAATTTTTTTAAGTTATATTAATATATTTTTTTCTTTGCAGGTGGAAGGAAGATTCCCGGTATAACGTGGATTATTTATAAAGCTACTCACAAAGAGAAAGGAAAAGATCTTATTCAATCAACCGAAAAATTGGAAGGCTTTGGGCAATTTCCATTGATGAGTTCCGCGAACAGACAGGCAGTACTTCAGTTGTCTTCCGAGCCAGGGGGTTTATTAGATAACAAGTCGCCTCGGTGAAAAGAGCATAAAGCGAGTCGAGACAGTCGACCTTTTCGCTACAGCTCGAGGGGAAATTGAAGAGCCCGGGAAGGTTTTGAAGAAGTGTGACCCGTGAGGAAGGCAGATGACTCGACAATTTCTTCCTTCTCGGCTCCCCGATTCAATAGCGCTTACTGCAACTCGGTAATTCTCGAGTGCTACATTGAAATCGTCTCAAGAGAATTTTTCCTCTCTCTCTCTCTCTCTCTCTCTCTCTCTCTCTCTCTCTCTCTCTCTCTCTCTCTCTCTCTCTCTCTCTCTCTCTCTCTCTCTCTCTCTCTCTCTCTCTCTCTCTCTCTCTCTCTCTCTCTCTCTCTCTCTCTCTCTCTCTCTCTCTCTCTCTCTCTCTCTCTCTCTCTCTCTCTCTCTTTCTTGTCTTGTTCCTTTTTGATCTTTTTCTACCCTGTCTACAATGGTGGCGCTAATTTGGAGTTTTCAAGTACATTTTTTTTCCTCAAATGAAAGAAAAAAGTAAGGTTAACTTGAGAAATTCTTCCTTCTGATAGAATTGTTAGGGAGTCGTTCTAATTTCGAAGGATCATGGAGCGCTCGGATCATCATGCCCCTTTTGTCTACTCCATTGCAAAATGTATATTTTTAACTTTTATTTTTGTAATTTTATAAATTGCAATAATAAAGAAAATCCTGCGTTTTATGACCTAAAAAAATATTTATAATGGAGAATTAAAATAAATCCAAAAAAAAAAATGGTATACCAAACTCAGGTTGGCTTAATCCTCATGACCGACGGCAATACTTCTTTGGAGCTTTTATATTCTAAAGCCTAAAAAACAAAAGCCCCACCTACATTCATGATCTACTTACCCTACGTTCCTCTATTCAACTCCTAAATTCAAGGACTCCGACTTCCGGTTTGTATAACTGTACAGAGCTACTTATTCAAAAAATCTTTTATCATCCGTGCATCTTCATTTTGGAATTACTTATTGCCATCTATAGAGAGACTTTTCCATAAACTCTTTTTAATATCCTTTATATATACATCTCTGAAATCATCAATCTTCCGAGAATATGTAAAATTTAAAAATGTGAATATGATAAGGAATTTATTCCGACGTAATATACGCACGTGTAAGTGTTTGAATTTGTATAAACTTGAAGATTATTATTTTAAATGGTCACAGCCAATAGTTTCTTAAATTGTAACATGATATTATGCTTAGAGGGCAAATGTCTCAGAATATAAATTGTTTTTCATTTCAATTCAATAATGGAAGAACGTAAATCATACAAAGAAAAACGCATTAAAGACAAATTTTGCATTTATTGAATAAATGGTCCTTAAAAAAATTGGATCCAGTGTCATTTTCATTCACGAATAACACACATTAAGCCCGAGACAGATATTCCGTGTCTGGATGGCGAGACAGTACTCGTACCCCACGAACCTGGAACCAGAAACGCAGTTGTGAAAATCGTTATTGGCGTCAGTCACGCCATGTTGTATTTAGGCTCCGGCTGTATTTGGACAAAGTACATTCGAGTTATGGCGATGAAAAAAACGATATGCAGCTGAATTTCATCAGATAAATATTAATCTCCTGTTTTAGTTATCGTCCGTAAAGGTCAAATTACAGAATACGTAACGTTTCCTAAGTCACAATTACATTCAAATAGGAATTCTGAATCTTGCCACACGAAGAAGTAAATTTTGTAAAAATCCGTCTAGTTATAACCTATTCATTAATGCTTTGGAGTTATAACTTTGCAACAAATTACTGAAAAGTGTAAGACATTAAAAACGTAGGTTCAAGAATATTTAACAAGAATATTCAACGTGTTCAAAGACCTCAAGCTCCTTTGTCCTCGAAACTACTCTGTCCGAAAATCTAAAAATCAAACAAAAAGAAAAGTATTAACGCTAACAATGATACAAACACAAACGTACTAAAAACAAATTATTGAAAACATGATTTTTTATTTTTTTTTGTATTTTTTATTTTTTTCGTAACGGCCTCAGAGACCACGCGTAAAGCATTATGATCACTTCTTTTCATACCACTTCTCTCCTTCCTTCTGTCTTCCCACCTTTTCTCGCATCTCTCTCTCTCACAAGGACCTTAATTTCTTTTAGTCTTTTCCTATAGTCATCCCTATCGAAACAGTCTTGGTCTGTTATTTTCAGTCTCACAGTTTCTTCCTACTTCTTGTTTGACATATCCTCTCATTTATAGAATATTTTTCTATTTAATCTCTTTGGGTGCATCCTCACCTTAATTTTTTTTATTCTTATGTCCGTTTCCAAATCATTTATTTCTTATATATTTCATTATTGGGTCTTAACCTATATATAGCCTTCTTGTGTCTTCTTTGGGCCCTTAATCTGATGTCTTTAATAAACAATATTAAACATATTACGAATTGTAATTATCTTAAATTTTAAAATTAATTGAAGATACCTATTTTATTTTATTACATTACAAAAGGTGTTACAAATTTATTTTCGCTCATTTAATATAATAATTGTTTGTTACTATTTGTATTTTGTATTTTCTATCATAATTTTGTCGGACTTATTATAATTGTTTACTTAGCTCTGACAGTTTATTCATTTTATTTATTTTTTTTTTTTCAATTTTTCCTAATTTCTTTTGAAAATATAAAATTATTAAGTTTGAAGGCAATCTATTCCATTAGATCGGTTTAGTTTATATAATTAAAAATGTTATACTGGACATTTATGAACCTACTGTTTGTTATAGAAATGAAATAGGTCATAATATTCTCTATAAAATATTTCTCTACGAGTTGTATTAAATACATAATTCGATATTTATACGGGAGGATTATTTGTTCAAATAGAACGTTCAATACAGCTGGATGGTCACAGCAAATGCGCTAAAATAAAATAAATGGACTGAAAATATGAAATGATCCAAACAGCTAATTCAAATTAATTTCCTTCTTGTTTCATTTTTAATTATTAATTTTGTTTAAATATTTTTAAAGTTGTATTCGTTAATATTTGTTGTTGCTAATATAAAAAAAAAACTTATCATTCAATTCATAGTTGAATTATTTTAAATGTGAAAGAATGGATGAAAGAAAACTGACAAAGAAAATTTTCCAACATAGCCTCCGAAAACAGAAAAAGAATGAATGGATACGAATGAAAAAGGAGGATATGAGGGTGGCAAATGAACAGTGGAATTCAATGTGGGATAGAGACCAATTTCGGACAGTAGTCAACAGGATCAAATTTCCGAAAATGGTTAAAACGCAAATTAATAGACGGTGGTCAGATGAAAGGAGAAAACATTAGGCAGAGGCAAGGAAGAGATATTGGAAAGAACGGAAAAGCAAGAAATGAATTGTTAATAGTGAACCACAGATGGCCTAACTCGTTAGAAGAAGAATGTGTATTATGATTATCAACATTATTGTTCACTAATATACATAATATCATCTGAAACATAAAATATTCCTAACAAAAAATAATTATTTTTAAATAGAAGATAATTTTTATTTGCTAAAGCGATTCCTGCTTTCGAATTTTATTTCATTGAACTTTTTAAAATTCTTATTTTGATTAATTTAAATAGTTAGATTTTTTTATTTCTATCAAGACCTAAGGCTAAATAAAAATACTTTGAAGATTGCAGATTGCATAATTTTATTTTTTAAATTCATTATAAATCCTTCGGTAAACGTCTCTATTTTTCTTGGAGATGATTTTCTGAGTATGATATCAATATTAGTCTTTGCGTTAGACGATTTCTTTGGACAATAAGAAATCATAAGAAAATATAAAGATTGCAATTTTAGGGCAGCCATATGTTTTTCTTACTCACAACTGCAACCCTCATTATCTAGTGAATGAGTTGTTTTCATTAATTTGGCTTATGATCTTGGGTTATTAAATGATATTAATGTGTCTGAATGTAAAAAAAGAAAATTAAAACAGAAAACTAAACGTTAATGTAGCAAAAGATCTCTAAGGCCTGGTAAGTTTAAGACGGATGAATATACCCCCTGGTAAGAGGGATGAAACTGGCAGTGCTAGAGAGTTCAGATATTGAATAGAACTGAGAAAATTGTTGTAGGTTATTTTAAAATAATTTTGTACGAATGGTAAGATTAAATCATTGTGTTGTGTGATTTGAAATTTATCATATTGCGTGTAGTGTTCTAAATATTTTCGACTGTACTGTTTGTATTTATTCAATATTTGTAGGTTTGGCAGAACCACTAAGATATTTTTTGTTTTGTAAGTTTAGTTGTGATTTTTTGTAAAGCATATGTGCCAATAGTTGTTGTTTAAGTTCCATATGTTTATTTCAAGTCAGTCTACGGTCTATGTAAAATACAATCCCATATTTTTAACGACGTTAGCACCTTCTTATTTAAAAACGAAATATTTTGACAGTTTTTAAACATTTAATCCTAAAAAATTTTAAAAGTAAGAGGTAATTTAGTAATAGCTGAATCAATAATATTTGATTCATTAATGAATTTTTTTTTTGTTTTTTTTAGTTCAAATTCTTTAACTGAGTAAGTATTACAATCTGCCTCAAATAAAGGTTATAAGTAAAATGGATGGCTCGATGATTCATCATTCACAGAAAATATACAATAAAAAATAAATTAAAAGGAAAAAACGAAAACAAGAGAAAGAATCTCTATCTGTACAATATATTAAGTGAAATGTATAAATAAAAACTAAATAAAATTTAATTAAATGCTAAAAATTCAATTATTTTCTCTTTTAAATATACATTAAGCCTAGGGACCTCAAACCAAACCAGTCCATCCATTGATGAAGGGAAAAGCCAGGTCTAAAGATATCTCAGCGCTGCTCTCTCAGCTGCCTAACTGGTGTAACAACCATAGAGCATTAAATATCATAGAGTGAACACGCTGGTGGTGGAGGCAGGGTGGGGATGTGCTTCAAGCCCCCCACCCCTTGGCTCTCAATGTTCCCTTTGCTAATTAAGGCAAAAAAAAAGAAGGCTTACTTCTAAACAAAGTGAATGACTTCCTATCTGAATATCATCTCTTTAACCAAGCAGTAGACACCCAATCAGAAAATAATGAGTTCAGAATATACCAGCCATTCCCATACCCATCCATGCCAAACCGCATTTATAAATATTTTCAGATTTTTATCTCTTGTAAATGTAAATTTAATTTTTAAAGCTTGTTATCAACAGGATTTCACTAGTAGCCACCCAACGCGGGGTGTAGCTAATTCCAAGACAGGGGATGACCAGGAGAACCTAATCCCGCCCTAACTGGATTACCGCGCTAATGTATTCATCCGCCGGCTCCCGCGCGCGGGATTATTTGCAGATCTCTGTCCCTCTCTTTGCTTAACCATCCATACCTTTTATCGTGAAAGGGTTCCTTCTAAATCCCGCCTGCTACATGTGGATAATCAGATGAACCGTGAATGATAGATTGATTTAGAAGATTAAAAAATACTGGGAGTGTCTGTAATTAATAAAATAAAAATATCTAATTTGAATAGGAAATAGAGTATGGTCTCTTAAAAAAAAGTAAATGTTGGTTTTACATCGTTCTATTCGTTTAATGTACACAACTTCCCCGTCAAAAGTATTGCAATATCCATAATTCTCGAGATTTTTCTGGTTTTTACCTTAATCCATACTTCGCTTATGTTCATATTAATATTATTTATTAAACGTGAGACATTAAGGATTAGACACATCAATGTTTTTCCCTGTTAATAACAAACGATGGAATTTTAGATTTTTTTTTTTTTCGAATTTCCTTCAGTCCATGTTTACCATTCGTTTCGTTATTTACAAGCCAAGACTAGTGGAAGCAGTCCTTCAAGCCAGAGGGGGCGATATGTCTCATGAAATATAAATAAAAAGGGAGTTTTATAACTTTTTTTGTTTATTGGAAGAAATATTGTAATTCATTTTAATAAAAATTGTTTATGTCTAGTTTAGGAATGTTTATTATAGACTTCAGAACCTTTCTTTATAATAAAAAATTCATTTTTATAAAATTCAAATATTTCAAAGTGTTGCGATACTTTTGACTGGGAGTTTAGTTCAAACAGCAAATGATGGAATTAGCATTAAGATTGTACTCATATTCGTTCTCCTTAAACCAAATTTCCCTTTTGTGATTACACCGTCAACAATATAACTTGTTAATTACATTATTTTCATAATTTTCTCTGCATTTTTAGTAAGATTTTTTCTTTAACTGAATTTGAAGAAAAGCATATATTCGATAACTTTATGTTTAAGGGGAGTTCATGTTTGAACTATTATTGTTTATATTAAGGGTTTAAGCTAGGCTTCAAAATAAACTCCCCTTATAGACACTTATATTAGATTTTCAAAGTTATGCTCTAATATTTTATACTTAAAGTAAAATGTATCTTTAATTCGTTCACTCGCTGAAGGAAGATATGAAAAAATATCGTGTACCTCGCAGGCTCTGTAAGCTCATAGGGAAATGTCGACATTTATTCTTTTTTTATATTATAAAATAAGCGAGTTTATTATTAGCATACTATTACGGGTTTTTTTTTTTGTCTCCTCTAAATGAAACGCGGAAGCTCATTCGAGCCTTTCTTGACGTTGAAGAGGCTTAAAAGTCATTACATGTTACTTCATAAACACCATTTTTTTGAAAAATATTTATATTATGTTTAGGTGAGTGGAAATAGGATGAAAATGTTTATGTTTTTTTAAAATTTGAATGCGAGATTCAATACTAATTTTCTTAATTTCTTTTTGAATTCGGTTAATATCGGACCCTAATAAGCCATTAAAATGTATTTCATCGGGGTTGATTTGTCTTTGTTAAACTATTGTTAATAGTTTTTTGCAATTTTTTTTTGTTAGAGTAGAGTAAACGAGACAGTTATTAACACCCTTGAAAATATTCGGAAATATTCTTACTATATACGTAATCATTGAACGAACAGTTTAAATTAACAGTTATTTTTTCCCTAATTACTATACTTTACGCTAAACACGGTAGTTCAAACCAAACATTATTCCTGGAATGTATTTCAGTGGCAATAACTAAAATGGAATTATTGACACTCTTAGGATATCTTTTAAAATACGGACAGAATTGAAAGTATTTTTAACACAGATTTTACATTTTATGATTCAAAAGGAATTTTTTTTTTTTTTTGTTAGATATATTTTTTATTTCCTTTTTTTTTTTAAGTTACGGGGTCAATAACTGCCTATGCGTTGTAAGTTAGTTTAATAGATATTATTTATGATGTTGAAGTTTTATGCTTAAATGAAGTAGCCACCAATCGAGCCTGACATATTCAACTTAATATTTCATTAATCTGGTCTCATCAATGTGGAACTTAGATTAAGTTTAAATCATAACCAAAACGCTGACCTACTAAAGTCTTATGACAACTAAGTATTTTATTCCAACTTTATATAACAATATACAATGAAAAACAATGGACGGGGCATAAATAAGCCACGAAGGAGAGGACTTATGCTAATGCTAAAAGAGCCGAGAGCGAGTGGAGGAAGAAGAAATGAATGTGTTCCGAAAGGGACTTTAATAATTCAGCGCCCCTGAGAAGTTCGCTACGTCACTAACTCTGCCAGACTCATCGCGTATACATCAGGAAGCTCCGCCAATCTTAGGGTGGAGGTAGCCACCACTCATATCTCAGCCTGGGTTCACAACTCTCCCGTCCCACTTCCCTGTCCTTCAGAGCCCTTCCCTACTTTGGCATTAAAACTGCAAGAGGCGGGAAGCTCTACGGGGGCTTTAAGGGGCAAAGCGGTAGGCAGATGTAAGTAGGGTTCAACTTGGGATTTTCTTTCTTCACAAGAAGTCATACGATGAATACATGGGTAAAAAAGTAATTTATCAGCTATATTTGATTTATTTATGATAATGCATAGCCTTTCATACATTTTTTTTTTGTCTCAAAACAATGTACTTTTTAAAGATTCCTGAATAACTTGCGATATGCGTGAAGATATAGGAGGATCAGTACTTTTCTTTTTAGAATTGATTTTTTTCTAAAAAATAACTAATTAATAAATTAATTCTAAAAAATATTTTTCTTCGTACACCGTTACAGTAATAAATAATGATCATACATAAATCCTGTGCAGAACGGGCCAGAATAGACATATCAAACGAATATTCGATTACTTCTGGAGAAAAACATTAACCACAACAGCACGAATTAAGGAAGTAAAATTGGCTATAGACTAAGCATATCAGAAGAACAACTTATTGGACAAAAATAGATTTAGGGACGTATTTAATAATTTGGAGGGGTCTGAAAAGCAGGCCAGCGAACGCATGAAGGAGTATTGGACGCAGAGAAAACTTCGCAACAAGAAGAAAAACAAAATAATGAAGTAGTTAGGTGATCCTAAGTGGTCAATTAAATTGTAATAATAATAATAATAAATAATCGTGGTTATAACACTTATAACATTATTTGATGACACCTAGGCCAAAATGGCCCCTAGTATTTACGAAACTATAGACGTTACCTTGAAACAGTTGAGTCGGCAACTACGACACATAACAACCTACTGAACTGAATTTACTTTTCGCTCTTAGGGCTTTCATGAGCTCCAGAGTTGCCAAAACGATCCCTTTAATTTTCTGCATGGGCCGAAATTGCCTACGGATCAAAGGTTAAGTTTAAGTTTGTTTATTTCGTTTAACGCCACTTTATGCTGCTATGGCTAATCGGAAGATGCTAAGGTGGGAGTCCTAAATTTTGCCTATCCAGAGGTTAAGTTTATAGTTATACGAATATATTTTCATTTTAAATGTTGTTTCACTACAAAAACTCATTTATTTACAGCATAAAGCAATAGGGTTCTACCAGACCATCCGATTCTTCCCGTGTCCAGTCTCTCCAATTCAAAACCCTTCGAAAAATCCGTAATGCTTCTTACTTCGTCACAAATAAACTGATCCACAATGATATTAATATCCCACAGGTCACTGATTTGGTACTAACAAGATACCTTTACTTTCATAATAAACTAAATATCAACTCAAATCCACTAGTTTCACATTCCATTGCTTGCTATCAGCGGCTTCTGAAAGGAAGATAGACTTTAGATCTTCTCCTAATGTAGTACTTAAAGTAAAGTGCTACAATGCGTTGTGTCTCTACAAATTTTTCTGTCATGTCATTATATTAACAATAACGTATATTGACTTGATTTTATTATTATTTTTTTTTTTACAGTTGTAAATTTCAATTAATTAACAAAAAAAGAAAATATAAATGCTATGAACATCCTAGAGACAAGACTAATGAAATGAAGACTGAAAAATCATAAAAGATTTTCACGACTTGCACTCGATTCTGAAAACATTTTTTTTTCCTTTTCAATTCATTTCCGGATCGAAGCAAACTATAAGTGCTTCCAACATTCTTGGAATCCCTAAACTTCGAAGAAATCCATAAGAAGATTATTAAACAAGAGTGACTAAGTACTTTCGGAAGCCGATAAGAATCGGGTAATCCGCTGACGGTATTGTCCGTGCCAATCCTCCTGGTTTGAATTCTCTCCTTTGTCCACCGGCGGCTTTGTGCAAGTTTCCTTTCTGCCCGCCCTCTATCTGTGTACAATAACAGCTCGAGGTCTGTCAGTTCATTCTCCTATTGTTTGTTAGTAACTTTTCATTTCGACTGGCGCTCAACGCTGTGAGAATTAAAACAATGTGGCCGCCCGCCATTGTTGCCGGCGGTAGGACGCGAATTTCTTTAATAATACTTCTGTCCTTTCGGCCGGTGGCGTGCGCTCACAAAGGAACAGGGGAGATAGCTGGCGAAATATGGCAGGGGAGTTTTTCTTTTGCCTTCCGCAGTTGAGAATGTTCAATCAGTCGGTAGTAATACAAGAGCTTTAACCGTTCACGCATGAAGATTTATTATCTGCCTTGATATTTTGCGTGATATAGGATTCAATTATTTTCACATTCGAAAAAATATAAAAGACTTGGTATGCCATTGTGGTTTGAACAGATCTCAGAAAGATGTTCAAGCCTGAGTCGAAAAATAAAAATAGCCAAATCTTATCAATAAATAAATAATCTTCATTTAAATATGTTAAAGAATCAACGACAACCTCAAGTTGCTTTCGAAACTAATTCAAATCAATAACTCTTTAACAGATCACATTTTATCTGTTTCGTGAACTTGCTACACCTTGCTCATTAATAGCTTGCTCTACCATACATATCCTTTAATAATGTTACACTAGTCTCTGAAGAACAGATGAACTACAGAGGTTCCAGACAGGTGACACGGAACATGGGAAATACATACGAAACTTAAGCAACATGAACAAAAATTCCTTTGTATTCAATATTTACCTTTAACTCACAATTAGGAATTAATTTGAACATAGGATACAGGGATGTGTGGTCGAAGGGCACAGATAGGTTACAGATCATCAGAGTATATAAAATAGAGTATTCCTGAATATGCTATATCATTTATAGCATATTCAAGAAAGTAATGCTGAAAAACACCATCATTGAAATACCCACACATTTTTAATAACGAAAAGATAAATATATATATATATATATATATATATATATATATATATATATATATATATATATATATATATATATATATATATATATATATATATTAGGGATGTGTTGATTTCGAATTTTGATTTTTAATTACTCCGATTCTTGAGAAAATAATCGTTTCTAATGTACATGAATCAAAGTCGATTTCTAGGAATCGATTTATACCAATACGGCTATAGAATGGAATTAAAAATCGTATTCTCTATTAGGAAATGAAGATATAG
This sequence comes from Euschistus heros, assembly GCA_003667255.2. Lineage (NCBI taxonomy): Eukaryota > Metazoa > Arthropoda > Insecta > Hemiptera > Pentatomidae > Euschistus > Euschistus heros. The sequence continues at coordinate 654,606 of RCWM02000007.1, read as the reverse complement.
GATTGCCATTTCAAACTATGGAACCAGGAGCAATAACATAATAAATGGATTCACACAAAAGCACCAGGCTACTATTACAGACTATTATTTTCGTTTCTTATTATTCTTTGGGAATTTTAACTTCCCCACAGTTGGTATTATTGTTCATTCCATTACATGTTCCATAGCTCAAAAAGTCAAATTTGTGCAATTTCGTGCAAAATAAAATTTAAGAATAAGAATCCTTAGGTTATAAATGAGATAACTACTTGGGTTAGAGAGCGCTAAATCAAAGCGAACTAAATGTGCAATAACACAGAGATACTACGTCTTATTTATAATAGACTCTTGTAGATACTACGTCGTATTTATAATAGTCTTATCAATATGAAGCTTATCACAATTTACATCTTGTATTCATAAGGTCTCTACTCATCGCTAATACTTAAATTAGTTAATTCTGATATTTATCGAGTGCATGCAACTACTTCTATTTGAATTCATAACTAATAAAAGGGTAATATAATGTGATGAATGTTTTTCTCTAGATATTAAATTTGAACTGGTGTAAAAGACCCATAAATTTACCAAATTCAATTAATTTTAATATATATTTTTTTGTAATTCTGAAAAACATTAACGTTTAATGAATATATTATCCAGTTAATTAAGTGTAACATATTAAAAGAATAAACATCATGCAAGAACTCATTTGCAATTACTATCAGGTGGTTTCTGTGGTAAATTGTATAAGCTGAATATTCAAGTACAAGGCTTATTCAAAACCAAGCATATTATAACACTTAAATTATCCAAAAGACCAACACTAGTAATTTTATTTTAATGATTGTTTCAAATTTATTTATTATATGGATCAAATATTATTTGTCATTTAGAATAAAAAATATGTTAAACTAATAAACTTAAACAAAACGCAATAGTACTTGAAAGACCAGTAGTGCCTTCCCGATATTTCTGCTTCTCTAAAAATGATCCTGTTGCTCATCTCCCTCTCAGCAGACAACAGGCTAAGATCTGCTTATCAAGTCCTCTTCCTTCCTTTATCTGCCTTCGATGTATTTATTGATCCAAAGATCCTACATCCTTCTTGTAGATACTACGTCGTATTTATAATAGTCTTATCAATATGAAGCTTATCACAATTTACATCTTGTATTCATAAGGTCCCTATGCCATTTTACAGGGTTAATTTCTATAACACCTTGATGATAGCAATGGAGATAAATAAAAATATATCATTTGGTTATGGCCTGCTATGCCCGTCCGGTCTGCCTCATCCGGATCAGCCTGAATTAAAAGAGATGCCAGTCAGAACTTACTTGCCTGACAAGTTTTGAATATTTTAAAATTAATTACTAATTAACAAGACCTTAGATAGATTTGATACGTGGGGCCAAATAATAAGGGTAATTATTATAAAAGGTAAGCTAAAGAAATTAATTGGATGAGTGAATTAGAAATGTATAGAAAGTGAAAAAAAAAAATTAAATTAAAAGCAAGGTATATTGTCAAATAAAGGTCGACGTATAAAACTACAGTAGGAAATAATAAAAATAATAATAATAATAATTTTATTTTTTCCGGGACCTTAAATCCCTTAAGAATAAATGATGTACAGCTATGGGCCATCAGATTCTTAAAATAAAATAATATTCTTAAAACAAAATAATAATTAGAAAAACAAAACGAAAAAGGCATCAATAAAAAGTAACAGAGAATTTAAAATCAATTTTTCACAAAAAAAAAAAAAAAAAAAAAAAAAAAAAATAGAATAAAATTTCATAAATATAAATTGTTCAATTTTATACAACTAAAAAGTGTATATTGACTGTTTTCGTGGACCTGGATGGATGGTAGCTGGTTAAAGAAGTAGTATTTGAAAGTAGAAAGGGCAATTAAATGACGAATGTTGAGAGGGATGGAGTTCCATAGAGAAGAGGATCGGATTACGAAAGGTCTGTAGAAAGCAGCAGAGCAATGAGAAGTATACAATTAGATTGGCGGAAACGGGTTTGGCGAGTAAGAACTGAAGATTTAAGTTGAAGGAGTTCTGAAAAGTAAGGTGGACGTTGGGATTTGACGTTTTGAAAGGGAAAGAATGCCAGAAAATTTGGGCGACCATAAGAAGGAATGGGCCATTTTAACTCCGTATGAATCTGCGGAAAGTGAGCGCTTCTCGGGATTCCGAAAATAAAACGATCAAGGTAAATTTAAAAGTTCAAGTTCCAACAAAACACAAACTTAATCTAGAATTATCTTAACGAATTAGAGATACTCTGGTGTGGGTAAGGCGTTGTGTGTGGTAGGCCATAGTTACAGTTCAAACTTGATCGTTTTTAAACCATCGTCCCCCAACCTAAATAATCTAACTAACACACCTACTGGTTTCTCGGTAGTTTGAGATGTGAAGAAAACTTAAGAATAATGCATTTCTATTTTACTTTAGTTTTTAACCATAATATACAGTAAGGGACTGGTACAAAAACTTGTGGTAATAATAGCTGATATTATCTAGATTCTAATATTTCTTTCCAATGGCTGTGAGGAGTTACTTTTAAAAAGTATAACGTGGTTATAGTCATGAAAAAATATCTTATTATATTTAAACAAGTCAATTAGTGCCTATATAAATCCAAATAGATACTGCCTCACGGAATAACCAATATCTCATCGCAACTCCTAGAAGCGGATGATACACACTTCCGCAGATAGCCGATAGATAGAGCAAATGACGAAGTTGATCCCCTAAGCCCCGACTAGGATTAGCGGAATGAGTTGGGACTGATAAGGGAGATGATCGCCTAATATAAGTTGAGATCATTAACGAGCGTCGTAAACTCAAGGGTCTACGATTGGGTCTCATTTGCATTCGAGTCAGGATGCCGCGAGGATTAAGCCATAGCCTCAGTTGTATCTTATTTCGGAAGTGGAGGACTTAAAAGACTAATTCAGAAATCGTGAATACAGGTATAAGGTACTTAAGGCTTAAAGTACCTGTTCAGAATGTGTTAATATTTGGAGCTTATTAAAGTTAGTACTTGATCCTCTTGGATGGGGCTTACGAAAATAATCTGCTAGAATCAAACTTGACACATCCATAAATGGTTTCGAATTCAGTAAATCAAATTATATATATATATATATATATATAAAATAGACTGAAGAACAAAACTTTAAAAAAAAGAAATAAAAGGGATAGTAAAACGCACGTAATGACTGTTAAAGAATAACTGATTTATTGCTCTGAGGCAGCTCTATTTATACAAGTACAGTATTTATTATGACTAGTGATAGGATTAAGGCTAATACAAGCCTGCTTCGGACCTTGACTTATATATATATATATATATATATATATATATATATATATATATATATATATATATATATATAAAGGCATAAAACAATGAGACACAGTATTCTAACTTAGCTATCTATTTTAATAAAAATTTTGAGAAAAGAATTGGTATCGAGAACCAATGACCAAAGTCGATTCCAAGCAACCGATCGATACTGTTTTGTTACACATAATTATGTGATTATTATACAAACATCGATTCTTCTGAACGATAACAAAATGTAAGGTAATTAATTTTTAAATATATTCTATATCTTATAATAAGAGAACAATTCTTCGTATGCATCAATACTGCTGGTAAAGAATTATAACATTCTTTTGAAAAATCAAAAATTGATAGTGGAGCCCAAACTTGAATTTGTTTAAGATACGTATTCGCTATTGGAGAATAAAGAAACAGAATTTATCATCTAGATAAGTAAATCGTTGCATCCTCCCAACTGCAGTGTTTAGTGAATGGTTTTTGTTACATTGACGATTCCGTAATTAATAAATGAAATCGAGAACCTAGGGAATATTTATTTTCTAAAAGTTAAGAACCCGAATTATTTCTCGTATATTGTTTGTAGTGCAATTAACTTGTATATTGTATTTTTTAGATAATAAATACTATTTGGTTCTTGTTAATTTATTAATTTACTCTTGATTGTTTGTTGTTTTAAAAAGATTAGGTATGTTTTCTTAGCTCTCACTTATTATTATTATTGATTATTTTATATAGTATCAATTTATTTTTAGCCGAGGTACCGGTACAAGTATAATCGAAAAATTTTGGCTTTGACACACATCACTGGTCTTTTATTGATATGTCAAAATTGTATCAAATTAACATCAAATCCCACCTGATAGATCTCACTTGCTGTTGGAATGAAAAGTAATTCAGGTAAACTTTCATATTCCATACAAAACTATGCGATTGTGAAAAGAGTGCTGTATGAAAAGAGAAATGCCAGGAGTACATTTTTTGGGATAATCTTTTGGAAATTTGTTTGATGCCATTAGCCATTAGCTTAGATAAGGGAAATTTCTGAATTTTTTGGTTTCTCAAAATTGATTTAGGTTGGGCTGAAGATGTAATGTTCAATAGGGAGCAGATTGAGATCATGTAGCATAGTTTTTTTACTTCTAGTTTTTACCTTGTTGCTTTGACACGACTATGGAGCATACTGAGATATCTGATTATCAAATCGTGATGTAGTTTCTGAAATCGAGTATTAATAGCCCCCAGCCTGACGGTTATCTAGAATAGTAAAAAAAATCTTATTTTCTGCTTTCCATAGGAATATGACAATGACTTAATTACCAGAAGTCTTTGTTGAATCCAATTATTGTACAGTATTGATCGTTTATTGTTGGTTAGTTTAACCCCGGCAGAGCACACCGGGCAGGCTCTTCCTCGCTGCAAGAAACGACGGTTGACCCGCATCCAATCTACGCTGACGACGGTCTCCTTTTGTGGACACATCCTGATTGGACCGTTGCCCTAGTTCGTCTCAGGTAGCATTGTAAAGAAAGGAGATCTATAGGTGCAAACCGTTACTATAACAATGAAGACTGCCTTATAATATTAGAAGTGGAAATATCTAGTTTTGTTTGTATTAATTGAAAAACTACAGTAATTTGGAAATTCGAAAAGTCCTATAAGTATCGGATATTAGTTAGTGGTTATTTAGATTTTATGTGTGCCTTTAACAGCCTAATCTATAGAAGAAAAAAAGCTACGTAATTTTCTATTGTTAACGAATTGGTACTATATACAATATGTCAAGGAGATAATATTAAATATATATATTTATTTTTAAACAGAAATCTTATAAAGATACTCCTTCAGGTGATTTGGGTAAACTTTTGCTAAATTTTAGTCCCATAATAAGCCAAGATTCCTAGAATCTCAGCAGTGTTCATTTTTCTTAATTTTAGCGTTATTTATGACTGCGTTTTAAAACGGTTGTAATATTTATACTTTTTTTTTTCTATTAGTGCCCAAAAGATTAATATAATCAAGTTGGAGGAACACGCTCGGAAGTTTACAAGAGAAATGACGGGCTAAGATGTCGCCGTTATGATTTAAGTTTCATTATTTTATTTTATTTTATTTTCATCATCCGATGACGCTATGGTCTTATATCAACCTTTAACTCCTCGATAATTCTCTTTCACTTATATCTACGCTCGGCTGCCTCCTTTATTTTCTACACCCATATCCAAAGGTATTCTACAACCTCTTACTTTCAAAAAGTTGCATTCTTTGACCTTGTCCCAGCCATCTTGTTTTGCTTCACTTTATCTAACAAGGGGACGTTTCCAGTTGTAACTCACAGATTTGAATGCCGATTTGTGTGGGGTAGTAGGGACCTATAATAGTGCAAAACTAGAGTTATAGCCGCCAATGGGCATTAGGAACCGAGAAAAAAAATAAAATATGAAAATCACGTTTTATTTTTTTTCTCAGCTCTCAGTCAAGAAAGAGAAATGATTCTTTCACGTTTAATTGAAGATATGTAAGGTATTTGATATAAAAATACTTTCGTTATGCTCAAGACACCACCCGGCTTTAGGGTGCTCAAAAACTCTAAGAAAATGACAAAATTCCAAGGAAATCCACTGTAAATCAGTGGAAACTTTTTTTCATGAACAACTGACCTCAAATCTCAATTTAACATACCATAAAACTCTTATATGTGAAATTTTATCAAAATCAAAAAATATTGATTTTTTACCCCTTTCGAGGAGGTTAAAATTTTGAAGTTGAGATTTCATAAACATTTTCTACCGGCCATAACAACTGCTGTGTTCAACCGATTGCAATAGTAATAGCATCACTAGAATAAGTATCCATGCCTATAACATTGGATTTACTCCCGATTTTAGTGGACAAAAACTGATGTGAATGAAAAAATCCAAGGGCTGCTATAACTTGAGATATTTCAATAAGGGGAAATCCTATAACCTCCGGATTTGGGCTAAACTATGCAGTTTTAAGGCTTCTAGATGAACTTAAAATTTTGTCTTAATCGGTTCCGAAATATGTGAGATAGCGCAAATTATTTACATTTTTTTAGAAATTGACAGCCCCTTGCCTTCTAAAAATCCTACAAAATTTTAAAGGTAAAAAAAAAATTATTTTTGATTTTTAAAAAATTAAGTTTCTACCTGTTTTTTGAGATGAGGAATCTGAAAATAATATCAGTTTTTAGTTACAAAATTTTCCTCACCTATATTATATAAATAAAACGTTTTAAAATGACATATTTTTATTTCAAATTGCATAGAAATCCTAAGATTGATGAATAATCTAAAATTAATATCAGGTTTCGGTTTAAAAAAATGTATATATTTTTTAAATGGTCTTATTTGAAATTTATTGTGTAAAAACTAAAATAATAATAGAAAAAGATTATTTTATATCAGTCTTAATTATATAATATAGGTGAGGAAAATTTTGTAACTAAAAACTGATATTATTTTCAGATTCCTCATCTCAAAAAACATGTAGAAACTTAATTTTGTCGAAATCAAAAATAATTTTTTTTTACCTTTAAAATTTTGTAGGATTTTAGAAGGCCAGGCAGGGGCTGTCAATTTCTGAAAAAATGTAAATAATTTGCGCTATCTCACATATTTCGCAACTGATTAAGACAAAATTTTAAGGTCATCTAGAAGCCTTAAAACTGCATAGTTTAGCCCAAATCCGGAGGTTGCAGGATTTCCCCTTATTGAAATATCTCGAGTTATAGCTGACTTTGTATTTTTTCATTCACATCAGTTTTTGTCCACTAAAATCGGAAGTAAATCCAATGTTATATGCATGGATAAAAAACAGAATGTATGCTGATTCTAGTGATGCTATTACTATTGCAATCAGTTGAACAGAGCAGTTGTTATGGCCGGTAGAAAATGTTGATGAAATCTCAACTTCAAAATTTTAACCTCCTCGAAAGGGGTAAAAAAAATCAATATTTTTTGATTTTGATAAAATTTCACATATAAGGGTTTTATGGTGTGTTAAATCGAGATTTGAGGTCAGTTATTCATAAAAAAAAAGTTTCCACTGATTTACAGCGGATTTCCTTGGAATTTTGTCATTTTCTTAGAGTGTTTGAGCACCCTAAAGCCGGGTGGTGTCTTGAGCATAACGAAAGTATTTTTATATAAACTACCTTACATAACTTCAATTAAACGTGAAAGAATCATTTCTTTATCTTGACTGAGAGCTGAGAAAAAAAATAAAACGTGATTTTCATATTTTATTTTTTTTCTCGGTTCCTAATGCCCATTGGCGGCTATAACTCTAGTTTTGCACTATTATAAGTCCCTACAACCCACACAAAAATCGGCATTCAAATCTGTGAGTTACAACTGCAAACGTCCCCTTGTAAGTTACAATATCTGGGCCAGCATACAGGTTCTCAAAATAAATCTTTAAAAAAAACATGAGAATGACAAGGGCAAACAAGGATGAGTAATGTGTAAAAATTCATAAAACACTGTGCTATGTTCTTTCATAGTTTGAGGGTTACCAAACACTTTTACTAACATTGATCTTGTCCCTAGAAACACAATCGCCAAAATTATTGGTGTCTGGTCTATCTGATGCATTGGACTTCTACCATGTCGTTCAAACGTTTCTGTTCTGATTAGAGGCAATTAGGTAATTGATAATTAATAAAGTTGGATAGTATATTTTATTCAGTGATGCTATAAGTATTGGGAGACGCGGTAGATAAAGCACTTCACTGACATGCTACCGGGCACGAGTACTCGGGTACCTTTAATTGGGAAATTAAACATGGCGGTTGAGCGTATTTCGGTCAAATCACCTCCTCGCACAACAATTGGCCTTGTAACAGCACACCTTTACGTAAGTACTAAATCCTGGTCCCTGGGGTAGTGGTACAGGTAATTTTTTTTATACTATAATATTTTCAATAAATAATTTTTATGATATTTAATAGTATAAATCTACGGATTATTTTAGGATTAATCTACTTAGAGTCAATACAAACTTTAAATTCTAAACTTACCCTGACTATTTTATAGGACCTATCCTCTACACAGTGTACACAGCTGACTCATCCTCATCTTACCACTATCCTCACCACTTACGCTGATGACACATGTGTGTTATCAATAAACAATGATCCCTTTATAGCCTCTCAAACACTCCAATCCCATATCCTAAACCTTCAAGAACGGTGTCAAAAATGGAGAATCAAAATAAATCACACCAAATAACATTTACCCTACGTCGTAAACCTTCGACTTTCTGTCCTGCAGTATCCTTTAATGATATTCTACTAATCGCTGTTGAACAGATCCGCTACCTAGGACTCAACTTGGACAAACGTCTAACTCGGAATCCACATACAAGACTAAAACGACAAGAAACTGCCCGTCGTTACAGACTACTTCACATTTTAGACTAGACAAACATTCAAAGCTCCCAATTAATTACAAAAGACTCATTTACATGACTGTGATTAGACCTATTTGGACGTACGGAGTTGAGCTTTGGGGCTCTACTAAACCATCCAATGCATCTCGTACCCAATCCTTACAATCCAAAATCCTTCGAAAAATCCTCAATGCTCCTAACTTTGTGACCAATAAACTTATCCATAAAGATTTTAATGTTCCATATGTTTCTGATTTAGCCCAAACCATATACCTATCCTTCCATAGTAAGCTCCATAACCACTCCAATCCACTAGTCTCCCAACTTGCTTCCTCCTCCATCCCTGATAATCCTCCGAGGCGTCTGAAAATAAGATGGCCTAGAGACCTTTTAGTGTAGATTTTATTGAAGTGCTACTAGTGAGTAGTTCTTCGCAAGTTATTTAAATGCCATTTTATTCACTGTCAACACATTTACTTGTTGTATATTTTTTTGTTCAGTTGTAAATATCAATAAATGGGGGGGGGGGGAACCCTGACTATTTACATTTGGGTGCTTATTTAAGTGTTAGGGCAAACTAGACTTGCTCGGATAGTTCTCAGTTGACTTTTTACATCCTCAGTGAGATTTACCCTCGTTAACTAGACTGGACTTTATGGTCTAGCAGCATCTTCATCCTAAACCATTTCCATTCAGAAGAATCCTTGTTTTTCGGATTCACGATACATCTATTTGCTATTTCTTCTTCTAAATTTTTCTCCTTTCAATTATGATTCCTTTGTTTTATAAACTTCTTCGACGGTGTTCTAGTTACCTAGCCGACAAGATACTGACAAAGGAAATAGAAGGTCGGCTCTTATAGTACGGGGGTTATACTCTAATTGGTTGCCCCACCTTTCTGGTCTACCGAAAGTTCAGCACCTTCCCCTAAAGGGTGATGCTAACCCATAAGATTTTAATATATAATAATTATCTATATTATTCGCTATTTTTTTGTCAGCTAAATACATTGCTATTGTTGTCGTTAATAGAAAAGGAGAATGAAATAATATTAACATCGTTTCGTCCAGATTCTTGTATATCCATGTATGTTTATAGAGACACATATTAAGGATAATTTTCATTAAATTAGTAAATGACGATACTTTATTTATTTTTATCGTATATTTTAAATATTAGCTATTATAACTCATATATTACGCGCAGAGAATTTAATAAGCACTCATCCTAACAATCCCAACAGATTGTTACTTTTAAATTCACCGATAATTTCAAAACGACGTGATAAAGGTTCCTCAGCAGCCGATGTCCCGCAGAAAGTCGCAGCACGTAGGCCCAACTACTGAGAGACAGTAAGTTCTAACGATCTGAAATACCAACTTGCTCCTGGTTCAGATTTTGAGAAGGGTAAGGTATTGTGGCAGGAGAGTGGGGGAGGGGGGTGGAGAGGGGGGCGCTAACTACAAAAGATGGCCGTTGAATGCAAATGCGATAGGGCTGTTGCCAACTTGGGCTTCTTGTTTCTGTGCCGCTGGTGGCTCGCAATTTTAGCTCTTGCAATACCTTTGTCACTCGATGATGTTAGAATAATTGTATGCGGCTGAATCGAGCCTAGATATGATTCAACCACCATTGTTCGGGTCTATGTATATGTCTATAATAAGCTTAAATATAATAGTGATTACAAAAAAATTATTAACGTCCTAATAAGCCACTAGATTTTTTAATTTTAAAATATGTCTTAATTACGCAGGCAATTCAAGGTTCTCATTTCAGATTTATATTAGGAGGTGGTTAGGCTAGTAGGGAAAATGTCCAAAAAATTAAACAATTAGATTTCATCGCCACTTGTTAGCTTGTCCCATTTACTCTCACTGAAGGTAGTCTCTTGGAGGTGAGAAAGAGGATTTCACACGTTTCAGAGTTTAATCGAAACTATAAATAATATGGATTTTGTAATTTACATATGCGATTTACTCAGAACTATGGTTACTGGACATTCCTCCTTCTTGCCTAAAACTCTTCTTCTTTTATTTTTTTTTTTAATTTCAAAATCATTGATTAAAGATAAAATAAGTTCCAGGTTTATATGTTTAAAAAATATTTTAATTCAGACTGATCAGTAGTAAGCTGTATAATGCTGCAATATTTAATAAATAGAAAAAAAAATTCTTTCCGTTGTTGAAAATTCAATGTCGCAATGAGATTGTATTTTGTGCTATCCGTATTTTCTTCATCGATTCTAATTTAATCGATTCTACAAAAAAAAAAAAATAATAAAATCTTGTCATTAAATGCTGTTTATCTATAATTGTAATTTATATTTGATATTTTAGCAACTAGATAGATAATTTTTATTGCTTGTAGAGATACATCTCATAGCAAGGAGTTGGCCTAAATAACTAAATTCACAAAAATAACTATATATATACATACACACCCACATACACAAGCATACATACATATACATAAAGCATAATCTTCCATTATAATTCTATAAAACTAAAAATGCACAGAATTATCCCTTAGTTTCATAGATACAAAATGAAAATACAATAATCGGTTGATATTACATGTTTTATATAAGTTTCTTTACCTTCATTCGTTTCTTAAAAAACTTCTCGTTTTTAGTAAATTTACAAAAAAATAAAAAATGAGGTTTAGCTTTGGCATGCTATCCACTTCCAGCACAAATACCAGGGAATCTCTATTATAATTTGGTCCTACGATTGGATTAATATAATTATCCCTTAACTGAGAATAATGTGGGCATACAAATATCAAATGAAATAAGTCTTCCTTCTGTTTAAGGTTACAGAGAGTACAGTCATCCTCGCAATTTATACAATATGTGGTGCCTTTATGATATATTCGGATTAGTTTTCTTCCTCCAACTCTTAATTGGCTCACTAGTCTAATCTTTGAAATATTGCAATTGAATTGTAGGTAATTGTTCTGTTGTAAATATTGATATATATGACTATTGTTAGAGTTGTTAATACTGATATGGTCATCTTCTATGAGTTTCTGTTTATAGGATTCTAGAATAGCTTTACTGCTTTCCTAAATTATTTTTGAATCTTGTGCATCCCATACGGTCTCAAATCCCAACTCATATATTAAGTTTTTTAATTGTAAAACCCAATTATGTACTGGATCTGAATTTGATGAAGATATGGACATTAGTTTAAGGTAAAATGTTTTTGTAATTCTGTCTTCTGGCATTTCTAGCAGTTTAATCCACCAGTTTATCGTTTGTTTTAGGAGATGAAAACTGATATTAATCGAATCGGTTTCTTTTCTTATTATGTAGTTAGGAGTGTTTCTAGGCCAGTATAATAATGTTTTGAAAACGTTGCTCTGGGCTATTTCCAGAAGACAGAAGTACCTAAGTCCCCATACTTCCGTCCCATATAGCAGTGTACTGAGAACTGTCGACCGGTATAATTCTATCCTTGCTTCCCAGGAAGTCATTCTTGAATTTGCCATTACCTTCTTCGTGCAATATCCCGCGGTGATACTTCTTAGAACTGCATTGTTTGCCGCATCGGCGAAGACGCCTTTTAAAGTTAAAGGGATACCTAAATATATGTATTTTTTAACTATCTCTATGGGCTGCTGAGCGAATGTGAATGAACTATGTTTAACTCTTCCGCCTTTTCGAAAAATAATAACTTTGCTTTTATTAACATTAAGAGTAAGTTTGTTTTGTTCACAGTAAGTTTCCATAATATTCAGCTTTTTTTGAAGATCTACAGCAGATGCTGAGAAAATTACTAAATCGCCTGCAAACAGTAGAGTTGATATTTCTGATTTGTGGTATATAGATTCCATTGCAACTGTTTTTAATAAAGAACACTTCCAGATCATTAATAAAGAACGGAAAAAGCAACGGAGAAAGTGGATCTCCTTGCAAAACACCATTTGTGATATCAATGTATTCAGTTTTTTCATTTTTCTATCTGACTCTAACTTGTGCTTGTCTGTAAATGTTCTGAAGTATTCTTATAATTTTGTTACTTACTCCTAGCTGGTAAAGTTTTTACCAAAGAATATCGTGTTGCAATAGATCGAAAGCTGTTTTGAAATCGATAAAGGCAGCATAAACCTTTTGTCTTCTTTTCCCTATGTGTATATTTACTATGCTAGACACGGTAAATAAACCATCTATACAACTTCTACTTTCTCTGAAACCATTTTGTCCCTCATAAAGTAATCGGTACTTCTCGGCCCGATTAGTTAATCGATGCAGCATGAGATGTGAAAGAATTTTTTCTATGCTATTTATTAAAGATATACCTCTATAGTTGTCTGGCTTTTTAGGGTCTCCTTTTCTGTATAAGAAAAACATCTCAACTTTTGACCATGTTTTTGGTATATCTTCATTCTCCAAAATACCATTATAGAAGTTCAATAGTTGAGGGTAGCAGTTAGAAGGTAAATTTCTAAAAAATTCATTTGATATATCGTCATTTCCAGTAGATTTTCCATTTTTTAAACTCATTAGAACCTTTTGCAGTTCTGAAAGTGTAAAGGCATCGTCTAGAACGCGGTTGTAAGGGCCATGAAATATACATTCTATTGGTTGTTTATCTATCTCAAACCAACATTTCAAATAATTTCCGGGAGGGTTTGTAGACGGGCATTGAATAACTTAAACTTTTTTATTGTTTCCCAAAATGTTCTGTTATCTTTAATATTTGAAAGTAGTTCATCATTTTTCTTTAAATATTCGCTTTTCTTTAATTATATAACTGATTTATATTCCTTTTTTTTAGTTAAATAATTATTCAAAAGACCCGGAGAATGTCTATTTTTTTAAAAGTGTCTTAGAGCTGTTTTTGTCTCAGATTTGATATTTCGACAGCTTTCATCGAATTTTAGCAACTATATAAGAAATAAATGAAAAAAAAAAGTTTGCCGAGCTCCCTCAAGGAAGTATCCTAGGTCCTCTCCTCTAATATTCAGCTGCTATCCCCAGTTATCTTAACACTTACTCTAATGACACATTTTTGCTATCAGTAAATAATGAGTCCATTATTGCATTTAGAAAAAATGCTATTTTACAATACAACCTACAAGAATGGTGTCGACATTGAATGTTTCATTATGCCCCTTTGAACTGATACGTTGTTATACGTTGTTTTTTTTGGGGGCTCTACTGAGCCTTCTAATTCTTTCCATATCTCATTCTTTCAATTCAGAAACCTTCATAAGAATCCTGAATGCTTCTTATTAGGTCACAAATAAACTTATCCGTAATGATCTTAATTTTCCATGTGATGATGATTTGGCCCGAACCAAACAAATATCCCTTCATAGTAAACTACATACTCATTCACACCCACTAGTCTCCAAACTTGGTCCACACTCGATCCCAGATAACCCTTCGAGGTGTATAAACAGATTCTACTGTAGAACTTAGAAGCCAAGGGTAGTTTCTTTACAAGTAATTGAAATGTCATTCTTAGCATTATCATCACATTTACTTGATGTATCAGGCATTCATAATATGTTTTATACTAAACTATGTTATATTGTATTATATTATAAGATCTACTGCTTCTTCTTTTTAGTATGCCTTCACCTTACAAAGGTTGAAGATCCAAATGGCTACTTGTCTTTTGGAGGCGGGCGCACGGAATATGTTTAAGGATTTCCAGTTATACCTAAGGCGAAGATTCTTCAGCCAAGTGTTAGGGCCAACTAGACTTGCTCTGCTACTTCCTAGTCCATGACATTCCTGCCGCCTTCCTATTGATCTCTTGCCTGGAATTTTCCACTCAACGATCATTCTTAAATGTTCGTACTTCTCTCATCTCATAATGTGCCCAAAATATTGGGTTTTTCTTTTCTTACTTAACCCTTGAGTGGTCGCGCATGGCTCAGTTACAAGCAAGGTTGTCAAAAATACTTTGCAAAGGATAAGATAAATAAATTATTTACTCAAAATAATGAAATATAAAGAAAGTACGTAGATCATAATCAACACATACCAAGTTGAAAATAATAATTACGGGGAAGGTCGCGTGGATGACAAACGAAATAATTCACTCAAATAGCAGAGTACTTCAAAAACATCAGTAGGGGACATTCAATGTAATTATAACAAACTCTAATTGTATTAATTTTGCTAATATAGGCAAAAAAATTGAAACGTCGGGTGGAGAACAATTGTTGGGAATGGATTGATGGAATGGGAATTACAGGTCGGGATTATCAAGTAGCAACTAACAGAGGTGCTGAGACTATGCCCCTAGCCTCCCTTTGCAGACTCTAGGCTCGTCATATTCATCCATGCCAAAACAAATACAGTAGCCAAAGTAGCGATGTTACGAGCAGTGGAGGACTATTGTCATCCGCGCGACCATTTGAGGGTTAATGGTGTACAGTGATTCCATTCAATCCATTAAACAAAGTGCTGCTAATGAGTAGTTTTTTTTTTTTTTTTTTTTTTTTTTTTTTTTTTTTTTTTTACAATTTAAGCCCAAATAAACAAACCAAACAAACAATAATTGGACCTTTTGGACAAATGGAGTTTGTCCATTGCGGCTCCGTTAAACCTTCCAATTATTTTCGCATCCAATCCAAAAACCTTTGTAGTATCCTGATTGTTCCTTACTCCACAGACAAACCTATTCACAAAGATCTTGATGAACCTTACGTTTTTGACTTAGCTCAAACCAGATTTCTATCCTTTCAAGTTTTAACTCACTTCCCATTCTATCCCTGATGAACCTCCGAGGGGTCTGAAATAAAGATGACCAAGAGACCTTCAAATGTAGAAGATAAGTGCTACTAGTGAGTAGTTCTTTACATGTTATTGACATTTCATTATAATCTTATTTTAAACTTTTACTCTTTGCCTATACAGGTGTAAATATCAATAAATGTATAAAAAAAAAAAAAAAATGTATTATTTAATAATTCGATACAAGATATTTAGTCAAGAGAACCAAACAAGCCAACTTATGCTATTCAAACCGAATCATGAAAATTTCTCTTAAGGCTATTATTGAATTTCGTCAATATGGTATAAAAGAATAATTTATTTTTATATCCTATTATACATAATGGCTACC
This sequence comes from Euschistus heros, assembly GCA_003667255.2. Taxonomy (NCBI): domain Eukaryota; kingdom Metazoa; phylum Arthropoda; class Insecta; order Hemiptera; family Pentatomidae; genus Euschistus; species Euschistus heros. The sequence goes on along the minus strand of RCWM02000007.1, from coordinate 638,771 downwards.
TTCCTGAGATAACCCACTATAACCTCCCGGATCCTCGATAGGAGATAGAGATAAATACAAATACCCACTTTCCTTTGGACGAGAGCGGAGTATATAGGGATCGATTACGGGCTATATAAACTGACAACCGATATGAGCTTTAAGGAGAGTTGGGTCCACATCTACTCCGGGATCAGGGCCTCGGTGTACTCAGCAAGAAGTCAAACACCGAGTCTCCGTTCATCTCGACTGCTTACTTAACGGTTTCTATCGCTCTAGTTAGTCTATTTAATTCACCAGTAATACTCACTTAAATAACGTAATAATGATAATGTTATTATTGAAACATAATAAAAATATACCAAGTCCATTACAAATCTGCAAAATTAATTCAGCAGAATAAAAGAAACACGGATCATTAAAAAGGTTACAATGAGACTAGCTAGCATTTTCATATAAACATCAGCAAAAGAATTTAGCTATCAGACTAAAGAATTTATTTTGAGTTATTTAAAGTGTAGGAAAAAAAAATTGAAAAGCGATTTACAATTTAAATTTACACACCTTTACCCTTCGTCGTAAACCTACGACTTCCTGTCCTATTGTATCCTTCAACAATATTCCACTGATCCCTATTGAACAGATCCGCTATCTAGGAATTCTACTGGACCAACGTTTAATTTGGAATCCTCATACAAGACTTAAACGATAGGAAACTTCTCGTCGTTTTCGACTTCTTCAACATTAACTAAACAGACGTTCAAAACGTTTTCTACAAAAGACTCATTTACATAACAGTAATCAGACCTATTTGGATATACGGAGTTGAGCTCTGGGGCTCTACTAAACCATCCAATCCATACAATTCTTACAATCCAAAATCCTTCGAAAAATCCTTAATGCGCCTTACTTTGTTAAAAATAAACTTGTCTATAAAGATCTTAATGCCCCATATGTTGCTGATTTAGCCCAAACCAGATACGAATACTTCCACAGTAAGCTCCATAACCACTCCAATCCACTAGTCTCCAAACTTGCTTCCTATTCCATTCCTGATAATCCTCCGAGGCGTCTGAAAAGAAGATGGCCTAGAGACCTTTTAGTGTAGAATTTATTGAAGTGCTACTAGTGAGGAGTTCTTCACATGTTATTTACATGCCATTGTATTCACTTTCAACAAATTTACTTGTTGTATATATTTTATACAGTTGTAAATTTCAATAAATTTATAAAAAAAAAAAAAAAAAAAAACACAAAGTCGGCCTTCTTTTAAATTTTTGTCCCAGCATATTGTAGCAAGAGAATACTAAGTTTCATACTCAGTCAGTCTTAAATCGCGTGACGGACACGAGGAAAAAAGCACACAAGCGGAGTGACATCATTCCGTGCCGACGCTCGCATGACACTAACCGCCCTTAAAGGCCAACCCTTTCCTTCAATCACGCCGCTTCATCAACATTTCATTGTTGCCTGTTATTCGTTCGTCACGATTAGGTAAACAAACACTCGGCTCAAGATTTGGCTTCTTTTTTTTTTTCTTTTCTTTTTTGTATACTAATATTACATGACATTATTTAGTTAGAAAATAATTTAATGTAATACTGAAAAAAAAAAAATATCTATTTAAAAAAAAATTGAAAAAAAAAAACCCCAGAAGTAATAAATTTTTGAATTTGCACTAACACCATTGACAAAATAATAATCCATACATATAAATTTAATTTATTATAAATACTAGTATAAACAAACAATATGTGTTTGTTTAATAAGGTTCTTGAGGTTCATAGTGGATAATTTTTAGAGAAACAAATTAAAAGAATGTATAGTTTGCTTGTAATGTGTGGTGAGAGCTGTTGATAAATGCATCGTTTGAGATATTATTCCTATGTACTGAATTAAGATTTTCCACAACTATCTTCACACGGTATTTACGGTAAACTATATTAGATTGTAATTTATCTGAATCTTTGGTTTTGGTAAATAATTTATCTATGGAATAATTATTTTCTCCATAATGATTCACAAATAATGTTATATATTATATATATATATATATATATATATATATATTTATTTTATGTATTTATAACATAATAAAATAAGTTTTAATTCTATGATGTACTGCAATTTTATTAAATAAGCCATCTTAATAAAACAAATTGGTATTCCATGAAGTTAAAACTTTTTTTTCAATGAAGAATAATAATACAGCAAAAAATATCTCCTTAAAAACTTTAATAAAATTATTTTTTTCCTTGGGCAACGTTTCATCGCTAAGCAAATTTTTCATAGCCTGTTTTTAATATCCGCAAAAACTTGGGCTCAGCGCAAGAAAAATAATTTTCTATTAACGTTTTTAAGAAATTATTCGTTCTCTTATTTTTCATCACATTTCCTAACCAAATAATGCATAACATATATTATATATCACTTTTGAAATAATTTAATTACGAATAATGTACCATAGATTAACGGAAGCGTCAGCACTATATGACGAACGGTTCACATTATTTTTATCAATGCTGTCAATGAGATCCAAAATTATATTGCTAGCTTTTTTTTTTAACGTTTAATCATAATAATTCCAAGGAAACGGTAAGTTATTATTAAATTGTAATAAAACCAAAATCATACCTAGCTATGCATTAATTTACGGTATAAACAATATCTTGGGAATTTATAGAACTAAACTAAATGGATATCGATTCCTAACCATTATTAAAAACGCGAGGATATTATAACGAGCAATTTTTTTTTTGGAACTTTTATTCAAACATCCTAGGTATAAAATATTCAAAAACTACCTATTTTTATAAATTCCCTGTTTACTTATGTTTTTTTTGTCAATATTGCAACTTTACCATTTGACCTAGAAATTTTTTTACATTATAGTTATTTTTCTGATGTTTTTATTGAATAATAATACGTTTTAAAACATATAAGAGTGTTTGTGTTTTATTTTATTGAACAATTACAACATTGAATTATTAATTTGAGCAATTTCGCTTTCAAAATTATAAATTCCCAGGGATCTTATTTATTTTTTTATATACATTTATTGAAATTTACAACTGTATACATTAAATATATACATCAAGTAAATGTATTGACAACGATAATAATAACATGTTAAAACTTGAAAAGAACTACTCATCAGTAGCACTTTATTAAAAATTCTACACTAGAAGGTCTCTAGGCCATCTTCGTTTCAGACGCCTCGGAGGATTTCGGAGAATGAGAAGCAAGTTGATAAACTAACGGATTTGAGTGGTTATAGAGCTTACTATGAAAAGATCTGGTGTGGGCTAAATCTGCAACATATGGAACATTAAGATCTTTATGGATAAGTTTATTGGTGACAAAGTAAGGAGCATTGAGGATTTTTCGGAGGATTTTGGATTGTAAGGATTGGATACGAGATGAATTGGATGGTTTAGTGGAGCCCCAAAGCTCGACTCCGTACGTCCAAATAGGTCTTATCATAGTCATGTATATGAGTCTTTAGTAATTAATTGGGAGCTTGGAACGTTTGTCTAGTAAGTGTTGAAGTAGTCTGTAATGGCGGGCAGCTTCTTATCGTTTTAGTCTTGTAATTTTATTTTCAAATATACTTCAGTTTTTCAGTCTGATTCAATCATATAATTAATGATTTTACCTATATATTTACAGTTTTTGAAGCTATCTTGCTAATTAATCATAAATTCCCGGGAATTTATAAATTTTGGGAGTATAGCCGGCAGTATCCCCTGGGAATATTTCATCGATTATAAGTTCCCGGAAAATTTACATCACTATACCTAAGTGATTTTTTTTTGTATTTGCGAAACTATTCAAATTTTTGCAAATAAAATTAGTACATTGAAACTCAATACTTTTATGATTAAAACAGAAATTTACGGACTAAATTTATTTTAAAAATTCTGTACACTAGAGTAAAAATTAAAAAAATTACAACTTCCAAGAGCTCTAAGAACTTTTGAGTCAATCCCAGAGCAATGAAGGATATTGGATGAAAAAAGGAGCTGGAAACGGGAGACGGTGTAGAGACGAAGGCCCTGACAGACGGAGATAAGCAACAGAGTGGAGAGGATCGATAAACCGTTTAAAAGCAGTTATAAAAATCTCCGCCATGAGGGCGTGGGTCTGACGTCACTGCGTCCCGTTGCCATGGCGACAGGTAGAACACTGGTTGCTATTGACAGCACTCCCTGGAGCTTTATTACAGTTGCTCATTAGCCCCTCCAAAGCCCCTCATATTTATACCTGTCACCTGCCCTTCAGGTAAACACCTTCGCCAAAACGCTATATTAAACCTCCCTAGAACTGTATCTGAGGCGGCCATCTTGCCTGTCGGGATAACCTAAACATTAATAGTATGTAGGAAAAATAGAAAAATGTATCTGTGGCCTCTGTGAATAATGTGGTATATACAAAAATCGTATTTTTAGGAAACAAAATTATTCCTCAACTTTTCCTTAATAAATATTCATTTTTGAAATAGCCACATAACTTTAGACACAAAGAAAGAAAAAAAAAAAAAAAAAAAACTCAATTTTTCCCTGTCAGGGAAAAACAAAAAAATCATAGTTTTAAAATACAAATATTCCAATCAAAAATACTAACAAGGCTCCCATCTGACTTGGAACACACAGATTTGTGTAGTGATTGTGTGGATTTGTGTAGGATGCCGATTTTTGTGTAGGTAGTAGGGACCTATAATAGTGCAAAACTAGAGTTATGAGCATTGGGAGCCGAGAAAAAAATATATATATGAAAATCACGTTTTATTTTTTTCTCAGCTCTCATTCAAGATAGAGAAATGATTCATTCACGTTAAATTATAGTTTTATATGTTATTTGCAATAAAAATACTTTCATTATACTTAAAACACGACTCGGCTTAAAGGTGTTCAAGAACTCTAAACAAATGAAAACATTCCAATGAAATCCGCTATAAATCTGTTTTTTTTTTTTTTTGTTTTGTTTTTTCATGTAAAGCTGACCTCAAATCTCGATTTAGCGCACCAAAAAACCCTTGTATGTGAAATTTTACCAAAATAAAAAAATATTGATTTCTTACCCCATTCGAGGACGTTAAAATTTTGAAGTTGAGTTAATAGAATTAGCTGGTTTTTGAATTATATGATTTAATAAATATATTGTATTCAATTATGTCCATTACCAATGTTACCATAATTTTGCTTTTTTTTTTTTTTTTTTTTTTTTTGCTTTACTAAAACAAATTCTCTGTAAACAGGAGATTAGTTTATACTTTTGAAAACAATTTCTTATTACCTTGATTGTTCATCTAAATAAAGGCTTTAAAAAAATAACTGAGACCACACCTCGTGCCCTGAATTTTGTCTTTCATTTATTTATTGTGATTTAGTAAAAGGTACAATAAATTTACCTAAATAAAAAAATAAGAAACACCTGGTAAATTTTCTGAATTAACTTCTCATAAACAAACAAGTTTGACCAAACAGCTCTCACACACATAACAAACATAAAAAACCTGTTTTTTTTCACTGTAGGGCATGATTATGAGAACAATATAGTCTCGAAACGTCACCAAAATAGTTGTTTTTATTTATTGAATGAACCTCAAAAACCTTACTTAAAACACACACACAGATATAAATTAAATATTAGAGTCATGTTTATTTTACTTTTATTAGACAGCTTGAGTGCGTATTACCCAATTATGGGCAATAAGTAGTATGTATGGCCATAATATATCCATTTATACAATATTTACAATTAGAAATAAATTAAGAAAAAGGATCAGCAAACTGATTGTGATTAAGAGAACTATAATACAGTGGCTCAAGTGGAGAAGCTGTAGGCATAGGCGGAACTCTAAAATAAATATATATTTACAAAAGTTCACCTGAAAACTACAGTTTTAACTGATAGTTTGATAAAGGTGGCTTATCCGGACGTGTGGAAATAAACAACGTTTGAGCCTGCGGGCTCAGATAATGGAAAAGAGTTTGATATAATTTCGAAAATTTGAGAGGTGTGAAGTAGAAGGCGTAATAAAAAGTGAGATGATCAAACAAAATAATTTAAAACAAGCAAGTAATGAAATAACATGGAAATAAAATTATTGATCTCATTCAGCCTTTTTTTCAGCCTCTTGAGAATATCTTCGGGTAAGTCGTGGCTATGTAAATATGTAGTGAATGAGATTTCGAGCCTATTTGGTACCCGTTTGACATTGTACAAAATGCTAATAATGGCAAAAAATCAAAATAATGATTTTAGACTTATGTTACTTTATAAGAGCATGTAGGATATTATTGTTCAAATTTTATTTATAATCTATTTTTAAATAACTTGAAGGATTAATTCAGTTATTTTAGCTGATCCCTATAATCCATATACGGAGAAAAACTTGACTTCCCCAATATTTCACTACTTAAAAATAGCAGTACTCAACTCTAAGGAACTAAAATCCGAGACGATAATGACTAATTGGATATTGATCACGACAGGGAAAAGATTAGATTGAATTCCCGCCGAGAGAGAAATGTTTTCGTTGAGTAAGATTAAACGGGTGTGGAGAGAGAGCTACGCAACAAGACGAGTCGATCAATCAAACCACTCCTTGGAGATAGGGTTCCCTTATCTGTCCCAATATGGCCAGATTACAGGGGATAATAGAGTATTAGCGCGTTTCTATCCATGGGGCTGATCTATATCTTGCAGAATACACACACTCAAAGATGTATATATATATATATATATATATATATATATATATATATATATATATATATATATATATATATATATATATATGGATAAATTTCTTGACTGTTACTATTAAATGTTTAGTAAGGTTCTCGAGGTTCAGTCATAAAATAAAAAATCAACTATTTTGGCGACGTTTCGAGACTATATTGTTCTCATAATCATGCCCTGCATCTTAGTAGGAATGTCCTAATGTTCTTCACGCTTGCTAATTTCCTGTCCTCTCGAAACGTCGCCAAAATAGTTGATTTTTTATTTTATGACTGAACCTCAAGAACCTTACTAAACATTTAATAGTAACAGTCAAGAAATTTATCCATATTTACATATCGAGCCAATACTGGAAAATATCTATAGTGGAAAAATGAGATTTTATGAAGATATTAAGACAACCCACGGTCCTGAAGCAGTTATAGTGATGAAGGAACACCAGAAAGCCAACAGGAAATTAGCAAGCGTGAAGAACACTAGGACATACCTACTAAGATGTATATATATGTATGTATGTATGTATGTATGTATGTATGTATGTATGTATGTATGTATGTATGTATGTATGTATGTATGTATGTATGTATGTGTATATATATATGTTTAGTAAGGTTCTTGAGGTTCAGTTAATAAATAAAAATAACTATTTTGGCGACGTTTTGAGACTATATTGTTCTCATGATCATGCCCTACAGTGAAAAAACAGGTTACAATAAAATTATGCTAGTTATTTCAAAACATAAATAACACATAACAACATGTGTTAGAATGATAAAAATATGTATAATTACAGAATATACAGAAGTATGAAACTACTTACAATGTTACTAGTGGTTATGGTATCAACTAACTAAATTCTAACAATTGTAGTACACAACTGACCTGGGGAAATGTTGAAAAACAGTTTCAAGGTTTATGGGGGATTCCCAAAGATGTAGGTATAAAAAGGATTTAGGTGTAATAAATGGGTAAATGATTTGTAGATGAACATTAATGTAAATGTATATTATTGGTCTGAATGTATTAAATTGGAATAACAGGTGTTGAGATTTAGAACGTATGATTTCTTTGTTTATTGCGCGATTTTTAATTTTTTCTATGGTTATCATTTCTTTAATATTTCTTTTAAAATTATTTGGTTCATGGTGAATAATTTTGGGGAATTGAAATTTAAAAGAATGATTTGTTTGCCTGTAATGTGCGGTTCATGTTTATTCGGGTTTTTATTTATAGACGTACAACTGTATTTATGTTGATATACGCGTCGTTTAAGCTATTGTTCCGATGTACCGAAATAAGTCTTACCACAACTATCTTTACACGTTATTTCGTAAACATTGTTAGACTGTAATTCTAACTCATCTATATCTGTGGTTTTGGTGATGTATTAATGGTGGAGGTATTTTTGAATGCGATAGTGTAGTCAATTTTATGGTTATTTGTGAATGTTTTTCTGGGTCTTTCTGATAGTGTTTGTATATATGGAATGGTGTAATATCTTTTATTGTTATTTTCATGTTGTTTCTGTTGAGTATTTATTTGTTTTAATAGATTAATAAACATTTTTTAAAAATCCAATTGTGTTAAAAAGGTGATAAATATGTGGTGCGCAATGAAGTTTTAACATTGGCCGAAAGGTGGCCAGCGCCATTAAAGATAGGTTATCATGATACGGTGTTATATAGAGCTAGAAATTTATAATAAAATTAACTTAATTCAATTAAATTGCAACCAAAATGGTAAAAATGATTACCAAATCAAAATTTCGATTCCTAACTTTTTTATATTCTGTGTAAGAAATATGATTCATGGGCTTTAGTTGCAAGCACTGATAATGCAGTACGTTATCCGCAAGAGTTTCTTAATAGTCTCTATCCGTCCGGATTACCAACTAATAGATAAAAATTAAAAAATAAATCAGTGCAGTTTTAACAAGGTTAAAAATTAGTGGTGTGCGTGAAAATATCATTGAAGAAATAACGTTCAATTGCGTACTTCAATACTAAATTTTGATCGAAAAAAAATTATCTAAGTTCTTTGACATGAGAACGGGCGATGCCGCAGCTGGGGCTTCTAGTACTATTATATAAAAGGATAAGCCATTTTTCATTTGTGATCACTAACGACGAAAACTACTGAACCTATCTATACCATATTTTAATCACATCATCTACATAGTTCCAGGAAGTTTTAGCAGTAACAAAATTTACTGATTATCAATGAAACCGTTATTAAAAATGCGATATATATGTGGATTTCAGTAAAGTTTAAATATTTACCGTAAGGTGGCAAGCTCTATTGTGTCCGAGAGCTTACAAATATATAGGCTTTGAAAATAATAATAAAGTTTACTTCAAACCCCTACTTTACATTCCGGGGATTCTTCTTTGTAGAATTAAATACCTCTATAACCTTGTAGTTATTGACTTTGGTCATTAAGTTAGATATAGCATGGCTCATTAGGCATATATATTTATTTTGAACTTGTATATTTTATATTCTATTTAAATATTATTGTGTAATTTTTTATTTACATATGTGTATTTTTTTATTTTATGTACATAATAATATTATAACTATTAATAATAAAATTCAAGGAGATTATTTAATATAATTGAAGAGCGATTTGGTTTGAGGAGGGAGCGGTCCTAGCTGTGACAATAGGCAGTAATTTAACTCCTTAATTGAGTTTTCGAGGGCGCGGGAATCGTCTCGTGGTGAACCGAAAAGGAAGATTTGATCCACTTCAACAAAATCTTTGTTAGTTTTTAGATTGCAATTGAAACAGAATAAAACACTGATTCTAAAATTTATTTAAAATAATAAAAAATGAACTAACGTACTACTATTGTAAATATGTAATCTTTCATTTATATGCAATATTTTAAAATTTCTAAAAGTCATTACAATTGATAATTAATAAATTCTAAAAAAAAAAAACAACAGTCTATGTAGTATTTGAAGGGTAGACCGAGAAGTAGATGGAAGGATTGTGCCAGATCTTGGGAATTAAGGTTTTACTAGGAAGCGATGAAGGAAGGGGATTTCTCGAATTAAGAATGATTTGAGAACATTACTCCGGGTATCATTTATCTTACCGAAAAAGGGTCTAACCAAGTCGTTTTAGCATTAAAGTCCAGGGATTGGAGGATGGGGCGAAAAAAATGTGAGACTTTAAGAATCCCGGAAAAGTGGCAATATAAAGTTTAAAAAAAAAAATGTTCAAAATATGAATTTGATATTATGCCATCTTAAGGTCGCATAAATCGTTTTAAGTTTTCTGTAGCCCAATTCCTGTCAATCAAATAAGCGTAGCTGTAGAACGTACTTATTGGACAGGTTCAAAAAACTGGAACAAGTAACGTTCAGGATATGATGCGAATACGTAATTTCCCAATATGGATGATACGCGCCCTCAGGACAATGATCAAAATGTGCAAATAATTAATGAATCATTTTTCAAGCCCAGATCACTGAAAAATTATTGTTTTACAAATAATAACGCTTGTAAGTTTTGTATTTTAGTATTTTATATCAAACTTTAAAATTCAAACGATTTGTGCGACCTCAAGACTGTCATATCGTCTGCTCGGAGGTAAAAGTCACTAAGTGCAATTTCTTCTAAATTCTACAAAAAGTCATTGTATGTTAATATCATCATTCCCTTTTAGTAAAAAAAGTCCTCAAGTGAATAAAAGTGCTATTAGAGAATGAAAAAAAAAACACTATATAATAATAATAATAATAATAATAATAGCTCCTTTATTTCCACATAAGATAATTACAAAATAATAAAAGAAATTTACATTTTTTTTTTTTTTTTTTTTTTTTCAAGGAAAAGTGGCCCATCTTTGGGCATAAGCCTCTCCCAGTTTTTTCCAAATGTCTTTATCATTTGCTGACCGGTGCCATAGACACCCCAGAAGATCTTCGATGTCGTCCCGCCATCTCGAACTAGGTCTTCCTCTCTTCCGTGTTGAATGGACAGGATACCAATCTGTGGTTCTTTTGGCCCATCTTCTACTGTCCATTCTTGCTATGTGGCCTGCCCATTTCCACTTAATTTCTAGGAAGGTTGTCACCGCATCTTTTGTCTTGGTTATTTTGCGGATCTTCCTGCTACGGATTTTATCCCTTAGCTTTATCCCTAGCATGCTCCTTTCCATCGCTCTTTGGGTAATAGCTAGGCTATTAATTATATGTCTGTTTGCAGGCCAAGTTTGGCAACCGTAAATTAGGGAAGGTAGAATGCAAATATCGAAGACTTTTTTCTTCAGGGCGATAGGCATGTTACTTTTGAATATATCTTTGTTTGACCAATATTTAGACCAAGCTATTTTGGTTCGCCTATTCGCCTATTTATTACTTTTTTTAATTCTTTTTTAAATCTTTCTTCAAAAGATATATATTGCCCGAGATATACGGTTTCTTCTACCCATTCTAACTTGCGATCTTCTACGTAAATTTCTTCCTTGTTTCTGTTTGTCATTAGGAAAGATTTGTTATAGTTGATTTCTAGTCCTGCTTCTTTCCCTTCTTCGTTTAGTTGCTGTAGCAAGCAATTTATTTCTTCAATAGATTCCGAAATCAGGACAATATCGTCCGCAAATCTCAGATTCGATAGTTTTGCTCCATTGATAGTTATTCCCATTTTTTCCCAGTCCAGTTTTCGAAATACTTCTTCTAGAATACAATTGAAGAGTTCAGGTGATAAAGGATCTCCTTGTTTTACTCCTCTTTCTAACGGAAAGTCAGCTCCAGGTTTTTCGAGAATTATTCGGGCTTTACTATTGTTATACCAATGTTGTAAAATACGAATTATGTCATTGTTGATAGCTTGTTTTTGAAGACTTTTGAATAGGAAATTATGCTTTACGGTGTCAAATGCTTTGCTGTAGTCAATAAAGGCAAAATATACTGGTATTTGATATTCGTTGGATTTTTCGATAATTTGGTGGATTGTGTGTAAATTGTCAATTGTGGAGTACCCTTTGCGGAATCCAGCTTGTTCTGGAGGTTGGTTTTCGTTTATTTGGTTTTTTAATCTCTTCTGGAGGGCTTTGGAAAACAATTTTGCAAATACAGGAATTAAACTTATAGGGCGGTAATTGGTTAGGTTTTGTCTGTTACCTTTTTTGTGGATTAATAGAATGTCTGATTCCAACCACTGTGAGGGTAGTTTATTCATTTGTATAATTTTATTAAATAATTTTGTTATTGGTGGGGTCATAATATGAGGTACGCTTTTTATAAGTTCAGCTTTGATCCCATCTCTACCTGGCTTTTTTTCATTTTTGATTTCTTGAATAAGTACGAATATTTCATCTTCAATGAAATCTATGAATTTTTCTGGGTTCTGTTCGATATTTGAGTTTTCATTTATTAATATTTTAGTGCTGTCTGAATAAAGATCCCTGTAGAAAGAAGTAGCACTGCTCAGGACATCTATTCTGTTTGTTAGTGCTTGACCGCTGGTACTGTGTAACTTGGTGATCCATTTCTTTCCTACCGAAGTGATCCTTCTTGCTTTTCTGACAGCTGCATTTTCTTCTATAAGCTTCTCGATTATATCTCGATTATATTTATCTATATCTTTTCTAATATTGTATTTTACTTTTTTGCAAAGTACGTTGTATTCTATTTGTTCTTTACTTGTCTTCTTTTTTTTCTTCCTATTTTCTCTTTCTCTAATCATAGTTAATGTATTTTCAGATAGCTTTGATTTATGATTAGTGTCCTTTAGGTGAGAATTTCTGGCTGCTGTTATTACTGCTAGTTCTAATTCATTATACGATATTTGAAGATCATCATATTTTTGCGAGTTGTATTTACTTAATAATATTGTTATTTGTTTTTTATATTCTTCTACATCTATCTTTCTGGGTATTTCACGTTTTCGGAAACTGTAGGAACGAGAAGGAATCTTGATGGTTGCCTTAAGTAATCTGTGATCGGTATAGAAAGAGAATTGGTGAGTTGCTTCAATATTTTTAAATATGGATTGGTTTGGGGATATAATATAGTCTATTTCATTTCGATGGAGATTATTAGGGGAAAGCCAAGTCCACTTCCTTCCTTGCCTTTTCTTACAAAAGGAATTTATAATTTTTAAATTATTTTGTTCCCAATAAGAGACTAGTTTTTCACCTCTTACATTACGTGGTTTGGGGTATCCATATGGTCCAACAGCTATTTCTTCTTTGAATTTTTTCTTCCCTACTTGACTATTGAAGTCTCCCATAATAATCAGGTGGTTATTATAGTTTACTTTGATAGGTTTAATAGTATTATTCAGATGTTCATAGAAATCTTCTATCTCTTCTTCTGATGAGGTGCTTGTGGGAGCATATATTTGAATTATTGTAAGTCTGTGCTTTCCTTTTTTTAATTTAAGCTTAGCTATTCGATCAGAGATACCCGTCATTTCCTCAATGTATTTTTTATATTCCTTGTGAATCATAAAACCTACTCCCCTTTGCCCATTAATTAGTCCATAATGGTAAAATATGTAGCCGTTCTTCCTCTCTTGAATACTCTCACCCAGTCTTCTAACTTCAGCTATACCAAGAATTTTAATTTCCGTGACATTCAGAGCATTTTCCAGTTCTTCGAGTCTCCATTCTCCTAATAGACTTCTCACGTTTATTGTGCCTATTTCAATCATTTTAATTGTTTTTGTATTGTCTAGATTTTTTGTTTTTTTTATTATTTATATTTTTGATAGATTTTATTCTATTTATTGGGAGGTTAAGGTCATAATCTCCCTTGCTGACCAAGCGTGCTGGAAGATAGGAGTTCTTTGAGTAGCACATTTCGGTGTGTGTTGTGATTATTTGTTTTTCATTTTTGTTTTCATTTTCCATGCCATTGTCGGTTGTCTTATTCTTTGTCCCTCGATTCGTCTGCTATTTACGAAAACGTTGACTTTTCGGATTTAATTTAGAAACTGAAATATTAGGATCTTTTTTTGTATCATCTTCCACTATTTCTTCTTCGTAAGACTTTATAAATCTATCCAAGCTAATAGTTCTTCGATGTCCAGGTTTAACTTCTTTCGGTTTTTTATCTCTGGGTGGTTTTATAATTTCTTTAGCTGCTGCACCCTCTTTTTCTTCACTCCTTTCTCTTTTTCTCAATGCTTCTTGTACCTGTAGCTCTTCTAACGAAAAAAGTTTGTCATTAATGAGTAATTTATCATATCTTAGTGTGGCTTTATTTCCTTTTTCCCAATGAGCTTTCATAATGGGGTACAATTCTTTCCTAATTTCCCTAACATTCTTAGGCAAATCATCTTTTATTTTTATGTTTTGAAATTCCTGCGACTTAGCTAATTTAAATTTGCTCCTCATTATGTCTCTCTTTAGAAAAACAGATATTAATTTAACTACCACTGGACCTTGTTTATTTTTTTGGATTTATTGTTTTAACTTCCCCTATATCGTAATATCGTATCTCCGGTACAATATACTTTAGAATTTTTAATATTGAGTTATTCATATCGGAAAAGTTTTCCCTATCTAAACCTAGGAAGATTATATTTTTTCTTCTCATAATATTTCTATCTCTCTCCCGGTCACTTTTTACTACACTATATAATTCATTTACTTGGGTTTTTATTTCTGTAATTTCCTCTTCGTGCTCTTTCTTAATGTCATCTAATTTCTTATCAAGCCCCGATATTTTTTCTAGTAATATGTTGAATTTTTCATCTATTGTTGCCATTTTACTGTGTAAAAGAATAATAATTCTCAATTTTTAACTATTAAAATACGTAGCGATCTCTGATTGCCAGCTGTTATAAGTCAGAGTGGTGGGGAATATGGGCGGGGCTAGACCTAGTGGGGAAAGCTATCTTAGATCCTAGAACTGATAAAGCTGAATTTACCTTTAATTGTCCAGAAGTATATTTTCTTATAAAACGTATTCTATAGCTCCAAATTTTCCTAGATTTTGCACCGATGTTTACTGATACTATCACTACACACTAGCTGAAAATTCTGGTCTCTATATGCACTTTTCTCACTATTTAAAGACAATTAACCGAGAGCCGGTGTTCACTACTGTACGACCTGAGCCGAACTCCGGAACTATATAACTATCTGAGAAATTTTTAATGAGCATATTCCCGTTTGAATATTGAAACGGGGGGGGGGGGAAATTGTAACATACTTTTACTAGTGTCACTTACTCCAGCCTCAAATTTTCATGCAATTAATTTTAACCGATTTCACCACTATTCCCTGCTCAGAATTTTACAGATCCTCAAACATTTTTGTTTATTTAGGCCGTTTTCTCTCCACCCTACTGTACACTAACTGAGTGCCTGGAAAGCTCAAACCCTACCCCAAAGGGGCTACTCACACCTAATTCTTTAATACATGGTAATTAAATACATAAAAACATTGCAATAGATTATCATATTGTTAAACTATTATTGATTCTTATAACTTTATTAAGGATTTATAACTAGTATCCCCGCCACCGCTTCGTCCGCTCTCATAACTAAAGAACATTATCTTGCATTGAACAGTGCAATTGAGCATTATTTCTTCAACGATGCGTTTCGGAATAGCGGTGATTTTTAATTTGGTTAAAATTGCACTGATAAGGTGTTGAAGATTACTTAAAAGTATAATTAGACGTTATCCAATTGTTAATTTTAATATATGAATTGTTATCAAGATGGACAGAGAAAGTTTTAATGGACTGAATTATCATTCGTTATACTATTGTCAACTACATTGCAGAATAGTGTGCTAAACGCATGCCAGTCGATTTTCAAACTTTACTAGAATACATACATATGTCGCTCCACTTTTTTAATGATTTAATTGAATATAAGTAAATTTTGTTATCAATTCCGAGCTCTGTATTACACCGTAACCTTTCTAACCTCTCATGCACAATTTTGATACTTCACTGTTATTCACATAATATCGCTATTTTAATAAAACATTAATTGAAAATCATTAGATTTTATTATTGCTAAACCTTCTTGAAACTATAAAGATAATGTGGTCAAAATTTCAATAGTTTTCGTGGTTATTGATCACATACGGAGAATGGCTTGTTCTTTTATATAATAGTATAGATATTCTTAGGATTGACATCACCTCATTAACTATTATCAGAGGTATTTATTTTGATATCACTGTATCCATGTACATTTATAAATGTCCTTTACAAAAGATTTATACAAATAATTAAATAAACGCCAAGTATTTTAACATACAGACCATCTGACCTGAGGCTTGCCCTGGAGAGAAGTAATCTCCCAGCCGTGACCTCTTCAGCTCCTCGAAGGGCTCGAAGGACAAAGAGTCCTAAGGCGGTCAACACCCCCCGCCCCTCCCGGTCCCGCCAAACATTCATTAGCCAAGGAGTGGGGGGGGGGGGGAGGCTAATTTAGTTCCAAACTGAAAACTCAATTCCCGATCCACTCTCGTGAAATATGGAACTGCTAGCGCGCTCTGGTGGCTGTAGGCTATACATAAACCATACAACTTCATAAACTCCGCCCGACCGTGGCCTCTACTTAGGAAGAAGGCGAGGGAAACTGTTCCTTCAAGGCGTTATAGCGGATTTATTGAACAAAATGACCAAAATTGATAAAATATATATATTTTTTTTAAAAAATAAAAAGTAGACTTAATTTATTTAATTGAATAATTATTTTTTTGATAATATTTTTTTATTAAAAGAAAATTGACATAATCATTTTATTATTTTTTAAAAATTATTTATCACTGTTAAAGCAGCTTACAGTAAACTTGACCTAAATTTCATTTTAATTAGGCTCACAATATACGAATAACTAACCTGAACAATTCGCCATTATAAAATCTTTAGAATATTACAAAATTAGGAAGTATAAAAGTATAAAACTATCAGAATACTAACGGACTCTACACATTATAACACACACACACACATACACACACATGTATATATGTGGGAAGACAAGCGACCCCCAAAATGCAACGAATGTCAGGTAAACCTGACTATAGAACACATTCTTGTTGAATGTCAAAAATAAAAAAAGAAAAGAAAAGATAACGGTCTGACGAATCAAGACACTGCAACATTACTAGAAAACAACACTTATCTCCTCAAGCACATTATTACATTTTTAAAACAAACAGACCTGTACAAGGAATTATAGTTCTGAATCTGAGTATGGTGTCTCTAACCAAATGTGGTGGTACATGGCACGAGAATATAAATAAATAAATAAATAGATATTGAATTTAAAATTTTATAACTCTTAACTGTTCAATAGATTTGTCTAAAACATATACATATCTGTGGGTCTCGCTTCCATTTTATATTCCGGCACTTGGATAGCGATATCCGAAGTTACGTTATTGGCTCGTGGCCAGAATATGGAGGGACTTTAAATCCTGGAAGTGTACGTGTGCCAGAGATTATTTAGATTCGGCAGGGGAATGTTTGTTTGGTGTCCAATATGTGTTCCACGTGGCAATTTAGAATATTGCGTCCCCTTTGTAAAAGGATTGACGGAATTTAAATAATTGGTTTATGACTTTATTTTTCTGTTTCCTGTATACCTTCTATGTGTATTGCATTATATGGAGTAATCACCATTCAGCAACGGTTCACTCAAATTATTGATAATTCAGTATTATTGATTGAATTTATTGATAATTATGGTTTCTTTGAACACTTGTACATATTTTTAAGTTGAATTCATTCTACATACATGCTTTTCACTGTATCCGTGATAACCGTTCGAGGTTCTGAAATAAAATGGCCTATAGACCTTCAAATACAGAACTAGTTGGACATACGAAGTTGTGCTTTGGGGCTCCACAAACCCATCCAATTCATCTTGTATCCAATCCTTACAATCCGATATTCTACGAAAAATCCTCAGTACTCCTTACTACGTCTCAAACAAAATTATCAATAAAAAAAAATTTACACCAAATAGAAATATAATAATATTAATATGTTGTTGATTTAGCCCAACAATATAAGTATCTTTTCATAGCAAACTCCATAATCACTATGATATATAACAGTATAAGAGGCAAATAAATTCATCAATCCTAATTCTATTGATAGTTATACAATTAGCCATCATGTAGAATACTTAAGTGTTTATTTTTTCTAATTTTCAAAAGATTTTGTAACAGATTTTTTGCAGTAATTTGTTTAAAACAAATGGCAGGCACAAGTGTACTAAATCGTTAGTGAAACAAAAGCTAACAAATCAGCGTTGGACAATAAATTGCAACAAAACCGCCACCACAATGTGTGCCTTTATTTAGTGTGAATTAATGCCCGTTTGCGTTAAATATTTTAACACTTCAACCGTCTAATTTACACGGGAACAAATGCACGCCCCCGTTTCAAATATATCATATCGAGATACGCGTCGGTTTTATTTGTAGGTGCATTAAGGTTGAATAATTCTGTCAATATCGCAGCAGCAGAATAAACAAGGTGATTATATTAAATTATCATGACGGGCCTCTCTGTATAAACTGTATGGATGTTTATTTTATTTGGTATAAAAAACAGTTTGGATTGATAAACAACATATAATTTATAAATAAATTCGTTCTAAGTAAATCATAAGATTTAGTACAATAATGAATAAATTGATTATTTTTATTTCGATTTTACCCAGTGATTAGTTGTATCTAAGTCAAAGGCCCTAGAAAAATCAATATATATTTTTTTAAATTACAAATAAACAAAAAATTAAGTATAATTTTAAGGACTATATATGTATATAGTCCTTTTAACTTAATTTTTCTTAGGGATTTCTCCACAACCTTTGTAACTGTCTGTTCAAAATTGTTAGTCTATTTAATATCCACTAGTAACATTGTAAGTAGCTTCATACTCCTCTATATTCTGTAATTATATACATTTTTATTATTCTAAAACATGTTGTTATATACTTGTACTGTAGCTAACTTTATGTTTTGAGATAACTTGTATAACTTATATAGTTTTATTGTAACCTGTCTTTTTCACTGTAGGCCATGATTATGAGAACAATATAGTCCCGAAACGTCGCCAAAATTGTTTTTATTTATTGACTGAACCTCAAGAACCTTACTAAACATTTAATAGTAACATTCAAGAAATTTATCCATATATATTTATATATATGTTTGTATACATGCAGAAAAAATTTTATTGATTTCATCTTGTTGGAGTTTAATTTCTAACCATTAAAGTATTTGACGGTCTGGCAAACCTTGTTTCTGCCTCCCAACATTGTAGATTTAAATTTTTATTATTGTGAATTTTATTATTGCTAAAAATTTCTTAAACTATGATACCTCATTGTTAATATTTAGTACACACGTATAATTATGCTAACCACATATTGGTAAATTTTCAAACTTCACTTTGATCCACATGTCGCACCACATTTTTACAGCTTTTTAATAACAATCTAATTGAATATAAGTAAATTTAAATATTGTTTTCAAGCTCAACATAACACCGTACCTTTGTAACATCTCATGCAAAATGGTACCCACCACATATCGTTCGATTTTTACACTCCACTGCTATCCAGATGTTATCGCTTTATTATTATTGAATAATTTGAAAAGCAGTACATTTTATTATTATTAAACCTTCCTTGAACTATGGAGATGATGATAAATTTGGTACAGATTGGATCAGTAGTTTTCGTGTTTAGTGATTAAAAACGAATAATAGCTTGTGCTTTTGTAAAAAAGTGTAGACAGCAACGTACATTTTTCTATAGTAACGTATAAAGAATACGTTACTATGTAATAAAACCTATGTATTTTTTTAGTAATTGCCGTTCAATATTTTTAAATCACCTACACTCAAGTGCGTCCATGGTATCTCGTGAGAAATTATTTTTAAAATTTTCAATATCGTATACTAAAAATAATATATATATATATATATATATATATATATATATATATATATATATATATACACATATAAAAGAGCTTTATTTTATGAAATTTAACAATTTACAATTCTGTAACATATTTGTATAATACATGTTTTAGAAATAAAACATTTCACACTGCGGTTTTGATTCAATAATGATAAATTACAATTTATAATACGTTTGTTTTTTAAACTGTAGGAAAAATTGACAAAAAAAAACCTACTCAAAAAAATAATAATAATAATAAAATAAAATAAATATATAAAAATTAGCAAAAGTTTTGAGCGTTAAAATTGATCAAAATTAAAGAATAAATTAACTTATACAATATTTCGGTTTGTTAAATTAAAATTTAAATAAAACTAGTAAATTCTAAGAATGTCTTATTTAGTAAATTTTTATTCCAGTAGAATGTGTCTAGTACGTGTGTGTACGTATCTTCCTTAAGGTTAGTTTGTTATAATTTCCTATTGCTTGTATTTTGGGATTCTTTGAGTTTATTGTTGAGTTAAAAAAAGTCAGGGTCTGGGTGTAAATAAACTGTTTAATTGTTTGAAAATTTAGGTCGTGCAGCATGTCGGTTATTTTTGTGTACCTTGGGTAGTCGTTAATGATCCTCAAGCATAGGTTTTGGATCCTTTCTATTTTTTTGTAGTTGGAGTCACATGTGAAGCTCCATAGCGGAGAGGCGTATGTTAATAGTGGTCGAATGACTGATTTATATAAAATAATTTTGTTGCGAGTTGATAATGGAGATTTTCTTCGGAAATATGGTGACATCGTACTGATAAGTTTTTTGGCTTTGCAGCATTTATTATTAATATGGGATGTAAATGTCGAACGTTTATCTAATTCGAGTCCGAGGTAGGTAACAGTTTGAGCCCAAGGGATTCGGATTTTATTAAAGATGAAATGATCCATTTTGGGTCTTCTTTTTGTAAACATTATTGATGCAGTTTTGTGTTCATTTATTTGAATTTTCCATTTTTTGTAATATTTATTGAATTTTGAATATAATGATTTTAATCTATTTTCTATTGTATCTAGGAACTAGTGTAAATGGCGGTGTCTTCTGCGTAAAATGATCTTTCAACTAAAGGAAGAGAAGGAAGGTCAGATATATATAGGTTAAAGACAGTAGGGGAAAGGCAGGATCCGTGGGGAAGACCAGCTGATAGGGGATGTTTAGGTGTTGTGGTGTTGTTGATTGTGATTTGGAAGGATCTATTAGAAAGGAATGAATGAATAACATATTAATATAAAATTACTACACAACAAGTGCTAGGAATGATTCAAATCACCTCTCGTGTATAATTTACTTTTTATAATTACTTATCCTGTTTATGATGTCACAATTTACTTTTTCAATTATAATGTTATTTATTTTCTCTACCATAGTATTTATAGGTATAATCACTGCTCTTTCACAGAACCAATGTGTGATTTATATAATAAACCTGAAACAACAGTCTTCTAAAAACCACCAGCAAAAACTAAGGTTAGGCTACCCATTTTTTAAACACAATATCAAAAAATAAGAAATCGTTATTTTGATAAGGCAATAGTTTTTAGTGCGGCAGAAATTATTATATCGATTTCACTTAGTTGGATTTTAATTTCTAACTATGAACGTTAATCACAGTGAGGCAAACCTCTACCACTGAACACTATACATTAAAATTATTACTATAGTAAACTATAATATTTTAAATCTTCTTAGAACTATTAAGATTTAGTTGTTAAAATTTGGTACAGATGGGTTTAATAGTTTTACGATTGCAAACTCTGTTGCAGAAAAGTGCTAACCATATATCTTTCGATTATTAAACATAGTTGGGATCCACACTTCACACTAAATATTTATAGTTTTGTTGATAAAAATCTATTTGAATTAAAGAAATTGTATTATCAATTCCTAGCTCTATATAACACTGTACCTTCATTTATTATAGTTACCCCTACCTTTAGGTCAGTTTTCAAACTTCTCTGCGCATCACATATTTATGGCTTCTTAGCAACTATTTAATAGTAAATATGTTACCCTTATCCTATCGCTTCTTTCATAATAACAATAAATGATTAAAAATCAGTCAATTTTATTATTGCTAAACCTTCCTTGAACTATGAAGATGATGATAAATTTGGTACAGATTGGTTCGGTAGTATTCGTGATTAATGATCACAAACGAATGATCGCTTGTCCTTTTAATAATATTATAGATAGCAACGTATATATTTCTATAGAAACGTATTATTTATTAAACCTATGTATTTTTATAGGAATCGTCATTCAATGAATGAATGCAAAATAATAATAAGAATAACAATAAAGAA
Source organism: Euschistus heros (assembly GCA_003667255.2). Lineage (NCBI taxonomy): Eukaryota > Metazoa > Arthropoda > Insecta > Hemiptera > Pentatomidae > Euschistus > Euschistus heros. The sequence continues at coordinate 616,795 of RCWM02000007.1, read as the reverse complement.
CAATCAAAAAGTTCTTATCGTCTGGCAGCGTACATATCAGACAGCAACTTATGTAGAATGAAAATTATATACTTATAAACATATAAGGTGGAGTTTTAAAATTAAAAACTAATCTACAGGTTTATTTAAAAAAATAAATAAATAAAATAAATATATAAAAAGAAACATTCTTACACTATATATTATTACATAATTTCGGAAGATTGTTAATTGAGGAGGTGAATTGATAATATTTTTTAAATAATCTGTACTCAAGTACGTTCATGGTATCCCGTGAGGAAATTCCTTTTAAAATTTTTAATTATCGTATAACAAAAATAATGTATTACAAATAGTAATATAAAACTACTACCCAGCAAGTTCTATAAATGATTAAAATCACTTCCTGTTTAGAATATAAGTTCCTGGGGATGCTAAGTGACATAGAAGAAATACGATGAATCTAGAGAGTTGCTAAGGCAGCTCACTCTATCCTGGACTTGGACTTGGAGCTAAGTTAGGTAAAGTCCCTTCTTCTCCGGCAACAGCTGGGATCGTAAATCTCTCCTGGGTCATTGGCTCCTGTCCACTCTGTCTTTTATAGGATACCTTCACTCTCTTCGATCGATCTTCATAATGGCCATCTTGGGGACAACTATCTCAGGCATTCCCTCGGATCCGTCTCTTCTTTCGTCCGTTTAAATTACAATGAACTTTGTTATTTTAAATCTTTTTCCTTGTTGCACTTCTTTAAAATGGATCGTTTTTTTTTTTTTTTTTTTTTTTTTTCTTATTTTGACATCCGTACCTATATCTTTTGGCTGGGATTCTATAGATTTTTAATTGTTGGGTCTTTTATTTCATGCTATAGCTCTGTTGGTGGTGCTCAAATCGAAAATTTTATGGCCGTTATCTTGTCAGAAATTTAATGGAGAATATGTTTTATTCTATGTCAATTGTCGCTAGAACCTACCGTTTCAGAGCTGCATTGGTTTGAATAATAAACTAACTTTTCTTTACCCTCATAAAGGGAACGTTTATCCCCTCTAGCTCTGTCGGTGATGTCTAGATCGAAAACATACTAATAGTTTTCATATCAGAAATTTAATTGGAAATATTTTTTGTTATTTATCATTTGTCGCAAAGACCCACCGTTAAGGAGCTATATTGGGTTGAATAAAAAACTAAACAAACAAGTGTTGTCCCAATTTTTCGTATTGGGGCTTTTTTAACGCGTTATAGCTTTGTTGGTGGTGCTCGAATCAGATATTTTATGGAAGTTTCCTTGTAACAAACTTAATGAAGATATTGTTTCTTTCTTAGGAACCATATCAATTTGAATGAAACAAGTCACGTTCGAAAACCTTGTTTATTTCGAGTAATCATTGTTTGTTAATTTAATTTAATGCTTGATTTTCATTTCGTGACCTAATTTTAAAACTGTGAATTAAAAATTAAGTTGATCTATAAGGTGTTTTACATAAGCAATTTAATCTCTCATCATTATTTATTTAAAAAACATAATATAAACATGATTTTCTAAAATTTTGCGACGTTTGGCTATTGCCACATTTTCAAGCCCTAAAACATGCAAAAACATACATGTACGACAAATGCGAATTAACTATTGATAATGTGAAACAATATTCATCTAAGTACACATTATATATATTAATGAATGTGTCCGTAAATATTTGGATCCGTCTGATGAACAAACAAAATCTTTTAACGACTAAAAAAGTCTTGTCACTGGTATTGCATCTTGTCATTTTTCTACATATATTAAAACTTAAATGAATAAACAAATAAAAACAATATAAAATAAAAAAAATACATAAATAAAAAATATGAAAAATGTATAATGTTCTATTACACAATAATATTAATAGGACCCACCAATAAGATAATCAACAAACTCAAAAAATTTGATTTCAATAAAAAAACAGCCCCAATTAATAAAAACAAAACCATTAACATCATAAACAGGAAAAACAAGATAATAGACCCTATGCAAAAAAACAATTTAATCTATACAATTGAGTGAAATACATGCAATAATATATATATTGGAGAAACCAAACAAAAACTTGAAAATAGAATCAAACAGCATAATTCAGACACCAAAAACATAAAAAATATCAATAAAACAGCATTGGCACAACATGCAATAAACAATAATCACAAATTTAATTCTTAAAAAACCAACATTTTATTTTATGAAAAAAAAAAATTACAAAAAAAAAAACTATTAGAATCCGTTTTCATAACAAAAAATTTGGACACTGTAAATTTCAAAACAGACACAAAAAATAGGAGCCCACTATGCACTACTGATAAACAAATTAAATATTTAAACTTAACCTTTAGACCTAATTGCAGTAAGTGACAGGATAGATAATTTGTAGTATGTGATCCATATTAAAGTTCAAAAGAGATTTGTCGTTATTTAAAGTAATTATAATAATTTAACAATAGCCATAACAATAATAATAAATTTTGCAAAATTATAGCAGTGTAACAGAACATTATACATTTTTATGCCTTTGATATTGAAAAGGCATATGATACAATTGACCGAGGATCAATAACAAAAAAGTTGTATGAATGGGGATTGAGAGGAACGCTACCGAAGTTTATTCAAAGCTTTTTAATTGAAAGATATTTTAGCCTGAGAGTAGGAACATCGATCTCTAGACGTAAAAAAATACCTAATGGAATTCCTCAGGGTATTGTTTTAAGTTGTACACTATTTGCGATTGCAATAAACACAATTGTGGATGTAATACCTGGGTCCATAAAAACATTCTTTTACGTTGGTGACTTAGCCATCTTTTTAAGATTTAGGAATCACGAGTGGATGAGAAGAACCCTACAGAATGTTTTAAATAAATTACAGAGTTGGTCTGAAAGCAAAAATCTTCGATTCTCCATAGAAAAGACTAGAGGCGTGATATTTTCAAGAAAGAAAAACCCAAGCCCCGTACCTCAGCTTTTTATGTACGAAATTAATTTAACATTTTGCGACAACATCAAATTTCTCGGTTTGGTAATAGACAGCAAACTGACATGGTTAGATCACATAAAATACCTGCGGGAAGAATGTTTCAAGAGGCTTAGATTGATGAAGGTATTAGCAAGAACCTCTTGGGGAGCGGACCGAAAGTCGATGCTGATGGTATACACAAGCATAGTAAGGTCTAAAATAGACTACGGTTGTGTGGTTTATTCTTCAGCTAAAACAAGTCGTCTCCTACTTCTAGATTCTATACACCACAATGGAATAAGATTAGCCACAGGTGCCTTTAGGACAAGCCCAATAGAAAGCCTCTGTGCTGAGGCCTCCAAAGCACCTCTGCAATTTCGAAGACAAGACTTAATGAACAGTTATATTACTAAACTCAAACTTCAACCAACTAATCCAGCTTACCATCATATATTTCATCCCCGCAGTATCAGGAATTTCGAAATTAATACAAGAAACGCTCCTTTAGCAATCAGACAAAAGGAAGTTATAAAAGAAATTTATGATATGCCGTTGAATCAAACAGACTGTGGCTTTCAATTACCCTTGTGGAAATATGAAAAATATAAAATAGATCTAAGCTTAAAGCATAAGAGCACAGCAAGCAGATCAAATAGTCTTCGATTTCACGAGAAGTTACAAGAATATTCAGACCACGACATAATATATACTGATGGATCCAAAAAAAAAAATGAATTCGTTGGTTTTGCAATAATTATGAATGGGACAACCCACAAATATAAATTACCGTATTATACAACAATACACACTGCAGAACTGCAGGCGATTTCTACAGCTCTTTACTTATCCGTCAACAGTGGACATTCAGAATTATTAATTTGTACTGATTCAATGTCAGCACTTCAAAGTATAGCTAATTTCAGCAAAACTAACCACACAATTGACAAGATCCATAGTCATTTGGAAATATTAAAAAACCATAAAAAAAAAAACGTAACTTTTCTCTGGACCCCTGGACACTCCGGAATTCCTGGAAATTCCAGGACAAAGCTACCAAAGAAGCTTCTGTGATGAATACCGCACCACTAAAAATATATGAACCAAATGATATTAAAGCGCTTTTGAAGAAAAAAGTAAAAAGTAAGTGGGAAATCATGTGGTTCGAAACTCCAGTGACGAACAAGCTAAGAAATATAAAAAAAAAGTACGAAGCAGTGGACAAGCGCAATAAGGGGTAACAGAAGAGAAGAAGTTGTTACAACAAGGCTGAGGATAGGACATTCTAACCTGACTCACGCATATCTGATCACAAAAGAGGCCCAACCACATTGTGAAAGATGTCAATCTCCGATGACCATTAAACACATAATAGAAGATTGCATATTATATCAACAAGACTTTGGGACTAAGAAAATACCCCGATCGACAGAACTTGCTCTAGAGGACTCCAGAAATTCTATTAACAAAATTATAAATCTATTCAAAGAACACTCACTTTACGATAAAATATAATACGAAAATTATAATAAAGGACGAAGAAAAATAAATTTTCACCATTTAAATGAAAAGGGCGTAATAACCTTGTAGTTGATCCCCAAAATAAAAACTCAATCTACATCTACATTTTTCATATTTTTTATTTATTTATTTTTTTATATTTATATTGTTTTTATTTGTTTGTTTATTCATTTAAGTTTTAATATATGTAGAAAAGTGACAAGATGCAATACCAGTGACAAGACTTTTTTAGTCGTTAAAAGATTTTGTTTGCTCATCAGACGGATACAAATATTTATGGACACAGAAGGGTAATTTATTAATATATATAATGTGTACTTAGATGAATATTGTTTCACATTATCAATACTTAATTCGCATTTGTCGTACATGTATGTTTTTTGCATGTTTTAGGGCTTGAAAATGTGGCAATAGCCATGAAACGTCGCAAAATTTTAGAAAATCATGTTTATAATATATGTTTTTTAAATAAATAATGATGGGAGATTAAATTGCTTATGTAAAACACCTTATAACTAAACTCTCCTTTGGTAGTATATATTGTATAATATAAGTTGATCAATTGTTTTTCCAAATCTGGGAGAAAATAATTTTTTTTTTTATTCATTGCTTACAAATAGGGTGCAATAACAATTACCAAAAGATTTTTTTAATTCTTTTTGTATAGCAAGAGGGGTAAATTAAATTTAAAAAAAACAAAAAACAGATTTATCACCATGTTTGCTCTTACTTAGGTAGTCACCTAGAGAAGATGTGGTAGCTCAGACATTGGACTACCAGAAACTATTTTGACTATAACTGAGGCAGATATTTTATTTGTTATACAAAATCGAACCCATATTTTGGGCACACTCAGCCTCTATAAAGCTAGGGATGAAAAACTGGCTGTTGTGTCTGACTCTGACCAGATCTCCCTTTGCACAACTTAACCAAGTACTAACCCCATGATCATTTAATGTTTATTATAAGTGGTACAAGTTTAAATTTAAAATTAAATAGCTAGAGAGCAAAGTAAAATAAAATAAAACAATGAAAAGTCAAAGCTATGAAAAAATTATGAGAGATTGATAAAGCGATTGTGTTCTATTTGCGTGCTTTCTCTAAAGATTTAATCAGAGATCCAGAAGTATTTTTAGAAAATACAGGTCTGGGGGCTTTCGCATCAATGCAGGGGATTTCGATGGGGGATAAGTATGAACTTCAGAAGGGTTCTTTAAATAGCTTGAGTGGAGGATGAAGGGTTTATGTAGGGTGAGGAAATAGTTGCGCCATATACACCAATATAGTTAAGGATTGAATTTTTGGTATCAGTAAAAATTAAATTCAATTAATTCAAATTTATTTCAGTATTGTTCCATAATTAATTTTATCTTGGGTGTAGTCAGTATAAGCGGCTGCAAAATAATACAAACACGTTCCAAATACACTCTCAAAAACTAAAAATAAAACAGAGTGTACAATACAATAAAAATATAATATAATAATAAAAACAAGTTCAATTTCACTTACTCTTAAAAAAAAAAAAAAAAAAAAAAAAAAAAATGGTTAATTTTTTTGCTGTTTAGTTTATAGGGGAAAAACTGCTGATAATTAATTTGCTGCTGAAAAAATTAAGTTCTGTTTTTTCACACCAGTAACACAGCTCAGAGCGCAGCGCTGAAAAATTACTTGAAATTGTAGTTGGCTTCTTCTTCCATAAGCGTAAGGGCAGGATTGGTTCAAGAAGGTTGAGTGTAAATTTTGTATTTAGAGTATGATTGCAATTTTAACTTATAAAAAGATGGCGACTATGCCTGATTCGGCCCAAAGAAGTCTGAAAAGGAGCTGCCTGACAGATTCCCTGAGATAGACCTGTAAAGGCAAGACTGAAGTAGGTAACGATATGTGCTGAACTTCAACATGCCTATATTATTTAATTTTTTATCATATCTGTTTATTCTGCCGGTTTGAGCTACAGGTGTTGGTAAAAGTAATATTCAGAAAGTATATATTATTATTGTTTTAAATAATAAATTTATTAATTTATTTTTTTCACGTAACGGTCACTAAGGACCACGCCAATATCATATATCATTGGTTCTTTGGGAATCTTGATTTTCTTTCTTCCCACCGCAGTTTCATGATTTTCGACTGTATTTCTGTCCTTTCTTCGGGCCACTTTTTACCCCTCTTTTTTTCTCTTCTAATATTGGTGAGTTTTTTCAGTGTTTTCCTGTATGTGCCTCTATCCAGACAGTCGGCATCTGAAATTTTAATCTCTTTAATGCTTCTCTTATTTGCTTCGTGCATCCTCCCATGCTTTTGTAACAAATAATTCTGTTAAATATTTCCTCAATTACATAACTTTTTTTAGTTACTTATATATTTTATTTTATATATTGTATAATTTAAAGGTTCTTTTTCTTTTTCTATTACATCTTTGTTTGTATTTCTTATATTGTATGAAGCTATTCAAAACAATTCATATTGCTTATTTTCCTTAAATGAGGCAGATTTCAATGTCTACTCAAGAAAAGCTTACTATATAAGTCAAAAATAAATAAATTTTAGGTTACTGCGCATGGATTTTTTATTATCACCATTAACACTACAGGCTTGAAAGGTACACCATATTTTTCCAAATCTTTCCTCTACTAAGTACCCTCTTTGAAGAAGTTTCTCACTGCGAGTGTAACTACATAAAATTGACAAGAGGATAGTTTAAAAATTATAGTGTAGGTAAATTTAAACTTAAAACATTACAGCCCATGGAGGGTCTAAAGATAAACTGTTTCTTGGCCAACAGTTGTGCAAGGTGGTGATTTGGTTTAATAGCTTAATGTCTTTCCCCATTTAGTGGTACCCAATTTATAGTGGCTGGGTGTGCCCCAGAAGGGTCACACCTCAACGTCGATCCTCAGTTGTATACAAAATACTAAAATAATAATAATCTGCATTAGACGGATTCGAACATAGATCCTGGAGTTAGTGGACCAGCGCCTTAATTCACCCAGCTACTTCTCCCAGAGTTGGTAAATAATGGTTTGAAAAGTTTTATAAAAAAAAAAAAAAAAAAAAGTTGTTATGAATATAAATCTTCCGTTTAAGCATAAAATAAATCATTCTTACATTTTGAAAATGTTTAATTAAGAATAATATTTAGGCGTTTTCAATAGTTCGATTCTGAGTAAACGATGTCCCTTCTACGGAATATTTCACAAACATACTTTGAGCAGTTGCACAAATTTAAGGAAGGAATTTCCCGATCCCCGAACTCACAGATCAACATATCTTGAGCCTACCCTCATCCCCCATATCGTGGACGGCATTAGAAATATCTGCGTGGGCAGCGGTTCTGGCCTGGCCAAATGTTTACCGTTGACTATTGGTCGCTTGATTAGTTCCCTGTTTACAGAGCTCCTCGCTATTTGTTTTATCCTGATTACGTAGCTCCTGCTCCTGTTTCCACTGATCCAAGGCATTATCTCCAGCTAAGTAGCCAACTAATTTGTGTTAACAATTGATTTGTTGATAACTTATATTTAAACAACAAAGTCAAGGACTAAAAGCATCTTAAAAAATATCTTAAAATTAATATATCATATATCATAAGTTTTGAAGTTTAATATAAATTAACAGTTAATTGACTATTATTAATGCGGAGTCAAAATTCAGTGTTTCTGAAAACAACTCTTCCTTATTTTAAGCATAATAATCACTTAAAAACATCAAAATATTTTTTTTTTCTTCTCATTTATTGATATTTACAACTGTACAAAATAATATACATTAAGTAAATGCATTGGTAGTTAATACAATGGTATGTAAATAACTTGTGAAGAACTACTCACTAGTAGCACTTCAATAAAATCTACTCTAAAAGGTCTCTAGGGCATCTTCTTTTCAGACACCACGGAGGATTATCGGGAATGGAGTGGGAAGCAAGTTGGGAGACAAGTGGAATGGAGTGGTTATGGAGCTTACTATGGAAGGATAGGTACTTGGTTTGGGCAAAATAAGCCACATATGGAACATTAAGATCTTTATGGATAAGTTTATTCGTCACAAAATAAGGAGCATTGAGGATTTTTCGAAGGATTTTGAATTGTAAGAATTGGATACGAGATGAATTAGATGGCTTAGTGGAGCCCCAAAGCTCAATTCCGTACGTCCAAATAGGTCTTATCACAGTAATGTAGATGAGTCTTTTGTAATTTATTGGAAGCTTTGAACGTTTTTCTAGTAGTAAATTTTGAAGTAGTCTGCAACGACGAAAAGTTTCTTGTGGTTTTAGTCTTGTATGTGGATTCCAAGTAAGACATTTGTCGAAGTGGTGTCCTAGGTAGCGAACCTGTTCAACACAGATTAGTGGAATATCATTAAAGACACCATTCTTGTCTGTCACACTACAACCGAAGGATATTCATGGATTCAGCATTTTATAAAATAAATAAAACCCAGAACCTAATGAATATATATATATATATATATATATTTTATTTTTTGAAGAGAATATATATATATATATATATATATATATATATATATATATATATATTTTTTTTTTTTTTTTTTTTTTTTCATTTTTTTTGTTTTAATGGAATGCAACTATACAACCTACTTGGTTTATTAACGCAAATTCGATTTTTGTACACATTTATTACTTCTATTCTTTGATTTATTTTAATTTATATATATTATATGGACTTATGTTTTAGTACCTACCAATAATGTATGTTATGTTTTTGTAAATAAAACATTTTATTTCAAGAAGTTGATCAATAATTCTACGATTGCACTTTTATTTTCCGAGGACTGTTGGAAGATCAGTAACCTAGGAAATACGCTCCTTATTAAATAAGGATTTTTAAAATGGATTATTTTTCCATATATTGTTATGTTTTTGATAATAAATAATATTTTCAGTTTACTTAATTATTTTTCTAATAATTGTACTTTTTTTAATAGATTAGCTTCGGGTTTTATTTATTATTATTTTTTCTAATATCATTCCTATATAAATTATAATATTATATTTTTGTTTTTAAACAAAGGAATCGGTATCAAGGTTAATTATAATTCGAAACGTTATGTTACCGATAAATCATTAATATCTATGAAAGGCATATTTGTCTCACATGTTAAACTCGATACATAAATATTGTTATTTTTTATCCACAAAACTTTCTTTTTTTATATGCAATTAAAAATATCATGTTTATAGCCCTGAAGAAGACCTACAATGAATGCCAAAACTTCACCAAATGATAATTTGTTCTTTCAAATCTGTTCGTTTCTCTTTGACTGTGCTTCGACTTTCTCATCTTTAAAATAATAACTGGTGGTAGTTGTAGCAGTAGCAGCAGATTTGTATAAATTGTAACACAATTATAAATTAAATGTAGATGAATTGTTACATTTAATTTAAATATATTTGAAGAAGTCTAAGGGGCAGGAATATAAAATGAAGTTCCATTTGTTAACCCTTTATCTTCACCACCTGACCCAATGTGTCGCCAATGATAGTAAAAAGTATGTCAGATGCTGGGATACATCCCATAATCTCAAGGACATTAATAACCATCCCACGAAGTTCTGAAAGGAAAGCCCTTTGCAGACACAGCTGGTGACATATGAAACAGTTTCTTTGAATGTTTTTCTTTCTATTTTTTTTTTTAGGAAAACAGTCCATTTTTCTTTCTGAATGTCATTGCTTCTTGTATAGACCATTTTTAGTTATGTTGTAATATATATGTACAGGCTAAAATATTTTTCCTTTTTTTATTATTAAATAAAGGAGTAATTATTTTTCCATAATAATAAAAAAAAAAAGAAAAAAAAAAAGTGGTACTCACCCATGGGGCTCTCTTCGTTCCAAAACGACTCATCCAGAGTATAGTCAGCTTCTGTAACAAAAAGTATAAGATATAATTTCTATCAACATTATTAAAGTTAAAAAAATCATTTTGTTTTTAAAATATATCTTTTGAACTGTTAAATCCTGTCATATTTCAGACCAAACAATAGTGTCGGCTTCTATATATACATATAAATACAAATAAAGATACATTAATAAAATATTTATATAATTATTTGGTTTATTTAACTGTAGAACTAATGGTTATGTAAATAATTAGGGTGCGCAGTCAATGAAACTCATTTAAAAATACTAATTTATTGTGCCGACGTTTCGGCCTACAAGCATTCATCAGGGCTAGACTAAAGATCAAACAGATATGACAATAAAGTGAGTCTTTCTTACTGAAGAAGAAATTAGAAAACAGCATGGAAATTTAATTAAACTTTTTTATAAACCTATAAGTTTAAAATAAAATAATAATAATTATAATAATAAAGTGTTTTTATAAAAATAAATAAATTAGATAACGATAAAAACGAGTGAATATAGTTGGTGAACAAAAAAATAAATAAAGCAAACAGTAAGGTAGAACATTGTGATAAAGAAATCATAATAATTTAAAAGAAATATATTTGTTTATATTATTGTATTTTATTTTTGTTGTTGCTATTTTTAAACTGATTTTTAATGTTCACAGTGCTGTAACCTATCTTTTTTTTAAATTCGCTTTTTTGTTTTTCCTTTTTTTTCCAGCTCCGAAGAAGGCTTACACATTAAGCCGAAATGTTGGATCAATAAATTAATATTTTTAATTTTCCCTGACTGGAGATCATATCTACATCATAAAATATTTAAATATCATAATAAACTATTTTAGAGATTAATTAATTAATTAATTAACGTAATTAGCTTTTAATTTATTAAACTTATATTATATAAAAAATTTTCAGGAATTTCGAAAACAAAATTATTTCTATAAAGTTAAAATTTACTTTGATTAAAGATACGGTTCAATTTTTCCTACGATAGCAGTTACATAATGGAAAAACACTGCCAAAATCATCCGCAACATCTAAAGGCTCTCCATCAGCCTTATCTTACTTTCGCTATCAGCCGTGACGTAAATAGGATGATGAATACGATGCATTATGCAAGCGCGATAGAGACATTTATTTAGGCGTCAGCCAATCAGGGCGGAGGAAATTTCCATAAATACACATCTGTCCAATCAGGGCAGCCGTGTCCTACCACTGTTTCCTGTATCCTGTGTTATTTTTTTATCTTCCGCTCGAAAAAGTAATTTCAAAAACTCAAACCAGTGACGGATGCCCGGTCGATAAGCGTATTGTAAACAGGCGCTGTGGGAGCTGAAACAAATTTAACTGCGCACTGTTCCAAACAGCCTTCGATGCTCTTTGGCTGAAATAAATACAGGACTAATGTTTTGGAAATATCGAGTGTGTACAAGCGATTTTACAGATATTTTTCATTTTATTGGTAGTAAAACACAAAATACTACAGATGAGGATTAAAAAAAAAAAACCATTTCGATCAGTATACTGATCAGAAATATACCAATAAAAAATTGAATATTATAGTGTTATATTAAACAAAAGAAATAAACATTATAAAATGTTACCCATTCTTAGTTGTTTAATTATATATAATATAATATATAATATGAATTAAGAAAATTAATTATAACTAATATAGTAGAAGATACTTATCAAACCACTTATGTGGGTTTTTAAAAAAAGAATATAGATATATAATACAGATAATCTAAAAATTAATTAGTTAATTAACATTATTCTATCTTCATCTGTTGTTTTTACTTAATTGTTATCCACTGATATTTTAGTTATAAGATAGTAGAATTAAAAAAAAAAAAAAAAAAGAGATCTCAATTTTTTCAATTTTCCAAACTTTTGAAATTTGAGTTGATATGATATGATTCTTTTGAACTACATTTCATTTTGAATTTTTTTTTTTTATTATCGAGTAAAACTCTTAACAACAATAGATTAGAAACGATTGTAATAAATATAAAGTTAACTGCTAATTTAAATAATTTCAATAGACTCCCCCTTATCCGGTGTTACCGGGATCAGTGTTGGATTAGGGAAAATGGCGGATAATAGAAATCATTATTATAATTAGAAAATTTAGAGATAATGAAAAAAAAAAAAGTTATAGATTAGAACTTAGTAAGACTAAAATTATAAATTATTTTAAAATCTCAGCTAAGAAATATTTTTAGTATGTTTTTTAGCAAATTATAGTTTATTATACGTTATTGGTTGGATTTCATTAGGTAAGTACATATGTATTTGTGTGATAAAATATTGCATTACTGTTTTATCTGTTGTAGTATGTATAACAAATCTATCAGCTCTAATTAATTATTCGTAAATATACAAACAATACTATTGATTAACTAATAATCTAATATTATTTAGTTTAAATTTCATTTAATATGTTATGGTTACGTGAAATATTATTTTTTTTTTAAAATAAATTGTATGCATACACGGTAATTTTTCTGTTTTGTGAGCGCCGATCAGCGGTGTGAAAATACTGTATTTAAAAATTTCAAGTTAATAAAAAAAAAAATTATATTGCAATTCAGAAATGGTCCAGAAAGATTTAAATATTGTTAGATATGTTTAAACTGAAATAAAATAAATTAAATAATGCAGCGAAATCAAAGAATATTAATAAAAGTCAATGTTAAATAATTAATAATTATTGATAACATCGTTAGTATTGTTTGATGTAAAATTAATTAATTCTTCAGTATCAGCACTTTGTGGTAGATAACCAAATTATGCCTTTATTCAAATATTTGACGGCTTTTACAGATAACGCTGTATCAAATTCACCAGATTTCACCAGAGCACCGCGCGGATGTTCGTGACATATAGAGGTGCTTTGGTAATATATGGCAAAAGGTCTGAATATTCGTGTAAAACAGTCTGCATACAGCTCTTTAGATGTGATATATATTTTAACATTCAAATTTTAAAATGAAAAATTTTTGGATGAAAACAGTATGTTACCGATAATTATAATTATATTGCTTTGTAACCTTATATACTAAACTCTCCTTTGATTGTAAATATTATATAATATAAGTTAAAGATAATTTTGTAAAATGATAAATAACTTACAGTGATTTTTATCTGTAAATTACCAATTGCTTTATGAATTAATCTTAAATTTTTATTTTAGGGTAATCTTTAAAATAGCTTAAAATTTTAGGGCGAAGATTTGATTCATTTCATTTAAAAAAAAAAGTGCAGTAAACTATCAGTTATCCATGGAATAGGGTAGCTCAAAAGCAACAAATTAATCAAATCTACGGATTTTCGCAAAATGGCCTTAAATTGTTAATAAAATTTTATTTGCAGCTAAAAGCCTAAAAATGAAATTATTATTTGCACATTCTTTTCAATAAAAAAAAAAAAAAAAAAAAAACCCTGTTCCACACTATTTGTCACGATGAAGCGTTAAATTATTCACCTTACTTAATTTATTTTATCAGCAGAAATTATATTAAAAACCCCCAAAAAATCCAGTTCTTACTTGCGAAGAGGTGGCTTGATCCTTTTATCAGTTACTTATTTGTAATCAGTACTTTTTAACCGGCGCGCATTCTAGCGGTGGACATTCAAAATTAAAAAAATTAATAAATAAAATTTATTAAAATAAAATTCTAAGCATTGAAGTACAATTTACAAAAGCATGTAGTGTAATGTTCATTTGCATGTAAAATAGAATCTAAGGTTCTCATACTGACAGGAGGGAAATTCTGAAGTTTTCATTTCGAATGGCTACAACTAGGATGTGAACTGCTTGAGGGACGCAAGATGGTATAGAAGGATCAATACATTAAGGATCGATAAATTAGTTGCCACTTCTATTGGGATTGTTTTATTAGAATACTAGTTTCCAGTGCTAAACATTCATCTTCAGATCCAAAACATACAATTTTTTTCAACATATCAGTAGATGGATTATATATACTAAAGTTTTAAAAAATGTAAGACAAGAAATCAAACATTGGTGCTCACCTGAGGAGATTTAACAAATATCAGAAATATATCCATCGTGGAAAGGGGAAGAGGACAGGTAGGTTTTATTTTCTGGGGTTTACTATGGGATTTTCCTTATAAATCATTGGATTTTTCTGTTCTTATTGGATACAAATTTAAAATGAGGCTATTGGAAATGTTTAGCAGGTCATTTAATCAAAAATCTGGATCGGAGATTAAACGATTTTATTATTTCTTATGATTGATAAATATTTAATTTCATTAAATTTATGGTTATTTTTATTGAGATGTATGGTATAGCAAAATTGGAATTTTGGGTCTTATTATTGTATACGTTTATGTGGCCATTTACTCTTTGACTTACCGATCGTCCAGTGTTTCCCGTGTATTTTGCTTCACAGTCATTTAATTTTAGTTCTTATATATTTCTTCGGAGTAGCAGTTATGTATATATTATTCATAGTTTTTTATGGATTATTTTTTATTAATATTTTTGATCGTGATTTTTTTTTTAAATAATACTAATCCGTTCATACCTCAGTGATAGAACCTTTAAAGTTAATCATAACTTTTCCTATTCCCCTCACTTTACCCAATCTGCAGATGTTCCTCAAGGAAGTATCCTAGGTCCAATCCTCTACACGGTGTATACAGCTGACATCCCGACAAATCCTAGCACCATCCTCACCACGTATGCTGATGACACTTGTGTGTTATCATTAAACAATGATCCCTTCATTGCTTCCCAGACACTCCAATCCCATATCATAAACCTTCAAGAATGGTGTCAAAAATGGAGAACCAAAATAAATCCAAATACATCCCATCAAATAACTTCGTAAACCTACGACTTCCTGTCCAACAGTATCCTTTAATGATGTTCCACTAATCCTCGTTGAACAGATCCGCTGCCTAGGACATCATCTGGACAAACGTCTTACTTGGAATCCACAAACAAGACTAAAATAACAAGAAACTGCCCGTCGTTTTCGACTACTTCAACATTTACTTGACAAACGTTCAAAGCTTCCACTTAATTACAAAAGACTCATTTACATAACAGTAATTAAACCGATTTGGACATACGGAATTGAGCTTTGGGGCTCCACTAAGCCATCCAATTCATCTCGTATCCAATCCTTAAAATCCAAAATCCTTAGTTAAATCCTGAATGTTGCTTACTTCGTCACTAGCAAACTTATCCACAAAGATCTTAATATACTCGTACCTTACGTTTCTGACTTAGCTCAAACCAGATATCTATCCTTTCATAGCAAACTCCACAACCATTCAAATCCATTAGTATCACAACTTGTTTTTCACTCCATTCCAGATAACTCTCCGAGGCGCATGAAAAGAAGATGGCCTCGGGACCTTCTAATATAGCATTTCGCTATATAGAACTTTTATAAATGCTACCAATGGCTAGTTGCTTTAAAAACAAGTGACGTGTCATTTTTATCAGTATCATCATATTTTTTTGATGTATCATATTTGTATATACAGATGTAAATTTCAATAAATGACTTTAAAAAAAAAAAATCAATAATACTGTTAAAAAGAGCAAGTAATACCAAAATCCACTACTGCAGGCTTTCTTTTTTCCATTAAGAACACCAGTATTTCGCATCTTGGACTAACAAGAAACAGTTATACTAAACAATTATATATTTTTAAGTACGACCCTATTGTTGAACTTCGCTGAAACTTACTAAACAGGTAATTGAAAATTATGCAAACATTATAATATTTTTATAAAAAAAAAGCAAAGTATTCCTTCGTGAAAAACTTCTTATAATGTTTTTTTTTCTTTTTTCCTGAAATATATTTCGGATTCCTGGAATTGAGTCGGAAATAGGAAAACCTAAGTTGCTCTATTATAGGAGGAACTGTACCCTATTGGGCATATTGGCTGCCTTCATTACGGTATAATAAACCTCCCTCCAGCGGAGATATTAAACGGACCAGTGAACAGTATTATAGAGTTCGGCTATGATCGGGAGAGGGACGACAATAGCCGAAGAGAGCTAATGCAATGGAATAGCAACGAGTCTCCCCTCACAATTGGACTAAATTCAACCGCCTCTGGCTATCGCTCTCCTGAATTTTTCCGTTCCACTGTTAATTAAGTATAAATCGAAGAAGTCTTTTTCCGTCCTGTTAAAGGAGACGTTTTCTTTTTTCCTGTCTCTTTTTTTTTTTTTTTTTTTCTAAATTGCTCGGTAGATTTTTCTATTCGATACCTCTGCAATTGAGCGCCCAGCCATCCGGCTACCAACTTCAGTGGAATAACGATATTCGAGACTTAAGTTGAGGATCGGATTGGAACAGATTTCCAGCCACTCTTTATTTGATCCTATTACGCGGAATAAGGAAAGAAGTTGGATTCAATTATTATTCTTTATATTGCCCACAATGAATAGAATATTAAAAAAGTACGCTAGAATGGATTTAATTTAATATTTTTTATTTGGATATTGTACAAACATTCTTTTTTAATTTTTAGGTAGACTTTAGTCTTAAAATAAAATTTTATTTTCATATCCTTTAATTTATATTATATCTTAAACTATTAATGATAAAATAATTTAATGATGGACTATAATTTTTTTCAGAGCTTTCAGCCGTATGAAAAATTATGTTTCTACGCTTTTTTAATATTGGCCTTACATACACAGTTGAAGGGTTTGCTGAATGAAGGAATTATGTAGCAAAACACATTTTTTTTTTTTTTTTTTTTTTTTCATTTACTGATATTTACAACTGTAAAAAAACATATACATTAAGTAAATGTGTTAATAGTGAATATAAAGGCATGTAAATACCTTGTGAAGAACTACTCACAAGTAGCACTTCAATAACATCTAGACTAAAAGGTCTCTGGGCCATCTTCTTTTCAGACGCCTCGGACGATTATCGGGAATGGAGTGGGAAGCAAGTTCGGAGACAAGTGGTTTTGAATGGTTATAGAGCTTACTGTGGAAGGATAGGTATCTGGTCTGGACTAAATCAGTAACATAAGGAACATTAAAGTCTTCATGGATAAGTTTATTGGTCAAATAGTAAGGAGCATTAAGGATTCTGGTTTGCAAGGATTGGATACGAGATGATTTGGATGGTTTAGTGGAGCCCCAAAGCTCAACTCCGTACGTCTAAATAGGTCTAATCATAGTCTTGTAAATGAGTCTTTTATAATTAATTGGGAGCTTTGATCGTGAGTCTAGTAAATGTTGAAGTCTGTAACGACGAGCAGTTTCTTGTCGTTTTAGTCTTGTATGTGGATTCCAAGTAAGACGTTTGTCCAAGTGGAGTCCTAGGTATCGGATATGTTCAAAAGGGATTAGTGGAATATCATTAAAGGATACTGTAGGACAGGAAGTCGTAGGTTTACGACGAAGGGTAAAAGTTATTTGTTGGGATTTATTTTTATTCTCCAATTTCGACACTATTCTTGAATGTTAGTAATATGAGATTGTAGTGATTGGGATGCAACGAAAGGATTATTATTTCCTGATAACACACATGTTTTATCAGCGTAAGTGGTGAGGACAGTGGTAGAATGAGTCGGGATGTCAGCTGTATATTGAGTATTTTACATTTAATGTTTTTTGTTTTAATTTTCTTCTAGCTTCATGTAACTTATCCTATTCGTCCTCTTATCTCTTTTCCTTACATCAAGTCGAAATGTAAATATAAATATAAATGTAAATATAAAACAATCGTTTTTTATTATTATTTAAAAAAAAAAAAATTATTAGACGTGTAACTACAATATTTATAAAGTTACTAGCTGTACCCGGCACCACTTAACAAAATAAAAAAAAATAATAATAATAAAAAAAAAAACTCACCAACAATTATTGTAGTATTGTTTGATTTATTTTGTGTAATTTTTTAATTTGAATTTATTTCAAAGAATTATTTTTTTTTTTACTTTTATGCTGATGGATATACAATATTTTTCCTTTTTCCATCTTTTGCGTACACAAATAAATCAGATGGTTTTCCAACGTGTGAGCAGGCCACATATAACTGTCCACGAGAGAAGCATTGATTTTTCAAATTTAGTCTGCATACATGAAGTTATTCACAACACCAGAATATCCTTGCCCCTAAATTTGCCATTCAAAATAGTAGCTTCGACGATATTGTTCATTATCATTTTCACTGATAGTTGGGTACCGTTACAAATTCGTGGCGAATTGATGTTTTGGAGAAGAGCAATTGGTACGCCAATTTTGAATGTTAGGACTTGCGGAGGCATGCCTGGCAAATCAAGTGAATTCAAAAATCCAGTTGAATAATTGACAATGAGGTCATTCATTTATTACTGTATCAATAGACTTATATGTTGTTACATCGCCTGGTATGTCGTTTTGAATACTGTAGTTAATGGCATTAACATCGTTATTTTTTGCTGCTAGTATCGAACGTTCACTGAGCCACTGATGATTTTTGTAATTTTGCACGATGTTTGGATAAACTTTCTGTATTAACTCTTCTGTAGTTGCTGTGATTTACCAAAAGTTTGGTGGCAATGTGATACATTGTGTGTATTGATCGATAGCCATTTTTCCGCTTCCAATATCCAACAATTTTGTGAAAATTTGGTCGTCTTGTTGCAGTTCTATACGTATATTTGTTTTAAAGTCAACTTTTGTACATGTCGCCACTAAATTAAAGATTTCAAACATACATTGAGTTCATGTGGTCTCTCGTTCTTACTTTTAATCATCCAGTTTTTCGTTCTTTCACAATAAACAGCATGAGAATGACTCAGCAGTTAGAAATACACTGATTTGTTAAAGTGATTTTTATTAATTCACAATTTTTACATTTTGGTCCATATCTTGTCACCAATGCATCCAATCAATATACCAATAGGCCTATAATCTTCCCCTGAATATGTGGAAAAAAATGCCGCCTCACATGGAGCATTATCTCTTACCGTTTCAAAGCCTAAGAAGGACACACACACACACACATACATTCGTTTTTATATATATATAGAAGATAGATAATGTTATTTTTGTATATTTTGCTGTAAATAAAAATTCTTAAAAACACATTTAATACCGGGAGTAGTTCACTGGATAAGGCACTGAACTTCTAGCTTCGGAGCCTCAGTTGGATTCTGGTCAGAGTCAGAAAATTTAATTTCTGTTTATTTTGTGGATCGACTTCGGGGTCTGGATAGCATCCTGGGCACACTCAGCCTCTTTCAATTGGGTATCCTTAATTACAAGAAAAGCTAAGCCCCCACATGGGTTGTAGTGGTACAGTTTCTTTTTTATTTACTGCTTATTTACGTATTTCCTTCTCTTGCCATTTTCCTTATAAGCTGCTCTCACGCCACCCAAATCTACCGATGATCTGGAGTTTATTGTGTTTGCCTCTTGAATAAAACAACTCTCGTGTCTATTTTCTTATTTTATTTCAAGCTTCTTTATGGAATCTTCTTACATGACTATGTTGTGTTATTATTTCAATAATTAAATAGATTCTCGGACGCAAAACTAACACAATATAATAAGATACCTATACTAGGTAATTTCTAATTTATTTATGTAATCACAAATAGGTGTGTTTCTCGAATTCATTTTAAAGGATCATTTCGCACTTGAGCCTGATTTAAATACCACGAATCGGGTCATGAAACATGTCGATGAACTTTTGATGTATACCAAATATTTTAGTTTTTTTTTTTTTTAATTATAAACATTTATATACACTTATTTATTAAAAAAAGAACAAAGAAATAAAAACGAAATCGTCCCCTTAAATTAGTTTGCTTCATCAACAGTAAAGAAAATGTTTCAAGCTAACTTATAAAACTGAGAAAAATAATTTGGTATAAATTACATGAAATCTGACTAGTTGAATGTAATTATGACCATTCGATTAAGGTCATATTTCATAACAACCCTCCACAAAAACGCACGCTAACTGAGGGATTAGCGCAGACAAATGAGAACAAGCCAGATTACAGGAGAAGATGATATTTTAAGATAGGAGGGAAAATGAGAAGGCATCCTATCTGGCAGTTAGTGGGGAGGGGGGGAGCTTTTGTCATTATAGGGGATAGACCCCGTATTATACCCCTAAAGGATTTTTTTTTTTCAAATTACCAGTACTATTATACTTGGATTTCTCAAAGGACCTGTTAAGGAACGATGTTAACTAGATTTCAGCACTTCAATTTTCAAGTGGGAAAATTTATTAATGTTATTTATCATACTTTTTTTTCTTAGACCTGTTGGTAACTAGTTCAATCAAGTAACAATTTCCAGAATTCAGCAGTGTTGAACACAATCACCTGTTGTGCAAAGGTGGGCATAATCTGATCTTGCTACACTGGCTCGAATAAAAGCGAAATAGTGCAGTGTAATTTGTATAAAATATCGGTGGATAAAGAACTAAGTTTTTGTCTTTAAATGGGAAACAGATACAATAAGTAAGATCTCTAATGATATTTTTTTCTCCCAAAAAAGGTAGGTACTTCTGAGGCTGTAGATCGACGAAAAAATATTGGTAAAATTCCATTAAAGTTTTTTTTCGGTAAATCACAGAAAACTTTGTTGCTCATGCACATCTTACAGTTGGGCACTTAAATCGTTAAAAAAATGTTTTTCATCAACTGAGCTTGGCTTCAGAACGTTATCGATTCATTTAATGAATATTTATATTTTTATTTGTTGGTTTATGATTTTTTTTTTTAGGTAGTTTTCGTTTGCTAGTTAGAACTGGGTCTGAACTCGACAAAAAGTTAATAAATATATCCTGGTTGGATTTTTCTCGACTAGACTTCCGTGAGTGATGTTCATCATATTTTTTGAAATCCTTGTTCCTCGCTTTACTACAGGCAACATGGCTGAAGATATTATTTCTGTACCATGAATGAGAAAATGATATCGGGTACCATGGGTCCTTTTCTACATAATACTTTGCAGTACCATGAGCAAACTCTTGATATGCATTAGTATTAATTTCGTACCCACTTGATATTGCTATCAGTATTGTATGAAGCCTTTTAATTAGTTCAGCGTTAAAAAATCGCCTAGCCGTATTTCCATCGTTACTATTCCCAAAGATAGGTTTAGGTATTTTAACAATCATACCACATTTTTTCTTAAATCTTTCTTGGATTGGACTCTTGCTTTCTTCAACAACTTGTTTGTTTTCATTGCTACGGGCATGCCATTTTTTTAGTGGAAGCTTGTAGGATAGGTGTATGATGGGTGTATAGGATAGGAAGTAATATAATTTTTTCGTCTATGCACTAACGAAGGAGAAATATTTTTTCTGAGGCTGTGGCAAATTGGTTCAAGATTTTTTAATGAAACCATAATATTTTGATAATGTACTATATTATTATTATTATTATCCTTAACACAGGGCCCATCGTGCACCACTGCACTTCAGTCACTACGACCACTCGGTGATCTTTTGTAACATCCTAGCACCTTCAGTCATCCCAGAGAAACTTAATTTCCCTTATAAAACCCAATATGTTCTTGGCATCCGCTTCACATATTGTTTTTGGTTGTACCACAGAGTCCCCAAAGAATCTTAGTCTGTAGTATGCAAGAGCCTCGCAGTTGCACAACAGGTGCTCTGCTGACTCTTCCCCTTCCAGACATAGTCTGCACTCAGTGTCCTCTACTAGGCCCATTCTCTTGAGATGGTATCTCAGGGGCCCGTGCCCTGTAAGCATGCAGGTTACATTGTTTAACTCTTTTCTTGACAATCTTAAAAGATACATGTACCTTTTGTTCTTCAGGTGGATGAAAAGCTTGGATTGCCTCATCCCCAGTCTACCAGCCCAGAGTGCTGTCCAGCCTTCCTCGAGCCAACGCCCGATCATTCTCTTAATTTAACACTGAGGTACATAACAGGATGGCTCAGGGCCAAGGAACGGAGTCTCAGAACCCCTCCTCGCCAGCTCATCTGCTACCTCATTTCCTTCCACTCCTTCGTGTCCCGGGACCCATATGAGGGTGACCTTGTTTCCCTCTCCCAACCGATTTAGGGAGTTTTTACAGTCTGTTACCAACATGGAGTTAACATAGGGTGAAAGGACAGCCTTCAGAGCCGCTTGACTATCCGATAGTATGTAAAACCTTTGGCCCTTAGGTTTTTTGTCGAGGCTTCTGTTTGCAGCAAACGCTATCGCTTGCACCTCTGTTTGGAACACTGATGGATACGTACCCAGAGGTACTGCCATTTTACAGTTGGGCCCATATATGCCCATCCCGGCTCTCCCATCCTTCCTTGAGCCGTCTGTGTACCATACGTGTGATCCCCTTTCGAAATCTAATACCTTGGTAGCCCAGCATTCCCTGCTGGGAAAAACCACTTTAAAGTTTTTTATAAAGTTGGATTCCCGGGGAATTCTGTCGGCCAACTTGCATAGATCAGTTCCCCGGAATTCCTACAGGAATGTACTATAAGATGGTGGAAAAAAAATATGCTTGGACGGTTTCGGAAGGTTACTAAACCCTTCGCTACATATAAATTAAAACCAATAATATAATATATTTTATTGTATTATTAAGACAAATATAATACTACATTTCAAAATTATATACCTGAAAATGATGATTCCATATCATAAAAATATACAAGTATTAAAATGAAAAAAAAAAAAAAAACGCTCTGTTAATAACAGATTGATGCCACTGAACTTTGTTCACTTTCACCGATTATCAGTACTACACACTACCGTTATCAGCTTGAGGAATTACATTATTTTGTTCTGCAGAGCCCTAACTAACAGAAAATTAAGTAATCACGTTGAAAGGAAAATTTTAGTTTTGGGACTTTCTGCGACGTTTTGCTTAAGTTTGCCCCACTGTGCATCGTCAGGTTTAGGAAGGGGGACAAGTGTCCTATTGGAACTAAAAAAAATAAATGTTATCATCAAAGAACAGCTGTTAACAAACAAAAGTAAATTCGTTCATATGTGTCAGTCAGTAGAGGGTAAACAAATTTTTTGGTAGCCATTAAATAAAACTAAAAATAAATGTATAACTCATACTTACAAAATATAATTTAATAATATCTTTTTTTCTTTTTAAAGAAGGAGAATTGATCTAAAAAGTTATTGTTGCCTAGACTGAAGGATGAGAAGGCCATGAGAAGTGGAGTGTAGGAAGGGCTGTATAGATGTCAAGTGCTCTTCACCAGACAAAGCCGCTAGACACTACTCTTAGGCATAAATATAGATTGCCTTCTTCAGCCCCTCCCCCCTCTCACCCCGCTACCCCTATCTTATCAAAAGCTGGGTCCCGTACCCTTCAGGGTCCGGCAGATATCGGGGTATCAACTATAGATATCATCCTACGACCATTCATTACACACTAGACTTACTCCATCTTAATTAATCTCCTCTTTCACTTCCGCATTAATTAATTATCGCTCTTACTTCCGCCTCCACTCTTGAAAATCGAATTAATGTCGTGGAGCATCGGTTTGTCTTGTCAATTCAGTTTAGCCATGCTGAATACTACTATAGTGGCAAATAAGTAGACGTCTAGTATTTACTAAAAAACGTTGGGCGTAATTTTATTTCAGCATTAGTTATATATTGTTTTGCCTTTTATTGTCTTAATGTTTCATAGGAAAAAAAATGTAAAAAGTATGCTCTCATCCCGACTGGGAAAAACAATAGACCATAGATATATCAATCAATAATCTATTACTTTTCAATTTATATTTTAGAATTAAAAGGATAAAATTACTTAAAATAATAATTAAATTAAATTAACGATTTATGATTATTCAAAATAAACAAAGTTGAGAGAAAATAGAGGTTTTAAATGTAGCTTGTTTCATTTAAACCAATATAGTTCATAAACGGAAGGTCCTAGCGACAAATATAACATAATAAAAACATTATCCGTTAAATCTTTGATATTGGAACTGTTGTAAAAGTTTTGATACGAGTAACACCAACAGAATGGGTTGCGCGTTACATTTTTGGGGGTGATTTACGTTACAATATAAAGTAAAAACCCCTAACCAAAAGGCATATCCATTCCTAAAAAAATAAATATTAATCATGTAAATGAAATAAAGTTGATATAATAGTCCTTATATGCTTACTCTGCATTATTATGGTTTATATATAAACGCTATAAGAATATAGTTTAATAATTAGTCGCTAACCGTTTGTACTTATTTAGTTGTATTTATTTCTGAAATAAAAGTTTTCTTGGTTTTGGTTTTTTTTTTTTTTTTTAGTGCAATACCAAAATTTGACTATTATACTTCATCATATCGTTCATCTGTTGAAGCAATGGCGTAACTGGGACCTATAAGTCAGAAGTGCTTCCAAAAAATTAATAAATCGGTACAAAACATCAAATTAATTGGAGTCTCACCAATCCAGAAGTTTATATGAATACTACATATATATATATATATATATATATATATATATATATATATATATATATATATATATATATATTATGTTGATTCAATGTATTTTGTTTTAGTATCTCGCTTATTTTGTGAAATTTAATTTTTTTTAGTTGCGTCTTTGTTCCACCGGATGAGCGACATGAAAAACTTAAAAACTTGTCTAAATCGAAGTAAAATCTTTCTACATACCTGGCGCAACAATTCATTAATTCTTGATTTCTCCAAAAGCCTCCTCTAGTACAGGCTATATAATGCAGTTATTCCGAATATGAAGAGCCCTTGAGAACACAGTTCTCGGAACACGAGTATACCAGGGATTAGGGAATCATATATTCCTGAGTCATGGCTAGGTCATTGCACCCTTGAATATCTCCTAGTTTTTACTTTGTAATCATAGAACCACATCACTTTCAGGTCCTAAGATTTTACACATGTCTTGTCTGTTTTGTGTTGATGTTAATCCACGCTTCTGAGAAAGTCACCACTTGGCTTATAAATGCCCTCAGGATGAGGATTTTCATTTTATGATTCAAGAACCTGCTTCCTATAAGCTCAGTTCCATGTCAAAAGAGGTGAACGATTCAACCTGCTGGAACTCAAATCTCTTCTTTTAAGGAACAATACTTTTTTGGAAAGTTTGTGATTAATTATTTAGTAACTACAATAAATCCTGAACAAAGTTTACAACAAAAATCGTATTGCATACGCCTCTTACAAGCACACTCCATTTAAAACCAAATTAATTATTTAAACTGTAACTCAACCGTTATATTTACCGGGTTATATTCATCAATTAAGTATAAATATACTTCTTTAATAACGATTTATTACAGTCGGTATGATTCTAGAAAAACACAGAGATAAGCGTTAAAAACACACAGACACAAGAACGTATTCAATGGTGAGAGGAGTCTACTCACGTGCCGGCCTTTAGACTAACAACCTTAAGCAGGACACTGAAATTCAATTGGCCGAATATTGGCCACTAAGATTACAATCGGAGGAACGTTAAAGCTGATTGGATGGAGTAGGGGGGGGGGACACTGATCAATGAGCGCCCCCTCCTTCCAAATTCAAATGGCCACTACCATTGACAAATGGCCAACGTCCACGTGCTCTTTCTCCCACCTTAGATAAATGGTCAGCTGTTATCTCCAATCGGCTAATGTCGGCTAACGCTGCTTTACCATCAACAGGTACAACTAATTTAAGTCAAAGTGATGTTTGTTTACAAGAAAACCAAATTACAATTTACGTTGGAAAACACATTAGTCACTTTTAAAAGTATAAAATATAACTAGATGAATGATCCGAAAACAGAATTCGAAAGTATGAGGATAAAACAGCCAAGAAGGAATTATATAAGCTTTTTCATATTTTTGATATTGACATAAGGTCATAAGAAGTCGGTTAAGTGCATTAGTCCGCTATAATTTCTATTGTAATTTTGTTACATCAACTGCCATCTGTAAACAGAACGTCATACACTCCTAACCTAACATACTACAGTGCTCTTCTGTAGAAGATAACCTCTCTAGGAATTTTCATAGTTCAACAATTGATAATATTTTTTTTTGTAATGCAAAACTCAGTAACTCCATTGAGTCACTGAAAAAAGTCATTACTTTTTCTCTATTTTTTTAATTTCAAGGAGTAAAATGAATTCTGGGAGGTGCTTATTTTTTACATTTACCACATAAAAGAATCAATTCACTGCTAAGGAGTTTACAAGAGATTTATGCAATTACCCCGTTTAGATGGGGAAAGTGCGTAAATGGGACTTAAAATTGATTTTCCTTCGCACTGATAATAATTTTCTGGAATATCAGAGAAATCGACTATATTTTTGAATATTACAAAAAATGTTATTCTAGCATGAATAACTATTTTTTTATGTTAAGTTAAATTTAAACTTTGCACTCCATATGACGCACTTGTCACACTTCACCTTATCTAAAATAACCTATAAAACACGAGATCTTTCTGCTCTGACGCCTTTCCGTGCAAGGAAAGTACAAAATCATTAATGTACAATAATTTCCTATTACATTTGAGCATCAAGGTTCATCTGAAATCAACGTTTACACCTAAACAAGCTATTAAAGCTTAAACATACAAAGAAAAATAATATAGATGACTGTAAGGTATATTTTACAACGAAGATAATCTGGGAGGAATTCAAGAATAAGTAACTCCTCAGGGAAACGTTATAGTTATTTAATAAGTTTTTTTGGTTTCATGGTTAACATAATTAGGTTACAGATGGATATAAATATATTCTGATAATAAATGTTTACTAAGATTGGGGAAAGTAGCAAGAATTGACATTTTCCGAAATTAAAAGTGTGGTTTGATGATAAGAAATGTTTAGAAATATTAGAGGCAGAGGAATTTTTAGAAGAGATGGGTTAGTGTTGAGAGATGCGGGTTTAAAGATTTTGGTTTTCCCGTTATATACGGAATAGCAATTGGGAGTGGAGCAAGGTATACAGAAAACTACGCTGGATATGAGATAGAAAGGAAAAACAAATCTGTGTAGATATCTTTAAGTTTATGATGTAATTTAAGGCGTAGGTTAGAGAAGCTAGAGCAGAGAGATTTTTGAATAAGAGTTCCTATTGATGAACCACTAGCTACAATCACTAATAGACTCAAATTTTACATATTTGTACATATAGATTACGGCCCACATAAACATTTATATCAAGCAGCAATAAATTACACTACACATAATCACGTCTAAGTAGTACATCAGTTTACATTTAAAGATATTATAACGTTTTTAAAGTTATATAAATTTTATCATACATGTCAGAAATTAAAGACATATAAACAAATCAAATATTAAGGGTTAAAGAATACTTTTTCCGAAAAATGTTTATTTCATTAGATTATTTGACATTTTTTTTTGTATGAGTTTTATTTTCAATTAAAACTCACACAATCAAGTAACCGTTTTCTCAGATCATATACTATATATTTATATTATTTTAAATGTATGATAGAAAAAATATTTTATTTAATGAATTTAATATATAACATATATATATTTTATATATATTTAATTTAATATATATATATATATATATATATATATATATATATATATATATATATTATATATTTATTATATATATATATATATATATATATATATATATATATATATATATATATATATATAAATATTAAAATTTAAAATATAAAATTTGGACAAAATGGATCAAAAAAACAAGCGACCACTCATGTTACGGAAATTGGCGCGACCGGTGGAAGGTTAAAATATTCAATGTGTAGTATTAAGTTAAAAAAAAAAGTTTTAAATTGAAAAAAAAATAAAAGACTGCCTCGTTGAAATGATTAATAACGGAACCAAACCCGGAACAATTGAAATACTTCTAAGAGAGGAATAAAATTTGGAGAATGTTGGGTGGCCGATGAAGTGGAAAAACCACCTACTAACAATTCCTGATAATGAAAAGTTAACTTACATAAAAACGACCCTTTAAGGGACATTTTTTCTTTGAAACTTTTCCAATTTACAGATAAAGATCCGGGCTCCTTGCGACTCCAACGCTTCATAAGCCAATTACGAAGTGGGTCAGAAAGTTTACTCCTTGACTTTAAATTAACCATTTTTTCCAGGGCTTTGAACTTGAGGGAACAAATTGAATAGAGCGTTTTAAACTTGAATATTCCTAATAGTATTTAGATGAGTGATTTATGAAAATGGATTTATGCTAACGATGGTTTTGGTAAAATTGAGTTTTTAACCATGAATTGTTTAAAAATTTCACAAAAGAAACATTTTTAGAAGGTCATAATTATTTTGAAATTTTCTTTTTGTGCATAAAAAGGGGGTAACGAATAAAAAATAAACTTTATCCTAGAACAAATAGACACAATTACAAATGTAGAACATCACAAGTATAGAAATTAAGATCTAATCAGAAAATATAAAAAAAAACATAGAAAATATAACAGAACCACTAAGAAAAAGGTGCGGGATATAGTTCAGATAGTCCAGAGCGACTATCATAAAAATCATAGCTCATCATAAAAAGGAAGTTATCTAGTTCTAAACAAATTAATAATATATGACTAAATATATGAGTATATAATCAAAGGCTATCAAGATTAGTATGGATAAATTTATCACTGGCATAATAAGAAGCATTGGGGATCATTAACAAATTAAATAGTTATGATTAAATAGTTTAATCTCTAAATAGATCTACATAGAATTACGTAAATGTTTATTTTGTAAATAATTGGATGTGAATA
The DNA here is from genome assembly GCA_003667255.2 of Euschistus heros. Lineage (NCBI taxonomy): Eukaryota > Metazoa > Arthropoda > Insecta > Hemiptera > Pentatomidae > Euschistus > Euschistus heros. Next base: position 587,712 of record RCWM02000007.1, on the reverse strand, counting down.
ACAAGAAATATAGTATGTAGTAAATATATTCGGAAACTAGGAGAAGTCTCTTGACGTCTTGCGCATAGATTCTTAAGAAGACGCCAGTAAGTAGAAAAACAACAACTGAAAATGGAAATATGCATACAGACACTCTTATGTACATTAATACCAAAAAGAAAGAGAAAAACAATGATACTTTATATACACGAGTGGGGAAGCTGTATAAAATGTGAAGGGTAAGGAGTTTCAAAAAGAGACATCACTAACGATTAAGAATATTTCAAAAGAAGCAATTTGATGAAAGTGAACTATGCAATCAAATGTTGAGATCTGATATTCAAGAGAGTTGAGGGGCGAAGGGCTAGTATTTCATGAATATTGGGAAGTTTTATGAATTATAATCATAGAAAGGAAATTGAAATAATGCCGTCAGGAATAATTAATTACCAAGCCAGCACCTTATAAGAATATAATAAATTAAGAACTAGGTATTTAAAATAATAATATAAGTATTTAAATTATAATTAAAATAGAAAAAATAAAATGATTCATGAAACTTATAATAATGTAAAAACATTTTACCATTACATTAGATTAAAACAACGTGGAAATTTCAATAACTGTTTTACAATAATTTGAAGGGTGCACCTTCTGCAGTATTGGGTTTAGAACCTTTTTAAAGGTTTATTATTGTGAGAGGGAGAGAATTCCAGAGAATTGACAAGAGAGGTTGGGAAGATCTCTCGTATCCTCTATTTCAGGGGGAAGGAGGATATGGACGGGAAGGCTGTTGTATAGTTCAGAAGTGTATAGAGGAATTTAACTGAAGAAGTTCAAAAACTGTAATTCTTTAGAAGATCCGAAGATGAATTTGACGAAATCGCTCTTATATACTTACAATTAGTTACGATGTATGCTTGTAAGTATTTATATTATAGTTAAGGTAACGTTTATTTCCAGTTTCTGTAGCTGAAGAAAAACAAAAGAATATGACAAGAATTTCAGAAAAACTTTTAATTAATTTCGTGTTTTTAAGACAATTTAAGACAATTGTCTTAAAAATTATTCGATTTTTTTCTTTTTTTTTCGATGAACTTATTTCGTACCACATTTATCTTTTATTCTTTTTTTTCTTTTTATCTTTTTCTTTTAAATCTGTTACTTAATATCTAACTATTACAAATAAACGATATAATATCAAGATTAAACCCACAAGAAATTCACGTATTATGCTAAATGCGTGGAGTATGATATATTATCAAATACACGCCTCTTGTATAGTATATGGAAGTAAAAAAAAAAAAAAAAATAAATAAATAACATAGTAAATATAACAAATTATACATAAGTTTATAATTTCATATATTTATAATTTATAAACGTTTCTTTACATATTTTCAAAAATAGCATACAAAAAATAATACTTAAAAAAACTTTATACATGATATATTGATAACTTATATACTTTATACAGTTGTAAATATTTCTAAATAAAAAACTATAAATATTGATAACAATACAAAATAATGAATTTTCATTTTCCTTAGTATCTTTTTAAATTGTTACACATATTTCACATAACTAATTAAAAAAAAAAAAAAAAAAAAAAAAAAAAAAAAAAAAAAAAAAAAAAAAAATTCACATTATATAGTTGTATAAAGTATAGTATTAGCACTAAATAAAGATTATTTCTTCTGTAATATAGTGATGAGAGGATTTGGTAATACAGGTCCCGTTTCAGAATTCAGACGCTTTGCCCGCTTAGCCAAGGTAAAGCGTAGGAATTCTAAAACAGGCCTGTACCATTACAGTATTCGAGCACACATCCACTTCTCCATCAGGATTGGGCTCAGCGCAGGAGGTCCTTTATGTAAATCCTAATGGAGGCAGTCAACTGTTCCAACACCTTCCACCAGTCCAATAAGTACAATATAACAAATATCATGATCGGAGAAGTTGTTTTAATCTTGAGGATAACACATCTTACATTCTTAAAGAGTAAAAAAAAAAATACATCTGTAAGCATAACAGTATTAACAATATACAATGATTAGTTTAAATTACTATTTATATAATGGTAGTGTCGAATGGATATGGATTATTGCATAATAATTTTAAGCGACATCTTAAAGGAAAGAACTTCTAATTTTACGGTAGTTTAATCCACATGTCATACCCAGAGTGATCCCAGCAATTCTCTTTAAACCCAGTGCAGACTGATTGAGAGCGCTATAGAACAGCCGCTGAGGACATATGTGGAGAAGCTGGCCATTGCCAGAACTCCAGCATAAATACATATTTGTAAAAGTTCACACCTTTGTTGCTTTGTCGCTAACGTAAGAATTTAATATTTAAAATAAAAATATTTTATTCCACATAGAGTATTGATATCAAAATAGTATCTAGTGTGTCTACAATTAAAGAACAACAATGGTTAAAAGGAGTTTAATATTTTGATAAAAGATGATATCTTCAAATCTGCAAAAAAATTATTGTTGAGGATAACAAATAGAATTTCTTTTTTTTTTATCTTTCTTTCTTTCCCCTATGAATAATGTTAATCATAATTTAATTATATATAATTTATTTATATATCCTGTTTAAATTATTCTTATATTTCTATTTAGAGGTCGGATGGCCAAACTGGTTCATAGACCACATGCGTGTCTAGGATGGCAAACCACCCATTCTTTAAGGAAAGTTATGTTTACCTGGGTGTTTCAAGTACCTTAAACTCATCAGATTCATTTGATTCCTGAAAATTCGGAGTCAAATACTTAATCATGATTACATTTTGTTCAACTCTCGAGACCCCTGCCTCGAGATCAGCTTACTGCAGGCTCAGACCGACCGGGCTTAGGGGTATATCCTATTCAACATATCTTAATTGGGTATTCTAAAGTGGTTTTATAGCAGCTTAGGCCCACAGACGGTCTGTTTGTGGGAAACATGTACAGGTACTAGGCAGCCTGCTGACCCTTAGCAGCCATAATATGTGAATCTAGACCGATTAGTCACTGTCCTTGAGAGTTAAGTGTAGGAAGCGCACTGGCGAAATGGTCCCAAAGGAACAGGCAACCGGACCATGGGTTGCCATAGTTGATATACATGATTGTTTATTTTATGTCCTTATGTCCTTATTGGGGGAGGAAGGACGTATTACCATATTAGCAACAAACGGATTCTAGCAAGTGTGAGACATAAAGGTTTTTTCGATGTCTGCTACTGAATATTAACCAACCTGCCCGGTATTCGACCTGGAAAAGCTTTTGTCTACCAAACTCTAAGCTGTTGCTTATACTTATCTAATTCAATGTTTATTTTAAAGATTTGGTAGTGGCTTTGTTTCTTAAAACCTGCCTTTTGCAGCCCAGCCGATGATGGTATCAATATAGAGAATATAAAGGTATAATAGCAAAGATACACAGCTAGCACACGCTGACACAACAAGGGGAGGAGATAAAGCCCGCTATCGAATGTTTATAATTAGAGTAGCGAGAGGAGACTAAATAGCACTACCCCCCCCCCCCCCCCCCCCGAACAGTATTGTGGCCCAACTTATCGCGGCATCTCATTGTGTTCTCTCCTCCACAATGCCACCCCCTCCCGCTTCATCAAAGCCCGCGTTAATTTTGTACGGACAATGCCGGGCTTCGGTCCCTTCTTCTCCACTGGCCGACTTTATCCTCGATTCTATGGCTTCGCCTGTCCTCCATCAATCGATATCTTCCCAAAGATAATTTGTCATGCTTTTAATGAAGTCTTCGAGCTTTGACTAACGGAACTCTTAAATAAATCTTAAATTTATTTTACTATATTACCATCATGCGTCTATTTTCTCTATTAAAATATTTTGTTATTAAGCAGATATATTTTTAATATACGTATAAAAAATATAATACAAACTTACCATCCAATCCACAATTCCCCGAACTACAGTAAATGGTCGCAGGAAATTCCACCGCAACCTTTCATCCTAACCTCTAGCTTAATCATTATCCAGTTCCACACTTCCTGATAACCCCTCTCGCAGACTAAAACGGCAGTGGCCCCGAGATCTTATGTAAAATTTATTTATGTTGGAGTTCTGGCTATGCCCAGCTTTTCTACTCATGCCATGAGTGAATGTAGCCCCCTCACTCAGCGAGTGAAACCTCCACTGGGTAATTCACATCAATGACTCAACTGAGAAAGAAGAGCTGGGACCTCTCTGTGCCAGGCTTGTCCCTTTATAAGTAGAGGGACAGGTCTGGTCGGTGATCTCTAGGATGAATGTATATTGTTAATAAAGTATGATTGTATTTTTAACCTTTAACCAGTCTTATCTTTTTACTATTACTATTATTTAAATTTTTTATATGTCTATTTTTTAAAGTTAAATATTTCACTAATATATATATATATATATATATATATATATATATATATATATATATATATATATTTTATATATTATTTTATATTATTTATGTCTTTCTTCTTTTTTCTTTTTTTTACTGTATATAATGTGTGAATTAAGCCATATATAATACTTATATATATATTACTTATTGCCCACATATGTGGCAAATTGTAATAATTACTCATTCAAAAAAAACAAAAAAACAAACTATGTGTCTGTTTTCTCTATTAAAATATTTTATTATTAAGCAGATATATTTAATATAAGTACATTGCATAAAATTCTTTCGGGTAATGACATCGAATTACGACTATATTTTTCAAACTGCACGGACACATTGACAGCGTTTCACTACTTCAACTCTTAATAGACAATTCTTTAGAGCTTTCACTTAATTACAAAGACTTATCTACACTGAAGTAATTAGACCTATTTGTATATTTCACTTCGTATCCAATCAATGTTCAATGCTCCTTATGTAACAAATACACTTATCTATCATGATTTTAGGGTCCCGTATATTGCAGAATCTTCCCAAACGAAATACCTATCCATACTCGAAACCAATAGTCTCTCTATTCACTTCCCATTCGATGTTCGTAAACCCTTCAAGACGCCCGAAAAGAAAGAACAGAAAAGAAGACGGAAGAAAAAAAGAAGACACAGTTACAGAACTTTTATTGAATAAAATTTATTTTATTGAATACCAAGGAGTACTTAATATTTCGTAAAGAATTAGGTTATGAAGTCTTTATTCATGTTATATATTGATATTTTTCTATTATAATGTGATATCTAGCCACTTTCTCCTCATGATTATAGACTACTCATTTGAGTAGCTTGAATAACTTTATACGATGAAAACCTTTTAAAAATTATTCAGAAATTAAAATTTTTTTTCATACTACCTCTCATGAGGTAACCCAAACTTTTTCAAATTCGGCATTGGAAAGATGGTCAGTTGATAGGAAAAGTGTGTTGAAAAAGATTCATATTTTGAATAAAATATAATTGATTTGTTTTTTATAATTTGTATCTACTTCCTGTTTCCGAATACGGAAATTTCATTTAGATTAACAAAATAAAAAATATATATTTAAATATATGAATGCATCATGAGTGGCGTGCACTACTTATACAATTGAAATGATATTATGAACATTTTTTTTACTTATAATTTCTCTTGTCCATAGAATTACAGAAAAGAACAAAAACTGCTTCGTTTTGGTGGCTATTGAGGCTAAATAAGTGATAATTCTGGATACTAATATAGTCTTTTACCAATGTGAGAATTTCATAATGAACAGAAACAGACTGAAAATAACAAAAAACAACAGTTTAGAGCTGTCAGGAAAAACTTATATGCTTTTCAACAATGTTTTTTGATATTTATTTTTCATTAACTATAAACTCCTCATCTCCTAACCTGTTACTTATCGACAGTAAACAATTAATTCTATTGATATAACAATTTCACAATTAAGTGAAAAATACTAGACACCGCCGTTTAACAACATTTACAAATACTACTTAAACTGATTTTATAACAATTGTCTGAGCCAAAGTAAATGAGAAAGAATGAACAGTTGTTTTTGTTTACAGAGTTCTTTTAGGAATTTAAAGGGGAAAACAGGCAGACTCTGTTTACACCATGGGATGAAACTGACTGCGCCGCTCAGAAAGGTTTTTCATCAGACAATGAACAGAAAAGTTTCCTCTAAGCTTTCCAGATTACGCATGACCAACGTAGGTCGGTGTTCAGGAATTTTATTTCTGTTGCCTGAAAGTTACAAAGGTGTTTGAAGTGGAATTTATTACGAAAGAGTTGTTCGGTTTCCAATTAACTTAGTTTTAGTGAAATGAGTATCTCAGAATTATGAAATCTGTAATCAAAAAAAATACTGAGAAGTACATTTCATACCCAATCTTTACATAAAGAATATACAATAAAAAATTTAAATATGTTTTATTTATTAATATTACGACTTGAAATAACAATAAAGCCTTAATTGTTTCGAAAATACGGTCCTGCAAAGAATATTTATCCCAAAGAAAATGCACGTGCGGAAGAATTTAGAAGGGCCCCGATTCGGAACTCCAGGAGTTTTAACCGGTAAACGCGACAGTTAAAATGGGCATGAATCCCAAATTCAGTATACGATCTTGAGCCGTCAGGTAAACGACCGCGGGGTAGACTGAGACATTGATGGAAGAATTGGGTTAGGGCTATTTTTTTTTTTTTTTTTTCATCACTTGCTTTGAAATAATAATTTTTGTGTAAAATAATAATAATAGTAATTATTTCAAAGTCCTTGGTAATCACTAGACTGTTATTAATAAACATTTCCTTAACTGAATCTAATACCCTTATAAGAAGGGGGTTAAAGATATATTTTAATGTGGCAAAAAACAAGGACTAAAGAAAACACAAATTGAATTAGGTGGTGAAATCGGGAGTCTGAAATGAAACTCGCAACTTCCACGTGAAAATAATGTGAAATAAGCCTCTAATCTACTAATGAATCACTCAAGGGTATCGGTGAATAGGTGGACCAATATTTGGCAGAAAGAAAGTTCGCAGAAACTGAAATTCAATTATTCGATTTTCTATGCTACCACATAATTCTGCTGAAGTTAAGGTTACAGAAATGCTGTAACATCAACTGCAATAATAGCATAATTTTTTTTTCATTTAAAGAAATTTACATAACTTCAAAAATTTTTCAGACAGTCCTGATCTTGGGGTGTCGAGGATGGTGGTGTCGGCACAGAACTAAAGGGTTATATTAGCCTTATATTTATTTTAGTGATGTTTCGCTACCTAAATTTTTCGATTCTCGATTACGGTACCTCTATTTACAATACATTGATATTACATATAAAAAACGACGTAAAAGCTAAAAAACGTAAACCAAATTTATTATAAAAATAATAATAAATTAAGAAATGAATTATTTAACAGTAAAAAGCATTTATTATCTACAATATCCAGCATATAATATGATTGCAGGTCAAACTATATGTAATAAATGATTCATAAAGGTAAATATTATCTGGATTCCATTTACTACTTATGGAAGTACTAATGTTTACCTTAAGAGAATACTGAATAAGAGAGATTTTTTTTATTTCCTTATGAAGAAATGATAAAAATAAAATCCTGAGAATATGAATGAAAACAAATATAAAAACAATAACGGAACTACAAAATAAGGGATAAGATTCATAGGGAAATACGGTAATATAGACCTGAGAAGGGAACAGGGAGGTTTTTAGAGGTAGTTAGGCAGTGCTGAGGCGGCAGGTGTCGGGGTAATGTGACCTGATGGAGTGGAGGAATGTTCATCTCTTGGGAGTGATATGAGAATGGGGCCGAGTTCTAGAGGAAATACTAAGGCTGAAATTCAAGACATACATTCCCTGATACTTTACTTCCCAAAGTTAAATATTCACTGTTTTATCATTTCTTTATAAATTTAATTTCTTGTCACACTCTAATTAATTTCGTATCCTCACAATCTACAAACGTCCGGAGCTTCCAATAAATTGCAGAAGACTAATTTATATGATAGTAATTAGACCTATTAGGACATGTATGGTTGAGCTGCAATAAATATTTCTACCTATCCTCGTCTTATCCATTCCTTACAATCCGTAATCATTCTAATCATCTTTTCTTTACTTACTCACAAATGAACTTATCTATCAAGATCATAAAGTTGGTGATTTAGCCCAAACCAGATCCTTTCATAGTAAACTCCAATACCGCTCAAATTTACTTGTTTCTCAATTGTCTTCCCAATTCTTGCTTCGGGGCATCTGAAAAGGGTTACCTAGAGACCTTCTAATGTAAACTTTTTATAGAAGTGCTACTGAAAAGTAATTCTTTACAGTTTGTCATCGCAATTTCACTTAAATTTATTTTGTAGCAGTTAATATAATAATTGAAATATATATGTATATATATAAAAGAATGATAGGTGTCACTAGATCTTATCGAAGCAATTAATGCTAGAATAAGTTGCTTATTGTTTTAAAACGGTTCAAAACTATTTTGAAATAAGACAATATAAGAATTTAAAACCATTCCTAAGGGTTTCTCCACATTCCTCCACTTTTTAAATTCACATTGTGCCAACCACAACAGATAAGTATTAATCAATAAAATAATGTAAACTCTAAATAATTACAGAAAATAATTTAAAATAGTTTAAATAATTAAAACTTGGAATTATTTTATTCATTGATTTTTAATAATGCTCTCAATGAAATAAGAAAAATATGTTTATTAATACTTAATTGAAAAAAATCCATAGTAATAGTAATCAACATGAAGCTTAGAAAAAAAGTCTGTAGATCAACGAAAGGAAAACTTTATATATATTTTATGTATAACTACAGTATATGAGAGATGCTCAGAACCGATTCCAAAACATACTAGTAAAATTAATGATCATAGTTTCTCGATTTCCAAGGCCTTCAAATATCTTGGAGCGTTACTTACAGAGAAAATAAATATTGCAAAGAAATTGAGGCTAAAAAATCAGGAAATTTTTGCCATTTTTTGGTGTGATGCATATCTTAAAACTCAAAGATATTCTTTTCGGTGCTGATTTGATTATTTATAAGACTATTATACGCCTAGTTGTAACCTATGGTAGCGAAACTATATTTAAGAAAACTAACTTTAATTGGTACTAAGAACCCATTAAAGTTATTAGTATAACATATGGACCCATTAATTATGAGGGAGGGTGGTGGATTAAATCGAACAATGAACTTTAATATGTTGTATGATATGTATTGCATGAGCAGCTAGTTAAAAGACTTTGTGAAGTTTTAAAAAAATGAAAAGATTGAGGCGGTTCGGTCATGTGGAGTGTTTGAAAAGAGATAGTCTCTCAAGGGAGATGTTTTATGAGAAGCCAAGAGGTACTCGAGGGGTCACCTGTGGTGTAGTGGTTAGCATAGCAACCTACTAAACCCAAGATCGCGGGTTCGCAGCCCGGCAGATGACCTTAGGATTTTTTAAAGGGAGTAAAAAATCCTTAGCTATGCCGTCCTTCGGAAGGGACGTAAAATTGGGGTCCCGAGCCTGTGCGATGTCAGGTACTCGTTAAAGATCCCTATCCTAATTATACCTGGATAGGCAAAATTTAGGACTCCCACCGTAGCATCGTCCGATTAGCCATAGCAGCATAAAGTGACGTTAAACGAAATAAACAAACAAACAAGAGGTACTCGAAGACGTTGTGGTCCTAGAGTGTAATGTTTGGATGACGCAGATGCCAGTTAGGAGTCAGATGATGGAAAGCTGTTCCTTCCAATGTTCCTGCTGCAGGCATTAACAATTAGGCGACTCGATGATCGAGTGCGTTAAGGCCACCGATACGGGAAGCCTTGACCTTCCTACCTTGGTTAGAATAGGTTATTAATCCTATTAGGTATAGTAAACATCCTTTCCGCTCTAGTTGCAGGATATAAGGACTTGAAACCCGAACAAGCAACAACTATAAATAATGAAATAGTATGAGAAACGCGAAAAATATGTTTAAACTAAAACAGAAAATAGAACCCAACGTTAAGCCGGCAGTGAGAAGATATAAACGAGGCAAAAGAGAAGTATCGACAGGGGACGCTTCAAGTCAACACTGGCGATGTGAGCTCATTTCCTGGCCGGGACATTGTCAACAACCAGCGCCACATCTCCTCCCTCCCCTCCCACCTTCCCCCACCCCTCAGTCAATACCTCTCCAGGTGGCAATTACAGCCATAATTACAGGCCCCGGGGGCTTTTTTTTCCACAACTTGCCTCTTCACGAACTGCCCTTACTCCTCAAATGCTCGGCCTAGTTCTACCCAAGCCCTCGTAACTGCTGAGTAGACCTAGTACTAGTAAGGTCTATTGTAGGTTTAACTGATACCATAACACTAAAGTAATAAAAGTTTATATGCAAAGGTAATTTAACCTCTATAAATCCTGACTAAGCTACATCCAATTCAATTTTCTATCGGGTGAAGGATCGGTCAATACTTTTCTCATTCACAATTAAATATTTTAAAAAAATTTAAACTAATTTAACCATTTTTTAGAGAATGCCATTTTTTTTTTTTCATATCCCGCTTCAATAAAACTGGATTTTGTTTTAGTCCCATCTTCTTTAACATACCTTTTAAAGGAGATGGAACTAAAATGACATTAACATTTTGGTTTATGTTATAAGTATGTCGCCAGTAAATATAGATCAATTTATAATCATCGGTTGTAATCACTTGTATCTAATATCAAAAATCTTCAAGAATGGTATCAGAACTGGGAGATTCAAATAAAATCCATTAAGCCACGTTAGTTGATCGTGGTAAGCAAACTACCTTTAAGTATCATTAAGGACGATCTCAAACCCCTGTTGAACAGATTCACTAATTAGGACTTCGTTGTGACAAAGAAGTAATCAACATACAACGTTGGAACGAAAAGGAACTCCAAAAGATTCATATTCATACATAGCTAACTAGACAACGTACGACACAAACACGTAAGGCAAATTTGAAATTGTAAAAAAAAGAGAGGTTCTTAAATTATCCAGGAAGGATTTACTTGGAAATACCCCCTTCAGAATACAGCACATGGGAAACCTGGTAAGAGAGGTACAAGGAGTGGATTAGAGAGCCCGATGATCCCCGACCAAGATTTCCAAGAGTATTATCCCGACGGTGGAGGAAGCCGTCCTATGTTTTATTCAACCCCGGGCCCGGAGTCGTTATTAAATTTGTAGCCGGCTGGTCAGCAACGGCATTCCAGATCATAAAACTTCTCTCCGTCTCGGCTAAATTATTAAGCTGGCCCATTACACCATTTATCTTTCATAAATAAGTCACAATCTAAGGGGGCTCTGTAATGTGTGGATTAGGCTTTAAAAAGCGAAACTCTAGAGTATGGATTAGTTAAAAAAAAAAAAAATACCAAAGCGTCAAGTTCCCTTCAGATGGATATTTAATTTTCTCAGGAGCGAGGAATTTGTATGAACTACCATGGTAAAGGTACACATGTACCAAAAATTATGTTTTTTTTTCTTTGTATAAATTCAGGACAATAAAATTTTTTTTAATTATTATTATTATTTTTTTTTAAATAAACAAACAGAAAAGAACTATGCAATATGTAAATAATATAGATAGCTATACAAGATATAAAGACAAGCTATACAATATATAAGTTGAAATACATGGAGGACACGTCAGGTACAAAGAGATCCTAACGCTGCTCTCTTTCCTGCTATACCGTTGTATACGGCTGAGCGATAGCACAGTTCCTCACAACAAGAGTAGAGAAGCTGGCTAGTACCAGAGCTCCAACATAAATACATATTTACAGTGAGGGGGGCCACCAAGATGTGTGGAACTGGATAATGAAAACAAATGATTATAAATGCATATTTATTTGCCTTTTTTTTTTGAATAAACAATACAATTTTTGTTAGAACAACAATTAAAAAAATTGCGACTTGCATTACATTTGGGCTAGGGTATTTCCCCATCATTAAATTGAAACACAACGGAATAAATATAATAAAATCCCAGAATAAAGCCTAAGAAACGGCTATTATGCTGACTATAGTGCAAATCAAAATGGATGCCTCTAGTCAGTTTCTACCTCAGCGATTGAGAGGTAAGCTCCCTCCACTTGTCTATAAATCCATGCGGTCATTTTAAAACCTTCACGATTATTATTTTTTAATGAAACTGATACTAGAGCGTGATACGACTATATTGAGTCTAACTCTATAATCTTATCAGTTGAAAAAAAAATGTAACCAAAACTATGACAACTTTGGTGATAATCGATTTTCAAAAATTGACTAATTTCAAAAAATTAATTCTTTTGAGTGGAAGTACGTTTGGTGTGATTGTGGGAGCAAGCCAGTCCTTAGAGGGTTAAAGATATTTTGCGGAAATTCCTAGTAAAATTATTTGTTATCGTTTTTAACTGAACTTATATAAGGAAGAACTACTTTTTTATAAATTACGTGGGCACCGTATTAGGGAATAAAGCTATTAAAGGAGGCCTCAACACTAGGAGAATATAAGACGGAGAGTTAATAAGAGGATATAACAAATGATGAAGTGGCCAGCTGATACAGGCCTTATAAATGACCGCTGCGCCTCCTCATCAATATTCCTAACTCTTACCTGCCTCCGCCATCTTATCCATATCGCCGCTCTGTCAACCTTATCTCATAAACATAGATCATTTATAATCTTCGGCACAACGCTTTATTATTTAACTTATTTTAGAAATTGAACTGCGAATTTTCTGTAATTTTTTTTAGTTGATATTACAACAAAAAAATTATAACGATCTGTTGGAAAAGTATTCTTTTTAACACGAAACATGTTTTACCCGTGACCTGGTTTGGCGAAAGCGATACGTTTGTGGAGAACGCGAGGGCGTTACGCGTAGTTGGACATGCTCTAGCTCTGTTTAGTCCAGTCAATTAGTGCTGAAATGAGAGGTGCAGAGTGCATGAAATATGCGATTATTTTTTACCTTAGGGATTTTTTTGGAGTAGTTAGAAGATAAACATTCTAAAAGTTCCCGCCCCTTGGGGTTAGCCAACGGTTGGGGGAGGGAAGAAGGTCCCATTTTTGGGTTTTTCGATTATATCTCGAAAACGATGGACTTATGAAAAATATTTTTCAAATACAAATATTCCTATAACATTGTATATACACATATTTGTGGAACTTGCAACCGTTTTCGAGATATATGTCACCAATGTCTATAATTTTCGAAAACAAATATTTTTACCATTTTCTTCTAGTGTTTTCCACAATCATTTCAAAGAAAACATATTAGTATCAGAGTTTTAGAGCATTAAATTTACTTTAATTTCATATATACGTCTCTGGCACTTGAAGCTAATGTTTCGTAAAAATTGAGATAAACATTTTTTTTTTTTTTTTTTTTTTCGAAAATTATAGATTTTTAAGAACGTATATCTCAAAAGTCAATGTAAGTTCGAGAAAAATATATATATATAGACAGAGAGAGAGAGAGAGAGAGAGAGAGAGAGAGAGAGAGAGAGAGAGAGAGAGAGAGAGAGAGAGAGAGAGAGAGAGAGAGAGAGAGAGAGAGAAAAAAAAAAATATCGGATATTTCATGCACTTTACAATAAGTTTATTAACTGGACTTGTTGGTGTTGCTCGATTCAAAAATTTGGCATCTCGCTTGTCAAAACTTTAATGGAGAACATTTGTCGCTAGCACCTGCCATTTAGGAACTATATTGGTTTGATAGAAAAAAGTCACTTTTAAAAATTTGAAAATTTGACGATATCCTACTAGTCAAAAATTTAATTGAGAATATTTGGTTTGAATGAAAAACGTCAATTTTTTAAAAGTTAATATAAGAAATTCATGAACCCTACGATAATATCATCAATAAAATAATTAATCCTTGTCCAATAAGAGGCCAATAGAGATATCATAAAACTAGTCAAGTCCAAATTCCAGATTTTTTGTTGTTCTACTAGATTATCTTTAGGTGGAAGCTTTTCTCCCAAACATATTGAAATCACATTGAAACGGCCTTACAAGAAATCAGGCCTCTTTCTAATCCAGCCAAAACTTTAAATTTATCGACCAGCTGTGAAAGTTTTAAAAAATGGACTTGGCTGTATTAGAAATCCTAAGCCCTTTTTTTTTTTTTAATATAGTGTATGAGATGTTTTTTGTTTAATGACAAACAAGACCGGTCTTAGGTTTCACCTAATGGCAATAACATAAATACTTATACGGTCTAGACTACTGTAATTGCCTATGTTTAAAATATATATTGTTAATATATAATTTTTATTTTGATAAAAATATAGTTGACTGTTAATATTATTATATTTTTATCATTATGGATCGTAAACCTCTGAGCCAACAACAAGAATCTAGTGTGACAGTCATCGTTCGTCTCCTCTCCAGTGTGGTTCGATGGCCCTGAAGAAGACCTTCAAGTTGGTCGAAACTTTGGCACGCATTGAAGTGTTTCTGCTTGGCCGCGGTATTCCTCATTGACAGCATCCCTGATTATCTTCTTCTCTATAATTTTTATTTATTTAAATTAACTATTACTCAGTGGTTACTATAGAATACATACAATAGGTTTCATGTTTTATATTTAAATAAAGCTTACATTTATGTCTTGGTTATATTTGTGTTTAGTTATATTGTAACAAATTTTATTGATCTATTGTTGAATAGATTAATTAGTTAATGGCAAAAGAAAATACAGGTGAAACTTGAACGTGATGCTTTCAGTACGGAACAATGTTGCTATAGAGAGCTCTCTCAGAAAGATAAAATTCCCTTCCGGGCGCAAAATTAATCTTCTGCTACAAAAGTGAGGATTGGAAACAGGCAATGCTCAGCCCGATACTAGTATATTCCTTAGGGTTGATGAATTAATTGCAACTTTTATTGGAATAATTCTATTAGAAAACTAGTTTCGAATGGTAAATGTTCATATTCAGAAATCAAATACATTGGTACACATCTGAGGAGGTCTAAAAGATATTTAAAATATATCTATCGTGGAAGGGGAAAGGGGGCAGGTAGGTTAAATTTTGGGGGTTTCACATAGGATTTCCCTTTATAACACCTGTATTTTTCTACTTGATGTATTATTTTTACTCCCGAGTCTTTGATCCTATACCATCGTGCATTCCTCAAGAGATAGTGTATTACTGTTAAAACCTATATTCTCTTTTCAAAAATTTAAACATAATTGTTCTTCTTATTCATTAATTCATCGTTTATGATTAATATTTTTAGTAACTTTAATGATACTTTCAGAATGTTGACCGTTAATTTTAATTTATAACTGTACTTAAAGTCTTTAACTATTGTCATGGCATCATTATAATAACAACATTTTAAAAATATTATAAAATT
The DNA here is from genome assembly GCA_003667255.2 of Euschistus heros. NCBI lineage: Eukaryota > Metazoa > Arthropoda > Insecta > Hemiptera > Pentatomidae > Euschistus > Euschistus heros. The sequence goes on along the minus strand of RCWM02000007.1, from coordinate 572,387 downwards.
GAAGAGCTGAAATGTAGAAATAAGACAATAACTGACCAAAGACAAAGACATAGAATTGGGAATTACAGAGCAACAATTATGGCCGCTATCAGAGGCGGAGCCAATAATGACCGGACACATTCCAACTGCTATTGCTACACGTTCCAGGTGAATAATTGTCATTGGATTAATCACAATGGCTAATGTGAACAAGGCGGGTGTCAATGTGTTGCTCCATTGTCTCTGTTCAATTATCTCTTCGTCAATTAGTAATATATAGCATGCTAATTGAGTCTTAACCTTCGTCAAATAAGGGTCGTTCGTCCATATTGGTTTCCAGAAAAAAATCAAACATCATTAAATGAACAAACAGCAGTAAGTAGAATCATAAATACCAACGTTCCGCAGAAAAAACGAGAATATCTCTGAGTATAATTAATTTTACAATAGATTAGATAAAAAACAATATGTAACAGAAAACTAATTTAAATTATATATCACATTAATAAATAAAATCGACGTTTATACTAGTAAAAAATATATATATATATATATATATATATATATATATATATATATATATATATATTGTCCATACTATTATAGAAGAGGACAAGCCATTTTTCGTTTGTGATCACTAATTACGAAAACTACAGAACCAATCTGTATCAAATTTGAACATCATCTTCGTCGTTCAATAGAAGGTTTAGCAATAAGAAAATTTAAATATTTTCTATTAAATTGTTGTTAAAAAAAAGGATAAATATGTGGTGCGCAGTGAAGTATGATAATTGATCAATATGTGATAAGCGGTATTCATAAGCGATTACAAAGATAAAGTGTTATATAGAACTAAAAATTTATGATAAAATTTAGTTATATTCAATTAAATTAATAAAAAAAAGCGATTTAAACATGTGCTGTGACGTGTGGATCCAAGTGAATTTAAAAAAAAGAAATTTGGTTAGCACTATTCTGCAATATTGTTCACAATGGTAAAACTACTTAACTCATCTGTGCCATATTTTAATATATTCTTTTCATAGCTCTAGGAAGATTTAGCTACTAAAATTTAAATACTAAAATTTACTAAAGCCATAATTTAAATTGACAATTTTTAATATCAAAAGCGAGGTTTGTCACACTGTCATACACTTATGGAAATTAAAATCCAACCAGATGAAATCAATAAAATAATTTCTGCGGAATTAAAATAATCACTAAATCAAAATGTCAAACCTACGCTTTTTAATTTTGTGTGACAAAATATGATTCATGAACCTTAAGTTGTAAGTATTGATAATGGAGTTTATTATCCGCTAGAATGTCTTAATAGTAAGTCCATCTGGATTACCAACCATTAGAAATTCGATTGATAATTACAGTTTTACTTTATATTATGCTTTTAACTTGAAAATATCATTAAATAACTAATGATCAATCACATATTTCAATATAAATATTTTATTGATAAACGAATAAAACAGTTAAAACTATATATGTTCTATACTTATGAGAGCGGACATAAGTGAAGAACATATATACCCCAATGGGGCTGCTAAGGGAAATGCTAGTACAAAATAACGAAAATTCTGCTGTACATAAATTAGTCGTTTTGGAACGAAATGCAACAAATAAATTCAGCACCACTGGTTCGAATCCGTTCTGAGTGGGTTGACCGTTATTTCATGGTGGACCCAAAGAATACTTTCGGCCTCCGTATGTTGTCTAGAAAAGGTTGGTAATCTGTGGGATAACCCGTCCTGCTTGCCCCAGTAGGAGTACATAAGGATCCCCAACAAACAATTATCCTATATATTTATCATACCATATGGTTCTATGAAAATTTAATACATTTTTGTATTTAATTTAATATTTAATATTCTAAAGTTTTATTCAATTATTCATTTAATCATCTTTAATTTATAATAAGTTTTTATATTTATCTATTTATATAATTGCTACTCGTCAGTACCTCCTCCTGATATGAATTAAAAAAGAAAATTTTTATTTTAGCAAATCTTACATCTAGAACCTTTTTAGCATCTAGTCGTAGCCATGTCATTAATGAGTACCTATGTTATTATGTTCATAGAGCCTGTCGTGAAATCGTCTATAAATATTGTAAAAATTGTAAATCTTAGTAAAGTTTCTATTTTGAAATTTACAAAGGTGATTTCATGATTAGTCTGAGTATTTTTAAATGAAATATTTGTATTTTTTCAAGGTGCGTATTTTTTGCAGTCCCGTATATTTGTGTAGTAAGTGCATATGGGTTCAAGTAAGTGTATGTATTCTAGTTTATAGCGTCTGTCAGAATAGTGAGATTATATTAGAACAAGCAGGTTTTGACTGAGCATATGTAAAAAACAATCCGTTGTGACTAAACCCATCACTCATGTGGGAAACCCCTTAAGTGTTTCTATTTGCATTTGAGTACCTAATATTTCTTCTATAACAAAAATTTTTACGGCTTATCCTGACCTGCAACAGTATGTATTACTTTTATTTTTCGTTCAAAAACTTTGGTAAGTGATCAAGATTAATCTTCATCTTATATTGTTAAGACCGGTAGACACTATAGCTATAAATGACAGGTCTCCCCTTTACTTGTGGTTTTTTCTGACCGGTGACAGGTCACCTGTCAGCTGCAAAAATGACAGTTATTGTCTACATTTTCAGTTTGACCTGACAGGTGGACCTGTCAGGCATACCTGTAGGTGTGGCCCCACCTTTACATTAATGTAATTAATATAACTTTTACATAAAATTAACAATGTTGATATGCTTTTAAATATAAAGATGAATGGACACTGTTTTACAGATCTGCCAGGATCTGACTTTTTTTTGAGGCCGAAGGATGCTATTTTAAGATGGCGGAATTTTATTAGTTTTTTCGTCCTAAAGGATGCTGTTTTAACGGCTTTTATCTTATCCGAAGATAAAATGTTTTAAAATATTCGACGATTTTAAGATGGCGCCGCCATTTTTGTCCTTGAAAGGACACTTTTTTTTAAAATATTTAACGATTTAACTGTTTTTAAGATGGCGGAATTATTTATTTTAATATTTTTTTGTTTAGTATCATATTTTTCTAAGAAAAGTTTATTTTTATTTTTTATTATTGTACCTCCTGATTTTTTCTTGTCGATAAAATGTGCTGTAATTCCTGATGCAATGAATTGTAAATAATATGGTTAGACTATTGTACTATTAATCGTGCATTATCATTATTCTTAGGAGACGATAAGTATCAGAATAAAGTTTATTTTTCATATTATTTCATTGCAATTGAAGATCCAGTAACGAAGGATGTGTTTGGTTGGATGATGATACGCATTACTACCTTGGATTGAACGCAAATAAATGGTTATTTAATACCCACCTGGAAGTTATTCATTGAACAGAGCCCGAAAATACATTACATAAAGCATTAGCAACCCTGATGACGCTAGGCATATTCAACAGAATTGAGCCTATGCATCCCAGAGCGCTAGTAAATAAAAGAGAAAGACCGGGATTAAATTTCGATGAAGTCGTATCCACATATCATCCGGCGAGCCGAGGTAATATTCCCCGACGTTTCATCGCTATTTGGCATAATTCACCATGGCTCATGAACAGACCGTGACTCATCCGAATAATGTTTATTTAAAGGGTAGTCCAACCACATCCGATGAGGCCATTTGTAATGCTATCCACAAAGATGAACACAATTTCCATGTAGTTAACCTCTTGCTTTACGGTTAGCCGGATTATTCTTTACCATGTTCTCTCCGAGTCCGTTTGATCTCGGTTCGTTCTTCGCCCTCTATTATTCCCTTCCTAAATCCAATAAGCCCTTTTCGACTGTAAGGGTGAAATGTGAAGGAAAAAAGAGGACTTTGTTTCTTCTGGGAAAGCTGATTATGCAACGAGGTCTACGGAAAGGGGTCCTTCGCTACATAACATCACCCGAAGCCCACTGATTTTGAAATTAGTCAGAATCCAGTTGAATAACAACTTTCCTCGATGTCTCTTCAAACGGAAAATTTACATTGGGTAACTGGATCTCTTTATTATAAATTTAACCTTTTTTTTTTTTTTTAATATATACATTTATTGAAATTACAACTGTACAAAAATATACATCATGTAAATGTATTGACAACGAACACAATAGCATGTCAAAACTTGAAAAAACTACTCATCTGTAGCTCTTTATTAAAAATTATACACTAGAAGGTTTCTAGGCCATCTTCGTTTCAGACGCCACGGAGGATTGTCAGGAATGGAGTGGGAAGCAAGTTGAGAAACTAACGGATTTGAGTGGTTATGGAGCTTACTATGAAAGGATAGGTATCTGGTGTGGGCTAAATCAGCAACATATAGAACATTAAGATCTTTATGGATAAGTTTATTGCTGACAAAGTAAGGAGCATTGAGGATTTTTCGAAGGATTTTGGATTGTTAGGATTGAATAAATTTAATCTTACTCAATTTTTAATTTTTATTTCTTTCTTATTGATTAAACAACATTTTTTTTTATTGATTTTTCATATATATTTATAATACATCGTGTAAGATAAACTATAACATATGGCTTAGCTTCTTATTTTTCATCTTTTCATTGATATTCACAACAGTATAGAACATACAAATCTAGTAAATGAGTACAGGAACTACAATAACTGGTAAAGGTGACATTTAAAATTAAATAATTTTAAATAAGAGTTCTATAGTAGAAGGTCTCAATGTCATTTTCTTTTCAAACGCCTCGGAGATTTATCGGACAAATGGATTTGTGTTCTTGTCGAGTTTGCTATAAAAGGATAGGTACCTGATTTGGGCAAAATCAGCAACATTCAGAACATGGAGATCTTTACGAGTTCGTTTATGATAGAGTAAGGAGCATTGAAGATTTTACGAAGGATTCTGGATTGTAAGGATTGGATAGGGGAAGAACTGGAAAGTTTAAATAAACCAGAGCTCAACTCCGTATGTCCAAATAGGTCTGATTACTGTCATGCATATGGCTTTCAATTAATGGTAATATCAGCTTCTTAAAAAAAATGTAGTTTTTTATTTATTTTTTTTAAAACCTAATGAATAATTTTTACCAACTGTCTATCTATTTTCACAAAATGTATGATAAACATAGATATATAATCAATTACATAAGATATAAAATTAAAATTAAAAAAAAACAATAAATAAGGTGTAAAATTAAAATTGCAAGTTAATAAACATGACAGTTACGAGTTAAGTTTTTACAAACTGCAAACCATGGTAAAATATATATATATATATATATATTTTATATATATATATATAAAACTTCGTCTTGGCTAACATAAAAGTTAGTTATAACATATTATACCTCCTTACTGTATGCAGGGAAATAACATTAAAATAAAAAAAAAATATAGGAAGTGGGTTTAGTAAGAAGACTTGGTAAGAAAGTACTGTTACTTTGTCTATGGTTGTAAAAGGGGAGATTTAGTTAAAATCACCCTCAACCACCGGGTTTTTTTTCTCTAATTAAGGTTTTATAGAGGCTCAGTGTGTCTAAACCGTAAAAGTGGAATGACTGAAAACAGGTGTGGTTTTGGTGAATACCGGTGCTTCCAACAATACTTATTTCTTGAAAACTACAATAATTTTTTTTTGTAAGTAGGTTGTATATTTAATTATTGACCTGATTACTTATTGAACTGAAAAAAAAAAAAAAATACCAAACAAAAATATACAGTATAAAGTCATTGTGTTCGAAGTACCAGAATTTTGTTCTATTTTTTCTGTTTTTGTTTCTGGATTCAAGCATAGGGTGGAGTTGGCCGAGTGAGTTGCGGCGAGGGTCTCAGCACACTCGGTACTGGAGATCGTGGGTTTGAATCCCACCTGGGTGGGTTAATGTTTAATTCGTTTATGAATCTTAACCTTCCCACCCTGGCTAGGATAGGTTGGTAACCGACTGGTAGGATAATCCGTCGTTCCTGCCCTAGTTGGAGTATATAAGGACGTTAATCTCAAATAAACAACAAACTAGCATACAGTGATTGTATCAGCACTCTTCTCACGAAGTTTCTATGAGATGATTGACATGACTTATACATAGTTTATCCAACATTTTTTTTTCCCTATGACTATTGCATTTCTTATCTATAACAAACCTATCTATCCTAAGAATACTGGAATACTATGAGGCTAACTGTCTGAGCTTGATCTGTTCTTGAATTTTGATTAATGAGCCACCAGGAACGTCTGTTTCGTAATTTATTTAATCGCTTCTATATTATTAACAAGTAGATATGTTCAAAAATATAAAATAATCTAGTGAAAGGATAGTACGAAGATGAAAAAAGTAATTTTAAATGAAAGCATAAAACAATTCCTTCGGGATCCAGAGATGGCCCAATGGTTTAGAGTCTGTTCTGGCCTAGCCGCAAATCCTCCGGGGAGGCCTCTACCACAGGATGGAAGTCGAAGTACGAGAAGTTGGTCAGATTAACAAATGGCATGGCTTAGCTTAAATCTGTTCTATCTGTATTCCCATTTTAATGGACACAAATAAAATATAAACTGACAAGTTAAATAAAAAAGACAAAATGATATTTGCTGTGTTAATTGAATAAATTACTAGAGTTTTTAACACTTCAATATCTTCTTGATAAATATATAATATAATGATCATTTTACTAATCTTGGAATTTTACTAAGGGACTATATTTTTAAAAACCAAGCTTATTAAATTATTTGTTTATTGAAGTCAACGATTTTTTTTTAATGGAAAAATATAATGGATTATAGTTGATGACGTAATTGGAATGAACCTGGATGATGAAATATATTTTATGTTTCCCCCATTTCAGAATATAATATTTAAAAAAAAAATGTTTAATGATAAATAGTACATATTAAAGGGTTCTTATTATAAATAGCCCATAGTTAGAAAGTATAGAATGGAATATATTTCGGTACTAAAGTGCTGAATGAGCTAATTATTTTATAAAATATAGACTTGAAGTAAAAAGTTCCTCAGATTTTAACTTTTACCTATTCTGTAAGCCTGTACTGTTTTCAGCCATTTTAATTGTTTAATATTTTTTTCCGGCTACAAGACATCCTTATAAATATGAAGAATACTCGAAAAACTAAATCAAACTCACTGATTTTCAAGTAGTATTTTATTGTATAAATACAATAGCAATATTTATTAAATAACCTTTCAGAAATATTGTCAATTTAGGTGTCAATAAGCAGCAATAAATTGTTTGAATTATTTTTATTATAGTAACAAGAAATCAATAAATTCATCTTCAGATATAAGATATCACAACTTAACTTAATTAAAAATTAGCACTACATAAATAATTAATTAATTAATAGATAAATAATTACATATTAACAGAGGCTTAAGTTTATTATTTCGTTCTAATTAGGTAAATTGATTTTTTTTCGTTTTTCTTGATTGATTTTCTGTTTTTCTTGAGTAGTTTCATAGTTGTAAACAAAAATCCGTAGCAATAAGAAAATAATACATATTTACTTAGAATTGTATACATTGATAGGCCATGGATCTAATTACTCCAAATAAAATTCATTGGACTATTCTCCTAACCAAACTTCATCTGTTCTCAATCGAAACTAGTCTCCGAATAAAAAATCAATCCTAATTTAGTGTAAAACATTAAAGTCATCAATTCTCGTGTAATATTGAAAATAAAAGAAAAAAAAATTCTAATCAAAGTAGATTCAAGTTGACGATTTATTTAAATTTTATGAAAGAGTGCTTCTTAGAACAAGATTTTATGACGTTATCATATTTTATCTTTACCTACTGCTAGGAAAATGTTTGGAAAAATTCCCAATTTAATCACCTATTTGGTGTACTCAGGACATTCCTTAACAATACTGGCTACTGAAAAACTATAGTAACACATTTTAAATCAGGGATGACCTCTTTTAATTACAAGGTAAAGGTATATAATTTTTGTATGGCCAATTCTTAATCAATCTTGTATTATTTCTTCTCTGCGGTTTGTACGGCAGTAAATGCACCATGGTCTTAGATACTTCTTTATGGTCTTAAGTTTACTTAAGACGGAAAAAAATTATTGAAAAAAAAATACGGAAAAAAATTATTGAAAATATTGAATTCATAGCGTAGTTTATTTAATAAGCGAAATTTTCTTTAGGTGATTCTTAAGAAGTATGTTATTACAGCAATTTAAGTAATAAATTACGATGTAAAAAAATAAAATTTGTTGCAACTTCAAAATTGCTATTCCTTCCGCTCTTAAACCACTGTGGGACGTGCGAGTTCTGATTCTGTTAGGAAGGTTTTGAGCTATTGTTTGGGTTTTAGCTGATCAATCCTAATTTTATACACCCTTCTTTAACATCACTTGTATCTCAAGTGATTTATTTTATTTTCACGTGTACGTAAAATAATATTTTTTTACAAATCTTTTAAAAGGTCACAGGAATTAAAAAGGTATAAACACATACATAAACATGTCTTGGAACTATTATAAGAATCATGAAAGAAATGTTAGCTTATTGTTGTACAAGTAGCACCTGACAAAATATTAATCTTAGATTACAATTTTCAGAGCCCTGTGAAACAGACGTAAAGTGGGAAAAGGGTTAACAGATGGAACGTAGGAGAGGATGAGAGAGAGAGAGAGAGAGAGAGAGAGAGAGAGAGAGAGAGAGAGAGAGAGAGAGAGAGAGAGAGAGAGAGAGAGAGAGAGAGAGAGAGAGAGAGAGAGAGAGAGAGAGAGAGAGAGAGAGAGAGAGAGAGAGAGAGAGAGAGAGAGAGAGAGATGAGAGCTAACAAAGAAAGAAGTGATGGCGGAGGACATGATGGCCGTTCTAATTGTCCCTTCATATGTGACCTTTGCCCGGCTCCAGGCCTGAATTAGGGTCCCAACAAATTGAAGTCTTCCACGGACCGTGAATTATGGCCGCTATTGTCCTCATCTCAATTTCTTTTTCGTGATTAGGGTTTCGGGAGAAAGCTCCGGTAATGGCGCATCCCCTACTCGGGAGGGGTGGTTAGGGATCTCCAAAGGACACAATCCGCATAATAAATGAAAGGACGAATGAATAAAAGTGCTATCTTTGAAAATGTATAAATATATTCTTATCAAGTACAAGAATGTTTTTTACTATCAAAGCAAAATCATCTTAAAGTGAAGGTATTTGATTCTATCTTCAATAGAATTTCTTCGTTAATTATTAATCAATAAAATTATCCATCCATTCTCAAAGACTTGTGACTACTGAACAGTTAAAACATTTTCTTGTAAGTATCAAGCCAAACCCTTGGGTCTTACATTACCAACTCACAACAAAATTTAAAATTAAATTGTATTAAATGCATATATCATAAATTTCAGTTATAATTAAAAATAAATAGCTAAAATGTATGTATATAACAGTACTTAGGAATAATGCACAATGAATTTATATTAAGAGATTGGGGCAGAATTCAGGCTCCTTGCATTTAACCAAAAGATTCACTACCCTATAAAAAAGTGGCACGCTTTAAAAAAACAAATATTACTTGGCATTATATCTGCATTAATTTTTTTTTAATTCGTAGTAAAAGTTTATCCTAAGAGCATGTGATGAATTACAGTAAATACATGTGAAAAATATTAACTTAGAAGAGGGAATTTGATTATATTTTTTTCTCAAGCGGAACAAGAGAGATTTGAAATTACTCTGCATAAATTTCTGCTTTTTTCATATTCATTTTTTTTTCACAAAAATACACAAACTTTTAATTTAACGCCGGTTGTGTGGATAAAATGTTATTTTCACATTGTTCTAAGCCGGATTACGAAGGCAATAAAACTTTTTCGTTTACTACTAGAATTTCTGCACATTGCTCACCCATTGAGTTGTAATCTAGCAAGTTCTGAAAACTCGTATGCCGTTCAATCTATGTCATAAAATTACAACTTTTCCTTCGACTGGTAATCTATATATTTCTGATGTGATGTGGCTGGTTCGTAGTCGTTTAACACCGAACTAGACAAAACAAATTCATTAAAATTTTAGTTTTTACTCTAAAGACAAATTTAAATATCAAGAACCCGTTAGGATCTAATTAAATATAAAAAAAAAAAAATCTGAAATCATATTCAATTTACAATTTTAAAAGTCGCTTTCCTGAAGAGGAACAGTAAATATAATAATCATTCGAAAAAAATAAAAAATAATTTTCTGATTTTAACACACACTACTAAAAATATTCTAATATAATATATATATATATATATATATATTATTAGTAGGTATATCAAGAATATTTGTGTTAAATACTATATAGGCAGGTTATCTGGTAACAATATCAGGCATATTGTCAATTTAGGTATGATAAAACGGTAATAAATTGATTCAATGTTTTTTGTTTCAATTAACTTTAACACGGAATGGATCCGTGTAAATTGTTTGTTGAGATAACAATTCCAAATTAATTTAGATTAGGGTGTTTTCATTTCGGAGTATTTTCGTATACGTAATAATTAAATGGACTTATTCATAACATTTGACAAGGGCTTTTATTACCGTTATCACCTAATAAACCTATTAACTTCTACGAACGCAGTCTAAATTCGTTATTAAGTACATGATGCTGCATATTATACAATAAATAAACAGATCCAAAACCTAACAATAAATTCCCTCATTTTTAGATGATATAATGTTATAAATACCCACTAAAATAATCTCGTCTCTTAACTTACATTCCATTCTATTTTTCAAATCTCCTTTTTTAATATACATTGAAATTTACAAGTGTACATACATATAAATTAGGTAAATGAGCTGATAACGATTACAATAACGTGTCAAAATTTAAAAAGAACTTATGATCAGTAGCACTTCAATAAAAATTCCACACTAGAAGATCTCTAGACCATCTTCTTTCCAGACGCCTCGGAAGATTATCGGGAATGGAGTGGGAAGCAAGTTGAGAAATTAATGGATTTGAGAGCTTACGATGGAAGTATAGGTATCTGGTTTGGGCTAACTCAGCAACATATGGAACATTAAGGTCTTCATGGATAAATTTATTGGTGACAAAGTAAGGGGCATTTAGAATTTTTCGAAGGATTTTGGATTGTAAAAATTGGATACAAGAAGAATTGGAAGGTTTAGTAAAGCCCAAAGCTCAACTCCGTACGTCCAAATAGGTCTAATCACATTTATATAAATAAGTCTTTTGTAATGAATTGGAAGGTTTGCCTAGTAAATGTTGAAATAGTCTGTTAATTTAATTAGTCTGTTAAAGAAATAGCAGTTTCTTTTCGCTTAAGTCTTGTATGTGGATTCCAAGTAATTAGTCGGATCTGTTCAACAGGAATTAGTGGAATATCATTGGATACTGTAGGAAAGGAAGTCGTAGGTTTACGACGAAGGATAAAGGTTTACGAAATAAACTTAAAATTATTAACATTTTTCCTTATATTTTTACTTCTGATATATTTTCCATAAAACTACATGTTTCACCCTAAAATTTCTTTTTATCTTCAGGTTGCAATAAAGTAGTACATCCGACATAAACACATCTTACAACTCATTACATAAACAAATTCGAATCTACAATAATGTTATTAAAATCATTACCTATTTTGTTGTGCACATCACATTGTCAATGTTTAACTTGTAACTATGACTCATACAAACTTGTAGTGCATGTTTACATTTGCATACTCTGGTCGGCATGCACATACTACTTATTAGGATATTTTTAAGTATCTAGAATTATTTACTAATTAAAATTTATTAGTAGTAATTACTTTAGCAGTTACTAAGTGTTTAATAAGTAATTACTTAGTATTTACTTAGTAATTACTTAAATATTTTTCATATTTTTAATTTTTTTATTATATTTGCATAATATGTTCCAATTCTTTAAATACCCGTTTTTGGAGGCGATTTACATAAATAAAATAATAAATTAAGCTAATAAATTAATCTATAACTATAATAACTGTAAAACATATATAAAAAAAAAAGTTGAAACGAATTATAATTATAACATAATAAATAAGTTAAAAATATGAAAAAAGTAAAATTAGTTAAAATGTATTAATTAAAGAAACAAAAAATTAAAATTAAAAAAATATTAGTTAATAACAATGTTAGATAAAAACAATTAAAGTAAAATTAATTGTAATAAAAACACTACTTAGATACTTAGAAATATTTATATAAGCAGCATGTTTGTGCCATTCACCATAAAAAACATTTGGACTTACTGATGTACATAGCTAAAGAAGTAATAATTTAATAATTTGTTTAATGTATTTCTATAAAATGTACTGGGAAGAATTTTTCTCGAGACATGTAGTTTAATGGAAAATATATCACAAGCAGAAATATGTTAAACAATGTTAATAATAACTAACTTATTTGAAAATTACTTAATAAAATATCAGATGAAAATATATATATGTATATTTTTTAAAGGAATACGTCAAAATGAAAAATAACCAGTGAAAATTGGTTGAACATGAGAAATTTAGCCCCATATATTATGTAGGAGGATATAAATTTTAAAAACTAGTTTGAGAAGATATATACACATTTTAGTAAGATATATGAACGTGGCTCAGATCTTGCTCCCTAGTAAAAGATATATGACGTATGCATAATCTATGGCCCTTGCCGTCAGTAAATCGACATCGGGATAATCTCCACATTGACGGGGAACACGGGCTACAAGAAGGACTCGTGTCGGAGGATCAAGTTGGGCCATTGTGGAACCAGCTCATGATCTCCTTGGACCCCCGCCAACTCTGCATCAACACCCCCTCCGCTATATATCACGATCTGATTTCTTTTACACCAAGGCCAAAGGGGTGGGTTTCCTTTCCTGGATCATATGTCCTAACTTCTCTAAAGGGTAGAGCAGATTTAACTAATAATCAGCTTTTTGGATATGGTTATATTAGTATGAATGTCTTAAAATTTTGAATATGTGTAATCAAGTAAATAAATAATTATGATGAAAATAGTATGGTTAATTGTAAGATATATTGGTTGACAAATTACACATTCAAGTTTTAAAAAATGTATACAGGGTGAGTACCTCTTTGTGTAAAAAAAAAAAAAAAAAAAAAAAAAAAAAAAAAAAAAAAAAAAAAAAAAAAAAAAAAAAAAAAAAAAAAAAAAAAAAAAAAAAAAAAAAAAAAATGTGTGAAACTAGAACAAAAATGAAGAAAAATGCCGCAGATCTTACCTTTATATTCCGATCCGTTGCAGATATACGATAATTCAAAGACATTTTTGAGGAAACTGCGTTTTTTGCCATAAAAGCTGTAATATCTCCACTTTGTTTAAATATTTTACAAATTTTAACCACATTTTCGAATTTGGGACCTAAAGAACAGCTTTATCTTCACCTTATTTATGGAAGTTACAATGTCTTACATTACTTCAACGCTCACTGTTTTTCTAAAAAAACTATTCACAAAACAGCGAATATCACAAAAACTTGCAGAATTAACCAGCTTTTGAATGATATGTTAAAAGTAATGATTCTGTTCCGATTTCATGGAGAAATTTACTTTTATAACCGGAAAAAACATGGTATTTTCATTTGGCGTACAACAGTTAAAAATCAGTTACTTGTGCAGATAAGATATTAAAATAATCGCATGATGGAAATATGTATGAAAACCAATTAAAAAAAAATTATTTTTTAATAGAAAATAAAGGAAATCTTTGAATTATCGTATATCTGGAACGGATTGGAATAGAAACGTAAGATCTGCGGCATTCTTCTTCATTTTTGATCTAGATTCATTTTTTTATTACAGTAAGAGGCACTCATCCTGTTTTTAGAACGCCGATGTTATGACCAGCATTGCAGATCTTCTTAAGGCAGAACTTGGCAACAATGTCCCTGAAGAAGACCTGCAAGGAAAGTCGCAACGTTGACACTCCATACATAAAGTTTTTTTAAATTGTGTAAACATGTGTAATTTATCAAACATTGCTGCACTCCTTACTATCTTCATCAACCATAAATAAATATGTGTTTATATTCATCTAATACTTTCACTATCTACTAAAGAAAAATTGATGATTATCAGGTAATCATATTATATTTAAATGTTCCAAGTCATTAGTTGTTATTAGCTCAAGCTTACAAAAAAATACCTCACATGAAGTGCTTCAGGTGTAAGAATGACTATTTTACTTATAACTGAATGTTACTTAAAGCCATTTTAAATGTGAAATATTTTGGTTTTCACATTAATTGAATTTAATTTAGACCATTTATAGAAAAAGAGATTAAAAGAGATAGAAAACCAGTTGAAAGAAATAAGCCAGTGAGAGGTATTATCAAAAACTGATCTCTTAAGCCCTGCTAAATATAACAATGCTGTATTAAATAAATGAATTTATAACTTATAATATTTAATTTATAATTAAATGAATTTAATCTATATTAAATAAATCAAGGGAACTGAGCTTATTATTTTTGTAGTGCGACATTGTTTTTTATTTTATTTATTTTTATTGTTATTTTGTTTGGATTTAATCTCGTCTAACATCAAGACCCTCAGCGTCAAAAAGTTCTTTTAAAAAATTAAATTAGACTTTTTTGTTTATTTTTTATGTTTTCAATGACCTTCCTCCATACTCATCTATATAAAGTCTGTTTCTCTCTGAGTCCACGTCTCATCCTGTACTACTGAATTTCCATCTTCCATGTTTTCCTTGGCTTACATGGATTCCTTCTTCCTTCTTCCTTCTACTTTTATAGTGTCCTGGTAGCAGTCCAACTGTTTAATTTTGCTATATATAGTGACATCGAAAAAAAAAAGTTTCATTGCTTTGAAAGGGTTTACGTTTAACCAGGATATCAATTTACTTTAGTATTAGAATTACTAAGAAATTGATCAAATTATATATATATATATATATATATATATATATATATATATATATATATATATATATATTTTTAAATACTTAGCAATTAAAAATTTTTAATTATCAAAGTTCGTATCCACCCCTTGCCTTCATTATGTCTTGTAATAAAGTAAAAGATTTAATGTATTTTTAATAAATTCTTGAGGAAGATACGCTATCTAATACAAAACTGTTATCAATCATTAATTTAAAATTCACAAATATTTTTATTTATCATAATGCGTTTCATATGCCCAGGTTAAATTAAATGGGGATGTAAGCTAAAGAGAAATGAAACTTTTAGGCACGGAAATAAAAATTAAAAATTTGTAGTTATTTGCCTATTAGTTGAATTCCATATCTAAAGAAGTCCTGTTTTAATTTTTTTTTTTTTTTTACAGTTGCTGATAATGGTAAAGATCTGGCTGAATAAAACTGCTTTAGAGAGAAAACCTTCCACCTAAAGACAATCTAGTAGGAAAACTATTTAAAGAAAGGAGAAAAAATATTCTGAAAATTGGACTGGTTTTGGAGTTCTAACCCTAAAATATATTAAAGTATTTTCTGTGTTTGAAATAGAAAACATTAATTTTTAATATACTGTTTGGACATGGGATGTTACCGTAGTACAATTGTACTTCATTGTTTTTTTTATTGTTTCTTTTTTTTACATATTTGATTTGTTAACTTGAAATGATCACTGGCTTTGATTAATAAACCATTGTTTCATTAAAGGATTACTATGATTTATTTTATAAAATATATTGGTTTATTAGAAAAACTTTAAAGGCCAAATAATTATTCCACTTGAAACTCAGACAATGAAACTTCAGCAACTTTTGCTTACTCTAATCAAAATTATGATTTTTCAAAAGTCTGGCGAACAAGTGTAAGCCACGCTAGTGATAGAGGGTTATGTATATATATTAAGATATTTTAAGTCCAAGACATAATGTTAAACAACTGGATTATATAGCTTAACACAGGTAGATTGAGAAATATTCATTAGAAAAGGTAATCGGTCCGAACCCTTGCCAACTGGAATATTTGCCAGGTTGTAAACCGTACAGCGAGGGATGGTGACAAACTGCTTTTCGAACTGTAGGTGGGGGGGTAAATTAAAAAGGCCCCTCGGTTAGCTAGGAGGAAATTTATTGGGGAGGGGGCGAGATCCAATTTAGATTTTAAAAGATTGCTTTGCATAACCGGACCAGGTAGCACTTGTAAGAGTAGAGGGCCACTTAACTCTGGATAAAGTGCTGCTCCATCAATTCCAGGGCTGCTGGAGAATAAATGGCCTGCCGATTTGCAGCCAGTGCCTCCCTATTATTTTACCATCATCGCTTGGAAACTGATGAAGAGCTGATGATTGCAGCGGGGAGACTGTGATTGAGTGGAGGAGGGATAACCAAAGTATATGGAGTATGAGCTGATGTATGGTATTTAAAGATATATTAAGCTATAGAGTTGAAGAGCGAAGCAAAAAACTGATTCTTATTGAATTTATTGATCATAGAGTTTGTCTTAATGCATAGTATTGGGTTCGTATGAGAATAATGCAGGTTTTTTTAGTTTCCTTTAATCCCTCAGTGCAATAAATTATTCATATTTAATGAATTATTATTTCATTGTTCGCATGTCATACTTATCTTCCTTATCCTATATAAAATTTTGTTTTCCTTTTTAACATATAACTACTTGGAAATAACGCAGTCTTTACTGACGATTTTTCTAAAAATATATACTATTATATAAAAGGACAAGCTATTTTTCGTTTGTGATCACAAACCGCGAAAAACTACTGAACCAATCTTTACCAAGTTTTAATTACGTCATCTTTATGGTTCAAGGAAGGTTTAGAAATAATAATATTTATACATTTTCCATTTAATAGTTGCTAAAAATCGATAAATATGTGGTGCGTAGTGAAGTTTGAAAACTGACCGATAGGTGGCGAGTGCCATTTAAGAGAGATTATTAAGGTACAGTGTTTTATTGAGCTTGAAATAGATAATAAAATTTGCTTAATTCAAATAAATTATGAAAAAAACTATAAATATTTTGTGTAAAGTGTGGATCCCATGGATGTTTTATAAACGAACGGTATGTGGTTAGCGCCATTCAGCACCAGAGTTTGCAACAGTAAAACTAAAAAAGCCATATGTACCAAATATTAACTATATAATCTTCATTGCTCTAGGAAGGCTTAAAATAGTAGAGTTTACTATTATAATAATATTAATGTACAGTGTTAAGTGGCAGAGGCTTGCTTAACTATCATTAACTTTTATAGTTAGAAATTAAAATCCAACTAGATGAAATTGATAAAAATATTTCTGCAGCACTAAAAATTATTGCCAGATCAAATTATCGATTTCTTATTTTTTGATATTGTGTGTAAAAAATTGGTTGCCGAAATGTTTTTCTAAGTCGTTTTTTGACATTTAAATTATTAGTATCTGATCTCTCAATTCATTTATTCTTTGCATATTTTTACCCACGCGAGTAGTCGGTGAATCCATTTATAACTAACTTCTGTAATACTGGAATTTGCTGTTAATTTTCTAAAACCGATTTCTATAATTTTTTTCTCTGTATATCTATTTATTTAAATTTATAGCTGTATACGAAATAAAATGAAATATATATCGTAAATGTGATGACAATGTTCAAAATGACATGTCAATTTCTAGCTAAGGTCTCCGTATATTCATATGAGGCACCTCTGAGAGTTATCTGGAATAGAATGATAAGCAAATTGAGTTACTAGTAAATTTAAATAGTTATGGAGTCCACAATGAAAGGATGGGAATCTGGTTTGCGCTGAATTAACAACATATGGTACAATATGATTTTTTTTCTGTTTATTTCGTTTAACGTCACTTTATGCTGCTATGGCTAATCGGACGAAATAAGATCTTAGTGGATAAATATAAGGCTTGGTTTAGAAGAGACCCAAAGCTCAACTCTGTATTTCAAAATAGGTCTAATTACTATTATGTAATTATAATAGTAATTATATAAATCGGATAATAGGTATTAATAAATAATATTGATTAATAAATCGGATGCTTTGAACGTTTGTCTAGTAAGTGTTAAAGATGCCGAAAAATACAGGTTATCCCATGCCGTTTTAGTCTTCTAAGAATTTAAAATCAAAATTTAGTTAAATTCTTATCAAAATCTTACTAATAATATTATTTCTACATAAGGCATTGATGTGGTGAGGTAGACTCAGCTTCAGTTTTGGTGCGATTGACACAAAGTTTTTTTAGTTTTATAACATGGCCAACAGTGATACGAAGAAACTTGAATTTGAGTGAGTAATATATACTTATCCCGGCGTTGTCGCTAGCCGATCTGGTACACCGTTAGTCGCTAGGTGAGCATTTCTCTTACTTCTTTGATTTTCATAATAAATGCATTTTTATGTTGCCAAATATGTAGATATTTATTCTAAAAAAAAAAAAAAACTAAAAACATAACGAAACAAAAATTAAATATTTTACTATTTACATAATAATGAATTATTCATCGGCTAGCATTTTCTTCTATTCCTATACAATTATAAGTTGCATGTTTATTGAAAATTGGAACATTACACTTTTTACATTTTATTTTTTGGGCACACCTATACCGGATCTATTTTGTATTGACTCGAGCAGCCGCGAACGAGAATAAGGAATATTAAAAATTTCAGATTCCTAGTAAATATTTAAAAAATAATATAAATACAATTCGTGACGATTTATCAACCAATTACTTACAATTTATCTTGTCAACTGGTTTTTTATCTAACAATTCAAGAATTTTCTATCAACGACTCATTTTTAATCCAAATAATCACTAATCAATCTAAAGAAATTAGGAAACTCGCTTGGTAAAATGTCACGAATATTGCTCATTTCCCGGAATTTTCAGCAAAAACCTCCCAATATCCCTGGCCAACTGTATCCGTTACTTAGAAACCAAATATTCTTATTTACAAACGTCCTAAACTCAACTATACTGAGATTCAGCGATGAAAGTTAAATTCTGATAGACTTATTAAATATTTTTTAAAAGGGTGAGGGAAACGATCAACGCCGCACAGTGGGCAAAAAATCCATTTCGGCGGCCAAAATTATTTTGTTGCAGAAATATGTTTTAAATGACATCCTATATACGGGAAAAATATTTTTAAAAATTTCATAAAAGTGGAAGAGTTCATAACAAATAATTGAATTGTCGACCTAAAATCCAAGGTGTACGGTTATTTGAGATGGCTGTAAAGACTCATTCGATGGTGCTATTTCTTTAATATAATTTGATACAAATGAGCTGTTTCTGTATATTTACACAGCAAAGTCATGTAGATCGATTTTTTCAAAATTAAGCGCATTTTTGAAGACTTATTAAAAGTAAGTTTACAAAAACTAAAAGTAAATTTTTTTTGAAAAAAAAATAGCCAGAATTTAAAAAGACGATGGAGTACGATGTTGAAACTTATATCACGTCGATGTGTATTATTTTGTGTTAATTAAATCCCAAAATTCGTATCCGTTTCGATCCGTGAGTTATTATTGTGCATCTAAAAATATTTTTTCAGTGTAAATATTTTGTTCTTGTTACTGATAGTTATCTCAAATGCATAATTGCATTTTCCAGAACACTTTTTCCTTTGTGCATTTGAGTATAAAATAGAAACCCCATGGCTTCTAAAGTGCACCTGTTTTAGTTTCATATTTAGATTGCGAGACGCTACATCGTAATGAAACTAATTAGAATTCAGAGTTGAATAGAATCAAAGTGGGGTAGAGCGTTGAGACCGTTATGATCACATTTAGTCATAAAGTTTCATAAGAGGCCACAGTAGCACGATGGTGCACTTGTAATGTATCCTTGTACAAGGATGTAATATTAAAGTGTGATATCAAATATACAATGTTATATTCTGTGCTCTATTGAATACCGAGCACTGGTAATAATAATCAATTTAATCATTTAATTAAGGATCAATGCCATTGTTACCTCCAGCAGTGACCCAATTGCATGAACCCATGTTCTTGATTTCTATTTGATACTTAATGAACAATACTACTTATATGCAAATATAATTCGTAAATTGAAATAGAATTATTTAAAATGTTTACTTTTATTTAAAATTTATAATAAATCTTCAAGCCTTCGTTCTCAATCTAAAAATGGGTCTATATCTCTAATGAATATGGATTAGATCCAATAATGTATTTTAAATAAAGCTATTTTGAGCCTATTGTAAACAGGAATCATAAATACATAAAATTCTTCATGGAACTCTTTAAATGGTTTTTTTATAACAAATATTTTTAATTTTTTTTTTTATCATTATGAAAATAAAGTTAAATAGCGAGAAAAATATTCTAGTGTTTTAACATAACATTCTAGTATTTTAGAAACATTTTTTTTAGTGTAGAAAATAACTGCTATTAGAGATTTAAGCACCAAATTGTTTAGGCATAGATCTATTCTTTCTTAGAAAACTCCATAACTATGTAAGTCCAAAAGTATCTCAACCTCTATTCTATTCCAGATAACCCCCCGCGACCTTCTAATATAGAACTTTTAGCAATGTGCTACTAATAGGTCGTTGCTTTACAAGTGATTGGTATGTTATTAAGGTCATTTTTATGTTATTAATCTTTACATTTACAGGATGAATTTTTTTTTTTTTTTGGATACAGATGTAAATTTCAACAAATGTCTAAATTAAATAAATTTTTGGGATCAAGTAACTCTGGACGACACCCATTAATCTGCCAAGGAATTTCCACTTTGAGATAAGACAACACTGTTAGAAATAAAGTTAGAAGTGATAATTAGAATATATATTTGTGTTATAATAATACACTATTGCATAAAATTAAAAAAAACTTAGAGAAAGTTCACTGATGTTCGGTCAAAAGGGCTTTAGTCTTGGAATGTGAAATTTACAAGACGATATTCCAAAGGTTTGGAAACTTCTTTTTAATCCTGCCTAAGTATTTCTGATTTCATGAATCACTATATTATATCATAAGGGACTATTCATTATAGTAAAATAAAAACATAAAACAAAATTTTATTTGTTTATTAATTTTGTTTTCATAAAATCATTTTCATAAAAATGATAACTTAAGTCCTTTTTACCAAACACCAGAGAGTTAATAACTTACAAAATCAAATTTTGAATACTAAAATATATAAAATTTGTAAAAAAAAAAATTGAAAGCCAGAAAAATGTCTATTCACATTATTTTATTGAATACCTGTACCACTATAACCTGTACACGAAAGGGGGTCTTGGTTCAATAATTTGTGAATTTATATTGTTTCTTTATTATTATATAAACTGAGATTTGGGCAGAATTCCATATATGGATAACCACTTTAAAGAGGCTAGGTGTGCCTTGAAAGGTTTTCCTGAGACCTGGGTCGATTCTCGGCTAGTTCAATAAAAAAAATAATTATCTAACTCAGCTAGGCTTGAACCTGGGTTGATTATTGTATTGCCCATATGAAATCACGCTGTAATGATAATTAAACTATCTTCTGTTATAATATCTGATAAATTAAACTATTTCATCAAGTTATTCAACCACAAAGTGGTAATTAGATAAAAATTATTTAGACAGTTTTTGTTTACATCTGCCTCTGAAAACCTGATGAAGGCTTACAATGCAAGTTGAAACGTTGCCATCTCAAATTAAAAAACTTACTTACTGTGTATCTATTATGACTGCATACCCCAACAATCTACTTCTCTAAAAATTATTTGGTAAATGTTCGGATGGCCGACACCACCAAATTGGCTTGACCCGCGCTACACCGACCAGTTCGATCCTTACGCTTCACTTCATGTTTACATTTTTCGATAGTTCATTCCTATAACCTCACATGTAAACAATCATTTCTACAGTTTCAACTTGTATTGTGTTGTTTAGTTTGTCATATTGATATTTAGACTTCTTAAATGTAAATTAATAAATCAATTCAATAATAATTTATAATAAATAAATATATAATTAACTATTCTTCTTTCTTCTTCTTCTTCTTCTTAATTATAAATAATTAATTCAATAAAACATATCAGTTTATAAATAAATGTGAGAAAGTATATCACAGGTTTCATGTTTTCTTATTTCCACTTCCCTTGAGAAAATATAGCAGAAATTAACATCATCACTTTCAACTAGGATTCTGTCTTATATTATATAATGGCTTATAACATGGAGAATTGACAATGTGAAAATAATTACTGATTAAGAGGTAAATGACACATTACTATATCATTGTAAAACTATTGGTGTAATGCTATAGATTAATGTGTTTTTAAAAAAAAAAAATAGAAGCCTGATGATGGAACACTGTCTCCGGAACATGTAGCTACGAATGTTAAATACATAGGACTTATGCCAAATAAATACTTAAGGATTCTGTCTTTTTTTATATTTATAATTTGTTATTTTCATTTCTCTGACAGAAAGTTCATCAGGAATTAACTTTACTGGTGGTTCAGTTGTACATTAATTGTTGATTAAATTAATATTAATTCAAAATTGATTTAGTGTCTTATATTTCGATATTTTCTTATTTCCACTTCATTATTTCCTTATTTCTCATTTTAATATTAGAAGGTAAACAGAAGTTAATATTACTTTGAACAGGGATTTTGAGTTTCTCAGTAAATGTAGGAGAATAACATTTCCCCTCTAAAAGTAGCGACTAGAACATCGAAATAAATCGGAACAAGGTTAGAATCGATAAAAGGTATACTTGGCGCGCGTAGGGGTTGGTGTCAGCCATCCGAACATTTACCAATTATTTTATTACTTAATACCATACGTTCATACTAAACTATACGAATTACTTCAATTCTCCAGCTTTATTTTTTTTTTTTATTATATCTGTACCTCGGACCACTATGTCACATTTGCATAACATTACAAGAGAGCATTTTGAATCGGTTTTATTTTTAAAAGCGTTTATTTCCTCAACTGTTTATTAAATTTGTTGGTACTTAATGAATCTTGACCTTCCAACCAAGGCTAGCATTGGTTGGTAACCTTAAGGATAACCCGACCTTCCCTAGTTAGAGTACATAAGGACGTAAAGCTCCAATAAAAACAAATAAGTAAATAATTTTGTGTGTAACTCACCTTACAATTAATTGGTCTAGGACATTTAATTCTATAACTCTAGATAAAGTGAAAAGAGGTGAATAAGAACACGTAATAATGTAGTTTTGATAAAAAAAAGAACATTGTGTTTTATACCTTCGAGGCATAGAAACGTCTCTTAGTTCTTTAGTTTTCGATTAACCAAGGATTTGGTCATCTGAGCCTATATACATCTCAACCGGATCGGTAAAAGGAGCAAAGTACTTCGAGAAATAACATTACGGGGCAGAACAGCAGACAGTTAAGCTGGAATTATGCGTAACGTTAAATTTTTCGCTAACCGTAAAAAAAGGTAGGATGTGATAAAACAAGTTCGTTGACGAGAAATTAAATTCTCAGAAAACCAGGAACAAGGAAGAAATTACTACAACTCGTTTACAAAGTATTCAATTTAGCCAGTGATACTGCTGTGGAGGGGGGCAATGGCGGAGTGGTGGAGGGGGGAGGATTTCTAAAATTGCAGCTTGTAGCCGGCCGTTGGCGGGGGAGGGGGGTTATTTAACGCGCTACAAATAACTTTAACTGACACTCAACCAGCACAACCACTTCCGGCGGGAGTGCTCAACCAGATTGCGTCCTCACGGCCTTCTTCTGCTCCATCTCAACGGCCCAAAAAATGTCCTACCTTGCCCCAATGGTCATATATATTCAGTCCGAACATTTATATATTAAATATCGTTTGTTAATACCCAATGAACTGTTAGCTTTGTCAAGAAAAGCCCTTCCATTTGCCTCCTTAGAACTAGTCTTTGAATATATCATTCCAATGAAGATGATGAATAATTTATCGATCCTGAAATCAACAAAATGACTCATATTTTAAAATTCCTTTCGCTAATTTGTGGTCTATTCATAATCAACGATAAATTACAAGGAAAATTTTTCTTTCCAAAATTTGATAAAGCATTAACCAGTTCACGGAGGATTCGGGATGAATTAAATAAAATTGGGCTGAATAAAGGCTAAGCTGCTTGTTCAAACTCATAAAGAACCTTGATGATTACTTATCCTATTGAACCTCTCCTTCCATCAGGCTCCTCTCCCTCGAAGTACTAGATTGCCGTAAGGAGTCGAAGTTGGAAACAGGGAAAGCGTAGAGGGTTAGTGGAGCAGGGCTGGGGGCTGGGGCGAAACTTCATTCAAAGGCCTTTATCTCCTCAGAGGCAGTTAGTGGCCTAGCGGGATCTCATTTTCTATCCCCCCTCCCCCCTTCCTTCATCCCCAAACCCCCTCCAAAACTGTGGAAAGCTGCAAAACTCTGGAAGAAAACTGTAACTACCGGGGTGGGTTGTCAACAACTCTTGAGTGGCAAGTGAGGAATAATTGTAACCCATATCTCTGCGTTAATATTGCTAAATTTCGTATCTGATTTATAATTGATAGGATGTGTTAGTAAAAAAACAAAAGAAACATCTACACCGAGAATGGAAAGAGCTCAACCCAAAAAGTGCCATTTTTGAGTTAGTAGCTTTGTACAATTCACGGGAAAGGTTTTTATATTTGTGGCTTATAGGCCTTTTTTTAGTGTGAGTGTTTGCCGCTAGTAATGTAATAAGGCACAACTCAAATTTTTTTTTGTTTTATATCCATTTATTGAAATTTACAACTACACAAAATGTATACATCAAGTAAATGTATTGAAAACGATTACAATAACATGTCAAAACTTGAAAAGAACTACTCATCAGTAGCAGGTTTATAGGCCATATTCGTTTCAGACGCCTCGGAGGATTATTAGGAATGGAGTAGAAAGCAAGTTGAGAAACTAACGGATTTGAGTGGTTGTGGAGCTAACTATGAAGGACAGGTATCTGGTTTGGGTTAAATCAGCAACATATGGAACATTAAGATCTTTATGGATTAGGTTATTGGTCAAGTAAGGAGCATTGAGGATTTTTCGAAGGATTTTGGATTGCAAGATTGAATACGAGATGAATCGGATTTTCTAGTGGAGCCCCAAGCTCAACTTCGTATGCCCGAATATGTCTAATCACAGTCATCTATATGAGTCTTTGGTAATTAATTAGGAGCTTTGAACGTTTGTCTAGAATAAGTCTGTAACGACACACAGTGGGCAAAAAATCCAATTCGGCGGCCAAAATTATTTTATTGCAGAAATATGTTTTAAATGACGTCCGATATACGGAAAAATGTTTAAAAAATTTTCATGAAAGTTTAAGAGTTCATATTAAATAACTGAATTATCGACTTAAAATCCAAGGTGTACGGTTAAATGTGATGGCTGTAAAGACTCATTTGATGGTGCTATTTCTTTAATATAAAATGATACAAATGAGCTGTTTGTGTATATTAACACAGTAAAGTCATGTAAGATCGATTGTTTAAAAATTAGGCACATTTTTGAAGACTTATTAAAAATAAGTCTTCAAAAAATAAAAGTATTTTTTTTGAAAAAATAGTCAGCATTTTAAATGACGATGGAGTACGATGTTAAAGCTTATATCACGTCGATTGTGTTATTTAAATCCCAAAAATCATATCCGTTTCGATCCGTGTGTCATTATTATCCTCTTCCCAATCGAACCGTTCCTTTTTGTAATTTATTACCTCACACTCTTTTAGATCTGGTGTTGGTTTTTCAGTTATATGATGAAGCTTCAGAAAACGATGTATGCTCTTGATGATGTTTGTCATAATGTACAAACATATACAACGCGTTGGAGGCAAAAAAAGCATTTTGGCGGCCAAAATTATTTTATTGCCGAAACATGTTCCAAATGAAGTGCAACTAAGGAAAAAATATTTAAAACATTTAAAGTGGGCTAGCTAATATTTAAAAAAAACTTAATGTCAATTATTCAACATACTTCCGAAAAAAAAAAAATAATAAGTAATAAAAAAAAATTGCCCTACTACCTTAATGATCAATGACTTCTGTTTTGATGGTAGGTACTATTTGTGTAAACTAAATTATTTCGGTATAATTTTTGGTTAATAATATGTTAATAATCAAAAATATGAAATGAATTTAAGTATATGAATAAAAAACATATTTCAAATTAAACTACATTTACTAAAACGAAATAAACAAAAACATTAAATTATAGGTATATTATTCATCATATAAATATTTACAAAAAGCGTTTTACATGTTTGTACATCGTGACAGACCTCATCAAGAGCATACACCATTTTCTGAAGCTACATCATATACCTGAAAAACCACCACCAGATCTAAAAGAGTGTGAAGTAATAAATTACAAAAAGGAACGGTTCCGATTGAGAAGAGGATGACACACGGATCGAAACGGATATGATTTTTGGGATTTAAGTAATACAAAATAATACTTAATTTTAATTTTGAAATAATCGATCGTACCTGACTTTGCTGTGTTAATATACACAAACAGCTCATTTGTATCATATTATATTAAAGAAATAGCACCATCAAATGAGGCTTTAAAGCTATCTCATTTAACCGTACTCCTTGGATTTCAAGTCGACAATTCAGTTATTTATTATGAACTATTCCACTTTCATGAAATTTTTAAAATATTTTTCCCGTATATCGGACGTCATTTAAAACATATTTTTGCAGTAAAATAATTTTGGTCGCCGAAATGGATTTTTTGCCCACTGTGCGGTGGGCCAAAAAAAAAAAAAAAAAAAAAAAAAAAAAAAAAATTAAAATCCTGTTTCTTGTCGTTGAAAAAAAAAAAAATATATGGAGAGGGTCGGATAATATTACACTAGAGTTAATGAGATACAAAGCAAGTACTTAAAAAAAACTTATAAAGCAGATTAAATACAGGGTTAAAAAAATAATATAAAACCATAAATGGGATTTCCTGAAAAGCATTACTTTTTGAGTTGTATCTTTTTCATTCTGGATGTGCGATGTGTTATAAAGCTCTGATGCTGATAAGGACAAATTACCTAAGTCTTCAACAGTTCTTGCATAACTTGGACGCACTGATAGAGACACGCTGAATATCCTATGTCCCTTATCAACAATCAAAAGAGTACAGGAAGTACAAGAAAAACAACTTGAATCTCATAGAGGTTATTTAACACCATCACAATATTTTTCAGCAAATTATCACGACTTGGTGAAAAACTATATATGCAATCTGAAATCAATGGGCATCAAGAATCATAACATGTATCTGTTTGTATAAAGTTAATGTCTCCGACCCATACAACTAAACGGCGTATAAATATTTTGTACCAATGGATCTTGGTCCGTCGGTGTAGCCGCAGACGCGAAAAATATCCTGGGATAGAGGAACTGGATGGCGGCTGCACAAAACAGAGATGACTGGAGGAAGCTGGTGGAGGAGGCCAAGACTCGCCACCGAGTTCTAGTTCCATAAAGTAAATAAATAAAAATCGAGAATCGGAAAATTTCAGTATAGGGTAATGGAAACTATACCTCGATTTTTCCCTTCAATATTAGTTCTATTTCATCTTTTCTTTTAATGATACCATTTTAATTTTTTTTTACTTAACGAAATTAAATAATTCTTCGAGCAAACGATTAAATCAACGTTGATGTCATTGCTATTTGTCCACAGTAAAAATATAATAACCAAAGGCAATCTAAAGCTGTCTACCTTGGTAGATACAAACCCAGACGACCAGCCGCTACGTGCCCTGAGGCCTAATACATCCTCGGCCCGGCCGAGGAGAGGAAGAATGGGAAACGTGAAGAGGATAAAAGGCAGCGAGTCGGATGAAACATTGACGAGAAATCACAACACAGAGCCGATCTTATACGGTCAAATATTAACCAGCTCCCATCGGATGGAATTCCCTATTGCCCCCCCCCCCCCCCCCCTCCGATCTTATATCCGCTTCGGATCGACGATAGACTTCGCCTTTATCAAATATGAAATATTTTCGGAAATTAAAAACTGCTGCCACTAAATGTAAGTTCAATATTTATAAACATCCGATTGCTACCGAAACTCAAAGGTCATAAATTTTTTTTAAAGCAATTCCCTTTTCTTGATCTATTGTGGTGTTTAAACTATGATTTTTATTTCAGAATTCAAATTGTATAGATATAGGTATCACAGAAAAATATCGATATACTAAATCGACAACCTTTTGAGTTTCTAACACTGATACACAGAAGTACCGTGAATTTTTTTTTTTTTGAATTGTCATTTTAAATATTCCATCATGTTTCAACGATTTATTATATCGTTTAAGTTAATTTTACAACTTGAATGGGAACAAATTTATTTCAAATGTGTAACATTTAAAAGTGGTATACAAGCTGCAGGAATTTCAGAAAACAGGAAACAATTTTATGATTATGGCCACTGTGAATTCTCTAATGGCTACCTTCTCCGTAGCTTGCAACCGACTACTAGTGTCCACTATCAAGAACCCAGGACGGTAAAACACGTAAATCTAGACTTTCAGCAGTTTTCAACCATCAGTGAAATAATCAAAATGCCATTTACCCCCATTAGAAGTTAGAGTTCCTAAAATCCATCAAATTAAAAAAAGAAGTTCCCTTCAAATTTAGTGAAAATGTGTGACGTCACTAGACATTTATAAATAGGCAGCTATCACCTCATAGACAGTGCTGTATTTTTTTGAAAATCTTCTCATCAAGTTGGCAGCCCTGCGGGGTAAGAAATACCCAATGAGCTCAGCTGTCCGAAAAAATTGTCGAAACTTCAATTCACTAAAATTAAAAAGGGAATTTCAGATCGCCATGCAAGGTTACCAGTACGAAAAATCCCAGTTTTTTTGTCTTTGCCAGGAAAAAGGTTAATAACTAATGAATCAAGCATGGCTAAGATTTTTATGTAAGTTCTTTGAAATAGAAATCACATGAAGAAAAAAGAATTGTTCGATAATCCTAGAATACAGAAAATATATTTAAGAGCTTTTTTTTTATTTTGAAGAGAAAAGATTTGCCCAGTCGGGATTCGAACCCGAGTCCCGGTTATATATATTTTATATATATAACATATATATATTATATAAATATATTTTATATATTTAAGAGCATATAAAAAATGCGTATCAAACGATATTTCTCTTCCTTAATCCTAAATGATCATCCCATCTCTTTCTGCTCCTCAGTCGAAGATTTCAGGATTTTTTGGCAAAAATATGTCCATACGTGTTCTTAAACTATTTAATCGATTCCGACATCTTCCTCAGTCAACACGCTCCTAGTTTCTTCCTTGTTATTCCCTTACCTTGACTACCGTCTGGCTTACGGTGGACTCTCAATGGTTCTTGAGGACAGATTGAAGTGAATAATTAACAGTTTTTCCTGGTTTATCTTTGATATTCCGAGACACTACCTTGTTTCCGAATTAAACTGGCTCTATCCCATTTCCCGTATAGAATATTTCCTTGGAACATTCCTATACCAAATTCTCAATACTCTTCGATCTCTCCTATATTTATAATTTGCTACAGTTCAGATCAGCAGTCAATTTAATGCACACATTTCTGATCCATCCGCTCCATCCCATAGAATTCTTCATTCCAACGCTCTTTTACCCTTCGCTGAACTATATTCTGGAATTCTCTTCCTCCTTATATCAGCCAAGAAAAATCCCTCAATACATTTAAATACCTTAATTTTCAGTACCTCAATCTTATCCAAGGGGACGCTAACTTAATAATTTCTTACACAAAGAATGGCACCATATTAATTTTTTCTCACTTCACTGTGAAGTTCTCTCTTATTTTCATCTATATACCTTCCTCTTATATCCTCTATAAGTCAGTGCTTACGTATATTTTATCTTTATTATTATTATTTTTTTTTGATACTGTTATTTTAATATGTCTCTGACCAGATGTAATTGTGTTTACTTTTGTACGTATTTGTTATTCTTACGGGACTTTGTTCCAGAATATAATAATTTTTAAATTTTATTCTATTCTTTAATTTAATATTTTTTATGTTATCAATAGTAATAATTTTCTGATAATCCTCACAGCTAATGCATTAAACAATATAAATATCCACTATTTTCAATATTCCGCGCTCCTCTTTCCTGCCGCTTTCACGATTAATGTAGATTCTCCTGTATTTGTTTATTAAAATAAAATTAAAAGCATGTCCAATACGAGGAAGAAGAAGCCACAAAGAGGGGAAGAAGATTGCAAAAACACTTTGCGAAGGTTCCTGAAGAAGCTGGTTCTCATCAGAGGAGTGGTCTCCTTCTAATTGGCCGGCCACTTCTTGCCACTTGGTGCCACAGTCAGTTTGCAATAAACACGGGCTAGGATTTCTTTGTCTGCCACCAGGCCTTAAGGGCTTCTCTCAGTTTAAGGTATGATGAAAGGAAGTTTGACTTCAAGCGCAAAGGTAAAAACCCTTTGAAGGGAAATAATTGCAAATCAAATCAAATGGATATGTTGAAATATCATGGGAATACGGGAAAATAGAGAAATGCTCAGAAACATATTTGTTGGAGGTAGGTGCATGGTAATGGTTTGGTGTTGTTTTTTTCATTTAGATGGTTGAACTATCGATTTCTTTATTTCATTTATTACTACACCATTCCTTAAAATACCTATTTTATTTATTTATTTATAGAGTTACTGCCCTCCAAGGACAAGGGCCTTGTCACAAATTGCATGGGGGATTTTCCAAAATTGGTGGTATTCCCAGATGTTTTGGAAAATCCCTCCCAACCTTTACATTTTTTTTTTTCAAAATTTCCCAGGTCAGTTGTTTACTAGAATTTTTACAATTCAGTAGTCGATACTATATCCACCAGTAACATTGTAAGTAGTTTCATACTCCTTATTTTGTAATTATATGTATTTAATTATTCTAACGCATGTTGTTATATATTTGCATTGTAGCTAACTTCACGTTTTGAAATAACTTTTATAACTTATATAATTTTATTGCAACCGGTTTTTTCACTGTAAGGCATGATTATGAGAGCAACATAGTCTCGAAACAAATTATTACTGCGATCAATATTTAAATTAAATTAACAACAACAATTATTCAAAATAAAATAGTATAAAGTAATTAGGGGTTTCAAAAGTGCCTTTTTTCATTCAACCAAAATAAGGTAGCTAGTGAGAACTGTTATATGTTGTAACAGTTATATGTATTATGTTATGAGTTATATGTTATATGTGTCAAGAATTCCCTAACAGTTAAAAAATCTAAGTAAAATGCGAATTTTTTTTTCCGAAATCCCAGTTCCTAAATGGTAACGTTTTATTTTTTATCTATAACGAAAAATATCTTCTATTAAATTTCTGACCAGCGAACTCTCGGCAAATTTCCAATCCGAGCAAGACCAACAGAGCTACCAGGTATGCAAGTTTTAAATGTCGTTTTAATTCCAATAGAATGCGCTCTTAGCCTATTGAAGGATTTGCTTATCTCTAAACGCTATTTTGTTTGTTAGTCATTTGTTTACAATAGTCAGTTGTTTTTAAGTCGTTTACGTGGACGTATCATACCTTTCTTTGGTGTTAAAAATGTCTAATTTTAAGCCAAATAAAGAGCATTTGCGGCATGTCATGATTTTCTTATTTAATCAAAAGAAAAAGGCATCTGAATGTCATCGAATTCTTGTTGAGACTTATGGCGATGTTGCTCCAACCGTCAGGACATGTGAACGTTGGTTTCAAAGTTTCAAACGTGGTGATTTTTATGTTACTGATCAAAAACGAGAAAATCGACCAAAAAAGTTTGAGGACTTCGAATTGCAATCTTTATTAGACGAAGACAATACCCAAACCCAACAAATGATGGCAGAACTGTTGAATGTCACTAGGCAAGCCATTTCCGACCGCCTGAGAGCTATGGGAAAGATTCAAAAGGTTGGAAAATGGGTTCCACATGAATTGGATGAACGACAGATGGAAAAACGAAAAACTGTGTGCGAAATGCTGCTTTTACGCCACGAAAGAAAGGGTTTTTTTGCATCGAGTTGTAACGCGATGAAAAATGGATTTATTTTCAGAATCCCAAACGAAAAAAAATCATGGGTAACGCCAGGACAACCATCCACATCGAGTGCAAGACCGGATCGTTTTGGGAAGAAGACAATGCTATGTGTGTGGTGGGATCAGAAGGGAGTAGTCTACTACGAGCTTCTCAAACCCGGCGAAACAGTCAATACCGAGCGCTACCGACAACAAATGA
The DNA here is from genome assembly GCA_003667255.2 of Euschistus heros. Taxonomy (NCBI): domain Eukaryota; kingdom Metazoa; phylum Arthropoda; class Insecta; order Hemiptera; family Pentatomidae; genus Euschistus; species Euschistus heros. Next base: position 540,191 of record RCWM02000007.1, on the reverse strand, counting down.
TCAATTTGAGTCACGCATTGATCGAAAAAAAACGCCCAGAATGGGCTCACAGGCACGCCAAAGTCATTCTTCAGCATGATAACGCTCCTGCACATTCAGCCAGATTGACTAAGGAAACGATTTCTTCGCTTGGTTGGGAACTCCTACCCCACCCGCCGTATTCACCTGACCTGGCGCCTTCTGATTATCACCTCTTCTCATCGATGGGACACTCATTGGCGGAGCAACACTTCAACAAAACGTACGAAAATGGCTCGATGAATGGATTTCAAATAAAGATGAAGCATTCTTTTGGAATGGTATCCATATATTGCCCGAGAGATGGGCAAAATGTGTAGAAAGCGAGGGTCAGTACTTTGAATAAAATATATTATACTTTTTTTTAAATTACTGTGTATATATTTTAAGAAATAAACGACATTTTAAACTTGCATACCTGGTAAAGTGTGTCAAAGTGTTACATTTTTGAGAATAAAAAAAAAGTTACACCAAAAAAATAGAGACCCCCAGAAAAAAGACATATCCATGTCAAAAACAAGTTTTCTCTAAATTAATACTTTCTTATTTAATTATATTTAATGCTTAAACATATTAACTTTTTTGACTTTTTTCTCAAATGTATTTAGAAGTAGAAACACAAGTTTGAGGCTTAATCTGTCTAAATCTGTAGATGAATATTTCTTTTCTTGTAGAATCTCCCAACGACTCGACTCACGCCCGAAAGGATCCAATCTTCTCTTATAATTTCCAGTTCCCGTCCTAAGCGTTTTTTGTTATGTTATTTCGCGAATACCACCTTTTATGGCTACCTTTGTTTTTCTCTATTAATGCATTAAAAAGATATGCAAAACGGAAAATAAAGTTTGGATGACAGTTTGACAGACAAAGGGACGTTTTGAGTTGTAACTCACAGATTTAAATTTATTTTCGTGTAGGTAGTAGGGAAATATAATAGTGCAAAACTAGAGTTATAGTCGCCAATGAGCATTGAGAGCTGAGAAAAAAAATAGAATGAAAATCACGTTTTATTTTTTTATCTCAGCTTTCAGTCAAGATAGAGAAATAATTTTTTAGCGTGAAATTGTAGTTTTGTATGCTATCTCTTTACCACTACCATAATCTGATATATAATCTCTTTAATAGTAATATCAGGTTTTGGTTTAGACATGAAATCCTGCATTAATTTCCGGACAACTAGTTTTGGTTGTGATAAAAAGATAGCATACAAAACTACAATTTAGCTGAAAAAATTATTTCTCTAGCTTGACTGAAAGCTGAGAACTGGCAAGTAACTAGAAGCCTTAATGTGAAAAGACCCAGAAGGTGAAAGGAGAACATAGAAACACTTCCTGATACAACGATTCCTGATGCAAGATTTTTGTTGGTTTAATATATATTTTTTTTTTATTATTCAGTTTCTTAAAATAGTTTTTATTTGTTGGGTAACGAAACTCCGTAATTCAAGGTGGTTTAAAAAATAATCAAGAATTAATTTGTGGATATAAGTCAACTGCAGTGGTCTCGATTTAATAAGAATCCAATTTTTTTTTTTTTTTTTTTTTAACTTAATAAAAATAAATAATTTCATCGCTAACTCTTAATGACATAGGATTCCAGAGACAACTGATTGGATTCATCAAAATGCAGCTGCATAAGAGAAAATTTGACAAGCTCCATGTTCCAACAGGAAACGTAGAGATAAAAAAAAAAATCCAGTTGGCTTTATCAGGTTCGTTAAAGCTTTTATAAACTGAACACAATACGCGAAAAATATTTTCTAGTAAAACAGAATCAATTGATAATTTAACACAATGAATATACACAATAGACAGATTGCATCGAAAGCAGAACAGAGTCCTTTTGCGTTTGAACAATTAACCGGCTTTGTTAATACTTATCCTCTGAATAAGAGGATATAAACAATAAGAACTTCATTTATCTTTTCAATTTAGTAAAAAAGGAAATGGAGGATAAAAAAGATTAAAAAAAATATCAACTTCGTCGCTTCGTAGCTAATTCGTCAGAGCTGATCGATAAGTCGCAATTTGTTGAATTATTTTATAATTCAACAATGATTTTTAGAAAGTTTCTAATAATTATTCCTTCAACATGATCTATAACTACTCCATAATAAATTAATTATTTATGTTCTGTGCTTTCTTTACCTTTCTGTATTATTTTCTTTTTTTTAAAGTTATTTATTGAAATTTACAATTTATAAAATTAAACATTGCATTTTGTCATCATTATATAAAAGAATTGCTAATATTGTTAAAGACTGATAATCAGTTTTTTCTTGGTTCATTCTAACTTGAAGCAGTTTCACAAAAGTTGCTTCTGTATTGCTGTTTTTAACAACATATTTTGACATCTGAATATTTCTATTTAATGATAATATTTAATGATTAATCTATTTAATAATGTTTCTTTAAATGATAGTTTCAATCAAATTGAATTACTTCATCATACAATATATTATACATAAGTATTATCAGCCTTCGATCTCGTTAACGGTACTTAGGAAAACAAACGTTTAGCATCTCATCTAGAATTGGAAACTATAGTAGTATCAAAACCATCCATATCATACCCAAAGAAGACTGTGTATGATCAATAAGATCTTCAATAATAATGAACAAATATAAGACTTGGTTAATCACTATGTCTAAAATTTTCGAAATAAAGCCAAAATTTGGGGAAAAGGAGTTGTAGGGACGCTGAAAAACAATAAAAAAAGTTCCTCCTTTGAACCGATCTACCTTCGTGCCTGGAAACTCCTACTTGTGACAACTGTGATGCATTAACAAATGTAAAATATATATTTGAAAACTGTCTGCCAATAATTGAGAGATTCAACAAGATCATGGAAAGTAAGTGAGGTCATCCATAAAAATGGTTCCTATGGACGTATTTATAAATAACCATTGGAAATGAGCTGTATATGTATGAGAGAGAGAGAGAGAGAGAGAGAGAGAGAGAGAGAGAGAGAGAGAGAGAGAGAGAGAGAGAGAGAGAGAGAGAGAGTGAAAGAGAGAGCGTGAGAGAACGCGGATAGAAACTCTCTATAAAAACATAGTTTTGTCCCATCTTTTCACTGTTTGAGAAAAGAAAGAGAGAAAAAAAAATTGGACTGACGAATGTGGAAGAAGTATATGAAAGAATACTGGAAGAAAAGAAGAAGATCCCCACTGAAGAGTATATTTATTTTATACTGAAAAGTATAAAAAAAAAAAAAAAAATAAAAAATAAAAATAAAAACGATAATTATATATTCTATACAGTAGTAAATATCAAGAAAAATTAATACCTTGGAGGTATATTGCAATTGTAAACAAGATGACTTTTGGATAGCGTAACGTCTTCCTAGAAAATTTCTACCTGTCTGAAAATGTTAACATGAGAAAAACACACAAAAAATAATTACTGATTTTTTTTTATTATGTAAATTTAATGTAATAATTGTATCACTTGAAGTACGCATGATGGTATAGAAGGATCAATACAATTAGGAAATTGGAGTAAAATAAGACCCAAAACTTCATTTCGTTAACCATCTAAATGAAAATAACCACAATACAAGTAGAAAATAGCCTAATTTAAATATTTTTGAATCACTAGAAATAATATAATCGTTTGAAACCGATCCAGATTTTTGTTTAAAAGATCAGATAAACGTATCAAATAGCCCTACTTTAAATTTATTTCCCATAGAAACGGAAAGATCCAATGAGTCACAAGGGAAATCCCATAGTAAACAGCAAAAATTTAACCTACTGCCCCCTTCTACTTCTTACGAATTCAATGAGAAGTACATCTCTATTTTAGTTACCTCTTAAACCGCTTAATGAGGTTGCCCGTGTTTGATTTCTTGTCTTACCTTTTTAACAACGTTAGTATATATAATCTATGTAACATAGTACTGATGTGTTGAAAAATGTTTTGTATATTTTAGAACTGAAGAGTGTATGTTTAGAATTCGAAACTAGTTTTCTAATAAAATAATCTCAATAGAGGTGGCAATTGATTATTCAATCCTAATTGTAATAATTGTACATTATACATTCTTTATTTTATTGCTTATGAAAAATAATACAGGCATTTGTTTACATAATTTTAGATTTTTTAAATTCTCCTGCTCGGTAATCCGAACATTTTACTAATCCCAATATTTATGATTAGAAGCAAAAATGCGTAAAAAGATGAAAAATTGAGTAAATTAAACATGTAAAATGAAATATTATTGCATAAAGAATTATCCTTCCCCATCCTGACAACCGCCCCTTTAATATCGAATAAATAATTAATAATATCTCTGCAGATGATTATTCGGTTCTCTATATTCCGCAGACACGCCGGCAATATTTCCCGATATTCCGGGAAAACCCTGACCCAGGGCAGATGGATGCAAATCTCCCCTTTTTGGCTGAATAATATCACCTCTCACGCGTTGAATAATGCATCAGTTCAGGGCTCGATGGCGGTGAGGGGTTAGAGACACGGCTAATGAGTCATTTTATTAGCAGGCAGTGCGATAAGGCAGGAGATGGCACGGTGTGACGCTATCCGGATAATCGAGGTTTTTCGACTAAGTATACTGTTTTGAAAAATTTAGCGTCCCTAGATCAACCAACCACAAAATTGGGACACAAGTCCTAAAACTATATCTGTGTACATTAAGTACATTTTCATCACGATTACCCTCATATAGATGAACAATACAGTTACAAAATCCGACGAAAAACCTTATATAAATGTCCAATTAGGAAAATCGGGGATTTAAATCAGGGAAAACTACCCCTTAAAGGAAAGAGAATTTTTTAATTTAGGGATAGAGCACTCTATAACTTCTTCCTGAGAGTTATTGTTTTAATTAAAGTAGAGAATTCTATTTCACTTTACCTACAATTAGGACCGGTTCAAATTACCTCTTTACTTCATTCGGTTGTAAACATGGCAAACTTTCTTGAAACAAGTTTCGGTGATCGAGAGGTTTACTGATCATTTTATTAATTACTATTACCCAGCTCTTCCTAGATTTATTATATATTATACTTGACTATTATTATTACTTTCGCTAGAGGCTAGCTAAGCCACTAACTTAGCTATTCTTCAATACTCCTTCGCCTGTTCAGTTTTCTCTTTCCCCTTTTCTGCTATTATCCATTGTCTCCCGTGTCGTTTTGGAGCTATTTTGTCTTGGAAGCCTTCCCACTCTTTAATTTTGTTTATGTTGTTTGTCCTGTCTTTAATTTCTTCTTTATTTAAAACAATTTCTTTTAAATCTTCATGTACCTTCTAAAGCCAATTGGGTTTGCCTTTTATTCTTTCAAAATCTTTTACAATTTGTCTTGTTAATCTGCATGGACTCATTCTTTGTATGTGCCCACAAGCCTCGTTTTTCTAATATCATCTGGTATTTTTCTGCACTTTTTTGTATGCTTCTGTGTTACTTCTTAATTTGGAAGTTTCTCCCATTGTTCTGTTTTCTAATATCTTCCTCACAATCTTTCTTTCCTTTTTCCTGATTTCTTCATTTTCTTCTATGGTTCATGTTCTTCTATGTTTTAACTGCATATAAACATCCTGGTCGAATGATTATCTTATAATGACGAGTTCCCGGGCAGTGATTTTTTATTGTAAACTTCTTAAGTTGAGTGAAATGCTAAGTTCATCTTTTGCAATCTCGCTTGGATAGCTTCTTTCTCTCCCCTGCATTAGGCTGAATGATTTCTTCTAGATACTTAAATTTGTTTGTTCTTCTTATATTTCCGTACTTCTTGCTTAACATTGATAGTGTAATTAATGACATTATATTTATTATTTTTTATAAATAAATTGGTCGACCAATTAACATGGTTGACTAATATAGGAAAACATTTTTAAGGATGTGGTCAAAAGGAAAACGATATGAAATAATTAATCAATTCTTTCGACGTTTATACTTACTTTTCGAGCATACGTTTTCACGTTAACTACACAAGACTAGTGTGAATTAATAACAAGCATTAAAGTGCAAACAATCGGTGTACCGAACTTATCGTGGGAATAAACGAGTAGCAAAATATAAATACACACACAAAGAAAGTAAATTAATACTAGGCACTATGCCATGCTAACTATTATCTACAGATCAGCCGATTGTCATTGTCTCTATCAGAAAATACTGAGCCATTTTTGATTTTTAATTGTATTTTTTCCCATCCTCATACCGTCCTTTTTCTCTCTTACCGATCACAGGTAAAATCCTGGAAAACTCATTTAAATACTCTTTTATCCTGTTCTAGATTCCCATCATGTAATCTCAAATCACCAGATGGGATTCTGGACGTCACACTCCACAATCCAGCAATATCATAGTATGGTGGACGTTGTCTCTACCACATTGGAGCGTGGATTGTACAGTATGGGAGCCTTTCTAGACGTTAAACAGGCGTTTTACCGAGTCTGGCACCCGATACTGCTTCACAAGCCCCGTAAATTCCTACCTCCAACATACTTCCTTGTAATTAGATCCTATCTTAGTGATAGAACCTACAATAGTAATCCAATATGCCGTCAAGGAAGTATCCTAGGTCCCATTCTCTACTAGGTGTATATAGCTGACATCTCGACTCATCCTACCTCACCACTTTCGCTGTGTTGAAAATAAATTATAATCGATTAGTAATTCGATTTAAACTGAAAATATAAAACTGCGCTGCCTTAAAAATCTGTGTTTTTGGAATTGCCTAGTTTTCTCCAAATGGTAAAGAAACAAAAGGTATTACTTTTAATCAACGTATGTTTAATTTATAAATATTAAACTAAAAAGCTCAGGAAGTGGAATCCACATGCAAGACTCAAACGACGAGAAACTGCTCGCTTATTGATTCCTCAACGTTTACTCGACAAACGTTCCATGATTCTGATTAATTACAAATGATATTCCTCAAGGAAGTATCCTAGGTATAATCCTCTACACGGTGTATACAGCTGGTAACTGCCTCATCTTAGAACTGTCCTCACCACCTAAAATGATGACAGATATGTTTAATCAGTAAATTAGGACACTTTCATTGCATCTCAGTTACTCCATTCTCATATTACAAAACTTCGTGATTATTATAAAAATAGGGATAAAATAAACCCAAACACATCTCATAAAATAACCTTTACCCTGCGTCTTAAACCTAAGACTGCCTGCCCTACAGTATACTTCATAATATTCCACTGAATTACTGAGGATTTAATGCATAAAGTTTACTAACATTGGATACTTTGAAAAATCAACGATTCTTCATATCCCCAGTTATAATTTCACCGCTAACTGGAAGTATATATACTCTATCTGACTAGAGTAGAGATGCAATAGGCCAGCTATATTGCGCAATGAATAGGTATACAATATCCGAGCAATGAGTTCATTAGCCAAAAGGGACCCACACGATAGCCCGCGGGCAGGACTAATCCGAGACGCAAAAAATTCAAGCCCTACGCGGCTGGCATCGGAATGAGGTTGGAAGTGGCAATTCCGGCCCCCGATCACGTCCACCACTATCGCTCGCCTTTTTTGTTTTATATTCGCCGAATTAGGGGCAAATATTAAATATGCCATCCTGGTCGAGATTAGTTGGATTCGTGACTCCGCTGAAAATCGGAGATCGTTTTTTAAAGCAGCAAGTACACGATAGGGGTGGATTATACACGTGCTTTCAGTTCAGGTGTTAGGTCTCGCGCCCTAAAATGTAATAAAATTCAATGTTTTTAAAGTAGTAACCTTTTATATTTTATTATTTTATTTTTGTTATTGACCACTTGACATAATGTTGGAATTGAAATCGTTAGACAATCATATATAATTTCTCTGAGATTATAATAATCTTTTCATATGAATATAAATGCATAAAAAGCAAATCAACGCATAGCTATTGCGGCCAACATGTGTTAATTTTATCTATGTAAATGGAATCATTAATTATTTTTTAAATGAGTATGATTCAACTGAAAATTATATAACGATAAAAGTACAGTATACTGCTAAGATGAATAGAAGAAGATAATCAGGGATGCAGTCAAAGAAGAACACCAAGTCTAAGTAGAAATACTTACTTACATGTTCCTCTTTGACTGCATCCCTGATTATTTTATTCTCCGAAAATTACAAAAATGCTTTAACCACGTGCATAGCAAGAATCATAATTAGTTATAATTAACTGATTGGTCATTTTTATAAATATTTCTTTACAAGATTGTGAATAACTGTAATACTTGTGAATAAATAGCAGCAGTTCAATAAACTTCAGGTTATTACAAGCCTAAGTAGTGAATGCCCAGTTCCAGCTTAGCTATCTATTGACCACTCGTTGCCTTATTCCAGAACATTTATTCCTTGGCGCAACGCATCAAATGCTCAAATGGCAGAAGCTTTTCATGTTCTTTCAAGAGGTATTGAGTTACAAGTTTGGTTCCAATACAAATACAGATAGGTCTGTCCAACGAACAGATAGATTGCATGTGTATGATTCAACGGTGTAGGCACATTCCTCTAAATATTATTACTTTTTCTTTTTTTTACTTAAAATTGCGAAAGAAAAGTGAGTATTTACTGTAAGGTCGGCCACACACTATGAGGTACACCTAACAGGTACGCATGAACAGTCCGCCTGTTAAGGTGTACCTGACACCTAAGGAGCACATGCACTCTTCATGTATACCCTATTCAGATTCTCCAGAGGATGATCTGCACTTTCTCTCCTTATTTTGTGTAATTCTCCAATTTATTCACTAATTTTCTGAATGCAGCATCTCTCTTGTCTCTATTGAAGGTAGCCATTGTCGTTCACTTTCACAAGCAAGGTTCACTTTTATAAATTTCAATGAAATTACCAACAACTTCACTATTTCGTTGCGACATATTTTTTAAATTTTTGGGTTGTTTGTTGATTCCTTCATTTGGTATAGAACAAACAGTTAACAAACCACATCAGGGAACTAAGACCTGTTTAGGTTTCCGCCACACATAAACATCAAGTATAATCTCCTGTCAGGTAGACCTGATCGAATTTTCATCATGTGTCAGGTCGCCTGAGGGGCTAGTTATTCCCGCCACACACTATGAGGTACACCTTCTGCGTACCTGTTAGATGTACCTCATAGTGTGTGGCCGGCCTAAGAATATTCATTTGCTTTTAGGTATGTTTCTATAATATTATTTGCCCCCTTTTAATTTGAAAAATATATGAAAATTCGATTCTGCCTAATATTTAAAACACATGTTCCAATAAAAAAAAATAAATAAATAAAAATAAAATAAAATAAAAAAAAAAAAGTTCCCGAAGGTAAACTCTAAAAGGAGAGACCTTAGCCGCCTCACAATCTGTTTAAAACTTGCCAAATTTTTCTCAAGATAATTAAAAAAAAAAACATGTTTACGAATCTTGTTAGTGATACTACTCAATAGAATTCACGGCTGGAAATGGTAATATTTTATGAATGTTTGCCAAATAATATAATAGGATATAGGTTGAGATATTACAACAACTTATATACCTAAATAAATTTTAAAAAAATGAATTTGAAAAAAAAAATTAATTTATTAAAAATGAATTCATATTCCCCTTCATTTGAATATTAAGTACATAATTAAATACCTAACGAACAATACCTTACACGGTTTTTAAAACTCTCGATGACAAGAGATACTTTAACAGAAAGGATTTGAACCTGGACGGTTGAGATTGCGAACAAGCTATAAGAAAAAGCTTAAATGGCAGCTATTCCAGGCAGCCATTGGCCAAGAGAATTTCCCCAAATGGAGACCTCAAGTTGGAAGAGGCCTGGAAGTTTGGAGTGGTTCTCCATTATAGTAGCCTCCAGCCACTGTTTATCAATTACACTCCAGCAAGCCTCGTCCAACTCCAGGCAGGTAAATGGCCAGGTGTGATTTAGCGGAACGGCGGAATAGCGTTCCTTCTCAGGGCTTGTGATATATTATTGCATTCATTAATAACGGAATAGCAATAAAAAAAAAATATTGAGATTAATCGAAAAAATAATCAAATGAAATAAACCAATATATATACCAGGTATGCAAGTTTAAAATGTCGTTTTAATTCCAATAGAATGCGCTCTTAGCCTATTGAAGGATTTGCTTATCTCTAAACGCTATTTTGTTTGTTAGTCATTTGTTTACAAAAGTCAGTTGTTTTTAAGTCGTTTACGTGGACGTATCATACCTTTCTTTGGTGTTAAAAATGTCTAATTTTAAGCCAAATAAAGAGCATTTGCGGCATGTCATGATTTTCTTATTTAATCATAAGAAAAAGGCATCTGAATGTCATCGAATTCTTGTTGAGACTTATGGCGATGTTGCTCCAACCGTCAGGACATGTGAACGTTGGTTTCAAAGTTTCAAACGTGGTGATTTTGATGTTACTGATCAAAAACGAGAAAATCGACCAAAAAAGTTTGAGGACTTCGAATTGCAATCTTTATTAGACGAAGACAATACCCAAACCCAACAAATGATGGCAGAACAGTTGAATGTCACTAGGCAAGCCATTTCCGATCGCCTGAGAGCTATGGGAAAGATTCAAAAGGTTGGAAAATGGGTTCCACATGAATTGGACGAACGACAGATGGAAAAACGAAAAACTGTGTGCGAAATGCTGCTTTTACGCCACGAAAGAAAGGGTTTTTTGCATCGAGTTGTAACTGGCGATGAAAAATGGATTTATTTTCAGAATCCCAAACGAAAAAAATCATGGGTAACGCCAGGACAACCATCCACATCGAGTGCAAGACCGGATCGTTTTGGGAAGAAGACAATGCTGTGCTGCTCTAAAAACTGTCATTTTGGAATTGCCTAGTTTTCTCCAAATGGTAAAGAAACAGAATGTATTACTTTTAATCGACGTATGTTAAGTTCATAAAATATTAAACTAAAAAGGTCTAGAAGCGGAATCCACAATCAAAACTAAAACGACAATAAACAGCTAGCTTATTGATTCCTCAACGTTTACTTGATAAACGTTCCAACATTCCAATTAATTACAAAAGGTGTTCCTCAAGGAAGTATCCTAGGTACCATCCTCTACACGTTGTATACAGCAAACATCCTGACTCAATCTAAAACTGTCCTCACTACGTACAATGATGACATATATGTGTTTTAAGTAAATAAAGATCCTTTCATTACCTCCCAAACACTCCAATTCCATATCAGTAACCTTCAAAAATAGAGAAATAAAATAAATCCAAACAAATCACGTCAAATAGTAGAGGTTATTCGTCATAAACCTACTACTTCTTATCCTAGAGTATTCTTTAATAATATTCCGTTCATTTCTGTTGCACAGATCCGGTACCTAAGACTCCGACTGGACAAACGTCTTACTTGGAACCCACATAAAAGACTATAAAGTATTTTCACACCTTCAACATTTATTTAACAAACGTTCAGACCTCCAGACTAGTTACAAAAGACTCATTTACATAACAGTAAATAGACCTATTTGGACGTATGGAGTTGAGCTCGGGGCTTCATTAGACTATCCAATCCATCTAGTATCCAATCCTCACTATAAAAAAAAATCCTTAACGCTCTTTACATTGTAACAAACCAAACTTATCCACAATGATCTTAATGATCCTTATGTTTATAACTTAGCCCAAATTAGACACATATCCTTTAATAGGAAATTCTATAATCATTCAAATCGATTGGTATCACTACTCGCTTCCTACTCTTTTCCAGATCCGAGGCGCCCGAAATGAAGATGGCCTCAGGACCTGCTAACATAGTACGTTATTTATAATTGGTACTAATGGGTAGTTGCTTCATAAGAAGTTGACAGGTCATTTTTAGGAGTATCATCAGATTTTATTGTTGTATTTTATTTATATTTTATAAAGTTGTAAATTTCAATAAATAGTAATATAAAAGAAACATGTTAGTCTTCGAATAAAAAAAATTTAATAGAAGTGAAAAATAATTCATTAATTCTAAAACCCTGGATATCTAAATGGGACTTCAGAACCTACAGATTACTGGTCCCTCTTGATACCTCGCTGTAACCTGACATACTCCAGACCACCCTGGAACTGGACAATCCATAACCCCGTTGTGGTAGCTTCTCCCTGGAGAGGACACGTCAATCCATACTAGTGACATCATTACTGACCGGATATGAGACTACCTCTCATTTCCCACCCTCCGCTGCCCTCCATTCCCGCCCTTTCCTCCGCCCATTTTCACCAGTTAATTGGTTTCCGCACCCTTTTCAGATTTATCTGTCAGCCATTTGTAGCTATGATTATGATAGGGACAGGGAGCTAGTTTGCCTCCAGTTAATTTAGTTATCCTTTTTGTAAAGTCATTTATTTCAGGAAGTCGAGTAAAATTAGAAAAAAAAAATTATAATACATGGTTTCTAAGACGATACTATTATTCTAAAACATAAACTTTTCAATATAAACCTTAAAGTCACATTTTTATCCGAGAAACCTCCTAATTGAAGAGTTGCGATGATTTTTAACATCATTTCATTTTAAGGTTATCTATACTATGATATAAGACTAGCCATTTTACGTTTGTCATCACAATCCACGAAAACTATTAAACCAATCTTTACCAAATGTTTACCACACCTGGTTTTTAATTAATTTGTCATTTATATGTAGATAACATTGAAGTTAAAAAATTGAAAGATAGGTGGCGAGCGACAAGGACTTTTTCACATTAAGGATGCCATTTCTCAGCTCACAGTCAAGATAGAGAAATATTATTTTCACGTAAAATTGTAGTTTTGTATGCTATATCACTTTACCATAAATATGTTATATCCTTAAATTAAAGCAGGACTTCATGTTTAAATCAATACCTGATATTACTATTAAAGAGATGATTCATCAGGCTTCGGTTGTGCTGAAGAGATACAAAACTACAATTTTACGTTAAAAAAATATTTTTCTAACTTGACTGAGAGCTGAGAAAAAACAAAAACGTGATTTTTGTTTTATTTTTTTTCTAAGCTCCCTATATCCATTGGCGGCTATAACTCTAGTTTTGCACTATTATAGGTCCCTACTTCCCAGAAAAAAATCGGCATTCAAATCTGTGAGTTCCAACTCACAGCTGTAAACAGGTAGCCTAAATGTGAAAAAGAACCGAGCGCCATTCTACATAAGAGAATACCAAGGTACAGTGCTAAATAAGGCTTGAAATTGATAATAAAATATACTAGTTTTAAACCAAATTAATAATAAAAGATATGTGGTGGGACATGTGGAGCCCAGTGAAGTTAGATATTTGACCGACATGTGGTTAACGTCATTCTACAATTAAATTAAAATGGTAAAACAATTGAACCCATCTGTACCAATGAAAAATTTACAATTGTTAAAATTTAAATGTGCAATAGCGAATGCCACACTATCATTTTACGGTTCGAAAATAATATCCAACCGTTTGAAATCAATAAATATATTTCTGTCGAATAAAATTATGACCAAATCAAAATGTCGATCTTTTGCTTGTAGATATTGTGAGTAAAAACATGTCTTTTGTTGTAAGCACTGATTGTGCAGTCCATTGTCCGCAAGTGATTCTTAATAGTATCTGTCTAATTAGTTGTCTAATGATGCTTTTATGTGATCTCCAACCACCTAATGAATGCAATTTTAACCAGTTTAAAAGTTACTGCTATACGTAAAAATATTATTGAGGAAATAAAGCTTATTAATACAGCATACTACAAAACAAGATTTCCATCGATAAAAAAAAAAAAAATTCAATTATTAGTAAAATTGATCTGTGTTCTTTACTTGTGAGAAAGGGCGAAGCCGTGACGGGGGTTGCAAGTAGAATATAGAAAATATGATATTTATTAAGTTTTAACAATTTTTTTTTTTTTTATTTCTTTGAATAATCCCACTAATTAAATCTACCAGAAACTTGTACACGACTATAAAATAGAAAAAATAATTAAACTAAAGCCTAACTCCATGTATTATAGCTTTGAAGGTACGGTATATAAATTGCCAATTTATCTCAAGCTTTTGTATGAAATTCGTTTATTTCTTTTTACTAGTTAATCTCCTCTTTTATTCTACCACTGTTGGACATCGAATAATAAAATAAAAAAAAATTATATAAAAAATTAAAATTATATTTTGTGTATAACCTAGTCTTGATATAATATAGTCTTGAGACTAATCCTATCTCTCCTTATACCATTATATTTCAATATTTAAGAACTTGTTAGGTTACATTTAGTAAAGAACTGTGCCCTCATCATGCGATTACACTGATGCGAAGTTAGGTGTCGATAGCAATGTTCTTAGATTTTCGATACCAACACCTTAATCAGAAAATCGATTTTTGATTCTTGACACCATTACTTGAGTATTAACATTACAAAATAATTGCGAAAATAATAATGATTCAAGAAAAAAATCGGGAAATATCTTCTTTTTCTTTCTTTCTTTTTTTTTTTTTTTTTTTTTTTTTTTTATTTAACTATTTATTGGTATTTACAACTGTACATCAATATACATCAAGTAAATTTAAGGAAATGATTATAATGGCATGTAAATCACTTGTAAAGAACTACTCATTAGTAGCACTTCAATAAAGGTTCTAAACTAGAACGTCTCTAGGCCATCTTCTTTTCAGACGCCTCGGTGGGTTATCAGGTATCGAATGTGAAGCGAGTTGGGAGACTAATGGATTCGTGTGGGAGTGCAGTTTACTATGAAAGGATTGGTATCTGGTTAGGGCTAAATCAGCAACATATGGAACATTGAGATCTTTATGGATAAGATTATTTGTGACAAAGTAAAGAGCAATAAGGATTTTTCGAAGGACTTTGGATTGTAAGGATTGGATGGTTTAGTGGAGCCCCAAAGCTCAACTCCGTATGCCCATATAGGTCTAATAACTGTCATGTAAATGAGTCTCTTGTAATTTATTGAAAGCTTGGAGCGTTTGTCTAGTAAAGGAAATATTAAGTATTATTATCCAACATTTAAAAATAAAAATACTGCAAATTGGACTTGGCTGATTTTGGAATTCTACGCCTTAATTGACGGTTAAATACGTTTCTTTATTCTTTTATTAATATACATTTACAACTGTACTAAAAAATACATCTAGTAAATAAGCGGTTAACAATGAAAAATAATGACATGCTTAAAATGTTTAGAGAAGCTACCCAATAGATCCCAAGGACATCTTAGATAAATTTAAAAGTTATAATACGATTTTAATTTTATTTTTATTTTTAATTTTCCCAATAAACCACGTTTCAATAGAAAATAAAGAAAGAGTAAAAGGATATTTTTAATTAAAAAGTCGAAGTGGATCGGAGACCCAATAGTATAATTGAATTCCTTTCTTCATTCTTCCCTTCTTTTATTCTCTCTCTAAAACCGAATCCGTCCAGAAAAATAAAGATATGAAAATGACAGCAATAAAGACAGGCAATGTAGAGTAACAAATAGGATTTGAAAAGGTGACATACGACCAAAATGATATGTGGCCTATTTAAGTGGCGGTGAGTATTTTGCCTGAGCGACAGGAGGGTGGGTTTATGCCCCTGCAAATCAGATGTTATCGGGCGGGAAAAAACAGTAGTGCGCGCGGGAAAACGCACACTCGCCGCCTCGACGATTCACTTTATTTAATGCCTCGGAACCATAGGCCGGGTAAAATGGTTTGCGCTTTGGTGCTTTATACCCCCTCCTCCCCCCACCACTCCTCAACAATGTATTACAATCCTTGTATTTTTCGTTCCTGTTTTCTTTTCCTCTCCTCCTTTTAGCGCTGATTTCTTCCTCGACAAAAATAAATAACGGGCGGCAATATTTTCGAATTTGTAGAGGTTTTGTAGGCCTTTACTCGCCGAGTTTTCAATTTCTTTACTCTGATTTGGCGATTTGTACTTGTATTTTAATAGTGTATTTTTTTTTTTTTTTTAATTTAATTTTATACCAATAATATTATAATAATAATTTCTGTTAGGGCGGGATTTATAAATACGAAATATGAAAATATAATCCTTCATTAATAAAATTCGCAATATGCCTTTCAAGAACTACAATATTACGATATAATAATACAAGAGCCTTATATATTAATAAATAAAAACGATACAACATTATTAGAAATGTTGTTAATATTAACATAAGTCATAGATTTTTTCATATACCAAATGAATTTCATTTATTGGCCCATTTAATTTTTATGACTTATATTTAAAATTGGGTTTTTATTTTTAGATTTATGAAATTAATATTTGAAATTGTGAGTTAGTTATTTCTAAGGTATTATGTTTATTAATGGAATGGAATATAAAATTTTAAAGGTTTGAAATGAAATGGAAATATAGACTTTATTCTGGGTCTTACAGTTCCCTAAGGATAATAATAATTCACAGTTACAAGTACAATTCTGTTCGTATTATTTACAAATTAAATGCTTACAGCACAGCAAAGTTATTACAGCACATATTTTTGACAGGAAAAAAAATTAAATTAAATTTAAAAAAATAAAATAAATAAATAAAAAAAATAATACATTTATATATATATATATATATATATATATATATATATATATATATATATATATGGGTTGTTTCACATGAAATGTCTGTTTTCAAGGTAAAGCGATTTTAGTAAAAATACAATATGAAAACAATATAATTTTATTCGAAGTATTTACCTTCTTTTTCTACACATTTTTCCCAACGTGACAACAACTTTTTTATCCCGGATTTGAAAAACTCTGAGCTTTGAAGTAAAAAAAAATCTGAAAACGCACTTTTGATTTCAGCATCATTTGCAAAAATTTTTCCTCTGCAGAAGTTGTCTAAATTCCTGAAAAGGTGATAATCTGTTGGAGACAAGTCGGGAGAATATGGTGGGTGCGGAAGAACTTCGCACCCCAGCTCTTTCAATTTATGCATGGTAAGTTTTGAAACGTGGGGTCTAGCGTTGTCGTGTGTAGGAGTATAGGGCCCTTCCGATTTACCAATCCAGGTTGTTTTTTTTCAATAATTTTTCGTGCATTTGGCCAATTTCATTGCAGTAGGTTGTAGAGGTAATGGTCTCACCTCTAGGCAAAAAGGAATAATGTATGATTCCAGCCATGGGCCACCATACTGTAACCATCAATTTTTTCGGGTGCAAATTTGGTTTTGGCATTTGTCCTGGGCTTTCGTCGATGTCTAACCACTGCCCTGACCGACGCTGATTGTCATAAGCAATCCAGCTGCCGAACGACCTAGTTTAAACTCATAAAAAAATATTACACGAAAATCGCGTGTTTCCATGTTCATATTTGAAGGTATACTAAACAGTGTGTAATTGATTGGGAAGCTAATGTTTATAAAAGAAAAGTAGAGGATTGGTAACTGCTTGATTATGATATGTGAACTTTGGAAGTAAACAACAGAGACTCGCAAAATCCTCTATGTATTTCAAATGTTATAAAATCGGACATTTCATGTGAAACAACCCAATATATATATATATATATATATATATATATATATATATATATATATATATATATATATATATATATATATATATATATACGAGGTCTGTTCAAACGTAAAGGTGAATTTTGAATTTTCACGGGCTTTTTACATTCAATTTTCGAAAAAATTTTTTGTTATATTAGTACAAATGTGTTAGTCATATGGTGGCATTATCATCCAATATGGATTAGTAGTTTGTTGTTGAAAACTGAAAATGATATTCACGTTTGTGTCTGTTATTCGATTCTGACTTTATCTCATTAATTGTGGCAAAACGAAAAAGGATGTGGTTGGATTTTAATTTCTAACCATGAAGCACATGACTGTGGCAAACCTCGTTTCCGCTTTTAAATTTTTATTTTTATGAATTTGGTCATTTCTAAATGTTTGCTAGAGCTATGAAGTGGACGTCCATTAAAATTTGGATGGGTAGTTTCAGTAGTTTTACTATTGTAAAATTTATTGCGAAATAGTACCAACCCCAAATCGGTCGATTTTAAAAGCACTGGGAAACACATGTTATATTATCTTTTAATAATTGAATTTAAAATAAGAAAATTTCATTATCAATTTCAAGTCCTGTCTACATAACACCGTACACTGTAACCTCTCGCGTAGAATGCTCGCCACATATCGGTCAATTTTTAAACTTCACTGTTATCCAGATATTATCGCTTACTTAATAACACATTAATTGAAATTCAGATGATTTTATCATTGCTAAACCTTTATAAAGCTATAAAAATGATATGGCTAAAATTTGGAATAGACTGGTTCAGTAGTTTTCGTGGTTAGTGATCACAAACGAAAAATGGCTTGTCCTTTTATATAATACATTTTATAGTAAACAGGTCTGGCACAGCTTTAGATTTTTGTTGTATCAAAGATAGTAGTTAAGATTATTAGTTTAATTTTGAAATTACTTGCCATAATGAAAAAAGATCAGAAGAATAATGCAATGCTCAAATATCAATCACTAACCTAGAAAGCCCAGATAATAAGATAAAAAAGTAAAATGTGGTAGTTCTCAACGGGCACCGAGAATAACGAATATCGATGTGTGATATTCTAATTGATTATTTCAGTTTGAGCCTGTCAGTGGCCCCTATGAATAAATGGAAAAGGCTGAGATAGTTGAACGGAGACATACAACTGGCAGGTTGACGTTTCATCGCACACATTTCCGATGGGTGAAGTGTCACTGCCGTCCGTTCGTTAGGTCAGCGTAAAGTCAATTATCGCTTTCAAGGATGTAGGAGGGAGTAGGATACTTAAAGATTTTTTTAATAACTCAGGATCTTTATTAAAAATTCTAAGGACGTTTTTCACCTATCATGAAACCATAAAGCACCCCTGAGAATAAAATCAGAATGCCTGAGTTACTCCTCCGATCATGAGAACCTATAAATACTTGTCAACCCAGACGAATATTTCAGTTAGCATTCATAAATTTTCCCAATTTTCCTAACGCTCCCTGATAACTAGCGACTTCCATAACAGTTTCGGTTGTAAAATATTCACTGTGGAGATTGACATTTTTATAACGTCTTTATGTATCGTAATATTTACGACTGGTTATAAATAGGAAGTAAAAATAAAAACGTCTGATGGGAAGGGGAGAGGGTGACGGAGTGACAATAGAGGTCACCCTGGAAGGGGTTCAATCTAAATGCAGATTGAGTAACGCCTTTTAACAGTGCTCGGATTCCCTGTTAGGTTTAATTCGTTAGGTTCTGAGCCGCTTCGTTCCTTCATAATCTCATACTTCGTGCGATTCTTTTAAGTGCTTACGGAAACATCATCCGAGCTAGATTCAATTTTGAGAGCCATTTTTCCTTCTTGAATATGATGATATTCAGCTCGAAGCGTAGACTCATTGGTCCTAAATTCTGAACATTGATTCATGGGATTGTAATTGCTAGTGTAAAAAAGAATCAGAATTTACCAAGAACTATTAACACCAAGATTTTTTCACCACTCGTTACTGAGCCTGATATAATAATGATAGAACTGGATTGATAATTTAATGGGTCGTGGGAATAACATTGTATGTTACTATCGGCAGCTTTACGAGAGAGCAGAAAAACTAATATGGCATTACTGCAGTACCTAAACGGATCTTTAAATGCAACATACAAGGTATTTCATCATCTTCTCTAGCACAGCTTAGATTATCGGATTAGTAGTGAGATGGATCCACCAAGGTTTCAGCTTTCCGTTAGAACCAAGTCCCGTTTTCGTAGTCCATATTCTTGGAAGTCTTCGAACGAGGCAACTGGGACATGTAGGATCTATATAGGTCCCAAAAGCTGTATTTTTCTCCTCTTTATGTCATAAATTGAATTATAGTTTCATCTTTTTCCCAACGTTTATGTCCAGTTGTCGTGTAGATTAATACAATTATTTTTTTTTTTTTTTGTACTATAGAATTAATGATTAAGACAAGATTACGTTGAAACAGATACCAAATTATCTACTGAGCAAGGAGAGAAAAATAGTACACTTTTCCTTAATTCGGGAGTCATTCAATTTATAAAGTAGTAGCAGTCAAAGCTACCTATAATAACCTCTCTAAAAAATTGATTTATAACTCCTTTATTGAATTCTGACTTCCAACTAAACTGCTCGAAAATTGAAGTGGACTGACTACTCATCAAAAGTTAGACAACACTTTTTTTAACCATACTTCTGGTTATTTTGTATCTTTATGTGCATAATACAATACATACGCATTGGTAATTGTACTTGTTCAATACACTAAACAAAATTTGCGAAAAATCTATTTTTTAAAATTAAATTTAAGTAATTTACAATATGAAGATTTATATTTTTACGACTATTAATATGTATTGTGTTTTTTCACTTTAAGCTTCTCCATTTGGGTGTTGAATTGGCGTTGGAGTTTGTCCCAAACATGTTAAATTGGATTCATACTATCAATAGATTAAACAAAATTATAAAATATCTTAAATTCCTTAAGTGGTCCACTTCGATTTGTGAGCAGTATATATTAATCACTAAGAAGAAAATCTAGAATGAAGCTTCCAAAAGATATAATTTTTAATGACAGTATTCAAACCTTCAATTAAATTTTGTTTTAAGGCACGAAATTGCCAAGCTCCGGGAGAATCTAGCTAAAGGTGGAAAAGCTAATTTCTATTACTTTAAACGTTGAAAGACTTCGAGGTCCGGAGACCCTCCTGGGGCAAACCCAACCAATAAAGTGGGTACCCTTAATTGTGGAGGAAACCTGATTGAGTGTTATTTAAGCCAAATCTCCTACCCTTGGTTTACTACTAAACATCCTTACCTAAGTAACGAACTCAAGTCCCTTCATGGGTTTATTTTTTTTTCTTCTTTTTTTTTAACTCGCTTTCTTAAAATAATTTCTTTATTAATAATCTTTGTTCTTATATTCCAAAAAGAGTTCCTTAAATTTCTAAAAAAAAAAAAATAATATAAGGGAATATGAATTGAGTGTTCATAAAAAAAAAAAAAAAATGTTCAATAAATCAGCAAATTATTTATTAAAAATGAGAAACGGCAGCCATATGACAAAATTATTTACAGGTCATTTTTTCAGTGACACGAAAATCAAGTTCTTAAAGTATTATAAATTAGTATATGTGCATAATAAAGCAGCATTTATAATGTAAATATTATCGCAACAAAAAAAAAAAGTTTTTTGTGACAGGATTTTAAAACCAGTATCTCAGAGATTTCAGCCCCTCCATAAAATATTTTTAAACGCGCAGAGCACTTTAGATGACTGCATCACGGGACCGGCTAAAATAATTAAAAGAATGCTGCAGAGTGCTACACCGTACCCCGTGCATTTAGAATTCTGGTTCACCCTACCTCTTATCTCGAGTCTCATAAATGTCAAAGAATATTTCTTTCAATTTTTATAATTATTTTTAATACGGATAAATTAAAAATATTATATAAAAACTACTTTTCCGTCATTATATCTTCTGAAAAATTCAAGAAAAAATGATTTTTAAAATAAAAAAAATGTTATTCGGATTAGGTTATTTTAGTGATATCTTAAAAAATATGTTTACTGATAGTATTTTAATTAATTAACTTTAATATTCATTTTTTAGTTATGTATATTATATATTTGAATTGCATTATACGTATATTAGTATTATATTTTACTAATCTATAAAAAAATTAAAAAATGTAATAATTTGATTACAGGTTGTATTATTTTTAGATCTCTGATTGATAAGAACCACTTCATGTGACTATTTATTAATGGTGATACTATTCTGTTCAGTTTTGCTGTTTGTCTATGCAAATATATGTGATTTTCAGAGGCGATGGAAGCAAAAGACATGGTGATTTTAAATTAGTTTGGAGACACCTTTAGAAAGGATGACTAGTGAGTAGACTAGGTGATTTTGTAGTCAATTCCGACACTAATACACCTTAACTTTTAATAACTTAATATTAAATTTGTTTAATTTGATTGGCAAAAATGAAATATTATGTAAGATTTAAACTTGATTGACTTGCATTTATGATTCTTTATTTTTTTTCCCTTGATGTTTTTTCTAATATTATAATTTTTTTTCTTGTTTTTACTTATCAGTTTTAACAACTATTACATATTGTATATTATCCTTTATTATATTCTATCCTAATTTGCAGTTTATTTTATTTTATTTCATGTATATTTTGAGGCAGTTTGATGATGATGCCGTTAGTGTAGCATCTTGTAAATACTCAAATTAAAACTTTTTTTTTTTTTTTATATTTATTGAAATTTACAACAGTATTTACAATATAAAATGTGATACATCAAGTAAAAGTGATGACATAGATAAAAATGACACGTCACTTGTTTTTAAAGCACCTACCCATTAATAAAGGTTCTTTATTATGTAGTTTCACATTAGAAGGTCCCGAAGGCCATCTTCTTTTCAGGCGCCTCGGAGGGTTATCTGGAATGGAATGAGAAGCAAGTTGTGACACTAATGGATTTGAATGGTTGTGGAGTTTGCTATGAAAGGATTGATATCTGGTTTGAGCTAAGTCAGAAACGTAAGGTATATTAAAATCTTTGTGGATAAGTTGGTTTGTGATGAAGTAAGGAGCATTTAGGATTTTGAATTGTAAGGATTGGATACTAAATGAATTGGATGGTTTAGTGGAGCCCCAAACCTCAACTCCGTATGTCCAAATTGGTATAATTATTGTTATGTAAATGAGTCATTTAGAATTAATTAAAAGGTTGGAACGTTTGTCAAATTAAAAAGTTAATAACTAATTTATAGTAATTTTCTAGAAGTTTACAACACTTCCATCATGAAAAATAAAACCTAGTGTGATATATAGCATTAATCTTCATGTAATAAAAAACGAAAAAAATTAAGTAAATTTTATATTAATTAATTTAACCATTTTTACACCTGATAGGATTTTTAATGGCCAGAGTATTGGCCTCTGATTCCCAAAAAATAATTATTGTCGTTTTGAAAATTGATTAAAATTGATTGTTTTTTAAAAAGACAATCGACTATGGATATGTCTAACTGTAATCTAATGCTTTTATATCAACTGATTTCGATATGAAAACTATGGGCTAATTTCCGATGCTAGCAACAAACTAGCGGGTCAAAAAAGCCCCAAAACTTAAAAAAATGTAGGCAAAACGTTACTTTTTTAGTTCAAACCAATATCAAATGTTTTATAATAAAAAAATATTCGAAATTTCTGATCCAAAACATTTGTCAAATTTTCGATACAACCAACACCAACCAAGAGTGTGTCTAAATGTTTGAATGTGAAAAATTGAGGGGTTTTAGACGTGAATTTCGAAACGCACCTAAACGGTATTTCCTAGTGACAAATATTATTAAAGAACATATTTTCCATTAAATTTCTGTTGTCAGAATTTCAATTCTAGCAACATCAATGAAGATAGAGTGTGTCAAACTCACGTACCCCTAAAACGTTATAGACCTATAGACCCAAAAGACATATCTATGTCAAAATAAACATTTATAGCAGAAACGTTATGTATAAATGTGAAGTATTTGAAATATTTTACAATGTTAAAAAAACATCTAATATTATTTATTAAGCGTGAACATTAACCTACCTTTTTAATAACTTCATTTTTAAAAACTAAATGTTTTGTAAAGTTCATTGCACACTTTTTATAACCACGACATTCAACTCTACTGCAGGCTATTTCTAAAAAAAAAAAAAAAAATATATGAAAAGTTTTAGGCTTTTTGAGGGCGAACTCATTGAAAGAATAGAATTTGAGTGCGAAAATAAAAATACTGATTTACATTCCCCTTATGATATAACATTCAGCATCCTAGGAATTAGATTTTTAAAAATTTATAAACGAGGAAATACAAATAACTTTCAAGAAAATCCTGATAATATTAGCAATTTATGAGAAGACCTAAGCTATTTCTCAAGTTGTATATCGCCAGAGTTAGAACTGCGTTAGGCTAAGATAAATTATTGAGATTAAACCCTAATAGCTTGAACGTGGTTCTGATTGTTGTAACCGTTCTAGCTTTAATGCTTTAAATATTTCATAAAATATTTCTTCTCTTTTAATATTATTTCAACATTAAGAAAACCAGTAAAATAAAACGATTTAAAAGTTGTTTTTTCTTTCTTTTTTAATGTTCATGTTTGTCACGGTCATGTTTGTTTTATGATAAATACATATTTATCGTGACATAAGGATAACAATTTACTTTTGTATACGGTTGTTTTCATTTAAAGAGGTGAATAGGTAAAACTAAGTAAGAGGAGGGTGATGATCAAGATAGAGAAAGAGAGATAGAGACAGAGAGATAAAGAGAGAGAGAGAGAGAGAGAGAGAGAGAGAGAGGGAGAGAGAGAGAGTGAGAGAGGGAGTAGGAGATCAGTGACAAAAAGAATAATAAAAATAAAATCAGTTTTTAAACATATATAAATCCATCCTTTAGTTTGATTTAAAAGAAATCAAAACTGGAAAAGAAGGGCCAAAAGTTTATATGTACTAATTTTAAGAAAGAGAGAGAGTGACATTGAGGGAGGGAGAGATAGATGATTAATTTTTTTTTTTTTAAATTTAGTGATAAATGAATTTTATTAATTAAAATACGTATTTTGAAAAAGTCATTTTAGCTATAAAAACATACTTATTTTTAATCTGCATGATCTAACGATATATATTTTAATGACAGGTTATTTTACTCTTTAATTTTTCTCCTACTTCCATTTAAATTAATTATTGTTTGTTTAAAATATGATCAAAATGGTAGTTTTTTACAAGCATATATTACTATTTCGACTCCGTTGGTACGATTACTGTCTATTGCCAGGGGTGGTAAATTTCTGTTTAATAAATTTACGTTTTCATTTCTAAGGCAAGATCTGATCAAGTAAAATATTAAAATAAATTATTTAAATAAAAAATATATCTCTATCTTTCTAGTAACTACTTTCCAAGATGCTGAAAAAAAAAGATACTGTTTTAAAAACTATACTTTATAGAATTATACTCTATCAAAAGACTGTTAGCAATTTAGCACATATAAGACAGATTTGAGCTTAAAATATTTGTTATATCTTTTGAAGAGAAAATATAGGTTTATTTTTTTTTCTCTCTCTCTGCAATGACTTGTATGAATTTTCGGTATTCACCCTAATTGTTTTCATTATCTGAATCCAGCTCTGCAATTGAAAATTAAATTAACTCTAAAAGAAGTTGGGTCTAATATCGGAGCGTGCAGCTATCAATAATGGTTTTCATTTATTTTCTAACAAATAATGTTTTAGAACAGTGATCTTTATTGCCAGCACAAATGTTTCTGACATCTCATGATTTATAACTCTTCATGCTACACACTCCTTTAGAACAGATGGTATCTTAGTTTCATTTTTTATCGACATTTCAAACTATTAACAACAATATTCGGAGTAGGAAAGAAAAAAAGTATGGGAAAACATCGAATATAGCAAAATAAATCTTAAAATAAATGACCGTAAAAGATCAAAGGTTAAAAAAAAAAAAAAAGGTTAGTTTTAATTAAAAAGAAAAATCGTAATATAATTTGAGTCTTGTTTTGTTACTTCAAAATCTGAAAAATTCAAAAATCAAATTGTTAAGAAATGTGATTACTAGGTTCAAATATCATTATTTAACATTTCGTTTCTTTTCTTTTCTATACCCACCTGTTTTCCAATTAATACTGACATTACCACCTCCTGTTTTTTCTCCGTTTTTCAAGTTATTAAAAAAAATGCTAAAAAAAGAAAGCCCCTGGTTATGATCTTGTTACCACCGAGTTGATCCAGAAAATTCCCAGAAAAAATATAGTCCTTCTCCCTACACTCTGTAATATAAAAAAATGAATTAGTTTTAATATGTCTATAAAATAAATTCGTATAACATGCTTATTTTTAAAGTTATCACTGTCTACCTTTTTTACTTCTTTGTCTCCTATATTGCTTTTAATAATTTTGATTAATTTCAAGTCATTATGTTTGCTATCCAACCCGAAACCACTTCGAAGCTGCTCTTGTCAAATATGGAACATTAATGGAGAACAAATGACTCCAGGTTTGGAAAAATAAAAACTGAATGGAAAACTTTAACCATGGGCAGCAAGTAATCAGAAATGTAAAGAGGTAAAGCTACGCATATCTGACATTGATTTCAGCATGTTTATATATATATATATATATATATATATATATATATATATATATATATATATATATATATATAATAAAATAATAAATAACTAAAAATCAAAACTGTTAGCTTATGTAAGCTTATAGTAAATGGAGTTTGAAGCAATATGTTTTGTGTTTCATTTTTTTACACATAGATTTTTGGATTGTTAAAAAAAAAAATATATATATATTTTCTTATAAAGGGCAATTATTGTCCTTTATGAGACTGGTCACAGAAAGGATTGATGCGGATAAATATTGTGTTTTTAAAATACTTCCAAAAAAACTTCTTGAATAGTAACAGAAAAAAATCACTGAACAAATCATTGGATGCCGAAAAAGAATTCAGAAAAAATTAAAATCTAACAGACAATGACACCATAAGGCAGAGGCAAAACAATATAATTGCCAACATTTTCACATAAGGGGTACAACTAAACCATCCAATTCATCTCGTACCCAATGCTTGCAATCCAAAATTCTTCGATAGATCCTAAATGCTTCTTACTTCGTTAACAATAAACTTATCTTTAAGGTTCCGTCCTTCAGGCCCTAGGTGGAGTACATAAGAACGTTAAGCCCCAAAATAAGGATCTTAATGTTCCATATGCTGATAAGTAAGCTAAAACCAGATACCTATCCTGCAATAGTGAACCCCATAACCACTTAAATCCACTAAATCTTTTAAATCGCTTCCCACTCCATTACTAATAATCCTCCGAGGTGTCTAAAAAGTAGATTGCCTAGAGAGCTTTTAGTGTGAAACATTTATTGAAGAGCTACAAATAAGTATTTTTATTCGAGTATTGACATGTCATCTTAATCATCAACAACACATTTACGTGATTTCATAAAGTTGTAAATAACAACAAATAAAAAAAAAAATATGTTACTTGATTGGTAATTTAAGTATGGATATATTATGTAGTACATAATTCATTGATGCGTTATTCTAGAAGAGGAAAGGAAATAGGTTATCACGATTACATTTTAACAATAAAAATCTTCAAAGTTCAAAATTAAAATCGGCTTCCATATGGGATCAAAATTGTTTTAAGCATCACTTCGATTGGATTCCCTAAACAAACGATATTCAAAGGCAGACTAAGGAAGTCTCCGATTCCAATTTATTTTCGATTAATCTCATCGAAGGCAATGTCCCTTTCTGAAATATTAACTCAGCCAATATTAGTCCGCCTGTAAGTGATTCTCGGAATGGCTCCCTCCACGAAACCGCCATTGGACCTCTAATCGAAAGAAATAAATTAATCGGAAAATGTTCGATTAAAGAGAAATAAAGTTGAATTAGAGCTGGATTAAGAGACTGATTGGAATTTGCCTTTTAGAGCAGCACCGATCGATTCGTAACAGCACGTGGGCTGTCTGATGACTCAGTCCTCCGCTGGTTAGCAAACTCAAAAATCTTTTAGGAAAAAGACATTTGGTAAGAATAGAATCACAACTTATATGGACAAATTTATGACACATAAAATAGAACAGTCTATGACTCATTAAAATGCTAAGAAGCAGCAGGAGGAGAATGAGCGAAACTTTACATTACATTAACATAAAAAGAAGAAGGGTGGTATAAAAAAAAAAAAATGCCTTATCAGCATGAGGTCAGCTCAGGTGTGGAATGATCATCCTGTTTCACCAAATTTAAAATTCACCATAAATAATAATAATAACATTTAAATAATGACTTAATTAAATAAAAATAGTTTATTTTCATAAGATATAGTTGACTGTGAAGTATAGAAGATGTAGATAGTTAGGGTAGGCAGCCATAGATACTCAGCCGATCAAAATAAATTTATTTTATTTTAATTGTTAAAGCTAACGTTTCAACTTGCATTGCAAGTCTTCATCAGGGCTAGAAGAAAAGAAAACAAGCAAAAAGGTATGACTACATTGTAAAAAATATATGAAAAAACACACCACACCATAAGTGTGAGTGAGAAAAAATAAAAATAAAATAATAAATAAATAAATGTATAAGAGTAAGGATAGTAACATAAAGGCAATATCTAAAGGCCATAAGGACAATACATAAAGACTATTGAATGAGAATAAATAAGTGATAGTTACTTAAAAGCTAATGAGTAATTTAAACAAAATAATTGGTAATTATAAAAAATGTAGATACTAAGTTGTTGAGATAATGAGGACAAGTTAATGAGTTAATTCTTAAAGGTCATGAAGACAATGCATACAGACTATTCAATTAACTTGAACTGAGAAGAAATTAAAAATTAAAAAAAAAATAAATAAAAAGATAGTTGATTAGTGAATTAAAAAATAATTGGTAAACATAAAAATGAGTAGATACAGAGTTACTTAGTGGTTAAGTGAATGTTTTGATACAAAATATAGAATAAAATTAATAGTAACAGTAGGAATTTGACAATATATATATATATATAGTTAATAATAAGTAAAACTAAGAGAAGTACAGCTGTAAAGTAGTGATAAATATTGGGACATATATAGTAGGAAAATTACAAATGTGCATAGTGGATCTGTGTGCATAGTGCAAATGTACATTATTTTATTTTGATCTGCTGAGTATCTATGACTGCCTACCCTGACTATCTACATCTCCAAAAATAGTTTATGATCACCGCCTTTTTTAAAGTAATTCGTAAAAAGGATTTTTTTTTTATTGTGTCAACTAGAAGGCCCCGCATTCACTTTCTTTTATTAATAGCAGGGTCGAATATTTGTGATGTCTTTAGAATAAAATAAAAAAAAAAAAATTAAACATGGAAAATGAATAATTTTATTTATTAAAATGTATCAAGGAATAAGTAGAAAACATTTTTTTTCTTTGTTCCCGAATAATATTAATGAAAAAAAAAATTCTTCCTAACATCTCTTTGATAGAGATAAATCCTTTGATATTAATTATTTAAGAGTAGTTGAAGAACATTTGTATTTTCACAGGAATAAGTAGTTTTTCACAAATATACTGGAGGAAGGGACGAGATCCATAAATAATGACTGTTTCGGGACGCCTCGACCTGGGATCTGTCCCAAGGGTGACTCTCCATGAGGCGCAATTCCAAGTCTTTTTTTATGCCCTGAAAATATTTCTGCTATGCTCACACAACGCTCGGTGTGATTTGTGACATGTGGGCTGATTTTTCTGGCTCTTAGCATAAATATTTCGTATGAGTAGCAAGTGAGAAAATTAATTATAATATCGAGATAAAAATTAGCATGTAATAGTAAATTTATTCTAATTTTATTTTTAACATTTAACCATATATATTATTAGTATTTTACACTCAATTTATGGCAAAGTGTCCATAGTAGATATTTTTCTTTGTTTTCCCAAACTTATTATATTTATATTATATCATATTTAATATAAGAAACTTATTTTTATTTACTAATTTATTAATATTTACAACTTTATACAATGTATAAAAATCAAGTAAATGAGTGTTTTAAAAAAAAAATACTGACGAGGTATTTGTTGCCTGAGAATTATTTTAAAATGTAGGTAGTTGGTGTATGCAGTCATAGATACACAGCAATTAAAAATACATTTAAATTTATTATGCCGATGTTTCGACTTGCATTTACGATTTCATCAGGTTTTCATCGAAGTTTCTGATTGTCACTCTCGCTGAAATCCTGATGAAGGCGTGCAATGCAAGTCGAAACGTCGGCGTAATAAATTAAAATTTATTTAATAGCTGTGTATCTATGACTACCCCATACCCCCATACCCCGACAACCTATATCTTAAAAAAAAAAAAAAAAAAATAGTTCAAAAATTTTATAAATTCAGCTGTATTATTAAACGTAATAATGCTAAATTCAAAAGAATTTAAGAATTTGATAAGCTCTATTAAAAGAGGAGGCATTCAACTTGTAACACACAATTAATTTATTTTCTGTGACGCTTATCGAGGTTGCACTAATTTTTTGGCTAAAATATATTACACTACATCACAGCTTCAAACTAATTAAATTTAAAACATTTACGAATTTCAAGCATATTATATTTATAATTTTACCTCATTTTATTTTATTTTTTTTATTTAATACTGAACAATTTACTATTAATATAGTTCCGTTTTGTGTAAAAAAATTTTTTTTTTTAAATGCCTTAACGCTCAAGTAATATAGAGTTTATAGAGTTTTCTTTAATATTTACCTTGATATTACTATGAATGTTAATAATAATATAAAGGATAAGTAATAAGCCCAAAAAGTAGTGCTGACAGATCGTAAAAAGAAACGCAAAGGTTCATTAAATAGCTAATACTCGTATTAGCGACTTTGTTAATTTTTTGTGCAATAGGCAAATACTTATAGTTATTTATTTATAATAAGTAGTATCATGTTAATAATTAACAAAGACATTTTTTTTCTCTAATTTTCCTAAAACTTTAGAGCATCTCTTTTAGTAATAATATTTAAGGAAAGAACTCATCATATTTTTAATAGGAATTGAATGCTCCAGTAGCGCCAACTAAGCGATACCTGGTACCTGACATTTTAAAAATAACATGGCAGGAAATTAATGAAGATTTTCTGAATTCTTTGTAAGTAAATTAAACTTTTAATTGGTCCCCTACAAAGTTAGTAAATTCAGGGGGAGCCTAAGGGGAAAGATCAATCTTAACCACTGTCCTGCAGGGGGCTGGGGGGGGGGGGAGTGAACAGGGTGGCTGAGGATTATATTTCAAAACAGCCGCTGCTGACTGCCAGAAAGAAAAATTATCTTTTTCCTCTAAGTTAGTTTTTAAAAACTAGATTTTTTTCTACAGGGTTATTCAATTCCAAATCTATATGAATTTTAAATTAACAACCCTAAATAAATATGAAATTTTATTTCACGAATAGAACCTACCATCTCATGCCAGAAACTTAAATATATTATTGAAGAAATATAAGACTTCGAAATAGAAATTATTTTTTATTATTGACTTATACATCTCAAAAAAAGTGTATTAAAAATTATTTAATCGTATTCAGTAAAATAATAAATAAAACATAAATATCCAGATAGAACACCCTGAATACCCAAGTCCTTAATAGTTAATATTCTTTTATTTAATACGAATGACAGATGACTGTTAGGTAATATAAGAAGAAGATGGCCAGGGATGCAGAAGAAAGAAAAAACACGGCCAAGTAAAACTCTTTTATGGAGTGCGTATGTTTCAACTGTCTTGAAGTTCTTCTTCGAGGCTATATCTATAAGACCAGTAGATGTGACAAAGTTATAGCAGAGAAATAAACAAAATGAAAACTATACATAAAAACAGCTATAAACAATGACATAGATCTCATGGTAAAACAGAAAATACTATAATAGAGAAACAATTCCTATTGAAATGAACAGATACATAAAAAAGTGATGAGACAAATACTGAGTAATCAGAGATCTTGAGTGTTTTCTGAGAAGAGTTATCACAAGGTGATTTTGACTCATGAGTGATGATTGGCAACTATACAGGGTGTAATTGAGGTCTATGTTCATTATCATTGGGTTTCAAACCTTCCATTGAAAATCTAATAAAATAAATCCTAAATAATAATTATAAATAAGTAAATGTATTAACATAACGATCCTTTGATTTGGTGTGGCATTATTGACAGTTTTCCTTTACTTTCTATTAAACAATAATTTTTTCTTTGCTTTTTGTTCCAATGAAGAGTTTATTATGTTGAAAATATTATTATTATTTACAGAAGTAACTGATTTGTATGCCAAATGAGAACATCACGTCTTTTTATGTTTTAAAAGTAAATTTCTCCATAAAATGGAAACAGAATCATTAATTTTAACATATCATTCAAAAGCTGATTGAATTTGCAAGTTTTTGTGAGATTTGACGTTTTGTGGATAGTTTTTTTCAAAAACGGTGAGCGTTGAAGTAATATAAGACATTGTAACTCCCCTAAATAAGGTGGAGATCAAGCTGTTCTTTAGATACCAAGTTTGTAAAATTCAAAGTTACAGGTATTCAGGCAATAGAGGAAATTTAATGCTAATTCCGAAAATGTGGTCAAAATTTAAAAAAATATTTAAACGAAATGGAGATATTACAGCTTTTATGGAAAAAACGTGGTTTCCTCAAAAAAGTCTTTGATGTATCGTATATCTGCAACGGATTGAAAAAAAAGGGTGAGGTCTGCGACATTTTCCTACATTTTTGATCTAGTTTCACTCATTTTTTTTTTTTTTTTTTACACTAAGAGCTACTCAACCTGTATAAAGATAAAACTATACAAATATATTAGAATATAAATATGATATTTTGAAACACAGTTTGTAAAAAAATTGTTTTACTACGGTAATACAAGAAATTGATTTTTATCATGATTAAAGTGGTAGGAGTTCAGTTGAGCCACTTGAATTAGAAACTTTGTAATATTTATAAAACAAAAAACTCAATTTCCTCCAGACTGGAAAAAACTTGATCATGGATATGTCTTTCTGTAATCTACTGTTTTTCCACATTTACATTTTAATATTAACAGGACTAAATGTCTTAAATTAATAATTAAATGAACAATAAACGATTTCCGAAATAAACAAAGACCAGACAAATATAGCTCCTAAACGGTAGATCCCAGCGACAAACATTATATAACAGGAAACATTCTCCATTACATTTCTGATAAGGAAGCTTTCGTCAAATTTTCGATCTGCAACAGCAACAGAACCCAAACCATTGTCAAAAAAAGTTGACACTAAAAAAAAAAACTTTTTGATTTTGTGTGATTTTTTTTCATTAAAACCAATAATGCTCCTAAACGATTGGTCCAAGCGATAAATATTACTTAAAAAAAAATATTCGCAACTGAATTTCTTATAGAGAATCTGTCGGCAAGTTTTCAATTCGAGCAACATCAACACAGCTAGACCCTGACAGCATGAGGGTGAAAAAAACACTGAAAAAGCACAAACCCCCTGCCAAAGACACATTTTTGTCAAAATAAGCAACTGAAAAACAATAGATCATGGATATGCCTAACTATAATCTATTCCTTTCCCCAATTTAAATTTTAAAATAAAAAAGATAAAATAACTTGAATTAATAATTAAATTAAATTAACTTTCAATGATTATAATTGATTATAATTTTATAACATAAAATTGATAAAAATATAGAGTTTTTAAATGTGACTTTTTCTTTCAAACCAATATAGCTCCTAAACGGTCCTGGTTACAAATGCTATATAACAAAAAATATTTTAAATTAAAAGAGAAGAAGATAGTCAGGGA
The DNA here is from genome assembly GCA_003667255.2 of Euschistus heros. Lineage (NCBI taxonomy): Eukaryota > Metazoa > Arthropoda > Insecta > Hemiptera > Pentatomidae > Euschistus > Euschistus heros. Next base: position 506,723 of record RCWM02000007.1, on the reverse strand, counting down.
TGCAGTCAAAGTAACACCACGTCAAAGAAGAATTCTTTAATACGTGCCAACGTTTCGACCTTGCGTTGCAGGTCTTCTTCAGGGCTATAATGAACAAAATACCAGAAGTGACAATAAAACAGATGTGACAAAAATAACAGACCGATAAACAGATGACAAATGGAATATAGAATGGCAAAGATTATTTTTAATTTTTTAAAAAATAATCATGGATTCTAAATGAAACTTTTAATTTCCGATCTGAGCAACGCCTACAATACAAAGTGTGTCAAAATATTACATTTTTGAGGGTGAAAAAAAAGTTACACCAAAAAAGTAAAGACATCAGCCAAAAGACTCTGTCATAATTTGACTATGTTAAAATAACTAAATAATAAATATTAACATTCTTCTTCTTCTATCTTAACCGGCGCATATAGCGTTTCAACTTATGTTTTCCATTTCTCTCCGTCCATTGCCTACAACCCATTTATTCTCATTTACCGTATGTCTTGGAGTACACTGTCTCTCCAAAGACACTTGGGTCTCCCTCTACTTCTCTTTCCACCTCGTGTGCCTTCATAGATTTTCCTTGGCATTCTATTGTCCTTCATTCTCCTTAGGTGACCTTAATCTGATGCTCATATTCATCTGATTTTTGCTTTTCTGCAATATTCCATTTTGGCGTACAGGTCCCAGAATATTCCTAAGTATTCCTCTCTCAAACTGGCCCATCGATTGTCTTTTTGTTCGTTGTCCAGGTTTCGCTGGAATAGGTTACCACAGGTTTAATCAGTGATTTATACATCCTGAACTTCATGGCATTGCTCTATTTCCCATCACAATCCTTTTCTTTACTTCCTCCTCCTCATCCAGCAGATCATTTATTGTGGATCTAAGATATTGGAAGCTGTTCACAACTTCGAGCCAGTGGTTTCCTATTATGTAATATTTTTGGGAGTGGGCTTGTTTCTTTTTTCTTAGAATTTATTTGTAGCCATATTCGACTCACATTATTATTAAGTTTTACGACAGCTTGGGGTATTAACATTGAGCAGTGAATATTTTTATGATCTAACCTTAAAAGATACAGGGGATCCATTAGTTAGCATTCGGATTAGAAACTATTTACGAAATAATTATATTTAACATGGAAGAAGGTAAGTGGTATTTATTAAACTCTGGTATTTTTTCCTATTTAAAAATGTTTTTCCTTTTGGTTTGATAATTAATAATAAAGAGAAAAATGCAACATGTAACGAAATATTAAATGAAAATAAAGCTCTAGACATTGGCTATTTGCCTTATTGAAAAATAATCACGACTCTATGACTATAATTTTGTAGGACTGACTAATATATATTTAAACGAATTAGAAAAACACCATTCATAAGAGCGGCCTAATACCACCGGAAACTGAATTTAGTGACAGATATAACGCTGATGACAGAAGACGAGAAATTCGTGGGAGGAGTGAGGGGGGGGGGGAAACTTGCCCAATTAGTCACCTTTTGCCACAAAATAATTGGCAGGACTCGTTCCAGGACCTGGGACCAATTAGGGACCTTGTTGTCCTTTTGGTAATAAAGGCTGTTTATTAAGTAATAATTTCAGGGGTTCAACACCGCCTCTTGCTAGGGAATAATTAATTATTCAATCCCTAATTGCAGGAGGGTGAATTTTAATATTCAAAGTGTTATTATTAAATCGTTCGTTCGTAATAATAATTATTGTTGAAATAGTA